>OW443351.2:5015000-7515000 GCA_937001555.2 Hypsopygia costalis | reverse complement strand
TTCAGTTTAAAACAATGAACAGACTGAGACATTTTCACATCTATGGGCAGTGAATTCCAAAGGCGAGCCGCACGTACAGTAAAAGATTTTGCGAAGGAGTGGCAGTTGTATAAAGGAGTGTTCAGTATTGGATTGTTGCAAGATCTTAAGCGCTCGTCTCCTTCTCGAAATTTGAATTTTTCACACAAGTACCTCGGTGCTGACGGGTTAAACAATATTTGGTAAAGAAACGTAAGGATATGGATATTCCTTCTCTGCCTTATGGGAAGTAAGTTAAGTTTATTACGGTATTCAGTGATATGATCAAATTTGCGCACCCCAAACACATATCTAATACATAAATTTTGTATACGTTCTAATTTATCAGTAAGGTCTTCAGTAGAATCAAGATATACCACATCCCCGTAGTCTAATATAGGGAAAAGAAGAGAATGCACAAGTAAACTTTTGGTTTTAATAGGAAGGAAGTATTGGAGGCGTTTTAAAGAGTGGAGAGAAGCAAGAATTTTACGACTGACTTCACCGATATGGGGGGCCCAAGACAGCGTCTGATCTATGATGATGCCCAAATTTTTAACGGTAGCAGAGAAGGGAATTACGGTATCATTAAGAACGACATTAGGGCATACCACGCCGTGAAACTTAGATATGAAATGCGAACTACCAACTACAATGGCTTGAGTTTTGGAAGGGTTAATTTTTAATCCAAAGTCATTAGTCCATTTGGTAATGGCGGACAAATCATTATTAATGACCTCAATAGCTTCACTTATATCATCTATCGAAGCCGAGGCATATATTTTACGAGGAATTTATTACGCTAAGTAAGTACTATGGAACATCGCTTGGGGGGAGGGGAAAGCGCTGCCATTTTAAGATAATTTTAGTTCATATAACGTCTTTACGTACAACACACGGCCGTTTTCATGACACAGTCACACCCCATTTTTTTGTTTCAAGACTGGTGCTGTGAAGAAATTGCAGTAAGTTGATTCTATTTAAGTTTCCATTGAAGATATTCTTTCGTATATATACTACAATTCGTAAAAATAGACAGAGACGAACTTCTAGCTTCCATGAATTCACCGTGCGGGTGCCGGGTCTATCGTGTGGCAGAGAGAGAAACCCCAAGCAGATCCCGAGACTTGTGACACGGGTGTAGGTTTAAGGTTTATAAATAAATAAAGTAATTTCGTAATAAGTAACAAAAGTGTTTACTTTCTGTTTAGCAATTACTATATGAATTTATTCATTTGTCTCTACCTGTAAAATAGACTGTTATAAACATTACTAACAATATCAATTAGACTATAAGTCAATACTGTCTCTGAAATTAGAAATCACACCATTAAACAAATTGATTATTTCAACATTAAAACTACAAAATGATTTGTTGTTTGTTTAACGCGTAACTTTATCATTTTCTCTTTAGCCATTAATTAATCTTTATTTGTCTCTGACTGCTTTAATAACATTATTTACAACGCCACTTAAAATTAACCATTCTTCAAAATCAACGAAATCCATTAAGGCTCCAACCGAAGTTACAAAAATATCAATTTCGGAACGCAATAAGTTAAGGGGAAGATAAATGCGGCAGAGGATAACAGATGAATTTGATTGATAACAGAAAGCCGAATGAACGGTTAAAACTGCGACCGCACCGACTGTCGCGGGCCAAAGTTCAATTTAGATTCCGCTGTTTCGTTTTTGTGTCTACGTTTTAAGAGGATGAGCTGGCTTTAGCGGAGTAAACATTTTTCTCGTATACAAATGGGATTAATGTGTGTAACTGAAATTTTCATATGCCAGATTTGTTATAGTGACTGTGCAGAAGCAGATTGTGGAAAAATAATAAAATTGTATAAATTAAAAAAGAAATAACATTAACTACAGAATGTTTCAACTGAGATAGATTTTGTTATTTGATAGATTAATTATTTATTATTACACTACTATATTATATTAATTATTAGTCTTTAAGAATAGCTTTCAATTAGTTTTGAATTAGACGATTTTTTTAAATGTAAGTAACAGTTCAAACAGATTTTGAATGTTTTACCCCTGGCTGCTATTCATTATATTATGCCTCTGGTGTGGCTAGCCTCAAAATACTACAATGACTTGTTTCCACCAGGCAGTTTCTATCCTTGTTTGCCAACTTAGTATTTTAATTTTTATGTGTATTTTATGTGAATCTAAAAAAATAAATAAATATTTTATATATTATGTATTTTTCAACGTTTTACATTTAAATTTCATTTTTTAATTATACACTCTTTGTGCATCTGCCATGTCTTATCTCTGCATCACCTTAAGGTTGACTGGTAGAGTATGCTTGTATAGCATTAAGTCCGCCAATGTGCACTTATTTTGTGCATGAAGTTTAAATAAATGAATAAGTATTTAGACATTATGTGATCCCGCATATTATATCTAGTATTGGTGTACTAGTGTTAGTAGGTACCTAAATAACAGGTATAGTGTAAAAAAATGCGATCACAGTATTTCATTTTGTTTTATCAGTGGACAAAAATTCGTTTATTATTTATGTTTTTGCAACCGCCATCGTGTTTTTGAAGTAAAACGCTTGACTTGGGGAGTAAGCTGGTGAATGCGTGACGAGAGCGCTACGGAAACGGCGAACGGAAGTTGAGACGGAGATATAAGTTGGTAGAGCTAAAGAAGTTTTACTTCAGTCTTGTGGTCTAAAGCACATACCTTTATTTTATTATTATTATCTTTTTACATTTACATATTCTTAAGGATTCGAACGAAACCCTTATACATCACTAATGTGTCTGACTGTTCGACCGTTACAAGGAAGTATAATTACTTTGGAATGAAATATACTTGTCATTGCGTTATTAAAAAAAAAATCTATAAATAAATTTAAGCTTGAAAAACTTTTAGAAATAACATTCTTGAAAAATAATATTTATTACAATTAATATTAATTGAAATCTACTTATCGTTAACAATTAAAATATATTTGGAAGCACTGACCGCCTTAACGAATGTTGGTACAGGGTCGGCATAAATGATTCCAGTTTATTGTTTTGTTTGGAATGTTCCAAATTGGCGGCTGGAATGATTGGACTCCTAAAAAATAATTCCCTTGGTATTCTGGCATCGGGGATTAAGCTGAGCCATGCAACGTTGTGCTCTTAGTTCATTAAGGTAAGTGAGTGGATTTTGGATACTTGAAAAAAATTTAATGCTTCATTATATTTGGTTAGGATTGTATTTGACTTATTAATAATCTAATAGTGTACCTTTTGGTATGAAACAAGTTTAATAACAATTTCTGTTGGTAAAAAAAAAACCACAATAATATCGAAAAAATAAATTCTATATAGTGTAGCACTTACAGGCTAATTTCATTTTTAAGTTATTGCAAAAACTATAAATATTATTGAACAAGATTTTTAAAAAAATGTATCTAGCTATACATATGTATATATACAGCTTATCATCTTGAGATTATACCAACCTCATAAATTTGTTTAAAAAAGAACAATAATATCACTGTTTGATTAAAATAGCCCTTCTATTTACGCTATTGCGTAATAAGGATGTCAAGTTTTTACGAAAGGAAGAAACGCGAAGCGCCGCGGGTCGTGGATAGCTATAAAGACATTTATATGGAATCGCAAAGGCAAGAAATATTTATTTTAAACATTTTGACGTCCGTTTGTCCGGCTCGCCGGCGTTTTTAGAGTTCCACTGTGAAACTTCGGATCATATATTAAAAAGTTAAATCCGCGAATGAAATGACGTATTTGTAAATTTATCCTATCCTACTTTGGTTATTGTTTTGTGCTGTGTTTTAAAATCGATTTTGTTGATTGAGAATGATGTTTTACGTTTTTTTTATAAGATGTGGGAGTGGGGGGGGGGGGGGGGGCGGCAAACGAGCATTTGGGTCACCTGCTGGAAAGCAATCACAACCGGCCGTGGAGATCAGCAATCCGATCAATCGCCGTTCCGTTGCCAATCTATACACCTTTCTTTCTTTCTGGTGACTTCACTCATTTGCAGGAATACAACAACCCTCAAGGAAATCGTTATTTGGCTGCGGTAGTCTGTGAGGTGGAGTCCCCAGTCGGGCAGCTTGGCAGCTTAAAAAATACGCTATGCCTTGCCTCTCTTTTCGCCAGAGACTATTTTGTTAGCAGGGTGCACCACGTGCGGGTGAGGTTGGCTTTGGTTCAAAGATGTTGATGAACCACTTACACACTAAAACCTTTAAGTTGATCGTGATCACAATGCCTCACAAAAGATGCCAAAAACATTTCACTACTATCGCATATTTTTTTTTATTACTAGACATTCCCTCCACCATGTGGATTAACAGCGGCGACCATCAAAAAGGCAATGGAATTGTTATTTGGCTGCGGTATTCTAATGCCGCAGCCAAATAACAATTCCATTGAGGGTCGTCGAGATGGATAGTCAAGTGAAGCTCAACTGCTGTGCACCACATACGTCACGTGAGTCGTATCGCATATGTCGTCTACTCTCCGTAAGATCTTCATTGTCATGACAAACAAACCCCATAATTGTCACCATAATATCTCAGAATTTATACGGAACCCCACGCCGAGGCCAAATCCTCTTTTTTACGACATCGCAACATGAATAATTCCGAGATAGAAGCAAGCGGGTTTTTTCCCGTTTTCCTTTTAATATACGGGTTTTGGAGATAAATGGTGTGAGACAGTCGTTCTGATTGATCGCGATTCATTTTAATTCGACCATGAGTCTTGAGGACACAATTTTTAACTATTTTTCCAAAGCTTTATGGCTTTTTCATTTTAACAATATAGTTTTACCACACCCCGGTCACTTTATACAAATGTCGCGTCGTTCACTATTATAAACAATGACGTCTGTATAGAGCTAGATTGAGGGTGAGTGCGTGCTTGTACTGTGGTTTTAGCTCAATTATTTTGAATTGGAAGTATTCGAAGTTCGTGATAGAAAAATGCTATATAAGTTATATAGCATTTTTCTATTTATCTATACATGTTTTAATATTGTTTTTAATAGTGATTCCATTAACTATGTATCGAACTTATTTTTATTGATATACTAGCGGCCCGCCCCGGCTTCGCACGGGTAGACGAACAAAAGATATAAAGGTCGCTATCCTTGCAGTTTTTACGTTTTTTCTCTCCATTAGAACCTTACTTATGCCTTAACGTAAATATGAAAACCAAAATTAGTCGAATTAGTTGAGTTATTCTCGAGTACTGCGCTTAGCAACACATTTTGCGATTCATTTTTATTTATATAGACTAGCTGACTCGGCAGAGCGTTGAGAATTACCATTTGAAAAGTTATAGTGAGCCAATCTTAAAAGATAGACATATGCTGTGACAGACTTTTTTTAGAACTTTTTAAGGTAAATAATTCCGTCGTATATAATTGTTGCGTAACTTGAACCATTTATGCAGTGCACGCAACGAAATGCAACAATGCAACGGAAGCCCTCAAAAGGAATATTTTTTTCCCATTTTTGCAACATTTTTCATTGGTGCCTCGCTCCTATTGGTGGTAGCGTGATGTATATTATGATAGAAAAATAGACTATCTAATACTAAAATAATTGTTTAATTCGAATGAGTAGTTTCTGAGATTAGGGCGTTCAACCAAATAAATAAAGTCTTCTGCTTTATAATATTAGTATAGATTGTTGTTATCTATTAATAGCAAAATGTACCTACGTGTGCTTTCTCGCCTTGATTGAGCTCCTTTCAATAAGTGTAAGGTTGACTGGTAGAGATCTCTATTAGGGATAATTCCGCTTATGTATTACTCAATATTTTTAAGAATTGGGTATTTGACTAACATTTTTTTCTGTTTGATATGTAGGGACGTCTCCATAATATAACCATAGGTGAAAGAATTACTTCGATAGCACAAAAATCTCTCGAGATATGGTAATTTGAATATCACAATTTTTAGACTGCCCCAAAACGCTCCATACAAAAGACTACTGAATTATGACGTCACAGATCTGTATTTTGTATGCATCAAATCAGAAATTTGTACGACAGCTATGTTAAATATTACGTTTATGTGATTAGTATCATAATAAAAGTTATAGCATTTTTTATTGCTTCTCCAATGGAAATATTATTTTTTAATAATTTCATACTTTTAAAATGGACTTTCCCGCCAAACTTTGATCGACGCTAAAAAAAAGTCTGACTGAAGATATTAGAATGAAAGTTTGCAGATCTTTATAGTTTTGTGTATTTTACGATATTGTTAATTTATTTGTACAATTTTTAAACATTGGAAACAACCCAATTGTATTACATTAAAGAACTTACATACATATATATTTTCATTCAACCTTTCTTTAGCATTATTACCAACAGGCATGGCGAATGCAAAGCATTTGTAATTAAAATCGTCTACCATCTCGTATTTGTAATATATTTTAAGACGATTCTACGGTATATTCTATTATCTCCCGAAAAGTACATCTAATCTTTAGAAAATTGCATTTTAAGTATCTCGATTTCGATTGCCAAATATAGAATAGACAGATGTACAAAATTTCACGGTCATCAGTAGCTTTTCGTCGGTTCGATTTATATTGATTCTAATTTGAATACATCAAACGTTGCCATTTACGAATTCTCTCTTCTCCCCACATTATGCCCATTCTTTGAACAATTTGCATTCGGATCGTTCTAGACATCTAATTTTGTAGGGGAGCCTTTTTCTCCGTTGAAAAGGTCGGAATTTATAATAAAGCCTAATTGAGGCATTCTGTCAGTAAATGATTTAACTTATTTTGGGTTGTTCAATGATTTATATTTTCAGTTCGTTATTATTCGTGAAGCGGCGTTTAAAAGTTATAATCTTTTAACAAGCTCGTATTTACATTTTGCTTGTATGTTTATTTGATACACGTGCTCGGTTTTGAAAAACTTATATACATTTTGCAATAATTCCTTTTGATCATAATATTTTTTTTTGTTAAATAAATCAGATTATGATAATGATGCTTTGTTGTTTAGCCACTAAGGAATAATAGTAATCAATTTACCATCGAAATGTAGTAACGTCTTAATGGTATTGTCTCTGTACTCTTTGCCTATTAATGTTAAGATCTGTGTAAACTTTGCTAGTGCCATTGTTGTACATACCAAAATAAAATCTATATATATATGTGAATGAATCCCTATTTCTGCTGGACCGATTTCACTGATTCTTTTTTCGTTGCCTTTGTTATTGCCAGGAGAAGGTTTTTATGAATAAAAAGTTCTTAAGAAAGTTGCGCGGAAAATTACAAAATTTAAGAAAACTGTAAGACAATATTAACATTTCTAATGTAATTTTATGACGTTTAACAAAACTGTCAGTCATTTGACAGATAGCATGACACCAACTCAATATTATTTGTTAAGAAGACAGGCCGACATCAATATAACAAGCTTGTGATTTTTTTTACTCAAAAGCCTCAAAAACTCCAATTAATTAATTACTACTGAAGGTTAGTTATCAAACTTTCGATACACAAGCCAATATTTAGAACTCCTAACATCATCTTAAATAATAACTTCAAAAACACATAGAAACAATATAAAATGTGAAAATGCTCTAATTTCTGATTCGAAATGTTGCAAACTCGCAAAACGTAGATTCTTCATTTAGAGCCGCCACTTCATAATGTTGCTGTCTATTGACGAGAACGTTCAATTTCCGAGCAGCACTGTCACATCCAGAAACGAATGTATCTTCTCGTCCTCCTTAAAAGAACAACGCTCTCTTTGCTATAACAGGAAATTATGTTACCAAATACTTATTTCAAAGTATCGTTTACGTGTATTGTTTTGTGTTTGTGTAAAATAAATGGTTTTTTTTAATGGGCAATGGCCTCTGTTTTCGCTAACAGCTTAATGATTCGTTTCGCTGCAAAGTTCTAATAGAACAAAATGATCTCGGTCTGCCATAACAGTCTGGATTTAAATAATCTCGAGTTTTTCAAGAGTACATCAACATTACGCTCAGTTTCAATCTATTAACAGTTATTTAGCTAAATTAGAAATTGTCATGACTTGCGTGGCGCGTTCAGGGTCCCTACCGCCGAAGCTGAAGCCGATTATTATCGAATATTTTGATTCGAAGAATAGATCTTACGTTTTAGTTATTAACAAACATATTCAGCTCATACTGAATGAGCTCCGGGGTTACTATCAAATAAGCTAAACACAGGTTTCATAAGTCAAAGCTGCAGTTTGGTATTCGCATTTAAAAAAAACCGGACAAGTGCGAGTCGGACTCGCCCACCGAGGGTTCCGTACGTAGTATCAATATTAAATTTGATATTTTTCATTATAAATAAGAAATAATGCGTCGTAAAAAATAAATAAAATATATTTTGCAATGTGTACATCAATCCCTTTCATATGATACCCCATTTAAACTAGTAGTTTCAATTTGAAATTTCGACACCCTATAAAAAATATAGACCCCCTATTTTTTAAGATCTATTTACAAATGTATAGTTTTGAGATTTATTCCTGTACTTGTAGTCTATAACGATGTTACTTGCCAAATTTCATAGTTCTAGGTCAACGGGAAGTACCCTATAGGTTTTGATTCCCTCGAGAATGTCGAAATATGCGTTTTTTGCTGAATAAACGGCCGTAACTTTTTTTACGTAAACTTAGCAGTTTGATTATTTTACTACTTCATGGGACCGTAGACCTGAGTATACAGTTCAAATTTCAGCTTGATACCTCCACGCATTCTCGATGTAGAAATTCTTGACAGACAGACAGACAGACAGACGGACGGACAACAAAGTGATCTTATAAGGGTTCCGTTTTTCCTTTTGAGGTACGGAACCCTAAAAACGATCGGAATTGGAATTTTTGAATGAGAAAATGATACTACTGGTTAGATTGTTGCTAATTATGTTTAGCTTAGCTTGTAGAAACCCTAAAGCTATACCGACTAAGCTGAAGATGTTTGTCAAAAACTTTAACCTAAGGCCAATTTTTGGAATCAAATAAGCTGATGGTAATCGGCTTCAGCTTCGGCGGTAGGGCCCCTAGTCTATACAATGCAACTATTTCTTGCATACCTACGTTTCTTTTATTTATAGAGCTGTGTATATATTGCTAATAATAACTTGACGAGATATAGTGGTGAAACTCCAAAAAAAAAAACCGCCAAAAATACTGCTTGCAGTTCTGCAGTTCGAACATGATGTTGCTGGAACCCGCAAGAATTATGTCGGGCTTTTCCCATCACTCCTTCCTACCCGTGCAAGATATTTACTAAAATGCAACTTGATTATTTTAGTGAATGATGTCATTTTAACCATCATAAAATATTGTCACATATGCTACATTTAGATAAATATTGTTTATTCACACAATATCAAATAAAATCAGTTGATACGCTGTGAATACTCCACTACGAAGTTTGTTTATATAACAGTCATGATTCGCATGTCAATTAATTTACTATTATAATATTAAAAATAAAATAATGATTAACTGAAATAACAGTTTATAATTCATGTAAAATTTACATACACGCTAAATTTAAGGTACGTTTTTAATATAGTTTTTCCACAGTGAACTCCGCTACCTTACACCATCTAACACTAATTAATGATAATACTGTGATTTAGACATTCAATTATACTATGTACTTCTCAAATTATTTAAGATAAATTAAAAAAAATGACATGATTTAATGTATCCTGGTCCAAAGAACTAGTTTTAGGGTATGGTTCTCTTTTTTGTTCAACTGTTAATGTACCCTGGTCCTTTTTTGATTTATATATTTATTTGTCTCTTAATAAATTAATTAATTAATCCAGTAAGTATTCAATTAGCATCATTGCCTGTTGTCGCAGATTATTTACCTCAATATGGGTATAGTACTTTAGCCCTGGATCTTTTGAGCTCTCCCTGATCATCCAGCTACTCTGTTCTTCATCTCTCACTGTTGTCTGTTACTCTAGCACCAATCATTAGGATCGCACTAAGGCTTTTCAAAGCATATTTGGCATAGGATTTTAGTCCTTCAGTAAGTAATCAACTTTTTGTTATAACCAACCTCATTATTTTTTTTATACCATATTGGGTGGAAAACACACACATACCGTATGCATGTGAAAGGGCTACCGTGGCCATAATATGGCCCCAGTAACCCTTTCACATCACCCTCGCAACATGAAATATCGCGCGTGCATCACCACTCCTGCTGCCAACGCAGCAGCTCTTTCCTTTCTGGTAACATCACTCACTCGCAAGGAACACAACAACCTTCAATGTACAGCGTATTTTTAAACTGCGGAAGTAGTCGGGCGGCTTACAAATAAGCTGTATGTTAGCCTACCTCTCTTTTGCCAGAGACTCTTGGTGCACCACGTGCAGGTGAACTTGGCTTTGGCTCTAAAGATTGTGGTGAGCCACTAACGCCCAACTTTGACGTTAAACCAACATAGTTAAACTAACTACGACCATGCAGACATTAAGAAGCCATTGTTGCATTTGTCTGTGACCAAGCGGTTCGTTACAGTCGGAAGGTGAAAAAAATTCTAATGTAGATAACGAATAAAATGTTTTTTATTTCATCTTTCTGAAAAACTATTTTGGAAAGTAATCTACATTATTCTAGTTCGAAGTAAATTGTACGAAATTGCAAATTTTTAAATCACTTATTGCAAACTAACCGTAGTCTATCTTTAGTTGGGTTGCACTTTGCACTATCTGCAACTCTTTTCAGAGTTCCGGATTCCGGAAGAGTTTCACGCATTTGGTTCATTGAATTGCCTTAGGTTACTTAATACTGAAATCTATAACAGCACATTTGTAAGCAATAACTTTGATAATAACGTCGGCAAATAAAAATCGATGTGTTTTTTATTGAAAAGATTTTATTTCAGAATTTTTAAATTTATTTTTATTTATTTTAAATTTTAAATTTATTTTCTCCAAATTCCCTGATAAGATCCTATTGAATCGGTTTTCAAAATTATTTTTGTAGTCGAACGAGGATTTTGTAGTTGTGGTTCCATAAGGATATTCGTATAAATTTGATTATATAATTTTCAGATTTTATATTATTTTTTTCTTTTTTTTATTATCATTTTTATCTTTAGTAAATACTTAAAATAGATAAATAATAATAAAAATATCAAAATTTTCTCCGGAGGAAATTTATATGAAATTTTGATTATTTTAAAATTTATTTGTAAATTTAAAATTGTGAATTTAAATTCAGTTAAAATCATTTCATTGAAGTCGAAGTTTCAAAAAAGCCAACATAAAAGAAATCGGTAACTTATTTTGTTTAAACGATTTATTACTTTTTTCCTATATATTTGACGAGCTCGGTGGTCTAATGGTTTGCAATGGCCACTTTGACTCCGAGGTTGCGGGTTCAATCCCTGCACAAGACAAATACTTGTGTACATGAACATGTCTGCTTGTCTGTGTCTGAGTGTTTTCTATGAATTATATGTACGTACTTACAAAAAAAAAATGTATTTAAGTATATTATCAGTTATCTAGTACCCATAGTATGTAGTAACTTTGCTTAGTTTGGGTCTAGATGGCCTTGTCTAATTTGTCAAGGAATATTTATTTATTCTTTGCCTATTGGCCGTGTGGGTTCCTGCAGACTAGAATAGAATCACTCCGTCTCTTCCCCTGGATGTCGTACAAGGCGACTAAGGGAAATACATTATAAAACATCGATCAGGCCTCCCCAACCCGTCTGGCCAGCTTGGGGAGTATAGGCCAAATCCTCCTTCTGTCTGGAACAGACGAGAGAGGGTCGTGCTCCTGTAGTGGAGACTAAAATGACCTGATGGTGATGATGATGATGATTTATTTATTCATGTATGTACCTACGTTAAAAGATATAAATAAATTAAAAAAGAAACTGTGCTTTTGCTGATAGAAACAAGTCTCTAAGAGCCTTAAATAGAAATCGTCGATACCGACTTCGTGATAAAATGCGTAATATAGGGATTATGTACTGAACCCTATGAAATATGTAATTTTAGAGATCCTCAGTGTCAATTAACTCGGCTTACAACCGACCCCGTTGTTTCGTTTGGCGCGTTCCAGTCGTTACGTGATCGGGAATAATTCTTTGTATACTATCTGTATTTCGTGGCTTTACTCGCATTTAGAGATGAGCAAAATGCCAGGCATTTACAATAAGTACCTGTAAATGCCCAATAAATGCCTAGTTTTGGGCATAAATAGGGAATTTATAAATACTTTTTGGCTATTTATCGTAAATGCCCCGCATTTTGCCCATCTCTACTCGCATGGGATTGATTGGCCAAGTTGGGCCAAATTGGACTATGATGTCTCTGCATAAAGGATAACTTGGACTATGACCGTTGAGCTGTATGTTGTCCATAAATTGAAAGTTTATGGTGAGCATTTCTCTACGGGACCGAATCCGGAACGAAGAAATTCGACGGAGAACTAAAGTTGTCGAAATAGCTCTCAGAGTCAGAAGGCTGAAGTGGCAGTGGGCTGGCCACATCTGCCGAGTCAGGGATAGCATATAGAGAGATAGACCGATGACCTCAAGGAAAGGATCGCAAGGAGAGGATCGCATATGGTGGAAGTCGATTAAGGAAGGTCTATGTCCAGCAGTAGATAGATATGGGCTGATGATAATGATGATGATGAAAAAAGATAACTCCAGTTGTGCATTTATATATATATATATATATATATATATATATATATATATATATATATATATATATATATATATATATATATATATATATATATATATATATGATTTGGTTAAGACGTTGTCTGTCGGGTTAGCCAGTCTTTTAAAAAAAAGTGAAAACTTGAACATTAACGTTGTGCATTTTTGAATATTTTGGAATGGTTAAGGAATAATTTCGCACGAATTGCTTTATTTATCAGTATAAAAGTACTATCATTTATGTGGTAAAATACAATATTCATTTATTGCGCTATAGTATACAAACATGAGAATTTATATTACATTAAAAATAAACAGCTGGAGCAGGCATACATTTTCGCCGCGCGGTAGCAAGAGAGGGGGATATTACTTCCTCGCTTACGCCACGACGATCCGCGCCGCTCCGTCTTGCGAATTTTCGATCAGGCCACGTGTCCTGACGCGACTTTAACATTTTTTACCCACCCCAAAAAGTGCACAACGCCGCTAAAGAAGTTTTCACTTCAATAATAAACCAAGGAGAAAAATTGACTTTTGGCTCGTCAACTTTAATGAAATCTGTTTTTATTTCTAGCGTCATATTTAATTTTCACTGGAGTCCAGCCGTAAGACATTGTTAGTAATAATATGTATAAACAAACTCGAACTTTATTTATTCGTCTCATTAACAAAAGTCCCGGGACAAACATGGTCACATACGTGAATCTTTAATAGGGTAGAATTAGGGAACAACACATAACTTCTCCTTAATAGCGTACCAACTGTTTCGCCATATCTAATGCATTTAATTTGTAATTACGATTTAGGGAGTCATGGTAAACTGTTATTATTGTTATGGTGATAAGGGTTATTATTGCTTGGACCGTTTTACGGCAATTAGATACGCATGATAGAAATGTCGCATGTGTGTGCGCATATGTGATCATTTTGTTGAATAAGGGGAAGAAACAAGCATGCGGTCCGCCTGATGTAATGCGGTTACTGTAGCTAACACCCCGCTGCTAAATATAGCTAGGCATTATTATGCCGAATCTACGGTCAATACCGAATAATTTCGGCATGGTCTGTCACTATTGAATCTGTAAATGAATACAGACTATGTTTATTTTGTAAATCGCACAAGCTCAAATTAAAAATAAAATTGACAACAAAACAATGTTTTCTACGTAAATCTGAACCGAAAGACTGTCCGCGTCCATCACCAGGAAACTAAGCATATCCAGCTACAGCGGGGGTAATAACTTTTAAACTTTCGCGTTGCATGATTTATGAAATATAAGAACGGGAATTAACGGGTATGTAAATACCCTTTTGCATGATCGCGTAAATTCCCGTTCTTATATTTCATACAGCGTGGGTACATCAAGAGGATGTCATCTGTCCGAAACTATCCGTAGTCACTAGTCCGCCTTTTGTACCCTTATGTAATTTTGTGGTCAATAAAGTTTAAAATAAATAAAAAATACCTCATTTCCGTCACTTAAGGTCGTTATCGACTTCACGTGCCCGACACGTCCCGTTCGAGTTCCCTTTGCGTATGAAAAGAACTTAAAACAATAATAAGAGGCTTTTTAGCTTACACCGTATGTTAAGAACGATTAAAAAAAACACAAAAAGCTGAGGAAGCACAACAAACTATTGTGGTTTCTACTGACCACTAAGACATGCGGCCAAACGTCTAAAAGCAGGAAACCCGCTGTGTGCTGGGAGTATCAGATGTTGTCTGCGGTATTTGAGGGTTATGCTCATATTTTTATTTGGTTATTGGTAGGTATAATGCTGGGCATTAAAGATAAATACCCGGCACTTTCCCATCTCTAGTCGTAGTCGTGAGTGAATGAGATAAAAACAAAAACTGTTTTGTAATACAATTAATTACTTTAAAACACACGTGTTTTGATAATGACATGATTTATTTTGTAAACAAACAATGAGATATTTTTTTACGTACATTTTGTTATTACTTAGTATAAAACAAAGTCGCTTTCGGTGTCTGCCTGTCTGTTTAACGACAAACTCCTCACAGACTACGATATTACAGTATTTTTAGAGAATGTTGTTGTTGTTGTAAATATCTGTATTGTACAAAACAGTTGCAGTACACAGAATGATATAAATGTTGACAGACAAGTTGCACAAAGGCGGACATATCCCATAACCTTCGGGCATTTTAAGACACAGGAAAAATAATAGGAGGAGAGATAAGATCAGAACTGTGTTAGGACATATATATGTAAGTATGTAAGAGAATACATATATGAAAAGGTAAGTCTTCTATCTATGTAGAACTACCAATACACGGAAAATGTCTTCTGAGATAGTTTTTAATATTTTAACATTATATAATGCCACACTGGCGAAGTCGGAATTGGTCGCAGAAAATCCCGCGTCCCGATGTTTGTCCGTTATAAACTCCGAACTGATCTTAAAGAAATTTTGCATTTTTGTTTGTAATTTGGTCTAAGTTGAAAAATTGGGCAGTTTTTATCTACTTAATTCACTTAATTAAGAAATGGGATGAAAGTTTTATGAAGGTCTACTGCTCCACGCCGATAAAGTCGGAGGAACATGAGTCTATTTCTGAGAAACTCTGTCTATTGAAAACAATAATTGGAAACTTACAATTCAGTCCACACAGAACGAAACAAAAAAAAAATGCAATGGCGCGAAACTTGGAGATAATTAAGGCAGATATAAAATAGAATATTCGATGCCCCTCTCCAATATCCGCTGCGGACGGAAGCGCAGCCATTTTGTACCGTAATATTTCAGTTACATTTTTGTTTCTATACAATTCGTGTGTATGTTTGTTTTTCGTTTCGTTTTTGTGGTAGACGTGCACTGTTAGACCTCGTTTCAATTATTGGGCTTGCGGTGTAGTTATCAAACGCAGTGTCATTAATATACATAGTTAATTGATTCTGGTGTTATTTTGCGGAAGTCAAATTTACAGGCAATTTGATCTACACTACTTTGCGTGCTTCCGCCACCAATTAGTTCATGCAAACTACTGCCGGCCGGCAACCACCCACTACCGTTAGTAGTTGCATGCGACTGCCGTGGCTGCTTTAGTCGTCTCTTTAGTTCTTGCCATAATAAGGCAGATACATATAACGCGTCCATAGGTAAAACATCTTTTTATGCGCAAGCATATTTTGTTTTATTTTCTGCAGTAACTATAAGTTAAATATATCAAACGAACATTTTGATATCAATATCTCAATATCATTTTTAGGGTTCCGTACCCAAAGGGTAAAAAGGAACCCTATTACTAAAGCTCCGCTGTCCGTCCGTCAGTCCGTCCGTCCGTCCGTCCGTCCGTCCGTCCGTCCGTCCGTCTGTCACCAGGCATTTCAACTGTCTAACTATCACGGTTCATGAGATACACTCATGAACCGTGATAGTTAGACAGTTGAAATTTTCACAGATGATGTATTTCTGTTGCCGCTATAACAACAAATACTAAAAAATAGAATAAAATAAATATTTAAGGGGCTCACATACAACAAACGTGATTTGCTCGTTTTTGCTCGTAATTGATAACAGTAATAGGAAGACGTTTGAAATACTCACATAATATTTCGTTATATATTCACTTTAAAAATAAATAATAAAATAAAAATAAAACAAATATTTAAGGGGGGGTCCCATACAAAAAACGTGATTTTTTTGCCGTTTTAAAAGATAATGGTACGTAACCCTTGGTGCGCGAGTCCGACTCGCACGTGGCCGGTTTTTCATGATACTAATTTCAGCCTTTCCTTCTGTTTCAGGTATGTTATTTTCTATCGTCGTCTGATTCTGATATTCAAGAAGACTCATTTTTTAATGAAGAAGAAGAAGGAAGATTCAACACGATGTGTAAGCTTAATAATACTTTTTAATTCGTATGTTTTTACCCGAGTACAGCGAAGCCAAAATAGGGGATTTAGTTATTTGACCTAAATGTGCAAATGTCCAACCTTTCATTTTTCTTAACCCATTCAATGCCGCCGCCCATCGGTGTCTAGGTTCTGTATTGAATATCTAGGTTAAATAGTATGTATGGCGGCATGAGGGTTAAATAAAATTAATAATATTTTTTTTATTTTTTTTTTCTTATCTTTTCTTATATAAATTTAAATAGAACTAGGTATATTTAAAGGTATTTGTAGATACAGTACTTATTTATAATTGTTGTTTGATTCATGTGTATTTAATTGCTGTATTTATTGCTACTTCTTCCCTTATCATTTCTTGTGTTCTACACTTTATATTTGAGGCCCTCGCCACTCACAGTTATATCCAACACTTAAAGGTTGGCTGGTAGAGATCTCTTATAGAAATATAGCCTTTGTACATCTCTATTTTTAAGTGTTTTTATGTACATGTTTATATTCGTTATGTACAATAAAGATAATACAAACAAACAAATAAAGTGCTAAATACGTAAGCCGGCAATGTATGGGTTAACTGATTTGATGATTTTTTTTATATCAACCCATAATCATCCCACTGTTGGGATACGAGTCTCCCCTCAATCGATGGGGTTTAGAACATACTCCACCACGCTGCTCAACTGCGGTTGATGGAGGCCAGTGTTTTCAAGCCGCCCGAAGGTCACCTGACTTTGGCTTAACGACTGTTATCTGATGACAACAGCCTGGACTGACAGCTTAACGTGCCTTCCGAAGCACAGAGTGGCTCGAGATAAATAAACCCATCCATGGACAGGCTATGCTCAACGTTGCGTAACTTGCGTGATCGATTAGACTGACACGCGAAACGATGCCATCGAGCTCCTCGATGCATCGAGATGATTTTTTACGTCAGATTAATAAGTCAGATCAAAATATGCGCCACTGTATCATTATATTTTTGGTATATTTATGGATGAAAATTACCCCGCGATATTCCTGACATGGTCTAATAGATCCATTCGGCGTCAACCCATAATCATCTCACTGCTGGGGTCTCCCCTAAATCTAAGGGGTTTTAGAGCATTACCGCTTCCTTCCTCTTACTCCACCATACTGCTCAGCTGCGGGTTGGTGGAGGCGGGTTGGTGATGGCATAAATCCATTACTTTTTATAAATTGTCTTATTATAATTTTGAACATCGCGTTATCTGTATAATAAGCGTGCCTTATTTCGGTACAGCCCACGTCTCAGTCGGAGGTCGAGTAATTCTGATACTTGATGACTGAATCCGACTAATTCTGGGGGAAATCATATCTTCGCTATGTTATATAGTTTAATAGATCCCGAGTGGGCTGTGCCGAAATAAGCTTATTTCGGCACTGCCATAAAAAACGGACGTAATTTTGACGGGAGAGCGACAAATTTTCTTCTTGGGCGACAAATTTCGACAAATTAACGATTAATCTTCTGTCTAGTTAAAATCAAGATCTAAGACTGGGCTGTACCGAAATAAGGCACGCGTATAATAAGTCTAAGGTCACATTGCCACCTATCCCGCAATCCCCAACGCCCTCACGTTCGAATAACACGCGTGCAAAGAGCCTATGATTAAATTAGTATAAATTTTCTAACCTGTCCAAGAAGAGCCAATTTCGGTAAGAAATAATTTTAACAAAAAAAAAACGTACTCCAAACATTACTCTACACTTCTACATTTATGTATGTAGATACAGGATGATGATGATCATGAAAAAAATATGGGACTAATCTGAAAGTTTTACTCTTTCAAATAATTTTCAAGTCGGTTTTTAAATTACGGAGTAATTAAGTAACAAACATCTCCTTTTTTGGAGTCTGTTAAAAATAAACATTTATCAATACGATATTTCATTTTACTTTCTGCTTTAAACCCAATAATATTTTGTTTCGAGTACAACCATTAGGGTTAACTGGAAGATATCTCTTGTAGAGATAATTTCACCTGTGTGTACACCAGTGGCGGACTAAGGCTAAAGCGGGCCCTAGGCAACATTGTATTTCCGAGTCTACTAAAGAAGTTTTCACTTCAAAAATTAAAATTAAAAACCTAATTTTCTCGCCCCAAAAATTACTGGCTCTAGGCACGTGCCTACGTTACCTAGGCCTTAGTCCGACCCTGGTAAACACCTATGTAATATCAAGTTGTTTGTATTAGTATGCAATTAAGAATATTCCTTTCTTAGTCCGGCCCTGGTGTACACCTATGTAATATGGAGTTGTTTTTATTAGTATGCAATTAAGAATATTCCTTTCTTTGGGGTATAAGTGGCTCACAATGATCTTTAGAGCCAAAGCCAACGTCACCTTAGTGCATCCTGCTGACTAGCGAAAAAGGCTCTGGCATAAGATAGGTACGGTACAGCGTAGAAACAGCGTTATACGGTACAACTGGGGAAGTACCTCCATCAGCTCCATCTCTCACAATACCGCAGCCAAATAACATTTCCCATCAGGGTTGTTGTGTTCCTGCGAGTAGGCGAGGTCACTAGAAGAAGTAGCTGCTTTGCCAGCAGGGCCGGAGGTGGCGGCGGTAGTTTCACATAGAAAAATATGATTTACGGATCTTAGAGCGACAAAGCGTGTGATGTGATCTTAAGCCACCTAATGTAAACTTGGCTTAACGACTATCATCTAACAACAGTATCTAATAAACCCATCCAAAGACAGGCTACGGTCGACGTTGCTTAACTTGCGTGATCGATTACACTGACTCGCACAACAAGATCCTGGACAATAATCTATGTCATACATTATAATGTTTTCAACGCGATTAACGTTGAGTAGGTATGTTGGCATTAAAGCTCAGTAACCGCTTTAACCCCTCAAAAGGTGTTACCAAACTGCGCAGACATATAAATCAAGGGAAATTTTCGGCGAAGGCTGATTGGAGTAGTTAACTGAGTAGGGCGACTAAGTTAACGGGCTTTTAATATTTTATAATTACTATCTCGTTACTTAAGTGTTTTTACTTAATGAATAGTGTTTTTAGTGTTATTGCTTTTATTTTAATGCTTAGTAATTTTATTTACGTGTGATTTTAATAGGTATGTTTTTTTTTTCAACTCAGTATAAAACTTCGGTAATAACATTAATTTGTTATGTTATATACTCGTAGTTAGATGAAAGACATTCTACTATATTACCATTTAACATTATACATTTGTTTTACTGTCGCATTTAGGTACATTTAGGTTACTGCTTTCTATCAGATGAGCCATATGCTTGTTTACCGCCTAGTGGTATAAAAAAGTGAATAGCAATTTTAAATCTATTGTAGCACTTATTTGTAAACCATTCTTAACCGTCTTATATTCCTTGCTCTGCCTGCTTATTAGTAAAATACTGTCGTGACTAAATTTGCTATAAACTAATTTGTGCCCGCGTCTCCACTCGCATGGCGTTCAAAAAGTATTCCCTTCAAAGTTCAAATTAACTATATAACAGAATATAAGATTCATCAGAATCAGTTTTACGGATCCAAACATGAGCCCGTACAGACAGACAAAATATATACAAAAAATTTATTTAAGAATACAGTTGAAAATTAGGCGCAATATATCTATCTCAATTTAAATTATATGAATAGATCTGTCCCAAAGTTATTTCGAGTAATTTTAAAACCACATTCGTTCATAACAAATCCATTCGAGTATAAATAAACCCACCATTTTGTGCTAATTGTACGGCTGTTGCGAACTGTCAACGTGTTTGTTACCCTTTTAGATAACCAAACTGACGAACGAATCGACCGACAATTGTTTAGATTTAAGATAAATGAAATCTCAAACATGATCAGTGAACTGTAGGTAACATTATTAAGACCCGACCCGACCCAGACCTAGGGGTGTCAAAAGGATTCCGCCTTATAATTAAGGAAATTTGAAAACCGACGTCAAATGGGAGCAGTAACCCCTGTTGGAATAAGTATACAAAAATAAATCTATCTCGCTCTGTTTAATAGACATCTGTCTTAGTCACACAGTATTGTTTATAATATCTTTAAACAAAGGGCTGCATTGTTAAATGCTCTGTATGCCTTAGTCAGCTAACCAAGCTGTGTGGTCCAGTAGAAATTATATTCCAGTTCAGTATCGTACGACTCCTTTGTAGTAGAACACACCTTTCTAAGAGTGCATAAAATAAATTTAATTATTATAATTTGCACTGAACGAATCTTTTATTTTTGGCTTCCTAACCTAACAGGTTATGGGCCCAGTGTACAGTACAAAGTGGACTTTTAAGTGATTGAAAGAAACAGACTTTTTTAAATACGATAAAAAACGCTTTAAGTGGTAACGTTTAAGACTTGTGATTTTTGTAATTTTGGTAGAGAAACTATTTACGTATTCTAAGTGACTTTTTGTGTTATTTTCTAACTGTAACGATGGACGGTTCAAAAGTAAAAAGAAATATTAGACTGTTTGACGGCGAAAAGTATTCTTTATGGAAACTTAGAATACGCAGTTTATTAAACGAACTTGAAGTGCTGCAAGTAATTGACGAAGAGCCTCCTGTACGCATCAACAGTGATTGGACGAAGAAAGAAAAGATAGCGAAAAATACCATCATCGAATATTTATCAGATTCTTTGCTGGGGTTTGCTAATGAAGAAACAGCAAAACAGATTTTCATAAAACTCGACGCAGTGTATGAAAGAAAAAGTATCGCATCCCAATTGGCATTGAGAAAAAGGTTATTGAATTTGAAATTAGAAGACAGAGAAAAATCGAATATCTCAGGGTTTGCTTTCATGGTTGGAAACGAATGCTATTCTGAAGAAGGCAACAGCACCAATAAAATTACATTCATATTAGACTCTGGTGCCTCAGATCATTTAATTAACAGAGAAGATCTAACACGTGGGTTCATAGAACTTCAGTCTCCAGTAAATATTTCTGTAGCTAAAAACGGAACGTTCATTAGTGCGACAAAAAGAGGCACTCTATCTATTACCACTGATACGGGAATGAGTGGATTGCTACAGGTGTTCTTTTCTGCTCAGAAATTCCATATAATTTGTTATCGGTCAAAAGAATGCAACAGGCTGGAATGACCATAATTTTTGGTCAAAATGGTGTACAAATACTCAACAAAGAGGGTAAGATGGTAACAAAGGGTGAGTCTTTGAATAATTTAATTGGTATTAATTTCATGCTTAATAAATGTGCTTTGAATTGCTCATCAAATAGGGTCATGAATAGTAACTATGATTTGTGGCATCAAAGATTGGGTCACATAGGCAAATCTAAGTTCTTGCAAATTAAAACCAAACAAATGTTTTCTGATATTGATCGATTACATAATATTACACCCAGTGAAAGTTTATGTGAAGCTTGCATATATGGAAAACAAGCACGTCTGTCATTTCATAAAAGTAAATCTAAAATTATTAAACGACCTCTATTTAATGTGCATTCCGACGTGTGTGGTATGATCACTCCTTCGACACTTGACGGCAAAAACTATTTTGTGATATTTGTAGACGAATACACTCACTACTGTGCGACATACTTAATAGCTCATAAATCAGACGTTTTTGCTGCTTTTCGAGATTATGTTGCTAAGTGCGAAGCTCATTTTAGTTTGAGACTTGTCAATTTATATTGTGACAATGGTGGCGAATATTTATCGAGTGAAATGAAAGAATACTGTATGCAAAAAGGTATAACCTACCATTTAACAGTGCCGCATACCCCTGCTTTGAATGGTATTGCCGAACGTATGATAAGAACGTTAACAGAACGAAGTCGAACTTTAATAGCAGGCGCTAAGTTAGACAAGTCGTTCTGGGGTGAGGCTGTGTTAACTGCTACTTATCTTATCAATGTCAGCCCCACAAAAGCACTGAAAGTAGATAACACACCGTTTGAATTGTGGCATAATAAGAAGCCGCAACTTAAGTATTTAAAGGTTTTCGGTTCAACTGTGTATTTTCTTAACAAAAGTAGAAAAGCAAAATTCGATGAGAAATCCTTGAAAGGGATATTGGTTGGTTATGAACCGAATGGTTATAAGGTGTGGAATGTGGTAGAAGAAAAGTTTGTAAGAGTCAGAGATGTAATTGTTGATGAGATTAATTTCTTGTCAAGTAGGCCAGTGAAGCCTGAAGGTATTGTATCTGAAAATACCAATAACTCTGACGAGCACATGTGTAGCAGGTTGTGCGCATCTGATAATATAAGATCAGATGATGTGAAACAAACGGGCAGTGTACCCTGCGCATTAGGTCCACCACCTAATAAATCTGTACGCAGTGCAGATGGGCATACATGCTATGATTCATTTCAAGATAAATTGACTGGATCTCGGAATGAAGTAGCTTCTAGTAGTTCGAGTGTTATTAGAAGAAGTGATCGAATTAAAAATTTGCCTACAGTGTCTTATGATGAAAACAGTAATGATATTTCTGTGAACTATTTATTATACGCAAAGTCTTTAATATGTACAATTCCTACATCGTATACCGAAATTCAAACCAGGCATGATAGGCTTTTGTGGCAAAAAGCTGTTGATGAGGAAATTAAATCACTTATTGAAAATGACACTTGGACGCTTGTTCCGAAACCTGAAAACAGAAATATTGTTGACTGTAAATGGATATTTAATATTAAAAATGATGAGTTTGGCAAACCTTTGAAATATAAAGCGCGTTTGGTCGCTCGTGGTTTTAGTCAAGAATATTTAATTGACTATGACGAAACTTTTGCGCCAGTTGCAAGAATTTCAAGTTTTAGATTTATATTAGCATTTGCAAATCAATTCAATTTGCTCGTTCACCATATGGACGTCAAAACGGCATTTTTGAACGACAAACTAAAAGAGGAAATTTACATGAAAATTCCTGAAGGAATTCCAAACGCAAACAACTTAGTTTGTGATTGAATAAAGCTTTATATGGTTTAAAACAATCTGCACGTTGTTGGTTTCAAATGTTCGAACAAACTTTGATTGAAAAGGGTTTTCAATACTCGTCAGCTGATCGTTGTATTTATTTCCTAGATGCCGGTGACATTTCAAAAATTATTTATGTTGTACTTTATGTCGATGATCTTGTTATTTCGACAGCTGATATAAATACCATGAATAGTTTCAAAACTTATTTAATGAAAAAGTTTAAAATGTTAGACTTGATGGAGATCAAATGTTTCTTAGGAATTAAAGTGGAAAGATCACGTGATACAGTTACATTAGACCAAGCAATGTACATAAAAACGGTCTTAGAAAAGTTTAACATGAATGACTGTAATTCTGTCAGTACACCTTTGGAAAACAAAGTAGACTTTGACGCTTTGAGTGCAATTGAAACAACAAAAGCTCCATGTAAAAATCTTATCGGGTGTTTGATGTATGTTATGTTATGTACTCGTCCCGATTTAAGCTTTGCTGTAAACATTCTAAGTAGATTTGGTAACAGAAATAATAACTCACTTTGGTTATATTTAAAACGAGTGTTACGTTATTTAAAGGGAACTACTGACTTGAAACTAACTTATAAGCGGAATCCAAATGTTTATAATAACATACTCAGTGGCTTTGTTGATTCCGATTGGGGAAGTGATGAAGTTGATCGTAAAAGCACAACAGGATACTTGTTCAAATTGTTTGAACAATGCACAATTTGTTGGCAAACAAAGCGCCAGTCAACAGTGGCAGCGTCATCTACTGAAGCAGAGTATATGGCTTTGTTTGAAGCCGTGAGAGAAGCTCTGTGGTTAAAGTCATTAGTGACTAGTATTCATGTAGTAATTTCAAATCCGATTCCTATTTTTGAGGATAATAACGGATGCATAAGCATTGCAAGTAATCCGACAAGTCATAAACGGTCGAAACATATTGACATAAAATATTATTTTTCTAGGGAACAAGTTGAGAAAAATGTAATTAAAATGATTTATGTGTCCACAGGTAATCAACTGGCAGATATGTTTACAAAGGCATTACCAGCCGCTCGTTTTTCGGCACTGAGAGAAAAACTCGGTGTATTATCATTTAATGTTAAAGCTCTGTCTAATGAAAAGTGTGTAGTGTAAATATATACTGCAAATGAGATTACATAAGAACATAATTAAGTTGACTTGGTCTGATTAGGTTTTACTGGGGTTTCCCTAATCCTGCGCAACGAATGTTGGACCAAGATATTGATGATTGTTTCCCCAGACAAAGAATGGTGTGTTCATAAGTTTGATATTGTAAATAGCTTGTGATAGATATTTTTTATTATTATTTATTTTTGAGGGGGCGTGTTGGAATAAGTATACAAAAATAAATCTATCTCGCTCTGTTTAATAGACATCTGTCTTAGTCACACAGTATTGTTTATAATATCTTTAAACAAAGGGCTGCATTGTTAAATGCTCTGTATGCCTTAGTCAGCTAACCAAGCTGTGTGGTCCAGTAGAAATTATATTCCAGTTCAGTATCGTACGACTCCTTTGTAGTAGAACACACCTTTCTAAGAGTGCATAAAATAAATTTAATTATTATAATTTGCACTGAACGAATCTTTTATTTTTGGCTTCCTAACCTAACAGTTTTGTTACAATCAGATAGGTTTGGGGAGGAATAATGTCGCGCGGGGAGAGGGGTGGCGATCATTAATCAGAGAGTGACAGATCGCGAACAGGCAACATGTTCGCTCGGAGATTATACGTCGTTAGTGCGATCGTTTGGTTACACTGTTCTTAGGCGTTTGTTTGGGCGGCAACCTAACAGTTCTTGATTTAAATCATTGAGATCTGAAATTGTTTGATATTGTAGCATTCCGATTTGTATTAAGTATTTTGTTTGTGTAGTTTGGAATAAACATATGTAACGTAAAATGAAACATTAGCTTATGTATTTAGTCTTATATTACAATTAATAGAATTTCGATTACGTAATATTATTAAGTAATGTTTTTTTAGACTATTTTGAGATTAGATGGCCGTGTAATATTTATTTATTATTCAACGAAATCTGATAAATAGTTTAGGCGCTACGGAGATCATTCATGCATACACTGCTAAAATCATAAACCTTACTTTTAGCATCGCCGAAGCCGGGTAAAAAAGTAACCGAAATCAATATTTGACGCCGTTGATACCAAACATACGATCTAATAACAAGATCTGTCATATTTATTAAACAGTCTAAGTTGTATATCTATAAACAATTGCCTTTGATAAGAGAACAAAACTCGAGTGATGATAAAAGGTGAGACCACCCACTTCGAATTATGTCATTGATATGAAATAATTGGCTTATGAATGAGGCGATGTGTTAAGGAATGTGTTTAGTTGTATTGTGTTTGTAGTGTCTATTTCCGAGAATAACGGGTTGTTTATCGATTAATTTGTTAGCAGAATAGGAGAAAGAGAACACATTAGAACATTACTTCTATTGCTTTACCTGACAAGGGTCTGTAATGTGGTATGTATATAGATAGCTTTAAGAACTTTATATATTGATATGAATTCTTTGGGGTGTAAGAGGTTCATCAACATCTTTGAAGTAAAGCCAACTTCCCCTGCACACGGTCCACCCTGCTGACTGACAAACGAAGATCTGGCGAAATGAGAGGTTGGGAGCGTAATTGTAAGCACGCGCGCCGCCACCACTGCTGCCAACGTAGCATCTCCTTCCTTTCTGGTGACCTCACTCACTCGCAGTAACACAACAACCTTCAATGGAATTATTATTTGACTGCGGTATTCTGTGAGGTGGAGGGAGGTACATTCCCCAGTCTGGTAGCTTACAATTACGCTCCCTGCCTCTCTTTTCGTCAGAGCTTCGTTTGTCAGTCAGCAGGGTGCACCGCGTGCAGATGAATTTGGTTTAAACTTTGGTTTAAAGCTGTTGATGAATCACTTACACCCCAAAATTATCAAGTAAAGACAACCCAGCTAAAACGAAAAGGCTATCTTAACACATAATGTTGAATTACATTCGTGTAAATCTTCAATTGATCAGGGTTAATTCAATTAGGTTTTGTTTACATAGGCCTATCAGTTTATCCAGGGCGCTCCGGTCGAAGGTCGACCTAGCTGTTTTAGTTCCATTTCGGATTGATGTAATTGAATTGAATGAGTTGTTTGGTTTCACACTACTATTGTAGTGTTGGTCTGTAGAGTTGAATTGGTAAAAGAAAACGTGTTCTGAGTTTACTCTATGCAAACTAAAAGCTGCCATACATTAACCAACATGTTGGGCATGTTGTCTAACAATAGGCTTATGAACCATTTTTTTTTCGATTTGTTATTTAAAGACGTCACAGTAATATAACTATAGGCGAAAGAATTACTTCGATAGCATATAAACTTCTTGAGATATGATAACTTGAAGATCACAATTTTGGACTATCCCGAAAACGCTCCTATATAATGGCTACAATATAATGACGTCACGATACGCTATTTTATATGCATTAAATTAGAAATTTGTACGACAGCTATGTTAAATATTGCGTTTATGTTGCTAGTGCCGTAACAAAAGTTGTAGTACTTTTTATTGTTTCTACAATGGTAATATTTATTTTTTTATAATTTTATACTTTTAAAATAGACTATCTCATCAAACTTTGATCGAGCATAAAACACGTCGGACATAAGTTATTAAAATTTTGAGATCGCAGATCGTTCTAGTTATATGTATTTTACGTTACTGTTAGAGTTTTTATAATTTTAGAACTTTGTTTACATGCCTATTTAGCTGTGTGTGGACGTATTGTCGATTAAAATATCTGTCAACATGATTGACTATACATCCATACACAGATATATTGCAACGTGACCAACACGGCTATCATGTTGGCTAATGTATGACAGCGTTTAGGTGCTCCCAGAATTTCTTCTTGGGTTTTGTCATTAATCTCAGAGGCAATTCTGGTAATTAAAATGTAGCCAAAATTCAGTTCCGGTCCAGTTTCGATTTCACAAATGTCAAATTTGGTATTCACGTATCACAATAATAATATGAAACCACATGAAACTTCAAAGTATATTTTAAGCGGAATTATATCGATATATGACCGAAAATTAAACAAACTAAGAATTTAATTTTGCCAAGAATAAGAATTGATAATAATAAAATTACTTAATGAAATCAATATATGATTTTTAGTCAATTCACAATTCAATCTCGATTCGTCGTCATATTAATATACAATTAAGATTTTACATACAAACCATAGTATAAGTCATAGTAAACAAACAACAAATTTTAGTACAAAATAAACCATAAATAATAATTCATAAATTCTACACAATTAAAGAGAATTAAACTTATAAATAGACACCCCGTCTTCCAGCATCCTATAATTTGCTTCGTCCAATAAAAGCATTTATTTACTAAGCACTTATTAATCCGATTATTCGAACAAAAAAGAAAAATATTCATAATCACTGAACCTGCAAGCAAAGCTGGTACCACACTGTTGCAATGACAGCACTCTTGTTATTATGAGTTATTATTTTTAAATAATATTATTGTATGTTTTTTGGTAGTACATTTTTAATAACTATTTCCTTGCGCAAATTCTTTGGAAAGGTGAGGCGGCAAAATAGTACAAAGAAACGAAACTGAGTTTCGCTTACATTATTGGCAGGGTCTATGACAAAGAAAGGAACGTGTGCAAAACCGTTTTAAGTCCTGTCATAAACATTGTATACTGTATAAAAAAACCTGTGGAGTATTTTTGGTTCTGGTGTACAACGTGTTTGTAATATTGAGCAATTAATACAAAAGGTAGGTATCTTGCTTACATTTATAAGCTTTAAAACAGGGAACGTAAATAAATAAGATATTAATTCATATCTCAGCTATCATATTATTATCATCGTAATATTAATTTAAATAATTTATGTATTAATTAATTGTATCTTATGTATATCAAATTACAGTCATGTAAACCCATTCAGCCGTTTACGCATAATAAAGTAACACATTCATCATCAACGCACAAACTTTTAGTTGCAGATATTAGTAGGATATGTGATGTGTATACTTACTATATGAGAGATTTTTGAGTAGAATCACATGTCGTAATTTATTTAAGTAGTAAAATTGTATAACTCCTTAACAACAGTGATTTAAGCACAGATTAATTTGTATTAAGCTTGTTGTAAGGACTTTAATAAATTAGGTTTAAAGTTACGATCATATTATTACAATATTACATCGCAACTTTACACTCCCAGGTGAAGACATTTTTGATACAAAATAGTAGTTATCGATCTTCACATGTATTTACAGTTGGAGTGACATTTAGTGTCTCGATCGTCCCGCTCCAATTCTGTCGCAGCTTAACACCGTGTGTTAATGCAGTACCGGGAGGTCCAGTCACTCAATCGTGGAGAGGGAAAGAGGGGAGGCATGAAACCTCCATTAGTAGTCGAATGCATTTATACTCACTACTAATTATAGGGAGTGAGCATAGATTTTAGGGGACCAACCATTTTCTTTTGTCACGGTCTCAGTTCAAAAGGTGCGAATACTCTTATTGATACATTCTAATGCATTTTAGACTTTATTGTTGTAGCGTTAGAAGCTATTGTTGAGTGGACATTAAGGTGCAATTTTATTGATGGCAGGTATTACTGAGTAAAAGGTTACAAATGGTTTCGTTTTGAATAATGTATCAAATGTGCATTTTTCGGGATAATGGTTTTAGGGTTAATTTTAAAAAGTGAACAGTAATTTTAGATTTTCCTTTAATTAGTTTTCTTATGAGAATCGAACTGATGATTTAAAAATAAATTTTCTTTTTTGACATGAACGCCAGCGGCACGCACGAAAAAACATGACTCATTGTCACGTTCCGCCTGAGCCGAGCGTTAAGCGAGAGCGCGGAACAAGCGGCAGAGGGGCACGATCGGCCGATGTTTTCTTACGACAACGTAAAATTATCGTCCGTAAACCAACTTTACAGCAAACCATTTTTTTTTACAACAAAATCATTCGCCTGATATAAAACCGTTAATGTATCCATAAAAAGTATAAAACATATAGGTATAGTTTTTTTTACGTGGAAAAAAACCAAGCGGGCGTTTTCATACAAAATAATCATCATCATTCTAGAATATGATTGTTCAATGTGTCACCTAATTACAATAATTAATAAATAAATATTTCTGGACAATTTACACAGCGCCATCTCGTCCCAAATTAAGCGCAAAGCTTGTGTTATGGGTACTAGACAACTGATAAATGTACTTAATTTTTTTTTGTAGATACATACATACTTATAATACATAGAAAATATTATCGCTATGCTGCCACTATAATTCGATATAACAATAAATATTTATTATTAGGGGCCTGCTCTGATAATTTTATACCATTTGTATAGGAATCGAAATAAAGACCCCTCATATTACTGTTACTAAGGGAACTTCATTTTCATTCATTAAGTACGTGCTAATTACATCAGGGCCCTCATAGGCGGAACTTGCACTTGATTGATCGATGCACTTAGTCACACGTGTTTTTATTGAAGCTTTAGCAGGGACAAAGAGTGTAAATAGGAGTAGGTTTGTTCGGAGCTTAAGGCACATTTTATTGCGGGTTTGATGCATGTTGATTAGAAGGTAGATACAGTGTGATGCAAAAAGTATTTGAAAATTAGGGGCGCCACTATTATTTTAATGTGACAACCAGCGTATTGTTATTTGTTGTATAAGTCTATGTGGGAAAATCTCGATAGGTTTTTTTATATAAGGGGAGTTTGGATGGCGGCAAACGGGCATGTGGTACACATGGTGGAAAGCAATGGCCACCGCCATGGAGATGAGCAACATCAAGGGGTTTTAAGGGAAATATAAACTGTGTTCTTATAATTCATTAGGTATCTAAAGAATAATAATAAAAGAAATAAAAATTAAAGAGTTAAAAATATGTTAAAGTGCTCGAAAGTAATTTTCAATTAAACAACCCTGCTTCTATCGCTATTCATACTAATTATAACCTCGAACAAGTGCTTAAATAAAACAATATTTCGGTGAAAAATGAAAATTAATTTCCTGCAGCGGCCATATTTCTTTTCCAAATATAAATAAGAGGCTCGAAGGCTTAGTGCCTGTCGTCGTGTCCTCGCCTCATAATATCGCGACGCCTGTTGACGTCGCTACATTCACCGCCATTTTCTTTAGGGTTGCCATTACAGGCAACGTTCTCCTTATTTGGTAGTTTTTAATTAAGTATATTTTAAGACCAAGTTTCTTGAACGAATGAAACATCAGTTTTATGTGATATAGGCAGCATAACAAATTAAAAGGGTTTCTAATATATACCTAGTAATGACACCGGAAACGGGGTATATATTTTATGGGTGTAAGTGGCACACTACGATCTTTAGAGCTAGAGGCCTGTCGATTAGCGCAAGAGGCTCTGACAAAATAGAGGTACCTCCGCCTCACAGAATACCACATAGTATAAATATATTACATATTTTACAATTCCCTTGAGGGTTGTGTTCTTGTGAGTAAGTAAGTTCAGCGGGAAGGAAGAAGTTGCTGCATTGGTAGCCGTGGTGGCGGCACGCGGGCAATACTTTATGTTGCGAGCTACGGTAACCGCTTTACATCAGGCGGACTGTATGTTAGTTTGCCAGCCATCATAATAAAAAAAAACAAAAATAACATCCATAATTTGTCAGTAGATATGCACTACTATCACAAAGGTGACTTAAATAATAAGAATTAGTAAAATTCAAAAAATAAGATAATAATCCAATTTAATAACGATTATTGTACCTATACTTAAAAGGAATACATTCATAAAGGAATACAGAAATCAAAAATCGGAATCTTGTAACATCCTTATTAACGTTTGTTCCCAGTAAAGACATTCTGTATTTATATATAAAAATATAATAGGTACCTATACTTATTGTTTTAGAGAATATACTAACTAAAAAGTTCAAGTAAAATACAAGTAGGGTAAATTAATTGTACCATAAATAGTAAAAAGAAAATATACACATATTCAAATTATAAAATAGTAATAACAATATTATCAAATATTTAATATTGTCATCATCCTACTGCTGGATATAAATTTCCCATCAATCGATGAGCTATAGAGCATACTCCAACACTTTGTGAACACGCTGCTCAATTGCACGTTGGCAAAGACGGAACACAAAAGGAAATATTTAACATAATTCAGCATATTTGTAACTACGACTATTTAGGTAATTACAAGTGCACGTCAAGCTTGATGCCGTAGGTTACAAGAATACATTGCGATTGTATCCCAACTCAAACTATCAATTTGTTAAACGTTTTTAGCATCAATTTACTAAACACACTACCGATGCATAATTTGTGAAGAAGTAGACTGAAATTATTTACTGAACAAAAAATATTACAGCGCATTAAGGTTTGCATTAACTTTTCGTGAGTATGACATATTATCCATTAGTCTCAACTTGCAGTATATTCATCAAATTTTGTCACCTGACAACCCTAAAACCAGCGACCATTTTAGCGTTGCAAAAGCGCGGGAATCTCGCTGTCATGGCGGCGAAGATAATTAGATTTCGCACAGCGCACTTCTTTCAGGTTCATTTCTGTATGTTTTGTTAATTATTTCTTGGCGAATGTCAAACAGACCTTTTCTTTTGAATGAGGAAAGGTGTAGACGGCCTTTTAATACTTAATGACGTTGTTTTCAACTCGTATTTTTGTTTCGGCGGTGAATTAATTAGAAAGAAAATTTGAATAAATATATATTGGTAGATAACAAAAAGAGTAAAGGCATAATAGCTTGTGTTCATTGCAAGAGGGGTATGTTTAACTCGCTTGTATCCAAAATGTTATAAAATATAATATAAAAATAATTGGATTTTAATTTATTAAAAAATTTACGGATACATTAAAATCATAATAAAAATTATTAAGAAAATCGATAGTTATTTAATAATAAAAAGCCATGACCGTATGCATCGTTAAACTACATGTTTATGTTTTTTTTTAAACTACATATTGAAGTAACAAAAACGCGATTTAATGGAACACTGTTTTTTGAAATCACAAACATTATATTGCGTTTCGAATATTCTATCTTTTATAAATTATAATGGTGTTATTTTTATTTCACACAATATAAGTTATTAAATTAGCAACCATATTAAAATACGCAACCCCTCTTGCTAGCAAATTAATATTAATTGTATTACAAGCTTGAAGTGTAACCCCATGTGTTTTTCTTAGCGGCCTGCCATCGGGAATATTATTCTGGTTATAAATTAAATAGAAACCATTGCATATGCAGCCTTACGTCTATTGGCATAAAGGTTATCAAATATTTCTTAAACTTTAATTTAAGTTTGTTACCAAACGGTTGTCTCTTTCACACTTTCTAAATTAAATTTAAACCATGCGAAATACAAATTGTGGTAGTAGGTAATCTCATTTCGGCTATATTTATATTAATCTTTTTGTTTAACGAATGCGGGAAAATATTTTTATTGGGGTAACACTGAATTTGTATATGGTACTCATGAGGATTTGCATTTGGCTGTCTTTAGTTTATTGCCGTGCGACCGCTTGAGTCCTTGAGTATAACCTATTAGTTTTTTTTTTTTAGTTTCTTTTATTTAATTTCATCGCGGTATCTGTATTCAATAATCGTTAATCAAATCTTGCTAGTTAGATGTGACGCACTTCCCAGTATTCTATTGATCTGTAATTCGGCAAAATTACGATTTATGATTTCCACATTAGCCATAAGATTTTTTATTTTGGGAATGGGTACCAAATGAAAGGTTAGTATGCAACAAGTTAGTTTATTTAGTTTCTTTTTTAATTAAATAACTGAAAAAAACTTATTTAAAAAAAATGTGTTCATTCTTGTATCGATTGAAGTTTGCTCTATATGAATTTTCACTTTACAATTTTAAATTCAGAAATATGTAAGTATATTGAATTTAAAGATGTAATTGATTTTAAATTTGTTTACTTGTAAATTATGTAAGCTCAGTTCCTAGATATTTCAATGGATAATGCCATATCTATATATATAAAAGAAAGTCGTGTTTGTTACAACACTTATAACTCGAGAACGGCTGGACCGATTGCCATGGTTTTTGATTTGTTGGATTTTTTTCCGTCCCGAATAGCAGAATAACTCTTAAAAACATTGGAAAATTCTCGAAAAAATAAAATAAAAGAAAAAACATTTTCCCATACAAATGAAAGTGTCAGTTGAAAAAGGGATTACGATATTTATTGGTTGTCAAATATCAAAACGTCAAATCGATTGGTGTCACTTTTATGTCGCGAAAGTTGTCTGTGATTTGTTATGAAAATTTAAAAATGTCAAATCGATAGGGGTGAAAACGCTTTTCCCATGGGGTTCGAGCGCAAGAATCAAATCAGAGTAAACATCAAAAGAAATGACAATTACAAATCACCAAAATGATAAAACCTATTTCAAAACTAAAAAAAATAAAACAAAACGTTTTTTTTTTTAAAATTAACAATAATGAAATCTTTATTTTTATGAAATCTTCAGTTTTTATGGATACGGGTCTTCCCTCAACCGAAGGGGTTTAGAGCGTACTCCAACACGCTGCTCAACTGCGGGTTGGCGGAGGCCAGTGTTTTCGAACCGCCTAAAGGCCACTGACTTAACTTAACGACTGTCATTAAATGATAACAACCGGGACCGACAGCTTAACGTGCCTTCCGAAGCACGGAGGAGCTCAAGATGAGCTAATGATAACAACCGGGACCGACGGCTTAACGTGCCTTCCGAAGCACGGAGGAGCTCAAGATGAGCTAATGATAACAACCGGGACCGACGGCTTAACGTGCCTTCCGAAGCACGGAGGAGCTCAAGATGAGCTAATGATAACAACCGGGACCGACGGCTTAACGTGCCTTCCGAAGCACGGAGGAGCTCAAGATGAGCTAATGATAACAACCGGGACCGATGGCTTAACGTGCCTTCCGAAGCACGGAGGAGCTCAAGATGAGCTAATGATAACAACCGGGACCGACGGCTTAACGTGCCTACCGAAGCACGGAGGAGCTCAAGATGAGCTAATGATAACAACCGGGACCGACGGCTTAACGTGTCTTTCGAATCACGGAGGAGCTCGAGGTAATATAAACCCATCCGTGTACAGGCTACGGTCGACGTTGCTTAACTTGCGTGTTCAATTAGACTGACACGCGCAATGACGCCATCGAGCTTCTCTATTATTTTCTACTATTCATTGTTCTTTAATTCCATGAAATCATAAATTTAGTTCAGCTAATATGTACCACGACATTCATTGATTGTTAGGCGGTACGAAGTTCGCCGGGACAGCTAGTAAATATATATAACGTACTTAATACAACTTTATCAGGAGAACATACTAAATGTTGCCATATAAAAAAAAGTTGGTAAGAATCATACGTTTCTATTTCCCCGAAGAGTTAGATGTACAATAAAACATTTTATCGCGTATGTTATAAACGAAAAAACATATTTTTTGCACAACATATGAGATAAAAAGTATGTTGTTGGGGAGAAACTCCGCCAAAAATATAATGAGCAAACTTTTCCAATTATTATAGTTTGATGATAGCCGAGAAAAAAACGTGCTCATGTATGCTAACTTTATTGCACGACCTCGTGCTTCTCTTTGAAACGTGTTTCTATATCCGAAACTCGTCGTCCACACCGAGGTTTCCTTGTATGTTTGTGTAAAGACTTAAGGCGTGTTTTGGACGTGAAAATTGTCCTTAAGTTTATGCTTAAGACGTACAAACATCTTTTTATATACAGAACTAGTCTGCGCTGAGGTTTGCTCGGACTGTTTGTATTAAAGATTTGAAATTTGTTTGGGTAGGGAATACTATTTCGAATCTGAAATGTTGTCGCGACTGCAGTCTGTCTATGGATGGGTTTACCTCGAGCTCCGTCCTTCGGAGGGCACGTTAAGTCGTCGTTCCCGGTTGTTGTCATTAGATGACAGTCGTTAAGCCAGGTCAGTGGCATTAGGGCGGCTTGAAAATACTGTCCTACGTCAACCCGTAGTTGAGCTCTGAGCCCCTTAGATTGAGGGAAGACCCGTATCCCAACAGTGGGATGATTATTATAGGTTGATGCCGATACGCATAGGATATATACACATTGAATATTTTTATCCCAGTACTATAACTCACGCGTGCGGAGCCGCGAGTAGAATCTAGTTTGTTTATTTATAGAAAACGATACAAAGAATAACTTCACATATGTAAACAGAACATAGGGCTGTCCAAACCCATACGAAATACCACGACATTTCTCAAACGAACGGCCGACATTTTGAAAGGTCAGCAGTATAACAAAATGCGTTCAGAAATACTCATAGGGCTCATAGGTAAACGTTATATAAAAGTTCACCAACATTTGTTATATAGCTAGTATAATATAGAGACTGCTTTATAGTAGTGATTATTTTATACTACGTCGGATGGCAGACAAGCATACGGCTCGCCTGATGTGACGCGGTTACCGTAGCCATATTAACGCTCGCAACATAAAATACCGTTCGCGCGCCGCCACCCTCTCTAAAAAACAGTATCTCCTTCTTTTCTGGTGACCTCACTCACTCGCAGGAACACAACACCCTCGAGCGATTTGTTATTTGACTGCGGTATTCTGTGAGGTGGAGGTACATTCCCCAGTCGGGTAGCTTACAATTACGCTTCCTACCTCTCTTTTCGCCAGATCTTCGTTTGTCAGTCAGCAGACTGCAACGCGTGCAGGTGAAATTGGCGTTAGTTCAAAGATGATGATGAACCTCTTACACCCTATATATGGATAGAGGCAGCCCGTGACTCTGTCCACGTGGACTTCAAACTCTACTTCATACTCTTCTATCGTATCAACATAAAATGTACACCAGGTTTTAAGTTACATTACTAATTCTACTATTTCCTATTATGTGGTTAGACCTCCAGAAGTTCGCCCACCGCGCATCAAAGTACTTTTAGACTTGAACAAAAGATAGATTAGAATTACATGTCTCAAGTCATAAGAGGTAGCGTGTGGCGTGAATGCCGCAACATACACTAAACGCGATGTTGTTATTAATCTGCGTTTTAATTATAAACTGAATTTCTTCACTTAAACAGCAGAAACTTTTCCTAAGAAGTAAAAACGAAGTGGAGTCTTTTTTAAGTATGGTTTTTCGTTATTAATTCCCATTATGAACATGTCACTCACTCTAGTGTAAACAAAAATAAAGCTTATGACTATCGTGACAAAATCTGTAAAAGTAACTGTCGCACGCGACTTCATACGCATGTACCCCATTATTCCATGGAAACTTGTTAGAACCCCCGACTATACTTTCTATTATCAGAATTTTACTTTTTCTTTCCACAGATGAGTCACTGTTTCAAATACATATAAATATTTCCGAGATATAGCCATTTCTATGACTTGAGTAAGCTTCCATGAAACTGGATGCAATCATAAATTCGGAATTGTTCGTTCAGAGGAAATAATTGTTTTGCACGTGAACAAGTTATACTTTGATTGCTGTCATTCCATATTTTCACAAAACCTTCCCTGTAAATGGTGCATGTAATATCAATAAGTTTCACATACTACTTTTTTATTACCACCGATCACGCGATGTGCAACAATTTAACTGAATTGCTTGCATTTGTAACAATTCATTTCAAACGTAATTGTAGATTATGAATCGAAAACACGTTAAGTTTTGAAGAACTTAACCACACATAACCTTTTGTATTTTCGGCTTTCGATAATGTAAGTTGTGCTTTTTAATATTTATATTCGTAATAAATGCACATATGTCATTTAAAATGAACACAATTCAAAACGGCACACTTGCATGGGTAATCGGATATCATATTTGTCTGGTTCACCGAGGAGCTACCATTGCCTAGGAATAAATGCCACTGATGCTGTATCAACATTGTAAGTCTTAAAGCACAAAGTTTTACGCAGGATTAAGTTTTTTTTTTCTATAGCCTTTCTATTAATAAGCATTTTCTGTCACTTAATTAAGTAAGTACTTTAAATAATTTTTATTTATCATTTATTATTTATCTAATTTTAAAGGTGAGAAAAGAGACAATTAAAATAGTATCAATATGATAAAATGAATGACTCAAATCTCAATTAATTTCATAGTCGGAGTATCAGCAACTTGCAACGGAGTGGTGTCAACTGGTGTCGTTTTTATTATTGCTAGGAACACAGGTTCCTTCGAGGAAAGAGCTAAACAAGAGGGGCCTGTCGAGGCAATGCATTGGAAGAGAGGATGACTGAGTGATACTCCACAATATGATGCAAAACTTGTTTTCGTTTTAATAATAGGAATAAATAGTACGCATATAGCTTATATTACAAGTTACCACCTTTCCTTTGATAGATAGATATAATTTTATCCTTAAACGCTTAAGTTTTTTTCTTGCACCATACACTGTAAAATAAACGTTCGTTTGATCTTTTCTTTCAAGTTTACAGTGACCCATGGTTACGGCCGTGTTTACATTCGACTCGTCAAAGTATGCATTGACCGAAAATATTCTAGTATAAAAGAAAGGTTGGACCTTACAGTAGCTTGGCTTTAACGTAGTAGTTATTTATGGAGTCGACAAGTCCAATCATTTTAAAAGCTATTTTGCTGAAACGAATGGCTATCTAATATCTATCTAATACGGGTAAATGTAAAATAGGGAAATAGTAAAAGAAGAGATGATTTTATTAAAAAAAATGGTTGTACATTGGACGTATATTAAAGTTTTTTTTTAGATATGACAAACAAACGAGCATGTGGGGTCACCTGATGTAAAGCAATCAGCAACACTAAGGGCGACCGCTTGGTCTTTACTTCTTCCTTTCTTTCTTTCTGGGAACCTCTCTCACTCGCAGGAACACAACAACCCTCAAGTCAATTGTGAAGTTACTTCCCCAGTCGGGCAGCTTGAAAAATACTCTATGTTCTTTCACTCTTTTCGCCCGAGCCTCCTTTGTCAGTTAGCAGAATCGCAATAAGAGATGATGGTAAGGGGGCTGTTGTTTTTAGATAGTGCGGCATCTTATATTTGTTAATCTATGGCTACAATCTAAGTAATTCGCATCCGTAGCAATTGTAGTCGCAACTAATAACCATACTTATAGATAATGACATTGATTAAGCATGATACACCATTAGCGAGTAATAGAACACTTCCAAAATTAATTTTCATTATCAAGATTTGTACGTTCATTAATTTAGTAAACACATGTTCAAATACAATCATTCTAATTAAGCCTATGTTTGAGCGATTACCTGCACTATATCATAGGTATACCTAAGTAAGTTAAACCAACGTTAATCATTACATAATCATCAATTAACAAGCTTCAAACCATCTAGGATCTACGTCGATAATCAAAGATAACTTTATCCAGTATTGTTTGATCTACCTCACCTCCCTCAACAGATGGTTTGTAATCAATGAGGGTACAACATGAATCTGCAGTCAGGGGTCTAGTGTTATTGGTTGGGTATATTTCCGAGTCGTCAACCAGGACGGGGTAGGGTACAAGTTATAAATGGAGGCTATTATGGGCAGTTCAATCGTTCAATCATGGGTTACATATTAACTAATATAGGATTTGTCGATATGGACGTGGTCTAAGGTTAAATCGTCCGTTTACTGAAATATTATGCATGTGTTGACGGTATTGATAAGATTGTTTTTAAAATTAAAGTAAAGAAAATAAAAAATGGGGTTGCACTCCGGGATTGTCGGCAGAAGTGAAAACTTGAACATTAATATTGTGCATTTTTTAATATTTTGGAATGGTTAGGGAATAATTTCGCATGAATTGCTTTATTTATCAGTATAAAAGTACTATCATTTATGTGGTAAAATACAATATTCATTTATTGCGCTATCGTACACAAACATGACAATTTATATTACATTATAATAAACAGCAGGAGCAGGCATACATTTTCGCCACGCGGTAGAAAGGGATGGGAATATTACTTTCTTTCCTACGCCGCGCTACCGTAGCCATATTAACGCTCACAACATAAAATATCGCTCGCGCGCTGCCACCCCCTCTGCTAACGCAGCATCTCCTTTCTTTCTGGTAACCTCACTCACTCGCAGGAACACAACAACCCAAGGGAATTGTTATTTGGCTGCGGTATTCTGTGAGGTGGTGGTACATTCCCTAGTCGGGTAGCTTACAATTACGCTCCGTACCTCTCTTTTCGCCAGAGCTTCGTTTGTCAGTCAACAGGGTGCACCGCGTGCAGGTGAAGTTTGCTTTGGTTTAAAGATCTTGATGATCCACTTGCACCCCAGATCTCCAGAGGCTTCTGATCCTTCAGAGGCTGTCTCCACGATTGCTCCGCTCTCCACTCCCCTCTTTCCGCTTAATCTCATGACCTAAACCACTCTCCAAATCTAGACGTAAGTCAGTATAAGGTGAGGACGCAGCCGCTGATTGCGGATAAGGCGATGAGTACTGGCTCTAATTAGTCACTGAAGCGGAACCGTAGCGCCCTCAGTGTGTCCCTGCCTCTAATGATATAGTCTTTCACGCTTCGAGCTCAATGAAATAAATGTACCTATTTGTTTGTTTACTCCACTGCTGCAAAACCAAAAAGAAATGCAATTTTTGCTAGTATTTTTTTTTGTGTTACGTGGAATGGCATACATGCGCCGCCTGTACATTATGGTCCGCCTGATGTGAAGCGATCGACGCTTGCAACATTTAAAGTTTCGCTCGCGCGTCAACACCCCTACTATCGCAGTAACTTCCTGGTAACCGTACGTAGCTATAGAGGGTTGTCCTGTTCCTGCAAACCATCGCACCTATATCTCTAGGACTTGTTTTTTGACTGCGGTTTTCACTTTTCTGTGACATGGAGATAGTTCCACAGTCAGGCAAGTTATACTTACATCGTGCCTTACCTCATTCTCTCTCTCTCTCTCTTGCCAAAGCCCCGTTAGTACGAGATAGATGAGTTAGTATCGCTGAACATCTCTCCATTGCTTGCTATACAACTTTCAACTTTTGAATAAGCGTTGACGACGAATAATAGCGTCGTCAACTCTCATTCATTCCACTGTTGGGATACGGCTCCCCCCTTAATCGAAGAGGTTTAGAGCCATGAACCATGCTGCTCAACTGTGGGTTGACGGAGGCTTGTGTTTCCAAGCTGCCCAAAGGCCTCTGACTTGATTTAACGACTGTCGTCTAATGACTACAACCTCGACCGGCGTAACGTGTCCACCGAAGTACGGAGGAGCTCGATACAAATAATATCCCATCCATGGCTACGGTCGACGTTGCATAACTTACTTGTTCGATTAGCTCCTCCAATCCTCCTCAACCTATACACCAGCCCACAATTGACTCACAGAAACCATTGAAAAAATTACTTAGCTTTTAATATAAATACGAGTATATCTACTAACTGACCCGCCAGACGTCCTGACTTCTTAACAAAGAATTGAATTCGAATTGTTTTCGCGCAATCTGTTCAATGAGAGAAAGTTATGTCAATCGACATAAAGTTACATTCATCATCAGGTCATTTTAGTCTCCACTACAGGAGCACGACCCTCACTCGTCCGTCCCAGACAGAAGGAGGATTTGGCCTACACTCCCCACGCTGGCCAGTCGGGTTGGGGAGGCCTGATCGATGTTTTATAATGTATTTCCCTTAGTCGCCTTGTACGACATCCACGGGAAGAGACGGAGTGATTCTATTCTAGTGTACCGGAAACCACACGGCCAAAGTTACATTAGAAAAGTTAATATTGTCGTTCTGTTTCCTTAAATTTTCGGCGCAACTTTATTATTTTTTTCTTTCATAAGAACCTTCTCTTAACAACAACAAATACATCATAAAAATTAATAGCGAAATCGGCTTTGCCATTCACGCGTGATGCCATGAGCAAGGGAAATAGGGATTCATTATACTAACTGACCTGACAGACGTTGTCCTGGCTAAATCTTACCCAGTATACCCAGAATATCCCAAAAAAGTTGCATTGCAATCCGATGAGCGGTAAACGAATGCATAAAGGACATACAGACAAACATTCGTTTTTATATAATATATAGATAGATTTCTTCAACAGCGCAATGACATTAACTTCTTTAAATAATTCCAAAGTCCTTCAAAACGCGACCAATTTTTTACATGCACGCTAATTTTTCAGCTTAAAAGTACTCTCATTACACTTGCCCTAATTCCCCATGAAGCCCACTCCAAGCCATGATAAACGGGACCGGTTGTGACCCAAAATGGCCATATATCATGCACGGGACAAATACAAATAAGGCCCATAAATTTCAGTTGCCATTGGATGGCGAATCGCGTTTTGGAGTAGAAAATCAACGATCATAAAGGTGTCGTCATACTGTGATCACTCATCATCATCATTTCAGCCACATTTACAAGGTCGGCAACGCGTATGTGATGCATCTGTTATTGCAGGCGTCAATAGGCTGCGGTAACTGCTTTCTATCTAGCGGACCGTATGCTCGTTTGTCATCTTAGTGGTATAAAAAAATTTATAACGTCCACTGCTGAGCATAGGCATCCCCTTTAAACTTCTACAATGATCGGTTGTGTGCCGGTTGCATCCAACGGCTCCCCATCTCATCATCAGTCCATCTAGAGGCCGTTCTATCCTGCGTTTTCTTGTCCTATAATTACTAAAAGGTAAAAATAAAATACCCTGGTCTGTCTGTTTGTCCGCTTTCTTCTCACCTCTTCCAAACTCCTGTAAAGTATTAACTCCTGGGGCCCTACCGCCGAAGCTGAAGCCTATTGCCATTGAATATTTTGATTTGGAAAATATGTCTTACGTTTTAGTTATTGACAAAACGTTGTCGTCTATCCTTATTCAGCGTACAGATGGTATACGGGTCTCCCCTTAATCGAAAGGGTACAGTGCTCAACTGCGAGTTGGAGGAGGTCAGGGTTTTTAAGCCGCCTAAAGGCCACTGACTTGGCTTTGACCGAGGACTTAAATAATCCATGGACAGGCTACGGCCGATGTTACTTAACGTACGTGTTCGATTTGACTGACACGCCATCGAGCTCCTCAGATAAAAAAATACACAAAATGTTTTTTCTGCTGAGTGTACCATTTTTGTCTGTACCAATGTCAGCAGTCATTCTAATGTTCAAGTCAATAAGACTACGTTGATTTGAATTATGGCAATAAAATGAAAATAATAGTTACCCAATATAATATATTTCAATCAAAATTTCTGGTTCAATATCAAGGTTTTAAAGGACTCCAATTACTGGTAATATGTAAACATAACACGAGTAACTGGAGCGAGTACTAACGTACAGTAAACAGGGCTCCGGGTCAATGGTCACTCATCATTAATTGCTTATCCGGATCGAACCGGTTCAAAGCGGTTGTAAGCTCTCATGTGAAATGACCCTTATGTCAGACCGATTTTTGTCAGGTGCTATATTTAATAAAAAGCGTTTTATAAATTATTTTTGAAAAATAAAGGTAAATTATGAAGTAGTAATATAGACCAGTGTTCCTCAAAGTGTGTACCGTGGCACACCACCGGTGTACCGTGGTCTGTCGTTGGTGTGCTGTGGAAAAATATTGTTATCTCATAAAGCTAAATAGATGGACGGAAGAACAATTCTTACACAAATAAAAACAATTTTTTCATTTATGATGACTCCAAAAATTTTCGTCTAGATGTACTTTAAACTCTAAAAGTTTGCGGAACACTTGATATATACGGCACTGAGGGGTCGGAAATCTCATCACTTCAAGCTTTCTACCGTCCTTCCTCCCTGATCCAACTTTGAACCTGATCTTCCTAAAACGCAAATACTATTCATGATGTACTCTTGGCCGTACAATCTGCACCAACCCATATTCATCCTACTGCTGGAATACGAGTCTGTCCTCAATCGAAGGGGTTTAGTTCGTACCCTACCACGCTACTTTGCGGGTTGGCTTGGCAGAGGTCCGTTTTTCAAGCCGCCCAAAGACCATGGACTTAGCTTAACGATTGTCATCTAATAACAACAGTTGGCAACTGACGGATTGAAGGTCTTTGAAGTACGGAGTTGCCCGATTGAACATTGCTTAATTTGCGTGATAGAGCTTCTCCGTATCGCTGTATAATCACAGTATAAATAATAGTACCACACAGTATGTCAACTCCCTGCCGCTCTCTCGTGTCGACATCACCTCCCCTCTGAGACAAATCTAGAACTATTTGTATGGTGCCGCGCCGCACGCACACACGCTCATTTTTGCTTACATTGTTTATGTAACAGTGAATGGCGTGACATTTGTATGGAGTAGCCGGGGTGTGGTATAATCACTCGTATTAAAAGAAACTTGAACATGAACCTATCCATAGTTAGCGAAGTTTTATATATGTGTATTTTATTTTCTATAAAATTTAATGTATGCTTGCAAACAATGACCAGGATAACATAGAAACAAAAGAGATATTTCCCGATAAGAGAAAATACTAAATCACAGAGTAAGTAATCTAAGAATTCAACACATGTAGTTCTCACAAGAAAGCGTTTCTCAAACGGTGCTATCTCGGTTGAAATCGCCAAGTCCGGACACCCGGTTGATTTATATCCGGGTGTTGTGCACGAAATGCCCAGGTGCCGGAGATTTACTGCCCGGGTAACGCGTTGACCAATTAGGACCGGGTATCGAGTGTTTTCACGTGTATACCCGGGTAAAAAAGATAGTTGAAGTTTTAGAAATGAACATTTTACGGGGTTGTGTGAAATTGTGTGGAGTGAATTTTATTTTTAGTATTATTGTTTATTCGCGGCCGCTCGCGTCTTCGTCCGCAATTTACTCTGTTATTTACTTATAATTATGTAAGAAATTATTGTAATGATGAAATGTTCAACAGATTTTAAGGTAGATCACTAACTAACAATACAAATATATAAGATTATAGGCCCTTTGTAAAAGAAAATGAATATAATTTTCAAAGCTTTTGTATTTTTTTATATGAGAGGGGAGGAAACGAGCATGTGACTCACCTGATGGAAAGCAATGACCACCACCCATAGAGATCAGCAATACCGAGGGGTCGCCGATCCGTTGCTAGCCGTAGGAACACAACAACCCTCAAGGGAATTGTTATTTGGCTGCGGTATTCTGTGAGGTAGAAGTACTTACCCAGTCGGGCAGCTTAAAAAATACGCTGTGCTTACCTCCCTTTTCGTAAGACCCTCGTTTGTTAGACGGCATGCTGCACCACGTGCAGGTGAGGTTGGCTTTAGCTAGTATAAAGATGTTGATGAACCTTTTACAGCCCAAACTTTGTAAAATATCAATTATGATATTCAGAAACATATTGCTGAATGCAATTTTCGAAAAATCGAATACTCAGTAAAAAAAAACTGAAATTAAAATTTAAAATAACTTAATGGCAATAAAAAAAATCAATAAAAAAATATTCATCGTAACAACGCTTCGCAAACATTAATTTACGCAAAGATAATAAAAGACCGACCGACGTGGAAGATGTTTTGACAAAATATTAGTAAGAAAATGATAATCAATCAAGGGTGCCTGCGGGCCCCCAAATGAGGCCGTTAACCCCAAAGGGGACTTCTTGGTTCTGTACATTTGGGATTAATTACAGATGAATGCAATTCGTTATTTTTTCCCATCTCTTAATGAGGCAGATTGAGGCATTGAATTGATTGATCTATTGTTTTATGGCGATTTCTTTTTACGGGGAATGAATTTTATCGAGTTTTGTATTTGAACGTGGGGAGATTAGAAGCAGTTCCCGTTTTAATAATGTTCTATTAAGATTTATTAGATGAAAAATAGACCTAATAGTCATTACACGTGTGATCTACTTATGTCTTCAATAATTTTTAAATGAAAATAAAGAACGCAATCATTTTGCGCGCGGTTTTAGCTTGGTCCAAAATCGGTTTTAGTAGTAAGTAGGTCCTAGTAGAAACGTTTCTTGTACACGTAAAGACAAATATTTAATTATTGATGTTTTTTTAAATAAAATTCTATATAAACATCTCGCTGCGATAAAAACTACTTAGTCTGTGAGGTGGAGGTACTAACTTAAAAATACATATTTTTTGTTATCATTACATTTTTTCGTGGACGTTTTACTCAAATAAAATACTCTATGTCATTCCCACAACTGATGAATCTAATGACATCTCATATCAGGCTATAGAATGTGTCATATAGCTATATAGGTCAGCCTTGCCAGACGTCCCGATTTTCCACCACGGGCACCACATGTCCCGCTTTTGGCAGCAGACATAAAAAAAAATTCTTCAACTGAAATTGTGGACGGAACACCAAAATTTTAATCTTTGGAGAAATATAAGCAATTTAAACTTTAACAAACTGAAATATTTTTGATCTTTGATTGTGCACATTCATACCAAAACACTTATCCATGAATTCTTGAAAAAAATATATCTAATAAATATGTATTTTTCTTGTAATCACGCTTTTTTCAAACGTGTTCCGCTTTTTTTACTTTCAAAAGTCTAAAATCCCGCTGTACTAAAATAAATCTGGCAACGCTGATATTGGTATAATAATCATAGTATAAAAAACTTATAATTAAAAAACTTGAACATTATACATATTAATAACGCTATATCCCTAACACAACAAACACAATTTAACACAATGTCCAACACAAATCTTGGTAGCGAGTGTGACAGGAAATTAAGGCGTTTGCCGAAACGTCCACACCGATTGTAGAACAGCGGACGATGTGACACTGTTATGAAACTTTGTCTCTAGAATATTAAAATATAACTATTTCCAACAGTGTATATACTCATAGTCATTCGACGAGCTCGGTGGTCGAATGGTTAGCAATGGCCACTTTGACTCCGAGGTCGCGGGTTCGATTCCCGCACAAGACAAACATTTGTGTGCATGAACATGTCTGTTTGTCTTGGTCTGGGCGTTTTCTATGTATTATAAGTATGTATTTACAAAAAAAAAATGTATTTAAGTACATTTATCAGTTGTGTAGTACCCATAACACAAGCTTTGCGCTTAATTTGGGACTAGATGGCGATGTGTAAATTGTCCAGAAATATTTATTTATTTTATTTAACTAGCTATGCATGCGACTTCGTCCGCGCGGAACAGTTATTTTTTTATTATTAATAAATATTAATTACTGAACCGATTGCCATAAAATTTTGCGTAGGTACATCATATTTGAGTCTAGAATAAATAATATGATACCTTTTATACCGAAAAAATGACCTGTACCAAACGGTTCAACTAAATCTTTGCGCGATAACCGACATCTGGCGGGGAAAGTCCCGGATGCTAATACTTTATAATATTCGTAATACCCGTTATAAAGAAACATAGGAGCTCAGTGGTAGAATGGCTAGCAATGGCCACTTTGATTCCGAGGTCGCGGGTTCGAATCCCGCACAAGACAAACATTTGTGTGCATGAACATGTGTGTTTGTCTTGGTCTGGGTGTTTTCTATGTATTATTATGTATGTATTACATATTAAAAAAAAATCTGTTATCTAGTACCCATGGTGCAAGCTTTGCTTAGTTTGGGACTAGATCGCAGTGTATCTAGGTATATTTATTTATTTATTTATACGCGTAATATTTTTTTTATAGTTTATTTTATTTTTAAGCATGGGAACCCTAATAATGCACAAAAAATCACCCAAAGAGTAAATATTAAGTACCTTACAAAACATCCTCATACCGATTCAACAACCCTTTTAAAATATATACCACCGTATCTTAAGTTTCTGCAATCTGCGGTTAGGGGCGTACCTACTAGGGCTTTGTTCCCTTCGAGAACACCCATAAATTCTTCTTGCCAAGAACACGGGCAGTAGTCAACCATTGTGGGCAAAAGTTTCCTTCTTCCGAAGGCTTCGTCCTTGAAAGGGAATGGGGGGTGATAAAGGAAATTGATGACGGTCCTATTGTTACATAATTAATTCGTTCATTAGTGTCTTTAACACCTACCAAGATCTTTAGAGGTATTGAAATTAAGGTTTTTGTGTGCAATTTAGCGGAATTAAATTTGTGATGGAATCATTGTTATATGCTTATTGTGTCCCTCTAAAGATTCTACCTAAGAATTAAGAATAATTATTGTTATTTAGTCGACGAGCTCGGTGGCGTAGCGGTCTATGACGCGGCTTCGACACCAACGGTCGTGGGTTCGATTCCCACATAGGACAAACATTTGTGTGCATGAACATGTCTGTTTGTCTTAGTCTGGGTGTTTTTTATGTATCATAAGTATGTATTTACAAAACAAAATGTATTTACGTATGTTTATCAGTTGTCTAGTACCCATAACACAAGCTTCGCTTACTTTGGGGCTAGATGGCGCTGTGTAATTTGTCTGACAATATTTATTATTATGTATCTCTTTTTAATCACGGGTCAAGCCCGGTCATTTGATAGGCGTGCGCGGGGATATGGATCCAACGCGTAGAGGCCCCTTTGAGAAGTTTGATGTAATGTTGTATTTTATTATTTATTTGTTGTCAAATATTTTCAATATTTAAGTGCACACATAATGTATTGTTGATTTTGTAATGTATGTTTATGTTTATTGTTAGGTGTAATTTAACTAGTCGCGGAAAGAGATCTCGTGATTTGTGCTGAAAATTATTATCTATGCGTAAAAGTCACTGAAAAAATTGAAAAAGCCTCCTTCGTGAATCGTGTAAACTGTATGAAAAGCCATTCAGTGCTTTTTGACTTTTTTTTATATCACGTAGGGTGGTAGACAAGCATACGTCCCGCCTGATGTGAAGCGGTTGCCGTAGCCATATTAACTCTCGCAACATAAAATGTCGCTCGCGCGCCGTCACCCCCGCTGCCAGCATCTTCTTCCTTTCTGGTGACCTCACTCACTCGCAGGAACACAGCAACCCTTAAGGGAATTGTTATTTGGCTGCGGTATTCTGTGAGGTGGGGGTACATTCCCCAGTCGGGTAGCTTTTTTTTTTTTTTTTTATTGATATTTATTACAGTCTACAGACCCGGGGCCGTACCTTTTATTAACAATGTTCTGGTTTTTTTTTTATCTAATAATATTCTTACAATTAATAAATTGCACGTCGCTATTGTGCTAATAGTTATATTATTGTCTATTACTACTTAACCTAAATCCTCCTATTGTTTACCTTGCAACCATGACAGCCAGGGCAAACCAGTCCCCTCTGGCAGCACCCGTTCACGAGTTGATGCATGGGGCAGCCATCACCGCATTCAACCATTTTATTGGGAATGCGGCGACCCGCCACACGACACCACCACCAGTTTGAACACTTTAGTGAGCATGACTACCTGGGCTGTCAGGACTGCACAGTAAAACCTGTATTTATTTTCCTAAGGTCTTCCTCCTTCTCTCCCTCTCACCCACTAGATACTTAAGTCGGGTAGCTTACAATTATGCTCCCTACCTCTCTTTTCGCCAGAGCTTCGTTTGTCAGTTTGCAGGGTGCGCCGCGTGCAGGTGAAGTTGGCTTTGGTTCAAAGATGTTGATGAACTACTACACCCCAAAACTTTGTTTAATGATAGATGTAATAATGTAAATAGGTACCATTGAATAGTAGTCAATTTATTCACAAAAATATTTTTTTATAACACTATAGTGACAAATAAGCATACGGCCCGCCTGATGGCAAGCACTTACCGTAGCCTATGAACGCCGAATTTATTATATAGTTGAATGTCTGTATAACCTTAGTATAATAGGCTTGTTGCCCATGTTACAAAATTATAAAAACTCCCTATCAGTAACGTAAAATACATAAAACTAGAACGATCTGCGATCTTAAAATTTTAATAACTTATGTCCGACGTGTTTTATCGTCGATCAAAGTTTGGTGGGAAAGTCCATTTTAGAGGTATGAAATTATAAAAAATAAATATTACCATTGTAGAAACAATAAAAAATACTATAACTTTTGTTACGGCACTGGCTACATAAAAGCAATATTTAACATAGCTGTCGTACAAATTTCTGATTTAATGCATATAAAATAACACGGTGTGACGTCATAACGTGGTGGCCTTTTGTATGGAGCGTTTCCGGGATAGTCTAAAATTGTGATCTTTAAGTTGTCATATCTCGAGAAGTTTTTATGTAATCGAAGTAATTATTTCACCTATATTTATATTATTGTGACGTCTTTAAATAACAAATCGAAAAAAAAATGGGATACAAGCCTATTGTCTGATTTCTAAATCAAACTTAATTGTCTTAGTTTTAGTTGATTGTACGCACAGACAGACAACGAGACCAATATATTGTGTGTAGGTATAATCATTGTTTATGTATTTAACACCCCAATAATTTCCAAATTTCAATTGTAAACACATTACAGTATTTGCACAGTTGGCTCTGAGAACTGTTCAGTGGTTCTCAATCAATTCTCATTAATATTTCCAATCCTTAGAGGTATGTATATACTTAGTTATTTTAAACCTAGCAGAGTGGATGGACATTATAAATATTTATAAAAATGGAAAATTTCACCTCCCCGCCTAGATGGGATTTGAACCCACGACCTCTCGATGACTGGTCGAGTGCTCTTCCAACTGAGCTACCAGGAAGGTTTGTGACGAATTTTTGCATTTTATATTGTACTGCGTGAGTGGATGGACATTTCCTGCTTCCTTCTACTAGAGTTCTACTAAATTCTAGTAGAAGGAACCAGGAAATGATTGCGCTAATAAATTAAAAGGTATCATATAAGGTTTTTAACTATTAATTACACTGAACCATTTGTTTTCAGCGACACACACAGAGAAATTTTATGATATAAGGGGCGCTTACAGTTTTGTATCCTACTCTTTGAGAACCACTGTGAGACTGTTTATATATAATAACAGACAATGCGATTCTCGATACCTCAGAATTGTACGAAGGTCGTTAAACTCTAATAATACACACAGTAGTTAAAACTGACGAAATTCATAACGAACAATGAATACATCAACACGAAGTTAAATTGTAATTGCCTGTAAACTTCTCAGACCAATTAAATAATTTTATTGCAAGTATTACGAGTGTTAAGTTTAAACATGCTTATTACATGTAATATATAAAGGCAAATTGTTGCGAATTATGGGCCCTAAAATTAATGATATCATTTCGTATCTCACACGATGAAATCTATTTTCGTTAAATGGAATATTATTTTTTTGATCTTATTATACCTAAACACTCGCGTCTTCTTGCGCTCGTCGTCGTCGGTGTCAATCCTTGTTCATCCCACTGCTGGGATATGGGTCTCCTCTCAAACGAATGGGTATAGAGCATTCATAAATGCCAGTGTTTTCGAATCATTACACTCGCTTTTTGCATAACATAGGTGTGTACCTACCATCATGACTGTCTTCTAGTGGAATCAATGGAAATTATGAAATTTCCGCTGAGTTTTTTTTTATTGATAATAGTTATAATCTACAGACTCCGGGGTCCGTACCTTTTGTTAACAATCGTCAATTTAGTTTTTGTCACAATTTTCTGACAATTTATTAATTGCACGTCGCTGGTGTGCTAACAATTATATTATTGTCTAATATTCCGCTAAGATTAATATCAGCTTCAAATTCGCCATGTTTGAAGCTCTGGACTCTGTAACACCCTCTTCGATGGCATTCGAAGGGCATTAACGCGCGATAGTTTAAAAAGGCGGGTATACTTTTATTATCTGAGTCTGCAATGAAGTCTTTTTTTATCTTATAGATAGTCGTGTCATAAGTTGTATTGTACTTATTTATTATAGTCATATGTATTATAGTTATCTATTACATTTATAATTATTTATGTAATATCATGGTATCTGCACCCTACTATAAACTTTTATTTATGTCCCAAAGATAGTGCTTTAGCATTAAGTTCGCCAATTGTATAAAATACTTTTGTATTTGTGTGCAATAAAGATTAAAAATACAAATAAAAAGGATGCAAATCTTTTTCAGCTAAGTGTAGTTACAAGTAAAACTGAAGCCATAATTTCTGTAACGATGCTTAAAATTAAGCAGTTTGTTTGATAAAGTCCTTTCAATTTACTTTCCAGCCGTGAGAGCCGTGTGTCTCTTTAACCAGTAGGCTAAGTTGACGTGTGATAATAGATGAGACGCAGTCTGATTAACTGATTATTCTGAGCGTTAATCTTTAAACATCACCATTACCTTCATTAACATAACCAGATTTAAAACAGCAGCCCACTGATTAACTATCATTAGAGTAGCTGCGGTGCTTGAAATAATAAATGCGTGTAGCCGGGACTTGGGACACAGTTTATTGTACGCTTGGAAGCTGCTACAGTCTTATAGTTAAGAAATTGATATATTTACGGATTTAATCTGTTAGTTTCTTGTCAAGTAGCGTAATTTTATGTGTCTTTTCATGATTGTTAGGACTGCATTCTGCTAGCAATATTACTAAAGCCAACCTCACCTGCACGTGGTGCACCTTGCTGACAGACAAGAGAGGCTCTGACGAAAAGAGAGGGCATAGCGTATTTTTTAAGCTGCCCGAGTGTAGAAGTACCTCCACCTCACAGAATACCATAGCCAAATAACAATTCCCTCGAGGGTTATTGTGTTGCTGCGAGTATGCGAGCTCACCAGATAGAAAGGCAGGAGTTATAGGTTGGCAACGGATCGGCGACCCCTTGGTATTGCTGATCTCTATGGGCCGCGGTGATTGCTTTCCAACAGGTGACTCACATGCTCGTTTGTCCCCCTTGCATATTAAAAAATACTATTAAGATGTCTCTGTCTCAGTCGTATTTAAATACGAATGTAAAGAATTAGATATCAGGATTACTACTGACTACGAATAAGAATTAATATTCTTATTCGTAGTTTATATAAGCGTAATAAGAATATTAATTCTTATTCGTAGTTTATATAAGCGTAATTATAATAGCTTATATAAACTACGAATAAGAATTAATATTCTTATTCGTAGTTTATATAAACGTAATCCTGATATCTAATTCTTTACATTCGTCCATCGTCCCAGCAGTGACTAAAGTCTCTTTCTCTCTCTCAACTTCAGTCTAAGACTTTCTCTTTCATTTTATACCACTATCTTTTGTATTATATGTATGGCTAACAGGTATATAGCTTACCTGATGATGAGTGACAGTAACCTATAAGATAGACACATGCAACACCTAAAAGTATTATTCACTAAATACAAATACAAAAAAGTTGTATCAAGATACTTTTAGCATATATGTCCTCAATGCCAATCATGAGAGCCCTCTATCAATCTGCTAGCTGACCCGACAGACCTTGTCCTGTCTTCTTAACAGCTACGAATATTGACTTCGAATTGGTTTCGTGCACGTTGTCAAATGACTGACAGTTCTCTCAAACGCCATTTCCATTAAGTTACATTAGAAAAGTTAATATGGTCGTACAGTTTTCTTAAATTTTCTAATTTTCCACGCAAAATTTCTATTTTTTTTTCTTTCTCATATGAACCTTCTCCTAACAGTAACAAATGCAACAGAAAAAGAATTAGTTAAATAACGACCAGCCATTCACGCGTGAAGCGATGACATAGGGAATTCATTTTTATATATATAGATATGAAATACGTCTCCTCTTAGGTAGGTAATATTTAAAACCACGATCTTTTCTTACATTTCTATTAATGAGAGAAATATATTATGTGAACCGACCAAAATCAGTAAGTAATACTACCATAGACAACCATTGGAATTTTACGTAGGCAGTGTAGGCAACACTGCTATTCATAACCCAGCCCTGCCGATCACCATCTATCATATCGACCAAACGTACCGACAATGTGTCTCACATGTTAAACTATTTCAACGGGTTAACTCCAGTAAATCAGTGTGGTAACCCGCGCCAACCCGTCATCAGTCATCTGAACTTAGTTTAAGGTTTAACAGTGGGACGATGATGTATAACCGGGAGCTTAAAACTTGAACCGTGTTATGCAAATCAAACATTGGATTACTGGCCACTGTGAGCGATGTTATTGTTTTTGGGTATCGGTTATGGAAGAGGAATTTTGAATTACAATGGGTATTGGTTCTTTTTAGTTATGGTACCCGGTATTTCTGTGGTTCTTATAAATTCTTGCTCGTATTTTTTTTTATAGGTGAGAGGGGGGCAAACGAGCATGTAGTTCACCTGGAAAGCAATCACCACCGCCCATGGAGATCAGCAACGCCAAGGGGTCGCCGATACGTTGCCAGTCTATATATACTCTTTCCTTTCTTTCTACTCACCTAACTCACTCCCAGAACGTACTTCCCCAGTCGGGCAGCCTAAAAATACGCTATGCCCTACCTCTCTTTTCGCCAGAGCCTCGTTTGTCTGTCAGGAGGGTGAACCACATGCAGGTGAGGTTGGCTTTAGTAATGTTGCTAGCAGAATGCAGGCCTGATGATTTCACTGTAATATGCTATAAAAAAAAACAATTCTAAAGAAATAAACTCCAAAAATAACTCGTTTAAATATACATTACTTGCATAATACAAAATGCCTAAGAAAAATGTTCTATTATAATACTCGTACTTTTATGCCTGTTATTCTCGTGTGTATTGTCTCCATTTAAACAAATATTAAAACACAATACAGAAAGCAGTATATTTTACACCAAATTATTTTCACCCTTTGCCCCATAAATTCCCCTTAAATCCGGGTAAAAATAACCGAAACATCTGACGTTGAAGTCCCAACAAGACATTTCACTGACTACCTACTTCCCATACGGCCATAGTATAATGCAAAAACAGTAATCATAATTCGTGAAAACAGTTTGAAGTGTGAATGGAAAAAATGTTGCTTCTACAAATTTTAGTTCCGTATCTACTTTCTTCGGTCGCACCATACAAAATTATTTAGATCACGAAGGTAGGTGCTAATGGACCATTTTGTCATGTTCTCGTAACAAAATTAACATCACTTGAAAAAAGTATACTTAATGACAACATCGTCTAACAACTCTATATACGAGTATGTTTTACAAGTTATACATAATTATGTTAACTTGTTTTCTTCAGCAAACGCGTTTTGTTTCGGAAATAATTCAAATCAAATTAACCAAACATATATTAAGGCCGACCCTGTTAAAAAAATTAACGCACTCTAGTATAAAAAATATTATTCGCTAAATACATTACGAATCAAAAAACTGTGTTACACGATTGATTTTAATCCATATATTTTTTTATAATTTAGGATGAAACCTAGAGTTCTGTAGGCTTTGAAATGAAATTTGCGGACAATAGCGTTTTTAGCACATTTTACTTCTACGGCTACAAAATATAATGTTCCATTAATTTTATGAAATAAAATTTAACAATCTCAAAAGTTTTCAGGCAGAGGACGTTCACTACTGAACATAAGCATAGACTTAATAATTACTGGTTTCGTGCAGTTTTTATTCATAGGCTCCCTGCAACCTTTATCAGATCATTCATCTATCTAATGAGGAATGTCCTGCAGCGTTCTCCGGTCTGCGGTTTCCATTTCAAAACCTTCTGCGAGCCTACTGCCACTTCAGCTTACGATCGTTAAATATCGGTAACTCTAAAAATATGGTAATAGAAAAAATACAGGGATTTGTAGTTACACAGATTTTTAATTCGTTGTGTATTTCGCGAATAATTAATATTTCACTTGAGTAGCGCTTTTGCAGCTGTGACGACATTAATATGATAATGTTTTACTGCTTCCTGTGTACACTATGTTCTGGGTTCGTTGCCCGTGCAAAATAGAGCGGGAAATTATTGCCACCCTCACCCGCTAGACAATTGTGTTACACCATGCGTGTTATGGGTTAGGTTACATTTTATGTTTAATTTTTGTAGGTGTCAGTGGATGTGCCAAGTAGGGCAACCTTACAATGTTATTTATGTTGTTTTTTATAGTCCCATTTGTACACATAAATTTTGTTACAATTTTATTTAATAACAGGACGAAGAAGAAAGGAAGGAATAAAGGCTGGCAACGGATCGGCGTCTCGCAACGGAACGGACGGTGGTGGTTGCTCCCATGTCATATTAAAAAAAACGTACAGTTTGACTGAACATGGGATAATATATTCGTAAGATCTTATATACAATTATATGTGTAGGTATTATGTTTCATAATACCTACATACACATGAAATAATAAATACAAAGAAAAGAATAACTTCACGAAATTCAAAAAAGCCACTCAACAAAACAATTCTCGTAATAAAAAGGTAAGTAGTCAAAATTCAGATCTGATTCAGTCACGATTTCACAAATGTCACGTTAGGATTTCTCTGTCACAATATGAAACTTCTCGGTAAAATTTTAAGTGTTATTATATCGAAATATGACCGAAATTAAAGAAACTAAGAATAGAATGGGGAACCAAGTCTTCTTATTCCTCCTTGTCACACTCTGAAAACCCTGTCGGACTCCTTCAGTATGCTTAGTGACTAATATCTGGCTCATGTGATGGCAAATTCCAAAAGTTTCCCACTCCTACTTTCTTCTTCTAATTTCTTCTGATTAAATTCGTTGTGAGTGCCAAGGTAGCCGTAGTTTTACCCCCTGGTCTGTAGTGGACTATTCATTGCCTTTTTTGTAGTCGCCGTTGTTAATCCTTAGTTAAACACATGAGACACAATGGTGGGAATGTGTGGTAGGCCCTCGTCCCGTATACTCATGTGTAGTTTTAATTTTATAACATATAATATAAATTTTAATTTGTGTGATATATACAAATTCTTTCTTAAGGTCATCGGAATCCGCTTTCTTAAGGTCATCGGACCATCTAGTAGGAGGGCGTCCAACACTTCGTCGTCCTATGCGCGGCGTCCACTCAAATAGCTTCCTCCCCCATCTGCCATCACGTACTCGGCAGATGTGACCGGCCCATTGCCACTTCAGCTTGCAAACTCTAAAGGCTATGTCGAAAACTTTAGTTCTCCATCGAATTTCTTCGTTCCGGATATACAAATTAAGTAACTATAAATATTAATGCACTGTAACACCGCCATTTTGCAGTATCCTTTCAGGTGCTTGCTCGCTTAAAGCGATAAGTCCGCTCTTGTGTACATTGCTTCTATTGTTGAACTGTATGTATCCTGAGTATATAATATGTAACATTATATATTATATATGTAAATAAATAGTTTTTTTTTGTGGGTTACATGATGAATTGCAGTTACCACCGCCCATGGAGATCAGCTACACCAAGGGGTCGCCGATCTGTTGCCATCCTATCGGTACTCCTTCCTTTCTTTTGAACTTTCTGGTGACCTCACTCACTCACAGGACCAGAACAACCCCCTCTATAAATACCAAATCTAACCTAACCATTATTATTCCAGTCGCAGTAAATTGAGCAACTAAAACGTCGTTGCTCAATTTATTATTTACTTACTTATTTACTTAGTACAACATCGAACACTATTTTGTCATAGAATAATGAAAAATATTTCGATGTGTCGCATGTACCTACACAAAGAGTCGGCATCCTAATCGGATAGCGTCCAAATCGAACGGTTCAATTTTCCTAAAAGCAAACATCAAAATATCTACGTTTACGTAGACCAAACATATTCTGGATATACCTATTGTATTTAGCAGAAGTCAAATTCGCGTCAAAGACGAGCGATGGCTGGCATCCTGTAATATATTTGCCTCAACTATGAATTGATGATTCGACATTGTATAGTCTATGTAATAGTACTACGTACAAAATGACCACTCCCACTCACAATATATAACAGGCGTACCCAAATATATATTTTTTATACGGGTGGGAGACAAGCATACGGCCCGCCCGATGTGAAGCGGTTACCGTGGCCATATTAACGCTCGCAACATAAAATATCGCTCGCGCGCTGCCACCCCCTCTGCTAACTCAGCATCTCCTTCCTTTCTAGTAACCTCACTCACTCGCAGGAACACAACAACCCTCAAGGGAATTGTTATTAGGCTGCGGTATTCTGTGAGGTGGAGGTTACATTACCTAGTCGGGTAGCTTACAATTACGCTCCCTACCTCTCTTTTCGCCAGAGCTTCGTTTTTCAGTTTATTTTTTGGCTTTGGTTCAAGGATCTTGATGAACCACTTACACCCCTCTTGATGAACCACTTACACCCCAAAGGATCTCCTCTTAATTTTTGAGCATACTCCACCACGCTGCTCAATTGCGAACTAGTGGAGGTCAGTGTTTTAAAGCCGCCCATAGGCCACTGCCTTGGCTTAATGACTGTCACGCGCTAACCAAATGAGTTCTATGTACCTAGGTTCTGCCCGTGCGAAACCGGAGCGGCTGTCACTTCACTAGCTGTTGTAAGTAAAAATATAAATATATTTGACCCATAGGTCAAAAACCTATCTAGAGTTGCTATATCTTTGTATCCGGGTTCGTAGCTAATTGAATAGCGCTGTGCTACGAATCACATCTGGCATTATTGTACTGCACATTGCTGCGTTAAATCAGTATTAACGCTGGTGCATTTACATCGCCGAAATTGCGATTAGATAACTTCGCCTTTTCTGGTAATGCCCGGCACAGTCAGTAAATTCGAATAGTATGGGTACTTCCGTTTATGGTTATCAGAGGCCCTACCGCTGAAGATAATTCCCACCACACATTCCCACCACTGTGTCTCCTGTGTAGCCAGGATTAACAGCGGCGACCGCCAAAAAAGGCAATGAACAGTGAAGTTCATTGCAGCCCCGGGGGTACAACTACGGCTGCCTTGGAACTCACAATTTAATCAGAAGAAATTAGTAGGAGTAGGAAGCTTTTGGAATTTGACTCCCCTCTTAGCAATGTGAGAGACAGCAATATGGCAAATAAGGCATTAAAAGCCTAAAGAGATGGCTAGTCAAGTGAAGCTCAACTGCGCCCTACCGCTGAAGTTGAAGCCGTTTACCATGAGATTTTTTGATTGCGAAAATAAACCTTCAGCCTTTAAGAGAGGTAGGGAGCGTAATTGTAAGCTACCCGACTGGGGAATGTACCTCCACCTCACAGAATACCGCAGCCTAATAACATTTCACTTGAGGTCACCAGAAAGGAAGGATGCTATGCTGCATTGGCGCGCGAGCGATATTTTATGTTTCGAGCGTTAATATGGCTACGGTAACCGCTTCACATCAGGCGGGCCGTATGCTTGTCTGCCACCCGACGTAGTATAAAAAAAAGGCTAGATTAGTGGTAATCGTGTTAAGCTTAGCTGATACAGACCCTATAGCTCCTGACTAAGCCCAAGAAGTTTGTCACTAACTTTAACTTAAGATCTATTTTTGGACTCAAAATATTCGATCGTAATCGGCTTCAGCTTCGGCGTTAAGGCCTAGGTCCTAAAATAAAAAAATCGGATTTGTCACAAAATTTTGCCGGTCTTTTGTCCTAAAAGCCTGACATATATTTTGTACTTGATATTACGAGTAACTCTCATAATAAAACACTGGTTCGTATTTGACGTTGGGTATTTATTAGGTTTTTATTTATTTCAGTTTGAATTGTTTTCACTGTGGGGGGTGGCAACGCGCCAGCGATACTTCATGTAACCGCTTCACATCAGGAGGGCCGTATGATTGCCAGCGCCCGACATAGTATAAAAACGTATATCTAGAATATTCTCGAGGAATACATAGAACACTTTGTATCCAAGTAATGTTTGTTACTCTTTAACGTGTACAAAACTGAAAGGAAGAAAGAAAGGAAGGGGGCTATAGGCTGGCAACGTATCGGCGACCCCTTAGTGTTGCTGATCTCAATGGGTGGTGGTGATTGCTTTCCCTTCAGGTAACCCATATGCTCGATTGCCCCCATCTCTAATAACAAAAATCCTGTTTTTTTATAGGTACAGGATTTTTATGAAATTTGGCACATGTAGAGAAAATATTCTGTATTAACAGACAGCATAATAAAAAAATATGCAGGTACTGTGTTCAGGCGGGACGAACCCGAGGACTAAGCTAGTGTAATAAATAAACCATTAACCAAAGAGAATATAACCACTACGTACATTAATAACGACGTGGCGTTTTTACTGAGTGGCCGGGTTGAGGTCGGAAGCAAAACCTTTCAGGGAAGCTTCGCTTATAAATTTATTTGTAACTATTATTATATTGATACTTGAGACTATATATTATTATATAAAATGAATCCCTATATCCCTTGGTCATCGCATCACGCGTGAACGAATGGAACAATTCCGCCAATTCTTTTTTTTGTTGTGTTTATTATTGTCAGTAGAAGTTTCTTATGAAAGAAAAAAATTAAGAAATTTGAGCGCCATATTTCTTAATTTTTTTATTTACGTCGTTTGACAGAACTGTTACTCATTTGATAGCGTACGCGAAACCAATTCGAATTCAATATTTATAGTTATGAAGACAAACGTCTGTCGTGTCAGGTATATAGTGGTGATGCTTGGGAACCCGAGCGTCGGTCGCCACGAACTACTCGACTTAGGAGTGCCTAAGTCTGCTTGCAGGTGAAAGGGGAGTACGACCTGCTACCAATCCGCTTCAGTGCCTGCCCCCCTAGCCAAGTGTAATTCGTAGCGTAACGAACGTTAGATAGATCACGTGACATTTGTCAAAATCGAACATTTTTGTATGAGTATTGACAAATGTCACATGATCTATCTAACGTTCGTTACGCTACGAATTACACTTGCCCCCCTAGCCAAGTGTAATTCGTAGCGTACCAGTAAACCAACCAGCCCCCTAGCCAACCCCCCTAGCCAAGTGTAATACGTAGCGTAACGAACGTTAGATAGATCACGTGACATTTGTCAAAATCGAACATTTTAGTATGAGTATTGACAAATGTCACGTGATTTATCTAACGTTCGTTACGCTACGTATTACACTTGGCTAGGGGGGTTGGCTAGGGGGCTGGTTGGTTTACTGGGCGCGACAGCGGTGCGAGTAAGGAGTGTATATTATTCTGTAGTAAAGGTCCTCTTGTCTGGTTGGTTTACTGGGCGAGAGACTCGCAGTCCTGTGATATAACAGAAATGTTGGTTCACAGGGAGCATTAGCTTACAAAAACATTTGAAATAGGTAAAAATGCAGTCTTCTGTATTACTGAAATGCACATTTTATGTTGAAGTAAATAAAGCCCAAGGGATATCACACAAAAGTACACAATAATGTTTGATGTTAACGCATAGTTAAGGTTAATTACATATTTTGCCAAGAAAAAGAGACGTCATTTCGCCAATTACAACGTACTCAGCGTGAGAAAGATAGAAAGTATATTAAAACGTCGCGATGATGAGAATAGCGGTAGTCATAGATCTCCCAGGCGACGGGAACCGTTTCCTGGCGCAATTTAGTATAGCCATAACATAACTATAGTATTTATAACATTGAGTTGAAATTTCTGTGATCTTAAATACACTTTATAATAATATATGTACTTGCAACAAGTACACAATAATGTTTTACAAGTACACAATAACACAACAATATTCCGTATTCCAAATTTTATCCAAATCCGTTCAGCGAGAAAAAGTTCACAACATTAATAGGATTAGCGGATTAATATAGTTTATTTTCCGTTGCGTATTTTATGTAAACGTGATTGTACCTTCGTCACGGGACACCCTGTGAGGTCTGTGTGACATTTTGTATCCCAACCCTTGATGTATGGGGTTGCGAGACAATGGAATAATGTATTTTTGTTCGCGGATATTCTGCATTTGTTCAATAAACTGAAAATGAATTCATTTTATTAACCCCCGACCTAAAAGAATCATCATCATCGTTTCGGCAGAAGGCGTCTCGGTATCAAAGCATATTCATCCCACATGCTGGGTTACGAATCTTCTCATTTGAAGGGGTTTAGATCGTACTCCACCATCTGTCTCGGGTTGCCGGAAGCAAGTGTCATAGTTGTTGATATTACTGTAGTCTTGTGGGAACTTAACTACGTGCAGAATAATAGAGTTAGTTAGGTACTTGCAATGTTTGTCTTTTATTAATATTAATCAGTACACATCTGTTTAGGGCGGATGACGCGCGATGGCTGGCGTCCTGTAATATATTTGCCTCACCTACGAATTGATGATTCGACATTGTATAGTATAAGTAATAGTACTACGTACAAAATGACCAGTCCCACTCACAATATGTTATATATTGGCGTACCCAAATATATATTTTTTATACTACTACGGGTGGGAGACAAGCATACGGCCCGCCGGATGTGAAGCGGTCACCGTGTCCAAATTAACGCACGCAACATAAAATATCGCTCGCGCGCTGCACCCCCTCTGCTAACTCAGCATCTCCTTCCTTTCTAGTAACCTCACTCACTCGCAGGAACAGTCAGGTTTGTCAGTCAGCAGGGTGCACCGCGTGCAGGTGAAGTTGGCTTTGGTTCAAGGATGTTAATTGATGATTGATGAACCGCTTATACCCCATTAATGTCAATAAATGTCAAATTATACCAGAAAAAAAGTGTACATGCGAAAAACTTCGACTTTTTGTTTCAGTATATTCAGTACATCAAAAATAAACAATTCGCTGAACAGTTATTTTTACTGTTTAGTTCCAAAGGGAGTGACTCACATCGATTAAGCAAGTTTTTTTAACCCGTCTCGACGTTTCGCGTTCCTGCATAATTGCTTCGAGATGCCAGATTGATCGATTACTCGTTTTTGATTATAAAAACATGCACATTACTGCATAATGATCGAGAAAAAAATCGATTTGAAATTTTGGGAATTAAATGGCACTGTGGTTATGACCCTCACGTGTTGTTCACCGACTCCACGAATTATTCTTCAATCGTAAGCACCACTAAAAAGTTAAAAACTCTATCAGAACTGAATTTTATGATATAAAAAAAAAATGAAATTTTAATTTGAAAAAAAATATATATATGAACGATGGGTTCAAATATTTTTTTTTTCAAATCGGTTTATATATGACGGAGTAATAAAGTAATAAACATTAAAAAAAAATACAACCGAATTGAGAACCACCTCCTTTTTTGGAGTCGGTTAAAAAAAGGGTTGTATTCCTTGTTTTTTTTATAACTAATTATGACGGCAGAATTGAAGTCCGGAGTTTTTTATACCATTAAGGTAGCAAACAATCATTACGGCCTGATGGGGGAATTATTTTGACGTGTTCTGCTTGGTGTCAGGTAATTGATGCTTGTCAATTAAACAATGATTATATATAATAATGATTAATCGATGTGATGTAGGGGAGCTTGATGGCGTCGTTGCGCGTGTCTGTCTAATCAAAAACGCAAGTTAAGCAACGTCAACCGTAGCCAGTCCGTGGATGGGTTTATATCATCTCGAGCTCCTTCGTGCTTTGTAGGGTACTTTAAGTCGTCGGTCCTGGCTGTTGTCATTAGATGACAGTCGTTAAGCCAAATCAGTGGCCCTGAAAACACTGGGCTCCGCCAACCTGCAGTTGAGAAGTGTTGTGGAGTACGCTCTAAACCCTATCTATTGAGGGGAGGCCCGTATCCCAGCAGTGGGATGAATAAGGGTTAACGAGGACCACAACTATCATTAAAGACAGTAACACGTCTTATAAATTCGCAACTAATTCTCTATTTGGTCGGTTTGTTTACGTTGACTTGATCGAACGCGAACAAAATATTGTAAATTTTATTTTATGTACAATAAAGATATTACAAACAAACAAACAAACAAAAACTTGCACTAAGCACTTTGTTAGAAGTGCAATCGTCTACTTTTCTATAGACCAGGGGCTCCCAATCTTTTTCAGCCCGCAGCGCAGTTGCAAATGTAGTATTTTGTCATTTAGAGGTAATTTGAGTCTTTGATAACAAAGTCATTATGTGCGAACTCACAGGAATAGTTCTATAATTTTCTAAATAATTTCTAGCTACGGGAAGCCATTCGTTTTCATTACCTGCAATGTAATGGTAACTCGGCGGGTCATTACTGTAAATCCTTATTTAATAGTTTTAACATATTTTCACGCTATTCTTTGTGAAGTAGGTCGTAAATTTAAAAATAAACTTTTGTGGCCGAAGTGTACAATGTTGCAGTTTATAGGGTGGCGCATTTCTGGTGCAAAACATTACCTTGCATGCTGTCGCAGTCGGGTAAATGCATAAAGAAACAAAGTTTCAAATGTGGTATTCATTTGTAAATAACGAAGGTTGTATACTATGTTAGGTACTGAATATGTTTTTTTCAGTTGTTATATTTTGTAAATAGTGTAATGTATGACGAGGAGCTTAATGGCGTCGTTGCGCGTGTCAGTCTAATCGATCACGCAAGTTAAGCATTCGTAGCCTGTCTATAGATGGACTTATTTACCACGAGCTTAAATTTTATTTCAATTGAAATGTTAATTATTATTTTATTCACTTTTGTTCATGAATGTTGACGAGCTCGGTGGTCGAATGGTTAGCAATGGCCACAAGACAAACATTTGTGTGCATGAACATGTCGGTGTCGGTTTGTCTTGGTCTGGGTGTTTCCTATGTATTATAAGTATGTATTTACAAAAAAAAAATGTATTTAAGTACATTATCAGTTGTCTAGTACCCATAACATAAGCTTTGCGCTTAATTTGGGACTAGATAGTGCTGTGTAAATTGTCCAGAAATATTTATTTATTTATTTATTTTTAATAGTCTTTAGAAATACATACATATAAATAAATAAAGAGAAGGAAGGAAACATAATATACTTTTCGCGTGAATACGTCTTTAAAATTCCTTCCTTAGAGACAGTTAAAAAAAAATCTATGATAACAAAATCGGGGGATACAGTTTGGTGTTGCAGCTACAAATCTATTATCTCCATCCAAAATCACACCACTGGATCGATGAAGCATCAAAGAATTTATTACGCTATGTAAGGACTATGGAACATCGCGTGCGGGGAGGGGGAAACGCTGGTATGCACTAAAATTATCTCAAAATGTGAGATAATTTTAGTGCATATAACGTATTCACGTACAAAACACAGCCGTGTCCATGACACAACCACACCCCATTTTTGTTTATTTTTCTTTAATTTTAATAAAAACCAATCGGTTTAAACCACGGGTTAGTAAACTCGCTTTGGATTTCTAAAATAGTCTCTCTAAAATAGTTCAGAGAGACTTTCCTACTTTAATCAAATTATATTTAAAGTATTAAAACTTTATGTATATTATTGTGTATATAAAATGCACACGATACTAGCTAACTGGAGTCTTAATCCCAGCTTAATATGACGTCTGGGGATGCCAAGAGTTTGGGATTATGGATAGTACAAATCACAAGATACAAGCGATTTTTGAAATTTTTGGTTTAACCGTCAAAATATTTATATATTCTTTATTGCACATCCATTATACATAGTTATATCAAAAGTGTACAAAGGTGAGCTTATATCTACAAGAGATCTCTTCCAGCGACCCTATAGGCAGTAAGTGAAATAGTCACTTGATGGATAATTACAATATGTGCGTACTTATTAATAAATAGATAAGAAAGAGAGAAAAAAAAATGTTGTCTGTAAAGTCGGTTTACAGACAATAATTTACGTCATAAAAAACATCGGTCGATGGAGTGGAACCACGAAAAAGCATGGCTCATTATCACGTTCCGCCTGAGCCGAGCGTGCAAACGAGAGCGCGGAACAAGCGGTAGAGAGCCACGATCGGTCTAAGCGTTCGGCTTGTGACGCATCTTAAACTGACTTTACAGACAACCAATCTTTTTTAATATGGTCGGAAAGTGTCTTTTGTACCACACTTTCAAACCACGGCTCACCAAGGGTTGGAGAAGACATCTTGACACACCCCACAGTGTGTCACGGGGATGTATTAAGTTAGCTGCATCACATCCTATAAGAAATTTCATTTACTTCCCAAGATTTGGGTTCAAATTGAGAATGTTCTGAGTGTCTTTATGGCTGACTTGATATTTGAATAACATGGTATCTGCATTTTAAATAGGAAAATAACGAATTGAGCGACTAAAAATACTTAATGGGCGACTGGATTACTGGGTTAGGTTAGGTTAAGTTATTTATGTTTTGTATTATGTGTAGTCGCCAAGGTTTATAATTTAAGCTACTTGGTTTAAAAGGCTAGTAAAGCCTTTAAATTCTTATATTACGTCGGGTGGCAGACAAGCATACGGCCCGCCTGATGTGAAGCGATTACCGCAGCCATATTAACGCTCGCAACATTAAAAATATCGCTTGCGCGCCGGCACCCCCACTGCCAATGCAGCATCTCCTTCCTTTCTGGTGACCTCACTCACTCGGAGGAACACAACAATCCTCAAGGTAATTGTTATTTGGCTGCGGTATTCTGTGAGGTGGAGGTACATTCCCCAGTCGGGTAGCTTACAATTACGCTCCCTACCTCTCTTTTCGCCAGAGCTTCGTTTGTCAGTCAGCAAGGTGCACCGCGTGCAGGTGAAGTTGGCTTTGGTTCACAGATGTTGATGAACCACTTACACCCTAAAAACACACACACGTATACTCGTACAAGCATTGTTAGTACAATGCTTGTACGAGTATACGTGTGTGTGTATTTATATTATTTGTCTATTTGTTTAAGCCGATTTAGTAATCGGCTTAAACAAATAGACAAATAATATAAATTACATCTATATTGAATATTAACACTAACAATGGCCAATAAATATCAGAACCTTGCACGTATTACGTGTAACTATCACATAACTCTTATTAATATGAGAAAATTCAAGATGGCGTCGAGAAAATGTCTTATTTATTACACAGCTTCATTAATGCTACGTATTTCTTTTGACACAGTAGTGGTGGGCGCTTCGAAGTCGAAAAATTAATTTCGTATATATTTGTGATATTTTCCGGGAAAAATTGGCGTTTCCCTTTTGTGATTGTGTGGCTTTGTTATTAATTATATTACCGCGTTCTTATGGTTATTAGATTGCGTTATTTTTATTACTTATGTCACCAATATGTGTTCTTGGAAATTATGTTGTGAATAGGTAAAAAATAGCTCATACCGATTTGTTTTTAGAAATATTTGTCAGCTTTTATATGTATCTTTATAAATATTCTCTCGACGTATAATGTCACGTTCGCAAAAGTCACTTTCGCAAAAGTCAGAATCAGTATCAGAAAATATTTATTGTCAAACTGTTTTTTTACAGATGGTGGGTAATAAAATAATAGCACAGTTTGTACACTTATCAGGTACAGTATAGATTGTCAGGCATACAATACAAAAATTGATTAAACTTACTCGTAGTTTACAATACGAGTAAGTTTAATTTGACCATAGGGTCAAGAAACAAATTAGTCAGACTATGTCAGATTTATAGATCACAATCATATCACAAATTATACTTTACACTAGCATCTAATCTGTCACAATTATATTTTAGCATAATGTTGCATTCATAGTTATCGTTATACTAGATTCGGAATTACAATCTAAAACTTAAAAAGTATTTTATATTTATATTGTAACTTCGGCAAATGTTCAAAAGATTCTGATCTGCCGAAAATTTCATATGCCTGTTATTGCAGTAAACTTATATTTTATTTCAATATTTAAAAAAAAAAATGTTATAGTTTTTACCCGTGACTTCATCCGCGCGACACTATATGTTAATTTAGGATCTTATTCTATCTTTGTGCCAAGTTTAATGCAAATCTATTGAGCTTATCATTTGGAAAAAGACAAAAATCAATATATATGTATATTCTTTCTCAGAAACTTACACAATTTTAATAATAGTTGGGTTTACTTGTATATTCCTAGAAAAAGTCTAATTTAGTTAAATGTATCTAATAGCGTTATTTTGTCAATATCCACAATAAAACAATTATTAGATGCATATGTAAATTTGCTTATTAAAGGAACAATTTTAGATTCTATCTAGTGCTACTTTGTGACTTCCCTAGCAACATAATATTTTTTCAAACCGATTCCGAATTCCGAAAACTATATGATTCGTATAGTGGTGCCATCATTAATTACAGTACCGTCAAATTGAATACAAATCCTGTCACGAGTCAAAACTTAGTATCTTATTTCTTCCGGACTCCTTTGTCAGATTCCGAAACTTTCGCCAAACTCAGAAACCGGTTTGGTCAATCCCTAACATTATCTCCCTCGCTCTAACCCTTTAAAATATCCTATATCCATCTCTGTCGCGCATTTCGTAATTAATAATGTATGAAAGCTATGCATCATTATGATATACAGCTCTTTTAGACGAAGTACCGTGTACAAAAAAATAACTATTATTCGATTTAATATTGAGTTTGAGTTTTGTATTTTGTGTTTTTTTTTTTGTATTTTGTAGCCCTAATCATCATCATCATCAGCCTGTATGTACCCTCTGCTGGATATAAACCTTTCCCAATGCTTTCCACCAAAATACGATCCACTCTAATGTCTACCTCCCCCATCGGCCATCATATTATAGTAGCCCTAATCATTCTAAAAAAAAGGCAACTGTGCAGAGCAAGAATGAGCGTGCGTGCGGCGTCATACAATCTGTTCTCATGAGGGGAGATGAGTTCGATACGAAAGAGGAGCAGGGAGTAGGCATACTGTACGTTTTTTATACTACATGAGTAAAGTAAGGCAGACAAGAATACGACCCGCCTGATGTGAAGCGGTAACCATAGCCATATCGCTCGCGTGCCGTCTTGTACATATATATAAGTAAGGAAGTAAGGGTTGTGCCTGTGTTCCTATAAAATGTCTGTTTATCTGGCCACAGAACAGATAATCCCATCAAAAACATAAATGTGGTATGAAAGCCAAGTTCAAAATTATAATATTTGGCTTGGATGTTGACTTCAATGACAAAAGAAGTGAGATCTAAATGGGTGCCAAGTTCAATGGTCAGTCCTGAATTTTATTTATAACAACGTAAAATATTTTATAACAACTTAAAATGTTATTTCTTCTTAAAACTTACGATAATATATCGAAGCCTAACGTCTGACCTGGCTAGTGCTCAGATACATTTGCCAGAGCCAAATTTAACATGTTTATGTGAAATAGTTTTTGAGTTATGAGGGGGTCAAAAGTGGCTCCAAAGGGTTCCTATAATATTACACACGGTGCTGCTCGACAGTTCTGTTTGCTTGAACTTGGCTTGACACTCTACCACATGTCTAGATACTGCTATGCTATGTACGTACGTGTCCGGGCTACTAAACTTGTTTGTCATTCAACTAATTAATTTACTGTTCGCCATTACTAAATTTCAAATGAAATTAACATGTGTTTTAATTTCATTTCGCCGTTAAACATTTCTACTTATAAGTGGAGAAGAATGTGCATATTATTATGAAATCTAATCAATATGCATTCGAACATTTTAATTAAACATTGCTATTATATTATGTTAATTTTTAAGGTTCTGTACCCAAAGGGTAAAACGGACCCTATTACTGATACTCCGCTGTCCGTCCGTCCGTCCGTCCGTCCGTCCGTCTGTCTGTCACCAGGCTGTAATCTCATGAACCGTGATAGTTAGACAGTTGATATTTGTCACAGATGATGTATTTCTGTTGTCGCTATAACAACAAATACTAAAAAAACAGAATAAAATAAACATTTAAGGGGCTCCCATACATCAAACGTGATTTATTTTACTCGTTTTTGCTCGATATTGATAACGGCAACAGATAGACGCTTGAAATATTCACAGAATATTTAGTTATATATTCACTATAAAAGTAAATAATTAAATTAAAATAAAACAAATAATTAAGGCGGGCTCCCATACAACAGAAATGATTTTTTGCCATTTTTATAGATAATGTGGTACGGAAACCTTCGTGCGTGAGTCCGACTCGCACTTGGCCGGTTTTTTTTTATTTACGTATTTTTGTTTTTATTAATGGTTATATAGCTTGAATAATTGAAGAAGCATCTTGTAGGCCAGCATGGCAGCGTCAACTGACAAGACATCAAGGTCTCTTGTCCGTTGCTGATGCGATTGGGGCTCCTCTTTTCGCTTACCATCAGGCGTAACGGAGCCAATATGCTGAGCTAAAATAAGAAAAATAAAATATTAGGTTCCTAACGTTAATATGTCATTATTCGAATGGTTGCTTTTTACTGTAACCTATTTAGGATATAATAGGTAACACAATCATAAGTACTGGTTGGGCGTCCACCATACATTCCCACCGCTGTGTCTCCTGTGTAGCCAGGATTAACAGCGGCGACCACCAAAAATGGCAATGAACAATAAAGTCCACTGCAGTCCCGGGGGTAAGAAAAGGGAACTCACTCAAATGAGTGTATGTATTTGTACTTGTTGCTGACTGTACGTTTTGGTTAAAACGTTAATATTACATTAAGCAACTGGTTAAATAAACGACGTAGGACGACTATCGGAGCAGAGACTATGTAGACTGTGGTATAGTATGTCCACAATTTGTGGACATACTATATTATATTTATACTAGAAACGCAACGCGCGTGTGATGCCCCTGATGTTACAGTCGTTCATAGGCTACGGTAACTGCTTTCCATCAGGCGGGCCGTAAGCTTGTTTGCCACTTTAGTTGTATAAAAAAAACACCTGCGAGTCTACCGACAAGTGTTCTGGTGACTGTCCCACCATGGGAATGAGATTACTACAGTAAGTCTCTTCGTAAGCTCAACTGTGGGTAGCCGGAGGCCGGTGTTTTTAAGCCGGCCAATGGCCATTGACTTAGCATAGCGACAGCTTAACGTGCACGGAGGAGCTCGAGATAAATAAACCCATCCATGGACAGACTGCGGTTGACGTTGCTTAACTTGCGTGTTCGATTAGATTGATACGCGCAACGACGCCATCGAGCTCCTCTTCAGAAAGAGGATAATTAAAACACTATATTGCAGATTTTGTACTTTAACCACAGAATAAGAAATAGTTTGTTTGTAAGTTCTTTAAAGTAATGACAATAATGTAATACAATTCTTAAAATTATACAGTAATACATAGGCGGACATATCCCAAATAGAGATCTCTACCAGCCAACTTTAGGCTCAATGTAAGGTGTAAATTGAGTCTTACAGTCATGGAAAGCAATCACACCATCCAAAATGCCTCTTAATCAAACGTAAAGACGTAACTATTTGAGACGAAGTCTTAAATAATAGTATTAGAGATACCGCACCGCACCGCGCCACCGCTCGGTTCTATTTTCCATCTCAATGTTCCAACAATATTTTTAATTTTCCTTACAATAACTCTGTTTAATATTATTTTTCTTTGTTACAGGTATGTAACCCATCGCTTTGGAAGAAAGCAGATACAGACAAAGGCTACAATTGAATCAGGTCACCTGGAACTAACGTTGTTTTTGTAGTCCAAGGGACCGTGTGCAATATTGGAAATAAATATAATTATTTCTGGACATTTTACACAACGCCATCTAGTCCCAAATTAAGCGCAAAGCTTGTATGCAAAGCTATGGGTACTAGACAACTGATAAATGTACAAAAATACGTTTTCTTTTTCTACATACATGTTTGTCTTGTGCGGGGATCGAACCCGCGAACTCGGAGTCAAAGTAACCATTGCTGGCCATTCGAACACCGGGCTCGTCCATTCAGCTACTGGGCTTGTAAATATTGACCGAGCGAAATATTAAAAACAATTTTAGGCGTAAAAATATTTTTGTATGGTAATGGTCGACGATGGATGACAGCGAGGGATTTAGAGAGCTATGCTCGGCGTTTCTCTAAGGGAATTCTTCTTCGTTCCGGATTTCGATAGAGAACTAACATTACAGTTGTCGACATAGCTCTCGGAGTCAGCAGTGTCCGTGGCAGTGGGCCGACCACATCTCCCGAGTCAGTGATGTCAGATGGGGTAGGAAAGTCCTAGAGTGGAGTCCTCGTCACGGTCGGCCGTGGCGAGGACTCCATCTTCTTTTTTCAATCCTTTAGTGTATCAAATGTATCCTACAAACGTGTCTCTCAGTATGCCGGTTGTAACCGGAACAGGTTCGACCTAGCTGGGTGTGATGCATCAGGTTCAAGTTCAAGTTCGATATTGAACTTGAACTTGATGCATCACACCCAGCCAAGACGATTCTGTTCCGGCAATAACAATTCTTAGTTGAATAATCATTACACATATCTAGTTTCTAGACACTGTTATATTTTTTTTTAATCTGGTTTAGAACTGCTATTCCCAAAGACTCGTAGAGAAAGACTTTTAGCGTTAAGTCCGCCTTTTGTACCCTTATGTATTTTTGTGGTCAATAAAGTTTAAATAAATTAAGTAATTCCAATACTACATTATCCCTCGTTGTCAATGTCAGTACACTGCTAACTCAGATTAGCGAACTGACTGGACACTGGCCCCGAGCCTATTATATCTTTTAAAGTACTTATCCCACCATATACCTTGGAACCGTAATCAGCACCGCGCACGCAAATACCCACGCTGTGCCTATTAATTTACGGCTTAAAATCGGTCGCGTTAATTCTCAGATTGATATTACCACAGAGTAGGTAAATCCCGTATTAAAATCCGATCGACCATACGTTATCCCATTCGGGTACACGGAAATCGTTTTAGCTGTTGAATCGCTAAATTTGATACTGAATCCAAAGGATTATTAAATGTATTTCTGATAATGTAGATAGGCATATATGATTGTCATATTGATCCTACAAAGTTCATACTTAACCATCACATGTACAACTGGGTCTGTCAGACCCAAAATATATATATATGTATGCATATACATCCTATATGTTCCCAACCTATGCTAATGTTATAAAGCAGAGTTTGTTTGTTTGATTGAACGCACAATTCTCAGGAACTACTGGTTCTAACTTCTAAGTGAAAAACTCTTTTTATGTTGGATAGCCCATTTAATGAGAAAGGCTATAGGCCAAATATAACATCACGCTACGACGAAATGAAAAATGTTGCAAAAACAGGACAAAATGATTCCTTTTGCGAGCTCCGTTGCGTGCGGTGGTGCGTAAACGGTTAAAGTTACGCAATAATGATCTATGACGGAATTGTTCCTCTTAAAAAGTTGCAAAAAAAAGTCCGCGGTAGCATAATTGTGTTATGTGTATCTTTTAAGGTTTACTCACTATAACCTTTTTAAAGGTAATCACCACAAAAAAACTAACTCGAAAAGTTTTACTTTTAAACTATTTCCACAGTCGAAAAGTCATAAACATGGAACACGTTTCATACATTTTTGCGTTTAATTCAATTTGCCTTAAAAGTTACGTAGCTATTATAAGTAGCTAGTATAAGTGATTTTTGACAAACAAATTGAGCAAACTACCTCAATTTGTTTGTCAAAAATAACTTTACATACTCCACAGAAAAAAACATACGCAGTGTAAACTTTTTAGTGTTAATGTCCAAAAACTGGCAACACCGTATAGACCAGACTAAATCCCGACGACCCCGACGTCTCCTGTCACCGCCGTCTGCGAACTTCGTCTTGCCCACGAATTATTTTGCAAACACAAATTATTTGATATTATGTCGTCTGCCACTATATGCATATGGATAATGCTTTTACTCTATTTTGATGTCTATACATCTTTAAATTTTCTACCATACGAGGGCAATCAAAAAATCTAATTATAACATAATCGGGGGATACAATTTGGCGTTGTAGTTTCGAATCTATGCTCTACATCCAAAATTCAATCACACCACTGGATTGATGAAGGATCAAAGAATTTTTTACGCTAAGTAAGAACTATTGAACATTGCGTGCGGGGGAGGGGGAAGCGCTGCCATTTTGAGATAATTTTAGTGCATATAACATATTCACGTATAACACACGGCTGTGTCCATTACACAGCCACACCCCTTTTATTATATCGATACAATGGCAAACAGGTATACGACCTGCCCGATGGTATGTCTTCGTAGTCTATGTACGATTACGACACAAGAGGCAACACTCACAAGTAACTTTTATATAGAATCTTGATAGGTCTGTTTACATAGGCGGATTTATCCCATAAAGGGATCTCTTCTGTCTAACGTTTTAACATCTTAAATGACAGTTCAAACAGGCAAGTATACGTAGAGTAGGAGTGTAACGAGACCATGAAACACTTAATGTGTCAATGTCGCCCTAGCCGGCATACGAATGGAAATCCTAGGAAAGGCATACCCGGACCTGGAGAACTACAGGCTCTTCCTAATAAGCGGCATACTGAAGTACATAGAACATATCTTCAGGCAGGCAGGGGACAGGGACTAAAGGATTAGGGAGAGCACAAAAGATCCATGAGGGTCGATGTATCACCGGTGCTGCAGCGCTGGACCCACTCTAAGATAAGATAAGATAGAGTAGGAGTATATTGTACATAATGGTTACCTAATCAGAAACTAATTTCCAAAATAATACCTACGCAATTATTTCCAACTTAAAATGTCGTCACACTTAGATCACGTAATAGTCGAAATGGTTGAAATATTATGTATTTTACTAATGAATGACCTTAAATATGCAAATATATTAATGAGCGAATACCTTTAAGTATTATTTTATCATGACAAGCGTGGGTGTAGCATTTACCTTCGAAACTAAATTGTAATAACCTAAATTAGAAATAAGCCCATCAAAATTGTGCCTTATTCCAATAAACTTAAGTCCAAAATCAAGTTCTGCGAACCATCGATTTTCAGATAGGTATTAATAGAATCAAAACACGATGCTACCGTAATGCTGGAAACAAAACAGAATCTCAATTTAAGTTGACGAAATTCATGCGTATAGGGTCTGAAATCACAGATTTTCGTTATGAAATCATAACATAGGTAGATTATTCCGTTCTATGAACTGAAAATCAATTATTCTACAATTAGGTTTCAGGCTTTTCATGTGGTTTTCTCAATAAGCGTTAGAGGCTTCATAGGCTTGTGTTTCGTATAAATTATTTATATACCTATGTCACAGTGAAACGAGGAAATTACGAGAAAATAGAAGATTTCCTCGCTAACACAAACCTTCCTGGTTCGTCACTAACACAAACCTTCCTGGTATATCAGTTGGAAGAACACTCGACCGGTCATCGAGTGGTCTGTGTTCAAATCCCACCTAGGCTCCCGGGGAGGTGAATTTTTCATTATCAAAAATATTTATATGTCTATGGGTAGATTTTTTTTTCGAAATTTATTAATTTGTATCATGGAGAAACGTTTAAAACACAAAATACTATGAAGGATAGAACTCACATAAAATACCTTGAGTGTGAATTTACTTTTTTATGTCGTACAGTCGAATCGCAGGCCTAAAAGTGAGACTTAAATAAAATTGTATATCGATGCAATTAGTATAAAAATTTCATGGTGATTTATGCCAAGCTTTTAGAAGGTGTACACAATGTTGATTACCGCGCACTATAAAAAATTTGCAATAGCTTTGAACATAGATATTTCATTAGTGTCCATTCAATTATCTAAATTATTGCTTAATTAAGTTGATTTGATAAAATGTTGTATGCCACTTGGAGGGGCATTACTATGTTCTAGATCATTAATAATATGTATACAAATTAAATGAATTTAATCAATAATTCATAATGTTTTTTCTATCAATCTGACCATTGGGCTGGTTTACAGGCACAGCAAGCGATGGAGGGGACTGTGCTCAAAATGTCTACTAGTGTGAGTGATTTATGAGTGTGCAGTGGATCAGACTTATGATGTTGATGATGATTCAATTACCGTCTAAATTTTCAATAGAACTTTATAGGAATAACAAAGATTTTATTACAGATACCGCGGTGAAACCATTCCTTTTCATATTTATTTATTCATGAACAATATACAACTGTGTCTGAAATAATAATAATCATAATTATTCTGACTCATAATTACAATATTTACTATATCTACGTCAAAATAAATAACATAATTAGTACCTATATTAAATAATTTAATTTTAAATACAAGGCAACAACATTGACACTTGACAGTACATGCAATAACTTCATTTATAATATACTAAGGAAGAAGTCCTCAATTTTGTACACATTCTTTTCTAGTAATGATTTTCTCAATTTACTCTTAAAAGATTAGAGACTGAGAAACTCTACTGAAGATAAATTAAAAAAAATACTGCCCAACTGAATAATAGCTTTTATGAGCCCTACGTTTTGAAATTTATCATTAAAATCTGTCACCATGTAAACTACACACTGTAACACACCTGAACACTGCAGTTTCCACCTGCAAATGTCTGGAGCTAAGCCGATAATTACAGGATTACACCCCCCTCAGACGGGACCCTTCCGTCTCACCCCCCACTTCAATCTCCCCCCACTTAACAACGCTTCAATGCACAACAGTATATGGTAATCGTTTTTAAGGATATAATTCTACGTCTGATGGATTTTTTCGTGAATAATTTGAGTGTAATTGTAGGGTAGTGGTGTTTTTTAAATAATTGGCGTAGAAATAATAGGTATAGGATCGCTAAAACGTTCGTGGAACGTCTCGAATATTATTAATGGATCGTAATTAGAATAAAATTGTAATTTGTCTAATAAATTTCATAGTTTTTGACAGATTTGTAAGTTATCTCCATATATATCACAGTGTTCTATTATTTTAGGTGATTTATTGAAGAAATATGGTTATTTCGAATTCAGTAGTCTCTTAAATGTTCGGGAAATGTGTGAATGAATTGGTCGAATTACATGGGTCAATTACCAGTGATCCCATAAAAAAAATATGTATGGTTCAAAGCATACTAGGGTTGGCACTTCGTTCTTGTACAGTTTTTATGCAAAACTTAACAAGAGTCAAAATGAGAAATTGAATAATGAACATTGAAGGGTCAACGTATTATATTATACTAGCTGTGCCTGCGACTTCATCCGCGCGGTTTTTATTATTTATTTATATTAAAAAAATAAATAAAATAAGTAGCCTAAGTTACTCCTTATTGCATTAGCTATCTGCCAGTGAAAATCCCGTCAAAATCGGCCCATCAGTTTCAGAGATTTGCTGTAACAAACAGACAGACAAAATTTGTAAAAAATGTTATTTTGGATGTACCGTGTATACATCCATATATATTCTTTATTGCACATAAATTATTACAACATTGTTACATAAAAAAGTGTACAAAGGTGAGCTTATCTCTACAAGAGATCTCTTCCAGCCGACCCTATAGGCAGTAACAACAATAGTTATTTGACGGATAGTTACAATACGTACAGAGAGAGAGAGGAAAAAAAAAATACAAACAAACGATATTTTGACTCATAACCAAAAATAGAAAAACTAAGTGCTAAACAAATAATAATAAACACAAATAAATATTAGATACATATCAACTATAAATACATACACATTCATAACTGACACAAATAGTGTTCCTTCAATCTTTTTTTGAAACCAATAAGGGATGGACAATCTCTTATTTGAGGCGGTAATTTATTCCAAAGTTGTGCTGCGCGGACAGTGAATGAATTGAAAAAGAATTTAGTGTTGGAAGGGGGATAGTCTAGTGTTTTTATATGACAGGAGCGTTGGGATCTAGATGAGGGTGGTAATAGAGGAAAGCGAGAAGTGAGGTACTGAGGAGATCTAGGATTTTTAAATAATTTATAAAGGAAAGATAATATGTGCACATTTCTGCCATAGCGGATCGGGAGCCATTTTAACTGAGTGCGAAATTCAGAAACATGATCAAATTTTTTGAGACCAAACACGAAACGAATAGCTAAATTTTGCAGGCGCTCCAGTTTGTTCAGAAGCTCCTCAGTCACATCCAAAAAGCAGATATCGGCGTAGTCGAGAATTGGGAGTAATAGAGACTGAGCCAGCATAATTTTAGTTTTGAAAGGCAAAAAGTTTTGGAGTCGCTTGAGCGAATGAAACGTGTAATGCATGCGTTTACTAACATCATTAATATGTGGGGTCCAGGACAATGTTTCATCAATGATTAACCCAAGGTTCTTTGTTTTATTTGTGAAGGCAATATTAAGATCATTGAAAATAACTTGAGGTAATTTGTTTACATTTAATCTACTTTTCATCTGACTGCTACCAACTACGATAGCTTGAGACTTTGATGGATTTACAAGCAAACCATAGTTGTCAGCCCATTCCTTAACTGCATTTAGATCTCGATTTATAATGTTAAACGCTTCCAAAGAATCTGAGATGGAAAAATGGCTATAAATCTGCAAATCATCTGCATATAGGTGGTAGCGCGAAGTAATGACTTTAGATAGTTCATTGATGAAGACTGAGAAAAGTAAAGGAGATAAAACGCCGCCCTGTGGCACACCGGCTACTAGATCGGACCAATCAGACGAAAACTCATCAGTTTTGATACATTGCCGGCGGTCACGGAGATAGGAGTCGAACCATGCCACCACAGAAGGAGATATGTTAATAGACCGAAGAATTCCAAGAAGTATGTCAAAATCAACAGAATTGAACGCACTACTGAAGTCTAACAAAATGATCAAAGTGAGTTTTTTGTTGTCCATAGCCTGGCGTATGTCATCAGTGACATTCAGCAGCGCGCTCACGGTACTGTGATTGGGACGAAAGCCAGATTGAAAAGGACAGAGAAGATTGTTATGAGATAGAAAGGTATGAAGCTGGTTATATACAGCACTTTCTAGAACCTTAGAGAGTAGCGGAAGAATAGAAATAGGTCGGTACTGGGAAAAAGAAGTTGGATTGGATATTTTAGGAAGGGGGATGACGTGAGCCAGTTTCCATGCTGTCGGAAAGACGTTAGATGCGAGAGAAAAATTCAGTATATGAGTGACCACTGCTGTGATACAGTCAAGAATTGGGAGCAGCATATCACGACTCACATCATCACTACCTACAGCATTAGTAGTTATCGATAAAATGATCCTTTTAACTTCCTCCTCTGTGATGTCGTGAAATGAGAATGAGTCACAAGTGGGTGAAGCCTGTTGGGAAAGTGAAAACAGAGTAGAAGCTTTAGTCGAAGTATCCACAGAAATTGGAGGTGTACAAAAATGTTTGTTTAGATTATTTAAATCTAGAGAATTATTGGAAGTCGCAGGCTGTTTACCTACACCCAGTGACCGCAGAAATTTCCAAATACGAGTAGGGGGCATGTTTTCAATCGTGGAGTGTATATAGTGACGTTTAGCATCCCTACACATTCTATTGCAGATGTTGCGCATTTTTTTATACTCTAAGAGGTTCGCCTCAGAAGGCCATTGTTTAAGCCTGCTTTTAGCTTTATTGCGTTTATTCATTACAGATTTAATTTCGTTTGTTAACCATGGAGCAGGAACATGTTTCACTCTGACCGGTCTTATTGGAGCGTGAGTGTCATACAATTTGGTTAAAATCGAGTTGAAGATGGCTACCTTTTCATCAATTTTAGAAGCTGCGAAAAGTTGAGACCAGTCGAGATTACACGCATCATCCCTCAAACGACTCACATCCTCGTTTCTAAAATTACGCTGGAAAATAGTTTTGATTTTATGCTTTGGAGGACGCACCTTATAAGCAAGAAATATTAAGTCATGATAAGAGAAAGGTGCAGGAAGTTGTCCGTGTGAAATAACAGAATCAACATTGGAGACAAACATAAGATCTAAGATAGATGCTTTGCAGTTCGGCATATGATGTGTAGCAGTTAAAGGAAGAATATGGAGATCCATCGCGGTAACCAAATTATTCAATTTTTCAGCACGATTGTCACTTTTTAACAAGCAGGTGTTAAAATCGCCCATTATGATCATATGGCTATATAATGGTCGTAAGATTTCCAATGTTGATTCCAAGGATTGGAAGTAGTCTACCTTGTCACTGGGGCTGTAAACAACGCCCAAAAGGATTTTCGTGTGGTGGAGTGTTATTTCTAGAAAAAGATGCTCTATGGAGGATGTGTATTCGCTAGGCGAATGAGAAACGACTGTGCAGGGAATATGATCACGAAGAAATATACACACACCACCACCTCCAACCCCAGTCCTATCATTACGATAGAGCCGGAAACCGGGAAGAGCACAGAGGGTAGACGTGAGTGAAGGCTTTAGCCACGATTCGGAAACTAATATTCCGTCGACCACACCACTGCTAAAAGATGCGAGAAAATCAGGGTAGTGAGCAATTATACTCTGAGCATTAATGTGCACAATATTAAGATATGGAGAATTATTTCCGAAAACAGTCAACAACTTTGATTCCAAGCTTAAAGACTCTGATGTTGATGATGTATCACTAACAGCACTTTCATAATCATCAGAAGAACAGGATTCAAAAATTTCATCATTGAAGTCATTATCAAATAACATATGTAAGTATAGTAAAAAAAAAAAAAAAAAACGAAATCAGATACAAAAAGAAATAAAATAAAATAAAAATATATCCACTACAATAATTTCTTTTTATCAGTAACAATATACGCATCACTGGTAAAATGTCGTATTAAAATGTAATTCACCGATTGACACTTTGCAGCGTCACAACATAAAAAGTTCAATTAACAAAATACATTTACATACTCTTCACCAGAGCAAAGTGAAAAAATTAAAAGAATTAAATTATCGATTAATCAAACTATTTAATGCGATCTCGGAATGGTTGCCAACAACGAAAACAATTCGCAAAACAACAGGAGCTGTCAACTGTTATGTCAAGTTATGACAACTTCATTATAATTGTCGTATGCCTGTTATAAATAAATACAGTTTTGAGAGAGTGAAAAATACATTATTGACAAAGTTAAAAATGGAAATTACCTACATGCATTTTATATCGCCTACCTGATGTGCATAGACAAAACTACGCGTGGTGATATTATTATAACAACACCAAATATGATCGTTGCAAAACCAGACGAGATCACACAAACATTTCACCTTGCTCCAACCGCCGCAGGCTTATTGTTCGCGGCGACGCCGAGACCTCTCCGATGGTTGTGAAGCGCTGCTTGGATGTTCAGACTGCAATTGTTGAAACTCAGCCAAAGTAGTAATTTTCACACGTGTGTTATCAGGCAGCAGAATGACTATACTCCCGTCAGAAGACCAGCAGTTCTTCATGCTAAAATGTTTTCTAGCAGCCACGAATACCTCCTGCCGCGACTTCGTGAGGAATTCAGAGATGGAAATTTTTGTGCCTTTTAATATCTTTTTTGCACTCCAGACAGCAGAACGGTGGGTAAAGCTAGCAAACCTCACTAAAATAGGCCGTGGAGTGTCCTTCTGTGCACCCAGGCGATGGCAAGTTTCTATAGAGGATGGTGAAGTATCAACGAAAGTTAGCTTCATTTGACTAGATAAAAGCGTATGTAACTTGTCTGACAGTACCTCATCACTTTCCTCCGGAACACCATGAAAGAGTAGGACCTTCCTACGGGCGTGAGTTTCCAGACTGTCCAGATTTGAAGTAATAAGTTGTAACTGTGCCTTCATCATTGATACAGCCTTCCAGATAAAAGTTTTGAATTGAAGGTAATCCGCAGAGAGGCTCTTGATTGTAGGCTGTGGTGGAACATTGGAAGATGTAGTTTGTTGCTGGAAACCTTTCTCAAATTCATCCATCCTTGAATTAAAAAGAGCTGTTAATTCCTCAAAGTTTTTGTTCAGTTGTGATGCTGAGTCCATAGTGCCAGTTGTGTGAAACTTTATATATCAGTGGATGCGTGTAGTAGTATTAGCACATTTACAGGGATAATAACTTCAGTAAGTGAAATATTTAATTTTATATTATTTAAATAAACGAGAACAATAAAATTTATGTGTCACTTATTCTGCAGCTACCCGCCAAAAATCCATCCACTGAAATGAAATGGGAATCATCTGTATTTACCCAGTACAAACCCGCGGGCATAATGTAGTAACTAGTAACATCACTATACATTTCTTAGATACTGACATGACATGATTGTGACAAACTAAATTTGATTCCTGCGTTCTGCTATAGGGCTACCAACTAATGGAAAGTGAGTTCTGTCAAAATAGAAGGGTTACAGATTGGATTTTTCGAATCTGAAAATTTGTTAAAAAATATAAATTAAATAAATATTTCTGGACAATTTACGCAGCGCCACCTAGTCCCAAATTAAGCACAATGCTTGTACTATGAGTAATAGACAGCTGATAAATGTACTTAAATACATTTTTTCTATAAATACATACTTATAATACATACAAAACAACGAGACCAAGACAAACAGACATGTTCATGCACAAAAATGTTTGTCTTGTGCGAGGATCGGACCCAAGACCTGGGAGTCTAAGTAGCCATTACTAACCATTCGACCACCGAGGTTGCCAATTAATAATTCAATAAATTGTCGGCAAAACTCTTGGGTCTTCTGACATCTAAATTAGAAGACCTTTACCAACGCAACTGGGTGCAATAAAATACGTTATCTTATCTTAGAGTGGGTCATGTCGACCCTCATGGATCTTATGTGGTCTCCCTAATCCTGTAGTCACTCTCCCCTGACTGTCTGGAGACATGTTCCATGTACTTTAGTATGCCGCTTATTGGGAAAAGCCTGTAGTCCTCCATGTCCGGGTATGCCTTTCATATGATGTCCATTCTGGGCTATCAACACGTCTCATTTTGTATAGGTGTCCTTGACAGGCATAATGTCAGTGCCCCAAGCATGAGATGTATCCGTTTTCTTTCATATTTATGTACATGTCTGTACCAATTCATTGTACATTCGCCAATGGTTTCCTTGGAGTGTAGCATTCCACTCTAATAAAATATGTCAATGTGTCTGTCAAAAGATCGAATGTCTTATAAAACTAGTAAGCTTATCGCCTGAGCCAGAAACAATTTAGATCGGGTTTTTCAATTCCAAAATTTGGTAAAAGAAAGAAAGAAAATCGCCTTTAAACTAAATGATAGATCAAGGCATTACCGGCACGGATAGAAAAATAATAGAAAAATAAATCCAAAGAGAATTATAAATTTAACCTAAATCACAGTACAAGTAATAGTACTACGTACAGTATGGCCATTCCCTGCCGCTCTCTCTTGTCGACCTCACCTCCCCTCTGAGATAAATCTGGAACAGTTTGTATGGCACCGCACGCACACACGCTCATTCTCGCTCTGCACAGACGTTGTTGTTTATGTAGTAGTTTACGACGCGACATTTGTATGGAGTGGCCGGGGTGTGCCTAAATCTAAGTCCCGAGCCAGATTACATAACCGACGTCGACTCAGACACCGCGGTCGCTGACGTGCCCTTTTAATGGTAGTTCATACAAAATGTATACAAATTGTAATTGTAATGCAATGTATCATACAAAATATGTTCATACAAATTGTTATATTTTTTTAATATTTAGAGTAAGAGAAGTTTCTCTACACCATGTACACTAGTTAGTGTATACGGTGTAAAACAATCGCCAAAACTTAATTACAAATGCGTAGAGTCAACCGCTTGTAGTCATCATCATCATCAGGTCCATTTTAGTCTCCACTACAGGAGCACGACCCTCTCTCGTCCGTCCTAGACGGAAGGAGGATTTGGCCTACACTCCCCACGCTGGCCAAACGGGTTGGGGAGGCCTTTAGTCGCCTTGTACGACATGCACGGGAAGAAACAGAGTGATTCTATTCTAGTCTGCCGGAAACCACACGGCTAACATACAATATATAATGTGTTAATGGGTATTCGTGTTTAAACTATTTATGTTGTAATTTTTGTCCTTTCCATTATCATCACATTGACTACTGTACTTTGTTAATACACGCCTTTAATTTTAATCCTTTTGATACTCTCAGGTTGACTGGAAGGCAGTGGTTCCCAACCTTTTTTTGTTCGCGTATCACTGCGAGGTTTTTGTTGCATGTAGGGTCCCCAACTGAAATATAATTTTTTATAACTCGAGATTTGAGTATTTTGTATAATAGTGCTAAATCGTTTACAATATAAGTTTGTATTACGGATCATAATTTACCTCTCACAGACTTCTGGTGGTCCGCGGACCGCCGGTTGGGAACCTCTGCTCTAAGGGATAACTCCGACTATGTACTGCTTTGTTTTTTATTTTATTTCTTGTTTGATTTTTTATGTACAATCAAGTTATAACAAACAAACACTTTTAGTATAAGATAGTCCTGCGTAGCATCACTCGGAATTTCGGCTTAGTGTGGTTTGACACTAAGAGTTTAGTGTCAAACCACACTAAGCCGAAATTCCGCTTGATTAAGATTGCTATGTAAAAAAGGCAACGTAATTTCGGTCAAATGTTTCGATAGTCATTGAAAAAGAATTGCATGACGCCGAACTTCGGTCGCGTATCTTCGGTATAGTGTGTTTAGACACTTATACTACAAGTGTAACGGTCTATATAGGTTGACTATACGAATATTGCTGTTGCTTAACTCTCATCAGCATGCATTAAAAGTTAGCAGGATTATACCACGTGAAGGTGAATTTACCTTTAGGGCTTAAAATAATGCTGTGTCAAACAAAATCCTGACATGTTAAAAAATACGATCGAATTTCCCAAAAACTCTCGCAAAGCAGAACAAACTCTGGCAATTGACAACCCTATGCATATAGAGAAATATGAAAACCGAGCGTGTAATTTGTCTGTCTGTGCCTACGTGTTACATGTCATATTACACATGTATTATAATAATATGTATTTTAAATATAACGCCTTGAATTCTGCCAATCCCAGCAGGGATTATGCCTTTAGACTTTTAAATAAATAAATATGAAAAAAGAAAAATCTACGTTTGTACCTATTTCGTTGATTTATATTTTAAATCTGTAAATCCTTCGTAAATTTTTTTATAAAAAAATCTGTAAGACGGTAAAGATAAATAATGTTTATTTTTGAGCCTTTCGCCACAGCATACATAAAGAGCAGTACTTCAACTTTATATAGACGTTCGAAATTGCTGCATACTCACACATATTGCTCCCTGCATTATTCCTTCGGTGTTTGTTGATTTTAACTTTGGTTATAAGGACTAGGTACTTAGCGCGGGAAATGTCGTCAATCCTAATTCATCCCACTGCTAGGATACAGGTTTCCCCTCAATCGACGGGGTTTAGAGCATACTCTACCACGCTGCTCAACTGCGGGTTGGCGGAGGTCAGTGTTTTCAAGCCAAGGTGGCTTGAAAACACTGACCTCCGCCAACCCGCAGGCTTAACGATTATCATCTAACAACAAGAGAGACATCTAGTAACACGAGAAACATTTACTCTTTTTTTTGTAACAGTAAAGTGGCAAACAAGCATACGGCTTGCCTGATGGAAAGCAGTTACCATAGCCTGTAACGCCTGTAACACCTGTAACACGCACGTTGCCGACCGTGCGCGTCAAATACTCTTACATCGAATGTGTATGTGAAGAAGGGAAAACGACCCAAAAATTTTAAGATTTATAATATATATTTTTAATTATGGAAGTCTACTAGTATTAGGTGGTAGTAGTAGTAATTCTGTACTAGATAATACAGCGATCTTGAGACGATCTTACTATTAATTCAATTTTAGTTGAAGTGTCTACAAACTCAATTAAATTAATGATTGTCTTACATTCTACACAAACAGGTTAGGTCTGACCCGAACTGTGGAGCCAATGAAATCGCAGCGGGCCTTATTAGACCAACTTGGATTGGATAATAATTTATTACGGTTATTGCAAGTTTTGTCGGGCGGGTCGACGAGACCTCGGCCACAGTTTAATAGATACAGTCGATTCATTACGGAGTACCAATATTATAAATGTTAACATTATTTGTATATTTTTAGGTACAAATGTATTATTGCTGCTCGTGACTTACTTTTTAGAGGACAGATCTTATATATTGAGCCTATTTACATTAAGCCGATGATTTATATTTAGAGACAGTTTTGATTAAAATGATGACTAATATATTTCTTGGGGATAGATATTATTATTAGGGTACTGCAGATTAGTGACACGTCTAAACTTAGGTGACAGAAAATATTGTTCCCTATTAATATGTTATAAACGACAAATAATGAATTTTGTTTTTCTGGTATAGCTGTTACGTTTGATATCTTTGACGAGGTGCTCAGGAATGGCTACTTTATCACCAAGCGTCCCGGATTGTATACGCGCACAAGACAAATATGTAATTGTACTATAAATATAAAATATTTAAATCTATGAAAATGTCTGTACTATGGTTATGATTAAGACTAGACGGTGCTGTGTACGCTGTGTAGAAATATTTACTAACACAATTATTAAGTATTATATTTTAACATAGATACGACTAACTGACTTCATATAAATGGCTACTCTAACATGAAAAATCGCTTCTGTGAAGCAAATGTGTATAGCAATGTTCACACTGTCAATAATTACTCTGTGATCGCACAGAATCAGGGTTGACCAAAATTATCTGAAATTAATTTCAATTGTTAGAGCCAATTATTGTGCGTTTTGTTATTGCGTAAGATTGTGTTTTGTAGGCATTTGGTTTTCGGATACAAATTCAGCATTGGCGTCTGACAATAATTTATTACATACAAATTATGTTACATTGATTTATTGATCTTTTACTGAATTAAAATATATTAAATAAATAAATAAATATTTCTGGACAATTTACACAGCGCCATCTAGTCCCAAATTAAGCGCAAAGCTTGTGTTATGGGTACCTGATAAATGTACTTACTTTACTTTACTTTACATTTTTTTGTAAATACATACTTATAATACATAGAAAACTAAGCTCAAAGCTTGTACTAGGGGTACCAGACAACTGATAAACGTACTGATTTTTTTTGTAAATAATACATAGAAAATACCCAGACCAAGACAAACAGACATGTTCATGCACACAAATGTTTGTCATGTGCGGGGATCGAACCCGCGACCTCGGAGTCAAAGTGGCCATTGCTAACCATTCGACCACCGAGCTCGTCAAATATATAGTGTATGTATTTTCCGTGCTTCGGAGGGCACGTTAAGCCGTCGGTCCTGGCTGTTGTCATTAGACGACAGTCGTTATGTCAAGTCAGTGGTCTTTTGGCGGCTTGAAGACTGCCCTCCGCCAACCCGCAGTTGAGCAGCGTGGTGGAGTATGTATGGTCCCCTTCGATTGATTGGAGTCCCGTATCCTAGCACTATAGCTGGGATGAATAAGGTTTGGTGATTTATTTATATGTATATAAGATAGGTAAACATAACAATGAAATTAGTATTCCGACAAGCAATTCTGGTGGGACAAGGAGACAAGAATTTATAAATAAACGCATAACATTGAATTATTTTTTACATAACAAGATACGTCGAAATATATTTCCAAATGTCTTATTGCCTCCAAAATAAAGTTCTATTTCGATTCACATGCGTTAAACGCTGAAAATAAATTCTTTACGTGTAAATTTTAAGTAGGTTCCGGTATCGGGGGAGTTGCTCAAAGGAATTCAGTTGCTGCTACTTCCCACGCTTATATTTTGGTATTTACGCATGATCGCCCATAATGAGAATGTAAAAAATATAAATATATGGTCGTTACATTGAGTTAATTAGAAAAATTCAAAAACAATTACATTGAATCTTCTTTAAATTTGGTATAATTATATTCTCGTGATAATTCCTACGGTACCCTAACATTGCCTGACTTATTAGTTATGTAGCAATTTTGACGTGATAACGTTGTATAAATCGATGAACGCCGGCTGCACGCACGATAAAGCATGACTCATTGTCACGTTCCGCCTGAGTCGAGCGTGCAAACGAGAGCGCGGAACAAGCGATAGAAAAACACTATCGGCCTATGCGTTCTGCTTGTGACGCGTATCTCTATATCTATCTCAATAATGCAATCTAGCATATCTCTCTTCCACTCCATCGGCCGATGTGTTCTTATGACGTTATCACATATAATTATCCATTAGTAAACCGACTTTACAGACAACCATCATTTTTTCTTAATTTCTTTGGCGTTACACCTTCGTATGCCTTCGTATTTGGAATATTAGGTAACATTCATGTACATTAATGTTACTGCAAAATGCATACAAATTACTTATCCCAGCGTGTATGGCTTAAAAATACCCATATACACTTTTAACTCCTGTTTCTACATACAACGGCCTTGTCTGTCCATCAGTGCTATATTAAAACACACGAAACACAAAACTCATCAATCTAAAAACATAAGAACTCGAAAAGCATCCGCCCTAAATCTTTAAGGCGATGAAACCAGTTAATAGCCCTTTTATGAGTCCAAGCTGTTTTACGTCATTTGAGAATTGTACTGCTTCCCTTCATTTAAGATATAAAACAGGGCTAGCTTCAAAAACAATACCAAAAATAACTACCAAAACACGCCGGCTATTTTGCTCTGGCTACACTGAGAGTTACAGAAACATAAAAGTCGGAAACTGTACCAAGAACGTAAATCGTGAGGAATCGAACTTGATGCTATGTAATTTACAACGAATGGTTCTCGCTTAATTCTCGATTACAACTCGCGTACAGGACGTTTATTTTCTGTTGGTTTATTGCTGGTATTAATATGTTTTAAACGTTAAAAAGTTAACTGTTTAGAATTAGCATATGTTATTTATTATCTTAAGTCAGGAAAGTATAATCGTTCTTATAGACAAAATAATTTGAAATCTTTTTTTTTTGTTTACTTTTGCCACTTAGTATAAACTTTTTCATGGAAATTGTATTTATCTAAATATATATAGGGCTGTATCATAATTGTCATCAACATCGATGAAATAAGTTAATGTAATTCATAACCTACTTCTATGTAGGCATAAAGAAAATATTGCCCAGAATTCATGTTTAGTAAAAAATATTCATTAGCTTGCCCATTAATGTAAATAGTGACTAATAGTAGCGGAGTCTCGGGTAATCGAGTGACGTACAAGAGCCGAGGGTAGGAAATACAATTATTTTTATGGCAACACAATTTTCCTCGGCTCATTACATACATACCGCGTTATATGTACTGGTAACATTAATATGCCGGGCTTGGGTAGGGCAGACCTAATGCCCGGTGGGCACGCGAACCGGTTTTTGATTATTCCCCCAAAATTATATCCCATTTTCACACCGAAGGAGCGCTGGCGTGTGTGCGCGGCTTAAGGCGTTATGACGTTCGTGACCAGAGACAAATTTCAATGTACCGAGCTCGTATGGCGGGAACCGCTATTTTTATCTTCGCCATCTTTTTTTCTTTAGATGTGGTAATTATGTCTACGGGGTATCAAATTATTATGGAAACTGGATTTTTAATGGCTCATTGTAATGGATCTGCTTGTGATCTTATATTTTTGTTGTTACGGATGGTTTCAGTACGTTTTCAATTTAAATTATTAACATTTTTTTTAGTTTAGCTTTCAAGTTATCCTATAATTTAATATGCAACCTAAAATTTGTTTTAAATTTACATGTATATTTTAGTTTTATACAATTTAAAGTTCTTTTTTAATTGTTTTTTAAATTGTATTTACTGTTTACTAGAATAAATAATTATAATAAAAACGTTGGTACATTAAAAAAAAATAGATTAAATGGAATGCTGTGTTAAAATCTTTATAATTACCATGACCAATTTGTCTTTCTTTGAATAAGATCATATTGGTTCATTGTAAAAATCAGTAGAAAGAAAAAACATCTGGTCTATATAGAAAGCCAACACAATTATTACGGTACACTATTTATATGCGCAATCATAAAAAAATATTGACGGCAGAAAGGAAATGGCTATTTTTAGGAAACAACCTAGATCTACATTATTTTGATACGTATAATATACCATAATGAAGACATTACAAAAAAAATGTTTGGCGGCACGCATCGTTCAGAAATGGCAAGATTATATCAATAATTGCCTGTTGATATGTGTAATAAAATAAATTACTTGAATAAAAAGGAAATTAAGAACGATGACGACGCGAGGCCGTTACGATAAAGAAAACTACGCTGTCGCTCAGTTTTAATACAATGTCGTTTACAATAAACATTTACGTCCGTGTATCACACGAAGATTTTCAACAAATCATAGTTCGCCTTCAAATTCGCTACATTTTATTACGTAGTACTATTACTTAAACTGTGATTTTGTGTGATTTAGCTCCGCAAATGTGGAAAATACGATATAAAAATAAAACATATAAAGTAACAAAAGAAGAAACCTTATGTAGAACACCGATTGCCAAAGAAATAATAGTATAGGTACCATAACATAGGTTCAATATTCTTAACCTAGTGCTGTAATCGCATCGTGAAATCTGGTAAAAAAATTGTCCTCCTTGTTTATGGTTCGATTTAGATAAAGATATTAAGAGTTAAGTACCCACTGTATCAAATTCGCCCGGGCTCGCCGTTTTTATTCGGCCAAGTCACGCGATCCGGTAACATGCCCCCGGAATGTTGTTATCGTTGAGATTATGTTAAAAAAATGTACGCCTTTTTACCTTTTTTTCTCATGTAATAGTATATAAATGGGTTCGTGTCTTTTGCAAAATATATTTGTCGATTTCATTTTTTTTTTTTTATTTACGTATGTATCTGCATTGTTTAAGATTTTTATTTATAATTTAGAGTAGTTGATAATATGAATGATATCTTATAAAATCGTCGATAGAAAAAAATATCAGTGCTCTCTCAATTTTTTTTTTTTTTTTATACTACGTCGGATTTCAGACAAGCATACGGCCCGCCTGATTTGAAGCGAATACCGTAGCCAAAATACTCAATACTCAATATACTCCTTTGTCTAATTTTATGATTAATTAATTGTAAATACGACGTACAACGATACGATGTAGTAATAAGTTTTGTGTAATCTAAAAATTAAAAATAAACCACTTCTTTTTATTCACAAGAAACATTTTATATACAGAAAAAGAAATGTATCAACTTCTTTCTGAAAATTACCGGTATTATCGTACTATCAAAGTGATACGGTAAATATTGGTATTAAACAACTTGGACACGGTATCAAAGGAAAAGATGAATTTTTAATTCAGTAACTAGCGGCTGCCGGTAACATAAAGATGTTTACTTTTGGCTATAATTAACTTAATAGGTTGTATTCTTCAATTTAAGCGTGCAGTTAAATATCTGACGAGAATATTTTACGGTTTATTAGTTAATAACAGATAATAAACTCCATGTTTTGTTTTTATTTCGAAATCGTCTGTTAGGATATTCTTTTAGTTCATGTTTAGAAATTCAAGTCATACTAACATAAACTTGTGTAACGAGTAGGTACAACAATCATAAAAAAATATTATTTATTTGACATTTTAGCAGTAATATTAGCACAAAAGCTGATAATAGTTATCTTTTAAAGTAACAAATTTAAACAAAGCTTTGAATTCTTTATATAACATCGAATTAGAAACATCGATTTCAAACTGACACGTTGACACGTCACTATCGCTGTTCGATTTCAAACGTTTTGGCGGGAGCGCTGTCAAGATGGCTACCGCAGGACGACGATATCTCGCCCATTCTTTTGTGCCACTGCGATGGATATATTTTCCAGGATTCGTATTCCAATCCGATTTAAAACGACAAGTTAATCTCGCTATCATTGTGTTGGATTTTACAATAGTATTCAGACTTTAAATACTTTTTTATACAGGCGAATAGGTGCAACTTCTTTCGCTTAATAATTCAGTATCGACCTGTCGCTAAGTAATTATTTCAAGTTATTAATTATCGCTACCTACCGATTTTAACTGATATTTTTACGAAGCGTATTATATTGTAGTCATATGCCAAGAACATTTTTCAATAAACACAAAAAAGGAACCGTTTATAATGTTATAATTCTATGAAGCTAGTTATCTTTTTTAAGCCTCATATTCTTCCAATAGTTTATAAACATACCATACCTATTGATTTTCCTTGGAATAACCACCGCTGTATATTACTATTTGTGATATATATTACAATGTTTATATCGATGTGAATATGATAAATGCATTGCGTTGTTATCGAGTGCCTCCTCGCTCGCCCTAGGGGCGTGCCTCGATTGAATTACGGTAACCTTAGATTGCTAAGCCGTGCCGGAGGCGCCCTCTATTATTTGGGGGAAAATATTATTTCACACATTAGTCGACATAGGTGACAAGGAAAATTCCTTTTTTTCTCTTCCTACTGGGAGCTTTCCTATGTCGTGAATACAGGTGGCTAAATATTGTTTTTTTATTATATGAGGCATCGAAGGAAATATTTATGAAGTTTATGTTAGTGGATTACTTTTTGGTTTGTTCCTCTTGCAACTTATCGACGTACTCGATAAATTATTTACTGTATTTTTGACGAGTTTCTTTAGATAGGAAATAAATTACAAAGTCTTCGGATGTGTCTGATTTCTTTGCTGTTGTTATGTGCTTTTAACTCTTCTTCTTAGTTTTGAGTGACTACTGTTGAGAAAATGCCTTTAGATGTACGTACAACCATAGATACGGACGAAAGATGTATTTACTTATATATAATAGGTAGGGGAAAAAGTCTTTTCGCATTATAGTATGTATGAACTTGTAATAAAATCTCTTTGGTTATACCATTTGTATCTGACAGGTTTTGATATCTTTAAAAAGTTTAAATTTTAAAAAAGATAATTCCAAATTCAAATTAGGTAAATGTGTGATTTTCATTTGTTTTTTTTACTGTCAAGATGAGTGAATCTAATAAAGAAATTCGATACATTTTAAAATTTTACTACAAAAAAGGTAAAAATTGAACGCAAGCTGCGAAAAAAATTTGTGACGTTTATGGACCTAGTGCAGTGTCTGTGAGAGTAGCACAAATTTGGTTTAAGAGTTTTCAATCCGGAAATTTTGATGTCAAAGATGTACGTCGCTCTGGTCGCCCTGTTACGGATAAAATGGATGCCATTTCTGAAAAAGTGGAGCAAGATCGGCATATCAGTAGTTACGACGTAGCTGAAGAACCAGGAATTGACCACAAAACAGTTTTGGCGCATAAAAAGGTCGTGGTCAAAGGCCGGCCAGGCTTCACAGACTCTGGCGAAACCCGGGTTAACCCGCAACAAGGTGATGCTGTGTGTATGGTGGGATTGGAAGGGAAGATATTCATTATGAGCTGTTACCGCCAGGCAGGACTATCGATTCTGAACTCTACTGTGAACAACTGATGAGATTAAAGCAAAAAGTTGAGAGAAAGCGGCCGGAATTAATTAATAGAAGGGGTGTGATTTTTCATCATGATAACGCTAGACCTCACACATCTTTAGCCACTCAGCAAAAATTAAGAGAGTTTGACTGGGAAGTGTTAATGCATCCGCCGTATAGTCCTGACCTTGCACCTTCTGATTTCCACCTGTTTCGGTCTTTTAAGAATTCTTTAGGCAATGTCAGGTTAACATCACGAGTAGACTGCCAAAACCACTTGTCGCGGTTTTTTGAACAGAAGTTCCAAAAATTCTATAGTAATGGGATCATGTCTCTACCTACAAGATGGCAAAAAGTTATCGAACAAAATGGCACCTACATACTTTAGTTAAATGTAAATAAACTTTATTAAAAAATGTTTTGAATTTTCATATAAAATACGAAAAGACTTTTTCCCCAACCTAATATTTATTATATGTATGTACGTAGAACGTACAACGATAGAGCTAGTCTTCGCGTGCGAGTGAGTTTAAGAATCAGTGAGTCTTACGCTAAACATCTTAGTTACGTAAAAATAAGACTGTCTTTATACTTCTACGTATTTTACTGCTTCTTAATTAGTTCAACAAATATTTTAGATACTTTTGTTGTAATCTGCATAAGTAACATTAATTAAATGAATTAATGAATATTAGTTATTTTTAACTAAGCATTTATAGCCTTAAACACTTCACCGTGTTCTTTATAAGTTATATTCTTACACTTTTTTCTTCTTTTATTACTAGTATTTTGGAAGATTTTCTTTTTTTATTGCGGGATTCTTTCAGCATGTTTTTTTTACCAATGACATGGTAAATAAGGCATGCTGAAAGAATTTCGCTAATATAGGTCTTTAAGATTTCTTGTGGTGTTATGAGGTGTGCTCTGATAATACACTCGGCCTCCTATCCAGAGGCCTTGTTTTTCCTTAAAAAACACTTGCCGCTCAACGTGTTCAAACCCATATTGTTTTAATAAAAAAAGACTACCTTTCTTCAAAATTTAAATTAATTCATGAATATTGTATCGTTCATCGAAGGTTTACGAAATATATCATAAAAATTCAGCGCAGCAGAATATCAGATTCAATAAATGTTATACATATGGTTTTGATCCAGTAACGAAATCATGTTCCATTATTTGCGTGGGCCACAGTACACGGAGCTCCGTGATTTTTATTGTTGAAAAACTATAGAGAAAACTTGCTATTAAAATTTAACAACTTTTTTTTATGACCTCTACAAGTTATGATATGGTTCTTATATTAGAACATGACAGTTTTATAGTTTAGGTGCCTATAACAAATGTTTTAGAACATTCGTAATTCGAAATCGTGTTGTTGTGTTTTTTTTTATAGTATTTTATTGCCCTAAATATTTGTTTAACTTAGTTTATTTAATTTTTCTAGATTAATATAATATATATTTCTTGCTTATTATATTAACTTTCCTCCTTACGGCTTCTATCACATTTTCAAGATTTTTGTATCTTTTTTCTATTGTCTCCGTCTTCTATTACGTTTTACATACTTCCCCATCATTCTCAAACCCTTCTTACATCTTCTCTTCTGGCTTCTACTTCGGTATATTGCCTTTATATACATGTATAAATTGTTTAAGATTCAAAAAATCTGAATGTTCATCATAGAAGCAAATTCAGCTTAACGTCAATGTGGTGCTTCACATCGATTAGCAAACGAGGTTCAAAGAGTAAGGCATAGAGAAATATTTTAATGTGACCAATATTAAATATAAACGTTAGAATAAGGTACCTAAGGTAAGGTTACCTTATATAGCGGCTCAACAATAGAGAGAGCGTGAAAAACAATAAATCAACTCTTAACTACATAAGTTAAGAAAGTTGCTGTCAATAGCTGTGCGTTATCTACCATTCGTAAGCAGATTATAAGCAAATTTATACACTAACTTAACCAAGGGCCGATCCAGCCTTTGAGTTGGGGGGGGGGGGGGGGGAAGAGAGGGGGGAGTCATGTAGAATAACAACCACTCGCTACGCTCGCTCGGTCAATTATTAAGAATTTTCCTAAGCCCGTCAGCACAGCAACCCGGGAGAAGGGGGGATTGTTATAACCCTCCATTTACCAGATCCCCCCCCCCCCCCACGTATCCGCAACTTTGAAGTCAACGATATGTTTGTGCTCTGACATCTGTAAATTATGCGAAAAACAGGGTAGGTATTATTTTTGTCCATGAAAAACACAACCCTCATCCTTTTGCCTCTGGCTAAAAATCCTCGCTAACCATAAACAATCTCAACAGATTAAAAAAGCTCGAGTGGCGTACCCAATTAGTAAGTTTACAAGATTCCTCCGCATGTAGCCGCAGCGGTACGCAAACTCGATTACGATCGTTTCCGAACGGATCGTCCGGGAAAACTCCACTTGCGACCATTAGTGTGGAACGCGCACGATGTTTCGATTGTGCTAAAAGAGTTAGATAGGTTAGTTCATGAAAATAGTTTATTTTATATCTAAGTAGAATTTTACAAAATTGATCTTGGTTCATCGTTTGTAAAAAAGGTGGTTTATGTATTAACTAGGTTCCTATATAATAAATGACAATGAATTAATGAATCTTAAACTATAGAAACAGAGATTCGATGATCTTTAAATTATTTTATCTTTAAATTAGATCTTTAGTAAACAAGGAAAATAAGCACGAGAATTAAGTCATCATCACTTTAAATCTAATGACGTCAATAGCTGGATATGTTGATTTTCATAGATTAAAAACAGCGTAGGGTGCATAGACGTAGTTCAAAATTGAGCTTTCTTGTTGCGGCGCATTGAAAAGTCTCTGAAAAGTTCGCTATCGCATCTGACGGTCCGGTGGTCGAATAGCTAGCAATGGGTTCGATCCCCGCACAATACAACTATTTGTGTGCATGAACATGTCTATTTGTCTTGGTCTGGGTGTTTTCTACGTACCTAATGTATCCAAGTATAATATCAGTTATCTAGTTTCCATAGTACAAGCTTTGCTTAGGTTGAAATTAGATGGCAGTGTGTAATTTGTCCAGGAATATTTATTAATTTATTTAGTCGCTAAATGCAGCGGTCGCACACATTATTACATTGAACGTAACATATATATTTTATTTATGTAAGTGTAAATAAGATAGAATAAATAATTAACATATTTAATCTGCATGCAACCAACTGCGAGATATGTCAGTCCCTTTGCCAACTGGAAGAGAAATCTCCACGGAAAACAAATTGCATTCGCCATTTGTTTAAGAAAACCGAAATACGTGACTCCATTGACGTTCGTCACACTCGACAAAAGATGGCCGCCAAGATGGCGACATGTCACGTCAAAAGGCGTTCTTTCCCGCTACTTCTCCCTTTTCGCATTTATTTTTTTTAACCGCACACGCAATTTCCTTTTTATTTTTGGCGAACCCGCCTCACCATTATAAATGGTATTAAATTTGCTTCTGTAATGATCACTTAATCGAGGTGAAAGAAAGTAATTTGTTGGCGTTGTTTTTTATTTTTCTTTCGTTGAGGCAAAGGTATTTTCTATTTCATGCCTAATGCTAGAGTCTTTGGTGAAATATGAGCGTGATAAGAGGAATTTCGTTCGCCATAATTATAATGGGCCTAGGTTATTTATAGAGAACGAAATCGTTTATTTTTTAATGGTGACCACTATATTACCCCAAGGCGGGGCGACTGCACAGTCATAAAACCGAGTTGTTATCGACTACTGCTTGTTATTTGAATTGCATTTGATAATATATAATTAATGGGGGTTTAGAAGTACTTATAATAAACACAACCTCAAGTCCTTTATTAGATTTTTTCTTTTTGATAACAATGCATACTTCATATATACATTCTTTTTTATTTTATTTCATATCCCGAAGGAAAATATTCGTAGAGCCTAAGCTCAATTAGCACAAATACAAAATTACTTGCTGCCAAAAAAAAATCCCTTGAAGGTTGTTGTATTCTTGCGAGTAAGTGAGGTCACCATAAAGAAAGAAAGGAAGGAGTATATGCAGGCAACGGATCGGCGACCCCTTGGTGTTGCTGAACTCTATGGGCGGTGGTGATTGCTTTCCATCAGGTGACCGACATGCTCGTTTACCCCCTCTCATATAAAAAAAAATACATATGAGGGTTTGATTCTAGATTCTAGTGCAGTTTTTTGCATGTGTTCTTTTGTACACTGAAATAATTTTAATTGACATCACATAAAAATACAAAAATAATAATGTACATGTAGTACGTGTGATGCCAAAATGGTTCCAGCATAGCTGAGATGTAGCCCCAGTGTTGGTTTTCATTTGGAACCATCACGTTATTTGTTACTGTCTCTTGTGTTAGTCTCTTACACAAACATACTGCTTCAAATTAAAGCAAAATATATTGTTGCATCTCTCTCCACCTTTTTTATTGGTAAAAAAAAAACCGCATTATGTTGCACAGCCATCCAGCTCCCACAAATAAACAAAATTCAATTTAAAAAATATTCTTAGCATTACAAACTGGAGATGTCAAACAGAACCTCATGTTGTGACTTTTGAATTATTTGAGTGTATCTGGGGGGCTAGCCAAATGGCAGTTTGCGAAGTAGAAAAGCGTAGCGATCGCTAATTTGAACTGTGGAGCTCATACTAAAAAATATTCGAATTGACAAATGTCGCGTGATCTATCTAACGTTCGTTACGCGACGTATTACACTTGGCTAGGGGGGGGCTGTCTATTTATGAACGTTTTGATAACATGTCCTTTAGCTTTTAGGACTTTTTGCTACTTAGAAATATTACTAATAAGACGACTGCTTATAAGTCCTTTCGCTTTAAGGATCTTGTGGTGGTTGAGGCGTCTTACTTAAATGTCGTTACAATACGAAAGGCAAAAATAAAACACTAGTGTTGCACAGCTGGCCAGCTCCCACAAATAAACAAAATTCAATTTAAGAAATGTTCATAGCATTACAAAAGCGCAACAGACATCAAAACTGCGTATCTAACGACACCAATGTTTATTTCACCGCCATTTTCCCGCTATTTCTCAAGTCCGCCATTTTCTACAATCCCTTCAAGCGCGGTAATGATCGCTCAGACGGTTGGATGTGATAGTCATAAAGCCCTTCCAAACCAACGGATTTAGTTCCACCTCGTTTTAAGGTTTTGTTTGTCCAGTTGCAGTACCTACTTTCTTAGATTTTACTACTGATATTGATATGCTTTCCTTTGTATATTATTTAATAATTTATTATCCGACTCCAAAAAAGGAGGAGGTTCTCAATTCGGCTGTTTTTTTAATATTTGTTACTTAATTACTCCGCGATTTATAAACCGATTTGAAAAAATCTTTGTTTATTTGAAAGAGTATACTTCCAGAGTGGTGCCATATTTTTTTCATCATCATCAGCCTGTATCTACATACATAAATGTAGAGTAATGTTTGGAGTCGGTTTTTTTGTTAAAAATATTATATAACAGTAAGCACTACATATAACAATAACGTACGTTAACAACCGCGTTAGCATTAAACTGTGTTGCAGACGTTTGCGCCCGTCTCCGAGGTAACACAATTCAGATAGTTATAGATAGATAGATTTAAAACATGATAAAACTAGTTATATGATAGATATTTGAGATATTGCTTTATTCGTTTATTAATTAGTTACTGAACATTAAATGTTTAACTCTAATAAATGTCAATGAATATTATTTGTACGTTTAACAGCAGGAGCATAATGGTACTAGTGCACGCTTTGTTACATAATTTTTACCTATGTTCCATGAATAAAGAATATATGTATTTTTTATAACAAATCTACATAACATAAGAAAATCGCTGTCTGTCTATATAACCACGTTGAACTCTAGAACTACTATACGGATTTATATGCGGTTTATGTATGGTAATCTGAAGATTACCTACGCGTTCTGTAGGTTAGATTAATCCTTAACAAAATTCAAATATATTTTTTAAATCCGCTATCGACACTAGCGACATCTACCGCTAAAAATTCGCGGCCGACTTTACATCTTTAATTTTGAGCAGGTAAATTTAGACCTCAATGTGGGTACAACCACATAATTCCGGTCAGTGCCCGCGTGGTAGAGCCACGGTGTTCAGTTACAACCACCGGTTATCCGACACCATTGTTTAACGGTTTAATAGGTATGTCTGTTTGAATAAATGCCCTTTTTATCGATATTTTAAGCACCAGTCAAAACAAAGTCAAAGTAAAGTCAATTAAACAAAAATCCGATGACCAATTCTCGTAATTATTTTACTTTCGCAGAACAAAAGTTGATATTCATTAAGTAATTATTATCAATTCTAATTGTTAGCAAAATACAAGCAATGTTTTTTTTTTATTGATGTAATATATATGTTATGTCAATGTAATAAATTGATAATTATTGATAATGACTAAGGCTTGGTCAATGTGATATATGTATGTTTTGGTTAGATTTGAGTTGATTTTTGGTTAGGTTAGGGTTTTCTTGTGTCCTGTCACCGGAAATAGGAACCTAGATGATGAATGATGTGCTGCCAAGTATTCATCACATACAGTTTTCATCACATTTACCAAATCATGAGGTAAGTATTAATAAATTACTAGTTATTATTAACAATAACCATAGTAATCACATTTACCGTAACATATTCATGTATGCATAATTAAAAAAAAATATTAGCATTCTGCATTCCTTCTCTATTTAAACCATAAGTGTGCGAAATTTCATACACCTCCGTCTGCGCAATTTTCGTAAAAATTGGTACCTACCAAGTTTTTGCTTTACATATTAATATATATTGGCCGTGTGGTTTCCGGCATACTAGAATAAAATCACTCCGTTTCTTCCCGTGGATGTCGTACAAGGCGACTAAGGGCCTGATCTACATTATCAAATATCGATCATGCCTCCCCAACCCGTTTGGCCAGCGTGGAGAGTGCGGGCCAAATCCTCCTTCCGTCTAGGACGGACGAGAGTGGGTCGTGCTCCTGTAGTGGAGACTAAAATTGACCTGATGATGATATTAATATATCGACGGTCCCTACGTATAAAGCGACATGTCAAAAATGGCAATTTTTTTATTGCATAAATTGCTATAGATTGGCCGTAAAAAACATTTTATTTTTTATTTTATTGATTGCATATAATTAAAAAGTAAGAAATTAACTCATTTGTCCAATAATAATATTCTTTAATTACTATATCGTAGTATAAACACACATGTCTGAAATGACATGTCGCTTTATACATAGGGACTGTCGATATATAGATAATAAGTATGAAAGAAATCAATGTTTTTTTTTTAACCACATATCAACGAATTTCGTGCGAAACATGTGAAGTAGCGTGTAAGTAATTTGATATGCGATATTGTGGTCATTCGCTACATTCATTGGGCTTCTCCGAATGCTTATAGATACCTAATATCTGTGGTATTATTAGTATTAAAAGGGTGGAGTAAGGATGTGCAAGTGTGTAACAGATATTATATCCGAATTGAATTGCTCTATTTTATGACATGTTTAATGTTTATATCAATTTAATATGAATTGTAACTTTTTAAACAAAAAGCTTTAAATATGGCTACTAGAAAACTGATAAGGCGAATGAGTGGAAAGGGACTGATCAATCAAACTCGACTGAGAAAATAACTTCACCTCACAGAATATCCCAGCCAAATAACAATGGTCTTGAGCATTGTTATGTTTCTGCAAGTAAATTAAGTCTCCATACGTGAGGAGATACTACGTTAGCCACAAGGGTACCAGTACCAGCACGCGAGCAAACACTTCTTGTATTGCGAACGATTATATGGCTACATTAAGCGTTATACGACAGGCGACCCGTACTCTTATTTGGCACCCGCCGTCATATAAAAGTAGGTTCACAATAGATCGTCTATTGTGAATTTGTAATATCAGTTTATTTATGACGCGTATTCGTAGTATTTTCTATAAATACAGAGTACTACACAATGAACTTTTGTTTTCAAAATGTTGCCAACAGATTTCATTATATTTCCCAATATTCCAAGAATAGACTATAAAAGAAATCTGATATCGCGTATAATGTAAGCCCTGTTCAAAATATTTCAAAAATTATACAATTACATACATTGTTGTGGTATGATTGTTGTGTCTGAAAAAATTTCTTTGTTTTAATTTAAAATTTTATCTATTCAGTATTACATTACATGTATCAGCACTATTTATATCATATCTGTATCGCTTCAGAAGATTTATATACCTAAAGAGAAAAAAGAGTATGCGCGTATATTAACCGCCTAAAAGTCCGATGCTTTCAGCTACGAGTATTACGAGTTTTTTTTTCTTTTTTTTATACTACGTCGGGTGGCAGACAAGCGTACGGCCCGCCTGATGTGAAGAGGTTAGGTAGCGTAACCGTATTAATGCTCGCAACATAATATATCACTTGCGCGCTCCACCCCCGCTGCCAACGCAGCATCTCCTTCTTTTCTAGTGATCTCACTCACTCCCTCACTCAACCCTCAAGGGAATTGTTATTTGGCTGCGGTATTCTGTGAGGTGGAGGTACATTCCCCAGTCGGGTAGCTTACAATTACGCTCCCTACCTCTCTTTTCGCCAGAGCTTCGTTTGTCAGTCAGCAGGGTGCACCACGTGCAGGTGAAGTTGGCTTTGGTTCGAAGATGTTGGTGAACCACTTACCCCAATTGTCCAAATAATCAAATTTTTGGGTGTAAGTGGTTCATTAAGATCTTTGAACCAAAGCCAACTTCACCTGCACGTGGTGTACCCTGCTGAATGACAAACAAAGCTCTGGCGAAAAGAGAGGTTGCCTTGTTTTCTTCTTGCCACAATGGCGGCAGGTAGAACGTATCTATAAATAAAACCACCTTGTCTAAATAATCCAAAATACGGTAATAAACCACTGATTACAGGTGAATGAATTTGAATGTAATTTGGTATACATAATTTGGTATACATACTGTATTTTCTGAATTGACAGATAGAATACTTTTATCTAGCTACTGTATTCACGCAAGGGAGTTCGCGGGTAGAAGCTAGTAAACATTAACTTCTTACGATATTGTATACAGTAAATTCCGTCATTTCTATTTGTCACTACTGAAATATACCTTCAGGAAATCCTTCAGTATCCGTTGAACCAAATATAACGCTGACAAACCCCTTTAGCACCTGTAAGGGATAGGTATTTTACAGGGTAAACTTCTTCCTTCCCCTCTGAAATAGTACACATTGAATATCACAATATAGTCTGGTTTATTTATGGCCGGGGGTGCGGGGTTGCAAAACCTTAACACTTAAAAATAAGCCACCTAGCGGAGGGTCTTTGGCAGTTATTTATTAGATAGTAAAATTGTATTTATTTTTGCTCTATGGCGATTGCAAGAAAGTGATAGTTTTGTGCAGTAGGTAAATATAGAAGAAACTTGACTATTAGCCCTACTTGAACACCTAAGATAATTGTATAGCATGTTTTATGCAAAAAAAAAAAGATTCATTTATTATTAGTATCGAATTTTTTAAGGAAAGGACGTTATAAAACTAAAATTTAAATAACTTAAAATTAAATTTGAAATAAAATTAATATAACTAGATTAAAAACTAAAATTAATAAACATGAATTGGAGCTCGTCCAGTTGAAACCCCTTATATTTTAACAGGACAAATTTTAACAATTTTATATTTTTCCTAATTTATTTTAAATCCTATTATAAATAAAATATGAGATAACTTAATATTTAAAATACACAGAAACAATGAAAAATATAATAATATTAGGCAATTTGATCTACGCTACTTTGCGTGCTTCCGCCACCAAATTAGTTCATGCAAATTACTGCCGGCCGGCACCCACCCACTACCGTTAGTTACTACAGTTAGAACAAGTGTTCTAACCATCAACATCTACATATTAGATGTTGATGGTCCGGCCGCCAGTAGTTTGCATGAACTAATTGGTGGCGGAAGCACGCAAAGTACTGTAGATCAAATTGCCTGTAAAATTGACTACCGCAAAATAACACCTGAATCAATTAACTATCATTATATTAATTGTCCTGATATTTTTCGGGGATTGTGTCCAAAAGGCTGGCCGCATTTCCACGCTGTATAGCGATGGAAATATTTTGACCTAGATATTGGCCAGCCCTTTGATCACTTGAAGCCAAGACCAGCTTCTTATTAGTCGATTAATGAAAAAAAAAGAACTAAAAAGTTAATTTACTGTGTTTCGCTCATCAAGCCCTTTTTTATGATACCCATGTCATATGGTTTCAAGTTGAAATAATATGTCATAATTATGGTCCGATATTATAGGGACTTAAATGACCATTTAGTGATTGCCACCATATTCGATTAAAAATGCATGTAATTAATACTGTATTGTCACGAGACCCAAACGAATGTTCCAAATTTCAGCTCAATCAGAACTGGGAAGGGGGTCAATTTCAGCTAGCAAGATTTGATTGTATACACCGCGGTGAAACTAAATAAAAGCCGCCTTTGAAAGCATGAAATAGAAAGTCACCTATCAAAAATCATATAATGTACCAAACTATACTCATGTTTTGACACATCCAACAATAGAGAAATTCTAATCAGTCTCTCGATGTGGGATTCTCGCAAATCGGAAGAAAGGACCCTCCAGCTAGCCCGCGATTGAGGAAAAAATCTTATTTGACAGCCCCCCGCAATTCTCACCTCCCCTAAGGCTCGGTTCTTCACGCTTCCGCACTGGGGAGCTAAATTGTGTGCAGTTTTTGGGTGTAGATAGTATGGAGACGGCTTTTTAAAAAATAATATTTTTCGCAAACACCTTCCTTGATTATATAACTAACTATTTTTAAAATTGGATAACGTCACCTCCTCCGACTTGATGGGTCTTGAACCCACGTCCTTTCGATAACCGGTCAAGTGCTCTTTCCAATTTAGTTACCATGTATCCTTCATGGAAGTGATTCCAGGAAGGTTACATGGTAACTAATTTTTCAATGTCTATTTACAGTTGTAAAGTCGCCGTGTGGCGCCATCTACATATTATGTATTACACTACTAAGAAAGCATCTCATTGTTACACATGAGAGTCAAGTATCCGGTAAGGTCGCCGAAATCAACTACATATTAAGTATTACTTGTTTATGTTTCATGTTATTTTTGTTAATATTGATATCTTTTGTATATTAATACTGTTTGGAATAATACTGTTTGGAAATTTACACAGTACGCTTTTCAAGACATTTCCTAGCACGAACGGTGAAATTGTGTATTCAATTTCCCTCAGAGGTGTTCCTAAACAAATACGACATGGAAGCTTTCAATAGAGTCTATGATTCCCTAAAAAGGTTGGTTACGCAATATTTATATCATCATTCTATGTATGAAATTCTATGACATGAATGACATATATATCGAAAATAATGAAACTCATGTTATTAGTGTAGTAAAGTTCCAAATTCCAAAAGTACTATAAAAAGGTATAACAAAAATTTTCACCAATCGTTTCGCAACCCGTAAACAATTCCCGACGCATTTCACATGAAATTTTACAGCGAAAACCATTGCGATTTATTCGCTTACAAGTTTTTATGTCCCATAAAAGTCCTTCTCCACGCCCTTGCTTTTGGTAAGAAAAATGAAACCGCTTATGCAGGCGGCTACTTCATACGATACGTGACTAGGGGTGCATATATCGCACGGAAACTGTTAAAAAATCCCCTAAGGACACTCTGTGTATAGTTGGATAGAAAAAAAACGGTATAGTGCAAACTCCAATTCGCTACCGGCTGCATTATGTACTCCTCGTGATTTAACAATGTTGAATTTTTATTGCTGCTTTTGCATTGATTAGTTTGTATGGAAGGAAACAAAGAGAGAGATAGGGCCGGCGAACTTCGTGACGCCTTTAAATATTTTTACGTAAATTTTTTCGATGAGTTATAAACTATCCTATGTCTCAAGTTGAATCAAACTGTACTCTTTGTGTAAAATTTTATTAAAATCGGTTCAGTAATTCGGAATTCCATCGCGGACAAACAACGTGACTCGAAATTTTTATATATTAAGATAATATTTATTTTATATTTTAAGGTAAACTTCATGTAACAAAAATCTTTGATTTAAAATCTTTAGGGCTCCTTGTAAAGCACATAATGTGACAGAAAGAAAGGAAGGAAGGAGTATATGCTGGCATCGGATGGCGACCCCTTGGTGTTGCTGATCTTCATGGAAGGTGCCAATAGCTTTCCATCAGATAACCCACATGCCTCCCGCTCATATAAAAAAAAAATGTCGCCCAGTTATTAAATTTATGAAAATCACTAGATTAGAAACATAAGCGCCACTAGATGTCTCTCGCGTGAGTGCAAGAAATTTATGTTTCATATAGACATACATACATAAATTATCAATAACACTTAATATATATATAAAAGATCTGTCTGTATAACGGCATAAAGAGTTGACCATAAACTTTAATGTCGCGCCGCGGGCGAAACACTATTTATTGCTTTCACTAGATTAATTTATAATTTTAAATTGAATTTATATGCTAATTTATTCTTAGTTTTTAATGATAATAAATTGCAGCGACATTTGTAACTTTTTTGTCGCTAAGAATTGTTTATAAGACACATGTTAATTTATTAGCTTTTAAAATTATATTGTTTCACAAAATACATGTTCAAATTAACGCTCGACATTTAAAATGTAATATTGGGAAAGTTCTAAAGTGCCATAAATGAGTTTTTAGCTGTTTAGCGTAAATCATTTGTGTTACATTTCAAACGATGTAGAATACTTCATTGTCTTAGAGAAAATATTATGAAATATCTACAAGCTTCTATCTGCGGTAACTTTTTTTTAAAATAAAAGGTATCCAGTGTCCTTCTTAATTAATACCTTTGAGAATATCTTTACAAAGTTTCATGATGATCGATAGAATAGTAGATAGAGAGTAGTTTCGGCGTGAAAGCGTAACAAACAAACTCAACGTTCACATTTATAAATTAGCAGGGATTAAAAAATGGTCACATAACTCACAAACTTGTGCATTAATTAAAAAAAATAAATCAAATTAATTTATATTTTGTGTTACAGAAAAAAAACGGTTAGGACTAAATCATTCACTTTAGTATCTACCGTCCGTTTGAAATTAAATTGTAAATTTCGAGTAATAACACGTGCAATTGCGAGTTCATCGCTTTGAGCTGCAACAGAAATTAATTTACTTGTGTCATAGGACGCTGGCACATTTTACATATATAGAATTACACCTAGAAGGATAAAGTTTTGCATATAACTGCTTCAGTAACACAGAATTCGCGAAATACGTATCTATCTCTTAAAATATATATGTAAATAGCATTCATAATACAAATTTGTCATTTTTAGGGGCATTAAATAAAAACGCGTCTTAATGCAGTTAAATTGGAATGTAATATTTTAATTAAATATTTGCATTAAATACTAACTAATTTAACAAAGGTGTTAAATATGTAATTAAGTTTATTACATTCGGATTAAATCCTAACGTGGTTCCATTGGAATGTAATACGTTAATTAAATATTTGTATTAAATACTAACTAATTTAACAAAGGTGTCAAATATTTGATTAATTAAATATTTGACACCTTTGTTAAATTAGTAAGTACATATTGACAGAATGTAATAAACTTAAATTTATTACATTCCAATTGAACCGCATCTTAACGTGGTTCCATTGGAATGTAATACGTTAATTAAAAAATTGCATTAAAAATTAACAAAGATGTCAAACATTTAATTAGTGTACGAGTATTACATTCGAATTGAACCGGGTTAATATGCGGTTCCAAAATAGCTTCACAGAACAAACAGAATGGTAACGGATCGGCGCCCCGTTGTTGTTGCTGATTTTCATGGGTGGTGGTGAACGCTGTCCATCAAGTGACCCGCATGTTCATTTACCTCCCTCTCATAGATAAAAAAGCTTTTTGATCATAGGTCGTACCGAAGAGCACTTTCTGCTCCAAATTGATTTATTCTATGCTTTTACTTCGGCTTGCTCCATAAACTCGAGCCACGTTTTAATGCCCCTCATTATGCAACTGTTGCATAAATAACTATTATACACTGGCTTCGTGTTTGGTAATTTCCTTATTTTATGACGAAGTCGTAATTTTTCTTTTCCCCCACAACAAGTAATTAATTGAGTCAAAACGCACTAAGTCCTGTGGTAATTTACCAAAAATCCTACAATTTATGCCCCTATTTCTCAGACTGACTGTACTGTATCCCTCAAGCTGCATGCGAACGATTTACTTCAAATCTTATAAGTCTAGTACACTCCCACTCACAAAGAACTTTACAACTTAATTGAATTGCAATAAGGGTCATTTTACAATGTATAGGTCGTTCATATACCCGAGTTATTGAAACATAAGGGTAGATGATATCTCAATTAGATTCAGGTGTCCGTTGAAACGCAATAATCTTGTATGACAGTGAAAAATTATGGTTCTTGTTTAGTTTATATTGGGAAAGCTTACTAAACGTAGGGTTTTTTTATACCACTAAAGTGGGAAAAAAGCATACGGCCCGCCTGATGGAACGCAGTTACCGTAGCCTATGAACGCCTGTAACACCAGGGGCATCACACGCGCGTTGCCGATCCCGTCAAAACCTCTTCACACCCTTCTTGAAGAACCCCATGCTGTAGTCTCCTGAAAAAACCTCGACAGGCAGTTCATTCCACACTTAGAGTATATATTACAGTAGTATAGAGCGCGCACAACGAAGTGGGAACAGTAGGCACGGGTGAGAACGAAACGACGTTCCCGCCGCGAGCGCTTGTAGTCGTGGTCGAGTGCTAGCAAAGTGCGTTGTTCAAGGGATTTTTTCATATTTACTTATAAAAAAATGGTGAAATGTGCAGTTCGATCTTGCAAAAACGATACTAGGAAACACACAAAAATGAAATCCAGTATCACATTTCATCGGTAAGTCGATTTTTATTATTATTTTTATGAAACCAAAACCGGAATCGCGGGGGTGAAGGAGAAGTGGGAGGCGGGCACACGCAGGCTCGCCCGCGCGTCGCACTCCCGCCGCGTGATTGTAGAGATGTGACGTGACCAACGCTGTAGTCGATATAATGTTTGCTAGAAGAACTACATTATTATAAAATATTTATGTAACTTTAATACTCAAAATCTTATAATCATTTATTGCAATGTGTCTTGAATTATATACTTTATATTTAGTTCGAAAGTCAAATGTCACGAAAACTAAAAGACAGCTTTATAACAAGCTTACGCTTTTTAGCGGTCAATAAAAATGAGAAATAATATTTAACATACATAACATATTATTTGATTTATAATTAAAAAAATTAACTCTAAACCCGATCTTTTATTTTATTAACCTTAATATTTAACAAGTCCTCTTTCTGACATTTCTAATAAGGTGCATGTTCCGATGGTCCGTCCATACATTTTTTGATGGGATTATACACGAAACAAAGACACTCTTTGTTTAAAACAAATCATTTTATCACTTTTCTACTATGAAATGTTGTCGCGTCTGACCTTTTTAGGAAATAACTTACATTATTAACTTAGGAAAACAATAATGAAATCCAGGAAAAAATTGTCACTTGTTTAGTAGTGTGAGTGAGTTTCGACAAGCAAAATAAAGCGCCACCTTTATTTTGCTTGTCAAAACAAAACAAACAAATGATTGCGATAGCTTAGAAATTTGATCGCTTGATGGCGCGCAGGCGATATTTTAATTCTGAAAGTATCATTATTTTGTTAATAAATCTACAATAATTGATTTATTTCCTTTCCTACCTTTCATAAAATAAAAACATTATAATAACATAAAATTGTCGACCCTAAACGGCAAAGTAAACAATTTTATTACTTATTATTTTTATGTGGTAACTTTTTTCGTAGAAAAGTAATATGCAACGTTGCCGTCCGTTCATAACCTTGACCTAGATGCACTACGTTGAAAAGAGGTTGCCGCTCCGCTCTTTTTGATATTGTAATCATAAAATACATTTTCCAAGTTACGTTATGTTGCGTTCAGAAACAAACAAATAATTGAGTTACTTATGTACATCAAATAGACGTGTTTTATTGTATAAAAATAAATAACTGAATAAAATCTGATTTATTATTTTCTTTTTCGTCGACCAATATTCTAAAGTATATATTCCAGGAATGTAAAGATAAGTATTACTGTTATATTTTATTGTTCTTTTTTCTCAGGATGTGTTCCGAGTTCCGAACGCAATCTGGGACAATAAATCTGTATCATCTGTCAATTCTGTCATAATAAATGCGACTCCAATCTAATTACATGGTTATGAATTACTATTCAATTTCTTTCAAATACTGAGTGTTTTGAAGTAACATTCTTTTGTGTTTAATTTGTTTTTCTTTATTTCATTTAGGTGTATTCAATGTATGTTCCAACCAGCAGAGAAGCGTACACAAACGACACGCTTATTCGGGGCCGCGCAAATCGTTAAAACGAGTTCGAGGTGGATTAAGACAATTTTACAGCAGAAATGTATTTAAACACATAATTATACATTTCTGATAACGCAGTATTTTATATACCTGTATTATTGGCAATGCTGAATGTAAAAATAACCCATAATATTCTTATCTGTATTTTTTATGTTTACAGGTTTGCAAACGCCGTATTACCACTCCATGTCACAATCATGTAAAGGATATATTCTATATAAAAAGAATATTTGTACCAAAGACATGCTTTATGGGCAGCAAAATGAGAATGTGGCAAAAAGTATGTTCATGCAACAATATAATAAAAGTGTCAGGCCTTCAGGTCTTTTTATTGAAGAATTTGGATGTTTAGCTGGCAGTCCAGATGGCAAGTTTGTCTTTATCAAGCTTCAATTTTATCTATGTATTTGGCAAATGTGGAAAATTACAACTATAGTTATAATCGCAATGCGATTGAGTTTCTTGTACCAAATCTCATAAAGAGCTCCATTTCACTTTTTTATATTTTGTGTAAATTTTTTACAGGTATAATTGAAAATGAAAGAGCTGTTATTGAGATCAAGTGCTTTCCATAATTGGCGAGGAAAAATCAAAGCCTAGAGGCAGCTGCACTAGAAAAGAAATACTTTGCTCTAAAATTGGATAACAATGTTTTAGTTATGAATAAAAAGCATGATTATTACTATCAAGTAAGTTGATTCTATTGCATGTCAACTTTATAATTATTTCAGTATCTTGTTTTCTCTTACTATAATTAAAATCTATTTCAGGTTCAAGGACAAATGCGTGTCAGCAAAATGGATAAGTGCTACTTCATATGTTTTATTTCAGTCACTGAACCTTTGACTGTGATAGAAGTTTGTCGAGATAATGAATTTATCAGGAATATGATACCGAAGCTGTTAGACTTTTTTAAAAATTGTATTCTGCCAGAAATAATATTGAGACGTGTTCAAAAAAATGCGAAATGTATAGATTTGAATGGTATGTACCAGTATGAACACAAGGCTTTTACTTTTTATTTTATTTACTTCATAAATTGTATCACGATCTGGCCCAACATTTTGAAGTTATTGGGAAATAATTTTCGTCATAAAATAACAAATATACTAAGTAAACTTATTTTCCTTTGCAGCACCTGTGTAGCAGTGGTTTCAAGACAGAAGACTGAAGGCAGAGGAAGCAATCAACAATTAGAATAATTTATGTTTTAATTGTATTTTTATAGTAGTTTGTACAGAATCTACGTTATCATTGTATATTACTTTTTATCAAATAAAATAAAAGTTTAAACCTATAAATATAACTTTTATTTCCATAACACAATCGTAGATAACATAATTATGTCGTAGCAGGTGGCGTTCTGTAGTTCTGCCTACCATAATGGAAATATTGAGAATATTCCTACAGAATATTTTGGGGTGTAAGTGGTTCATCAACATCTTTGAACCAAAGCCAACTTCACCTGCACGCGGTGCACCCTGCTGACTGGCAAACGAAGCTCTGGCGAAGAGAGGTAGGGAGCGTAATTGTAAGCTACCCGACTTGGGAATGTACCTCCACCTCACAGAATACCGCAACCAAATAACAGATCCCTTGAGGGTTGTTCTCACAGAATACCGCAGCCAAATAACAGATCCCTTGAGGGTTGTTGTGTTCCTGCGAGTGAGTGAGGACACCAGAAATGAAGGTGATGCTGCGTCAGCAGCGGGGGTGGCGGCGCGCGAGCGATATTTTATGTTGCGAGCGTTAATATGGCTACGGTAACCGCTTCACATCAGGCGGGCCGTATGCTTGTCTGCCACCCGACATAGTATAAAAAATAAAATAATTCAGCTCATTTTGGCACGCCATCTAGTTGTCATGAAGGTAAACGTAGTGCTCGCTCACGTCTGTGTGTGTAAACTACACTATATTCAATGACAGATGTTATTATAGGATTATGTGTCGAATTGGGTGAATTTTGAGGCAAGTATATGACCAAGGTCAATAAAGTGTAACGTCCGAGTTCCGCGAAAACTATTCCTACGACTTACAAATGTTCCATTTACACGTAAATCAAAATAAACTAGAAATGTTGACTACAGCGCCATCTAGCGGGAAAACGGCAACGAGCAGACCGTATGTTCCACCTTAAGAGGGCGCCGTCCGCACACTAGCGCCACCATCACATTTTTATCAATTTCTTTTAATTATTAGCGAAAACGAAAAAAGTAAACAGGACAAATTATGCTACACTAGATAAAGGATTTTATTTGGAAGTATTATAGTTATGTATCGGACAATGTAGTCACAATTTACTAAACGGATTGTGGTGACCACCGTTTACTTTTTATTAAAATCATTTATCTTGTGTAGCATAATTTGTCCTGTTTATTTTTTTCGTTATCGCTAATAAATAAAAGAAATTGATAAAAATATGATGGTGGTGCTAGTGTGCGGACGGCGCCCTCTGAAACATATTTTTTGATATAAAAAATTAATACAAGAAATATTCAAATGGAATAGACATACTTTATTCATTTGGCAAACAAATATATAATTACATATTTATACATACATTTCTCCTTTAGTAGTATAGGAAATTACATATTGAACATAAAATGTAATTAACAAACATATTTACTTACATAACTTATCGATAGCTCGTTGCCGATCGGCATGTAATTGATACCTCATCTCTATCTGTCATACACTCATCAATATAGTATCTATAGCTCATTTGCCTACGGTGCGTACTAAGCAATTCGTGCAATACGCGCGCTCTATACTACTGTATAAATACTCTAAGATTCCACAGCTTGATAGGCGATGATGGCGAGCGGTGCAACTGTAGAAGGAGGCCGTATGCATCATGTCAAACAACTCTTCTGAACACACCCCATTGTACAATCGGTAGAACACACAAAGGGACGCAAAAATAAAATGTTTAAAAATAGTAAACTATTACCGACTTCAAGAAAGAAAGATCTATATTTTACCGTATTTATATCTTGTCTTATCTCATCTCATTTCACCTCACCTCACCTCATCTTATCGTTTAACACGCTTCGCTTATGTCGATCAACACGAAAGTGATAACGAGATGATAGATATGTAGCTGGAACACCAAAGCGTATCCCTTGATTTTGTTATCATTCGTTTTTTTTACCTGCCTCCCTATGGAAGCAATTTTTGAAGACGTATTCACACGTCAGAACTTTCCTCCGAAAGGTCAGATGTTCATTTTGGAGTACGCTGCTTGGTCACAGCATAGTAATACAACAATGGCTACAGCCATCGATATGTAAACTAAACACAATAAAAATCTACACACGTCTGCTTTTGTTTTTGTATTTGTCAACCCTAACGCTCCGTCGAGCAGTAGGTATACATTTCAAAAATACGTCAGAGTCAAACTACTGGTTCTCTCACTGTATTGTGGCTTGGTTTCGCAGTGTGCCCAGCGCTCAAAGCCTATCCCTACAAACAAACACTTCATACTTCCACTACCACAGTGTTTTTCAAACTTTTTCATGGCGCGACCCCCTACCCTGCAAAGTTTCTATGTGTTTTATTATGTTATAAATATCAAATCGGTACATTTTTATTTATTTTCATAATTAATAATTGTTAATTAAATACAATAAAAAATGCATGTATAATAATATATGTACGAGTATAGGTGTGTTAAATATAAGCGAAGCGTGAAGAAGCATCTTGTAGGCCAGCATGGCAGCGTCAACTGACAAGACATCAAGGTCTCTTGTCCGTTGTCGATGCGATTGGGGCTCTTCTTTTCGCTTACCATCAGGCGAGACGGAGCCAATATGCTGATATAAAAAAAAAATAAGTACTTATCTAAAAATATATTTTTGAACGTTGTTTTTTTCTTCTTCGCGAACTTCCGCGACCCTCTTATAGACGCTCACATCTTCTCTCCTCTTATAGAGACCCACAGTTTGAAAAACACTGCACTACCGTATACCTTATATTGCATAAATATTGTATTTATTTTAATACACGTTTTCATAATTACAGCCGAACGCAACGGAACAAAGAGATTTAATTAATACGAAATAATTGGGATGTTTTATCATTTATCATTGTATTATTTGAATTGGGGTGTAGATATTTTTGTATGCAGCTCGGTGGTAAAGAAATGTATACGTGACTATGTGTGTACCTATTTTTTTTTTATACTACGGCCCGCCTGATGAGAAGCGGTTACCGTAGCCATATTAACGCTCGCAACATAAAATATCGCTCGCGCGCCGCCACCCCCGCTGCCAACGCAGCATCACCTTCCTTCCTTTCTAGTAACCTCACTCACTCGCAGGAACACAACAACCCTCAAGGGAATTGTTATTTGGCTGCGATATTCTGCGAGGTGGAGGTACATTCCCCAGTCGGGTAGCTTACAATTACGCCCCCTACCTCTATTTTCGCCAGAGCTTCGTTTGTCAGTCAGCAGGGTGCACCGCGTGCAGGTGAAGTTGGCTTTGGTTCAAAGATGTTGATAAACCACTTACACCCCAATATGTGTGTTAAATATGTATTTTTTTATACCATATGCGAGATATATGCGAGTGAGTGAGAAAGGAACTAGAAAGAAAGGAAGGAAGGAGTATAGGCCCTCAACGGATCGGCAACCATTGGTGTTGCACTCCATGGGCGGTGGTGATTGTTTTCCACCAGGTGACCCACATGCCCATTTGGCCCTCTCATATAAAAAAAAACAAAACTGCGTCAGTGGTAAACAGGCGTAGGGCCTACCTTACCTTAAGTCCTTCCTTACTGGTGACCTCAATCACTACCATGCTTTGCACATCGTCGCCAACCCTTATTCATCCCACTGCTAGGATATGGATCTCCCCTCAATCGAAGGTGTTTAGAGCGTACCCTACCACGCTGCTCAACTGCGGGTTGGCGGAGGCCAGTCTTTTCAAGCCGCCTAAAGGCCACTGACTTGGCTTAACGACTGACATCTAACAGCAGCCGGAACCGACGCCTTAACGTGCCCTCCGAAGCACGGAGGAGATCGAGATAAATAAACCCATCCCTGGATAGGCTGCGGTCGACGTTGCTTAACTTGCGTGTTCGATTAGACTGACACGCGCAACGACGCTTTCGAGCTCCTCACATTGCACATAGTAAATAATAAATAAATATTTCTGGACAATTTACGCAGCGCCATCTAGTCCCAAATTAAGCGCAAAGCTTGTACTATGGGTACTAGATAACTGATATTATACTTAAATACATTTTTTATATATATACATAAGTACATATAATACATAGAAAACACCTTGACCAAGACAAACAGACATGTTCATGCACACAAATAATTGTCATGTGCGGGGATCGAACCTGCGACCTCGGAGTCAAAGTGGCCATTGCTAACCATTCGACCACCGAGCTCGTCAAAACACAAACCCACACCTATATTCTTTAGCGAGAAATGTGGTCACGTGATATGAACTCGCCTACCTCTTCAGCATTTTTATTCCGTGACGTAGTCTTGCCATCATACGGGAAGAACGTACCTTGTGTCTTTCTACCATGCTTTGCACATAGTATCTTTGTAAAGCTGAAACTCTCCCAAGCAAACGCAATAACGAACGACAAATCTTATTTTTATCTACACAACACGAGTTACGTCCGTATTGCCGTATATATCGCGGGCAAATCGAGACGATTTCGTACCTCGTAAAACAGGCAGTAAACTCCTCGGTAGGTCTCGAATACTGGATGCAATCGATTCAGCGTCAGCTTGACTCAGCGGATCTCTCTCGAGCTAGAGTTAGTGCCTGCGCTAAATCCTTTAAATTTCCAATGAGATCGATACTGAGTTTGTATCGATATTCCTGATTTTATTATTCGAAGACCTCGGTGGTGAAATGGTTAGCAATGGCCACTTTGACTCCCAGGTCGCGGGTTCGATCCCCGCACAATATTTGTGTGCATGAACATGTCTGTTTGTCTTGGCCTGGGTGTTTTCCATGTATTATTTGTATGTATTTACAAAAGAAAAATGTATTTAAGTATGTAGTTTCAGTTATCTAGTATCCATAGTACGAGCTTTGCTTAGTTTGGGACTGATGGCCGTGTGTAATTTGTCCAGGAATATTTATTTATTTATTACATAATAAAACTTACGTTGATGTCAACCCTTCTTCATCCCACTGGTGGGATAGTAAGCTTCACTCAATCTAAGGGGTGTAGAAGTTTAGTGCATACTCCACCACGATGCTCCACTGCGGGGTGGCGGAGGCCAGTGTTTTAAAACCAAAGCAGCAACTTTTTATACCACAAACGGTGAAACCCTTGGTGTTGCTGATATCTGTGGGCCGTGGTGTTTGCTTTGCTCCAGGTGACCCATATGCTCGTTTGCCCCCTTCTCATAAAAGTAACTCCTAGCTTCCTGGTGACCTCGCTCACTCGCAGGAACACTATTACCCTGAATGGATTTTGTATTTGGTTGCAGTATTCTGTGAAGTGGAGGTACTTTACCAGTCTGGCAAATTTCAAAATACGCTATGCCCTACCTCTCTTTTTGCCTAGCCTCGTTTATCAGTCAGCACGGTGCGTCACATTCAAGTGAGATTGGCTTTCATTCAAAGATGTTCATGTACCACTTATATAACCAAGTTTTTCAGAACTTTGTTTCAGAATGGATTATTATCACAGCTTAGAAAATACAAAAAAACATGCGAATATGACATGAAACTTGATTTTTTTTAAATATTAAAAAAAAAAAAATTTATCGTCGATTTGCCTACTATTGTTTACTGTTTATGTTCCTTATTCAGCAGTTTTCATTCTGCGCCGTACGTTTCTTAAACAAATCTATTTGAAGTTCGTAAAATAAATACTAAACCCAAGAATTCATGACTTAACCGTGTTAGTATACGTAGCAATTGATTTTATTGAACACTTTGTTGCTACTTTCAAGAATTTACTGTTTTACTATAGGTAGTTTTGTTAGGCTATGGCACGCTGAGGTGTTCATAGCAAAATTGCGATTTTGAAGGCGTTCATAGGCTAACTGCTAGGCGGTAACTGCTTCTATCAGGGGGTTATATACCGTATGTTTGTTTGCCACATTAGTAATATAAAAAAAGTTGCTGAGCTATAGCCATTTTGTGACTGCGGCACTCATAATGATTCTTTTTGTGTTTTTATTTTAATAATAAATTTCACTTAAGATTATAAGTAATAATTTATTATAAGATATATATATATATATGGGGGCAAACGAGCATGTGGGTCACCTGATGGAAAGCAATTCGCCACCGCCCATGGAGATTAGCAATACGAAGGGGTCGCTGATCCGTTGCTATCATATACTCCTTCATTTCTGTCTTTCAGTTCATTTTTTTAATCAACTCCAAAAAAGGAGGAGTTTTCAATTCGGCTGTATTTTTTTTTTCCAGCAGCCTGTATCTACCCATTGTTAGGTTTGTTATTTCTTTACTCCGTTATTTATAAACCGATTTGAAAAAAAAACTTTTTTTATTTGAAAGAGTATACTTCCAGATTGGTCCCATATTTTTTTCATCATCATCGTCATCAGCGTGTATCTACGTACGTATATACGTAAATGTAGAGTAATGTTTAGAGTCCTTTTTTTATTAAAATTATAATTTCCCGTAGATACGAACCTATATGTATAACGAATAATTATAAATTCATTCGTTATATAGGTAGTTCTATTCAGTTTCATTCGTTCTATAGCATTTAAAAATTAAAAACTAAGTCCCACCAAAACCGGGAAATAAACTCAAAATTGCGCCAATTTCCCGTAGATACTGGCATGCTGATTTAATTATGGGCATTTGCATATTTTCGTACCGGGAACTCGGCCCCTCGTTTGGTAATGGCGATTTTTAAAACTGCCGTATTGTTTAAAATGCATAAGTGGATTAATTAAATTGTTAACTGTGTAGGCTTTTGGATAATACAAAAGCCATATGTTACGGTCAATGTAATAAATTGGTAATTATTGTTAATTAAGGTCGTTATTTGGCAGTAAATCACTCATTAACCAGGTCGACGGAACCTCATCTGGTGGGAGAGTACAAGAAAACCTAACCAAAAATGTTATCTAGCCAAAACTGTTTCATTGACCAACGGTCGCTTATCAACAGCCGGGACCGGGAAGCACGCGGGAGCTCGAAATAAATAAACCCATCCATAGACAGGCTACAGTCGACGTTGCTTAACTTGCGCGATCGATTAGACTGACACGCGCAATGACGCCACCGAGCTGCTCTATGATATACGAGTATATACGACCATTGACTAATTTATAAGCCGATAAGTCATGTATCCAGTACATAAGTACAAAAAAACATAGAAAAATGTATTTACTCCATACAAGTCATAGGTTTGTATGGAGTAAATACATATCGATTTTCCTCTTAAGACTTTCATTTCGCACCCCAACAAAATTGCTTTAAAAAAACTAAATTCAGCAGAGATCAGCCGCTGGACCGCTGAGGGGACGTTATGTAGGTGACAAATTGAAAAGGCGTTTTATGGTATATTTTATGACGTTATCCATTTGCCACTCATGCCTGGAGTACCCCTCGATTTCGTGACATAATATAAGTATACTATATATATTTTTGTTAATTAAGTTTGTATTTTAAAATTAGTTTATTTTTAGTTAATTAAGTATGTTATTTTAAGATTCGTTTATTTTTAGTTAATTTAGTTTGTATTACTTAAATAAAAGTATACTGCATTAGTTAGGGAATATTTTTTTAACATGTCATCTGCCAAACAAGTATACGCCCCGCTACCCAGAGTGCAAAACATGCAAAGGGTCTAACGAGACCATGAAACACTTGATGTGTCTATGTGACGCCCTGGCCGGTAAACGATTGGAAATCCTAGGTAAGGCATACCTGGACCTGGGGCCCTACCGCCGAAGCTGAAGCCATCCATCTCCATCCATATTACCATCGGTGCTCGGACGGACGAGCTCGGTGGTCGAATGGTTAGCAATGGTCACTTTGACTCCGAGGTCGCTTGTTCGATTCTCGCACAAGACAAACATTTGTGTGCATGTACATGTCTGTTTGTCTTGGTCTGGGTGTTTTCTATGTATAATAAGTATATATGTACAAAAAACCTCCCCAACCCGTCTGGCCAGCGTGGGGAGTGTAGGCCAAATCCTCCTTCTGTCTGGGACAGACGAGAGAGGGTCGTGCTCCTGTAGTGGAGACTAAAATGGACCTGATGATGATGTTGATGATGATGTACAAAAACAATATTTAAGTACATTTATCACTTGTCTAGTATAACACAAGCTTTGCGCTTAATTTGGGACTAGATGGCACTGTGTAAATTGTCCAGAAATACTTATTATCGGATTTTTTGATTGCAAATATTAAGCTTCAGCTTAGATTGGTGATAATTGTGTTTAGTTTAGCTAGTAGAAAACTTTTTTTTATACCACTAAGGTGACAAACTAGCATACGGCCCGCCTGATGGAAAGCAGTTACCGTAGCCTATGGACGCCTGTAACACCAGAGGCATCACGTGCGCGTTGCCGACCCTGTAAAAACCTCTTTACGCCCTTTTTGAAGAACCCCATGCTGTAGCCTCCTGGGAAAACCTCAACAGGCAGTTCATTCCACAGCTTAGTAGTACGTGGAAAATAATATCTTATAATAAACTTGGAGCTCTACCGACTCAGCTGTAGATGTTTGTCAATAACTAAAACGTAAGACCTATTTTTCGAATCAAAATATGATAATCGGCTTCAGCTTCGGCGGTAAGACCTCTGGAGGACTACTGGCTTTTCCCAATAAGCGGCATACTGAAGTACATGGAACATGTCTCCAGACATTACAGTTGATATCACAGTAAGTTTAAGTAATAGTATTTTACGTATAGTTGGCCGTGTGGTTTCCGGCAGACTAGAATAGAATCACTCCGTCTCTTCTCGTGGATGTCGTACAAGGCGACTAAGGGAAATACATTATAAAACATCGATCAGGCCTTCCCAACCCGTCTGGCCAGCGTGGGGAGTGTAGGCCAAATCCTCCTTCTGTCTGGACGGACGAGAGAGAGTCGTGCTCCTGTAGTCCCTAAAATGACCTGGTGATGATGATGATGATAGTTGGTCAGTCCCTGAAGCTCTCCTGTATCGACCCCCCCCCCCCCCCCCCCTTACGCGAATCTGGAACACATTGTGTGGTGCCGCGCGCACATACACATTTAAGGTCTGCACATAGACATAATTGTTTATGTTATAGTTAAAGTATGTACTAGTTGCTATGACATTGGTATAGACAATGGAGTTGCCGATGTGTACTATACGTACGTAGCTATACCCTGGACACTTCTTACAAATACCGTGTCGTTAAGTGCCTACTATATAAAAAAATGACGTTTGTGCAAAGCATGAATCTTTGTGTGTGCGTGCGGCGTCGAATAAGCTCGTCGACGCTCCCGTTGCTAACGCATACGCCTGACGTCTGGTAACCTCATTCTTGTATATAAATGTAGGTTAGAAGTTTAGGCCAATGATTTTCGGCCTAATAAAATTAGATCTAATAACTTTAGACGAGTCAAAGGACACCCGATTTCACATGGTGGTAACCTTTATGTATTTTTGTTAGGGAAATGTCGATGTTGATATTACATAACAATAATTTAGTTCCCTTGCTAGTCTTTGGTCGCACTGTAATCTATACTAATTATAAATAGGTAAAGTTTGTGAGGTTGTGAGGTTGTAGAGGGTAATCTCTGAATCTATTGAACCGATTTTGAAAATTATTTTACCAATAGAAAGCCAAGTTGCTTGTGAGTATCATAGGCTATACCCGAAAAATTAAGACATTTTCGTAAACCCAGGCGAAGCCGCGTGCGGAAGCTAGTTGAAAATAAAGTCAATATAATTTGTCTTAAGGCAACGCCTACTCAGAAACCTTTGTGTGAAATATAATATAATTTAATTTATATTTTTACATGCTCTGATATTTTTGTTCTCTATTTATGACTTCCACACGTTTTCCTTAATGATTGGGGAATGGAACGGCACGTGGCAACACTTTTTACTAACAGTTAGGGTTGCTACTTCGCATATAATTATATTAATACGATCTTGACCATTTTTATGCCAACTTTATCCCATATATCACCAACATTATACGTCACCCTAATCCCCAAAATCATTATTATAATCCCCATGAAATTTCCCATAACCCAAGACCACTGCGGATAACGATTAACGAGACAAAATTAAATTCGCCAGGAAACCAATATTGCTACATCTGTGGCCAAAAACTCTCACAATACATATTCAACTTTACATCGTTTACATAATGTTTATTTTCGCATAAAATCTGCTGAGTAGCGCAGACTTCCGCGCCATTCGGTAGCGGGATATCAAATGACAACCACATGTATGGCTAACGAGGTTCTATAATACAAACATACCTGATGCTTACGCTATATACAAGAGAAAAACAACTTTATTCCAATGTGTCAAAGAGCAAGGAAGCGCAAAGTTAACTTTGTTGTATATTTAGGGAAACGCACGAGGTAATTACGAGCATTTGAAAAAGGAATTGTAATGTTCGTAATCATTTCTATGTGCGCGTGTCTTTTTGTGTGTGTGAAGGACCTAGTTAATGATATGCAATTATGGACCCTTTCAACTTTAAATTATTTGAGGAAATTGCATCCCTGAAATATAAAACTCGGTTTGCGTTTCGTTTATTTCGGTGTTGCCGACATGAAATTCTAAAATGCCAACCTTACAAATGGAGATTTGCTTTTTTCATTTACAAAAATGATTACGGTAGCGTTTATATTTTCACTTAAAAAAAAACCTTATTTTGTTTTTGTGGTCGTCAACCCTTATTCACCCCTCTGCTGGGATACGGACCTCCCCTCAATCGAAGGGGTTTAGAGCATACGCCACCACGCTGCTCAAATGCGAGTTGGCGAAGATGATGCTGTTGTAGGTATCGCAAATTATATATCTTATTTGTATAAAGAACTAGCTTTATATATAACTATAATAACTGTTATAGAAATATTTAGACATAAAAACAAATATTTACTTTTTTTTAAAGTAAGCATCCATAACAGTTGAGCAAATTTTAATGGTCCAAGATCCCAGTGCCCCCAGACCTTACTCTCACAAATAATATGTATAAGATAAAGTAGTACTAGTACGTACTTTGAGTGTGTGCATACCTACTAGCTTGTGCCGTCGGCCAATTCATAAAAGAACCAGGTCGTGCTAAAGATACCAGGTGCTAAAGGTAGGTAAAAACAGTATTCACTTTTCTTAAAGTCTCAGGGTTGATTTTTATATATATTTTAGTGAACATTGTTAAAAATTAATAATCATTACTGCCAGACACTTTCCGTCGGCGTTTACTCTTACCAGACGCTTTAAAGCTCCAAAAAAAAAAAGTAACTTTACTTATAATCTCAGTCTTCATAATTTATATATTATCAGGGAACTATTTCAATATTTTTGGTCAGCAGCCAGACCAATTGGAAGGGCCAAACATCCCCCCAGACACACACGAATTGACGCTATGCGTATGACCGCGAGGTCATTATTCCTACGCTTGAGTGTGAGAGAAATATCTATATGCATCGATATCTTTCATATACTTACTGTCTACTCTAGCTTACTTTTTGGTGTTTGCAAAAGGAACGCTTGAAATTTCCCAGTCTCATTATAAAATTCTATCCACATATTCTGACGTATTACCTAATAACACGCTGTTATTCCAGAACAATGTGTATCCGTCAAAATTGGGGCAATAAATTTGCTCGTCACTTAAAAATTCTTTACGCATACCTCCCGAAAAAATAATTACCCTACCCCCTTTAGGAGAATATCTTGTGAATTGTTTTCGACCCTTCATAACAAGTAGCCGGCTGGGCATCTCATATAAATCATTTTTGTACCCCCACATTCACACCCCACCCCACTGTAGGGTGACTAGCGATTCTCACCTACGATACACGCTATTTTAGAGCGATTTAAAATAGTATCGATTATTTATTATCGATACAAAATGCATTATCGCATGTAGTTGTTAGTGATGGAATACGTTTTAAACGATTTTAATTTTAATTATCAGATTATTTACCAATATTTAACAAAGCTTGGCCAGGCATGATAATAATTATTTATTATGGATTAAAATTTATTTTCGCGTTTTGTTGTTAGTGATGGAATGCGTTTAATTATTACTGTGTAGTTGTTTTTAGAAATTGATTTTGATTTGGTTAGGTACTAATTATTTACGACTATACTTTAAATATAGTAACTCTGATATATAAAGTTACATGTTGTAGGTACTTATCTCAGAAACCACAATAATTATTTGGATGAAAATTGGCGAATTGATAATTCCTTTTCTTCTCATGATATAAAAACTAAATAAATTATAGATATAAAAACTAAACCAATAGAATAATGCGATTTTACATTTAATAAATCTAATCATATCCCGTTACATCTTAGCGCCATCTGTATATTTTAAACTAAATATAAAACAACAGTCGCTCTACATGATATTATTATATAATTTTTAAAAAGACGCCCGAATACTGTTACGAAAAGGAAATAATCTGTTTCAGTACAAAACATAAGAGCTTTTAGCTATAATAATCTCAAAGAGGACGCTATTCAAGAGAAGTATCCAATTACATACACAGAATCCAACTTAGCGATTTTGTTGTTTAGCGGAAGTGACGTAAAACATAAAATTCCTTTTCACCACGTGCCAATTTGTAATGAGTTTGCAAGCCATTCAAGTATATGCTTAATTTACTAACGTTTGAAGTATTCACATCTAGTATGTCCCTCGGCTTCTTCTAACATATATGATAACGGTATAAAAGATATATTTTTTATATATATTTTTTTTATATTATTAGCTTTTATATTTTTTTCTAAGATTTGCCTCACATCATTGTACACCCCATCCCTCCTCCCACCCTATTCTGTAGACCTAACGTCTGAAGGCCAATTCTCGTAATTTTTCTACGAACGCAGATTGAAAGTTGACTGAATCGAGATTGAATTGTGAATTGACTAAAATTATATACTTGATTTCATTAATTAATTATTATCAATTCTTGTTGTTGGCAAAGTAACATTCTTAGTTTATTTAATTTTCACTCATATTTCGATACAATCCCCCATAAATTTAATTTTGAAGTTACATATTGTGTTACGAGAATAATAAATGTGACATTTGTGAGATCAAGACTGGATCGAAACTGAATTTTGACTATATTTTAATTACGAGGATTGCCCCTCTGGATACTGGTTCGAAGTGGTTGAATGAGGAAACCGAAAAATCGCATTTGGTGGTAAGCATTGGGGAAGGCTTATATCCAGCCCAGCAGTGGGTAGATACAGACAGTGGATAGATACCTAGTAGTGTCACAGGCCCTTTACTATACTGCCTTCCGAGTAGTCCCGAGTTCCATATCCTGCACGCTCCCAACTGTACAAGACAGATGATGCTCTACTATAGCCACGTACTACCTTAACACCATATTTTAAAAAGTACAATCATGGGATAAAACATACAAAGTTAGTTTGACTGGAAGAGATCTCTTCCAGTCAGCCCAGCCTTCCCGTCTGTGTATGTACAACTGTGTTTTTATAATAGCTAAAGAGACTGGCGAAAGACAGGTACGTTATGGCAATTGACTCCACTTCACAGAAGATGGAAGCCGACCAACAGAAGAATACCGTTGAAGACTATTGTATTCCTACAAGTGAATGAAGTTACCAGATGCAAGGAGATGCAATCTTTGCAGAGTGCCAGTTGATACGATAAGAAACAGAATAAGAGTTTTTTTCAATAATATTATTAAAACTCACGTGAGACATTATACTAAATTAATTAAATAAATTAAACGGGTCACTCACGTCTTTTTGTCGGGAAAGCTGACTAGTTTCGATATCAAAAGGAGACCTTCATCAGGGCGAATGTCCAGACACGTCCACACTTTGTCTCTTCCGCCCGTGTCCGGCGGTAGTCGGCTTTCCCGACAAAAAGACGTGAGTGACCCGTTTAATTTATTTAATTAATTGAGTTTTTTTTTCAAATAACAGAGTTTTACAAGAGAAGCACCGAAATACACAGAATCTAACTTAGCGATTTCGTTGCTCAGCGGAAATATCGTTAAAGATAAAATTCCTCCACGTGCCAACTTATAATGAGTTTACAAGCCATTCGAGTGTATGTTCAAGTTACTAACATCGATATGAAATATTGATAATAACTCGGGAACTTTTGTATCGACTAGGTTATAAGGCTAATAAACTACATGTTAAACTAGACAGTCTTATAGATAACATGTATAATAAAATTGGTATTGAAAATTAATTTAATTGAAAGTTAAAATACACTGTTGATTTAAAATTATTTATGAATCTCCTATAAAATACCCAAAATCTATATAAATAAAAATGTTGCTAAGCCTAAAAGTCGAGAACGGCTCGACTAATTCTGCTCATTTTTGTTTAATATTTTCGTTAAGATATAAGGAAGGTTCTTATGGCGAGAAAAGACGTAAAAATTGCGAGAAAAATAAGACACCACGCACGGGTAGTAATACCCGTGCGAATCCGGGGCGCGCAGCTAGTAAATAATTAAAAATAACGTATTATCTTGCACATATTTACTTATACGTACTTATGTATAAACTTTTTTTTAATGGAAAAGTTCCTTGGCTTAAGTATGAATTGAACTCACGACCTCTCGATTACTTATCGAGTACCTATTCTTCCAATATTGATGTATAATAGGTAGGGGAAAAAGTCTTTTCGCATTTTAGTATGTATGAACTTGTAATAAAATCTCTTTGGTTATACCATTTGTATCTGGCAGGTTTTGATATCTTTAAAAAGTTTAAATTTTAAAAAAGATAATTCCAAATTCAAATTAGGTAAATGTGTGATTTTCATTTGTTTTTTTTTACTGTTAAGATGAGTGAATCTAATGAAGAAATTCGATTCATTTTAAAATTTTACTACAAAAAAAGTAAAAATGCAACGCAAGCTGCGAAAAAAATTTGTGACGTTTATGGATCTAGTGCAGTGTCTGTGAGAGTAGCACAAATTTGGTTTAAGCGTTTTCAATCAGGAAATTTTGATGTGAAAGATGCACGTCGCTCTGGTCGCCCTGTTACGGATAAAATGGATGCCATTTTTGAAAAAGTTTAGCAAGATCAGCATATCAGTAGTTACGACGTAGCTGAAGAATTAGGAATTGACCACAAAACAGTTTTGGCGCATTTGAAAAAAGCTGGGTACACTAAAAAGCTTGATATTTGGGTGCCTCACGATCTCACTGAAAGAAACTTAATGAACCGTGTACTCATTTGCGATTCTTTACTACGACGTAATGAAAGCGAACCGTTTTTGAAAAAGCTTATAACTGGTGATGAAAAGTGGATCACGTACGACAAGAACGTGCGAAAAAGGTCGTGGTCAAAGGCCGGTCAGGCTTCACAGACTCTGGCAAAACCCGGGTTAACCCGCAATAAGGTGATGCTGTGTGTATGGTGGGATTGGAAGGGCATTATTCATTATGAGCTGTTACCGCCAGGCAGGACTATCGATTCTGAACTCTACTGTGAACAACTGATGAGATTAAAGCAAAAAGTTGAGAGAAAGCGGCCGGAATTAATTAACAGAAGGAGTGTGATTTTTCATCATGATAACGCTAGACCTCACACATCTTTAGCCACTCAGCAAAAATTAAGAGAGTTTGACTGGAAGGTGTTAATGCATCCGCCGTATAGTCCTGACCTTGCACCTTCTGATTTCCACCTGTTTCGGTCTCTTCAGAATTCTTTAGGCAATGTCAGGTTAACATCACGAGAAGACTGCCAAAACCACTTGTCGTGGTTTTTTGAACAGAAGTCCCAAAATTTCTATAGTAATGGGATCATGTCTCTACCTACAAGATGGCAAAAAGTTATCGAACAAAATGGCACCTACATACTTTAGTTAAATGTAAATAAACTTTAGTAAAAAATGTTTTGAATTTTCATATAAAATACGAAAAGACTTTTTCCCCAACCTAATATGATGGAGTCTGATTTGTTTTTTTCATTTTAAGAAAAACCTCTTAACCTATACTGTTTATGTTTTGTAGCATAAATGATAACAATTTCTATAATATAAAAATTAATCGTTGAATGTGTTGCTAAGCGCATATCTCGAGAACAGCTTAACCGATTTCGCTAATTCTTTTTTTACAATATTCCTTGAAGTACGAGGATGGTTCTTACTCAGAGAAAAATTTAAAAAATTGCGAGGAAAAGAAAACACCACTTTTTACCCGTGCGAAGCCGGGGCGGGCAGCTAGTGTTAAATAAAAATAAATATATATCTACATACTATGATATTTAATATATAGACAGACGCTTCCTCAATAAGTAAGTGCTAGGTAGCAAATTTTACCTACTACGCATGTATACATGTTTTCACTTATCACAAATAGAGGCAGTTAGAACCATTGAACTATTGCTCACTGGTTAGAACGCATCTATACGTAAGAACATCTCAGCCTACATATTGTAAACACATTACATTTGTGTGCAATCCAGCCAATCTGATTTACTCCTATGTACACGAGCACCCCGCTCATTCCACGGTATGACTGGCGAAAACGCGTAAACGATCTGTCGGCGCCGCCATTAATTTGGTCAGATTTATTATAGCAGATCCTTAGAATATGCACACCCTGTACCGTGTATTATACCTATTATTGGAGGATAAAATCTGAATTGATCGTCCATTGCCTGTTCGAATTTGAAATAGAATACTGTTGAAGATTTTTTTTGTTGTTGTTGTTTTTGAAGTTGAAGTTTGTTTAATTATATGATCATCAGCCTGTATCTACCCACTGCTGGATATAAGCCTTCTCCAAACATTTCCACCAAATACGATCCTCCGCTTTCTGCATCCAGCCGCTTTCTTAAGGTCATCGGACCAGGAGGGCGTCCAACGTTTCGTCGTCCTATGCGCGGCCTGCACTCTAATACCTTCCTCCCCTACCATCCTTCCTGTCATCACTTACTCGGCAGATGTGACCGGCCCATTGCCACTTCAGCTTGCAAACTCTGAAGGCTATGTCGACAACTTTGGTTCTCCGTCGAATCTCTTCGTTTCAGTTCCGATTCCTCAGAGAAACCCTGAGGATAGCCCTCTCGATCGCTCGCTGCACGACTTTCGCCTGTGGACCAGTCTGATGGTCAGGTTCATCATCATCAGGTTTAAATATATAATGCACATAAAACTCATAAGGTTTTTTTAAAATAAACAATTAAAATTTAATTTATGTTTTTTTACTTTTAAAATTTTCTCTTTAATTTAAAATGTGGTTACAAGAAGACGCGAGTTTACAAATATTGATTAGAATAAATATTTTAATGCAATTGTTTGATATAAAAAAGTTAATTCAAGTCAACTTCTAAGGGAGTGAATAAAAATACAAATTTTGGGACTTACATACAATTTGTATTATATATAATAGAACTCACGTCATTTATAATAAGTGTCAAGTTAGAGAAATAAAACATAACGTATCAACACTTGGACGCCAGAGAGCTGGCTACCTGATGACCAGCCTACCCATGAAATGTACCAGAGCTGCTCGGCACGCTCACTTCCTGGAGAATGCCTACCCCTGGCCTATGGTACGGGGTACGGTGACCGGGCCTATGGAAACGATCGCCAGTTATGCTCTTGCTAAGCAGGCAAGTACCCGAGCTGCGCAGGCGGCTTGGGACTATCTGCAATTGTATCTATAGGATAGGACGATCTACACTTTCATTTAGAAGCTGGCAATCATCGCTTGACGTAGCAACATCCAAACACAAAAACGCAATGTATAATAAAATTCAGATACGAATTGTTTATTTCTTCCACCAGATGAGTCGTTCAGAAATTGATTATGAAACGTTGAGTCGACAGTTTTTCGTTTTGTCTACCATTCGGATGTTTGTTTTTGAACGTAAATGGTTTCTGAACGGATCAACAATATCGCCGGCTCTAATTGGATTTATTTGCGGGCGCCTGGGCCCATTTCCCTGTGTTTTTGAACGAGTAAAATTAATTATTTCGATAATAGATTTTGTTGTTTTAACTTTGTTTATTTATATTTCAAATACACAGATATAGTATTAGGCAGTTCTAGGTCTAGAATGAAGAAGAAGTGATATATTTTTATATAACATAAAAAAAAAACAAATGAACTTAAAATAGCAAATGCCGTGACATAAATAAATATTGCCACATTCCAAATCAAATCAAGTCAAAATATCTTTATTCCTTGGACTTTACAAATTAATGATGAAGTAATCATATAACATTATAATAGTAGCTCGTATCGTAAAAATACCTCGTTGGTTCCTATGTCGCCGTATTCTCGCCCTACAATTTCACTACTAATGCAAGATATATGTAGCAGTTTGCGAATCACTCACACGGAGTCAACAAACGGAGCGCTGTGATTTGTCAATAGCTACTACTACAGATTCACATTTGTAACGAATATTATGCAATCCTATAAAATATCCTATAAAATATTGAATTTACTTCCGTTAGGTCCTAGACTTCTTTCCATTCGATTATAGACTAAAAAAACTGTTTAGTTACGAACCACAGTATAAGTAATTGTACTACGTATAGTATGGCTAATCCCTGCCGCTCTCTCGTGTCGACCTCACCTCCCCTCAGAGACAAATCTGGAACTGTTTGTATGGCGGCGCACGCAAACACGCTCATTCACGCTGTACACAGACGTCGTTGTCTATGTTAGTCTATGTAGTAGTACACGACGCGACATTTTTATGGAGTGGCCGGTGTGTGTTACCTACTGAACTAACTACCTAGTCCGAGTTTAAGCGGTATTTTTCCTAACACATTTTTTCATTTAGGATTTTTCAGAATTTTCTTTTTCTCAACTTCATTTAGAATTTTTACTGAAAAAAACTTTTTTTCCAACCTCATGTTTTTTTTCAACTTAAGTACTAATTTTTCTTTTTTTTTTCCAGAACCAAGATACGAAACAGCGTATGCGTGCGAAGGGAAGACTTTGAAAATCGGCTGCGGGGAGGGGTCCGTCATACACCTCATTAGAGCGAACTATGGAAGATTTTCCATCACCATATGCAACGACCATGGGAACACAGACTGGAGCGTCAACTGCATGTCCACAAAGAGTTTGCGGGTTCTGCATAGCAGGTAAGCTATATTTAACCTTTCGCGTGCCGCGTTCCCATGGTGGGTACAGGGTTGATACAGCGCTTAGGATATAATTGACAGGTCGCGTCACGTAGTTAATATACCTATCCTGCTCAAAGGCCCTACTGCTTCAGCTGAAGTTAGAGATTGACAAAAAGCCGGTCATTTTTTTTATTACAACGTGTGGCAGACAAGCATACGGCCTGCCTGATGGGAAACGGAATTTGTGTAGAATTAAAAAAATAAAAAATAAATGGCCAGTTTTTGGGCATAAATGCGAAATTTGGGATGTAAGTGGCTCATCGCCAGCGAAAGAGGCTCTGGCGAAAGAGAGGCAGGATACAGCGTATTTGTAAGCTGCACTAGTGGGGAAGTACCTCCACCTCACAGAATACCGCAGCCTTGATGGTTGTTGTGCCAACGGCCCGCCTGATGTAAACCGGTCACCGTAGACATATTAACGCTCGTAATCTTAAATCGTTCTCGCGTCGTCACCCCCGCTGCCAACGCAGCAATTACTACCTTTCTGGTGACCTCACCCATTCGCATTAACACACGAATTATTAGAAAAATGTTACCCTGGAGAATTCTTAACAATAACATATTTAGCTACAGTCCTTAATACGGTGAATTATCAAAAACAAATTGTTAAAAATTAATAAAACTGTATTCCTAAATCACCATGTGTATGAATGATAGAATGGGTAAATAAATGAATGAACGAGTAATTGAATGAATGTTTATTTGCCTGAAATGCTTATTATTACATATTTGTATGCTATGTAAGGCCCTATGGAGATCCTGCGTTAACAACGTACCCTATACCTAACAGCTAGTGCGCCTCGTGTGCCAACCTTCCGGTTATATCACGGGGATGCCAGTCTCCCGTCCAGTAAACCAACCAGACGAGAGGACCTTTACCTGCTCCGCTCTTGCGCTCGGTAAACTAACCGAGCTCGCAAGCGGAACAGTAGCAGGTCTTACTCCGTTTTCACCTGCATGCAGGCTACTTGCGTACTCTTAAGTCGAGTAGCTCGTGGCGAACCGACGCTCGGCGAACCAAGCATCAGGGCCCTACTACCACTCCCCAATCTCCATGAACCTGCGTTGACAGCGGGGTAGTGAATGGAACTCTTTATATTTCATGCAAGGTTCTGTGTGATACAGTAGCGACATTAGCCACTTTATTTCAAACAGGCCCCATGCGGCTTTACTCTCGAAAGCTATCAAAAACAAAACGTTTTGGCCAATCGCAAAACGTTCTTTAGCAAATAATCTTTAAAATATGCAAAAACTCGGCAATAAATTTTAATTTCAATGTCATCTCTGCTTACCCCCCACTGTTCTAGGCCGATATTCAAATGCATTCGAGTGGTCGTCAATTCGAATAATTTATATCGATACTCGATAACAGACGATTATGTATATCGATAAAATATTATTATTCCTATTAACATCGAAGTGTCTCCAATTAGTGTCGTGTTACCCGATCGTTTTGTTTCATAGATCTAAACGAAATGGACTGTGAAATAATTTTATAAAAAAGTAAAAAAAAAATTGTTGTGACAGTCAGCTTCAAGGGATTTATAGGAATGTTAAGCATCTACGAATACTAAGCATTATTCAGTAAATTAAAAGATAGTTACATTATATTGTAACCGGGGTCTCCTTTTAAGTATATAACACATGTGTTAGGAGACCCGCTCTTCCTTAGTAGAACAATTTGTATACATACTTTTTAAATAATATTTTTTTTTTTTACTAATAAAAAGAAATGAAAAATTAAATAGAAATAGAAATATTTTATGGAACTTTTGATATTAACCGTCGTTTGCAATCAAAATAATATTCCGAAAATTCATATTATGTTCCAACCTATAACAATCTTCGATTATAGAAAAATATATTTTTTTATTCGATGATCGATGATAATAACACTTTCAATTGCGTTCCAATATAATAATTGCATTGTACTTTTAATTAATCTCCAGAATCTTAAACACATTCACCATATGGGCTAATAAGAAACACAAAAAGTCTATTCAATCCATTCAATCAAATCTCTTGTAATATGAAATAAATATTTTTAAAGCATTCACCAAAATTAATGAAAAAAAAAACACTTCAGTTTACTTCTATAATTGCTGCCAACCAGTATTTGAATAATCGCATTAATTTCTTAAACTTTATATGACATAATTAATTATGGTCGAAAAGCCTTAGAATCTTAATACCTAACAATGGAGTAAGATAAAAATGTATTTCATCATCATCATCATCATCATCTCAGCCATTGAAAGTCCACTGCTGGACATAGGCCTCCCCTCTAGATCTCCAATAAGACCGGTTGGAAGCGGCTTGCATCCAGCGCGATCCTACGGTCTTAATGAGGTCGTCTGTCCACCTTGTGGGTGGACGTCCTACGCTGCGCTTGCCGGTACGTGGTCTCCACTCGAGAACCTTTCGACCCCATCGGTCATCCGTCCTCCGTGCTATGTGCCCTGCCCACTGCCACTTCAACTTGCTAATCCGCTGGGCTATGTCGGTAACCTTGGTTCTTCAACGGATCTCCTCATTTCTGATTCGATCTCGCAGAGAGACTCCGAGCATAGCCCTCTCCATAGCTCGTTGGGCTACTTTGAGCTTGTTCGTAAGGCCCATAGTGAGGGACCACGTTTCAGTGCCGTAAGTCATCACTGGTAACACACACTGGTCGAAGACTTTCGACTTGAGTATTTAAGTCCAATTAAATACGTATTTTTATTCTAAGTAATGCCAGTCTATCTAGTTCTTGAGGCATGGTAAGTCAATGGTTATTATGCAATAGTGACGTCCAAAGCATATCTCGGTTTCTTTTTGATCATGGGAATTATTGGCATCTAAATGATATTCATAGGATCACAAAATTATTATTGACGATATTTTTGCTTAATTAATTTTAGTGTTATATCTTTATTATGCCAAAGATAAGGCTACCGTCTTGATATTTATCAAATTGGACATTTATATAATTGGAGATGTTTAATAAATTGCATACTTAATATACGTAGAAACTAAAAAAAAGATTATATCTCTATGAGATTTATTCCAACCCTAACGTGCATGCATAGGTAATTTTTTGAAAACAAGCTATGCAGTCGAACAGAAACTTTTGTTTATTTAAAAGTATTTGTTTGCTTGTTTGTTTGCAAAACTTTATTACCTACCTACATACAAACAAAGAATATATACACTATTCGAAACACAACAACAAATTCAAAGGGACCAATTTGTACAATGGAAGACTAATCCTATAAGGAATCTATTCCTTTTATATACTAAAGTATATACTATTTTTCAATTGCTTAGAACATGTAAAATTTCTTTATTCACTCTAAGTGTGGCTGGATGAAATCTCACCTTATAAAGAGATAAGCTCACCTTTGTATACTCGTACTTGTTTGTACTTAAAATTCTGTATTTGTGGTTGTTATGTAAAAAAGAATTCATACATATAACAGAAAAAAATATAAAATTACGGTAGTAGTAGTGAGAAGCTCGATGGCATCGTTCTGCATGTCTGTCTAATCGAACATCCATGGACAGGCTACGGTCGACGTTACTTAACTTGCGTAGTTAAGTAACGTCGACCGTAGCCTGTCCATGGATGGGTTTATTTATCTCGAGCTACTCCGTTCTTCGGAGGACATGTTAAACCATCGGTCCCGACTGTTGTCAGTAGATGACAGTCGTTAAGCCAAGTCAGTGGCTTTTAGGCGCTTTGAAAAAGTTGGGTTCCGTCGATCCGCTGTTGAGCAACGTCGTATGCTGTTAACCCCTTAGGTTGCGGGGAGTCCCGTATCTCAGCAGTGGAAAGAATAAGGGTTGACGACAATAATTCTTTTTGATGCTTTGAAGGCCCGGCTATCTTTTTTTTTTCTTTTTTTTTTATACCACTAGAGGTCTAGTGGCAGACAAGCATACGGCCCGCCTGATGTGAAGCGGTTACCGTTACCGTATTAACGCTCGCAACATAATATATCACTTGCGCGCCGCCACCCCCGCTGCCAACGCAGCATCTCCTTTTCTGGTGATCTCACACACTCGCAGGAACACAACAATTCAATTTTTGGGATGTAAGTGGTTCCCCAACATCTTTGAACCAAAGCCAACTTCACCTGCACGTGGTGCACCCTGCTGACAGACAAACAAAGCTCTGGCGAAAAGAGAGGTAGGCAGCGTAATTGTAGGCTACCCGACTGGAGAATGTACCTCCACCTCACAGAATACCGGAGCCAAATAACTTGAGGGTTGTTGTGTTCCTGCGAGTGAGTGAGGTCACCAGAAAGGAAGGAGATGCTGCGTTGGCAGCGGGGTTGGTGGCGCACAAGTGATATATTATGTTGCGAGCGTTAATACGGTTACGGTAACCGCTACACATCAGGCGGGCTGTATGCTTGTCTGCCACCAGAGGTAGTATAAAAAAAAAAAAAGATAGCCGGGCATACAGCATCAAAAAGAACTATTGTCAACCCTCAAGGGAATTGTTATTTGGCTGCGGTATTCTGTGAGGTGGAGGTACATTCCCCAGTCGGGTAGTACCTACCTCTCTTTTCGCCAGAGCTTCGTTTGTCAGTCAGCAGGGTGCACCACGTGCAGGTTAAGTTGGCTTTAGTTCAAAGATGTGGATAAACCACTTACACCCTATAAACCCTATCTGTTTGAATTATATTTATATTTTTTAGTCGCTCCTGAATTGAACAAAACTCTACAGTAAAAACTCACTTGCTTTTGGATAATATAAGATGCCAGAAGTTTACTGTAGTAAATCTCCATATTGATGTTCCGTATGACCAAAATATTACAGCATAACACGAGTTCAAATACTTAAGCCACTGTAAACTAGGTCAAAGCAATAAAATAAGGGCCGATACGTATAAGCACAAGTAACAAACACCGTAATCTGTGATGGTTCGCTTCGGGAAGTGTTGGAAATTGTCGAAAATTAAAATATTCGCTACACCCAAGTTTATCACGTTAACCCCGCGAGATTGCCAATAAAGTGCGCGACCCGGGCCCGGCTCATGCAAATGATGCCCAAATTGATTGTCTACGCCTCGTGTGGCCTCATTACTTTTTCATCTCGAAACATTTTTTGGGTTCCTTCAGTTGGCTTTATGGAGTGTTTCCTTTGCCGTGGATTTTTAAGTTAATCATATGGTGACAGTATTATTTCATTCCGAAAATATCGCTTTTTGCAATGCAATTATGTGCAATAAAGAGATAAGATATAAGTCAAATTACAAAAGTTTATTATTCCCACTAATTTCTTCTGGTTAAATTCGTTGTGAGTTCCAAGCAGCCGTAGTTTTACCCCCGGGACTGCAATGGACCGTTTTTAATCCTGGCTACACAGGAGACACAGTGGTGGGAATGTGTGGTGCGATAAAAAAAATATAGGGACAGGCGTCCGGGTTAAGTACTAAATATTTGTGGCATTTTTGATCGGTCCTATCTAAAGAGACTTTTTTCACATTATCTTAAAAATATCGTGGGTACAAATAGTGTAAATATTTATGTAACTGACGTAAATCATCAGGCTCCTAAAAACTCCCGCCCGAGCTTAGTAAACGAGCAGAGCTAAGCGAAGGCGAAATCCTTAATATTATAGTATCTCTCTTTCGCTAGAGCCACGTTTGCTAGATGGGTTTGAACCTCAAACTAATTATAAAAACACAGTTCTAAATACACGTATTATTTTTGTATACCACACTGACTTAATGACCCAAAATAAGTCTTAGCGTCCAAAATGATAGTTATTCACTACCTCTGCCCTGCAAGATTTGTCTTTACCCATTGACTTGTAGTTCGCACATGTCGTCTTCCGTCTGTTACTCCAGCGACCTTAGGCGCAATCCTCTAACATCCTTACAGCGAAGGCTTTTATCACACCGACCTTCAATCAACTTGATCGAAGACACCGACTAATAAATTCTAATATTATATTTTGTTCACAGATGTAGCATGTTCCAGAACTGCAGTATATTAGCCAGCACAAACATGTTCGGGGACCCTTGTCCTAACACGTTGAAGTACTTAGAAGCGCATTACCAATGTGTACCGGGTAAGTCTTCGTTTTATTTTGTAATATGGCTGACTGTTTGGCATATGAACACATAGTTATAATAGGTCTAGAGTTCTAGACATAAAAATATTTTGCTTATTCACGCCTGAAACTCAAGATCAGAATATATAAAAACAGTTCTTTGATTATATGATAGATTTTTTAAAATATTAAATGAACTGACCTTATAATATCAATGATGGTGAACCTGCAGGTTAACCCTGCAGGTTCACCATCATTGATATTATAAGGTGTATAATTTTTGACGAGATACAACACTGCTTAAAGCGCAGTAGAGAAGCACAGAACATGACAAAGTGCTGCAGGGTGCCCATTAATATACTACTTTTGGAGTTATTAAAGAGGGCCTGAAGATGTCGATGACATCATGAGCTTCCAAGGCGTCGTTACTCATGCCAGTTTAACTTAATACGTCTAAACTGGCTTTAATCGAATAAGTCTAGCAACATGGAACGAAGCCTGGCAGTGGATGATTTTATTCATTTCCAACTTCTCTATGTTTCGTAGGGTAAATTTAATATGTCGAAGTAATTACATAGTCTTAAAATTTTTACGTAATAAAAATTATGGTAACTACTGGTTACCTATTAATTATGGTACTACTTTGACGAGCTCGGTGGCGTAGCGGTCAATGACGCGGCTTCGACACCAACGCTCGTGGGTTCGATTCCCACATAAGACAAACATTTGTGTCCATGAACATGTCTGTTTGCCTTAGTCTGGGTGTTTTCTATATATCATAAGTATCATAAGTATGTATTTACAAAAAATAAAATGTATTTACGTATGTTTATCAGTTGTTTAGTACCCGTAACACAAACTTTGTGCTTAATTTGGGATTAGATGGCGCTGTGTAAATTGTCCAGAAATATTTATTTATTTCTTTATTTACTGGGTTGCCCACTCGACAGTCGCAACTGACACCTATTGTAGGATAAAGCTATGTTACTGGTGTCAGTGCTCAACCATCGGAATGTTTTTAACAACATTGTCGTTAGGTAACAGTCTTTAAGCCAAGTCAGTGTCCTTTAGCCGACATGAAAACACTGGTCTCAGCCAACGTTTCAACGAAGCAGCGGCACTGAGTGTCCTCTCCGACGTATATAGAAGGGAGATCAGTTTCCAAGCTGTGATATGAGTATGCTTTGCTGCTGAAGTTTAAGAATAAACTAATCTAAGTAATTTTTTTTTTAGCATCAACAACGAGTACGACAAACCGACCATCACCACCGTGGCTAATCACCTCCCAACCGACGGTGTGGCGGTCCACTGCACCACCAATACCGAAGAGTCCAGTGCAGACACAGCAAGGGGAACGGAAGAAACCTACTGTGATCACACCACCTACCTTCAGGCCTCATATAACTCTACCACCTGAGGTGAAGCTCGGAGATGTTGGCACTAAGGTATGTGTAATTCAACTGGTATATACAGTGTGTCTGGGTTTCGACTCCCCTCCTCTTGAAATGGCCGCCATTTTAATTTTATTTTTGGTAGCGCGAGCAAAAATAAAATATTTCTATGGATCTGAAAGTCTTACAGATATGAAAAAGAATTCATTTAAAAGGTGATGACGTCGTCTATCAACTAATATAAAGATTAATTTGAAAATATTGACTCAAAAACAAAGAAAAAATATAAGTTTTTTAAACTTATTACAAAAACTATCCCTATTAACTGCAATGGACTTAACTGTTCATTGCCTTTTTTGGTGGTCGCCGCTGTTAATCCTGGCTACACAGGAGGCACAATGGTCTGATGTGCCCCGTCCCAACATACCTAAGGCTTTTGAATAGAGTAGCCCATAATACAAGACCTTTATTCCAGAAGACCACAACTAGACAACCTGACTCCTCGTCTGAGCGGGAACCACCGCAGATTCCTCGCGATAATGTACCTGAAGTGAAAGAAGAAGCACCGAAAGTAGCCGAAACTGACAACAGCCCCAGGAATGATAAACCAAACAAGGAAGATGACATAGGTATGTTGTACGACATTTTCAAGTTTTCATGATTTACAGACTATTGTGGCTCACTATTATCTTTACAATTAATTTCATCTAGTCGCAATGAATTATGGCCAGGTGTCTGAGGATTCTCTAGAGAAAAAAGTAGAGTTTAGAGATTTTGAATTAAAAGCAGTTCCACAATTCTAAATTTACATGAATTTATTTAAATGAGTAAAGAATATTAGACAGGTCCAGAGGTGCAGCTTTAGCAAAACAAAACAAAAAAAAGCTTTACATCCAAGCGATACTTTTGTTGCAAGTAACTGTAAGCTTTGGCAATTATCTCTCTATTAGAATTGTAAACGCATGGATCGGGGAACACGGAGTTTTCGTTGTCGTCAGCCCTTATTCAGCCCACTGGTGGGACGCACCCCTCAATTGAAGGGGTTTAGACCACGCTGCTCAACTGCGGGTTGGCGGAGGCCATAGATATGATAACTTGAAAATCACAATTTTGGACAATTTTGAAAAGGCTCTAGAACAAAAGGCTACTGAGTTATGACGTCACAGCTAGGTATTTTGTATACAATAAAACAGAAATGTGTACGACAGCTATATTAAATACTGCGTGTATGTAGCTAGTCCCGTAACAAAAGTTATATATTTTTATTGTTTTCCCATAGATATTTTTTTTAAATCTCATCATTTTAAATTGGACTTTCCCACCAAACTTTGATCGACCATAAAACAAGTCGGACATACGTTCTTAAAATTTCAAGATTGCAGATCGTTCTAGTTTTGTATATTTTACGATGCAGATAAATATTTTTTATAAACCATTATCTTTTAGCCTATTTGCTGATTTATGTGAAAATGTTTTTTTATCAGCTGTGACAGAAGAAACAATACATTGGCCGGTGAAGGATGAAGACTCTGACTCCACTTCACCTGTGCACCTGCCACCAAACGAGAACCGTCCAAAAACAAACCTAGAAGATGACATGGAAAAGATTTACTGTAAGTATGACATTTCTGGAATTTTTGATTGGGACAGGAGGGTATTAGAGAGTAGGCCACGCGTAGGACGACGAAGCGTTGGACGCCCTCCTTCTAGATGGTTCGATGACCTTAAGAAAGCGGCTGGATGCGGAAGGCGGAGGATCGTATTTGGTGGAAAGCATTGAGGAGGCTTATATCCAGCAGTGGATAGATAAAGGCTGACGATGATGATGACACGTCCATTAGACTAAGTCACTTCTTTCACCGTCGGCGATGAACGAGATTTGAGTATAGGTAACAAGTATAAAGTTTTTTTTTATACTACGTCGGGTGGCAGACAAGCATACGGCCCGCCTGATGTGAAGCGGTCACCATAGCCATATTAACGTTCGCAACATAAAATATCGCTCGAGCGCCGCCACCCCCGCTGCCATCGCAGCATCTCCTTCCTTTCTGGTGACCTCACTCACTCGCAGGAACACAACAGCCCTCAAGGGAACCGTTATTTGGCTGCGGTTTTCTGTGATGTGGAGGTACATTTCCCAGTACATTCGCCAGAGCTTCGTTTGTCAGTCAGCAGGGTGCACCGCGTGCATGTGAAGTTGGCTTTGGTTCAAAGATGTTGATGTACCACTTACACCCCATAATATGTAAAGGTATCGCCGGCAGTGTGAACAGATTCCCAAATGCGCCTCTTTCTTTCGCAATCTGTATATTACGTACGTACGTTTCTTGAGTAAGAAAATAGTCTATAGTTGGTTGTTTTTTCGCCGGTGGTGGGACAAGTGCTTAAGCAAGATATTTACCACTATAGATATTTTGTGAAACTTATATACCCACGCTATGGTTGTATTGTACTTCCCTATACACGTGCAGCCTATGTAGGGATTATACGCAAAGGGCCTGCTCAGCTCTTCCGATTCAATATAATGGCGCGTTTCGGGTGTTGATGGGGCTGCCCCGTTTCTGTAGCGCATCGGGCATGTTCGCGGTTGCACGTGGATTGCTTTTCGGTAACTATGCGCAAAAGATTGGTCCCTGGTGCGCAGGGACCGGGACAGCCCTAACAACATCCTCAAAATGATTGTAGGCAGAGTATACAGTAGCATATAGAGGCACTATATGCTGCACTGCTGTAAGCTGCACATTCCCAGCGATTAATGTCGATTGTACTTACTACCACCTTATAATGGAATACTTACTAACAAAATGCGTCATGTTACTTGAAATTTGAAAAGAAATTATAATAATATGGTATTTAAAGCGTAGCGGAAAATCCTAGATCTATGGCATTTGCAATGTTCATTCATAACAATAGAAATTTAAAAGTAGGTGCATATTGGGCATTCTAGCACAGGTGCATATAGGGATTTCAAGCAATCTCTTAAATGCGTGTATTACAGTGCTGCAGATATCAAAACAGATAATCACTTTCAACATGCAAGCGTACAAGAACTTTTCAACTGTTTTAGTACTATAGTACTAGGTTAGATTTATGAACAGGATTACTAGCAAAATTTTACAAAATTTAATGGCCATTATTAACTTTTCTAGTGTAACCTTATGTCCTGTCAGTCACTTGACAGATTGTACGAAATCAGTTCGAATTCAATATTCATTGTTAAGAAGACAGGACAACGTCTCTTGGGTTAGCTAGTGCTATAGCAAATTAATTAATCAATAATTCGAAAGATAAAACGGAAAGTAAATAAGCAAATCGAAAGACATGCGTTGATTACTGATACTTCATAATTTATTAAACTGGGTTCTGTTTCGTTTCCAGCAACAAGCTCTACAGTGAACCTTGGCAGAAGAGCATATTGCCCGCAAGTTAACACGAGAGGTCTCCATTGGAACTGGACTCTGGTTAACACGTATGCCGTCCAGCCCTGCCCTGGTGGAGCTAGTGGCTTGGCTAAGTGGAAGTGAGTATAATTATTTCCTTTATTCATGTAAGATGTTATGCCGAACAAGGCAGATAATGTCGTCATCTTCATTTCTAAGCAACGAAATAGAAAGCCTGGGGGAGTAGTTATTTTATCAGATTGCAGTCTCTTAAGTGGCATTATTGACAACTACTAAAGATTATATCAATGCTAGAGGACTGTATTAATGTGAAATATGAAGGAAACACTTAGTAAAGAACCGTCGTCAAAGATCTTACTCCCAGAGAACATGGTGTGCTGTATCATCGAATTCATGATTTGCAGTAGAATATTCGCATATGGGCGACGACATTAATTTTATCGAAAAGAGTTAAGTTTTAAAATTGCCATGCTCAGTTAAAAATTGCAAAACGGGGTGATTGACTTCTAACCACTTTTTATTTAATCTTTCACTTACCTTTTTTTTTTTTTTTTTTTTTTTTTTTTTTTTTTTTTTTTTTTTTCTGTATCTGATTTGCAATCGGTCGTGAGACCATAAGCGAATTTGTTCTGAGGTAATATGGCTTGTTTTGGTGGGGTGGCCAGTGCCGCCCCTACCAATCAAATAAGGTGATCCCTTCTAAGTCTCTTGACCACCATTGACCGGTCCAGCAATTCCGCTATCAGAGGATTTTGGTGTAAGAACAACCGCTCCGTGTATTGTGTCCTGTACCGCTCGATTTCAGATTTCACTGTCGGCACGTTCAGATATTCATGAACTTCATCGTTTCTTGTGAACCAAGGAGCGCGAACTATTGCCCTCAAGATGCAATTCTGTACGCGTTGTAGACAGAGTATGTTGCTTTTACTTGCAACACCCCATAGCTGAATCCCGTAGGCCCAAACTGGTTTTAGCACCGAGTTGTAGATAAGAAGTTTGTTGTCCATCGACAATACAGAGTTCCTCCCCATGAGCCAGTACATATTACGAAACTGGTGGTTGACTTGATCTCTCTTTTGTTTTATGTGATGTTTCCATGTGAGGCGCCTATCAAGGTGGAAGCCAAGGTACTTCACACAGTTTGAGTGCGGCAGAATATCATCACCAAGTCTTACAGGTGGACAGTTTCCTCTCCTCAAGGTGAATGTGATATGGTTAGACTTTGCCGCGCTAGCACGTATACGCCACTTGCACAGCCATTTGTAGGTAGCGTTTAGTTGTTCCTGAAGTTTGCGGCTGGCAGTAGTTGGATCATTGTCAACAGATAGGTAGGCTATGTCATCGGCATACGTTGCTACGGTGATGCCGTCTTCCACAGGTAGATCATACGTAAATATGTTATATAGTACCGGTCCAAGAACCGAACCCTGTGGTACACCTGCCTCTATATAATGAAATTTGGATCGCGTTTCTCTTTGTTTGACTTGGAAGGATCGATCAGAGAGGTATGATGCAACAAGCGAAAACATCGAATGTGGGAGATTTTCTTTGACTTTTACCAGGAGCCCCCTGTGCCACACGCGGTCAAAAGCCTGCTGCACATCAAGGAAAGCAGCTGAGCAGTACTTTTTGCGTTCAAGGCTCTGCCTAGCGGTATGATATACTCGATGAACTTGTTCGACCGTTGAATGGTATTTGCGAAAGCCAAACTGATGAGATGGAATAACAGCAGAGTCATTCAATGCTGTTTTGAGTCTGATAAGGAATATCCTTTCCCATAGCTTAGAGAGTACGGGTGTTAGGCTTATCGGCCGATATGATAATGGTTCATGTTCTGGTTTTCCTGGTTTGTGAATCATCACTACTTGTGAAATTTTCCAGAGAGCCGGGAAGTGAGAGGTTCTAAAGATTGCGTTGAATAGATATGTGAGGAACACAATACCCTTTCTGGACAGATTTTTCAGTATTGTCGGAGTAATCAGATCATAACCCGGTGCTTTTCCGGACTCAAGTGCTTTTATCTCCATAGCAATTTCTCTCGGTGAGGTCGGAGTTATTGGAAAACTCATCTGCAAGTCCTGGTGGAGTATTGCGTCGATGTCAGACTCATCGGTAGAGCTCTCATTTGGTGTAAAGACTGCTGCTAGGTGTGCTGCGAAGACCTCCGCTTTTTCTGAATCAGTTCTGGCCCAAGAGGTCAGTGTTCTAATAGGAAAATGAGGTTGTTGTGGCCTATTTAGATTTTTCGTTGCTTTCCAAAGTGAGTGAACGCCAGTTCCAGACGGGGACAAGGACTCAAGATTTTTCTTCACAATATCATCGGCCGACTGTTTTAGGATAGCCCTGAGTTCTTTAATCGCTTTATTTAATCTTTTTCTATCAAGTGGATGGCGTGATTGATGCCATATCCTTCTTAGACGGCGCTTATCCAAAATTTTTTGTTTTATGTCTGCTGGGTTAACGAAATGGGCATCGGTTTCATCTTGGGTGGGCGTGTTAGTCCAGGCTGCAACTTGTATTAGATTTGTAAAGTATCTACAAGCTTCATCTACGTCGTCTCGGTCTTTAAGGGGGATCGAGAGGTTAATGTTTTCATCGAGATAGCTTCTGAAACCCTCCCAGTCCGTTTTCCGGTTGGTGAGAGATTCTGGTTTTTCCCGTACGAGTGGAGTGGTGCTCAGTGTTAGAATAACTGGAGTATGGTCCGAAGATCCGTCAAGGCTAGATTCGACACCAGTATGTAGGGATGCTATGCCCTTCGTAATAAAGAAGTCTAAGAGGTCAGGCAACTTCTGTGGATCACTGGGCCAGTATGTGGGTTCACCAGTTGATAGTGGTTTAAGATGATTTACATCAACACAGCTCTTCAATTCTCGACCTCGGGTACTTGTACAGCGAGAACCCCAATAGGTGTGTTTACCATTCCAGTCACCACCTGCCACAAATCTCGAGCCCAATGTTTGGAAGAAGTCAGCGAACATTTCAGAGGTTATTCTATGTCTAGGTGGACAATATATTGAAGAAAACGTCATAGATCCGCAGCGATCTTCAATTTTTATGGACGTTGCTTGAAGATGCGGTGTAGAGAAGGGCTCCAAAATTGAGTGCCTCAAATTAGCTCTAATGACCAAAGATGTTCCAGCATGTGCTCTTCCATCGGGGTGTGGAGTGGTATATATGTTGTACCCTTTAATGCGGAAGTCACTTCTCGCAGTAGCATGTGATTCTGATATTAACACTATATCCAGCTTATTGGTCAGTATGATAGATTCTAGCTCATGGATGTTGGGAGCTAGGCCATTGATGTTCCAGGCCGCCACTCGGAGGGTCGCCATTTAGGCGAGCTTGTTGATGACTGTTGTCAACAGCCCCAGCAGGGTACTGATTTGTTGTAGGAGTTGATCTATTTTTTCGTTTTGCTTCACTAAAAGTTGTTCCAGTGAGTTTTGTTGAGTTGTATTCTTATTTTCCAGATTTGCGTTATAAGTGGTTCCTGCAGTTATGCTTGCATATGACTGTTGAGCACGACATTGGAAGTTTGATTGGGGTAGGTCACTTGCGGGTTTTCTTGATGCTTGTGTGATCGTGGCTTTGACATCTCTGTGTTGAGTAATCGTTTTGCTACGGTTCAGCTTTCTTGAAGCTATTTCTTTGTAGACCTGGCATCCTTTATAGTTAGCAGGATGATCACAGAAACAGAGAGCACATTTTGCAGGTGTATTTCTGTCCTTCTTGGGACAGTCAGAGGTTTTATGTCCTTCACCACATTTTACACACCTATATGGTCTCATGCAGTTGTTTTTTGAGTGGCCATACTGTTGGCATCTCTGGCATTGTACTATAGTTTCTCTTTTGCGTGGATCTTCAATCTTAACCACTTGGTGGTGTATATACTTAATGTCTTTCACCAGTTTATTATTGCTATGGGGTTCTAGGTTAACAAAGAAAGTTGAGGTGGGTTTTTTGTCTGGACCATAGCGGGAGTTGATAATTTCACCTTGCACTTTGTTGCCAGTTTTTTCAATTTCTTGAATGATGCTTTCATATGGAGTAGTATGGTGAAGGTTCCTTATGACTATCCGGTAGGGTTTCGCTTCTTTTCGAGTAAATGTGTGTCCTATTAATCCTTTTTGTCTTATGAGATTGATAACCTGTTTGTAACTGTCTGCTGTGTCTACCATCACGCGCAGGTTGTTCTTGTTTACTATTTTATACTTGAAATTAGTGGAGCCAATGACGGACTCCAGTAATTTTGTGAGTTCGTTTAGATCTTCTATCCCATAAAGTATGATTGGTGGAGGCCTATAAATTGGACTATGGTCACTGTTAGTGTCTTCCATGAGATCTGTTGGAAGATCATTAAAGCGATTTTGTGTGTGGATTCTATCATTTGATGGTGATCGCTGTGACACTTTTCTTTTCTTTGACGATGGCACGCGTTGCCATGGCAGGTGTTGTTGGATTGCATCGGACATTTGCAGGTCTGTCAGATTTGAGGTATTATCTGGGTGTTTTTCAGAGATGGATGGAGTTATCTCACTGGATGTGTTTTGCGATGCAGACGACAGCTCGCTGAGTGAACTGGATCTTTGTTTGCTAAAGATCATAGGAAGAAGGACTTGACGGGTCCTTAGGTTCTTAGGAGTTTGCTTGTTTAAATTATTTGACATTTGGTTCCCACGAGTACGGGTCGAATTTAGGTGGTCACTTGCAGGTTACGCCCATCCCTTGTAAGAAGGCACGCTACAACGATGGTAGCCCAGTCCATCGAGGTTGGTGTTCGGAACTGGAATCCCTCCAGCCATTCATCCTTTTGGCACAGTCCTCACCTTAGGATTGGGGTGATTTATTATTGAGGTTGTCTTCCTCGTGGTTCAGGCGATTAAGCCAAAGCCCCCAGCCTCGTGAAACATGACCACGAGGTACCGGGTTGTTGAGGTCATTTCCTACCTTCAACTACCAAGCTGATTAGACTCGTTAGATCGGGTTACTTGACCGCCGCCCAAGACTCGGCGTTGTTACTCGTTTAGCACCACCCGGGGGACACGTGTAGGGTGAGCCTTAAATAAGGTGGTAAATCCTACGGACGCGAGCAACCTCACCCCCCTTTCACTTACCTATTGAAAGAACATGCTCAAATATATAGTAGCGAAGTATAGTACTACGATAGTAGATAAGTAGGATATAGTGCAATAAAATTATAAGTTACCCGACTGGGGAAGTACCTTCACCTCTCACAATACGACACTGCAGCCAAATAATAATTGATGCTACTCGTGTCAATGCAAGTGAATGAGGTTACCAGGAAGGAAAATGTTACTGCAATGGCAGCGGGGGTGACGGTTACGGTTACCGCTTCCCATCAGGAGGGCTGTTTGCTCAATTGACCTACCTTTTTGGATGGTAATCAAAAAAATACAAGTTTGTTTAACCTAATTAATTTATTCTTAAGAGGAGCCCGGTAGTCGAATGGCTAGCAATGGCCAATTTGACTCCGAGGGTTCGATCCCCGCACAAGACAAATATTTGAGTGCATGAACATGTCTGTTTGTCTTGGTCTGGTTGTTTTCTATGTATTTAACAAAACAAATGTATTTATGTATTATTTCAGTTATGTAGTGCACATAGTACAAGCTTTGCTTAGTTTGGAACTAGATGGCAGTGTATAATTGTCCAGGAATATTTATTTACTTACTTATTTTAAATTCCAGATGCGTATTGATATCTTACCAGCACAATGACGAGGACCGCCACAGGAAAAGAGGCAATCTACAATCTGGAGAGAACTACCACGACTTGGGTCTGGACCAGACCAACGACAGGCAGTTGCAGATATCGAGGATTGGCTCTGATTCTTTGCTCAAAGGTACGTATAGCTAACAAATGAGAACTTGACTAAGCCCAGCATCGAGATCTAAAAATGTAGTGGATTCTTCAGGAACGTGAAGATATGAGAAGTAGAAAAAAACCAACAACTCATATAATCATAGACAACCCAATATTCATCTACTGGGATACTGGTCACCCCCTCAATCAAAGAGATCTATACGTTGGCGAAGGCCAGTGTTTTCAAGCCGCCTAAAGGCCACTGACTTCGCTTAACGACTATCATCTAATGACAACAGCCGGGACCGACGGCTTAACGTGCTTGCCGAAGCACGGAGGAACCCGAGATAAATAAACCCATCCATGGACAGGCTACGACCGACGTTGCTTAACTTGCGTGTTCGATTAGACTGACACGCGCAACGACGCCATCAAGCTTCTCACTCATTTAACGTTTGTGTGTAATCATTGAGTCCGCAAATAGAATTTATTAAATTTTTTGTTTGAAATCATTGAGGATTGCTAATTATCAACAAATCGTTTGATAAAAACAGAAATAAATCAAAAGTGTTTAGTTTCGATTACATTTTCCTCTTTAATTTTATTTTTATATTACGTTTGACGAGCTCGGTGGTCGAATGGTTAGCAATAGCCACTTTGACTCCGAGGTCGCGGGTTCGATTCCCGTACATGACAAACATTTGTGTGCATGAACATGTCTGTTTGTCTTGGTCTGGGTGTTTTCTATGTATTATAAGTATGTATTTACAAAAAAAAAAAAAAATAAGTACATTTATCAGTTGTCTAGTACCCATAACACAAGCTATGCGCTTAATTTGGGACTAGATGGCGCTGTGTAAATTGTCCAGAAATATTTATATTTTTATCGGTTTTTTGATGTGATATCTAAATCGATGAATGCGGCGGCTGTACACACGTAAAAGCATGACTCATTGGCACGTTCCACTTGAACCGAGCGTGCAAGCGAGAGCACTGAACAAGCGATAGAGAGGCACGATCGACCTATGTTTCTTATAATAAATAAATAAATATTGTCTGACAAATTACACAGCGCTATCTAGCCCCAAAGTAAGCGAAGCTTGTGGTATGGGTACTAGACAACTGATAAACATACGTAAATACATTTTTTTTTTGTAAATACATACTTATTATGATACATAGAAAACACCCAGACCAAGACAAACAGACATGTTCGTGCACACAAATGTTTGTTCTGTGTGGGAATCGAACCCACGAGCGTTGGTGTCGAAGGCGCGTCATTGACCGCTACGCCACCGAGCTCGTCGAATTATGTTATGACGTTATCACGTAAAATTATCGTCCGTAAACCGACATTAGACAACCAATTTTTATTTTATTTTAGTACTCGTGTTAATTTTTTTTTTTTGTTTCTGAAGGTCGAGACGGCGATATACCGGACCATTTGATAGATTACCGTAATAGCGGCGTTTCGGATGCACAGATAAACCAACACCAAGGCAACGGGGAATTTGCTTACTGTGAGTATTGCTTCTAATCTTATTTCTTTTTATCTGAGAGGGGGGCGAGCATGTGTGTCACCTGGTGGAAACCAATCACCACCGCCCATGGAGATCAGTAACACCAAGGGGTCGCTGATCCATTGCCAGCCTCCAGCTCATTCCTTTCTTCTGTTATAAATGCGAAAGTTTGAGTATATTTGTCACTCAATCATGCCAGAGGTATGAAATTTGGAACAGAAATAAATTATAGTCTGGAATAGCACATGGGCTATTTTTTATTATGGATAGTATCTTATTTCAATGGGAACGAAGTTCACAAAAGCACTTCAAGCCTTCGGGTCCTACCGACTAAGCTGAAGCCGATATGAGCCTATTGGATTTTTTGAATGCGAATATAAAACGCTCATGTTGCGAAGAGATTTTCCTACCGGGGTTTTGCCCAGGAGATTACAGTAAGAGGTCCTTTCGTGATGCATCATATACTAAAAATATCTATAAGGCTTCGGTTATAGCTGACAATATATATATATATTAATTTGACCCTGTCTGTTTATTTTACAGCAGATGCGATCCCTGAATGGCATGGCTCCACTCCTGATCTAAGTGAGTGCCGGTCCGTGTGGCTCAACAGTTTAGAAGCGAGGGTCAAGGAGGGAGAGTCGCTGCTCAGCATCAGCAACGACTTGGCACAGGTCGGTATCTTTAAAAAGATTATTATCATAGGTTGTTGTTGTTGTAATCTCTTTATAGTACAAAAATAATTATTACACATTTTAAAAAAAAAATAACGATAATGCGCAATGAAAATGCACACTTATCCCTATCAGAGATCCCTTCCAGTCAACTTTTAAATAAATAAATAAATATTCCTGGACAAATTACATACTGCCATCTAGTGCCAAACAAAGCAAAGCTTGTCCTATGTGTTGATAACTGATATTATACTTAAATACATTTTTTTTTGGCCGTGTGGTTTCCGGCAGACTAGAATAGAAACACTCCGTCTATTCCCGTGGATGTCGTACAAGGCGACTATGGGAAATACATTATAAAACATCGATCAGGCCTCCCCAACCCGTCTGGCCAGCGTGGGGAGTGTAGGCCAAATCCTCATTCTATCTAGGACGGACGAGAGAGGGTCGTGCTCCTGTAGTGGAGACTAAAATGACCTGAAGATGATGACATTTTTTTTTGTAAATATTCGTATAAAAAAGACAAACAGACATGTTCATGCACAGAAAAAAAGCAGCCATTGCTAGTCAATCGACCACCGAGCTCGTCAAATTATTCGTATACATTCAAAGCAATCAGGCAAGGATAAGTTGTATATTATCCATGTCCGTTTTTTAAACCCAATTATCGTTATTCAGCATCATCTCATTCCTCTTCTGCTTCTTTCGTCATATTTTATCGTGCTCAATTGCAGGTGACGTCATCAAAAACCCTCTACGGCGGAGACATGATGATCACAACTAGCATCATGAAGAAGCTGGCGCAAGGCATGGCCCGTGATGTGAAGACATTCCCTGATGCTAGGCAGCGGGAAGCCCTCGTAGCGGATATGCTACTTGGTGTCATCAAAACTGGTTAGTATTGACTATAGATTTTTATATGATGACGGGTGCCATACAAGCGTACAAACCGACTGATGTCTGATGTAAAGCGGTTACCGTATCCTTCATAGACGTACGAAATACGCGGAGTATTGCTCGCAAGTCTTTTTTGACGTGATAAAGTCTTAAAAAATCGATGAACGCGGGCTGCACGCACGAAAAAGCATGACTCATTGTCACGTTCCGCCTGAGCCGAATGTGCAAGCGAGAGCGTGGAACAAGCGATATAGAGGCACGATCGGGGGATCAGGGGAGGGGGAAGCTCTGCCATTTTGAGATTTAGTGCACATAAAGTGGTAACGTACAACACACGGCCGTGTCCATGACACAGCCACACCCCATTTTTGTTTTGATCTACATATATCTATCTATATATATAAAAGAAAGTCGTGTTTGTTACAACACTTATAACTCGAGAACGGCTGGACCGATTGCCATGGTTTTTGATTTGTTGGATTTGTTTCCGTCCCGAATAGCAGAATAACTCTTAAAAACATTGGAAAATTCTCGAAAAATAAAATAAAAGAAAAACCATTTTCCCATACAAATGAAAGTGTCAGTTGAAAAAGGGATTACGATATTTATTGGTTGTCAAATATCAAAACGTCAAATCGATTGGTGTCACTTTTATGTCGCGAAAGTTGTCTGTGATTTGTTATGAAAATTTAAAAATGTCAAATCGATAGGGGTGAAAACGCTTTTCCCATGGGGTTCGAACGCAAGAATCAAATCAGAGTAAACATCAAATGACAATTACAAATCACCAAAATGATAAAACCTATTTCAAAACTAAAAAAAATAAAACAAAACGTTTTTTTTTTTTAAATTAACAATAAGGAAATCTTTATTTTTATGAAATCTTCAGTTTTTATGGATACGGGTCTTCCCTCAACCGAAGGGGTTTAGAGCGTACTCCAACACGCTGCTCAACTGCGGGTTGGCGGAGGCCAGTGTTTTCGAACCGCCTAAAGGCCACTGACTTAACTTAACGACTGTCATTAAATGATAACAACCGGGACCGACAGCTTAACGTGCCTTCCGAAGCACGGAGGAGCTCAAGATGAGCTAATGATAACAACCGGGACCGACGGCTTAACGTGCCTTCCGAAGCACGGAGGAGCTCAAGATGAGCTAATGATAACAACCGGGACCGACGGCTTAACGTGCCTTCCGAAGCACGGAGGAGCTCAAGATGAGCTAATGATAACAACCGGGACGGACGGCTTAACGTGCCTTCCGAAGCACGGAGGAGCTCAAGATGAGCTAATGATAACAACCGGGACCGACGGCTTAACGTGCCTTCCGAAGCACGGAGGAGCTCAAAATGAGCTAATGATAACAACCGGGACCGACGGCTTAACGTGCCTTCCGAAGCACGGAGGAGCTCAAGATGAGCTAATGATAACAACCGGGACCGACGGCTTAACGTGTCTTTCGAATCACGGAAGAGCTCGAGGTAAACCCATCCGTGTACAGGCTACGGTCGACGTTGCTTAACTTGCGTGTTCAATTAGACTGACACGCGCAATGACGCCATCGAGCTTCTCTATTATTTTCTACTATTCATTGTTTTAATTCCATAAAATCATAAATTTAGTTCAGCTAATATGTACCACGACATTCATTGATTGTTAGGCGGTACGAAGTTCGCCGGGACAGCTAGTTATACATATATATTTGTGGATAATATGTTATAAGATGACGTAGTATTTAACTTATGTTCTTATATTTGTTATGTTGACATGGTATTTAAATATGGTATAATTTTGATTTTATGACAAATTTTATGGATTTTATGAATTTGACTATTGTTACAGAATGACATTTCATGTTATATTATTACTATTCTTTTTATTTGAATTATTTTTATGACATTGTAGTGATTGTTTAAATTATTATGTTATGACTAAGGTGACTTGTTAAAAAATAAACGTAAAATGTATTATATTATTAATATTATGATTATAATTTTATGATTAATTTAATGATACTATCATAATAATTATGTGATTACGTTTTTGCTACACTGTCGCATTGGGCTGAAAGGCCTGTAAAGATAATTGTGTATGTGGATAAATAAATAAATAAATGAAAAAGTATTTGTGTATATAATAATAATGTACATGTATTTTGTTAACCAGGATCAAACCTGCTAGAAGACAACCAGCGAGCGTCGTGGGCAGACCTCAGCCCTGACGCTCAGAACCGAGCTGCAAGCGCACTGCTCACTCAACTAGAAGAAAACGCTTTCCTACTGGCGGACGCTATCTCAGAAGAGAAGAATATATTGCAAACTGTCAAAAACATATGTAAGTAGTTTTGATAACTTTTCATAACTTTCCTACCTTTTTTCTTCATTTAAAAAGTGAAGTACCTATCCATGAGTTATTCAATAAATATTTCTGAAAAAAAAATTAGTTAAGTAGAACTTTATAATAATATTTGTTTTATAAAATTCTAGGCCTTTCCGTGAGGGTATTGGAAGTAAAAAACGTAGAAGATGAGACGTTTCCTTCTATCACCGCTCAGGAGCAGTGGAAAGGTTCCGAGGACTCTATTACCATTCCTAAGGCAGCTCTGCATGGTAAGTTCTTTGTTTATTTACTACCAAACACATTTTTGACGAGAAATGTCTGTAGATGCTCGTGAACTCTCTCCAATACATACGGGTACCAGGTGCCCTACCGCCGACGCTGAACCATCGGATTTTTTAATTGCTAAAATCAAAATTCAACTTAGATTTATGCTACTTGTGTTTTTAACTTACTACCTAAAAGCTTGATTGTCTATTATTGAATAGAGCTCTACCGACTAAGCTGAAGATGTTTGGCAATAGCTTAAATGTATGACCTATTTTTCAAATCAAAGTATTCGATGGTAATCGGCTTCAGCTACGGCGGTAGGGCCCCAGGTCAGAAAACTGGACTGTAACGGATTGGTCTAAATCGTCTTACCTTAATAATTACAAAACTATAAGTCTTAGAAACATGAATCGCATGTCATTGTTTAGCGTATATAGTCAGCTCGCTGCTAAGACCTTAAGTTTGAATCGGGGCCGGACGGGGCGGCGGGGAGGGGCATTGCGTAGAATAACAGAAACCGGCACTGTCGCTTGTTTTGTATTCAGTATAACTCACGACTCACACGTGATAGTGCAATGATCGCTGATATAGATGTCTTACGTTAATCAACGGGCGTCTGCTGTGTGATGTGTCTGTTCCTTACTAAGGTCTTGGAAATTTTTTTAGTTTTATTTTCTAAGTTTAATAATAGTATCGTAAACGTTTGTTACGCCCTGAGATGTCAAGCAAGCCTACATTAAAATTTGACATATAAACAATGTCTATAAACATTTGTTTCTTTAAAAAAAATAAAGAAACAAATGATATAAATGGTTGTTTCAGTATATTTATTATTTTAACAAAATGGTTTCTTTAATAAACATTCCTCACTTCTACAGAAAACCGTCAAGATGGCCTCGTTCGCATCGTGTTCTTCGCTTTCAACCGCCTTGAGCAGATCTTACCACCGACCTTTGGGAAAAGTCCTCAGTATGCTGCCTTCGCCACTGACCTGTCCACTTCATCATCAACCAGCATCAACTCTGAGAAAGAAAAGAAGAATGTCACTAGAGTACTCAATTCCAAGGTAATTTTACATTATGCCATATTTGTCCCACTACTGAGGCACGGGTGCCTCCAGGCAGGTATGGGGTGTAAGTGGGTCACCACGATCTTTAGAGCCAAAGCCAAACTCGCCTGCATGTGATGCATCGTGCCGACTAGCGAAAGAGGTTCTGGCTAAGTAAGAAAGTGTTTTTAAGCCGCCCAAAGGCCACTCTGTAATACTGGCTCCACTTTGAATAAAAAATCATATGTAATCATACGTTTTTTAAATATTTGAGTGGAGCAAGCGGAACCCGTATATACGCCGAAAAGTCATTCTGGGAAATGGATCTCCAAAACCACTGAACCGATTTTGATGAAACTTGAATCCGGTCTAGTTATATCTTTATACTAGGATATGATTTTTTGTACAAAGACGCGCCACTTTCGCAATAGTAAGGGCCGACCCTAACAACTGTCAATTAATGACAAATGGCGGAGCCGACAACAACTCGGAGGAGTTCGTTATGGAGTGGTCTGAGAAAAGTCCCAGTCAGAAGGCAAAAATCCCATCACCATTTCAGATATCTCTGTTTTTTAAATTCATCTCTGTTTTTCATACCGCTCGTGGAGCCTAACGCAGGCAGTTGTGTACTTTGCTTATTGCTTTTTGTTTTTTTTTTTGTCAATCTATTTTAGTCATTATTGTCTAACGCAGTAGCTTCAAGTTTGTGTGTTGGGGTTTCTCAATAAACCGAGTTCGTTTGACCACCACTACTCGATTGCACTTATCGGTATAGTGCAAACGGGACAGTCTTACCCTACAAGGTCAAGGCTAGAAAGGGATAACTGCTTCTACTGCAACGTCATACATCACGATGTTGCGTACCCCACCATCTGAGGATTTATCCTTATCAAACCCGGATTTATCCCGTGCGACCTCGGCTATTGATGAACATGCCTCTTCTTACTTGCGTAAGCGCAAGCAACCCGATTTGGATTATCGCGTAATTGAAAAGGTGCAGGAGGTATTACACGAGCATCTTAGTATGTGGAAAATGAACCTGGATGTGACGGTAAGCGAAATCGTACAAAAATCTATTGGCGCAGTGCTTGAGAAGGAAATATCGAAATTGTCTTCATCTCTAAGTGAATCATTACAGCAATTAAATTCCCGAATGAATGATCTGCAAGAGTCCATGAATTATGTGAATGATAGACAGGATCTAATGGAATGTCGTCTTAGCGCGGTCGAGGAGAATTCGTCATTGCATAAAAGTATACCGACCCAAGTGGCTGCACTTGAAGCTAAAATAGAAAGGATGGAACAGCAGGCGCGACAACTCAACATCGAAATTTCTAACGTGCCAGAGCGACGTGATGAAAATCTGATTTCGTTGCTTAAGGAAATAGGTTCTGTTATTAAACATCCCATAAACCCCACTGACGTTATATCTGCCCATCGAGTGCCACATATGGATAATAAAAACAAATACCCGAAGAATATAATTGTAAGTTTCGCATCGAGAATAATGCGTGATAACGTTATCTCTGTGGCGCGTGCGGCAAAAGGTATTCGGCTTACGCTCTCAGGTGCCCTACGTACTATATACATAAGTGAACATTTAACGCCGAAAAATAAACGGTTGTTTCGCCTCACTCGTGATGCTGCCAGTAAATATAATTACAAGTATGTATGGACCAAACATGGAACGATATTGGTTCGTCAAACAGACTCCTCGTCTATCATGGCAGTGCGCACTGAACAGGACATTGATAGAATTGTATCTAACTGACAATGGTAAAATCTGTTTTGCCTTATTAATTTCCGTGTTGCATTATTTTAATGCTATTAAATATCTAAATAATATATCTATAGCATGCTTATCCTACGTTACAATGTATTATAAAAGCGATATGTCGAGTAAAAGTTCACGGATAGTAAAATTAATAAATATACCCACGCAAATGAATTGTAATTCTATCATAATTTGCCAGCACAATTATTTGTACTTAAATATTGCTAATTCTGTGTATTTATTTTTTATTTCGATTTCTTATCAATATATAAGATATGGTCTTATTATTGAGGAATATTGGTTATTATTACATAAACATATTACTGTGAGAAACGGAATGGCATTATCTAACTGCATATTTAAAGTCACTAGATGGCGTGTTTCTAGCTTATTTTATGTACATTATGGCTTCAAAATTATTTTTATATTTTTTCTTTCTGGCATAAAAGAATTTAAAAAATTCGATGCTAAAAACTTAGTTTATTATTTTTTGCACTTTAATGGATAATAATAACTTACTGATTTATTACCAAAATTGCCGTGGCCTGAGAACAAAACTGCATACTCTTTATATAAACATATTATCTAATTCATATGATATTATAATATTGACCGAAACATGGCTCCATCCAGATATTTTCGATAATGAGTTGTTCGACAATAGATATCAGGTGTTTAGAAAGGACCGCGATCGGGCGGCTACCTCCCGACGGGACGGGGGCGGAGTACTCATAGCGGTGCTTCGCACGCTCTGTGCCACCGTGCTGCCTAGCGTGCCGCAGGCCGTGTCGCAGCATGTTGGCGAGTCCGTCGCACCCTTCCCTCCCCTTATTGACCATCTTACATTGGAATTGCGGTTTGCTACAAGATATTACATAATTACTGGTGTTTACATCCCACCTAACCAAGGCCACGATACATATGTCACTTTTTTTGATATTTTAAACAGCCAGATAAATAAATATTACTCTGAAGCGAGCTATGAGCAGTTGATAGTGGGAGACTTTAACCTATCGAGCCTGCACTGGGAAGATACAGGACAATATTCGCAACCCATAATAAATAATAAATTAAATTCTACACATTGGAGTCTAATTAACTTCATGTCTTTTCATGACTGTCTTCAATTCAATTCAATCCCTAATATTAATAACAAAATACTTGATTTATGCATTTCCAATAATCATTTTTGTAAATTAACACCGGTATTAAACGCTTTGGTCCCGCCTGATGGTTTACACCCTCCCTTCCAAATGATGTTTCCGATATTGAATGACCATAATAATCTTCAGATTAAATCACATGTTAGGTATTGCTATCAACGGGCCGATTATGACTGTATCAGGAAAGAATTGGCTTGTATTGACTGGAAGGATTTATTTCTTAATAAAAGTGCGGAAGATTCGGTTTCTTGTTTTTATGAAGAACTGTATAAATTAATAAAAAAATATATTCCCACTAAACTTATTAGACCTTCGTCCTTCCCTAGTTGGTTTACTCCTGAATTAATACATTTAGCTAAAAAGAAAAATCAAGCTTGGAAAAAAATGAAAAAATTTAATGATGACTCAAACTATAGAATATACTCAATATACAGGAAAAAATTTAAAGTGGCTCTTGAGCGCTGTTATAAAAATTACATAAATATGGTTGAGAGTAATATTAAGAAGGATTCTAAATTTTTTTGGTCGTACGTGAAAAGTCGTAAGAAAAATACAGATATACCAGATACTATAACTTTCAACAAAAAAACTATAAGTGATCCGAATGAGATTTGCACTCTTTTTTCTAACTACTTTCAATCTATTTATGAGCCTTCGTCTGTCCCTGAGGATTATGATGTTGATGATATTTCTATCGATGACTCTCAAACATCTGATACTATTATCAGTGATATTGTGTTTACAAGGGAAGACGTATATAAAGCGCTAAAATCATTAGATGTTAATAAGGGTTCAGGAGTAGATAATATTCATCCTTTCTTCTTAAGAGCTGTTGCTGGTGTGATTGATGAACCTCTATGCATTTTATTTAATAAATGTATTTCAGAAGGAGTTTTTCCTAAAATATGGAAGACAGCGATAGTTATACCGGTACATAAAGGAGGCTCCAAGGGGGATGTTGAGAATTATAGACCTATATCAATATTGTCCACCCTGGCGAAGATTTACGAAAGGTTAGTTCATAACGCCATTTATTTACACCTACAAAATAACATTCTTCCGCAGCAACATGGTTTTGTTAAACACCGCTCGACTGTCACTAATATGCTTCTATATTCTACGTATTTATTTGAAGGGTTTGATGCGAACAAGCAAATAGACACAGTTTATACTGACTTTCGTAAGGCGTTTGACAGGGTGGATCATAAAATATTGCTGCAGAAGATAGCTTATAATGGCATAAGAGGTAACCTGTGGCGCTGGTTTAAATCATATATATCGAATAGATCCCAAAAAATTGTCATTAAAGGTTATGAGTCGAAGTCTTTATTTGTTAGTTCAGGAGTGCCTCAAGGCTCTATTGCAGGGCCCCTTCTTTTTGTCCTATTTCTAAATGACATAGGTAAGTGTTTTCATTTTTGCGAGTTTCTCCTGTACGCCGACGACTTAAAAATTTACCATGTAATTGATGACCTCAGTGACTCTAACAAATTTCAGGAAGATTTAGACCGACTTTCTCTGTATTGTTATGAGAATAAGCTCGACTTCAGTCTTCACAAGTGCAAGTCCGTAACCTTTACAAAAAAAAGGGCAATTGTCAATTCTTCTTATTCACTTTGTGGAGTAACTCTGGAGAAAGTGGATAAAATCAAAGATCTTGGAATTACTCTTGACTCTAAATTACACTTTGATATACACATTGAAAACATTGTCAATAAAGCATATAAAATGTATGGGTTCGTCACTCGCTCTAGCCAAGGATTTCAACAACCGTCAACTTACCGATATCTCTTCCAAACGCTTATAAGGTCACAGCTCGAGTATGCAGTTAGTATTTGGAATCCTCTATATGAAAAATACTGCAATAAGCTAGAAATGGTCCAGAAAAAGTATCTTCGTTGTATTAATTACAAATGTGCCAGAGAAAAATTATCATATGTCGATTTGCTAAAAAAATTTAATTTACTTGACTTGAAATCGAGACGTATGCAGTTAGAGGTCATGCTTTTGTATGACCTACAGTCTAACAAATATGATTGTATGGAATTAATAAGTAAACTATTCTATAAAGTACCTTCTAGATCGCATATACGAACAGTCCGCGCTCACAAACTCTTTTCAGTCAAACTATGTCGTACAAATGCTGGGTTTCGTTGTCCTATTAATCGCATGATGTTAACGTATAATAAAATATTCAACCGTCTCGACATATTTGCTTCAAACCCCTATACTTTTAGAAAAAAAATCAAAGAGATATTACTCTGTAGTAGGTGATATTGTTATGCTATAATACTTATATACTTTTAGCGGCAAACGTTGTTTTGCCATAAAAAATAGACAAGAACCTATTCCCAGATCTACTGAATATACATAAAAAATATTCATCAAAATCGGTCCAGCCGTTTCGAATGAGTATGGTAACACTGTGACACGAGAATTTTATATATTAGAAAGATGTTTAATCGACTCGACATATTTGCTTCAAACCCCTATGCTTTGAAGGGGAAATATCAAAGAGAGATTTTTTTTTATTTTTATATTTTTTTGTTACAGTATACTTTGTAGTAGGTGATATTGTAATGCTAAAATACTGTTTTCTGTTAAAATACTTTTAGACAAGTGGATAATATTAAAAATACCTCAGTTGCTTTATATTTTATTTAGTTGTTTTAGGCCCTTGTGGGCACTTAGGATGCAATTGGAATGTGCGCTCTTGTTTGTGCGTATGTTTAGCCATTTCTTTTTATTTAGTATCATCTTCGTCATAGCATATAATAACTGCACGGTGTAAGTAGCTTATGCAAGAGCTATTTCTTTCCCATATATTACTTTTTTTTTGTTGTTATTTTTTATGTTATTTTTTTGTTATTGTGTTGGGATAAGGGATGTGTTGATTGATATTTGGTGTTGGTAAGGGCCAGCATTAAGTATTAATTAGCATATCCTGATTGGCTTTGTATACAATATCTAGTACATAACTGGTTTGTGTAACGCTCCACATATCATATTATAGTTTAATAATAATGTGACCTACTGTGTTGGGTTCACAATAATACATCATACCATTAATTGTTACTATTAAATAAGTCGAGATTGTGAACCTGTTTGTGGTCCAAATTAATAAATAAAAAAAAAAAAAAAAAAAAAATGGTTTTATTTTTATAAATATTTAAAAAATGAAAATATTAATCTCCCTGCCCTAGGTGGGATTCGAACCCACTACCTCTATATTACCAGTTGAATCCCACCTAGGCGGGGAAGGTGATTTTTTCCATTATTAAAAATATTTATAATATTCTGGTAAGCTAGCAGAAATCAACTAATATTTAAATAATAATACTTAATTTTTTATCATCATTACCTCTTTTATTAATTATGAATATATTCTTTTGCAGGTTATATCAGCAAGTTTAGGCAACGGACGACACATCCAACTCACCCAAATGGTGAGAGTCACCATGAAGCATCTCAAGACTGAGAACGTCACCAATCCAGCCTGTGTCTTCTGGGATTACACCTTGCAGTAAGTTTTTTTTCGCAAGTTTTGATAATTAGCAAAAGGTCGAAAAGTGTGTGCATTTTATGTACTTTAAGAAAACTGGACAGGGGCCTATCACACATTCCCACCACTGTGTCTCCTGTGTAGCCAGGATTAACAGTGGCGACCACCAAAAAAGGCAATGAACAAAGAAGTTCACTGATGTCCCGGGGGCAAAACTACGGCTGCCCTGGAACTCACAACGAATTTAATTAGAAGAAATCAGTAGGGTGTAGGAAGCAAGGAAGGGTTTTGGAATTTGACTTCCTCTCTTGGCAATGTGGCAAATCAGGCATTAAAAGCCTATAGAGATGGCTAAATCCTAGACTAGTATAATCAAGATCGGCTTCCGGCACATTGAAGTCTTGTAAATGAGTTTAGCAATTTAGCGGATGACGTTGCGGCTTGTGTTCCGTTTTATCCTAGTTGTCGTCCCCCCTTTCCCCCCACATGCTGGTCGCTACGACTAATGAAAACAGTTCCCTCAAGCGGTTTTTATGGCATGCGTAAATAGAAAGTCTGCCGCATGCTGCATGCGGGAACTGAAATTGAAAAATTACCTTTTTTATTATAAATAAAGAAATACATAAATTTTGCTAGTACCAGCCTCTAGTCATCGCCAACCTCTATTCATTACACTGTTAGGATAGGTTTCCCCTCAAACGAAGGGGTTTAGAGCATACTCCAGCACGTTGCTTAACTGCGGGTTGGCGGAGGCCAGTGTTTGCAAGCCGCCTAAAGGCCGCTAACTTGGCTTAACAACTGCCATTTAATGATAACAGCCAGGACCGACGGCTTAACATGCCCTCGGAAGCACGAAGAAAGTCGAGATAAAAAAACCGATCAATGGGCAGGCTACGGTTGACTTTGCTTAACTTACGTGTACGATATTAGACTAACAAGCGCTTCGACGCCATTGAGCTCCTCTACTACACTAGTCCAGTATGAAAAACTAATTTGAAACCTTCTTTTCCAGTGGCTGGTCACCAGAAGGTTGCCAAGTTGAATGGTCAAACCTCACCCACACAGGCTGCGCGTGTTCCCATCTAACCAACTTCGCGATTCTGATGGATGTGCAAGGAATACCGCTGGATGCTCACCACCAGCTCGCGTTGAGGCTGATCACCTTGGTTGGATGTGCTGTGTCTGCTATCGCCTTATTTGCTGCTATACTGGTCTTCCAGTGTTTTAAGAATATGAAGGTTTGTACTTTAAAAGCGATATTTTGTATTAATGAATGAATGAACGAATGAATGAATGGGTTTATTTGCATTCATTCATTAAACATAATAATACCAAATACAATTTATAGAAAACAAAATATCTACAATGACTTCCTATAATCAGGCAGTTACTATGTCTGTTTGCTACTTTAGTGTTATAAATAAAAATAAATACTCTTAAATTCGAAGTGGTTGCCAATTATGAAAAGAATTAAACTTACAAACTTGAATTATTATATCCTAACAGCATTGTCTTCAATTTCAGTCTGACCGAGTCTTGATTCACAAGAACCTTTGTGCGTGTCTGCTCATTGCCGAAGTGGTATTCATGGTGGGCATCGACCAGACACAGGACAGGATCCTGTGCGGCATCATTGCTGGAGCACTGCACTATTTCTTCTTGGCTGCTTTTGCTTGGATGTTTCTAGAAGGTATGTTCACTAAAACGTGGTCCCTCACTATGGGCCTTATGAACAAGCTCAAAGTAGCCCAACGAGCTATGGAGAGGGCTATGCTCGGAGTCTCTCTGCGAGATCGAATCAGAAATGAGGAGATCCGTAGAAGAACCAAGGTTACCGACGTAGCCCAGCGGATTAGCAAGTTGAAGTGGCAGTGGGCAGGGCACATAGCACGGAGGACGGATGACCGATGGGGTCGAAAAGTTCTCGAGTGGAGACCACGTACCGGCAAGCGCAGCGTAGGACGTCCACCCACAAGGTGGACAGACGACCTCATTAAGACCGTGGGATCGCGCTGGATGCAAGCCGCTTCCAACCGGTCTTATTGGAGATCTAGAGGGGAGGCCTATGTCCAGCAGTGGACTTTCAATGGCTGAGATGATGATGATGATGATGTTCACTAAATGAAAAAAAAAATGTAGGACGAACCTTTGGGTCAGCTTGATGGTTTCTCCACTGGCCGAATTGACAACTGAACTGAACTTCTATGTATATAAATACGTAGACAAATATCTCACCATCATCGTCATGTCATTTTAGTCTCCACTACAGCAGCACGACCCTCTCTCGTCCGTCCCGGACAGGAGGATTTGGCCTACACTCTCCACGCTGGCCAGACGGGTTGGGGAGGCCTGATCGATGTTTGATAATGTATTTCCCTTAGTCGCCTTGTACGACATCCACGGGAAGAGACTGAGTGATTCTATTCTAGTCTGCCGGAAACCACATTGCCAATTATCAAAAATAAGCCTATCTTCGATTACAAAACTTTCCAAATTAGCCCAGATAATGTCTACGTCCTCCTCGTCTTTTAATATAAACCCTTTTTCATCCCACTGCTTCTGCTCCTAGATACGGGATACGGGTCTCCTCTCAATCGAAGCGGTTTAGAGCGTACTCCAGATAATTTATCTACTTAAAATCTCTATATTGAGAGATACATTTATTATTAATCTATAACGATTAGATGAGTCTCTACACATCTAATCGTTATAGATTAAAAATGAATGTATAGGATTTTACATTTTAAATTGTTTACTTATATTTGGTCAATGTCCATGTACATACCTATTTGGCCACTATAACAATATTTGCCCAGTATCAATTTATATTTGGTCACTATCCATTTATATTTGGCCACTGTCTATTTATATTTAGCCACTATCTATTTATATTTGGTCACTATCCATTCATATTTGGCCACTATCCATTTATATTTGGCCACTATTCATTTATATTTTGCCACTATCCATGGTCACTATCCATTTATATTTGGTCACTATCCATTTATATTTGGTCACTATCCATTTATATTTGTCCACTATACATGTATGTCATTTTATATTTGTGCAATAAACTTTCATATTTGGTGTAATATAATTATTTTCTTTTTCCAGGATTCCACTTATACGCAATGTTGGTGGAAGTCTTCGAACCTGAACGGCCTCGAGCTCGCTGGTATTGCGCCGGCGCCTACGTGTCTCCCGCGCTCGTGGTAGCTTCATCAGCGGCTGCGTTCCCCGGCGGCTATGGAACTCCTCGACACTGCTGGCTGTCTACTGATAGAATGTTCCTGATGAGCTTTGTAGGTCCTGTGGGACTTGTTTTGGCTGTAAGTATCTTATTATCTATTTTTTGTACTGTCGGGTGGTAAACAAACTTAAGGCCCACCTAATATTAAGCTGTTTCCTCAGCAATATAAACGCTCGCAGCCAGCTTGGTGGCTGGCTTCGTGCCGCTGTGAGCCCACTAACGCCTGCCTTCCTGGTGATTTCACTCACTCGTAGTAACACAACAATCCTCGCTGGCTGACTGCGGTTTTCTGTGAGGTTGAGATACTTCCCGCATTTTTTTTTAAGTAGGCAGCCTGGATATTTAGTGTGGTATAAAAAAGTGGTAAAAAAATATATAACCATTTTTTTTATTGAGTCTGCAATGCTTTATTAATAAAACAATAATAACAAACTGATTATTTCATATAAACTCTGTAACTAAAAATTCCCTCTATATTTTGCTCGGGTTATAGCTCTCTTTAATACTTTTTAATACAATAGTAACTTTAAGATATACAAAATAAATCATAACAAATACAAAATAAATAATAGTCAAGTATCAAAATTTTATTGTCCTAGTAACCGATGTTGCCCGCTAAGCGATAATGGCGGCTTCATTTAATTTCTACTCTTTTCGGTCACATTGTACTATATTATTATATTACTTTAATCTGATCGTTCTACCAAATAGCGGTGACTGCATTGCTGTGTTCCGATTCCGAATACTTAACAAATTTATTATTTTCAGGCCAATTGGATCTGCTTGGGCATGGTCATCGTGATGATGTGTCGGCATTCCAACGTGTCCATCAAGACGAAGGACAATTCTAGATTATATAAAATTAGGTGAGATATTTTTAACGTCAATACGTCTTTAAAATTCCTTCCATAAGGAGGCAATTCAAAAAAGCGAATGATAACAAAATCCGGGGATACAGTTTGGTGTTGCAGCTACTCCTGTCGCGAATCATCTAGAATGAAACCTTCTAGAATAGTCGCCTCATACTTCGCTGCAAGCGATAATGACCCGTATGTCTACCGTTATAAGGTTCATAACACTATGACATGAAAATGTTCGAGAGACATTACGATGTCTTACCGAAGGGAAGTATATACATGTACATTCGAGAACTTTCGGGAACCCTTGCCGGCGGATATAAATAGCGACCGCCGCGGCGCATAGTGGGCTCAGTTTGGACTTCGGAAGAGTAAACTTCTAGCGAACAAGTGATAACCTACGACCTCAGCGATACTTTTGGACTTTATTTGACCTGCGATTTGGAATCTTCGTGTGGACTTCGTGTTGTGAAGACCTGCAGACCAGACTCTGCGTGAATATATCCTTGGAAGTTGCCATTGGCGTTTTACATCCAAATCTAGAACCCTAGCTCGTAACACTATCATCTCCATCGTCATGGAGATTCTCCACCAACATCATTCATGATATATAGATATTATTAGTACAGCTATGTATAAATAAATTTGTAGAAATAATAATAATATGATAATATACAAATTTGTACTTTTTTTATACTACATCGGATGGCAAGCATACGGCCCGCCTCATCCGAAGTGGTTACTGTAGCATATATGGCTATATTAACATATAGGTTCCTCCGAGCTACCCTAATTATAACATGTCTCAATTCCAGGGTTTGGTTGCATACCTCCATTGTGCTGGCCTTTCTGCTTGGTCTCACGTGGACCTTCGGTCTTCTGTACCTGAACGAGCAGACCATCGGTGTGGCGTACACGTTCACCATTTTGAATTCACTGCAAGGAGTGTTCATATTCATCTTCCATTGCCTTCAAAATGAGATCGTAAGTATTATCATTGTATTAACACGTGAAGCAAAAACTTTGTAGTGCAGAATGATAATATATTTTTTTTTAATTATGCATAAAAAATACATTAAATACATTAAATCAATAAAAAAACATTACACCCAGTACCTTAATTACAAATGAGATAATGGCATTTCCGAACAATTACGACATGGGAGCCTACTGAGTCAATTTTTCCCGTAAAAGACTGGCCCATGTTGTTCTTGATCTCCATGAGCGCTGGTGTTTTCTCTCCATAAGGAGACCGATATACTCGATTCCTCCCCCCCCACCCCCCATATATATTTAAAAAGAAAGAATAACATTTTGTTCCTATATCTGTTCATAAAATAATGAACATATAAAATCCAAAGCAATAGCACAGTATAAGTAATAGTACTACGTACATTATGGCCACTCCCTGCCGCTCTCTCGTGTCGATCTCACCTCCCCTCTGAGACAAATCAGGAACAGTTTGTATGGCGCCGCACGCACACACGCTCATTTACGCTCTGCACAGACGTCATTGTTTATGTAGTAGAAAACGACGCGACATTTGTATGGAGTGGCCGGCGTTTGGCAATAGTGAAAGCAATAAAACTGGTGCAGAAAGATCATTAATTTAGAAAAACTGTCACGAGTATCGTTTGGGTTCAGTTCCAAAAGGAATGCGGGCGGCTGTCCCGGCGGCACCGCTGGCTGTGGTGCTGCGCGGCGTGGGGCGCGGCGCCGGCCTCCGCCTCCAACCACGTGGACACGCGCGCCGGCTCCGTCAAGTCGCGCCGCTACCACGCGCCCGCGCCCGCGCCCATCGACTCCGACGACGTCGTCGACCCCAGAGACGTCACCGTGAGTACTCCTCTCACTGCTGGAACACGGGCCTCCCTCACTAGGGGTTACTAGTCGTGTCGTCGACACTTATTTCATCCCACTGCTGGAATTCGGGCCTCGCTCAATCGAAGAGGTTAAGAGCGTACGCCACCATACCACGCTGTTCGACTGCGGATTGGCGGAAGCCAGTGTTTTCGAGCCGCCTTAAGGCCACTGACTCGGCTTCGCGACTGTCATCTATTGACAGCAGTCGTGACTAGTTATACAACGAGTATTCAGCCTATTCGGCATCATTTTTAGTATTCGGTACAAAAGTGCACAGTTTTCGGTCGAATACCGAATGCTACAAATGTTTAACAATGTGGATACGCCGGCCAAGTCACGCCAGTACCGCGCCCGCACCTGCGCCTATTAACTACTACTAAATAAAATTTACGGGCTCGCATAATAACTAGATACGAGATTCAGCCTATTCGGCAACATTATTATTAGTATTCGGCAGCGAGATGCACAGTAGCCGACTACCGATTTATAAAAATGTTCAACCATGGATACACAAGCACTAGCTCAGGATGTCACATCACGATGTGAACATTGCTTTTTAACTAGGTACCTATTACTAACACATAAGGCTCAATTTCATTTGTCGATAGCGCCTGCAAGCGGGATGCGGGAGATTTTCTATTTACTCATTTGGTAATGCTCACATGTGGGAACCATTTTCATTAATTCCCGCATGTGGGGTGTAGGAGAGTATAAATAAATAAATAAATATTCCTAGACAAATTACACACGGCCATCTAGTCCCAAACTAAGCAAACCTTGTACTATGGGTACTAGATAACTTAAATAATACTTAAATACATTTCTTTTGTAATTTCATACATATAATATATAAAAAACACCCAGACCAAGACAAACAGACATGTTCATGCACACAAATATTTGTCTTGTGCGGGGTTCGAACCCGCGACCTCGGAGTCAAAGTGGCCATTGCTATCCATTTGACCACCAAGTTCGTCTATAGTCTCGTCTATCTATATTGTATATGCCATAAGCCAAAAAGAACAACTATACGCTTGCAACTTGCAAGCGTAAAATTGTTCTTTTTTAGCTTTTCGCTTAATCCATAAATCGATAAACATTTCTTGCAAGTTGCAAGAAATGTTTATCGATTAAGCTTTCAATTCCCCTAGTGGGGAGTTCCCGCACCTTATGTATCGACTGAATTATCGAATGAAATTGAGCCGAGAGTCACAAATAACCCCATCAGACAGCTGGTTATTATTACCTTGCACAAATAATTAGTATCTCTATTCAGCGAGGTAATCCAGTCTTTTGGGGACACTACTAACCTGCAATGATGGTGGGAATATTTTTTATTTGTAACTAATTTGCTAACATTATTTTTACCCCATAATTATTCTGCATATTGGATAATTTGACCTGCCTGTCGAGATCGCGTAATGATATAAATAGGCCGCTTATCCAGTATGACCTGAACCCTCATAATCTAATTAAATATATAACAGGCTTACGACGTTTACGGGTCTAATATTTGGTCGACACTGAATACGCGATTTTGCAATCTATATTAATAGGTTATGTAACTCACAGTTTTAGGATCCCAATAATATTAAATATCTAATGAACCATGGTGATCAATCGGTTCAGCCGGGACCGATTTCGCTATTTCTTAAGTTCAGTCGTTGTATTTGCAGCTCAGTCATTAAATTATATCATCGAAATATGAGAGGCAAGTTAGCTACAAACTGTTTGCTTATAGTATGACCGGAAGCCACCAAATTTTAATTTTAATAGTAACAAACAATTTTTACAAAAGAAGAACCACGAATTATATAGATTGCAATATCTAACAGTAGCATAAAAACTAACACTATTTTAAGGAAATTGTTGGTATTCTAAAGAATTTTATCAAAATAATAATAATAAGTAAAATTTTACTTGAAATAAGAAATATCAAATTATTCTTCAGGCTAACTACTGTAGAAGGAAACGAGATTAAAATGTGATAATTAAAATTAATATAAATTATTTTGGTGTCGAGTCGAGATACATACTTAGATAATCATGTATATAAAACCAGCTGTTAAGTAGTTATAAAATTTAAAAGAATATTGTTATTAATGTTATAACTTGGTGATGGTTCATTAATAAACATAATAAGTTCTTTATTACCCAAAAAAAAAGTACTTGATTCTTTAATAAAATTACATGATTCCTTACAAAAAAAAAAAATTAATATATCAAATACTCAATAACTGGTTTTATCCATATGACATAAATTTCATTGATAAATAACACAATTTGCTAGTTATATTATATTAACTAGAATAGGCGCACCAAATATAAGTAATTAAAATATAAAGAATTATAATAGGAATCTTATTAATTAACTGCTTTCTAAGATATTACATATGTAAATAAGTACATGAAATACCTTTTAAACAGAGCACAGCGGGCTCGTCGGTATCAGCATCAACAACAAACAATTTGGTGATCAACAACTTGAATGTTGTCGTCAACAACAACAATCATAACAACAACAACGTCATCAACAACGCTGCTGTTGCATCCCTAGCGGCTGCCGCTGCCGCCCATAGCTATCACTCCCATAGAAACCGTAGAAACTCCCAAGAGAACCAATCGTTTGCACCGTCAAGCAATTTTGGACCTACGCTAAACGCGACAGGCGCCAATTTCCCACACAACATCCCAGATAGGGAACCACCCGCCCCAATGTCACACCTCCGAAATCCTATAAATGCGGGCAGCGGCAGATATCCCCAGGGCTACCGGCAGAATGTCCAACAAGGTGCGTACGCATTATAATTGAGATAGGATTCAAAATTTACACAAAAATACCACCTGAACACCACTTTGGCTTTCCCGTTGTGACTAATAAAGGCAGCTCAATTCTGTTTTTTTTTTATGTGTTTAACATTTTTTTTTTGTGTTATTTGTGTCACTAACAACTGACAAAAACACAGTGTAAAAAATGCACACGCGTGTTTTGTTATTGTCTGTACACGGTAAGTTTTTTTATATTTTTTTTTTCTTATCGTTGACTAAATAACTAATGCTTTAAAAGCCTAACTAACAAACAGTATTATTGCAATATTTCTTTCTAACCTTCTTTTAGTGGTGTGGTGGTTAAGCTGTAACTATCTGTAGTATCAAGTATACTTCTATACAAAAGTGTTTCTTGGTACGTAAAATTTTGAAAGTATGAAAATCCTATCTCTACATAATGCGTATGCAACCCCCTGATCGCTTATATTTCCCTTCTCAAGTATTATTTATCTGTAGACGACGTATGATATTGTACGAATATAATTTTGTAGGATAATATTATGTACCTATATTAGTATTTACATGTAATTATATTATAATTCGCATTGTAGACCTAGAAAAGAAGTTATGGTCTGAAAAATACTATGCAATACTCTTTAGTATTTCATATAGTATAATAAATAATTAACTATTTAATATGAATTTTGAGGAAATAACTATGTTATCTATGGTATGTTATCAAATAACATATCTATAGATTTATATCTTTTTTTTTATTAAAATGATTTCTATCGATAACAATAAGATTCCTTAGACTATAAAATCTTTAGGTCTATGATTACTCCTAATTTATTAGTACATTATATATTATAACAGAGTTACAACATCCAACCGGAGTCATCAAGATGGAATATTCGACCGACCGCACCAATATACGTACCGACCGATGAGACCCGGTCTATACGCGTTCCAACGCCTCAAAACATCCCGCATAGTACCTCCCACACGCAAAGCATAGCGTCAATGCATAGCTACAGAAACAATATGGAAATACCGAACGATTATCAGAACTTACGGTCACGGTCGCCATCTTGTTTCTCGAACAAAATGGCGGCGTCGGTTGGCGCGAACGACTGGGCGCTTATGTCAAATGGTGGCAGTTTGTGGAAGGTGAGGGGTGGGCTATGAATAGCTTGTGTGATAGATAACTGTTACGAATTTTTGTTAGCTTAGCGTTTTGGTAAGATCTCAAGATGTTAATTTAAAATAAATCTGATAAGTGTTTTTTTTTTAATAATAATTGCGAAACTACCTCACTATTACAAGCTGTGTCAAGAATAGTGTTGTTAAATGCAGACTGACAACCATTTTTACGACAAAGTTTTAAATTTTTTTAGTATATGTAGTGAAGTAAATTTCCCGGACTGGCATTATAGCGTAAAATAAAAAAGGTAATAATTATTTTTTGACATATAAAAGTGGCATTTATTTGAACATAATCTTCAAATATAAACCTTTCTTTAAATACTAGTACTTATATAACATCTGTTTAATATCTATTACGGTTATATAACTTATACTTAAGTCAGTTTATTGCAACGTTCCTATAGTACTAAGCTATTATTAAAAATAGGTCAGAAAAGTTATATCTGTCTGTAATGTATTTTTTAATATTAGGTATTTATATTTAAATAAAAGTTTTACTGTATTGTATTATTATTATATACATTTCTTTTAACAGGTGGAAAACTTCGAGAGATCTTACGAAACCGTGTTTCTCACAGACTTACTGCATGCGACCTAACCATTGCATTGCATGATTTCATCCGACACACAATGTACATACATTCTGGCCCTACCCATCCCCTTCAGTAACAAGAATCATAGATCCCAATCAGTAAAACATCGACTAAAGTAGTTCGTTGTATAATTTAAACTGAGATTTAATTAAATTTTCAAACACAGGCGTTTGAAAATTTAATAAAACATTCAAACGCATGCCTTTGAAAATTTAATTAAATCTCAACTTTAATTTATAGATATTATGATACTTTAATTTATAAATACTTTTTTCTCTTCTTTAATTTAAAATACAAATTATAATACGAATAGCAGTATACCAGTTTCCATATTTTATGTAAATGTCATGTCGATATTAATTTTATTTTAAAATATGTCACAATGTCTTTTACACGTGGCAATTTTTTCTGAATATTTTAGTCGGTGTTATGAGGGATCCGTGAAATTTAAAAAAATAGTTATTTCTAGATTTTACCCGCACGATGTTCATACGCACGTTTATTCCCTAGGTCTAGACATTTTCTATCTAGCGTTAATGCACATGATGTCAATTCATCACATGTTTTGATTTAAATGTATTATTGATCATTTTAAATTCTAGATAAGTGATTTTAATTCTCTTTTCTTATCAGTAATTTTCCTTATTACCTACATAGAAAATTAAAAAGTAAATATTATAATATATCTAATATAATATATCTTTTAGACTATGAAACAATCTATCAAATCAAGTTGTAAAAATATATTTTATTCCATTAAAATCATCATTGCGATATTAATAATTTTCATTGCAATATTATAAATACTAATTACATCGTATTTTTTTCTTATATTTATAGTTTTTAAGATATAAGAATGTATGTATAGACTTCTTGATAATTGATTGCGGCAAAATAATAAACAAATTGAGCTGTCTTCTAATTAAATAAATCAAAAAAATATTAAATTAGTAAGTACTTTTGGATTTTAGGATCCGAAATAATAACTTCCTTAATTTTCACAGAACACTTCTTCTAAACATCATTCGGGGGCTACGTCGACTTTACCACACCACGACACGCTCTCCCGTCAATTGGCCCAGCAAAATCATCTTCACAGCCCTTACAACGAGTGCGATGCGGGACTAGCACCCGCTTCTCCCCGACATGTCGTCAAAGATGAAGAAAGCCCTCTCCATCACCAAGGTTACCAAACCACGAGGAGTTACAACCATGACTTCCGAAACCCACACGTCTTCATATCCCAGCACTCCCCTGGCAGTCAGGAAATGATTTTCCGAAAGCATTACAAAGATGATCGTCGCAAGCATCATCACCACGCAAGTCAAAATATTAACCACACTTACTCCGAAATTGGATCCCAGCAGGGAAGAATCTACCGACGCGGTTCTGATCAGGAATTTCGAGTCATACAGGATGACCCAGTGTACGAGGAAATCGAGAGAAATGAAACTCTAATGTCGGATATGTCTGATGATAACTCAGGTCCTGACAACTGCAGACAGAATCCTGCGCTACACGGATCATCTGGGTCAAAGTTTTTTGGCGACCATCGTCCGTTGATTTCCTACAGTCCAGGAGAAAGGCATCTTCATGAACAGGAACTGTACGGGAAATATGGAAAATGGGACACGGCTGAGCGTTATGATCCAAGGCATTATGAGAGTGGCAGGTTGATGCACCCGTACCATCAGCCTCAAGAAAACAATATGAGGGCTTTAGCGGCGGTTTTAAATGGAGAAAATAATGTTGTCTGCCATTTGGAACCGCACAACGCTTACGATGTCTACCAATCTCAGAGTGGTAACCCTAGGACTGTATCTCAACCGAGTTTCTAAACACCTTTGTCGTACGGAATTACCAATGTTGCGTCAATGAATCGACAGATAAAAATAACGATGTGATTAATGCGACAGAGTTCTTAGTTGAACTCCATTTTTGTATGTTTCAATTTGAGTGTTAGTGACTTTTATAGACTTGAGAAAATGGTGTTGTACAGATAATAGTGAATGAATTTTTCTATGGACGTAGGCATAGAACGTCTTAGTGACACGACGAGTAAGCGATAGCGTTTATAGTAGGAACTTGCCATAACATGGACTTTAAAATAACATATATTTATAGTATAGAATGTAAACGTAAATTTAAATCACTTTTTCCACTGTGATCCTATTTAAATATAAAGGCTCAAGTTTCAGTGTTGCGACCACATATATGTTGATCTATATGGCGGGTTGTGGGGCGGACTCACCCGCGCGCGGATTCGTGAAGCCCAAAGAGTTGACGCTTCATTGATAAACAGCTTTGAATCGCCGCGTGTGTGTCCGGCCTTAGTCTGTCTAAAAAATCTGAGAACTTGCGTACGTTTAGATAAATACAAATAATAAAATATAACTCTGTTAGTCAATCCATATTTGCAGTTTATTAACTAATAGTAATATATATGTTTTGTGATTTACCCAAGTTCTACGGCTGGTTAGACAGACTAGCAGCATTCTGTATATACGGTTAGCGTTTAGTACTAGACTCTTAGTACTTCCGGTGTGCCCTTACTGTTTCTATCGGCGATTACTTTGATCATGGCATTTTCTCTATAAATTTGCATTTCCTCTTGTTGTAGGTAAGAAAATCTGTGATGTTTCATTTGTACGCGTTAGATTAAGTTTTGCTTACGAAATCTATAATACACTGCCATACTTCCATCTTGTGGTGATTTGTTGCATGGTTATTATAAAAATCTTGGAAACATGCTCCAAAAAAAATTTGGCGTACGTTTTAGACGATAAGATTACTTATAAATAAATTAAAACATTGAAGTTTTTTTTATTTATATTTTTTTTGCTAACATAGATTAAAACTATGTCGTCACTTAAAGAATAGTTACATTTACACATAGTATCAAGTAATATCATAGTTATATTGCATATATCACGTAATATATGAATATGTAATGTTTTAGTTTTTATATACCCAGTACAAAATGCTTTAAGTACAATTTTTATTTCACAAATTTACTTAACCCGTAAGTGCATCTGTTTACATTTAATTTACATTTCCTTGTGTCAAATCACCACAGAGCGTTACTTATATAACTTTGTATAACGTTTAGATTTATACAGCTACTTTTAGTTCTATATAGTGATACTGCAGCTTTTTTATATTATCTTTTTAATTTTCAAAGGAATTTCGGAAAAAATCCATCCAACCTATTATAGACTGACACCACTTGATGTTGTGCACTATTCAGTACTAGGAACTTAGTGTTAATACTTACTTAAAAGAAAATTATATATATAATTTTTACTTAAAGTAGTAATTGTATTTTTTAATGCCATGAAATTGTTGGTTCTTTTTCAAGACAGTACACATAAGGAATTGTTTCATTTGAATTGATGCGAGTACAATAAAAAAAATGTATAACCATTTCACCCTTTTTTTCTTGTATATTTTGAACGATTAGCAATATATTAGACTGAAGTATTTTAATAAATTTTCGGCCATTTTTATTATAAATATAACACAATAATTTTTAAATATCGTTTTACCGCGGCCAAAATTTATGAAATACTTTTATTTTAATGGGAGAAACATGATGAAATGTGGGGAAAGTTTATTTTTTCTAATTGGGTATACTAGTCCATCTATTTTTCCCACTGTCTAAATATATGTAAGTGTAAATTACGTGATGTGTATTTCTGTTGTATACATATATATTTTTTGTTTTGATTGTATTTTAAAAACGTTGACATTAATGTAAAGTAGGAGAAACGAAATGTGTAAATAATTTAAAGTTTATATAAATAAAGAGTGGTTGTTCTCAGAGAATAGCCACAGATTAAATATATGTTTTTTTTTAAACCTGTATATATGACACCATGATTTGAATATTATGTAGGCCTCTCTAAAGAAATATTTAAATTATTTTTTATTAGGCTAAAAATTGTTGGGTTTTGCTTTAATAGCTTTCATTTGACATCACACTATAAGACTGAAGACAAGCATGTGACTCACGTGATGTGAAACGGTTACCGTAGCCATATAAAGGCTTCCAACATGAAACATCCATCGCGCGTTGCCAAAGCATCCATGCTGGCGACCTCACTCACCGCAGGAACACGTGATGTGTATTCCTTTCATGAAAGGAATTGTTATTTGGTTGACGTATTCTGCAAGGTGGATGTACTTCCCCAGACGGGCCACTTATAAATATGTACCCTGTGCATACCTCTCTTTCGTCTAACTTAAAATATTTATAAGTAGGTATGCATACAGCTTCAAGAAAATGGTATTCAACATCGTTTTTTTTTATGTATGAGAGGGGGGCAAACGAACATGTGGGTCATCTGGTGGTAAACAATCACCACCGAGGGGTCACCGATCCGTCGCCAGCATAATAATATGCTGGGGTTATATATTGCCGATAGTGGAAATTTATTAGACATACTGAAGAGACGTTTAACTACAAAATATAGAAAGACGTGTTCCAATGTCGTCCAGGCAAGAAATCTCATCATTGTCATGTCCGCCGAAAGACGTCCACTACCTATACCGATTGTTGTCGGATAGACTTCCACAACAATCCAACTTCAAAAAGTTTTATAATAAAAATCACAGGATCAAATCCATAAAAACATCATATGTCAATGTTTTTTTAGCACTACCATCTTAGAGCCAAAATCAACTACTGCTCGTGGTGCATCTTGCAAATTTGCAAACAAGGTTCTGGTGAAAGAGAGGTAGGATACAGCAATAGAAATACTAACTTAGGAGCAGCCCGTCTGGGGATCCACCTAACGGAAGATCATGCCTAAATATATTTTTCCATACGAGAATGCTGTATCTATATATTATCCAATCTCTGAACTTTAACTAAATATGCATCCAAATCCGATCTCTTTCTGATACTAGGGCTCCTACCGCCTAAGCTAAAACCGATTCCGGTCAGATTTTAAGATCATCAAGTTCATCACAGTTCAACTTATATTTATAGTAGGTACTTGTATTTAACTTAGCTGATATATATAGGGTGCTCTGCCGACTAAGCTATCTTATCTTAGAGTGGGTCTAGTGCTGCAGCACAGGTGACACGTCGACCCCCATGGATCTTTTGTGCTCTTCCTAATCCTTTAGTAAGTCTCCCCTGACTGTCACATGATGACATGTTCCATGTACTTCAGTATGCCGCTTATTGGGAAGAGCCTGTAGCCCTCCAGGACCTGGTATGCCTTTCCTAGGATTTGCATTCGTTTGCCGACTAAGCTAAGAATTCCTATTTTTTTTTTATCAAAATATCAGGTGGTAATCGATGGTAAAAATCAATTCAGATTCAGAGGTAGTGCCCCTGACAAAATAAAAGACACAAATACTTTGATAGACATATATTTCCATATAAAAAGACTTTACATCCACGAAATAATACGAGTCGTAAGAAATTATTTGATTGTTTTTATTTCGTAAACTTACACGACAATGTTAGTTTTTGACGATACGCTATTTACGACACTTACGCTACGCTAAAAAAACACATTTTTCTATTTCATTTTTTCCAAAAAGCATTGGGAGATCTTTATAAAGGCACAAAAAGGTGGCCTTAGAATGAGATCTAATTTTTGAAAATTCTAACTTTCGTCCAATTTTTTTCTAAAAAACTTACATTTAAAAAACAATATCTAATTTATATTTATTTTTTAATTCCATCACGCCAAAATAATACGTTGCATTAAAAATATTTTTATACATAGACACTGGGTAGGCATTGTTACATTGTTTATATTTAGGGTTTAATTATTATATAACTCAATCATCTATTTTAAGCACCACCCGCTAGAACCCTAAGGAAATTTTAAAATAATTTTGGTAGAGATCCAAATAATGATTTATAACAGAAATTGCAAAAGTACAGCATTTAGAATAACGCAATTAATTATAATATAGAACCTACTTAAAATTAAATTTTAGACATTAATATAGACAATGACAAATAAATTGAAAATATAAATAAGAATGATAAATATTATGCTCGGACTGCTTAACGATTGGACCAATTGATCCCAATCGTTAATCAAAATCATTAATCGAATCGCTTAATTAATCGTAAATTCTAACGTAAAATTTATGTTAAAAGAAATACATGCTAAATAGTTGGCAAAATCGTTTTTTTTTTTGCAATGCATAGTCATTATTGTTAGGACAAGGCTAAGGTGATGGTTGTTAGTTAATTTAAGCGCTTACTTGATATTTCGATGTTTATATAAATTTTTCATTTTGAATAATTATTAATAGTAAAATATAACATGTGAAATATCATTATTACTTATATTTTCATCATTGCAAAAACATTAGCAAAACAAGATTTTGAAATACACACATATTATGAATCAAGTTCACGTTCAAAATTACTAAAAAATATGTCACACTCATGAATTTTCCAAAAAAGAAAATTGACAATCGCAAATAAGTAATAAATATAAATGCAAAATGTATTTGCACAGTCAAGAGTTATAATATAAATGCAGTAGCATCTAACTTTGAGTAAAACACGCATTTTTGTAAAATAAATATTTCCTTATATTATTATACTGTATATTGTAGGTAGTCATTCTTTACAAATTATGAATTAATTTACAAATAAATTTAAGACAATTTTGATTACCTAGGTATTCATATTAAAAATTTCGGAAATTAATTGTACAGAATTCTACATATAGATATAGGGAAATTTTAATTCTATTTGATTGCCGTGTTTTTTATGTTTATTAACTAGAACGGATAGATTAACGGATTGACTACAAAAGGATATTTGAAAGTGGCATCAGTGATGGTAGTGATAAGGGAAAATCGCATTTCGTGGTATGGGGATATAATATAATGCGGGATGCAAAGTATATGAAAAAAAGAACGATGAAATGGATATTGAGAAAATACGTGGGTGGATTGCGTGAAAGATTATGTACTCGTAAGTAAGAAAGGGGTAATTAATTGGAAACAGTACGCATTGTAAAAATTAATGGAAGAAAAAGACTGTGACCTACCCCAAATAAAGGAAAAAGTACAAGAAGTACATATTTTAATCAAACTTAAAGACATGGTATATGTTAATGATGAATATGAATGTGAAGGTATTGAGAGAGGAAGGCCGAAAAAAGGTCGATAAATTATGTGAAAGGTGATATGGATAAGGAGGGGTTAATGTAAATAAAAATAGATAATGCGTGTTTTATTCACAGTTAAGGACGTGGTAAGTTATGTGTTACTTACTGCATGGTATGGTAATAAACATATTCATCATTAACATATAAGTATGAGCCCATAAGTATGGCCACAGACTTTCATGCATAAATTTCGGAATTTAAAAAGTTATATATTATGGCGAATGTCAAAAAGACATTCCAAATAATTAGACACATGTGCATTGTAAATCAGCCTGGCGCAACTCAAGGTAAAAAAACGACTCTATGAATCGGAAAGATTTTTTATGAAATGGAAGCGAATTTCGCTTCCATTTCATACTGATTAGAATTTACGCTATTTGTATGGCACATCCGTCTCTTAAAACGTAGTGGTTACATTCTCTATGTTGTAAATATACAAAATACATTAAGAATACGATTGTCAGAAAAAATACATACTTAGTAATAACTTAAGACGTAAATTGAAAAAATAAATGCCATTTTGAGATAAAGACGTGTTCCACAAAGCATCCCTATATATGCGACTGCAATAAGATAATGATATCTTTGTGATATTTATACATTTTTTATCAGAAAGGGTCATAGTATTGGACAGAATAATAAATAGGCACATATCGTTGGTTGATTTCAATAAAAGGAAGATTTGAAATATTTCATTAATTAATTAATGGGTCACGTAATTATTTTGAGTTAGACTGACTAATCTAAAATTTATGTCGTAAAATTAGACTAAGCTGAAATTGTCGACTAACCTAATATTTGTCGGCTTTTGTGTCCTATCTTCATTTGAGATCGAAACTAATCGGTTTTTCTGACGATATACGTGTGTGACTCGATAATTCATTAATTTAACATGTTGCCTCACGTAAGTGTTAATGTTAATATTAACTTGAACGTGAAAATTCTATCATACACTTTGTCTCATACACTTTTTTCTCAAAAAGTATGACGTAGTTTTCTAACCGTCTACTATATTTGCGGGAAAGTATAAGTATATAATAATTATGAAATAGTTTTTTTTTTTAATAAACTAACACAATAAATAAAAAAGTCGCCAACTTGTTGAATGCAAAGAATTTCACAAATGCTATCTTATTCAACCAAACATTATAAGTAATTGAAACAAGTGATATATTTATAAATGAAAATGAAGATTTCGTAAACACTGTTTCATTATATGAGTAGAAAATATCTATTTGGAAAGATATTGTTACCCTTTCAGAGAACTCAGTACTCAGGTCTCACTAATTAAATGACTGATGCAATATAATATTAAACCAATAAAAAAAACTTAATGTTTTGTGGATAAGGTACAGCTCAATTCGCAAACACTGAATTGTAAAAAAGTATAAATAAATCTATTTAAGACAAAAACAAAATTTAACAAAGACTTATACTGAGTTAGTTTACAAAAACCAACCTGGGACCCTATCGCCTAAGCTAAAGCCGATACTCATCGGAACCGTTGATTGCGAAAATAAAACTTCTGCTTAGATTACTTGCATTTACCTATGTTTATCTTATCTGGTGTTTATCTTACCCTGAAACTCTACCGAGCTAAAGAATATCTAAATATCTTATTCCTAAGATCTATTTTTGCAATCATAATATTCGTTGGGAATCGGCTTCATCTTAGGCGTTAGAGCCCCTGTTTCTAAAAGTTGGTCATAAATTAAGTAATTTGATAGAAATTAATAAAAATATAGTAGAATGAAACAGCGTTTACTTTAAATTAAATGTGGCTACAATTGTAAGTGAATTACATGTTTACACTCAAGGCACACAACACAAAGTCTACAGTCTTCAACCAAATATATCACATAGAAAAGATTACACTTACAGAGCTCCAAGTGGTCATGATTATTAAGATCAAAGAGATTCAAGTACATATTTAAAATGACAAATTGAACTAATGAAAAAATGATTGTTAGATCAATCAAGTGCGTCTACACTTTTACAGTTTCCCAATCATTAGTTTATACATAAAGCTACACTAGAACTATAAATTTTGATTTACAGCAGAATTTTATTGCGACTTGGTGATTTTAGAAAATTCTTCTGAAAGGGTTGAAAATGAAAACGGTAAGTGATATAAAAGGTTTATGAATCAAAATAATAGTTTAAAAATGCCTAATTTACAGTAGCTGCCATTTACACATTATAAAAAGGTACTCTAACATCAATATTGTCTTGTAAGCATTGACACAATGAAATCCGAATTAAGACACACGTATCTGTGAGAATACATAGATAAAATACTAGAATCACGACACTTGGGCCCCAACTAGGTTGATAATGCTATGAACACCCGCAGCTCTCAACAACCATCCCAGGGATAGTCCCATAGATGATATTCAGGTCGTGATCAAAATAAAGCATGGAGATCCCGTTCATCCGTCTCGGAGCGCAGCATGGCCCTCCACTTCCTGGCGGAGCTGCTAAGTGGACTAGGTGAGTATGGGGAAATTTCTGGAGGAAGCTGAAGGGGCATTCCCCACTGCAGTAGTTTGCGTCGTAGAATTTCGGCGCGATGATCCAATCCCAACCAAACTCTTCAAAATTCACTACCAGAGGGTACCGACAGCAACGCACCTCCTTGGTGTTTTCTGTGCAGTCCATGCTGATGGTGCGTCGTGTGCGCTTGTGCGAATTGTCTCTTAGACTTACTTCTACATATGGCATCTGAAATGAAAAGAAATTCATATTTTAACAGGGAACAACATGGGGATGTTGTGTGTCACCAAGAAGAAAAATAGAGATTAATAATGTGAAGATGACTTGTACCTGTAGGTCTACAGGCCCTCTCTTTCTAAATACACACTCAAGTAATGAAAGCAGACTAGTGTCTGCTTCATTCTATATAGCATTCTCTGCTTTCAAGCATATATTTAGGAACAAAGGTACGACCTACATTTGACATCATCTTGTTATTGAATGTATGTTTACAGTTTTTCATATAATCTTTTTGGTGTATCTCTATGCCGGGCTGTGGCATTGTGATTACCAAATGGATGTAAAGATATTCAGTTCAAAACTGAATATGAGAACACTCTTTCTGTTCTTATTTAAGACTCAATAAAATCTGCAGACGTTTGAACATATAACAAGATCTTTTTAATTTATGAAAATTAGGTACCCAATTTTTAGAATGTGACCAAATTCTACAGATCAGCCTCCTTACCACCACCTCTTATTGCGATTCAATAACTGAATAGAATGCTTATTCATACCAATGTATAAGCGACTCTATTCCATTTGAAATAGAGTCTTTTGGTATTGGTAGTAATTGTAGTTGGCTTAGCTAGCAGAAATCCGGGAGCTCTACCGACCGAACTGAAGATGATTGTCAATAACAAAAACGTAACACCTATTTTTCGAATCAAAATATTCGATGGTATCGGCTTCAGCTTCGGCGGTAGGTCCCGTGATCGATTCTAAATTTGGATTTGTTTTAATTTTAATGCAAAAACATGGTAATTCTGAAACTATAGTATCACGTGCAAACTCGTATGCCTAACTCTTAGCCAACGTAGAGCAGAGATATCTTATTTGGGTTCATTGTAATATTCTCAATGAATAAGCTATAAAAAATTTGATAGTACCTAACGACTACAATATGTGACAATCTATTTTAGGAGTTAGATAAATATAAAAAATCATTAGTCCTATAATTATCAATGTCGACGACATAAATAACCCTCTGTATGGTCTTACAAAGCTAAATTTGTCTTCCTTGCGGAAAAGGGGACTGGTGACTTGTAATACAGGTGGGTACACATCCACCTAGCTCAGGCACCAGTTCTCTCCATTATTTTAATTGTACCTGTTGATTCAGTGTAATAATTCATTTTGGAGAGAAAAATAAATTATTTTGTATTGTATAAATAGTTTTGATAACTTATAAAAACGTGACATTTGCTCATATTTCATAAGACTATTATTTTGTAAAGAAAAAACAGTTATCTGAAATTAACGTCACAGTTTTTTATTTCCTTCATATCATATCGGCAATTCCTAAAAGTCATAATTTTAATCGAGACGATAAATTTATGTAGGTAACCATTAGTTTATCTCGCAAAGTTTATTAATTAAACAAGTTATTATCTTTCTGAGTTCAATCTAATTACAGTTAATGAGACGATATCGTTGGTATTGTAGTACATTGTTTCTCAACATAAGGCCATTCACAAGTTATCCTAAAAATATTAAATGCTTGATTATAAAAGGAATAAATAAAGTATTGCAAAGTTTTGTATAAATGACGTGACTAAGAACAAAGTTCTTAGTCACGTCATTTATATCAAGCTAGGGCTGGTTGCTGGCGTTTAGAAATGGCAACCATTTCTAAACGCCAGCAACCAGCCCTACCGGCTAAGCTGAAGCAGATTCCCATCGGTTTTTTTTAATGAAAATATCAAACTTCAGCGTAGGTTTATATTACAAGTGTTTTGCTCAGCTGGTAGACTTCCTGGAGCTCTACTGTCGGAGCTGAAGATGTGTGTCAATAACTAAAACGTATGTATCGAATTCGATGGTAATTGGCTTCAGCTTCAGCGGTAGGGCCCCAGGACAAGAAGCGTGAAAACTCCGGATTTTGAATTTTAAAACTCGGAAATGCCATTAGTGTTTTTCAGCAGTAATACTATATTTTTTATTCTGTGACAAGACGATTATTCACAGCATGGAGCGGGTGGTAATGATTTACAACTTTTAACACTGGACTACAAATAAAACCCCGCCGGACGCTCCCCGACTCCCCTCCAAACTAGGACAATCCGGAGAAACCCGGACGGATATGAATGTAGCTAGTTAGTGTATTACAAAATAGTACTTACCGACCGAGTAAAAACCTAAGCAGTTGCATGAACTCAAGTATAGCCCTAAAAGCTTTTACTGGCTTTTACTCGTAACTTTAATATCCCGTGGGAATTGATGGACAGATATCTGCATTACAATGCAAAAATCCTTTCTTGACAGATATCTGCATTACAATGCAGATATCTGTCAAGAAAAGTTTTTAGAAACTGATAGCTACTACATACAATAGCTACCAGTTGTATCAAATTTTAGCCCGATCGGTCTAGTGATTCAGCTATGTGTTGATAGATCAATCAATCAATGTATGCTATGATCGACCTCAATTTTTAAACTTGTAAAATCATTTGTCCTCATAGAATGATCTAAATCTAATGATGTTTAAAAATTGAGCATTGTGTTGTAATCACCAATTTATGTCAAATTATTGTCATCATCTGGCTTGCCAAAAACTTACCAAAGCATTATTAGTTTCTGAAGACGGATGCGGCACAACCAAACTCATCCCATTCCTCGAGTCTTGTACTCTCACAACTATAGCTAGATTCTCTCGTGGCAGCCTGAAGAACTCAGCCACCATGTTCGTCACGTTCACCCTCAACCACTTCCCAATCTTCAACTCCCTTCTTGACATCTTTACAGAGTTATCAGTATATGGCACAGATGCCTTATTCCCTTGATTGTTCCTCGTAACTCTACTAACTTGAAGGTTTACTGTGAAGAATTCTTCAGGGTCAAAGGTGGTGTTCTGCCGCGGCTCTATCTCCTGAAGGTGGATGTTCAGGACAGCTTCCTTCACCTCATTTTGCAGGACCTTGTTGGTAAACCGGAAATTGATGACTTTAAGTCCTTTGAAGTGGCTGTGTCGCCGCGAATCTGGGGATGTTAAATTTGGATTAGGTAAAATAAACAGATTGATGATGATGTTGAAAATAAACAAATTTATCAATTAAAAGCACGTTTTTAGTAGAAATAGTGTGCACTTCATGTAATACCAAGTCGATTTTCTATAGTAGCCTAAATATATAGATTTTCTATAGTAGTAAACATTATTTCCTTATTACATCTTAGATATTTTCCATTAAAATTAACCGCATTTACAATGTATAATCTATATTCATTTAACATAATCGATTGCAGTTTGCCGAAAATGTCAAATGTTTCAGTTTTAGTATTTTCTTCAAAATTACAAACAATTTCACGTCTCTCATCAGGTTCTCCGTGGAAATATAGCAATGCAAAGCCGCCACTTTACAAGCCATATCCCAGGATCACCACATTCATAAACCATTCTTGCCTTTTGTAAGTATTGAAAAAAATACCAAAACGGATCCTAAATTTCTCTTAATATCTAAATGAAAAATATTACTTTTATTTGATACAAGTGATGATTTGATACATAGACTTGAAATAAAATAAAATGTTCTATGAGATTGTAGAATTTATGATAATGAGGACGTAATTAGTAAATGTTTTGAAATGGAAAGGAAAGATGGCTTGTAAACTTTTGCTGCGTAGATCCAACGTGGCTCGTGGCGCCAGTCTGAAAATAAGGAGAAACATCATTTCAATCCACGAATAATTTTTGTTTTAGAATTTAGGATGGAAGTAATGGGCTTGGCTAATCATATTATTTAATCATATTATTTGCCATTCGATAAAAATAAATCGTTAAAATCAGACTTTTTATCCGTGATATAGTGAGCATGAAAAACCTGGAAAACCGACTGGGAAAGAGCCTCCACCTCACAAAACACTAGCGTCATTAATGAGCATCTATATATATATATATATATAGATGCTCATGCTATAGCTTTCTCTATAGTATTAGTAAACGCAACAGTTAGGTGATAGAAGTATTGCTGATTAATACTGAACATGTAGATATTTTAATTCCAAAAATGTAAAAAAATTACATAATAGCAGTTCATGAAACGTTTTTTGATATTCTTTCTGAATTCGAAAATGGGTGCCATTATCTAATCTGGGCGCCTACCGCCTAGAAGCCGTTTCCCACCGGATTTGTGATCGCAAAAATCAAACTTCACCTTACATTAGCGGCAATTGTGTTTAGCTTAGCTGGTAGAAACCATGAAGCTCTGCCGACAAAGCTAAAATATTTATCAATAACTCAAAACTACCACATATTTTTGGGGAACAAAATATTCAATGCTAATCGGCTTCAGCTTCGGCGGTCCCTGGAGATATTTGAATAGCAACAAAAAAATTGGTGTATTTACCATTTTACGAAATGTTAATAAATACCACTGGAATTATTAAATATATATATAAAAATTAGCTACATTAAGATCATAGGATCTGAAGAAAAAACCGAAACAGGAAATCGACTAGTAATCTTTGGTTATTATTTATAACTTCTATGAAACTGGTGTCACTTTTTCTGTAAGAAAATTTATTCATTGCCACTTCATTTTGCATCACAGCACTGAGTTTCGATCCAGTCTCGATCCCACAAATGTCAGATATGGTATTCTCGTATCACAATATCAAGTTTCAAAGCTCGGTGGCGTAGCGGTCAATGACGCGGCTTCGACACCAACGCTCGTGGGTTCGATTCCCACATAGGACAAACATTTGTGTGCATGAACATGTCTGTTTGTCTTAGTCTGGGTGTTTTCTATGTATCATAAGTATGGATTTACAAAAACAAAGGTATTTACGTATGTTTATCAGTTGTCTAGTACCCATAACACAAGCTTCGCTTACTTTGGGGCTAGATGGCGCCGTGTAATTTGTCTAAAAAAAAAAAAGTTTGTTTAAAGTGGGATTATATCGAAATATGACCGAAAATTAAACAAACTAAGAATGATATTCTCGTAATTATTTTACGATCGCAGATTGAAAGTTGACTGAATCGAGATTGAATAGTGAATTGACTGAAAGTACTTTATTACTTAATTTTATTTAATTAATTAATTATTATCAATTGTTAATGTTGACCTTCGATCATTAATATGTTGACAGAATAACTTTCTTATTTTATTTAATTTTTGGATATCTTTCAATATAATACCGCTTAAATTAGACTTTGAAGTTCCATATTGTGATACGAGAATATCAAATTTGACACTTGTGAGATCGAAGCTGGATCGTAACTGAATTTTGACTACACTTTAATTACGAGAATTGCCTCTCAGGTCTCAGTGCTGTCTGCCATCTGTTACTAACAATAGTGATTTCAATACTTGCGTTGAACGGTATCTAGGCCGAGAAAATGAGGTTTACCTTTTCCTTCACTAAATTAGAGAAATGGAACACCTATAGCCCCATCTCGGACTTGGTCACAGTATATGTATAAGTTCAGTATTTCATTTTAAACATCTGAAATTTGACGCACTTATGCATACAGACACAATTTATATAATTCTGTACACATTTTGACGTATAGCTCCAAGCTCCATCGCTATGCGACGCAGTAAGCTGGCGGTTGGTTTAGCAGGGTGCGTATACATACAGCCCGCTCATACATCGCTTATTCATTTGAATAAGCGACTCTAACAAACATCAAATAGAGTCGCTTATTCATTGGTATGAATAAGCAATATATTCAATTATTGAATCGCAATAAGAGATGGTGGTAAGGGGGCAGCGCGTCGAATTCGAACGTTTATTTTGTGTTGGTGTACTGATATATCTATTGTATATATCCCCTGTGCCTAGGTGTCTGTTTTAGTCTAAGATCCGGTTTGGAAACGACCTTCACCCATCAGTTTTCACGATTAAAAGTATTTTCGTGACCGAAATGCCGAATTGTATATTTTCTACACTGAAATAGCTTTAAGAAAAAAAAGCTGAAGTGGCAGACAGCAAGCCATAGACAGCGCGGACAGTCATTGGGTCAGAAAGGTTCAGGGGGTCTGATTTCCGTAATGTTCCATCATCATCATCAGTTGTTGGACCAATTTAGCTACGGTTACACGACGACTATCAGATTCGAATTTTTTACGTACTATTTTCACGTACACGCAATACTCATTCTCATGAGAATAATTTCATACAATTTCACATTTTTTATTTCATATTTTTTAGAACTTTGTTGACATGCCTATTGTAATAGGCATGTGAACAAAGTTCTAAAATTATAAAAACTCTCTATCAGTTACGTAAAATACATAGAACTAGAACGATCTTAAAATTTTAATGACTTATGTCCGACGTGTTTTATGGTCGATCAAAGAGTGGTGGGAAAGTCCATTTTAAAAGTATGAAGTTATAAAAAATAAATATTACCATTGTAGAAACAATAAAAAATACTATAACTTTTGTTACGGCACTAGCTATATAAACGCAATATTTAACTGTCTGTCGTACAAATTTCTGATTTAATGCATATAAAATAGCGTATCGTGACGTCATAACTTTTGTATGGAGCGTTTTCGGGATAGTCCAAAATTGTGATCTTTAAGTTATCATATCTCGAGAAGTTTTTATGCTATCGAAGTATTCTTTCACCTATAGTTATATTATTGTGACGTCAAATCGAAAAAAAAATGGTTCACAAGCCTTTTGAATGGAATGGTTCTCGTGTACAAAAAAATAGAATACGTTAAAAAATCCAATTGGGTGAACGCACTCAAAAGGCTTCAACTACTAAGTCGCTCCGATATAGTAGCTATTTAGTCGTTACGATATCGTACTGTTTGAATATTTATGGAAATTGGAGCTCAGGAGTGGATGAAGGACTGGCAAGCATAGAGTAGGACCCCTTACTAAATGTGTAGACGATCTGAAAAAGATCGCAGAAAGCCGATTTTTTTTTAATACTACGTCGGGTGGCAGACAAGCATACAACCCGCCTGATGAGTAGCGGTTACCGTAGCCATATTAACGCTCGCAACATAAAATATCGCTCGCGCACCGCCGTATTCTATAAGGTGGAGGTACATTCCCCAGTCGGGTAGCTTACAATTACGCTCCCTACCTATCTTTTCGCCAGAGCTTCGTTTGTCAGTCAGCAGGGCACACCGCGTGCAGGTGAAGTTGGCTTTAGTTCAAAGATGTTGACGAACCACTTACACCCCAAAAATAGCACAATATCGGTCGAAGTCTAAGGTCACGTCCCGTCCCTAAAGCTAAGACGTAGGTCTAAGGCTAAGAAGGTTTATGTTCAGTCACAGTATAAGCAATAGCAGTAACGTAGTTCAGTAGTGAACGTCCATTGACTAATATGATTGTTGTACACTCTTTTGTAATTTCTTTCTATTGCTAGAATTTTCGAATTGTCTTTTTCTTTTGCTTTAGTAGGCCGTCGGATAAAGACATTAAATTCGCAAAGTGCGATGTAGTTCTGCATTTTTCGTATGTTGTATGTTGTTGGTCGTCTTTGAAGTATCATAACTTAACTTCTATGGGGTCAATAGAGCTGCAATTAAGCTCAAATTATATAGGTAATTGAATACATTTTATAATTGTAAAAAACATTGTTCCCTAAAAACGCATAGTTTTAGCCTTGGAGAGCAAATAGTGAAATAAGTCACAAAATTTCGAAGTTTTTCTCGAATTTCTCAGTTTCTACAAGTTTTTCAAAGTTGCAAATTTGAATTCACACTACCCTAACAGACCCATACAACATACCAAAAATGCAGAACTACATCGCACTTTGCGAATTTAGCCTCTTTTTATGGCTATATCCGACGGCCTTTAGTGTCATTGAACGTGAATACATAAGTATATTGATGTCCGATTCGGTTTTCTATTTACTAATTACCTCGCTAAACAGTTCACTCGCATCTTTATCCACTTTAATGATGATGATGATGATGATGATATTTTCTATATAAATTATACTTTCGACATCACATCACCTTGTTTACATCTTTAATTTCGACATCACCTTGTTTACATCTTTAATTTATTCGCGGTACTGCCACGTTATCATTGTTTATACTTGTATAATAAAAGAATGCATTTATATGTCCACTCTGGTACCAATGGCGGATTTTCCTTAAGGCCAACTAAGCCCGGGACTAGGGCGGCCAAATGTTAAGGGGACAACCCTTATTACCGAAAGGAAAGTTTTGAGGAGAATAATTATATAAACGTATGAACTGAAGCTGATTAATAAGAACCAATATATTATGAAGCATAATAGGAACCAAGATATTAAATATATATAATACCTAAGGCTGGCACGATACGACCTAGGGCGGCGAAGACACGGCCTAGGGCGGCCAACACTACAAATCCGCCTCTGTTGGTACCCATTGGATTTTCCAGATAACTCCGAGATAACCAATCGTTATTAAATCAAATCTTGTTTTTATTGTATATGAGAGGGGGGCAAACGAGCATGTGTGTCACCTGATGAAAAGCAATCACCACCGTCCATGGAGATCTGCAACACCAAGGGGTCGCCGATCCATTGCCAGCCTATACTCCTTCCTTTCTTTCCTTTCTACTTTATTGTACATAAAACACACGGACAGCTACACCAAGGCGTCACCGATCAGTTGCCAGCCTTTTAAGGGAAATATAGACTCTGTTCTTGAATGATTTTTTCGTTAAAGCTAATCTTTGTTGCATATCTTACATGTGTATTAATATGTGTATTTATAAAATAAATAAATAAATAATAAATATTGTCAGACAAATTACACAGCGCCATCTAGCCCCATAACATAAGCGAAGCTTTTGTTATGAGTATTAGAACTGAAACTGATAAACTTACGTAAATAGATTTTTTTTTGTAAATACATACTTATGATACATAGAAAACACCCAGACCAAGACAAACAGTCATGTTCATGCACACAAATGTTTGTCCTATGCGGGAATCGAACCCACGAGCGTTGGTGTCGAAGCCGCGTCATTGACCGCTACGCCACCGAGCTCGTCAATAGAAGATTAATAATAAAAGATTAGTAATTAAAATAATATTTTTTTATAAATAACAAGTTATTAAATTATATATAAATTAAAGGTAGCTCACACAGTTAAACTGTGTTTTCTTCGTAATTTTAGTTGTCTATTTTGTTCAAAATGAGCTTAATTCTAAATTAAATATTGCTGATATTCCTTAAAAGCATCTCGCATTTGTGAAGTCGATTACTTGATTTGCATTTATCAAGTAATCTACTTAATAAAAGTGAAGCTTTAATATATAAATAAATTATTTATTATAATCATTTAATTAGTCATAAGTCTTAAAATGAAATATGTCAGAAAGCATTAATAATTTTAATGCTTTTTGACCAGTGGAAACATAACATTGTTTGATTAATAATTGGCGACAAATGAGAAAAAGAAACAAAATGTAATCGATGGATATGATAGGTTACATCATTTTATTTTAATACAATTTTACGACAGATAAAGTAAAAGAATAAAGTCAAAGAACGAAGTTTGTCTTTATCGAAACTGAAGATAACACATGTTGAAGATTGAGATCAAATTCCAAGGTCCAATGGGATACAGATTTACGCAGCTGATCTATGTGAATGTGGAAATTAAAAAGTTCGCGAACTGGGCAGGTGTTAAGAAGATGTCTAAAAATAAAGAGTTCGTTCATCCAGCTCGGAAGGTCGATCGTGCCTGCGTGAATCCTAAGATTTACTCCCGTTGAATTTGAAAGCGAAACATCATTAATCACGTTTTGACCTGTTGTATATAAATCCGTCGTCGAATGTTTAGAATCAAGTCCTCTATTTGTTGCTACAGAACAGATGCTGCTTCTTGATAATGCCAGCATTTAATATAAACCAATCACTTGTCATGAAAAAATAGCTATGGCTTCTCGAAATTACGTCTTAGTCTCTCATGCAGCATTATCTATAACGCTGTCCTATTCTTGTTTAGGACACGTTTTTCGATTGGAAAAAAACTGGAAAACTAGACGTTTTTGTTCCGTGATTCATGTTAGATTGTGAATATTTTAGAATTGATTATTTAGAGGTTTTAAACTGTTTGAAATTACGTTCGGTTTTGCACAAGGCTGATTGTTTCTAAGAATATAGTTTGGTATCTTTCTACGTAATCTATCTCAGGATGCGAGAAATTTATTAGATCACAAATCTATTTCTATTTGTTGCCAAGTCCCAGCTCATCATCATCATTATCAGCCTGTATCTACCCACTGCTTGGTATAGGTCTTTCTCGATGCTTTCCACCATATGAGATCCTTCGCTTTCCGCATCCAAATGCTACCAGCCATATTTACGCTTCGTCGCTGCATATGTGGTAGGCTACGCCCTAGCTTATAGTGAGATTAAATCTCCCGTTAAAAAAATCTCTTTTTTTACATCCATACCTAAAAGAGCTGAACCTAGAACCCAATAGTCCAGTATATAACATTTTCATAGGTATTTTAAATATTCTAAAATAGGGATGTCCAAAGCTCGATCCCCTTGTCGCATGTGGCCTGCCGATAATTTTGCGACCCTCAACGTGTTCTTGATCCACCGTTTTTGTACAGATTTTTACCGTAACAGTTTTTGTACAACGAATCTGACAAAAAAATTACATTTTTTAGAAAAGTTAGGAGATTCAAAAGAACAAAACCTTTTGAGTTTGTGTAGTAATAAGTGAGACAATATTAGTGATAGTGCATTAAATTATAACACGAGAAGAAAGTGTTTCGCCTTAAGACACTAAGAAAAGTCAATGGACATTATTCTTAGACTATAATATTTAGAAGTTGTTGTTAAAGTTAAATTACTGATTATCCCGTAAGCTAGACCGTAATATTTTAAAGTATTATGCTTTATAGAAAAACAAATTAGAAAAGTAGATAGGCGTTTTATAATGCGTTTACAAAAAAGTATTCATTTTTCGGATTAATATATAGCCTATGACCGTCGAGTAGATCCAGAGATTACACCCTACAACTTCACAAACTCACCAACTTTAGGTACTAGTATAGAAGTATGTTGGAGTTATTTTTAATTTGTATCAATCTAAGTAGATTGTTAAGTAATCATCTGTGACCTACTGCTTGGACGGGAGATTCGTTCAATTTATCTACAACATTTATTTTTACACTGTTACTAAAGTAACGTTATAAATGTATACGAGGAAGTAAAAATAACGATAAGTATACTTATTACAATATAAACTACTCGTTGCTATCACAAATAAAATTTGATATGTTTTATCGACATATACAAAAAAAACTGCATAATAGTCAAAGATACTTATATATTATTATGTATATAGATTGGCCGTGTGGTTTCCGGCAGACTAGAATAGAATCACTCAGTCTCTTCCCGTGGATGTCGTACAAGGCGACTAAGGGAAATACATTATAAAACATCGATCAGGCCTCCCCAACCCGTCTGGCCAGCGTGGGGAGTGTAGGCCAAATCCTCCTTCTGTCTGGGACAGACGAGAGAGGGTCGTGCTCCTGTAGTGGAGACTAAAATGACCTGATGATGATGAGTCAAATATGTTTTCACATAAAGATGCGTTTTACCTGCCTCTAATGAGGAAGAAAGCAAGGTACCTAATTTCACCGTCATTTATTCTCATTTTTGTCATTCAGTCTCGCCGCGTCGCGGCAAGAAGTTAATAGAAAATAAATATTGAAGAATTGTAAATAAAATGCCTCCCTGTTGCCACGTTCTTTTCCGTTCTTGGCGTACTGCATGTATTCGTAGGTATTGAGTTAGCGGTTGTCATCATTAACCGGCTGCTATCATTAGATGACAGTCGTTAAGCCAAGTCAGTGGCAGTCAAGTGGCGGCTTGAAAACACTGGCCTCCACCAACTCGCAATTGAGTAGTGTGGTGGAGTATGCTCTAAACCCCTTTGATTGAGGGGAGACTCGTATCCCAACAGTGGGATGATTATGGGTTAACGACGACGAGATGATGGAATGATAGACCACCATAATTAATTAAATCTTCATGTTTCACTTTCACGCCCTTGATATTTGCACGAATTTATATTCGCTGACCAGTTGCAGTAATAGCAATAATAATAGCAGTAATATAAGTATTAAGTAATAGTACTTAATACTATTACTTATACTGTGGTAAAATAAATAATAATAAATAAATAATAACTAAATTAACTAAATTGACTATTAAATTAGTTCCTGGATAAACAAAATAACATTTTAAATTAATTGCTACTTAGATGGATGAACCTTTTATAACTTTATGTATGAAATATAAAGTGCAACGTGAAACTACTGAAATTCCTGAAAGTTTTATATTTCATACATAAAGTTATTAAAGGTTTATGTAACGTTTATGAATACGAACCTGAAAATCAACTTATTCAGACTTTATGAGCACTTTAGTTAGTGAACGTTTTAAACGTATGTGTTTGTATTTTTTTTTTTTCATATAGAGAGCTATGCATGGCTCTATGGGGCCGAACCCGGAACGAAGAAATTCGGCGCAGAAGCAAAGACTGACATGCGCATCGACGCCATTGAGCTCCTCATTTGTCTTGAGAGGGGATCGAACCCGCGATCCCGTAGTCAAAGTGGACATGGCTAGCCATTCGACTACCAGGCTTGTCAAATATTACCTTCCTTGCTTTTATGATAGTACTTGTTTCTGAAATCTGTGATTCAAATGTACCAATGGCCTAATATTTTAAATGAATTGGCCTTATCGCTGCCAAGGTCTGGTGACATCATGCTTGCACCCAGTACGAATGATTTGCTTATGAATATGGAATAACCACTACTACATGCAGTTCTCAGGAATATTCTCTCTTAAGGAGGAAACCCGACTATGTATTCTATGCGTAAATAAAAAATCAGACAAGTGCGAGTCGGACTCTCCCACCGAGGGTTCCGTACGTAGGATCATTATAAATTTGATATTTTTAATTATAAATAAGAAATAATTCGTCGGAAAAAATAAATAAAATATTTTTTGCAATGTGCACATCAAGCCCTTTCATATGATACCCCATTTGACCTTGTAGCTTCAATTTGAAATTTCGATCCCCTTTAAGAAAATATAGACGTCCCCCCTATTATTTAATATTTAATTACAAATGAATAGTTTTGAGATTTATTCTTGTACTTGTAGTCTATAACGATGTTACTTGCCAAATTTCATTCATAGTTCTAGGTGAACGGGAAGTACCCTATGAGTTTTGATTCCATGTGTCGAAATATGCGTTTTTTGCTGAATAAACGGCCGTATCTTTTTTTTACGTAAACTTAGCATTTTGATTTTTTTACAACTTCATGGGACCGTAGATCTGAGTTTACAGATCATATTTCAGCTTGATACCTCCACGCATTCTCGACATAGAGAGAGGGTCTTGACAGACAGACAGACAACAAAGTGATCTTATAATGGTTCCGTTTTTCCTTTTGAGGTTACGTAACCCTAAAAACGAGCAGATTGCCTAATTTTAGAATAAAATTATAACTTAGCTGATGTCTGTATATAGGAGGTATTAAAAAATAATATCATCATCATCATTATCAGCACGTATCTACTTAGTACTGGATATAGGCTTTTCCCAATGCTTTCCACCACATGCAATCCTCCGCTTTCCGCATCCAATCACTACCAGGCAGTTTATTGAGGACGTCGGTCCATCTAGAGAGGGGGCTTTCCTCCCCCATATGCCATCGCTATTTTTTTTTTATTTTTTTATACTACATCGGGTGGCAGACAAGCATACGGCCCGCCTGATGTGAAGCGGTTACCGTAGCCATATTAACGCTCACAACATGAGATATTGCTCGCGCGCCACCACCCCTGCTGCCAACGCAGCATCTCCGTCCTTTCTGGTGACCTCACTCACTCGCAGGAACACAACAACCCTCAAGAGAATTGTTATTTGGCTGCGGTATTCTGTGAGGTGGAGGTACATTCCCCAGTCGGGTAGCTTACAATTTCGCTCCCTACCTCTCTTTTCGCCAGAGCTTCGTTTGTCAGTCAGCAGGGTGCACCGCGTGCAGGTGAAGTTGGCTTTGGTTTAAAGATGTTGATAAACCACTTACACCCCAAAATTCTAATTCGGCAGATGTGGCCAGCCCGCTGCCACTTCAACTCGCTGACTCTGAGAGCTATATCCACCACTTTGGTGCTCCGTCGAATATCTTCGTTCCGGATTCGATCCCTTAGAGAAACTCCAATCATTGCTCTCTCCATCGCTTGCTGTGCGACTTTTATTCTGTGAACCAGCCCAACGGACAGAGTCCAAGTCTCTCCACCGTAGGACTACTTACATACATAGATAATTCTTATAAAAAACTCTTATACGATGTGAAACAGTAATAAAAGCCAAAACAAACATATTTAGAACTTTGTATGACATCAACCCATAATCATCCCACGGGATACGAGTCTCCCCTTAATCGAAGGGGTTTAGAGCATACTCCACCAGGTTGCTCAACTGCGGGTTGGCGGAGGCCAGTGTTTTCATGCCGTCCGAAGGCCACTTGGCTTAACTACTGTCATCTAATGAAAACAGCCGGGACCGACGGCTTAATGTGCCCTCTGAAGCGGAGGAGCTTGAGATGTCTATATGTTCGGACGTGTAACGGGACGTCCACCACACATTCCCACCACTGTGTCTCCTGTGTAGAAAGGATTAACAGCGGCGACTACCAAAAAAGGCAATGAACAGTGAAGTCCATTGCAGTCCCGGGAATAAGACTGCGGATGCTTTGGAACTCATAACGAAATTATTCAGAAGAGATTAGTAGGTGTAAGAATTTTTTTGAATTTGACTTCCCCTCTTAGCAATGTGAGAGACAGCAATATGGCAAATAAGGCATTAAAAGCCTAAAGGGATAGCTAGTCACGTTAACTTGCAACAGTCAAAAACTGCTGTACGGAATTGCATGCGGTTTTACGTTATATTGATGGAGATCTCACTTAAAATCTGGTGGAAGTATGCCGATGTGGATGAAGTCGCGAGTGGCCACTAGCCGCATATACTTATTTGTTTTTTTTTAATACTACGTGGCTGACAAGCATACTGCCCGTACGCTGATGTGAAACGGTTACCGTAGCTATATTAACGCTCGCCATCCCGGCTCCTTCCTTTTTGGTGACCTCACTAACACGCAGGAACACAACAACCCTCAAGGGAATTGTTATTTGGCTGCGGTATTTTGTAAGGCGGAGGTACTTCCCGAGTTGGACAGCTTACAAAATACGCTATGATACCTCTCGTTTCGCCAGAGTCTCGTTTGTCAGTCAGCAGGGTGCGCCACGTGCAGGTGAGGTTGGTTCTAAGATGTTGATGCACCATTTATACCCCAATATAATATATAGGTATGTGGTTAGACAAATATGTACCTAGAACTGTGGAGCAAAGCTCAAAGCGGTGCGCATGCACTGGAATCGACCTCCTATGAACAAATATACATAGGTATTTATGTTGTCAAGAAAATCGCGAAGCAACAAACGAATTTCATAGTTTTACTATAAATGTAATGTAATATGTACTATTTATATGAATATGAATACTTGATTAGAATGTAAGTGTGTGTTACGAAAGAAGAAGAAGAAATGTTAATGAAAGAAGTCGAAACTACACTGCTAACATTTTTTTCTTAAATAAAAATTGTGGTACTAATGTTTTTTCTTTATAATCTTAATTGTTATATGATAATACCTCATCATCATCATCTGTATCTACCCACTGCTGGATATAGCCCTTTCCCAATGCTTTCCACAGTATCCACTATATGCAATCCTCCGCATTCAATCGCTACCGGCCACTTTTTTGACGTCGTCGGTCCATTTAAAGAGGTGGCGCCTTTAGGAGGGGGGGAGGGGACTTCTCTCTAGGACTTTCCTTCTCCATCTACTATCGCCATTGCTCTCAATCGTTCGCTGTGCGACTTTTAGTATGTGCCAGCCGAACAGTCAGCGTCCAAGTCTCTGCACCGTAGGTCATAGCGGGGAGGACGCACTGATTGAATTGCACTTTGGTGTTCAAGCATTGGGGTATATCTGCGGTGATGATATGCCGAAGCTTCCCAGCCCAGTCGAATGCGTATATCGATATCTTTGTTGAAATTAATTTTATTGAAAGTAATACGAGTAATAACAAGAAATAGATAATTAACATAGTACAGTTTTATCTTTTCATATATGTAGTGAGTAATCTGAATTTATTTACATACAGCTTGGGTTAGGGTATGGTTTCAGTGGCTCGTCTCTCACGCGGCCTGTTATCATATGTTTAACAGATAAACGCTTCGTTTCGTACATAAGAATGTTTGAGATGCGAATGTTTTACTAAAATTAGAAATACTGAGTTGTGGAGATTTGGCGTGAGAGACCAAACAGTTTTGGAGTTTATTGCATATACATCGACGTATTTACATGGGGAGTGCTGCTAATGAAAGTGCATTATCAAAAAGTGATATCAATGTGTATATGTAGTACATTGGTTATTATAGGTAAGAAAAAAAAAGAACAAGTATCAAAATAAAGTACAATTTATTTTTCTTTATTAAGTATTATGTTTAAAAACATATTTTTTAATTTGCTATTTGTTTGTTTGTAGTATCTTTATTGTACATAAAGAATATACAACATTGTATATTTGCAGTTTGTATCAAATTTGTATCATTCAGATTCAGCACCAATCGTATAATATTTACTATTTCCGTTTAACGAAAAAATGTTTACAACGAAACTTTTCAAAGTCTAAAAGAAATCAAATCAAAATGCAAAATAAAGTATTTTCGTGTACTTTATTATTCTCATAAAGTATAGAGAGTACCGTTACCTGAAATAACGTACAATACTTTATTATAAAGTACGGGTGGCAACCCTAGTCACCATATTGACACGCAAAATTCCATATCTCAAAAGGAAACAAGAATCTCTTAAACTTAAGGCTCGACCGAGATCTCGGTCTCGGTCTCGGCATTCTCGGCTACAAATCCAACCGAGAACTCTGTCTCGGTTTTCGGCTAAAAATCGCCGAGATTCTCGGCCACAACCGAGACAGTTTCGTCGCTTTGTTTGTGTCAGCAGTCGGTGCGTGCGTAGCGTGAGAGAGCGATATGTCGACTGTGATTGGTTGGTCGGACGGTGGGTGGCGGCGGAAACTCTCAATGGAAATGTGGGATCAAATTCTCATGTGACGACATGTGCTTCGTCAGCTAGCTCATAATACATGGCTTCAACTCCAATAGATAAATCCAACTTATGGGCAGCTCATGATTCTATAGAGTTGGACGATGAGCCAATGACCAGTGACGAAAACTCCAAGTTCTGTGATCGAAATAGCGCTAGATAGCTTTCTTAAACAGCCAAGACTGCAAAGAAATACTAATATTTTGGAGTACTGGTATTCATCGCCAAAAAGTACTTAGACCCGCAGCACAAAAGTTTTTATCAGCGCCGCCTACTAGTGTAGCAAGTGAACAGCTCTTTAGCATAGCTGGTCAATTATACGACGAGAGGCGACACTCTTTAAAGGGTGAAAACGCCGAAAAATTGCTTTTTTTATGTTACAACATCATATTGCTCAATTTTGATTATTAAAACTGATTAATTAAATTATACTCTCAAATAAATTATATTTTTACAAAATTTGCGCAATTTCGTGATTTTTTCACGATTTCTCTATTCACGGTCTCGGTTCTCGGTCTCGGCCGAGATTTTATTTTATTCTCGGTCTCAGTCTTGGTCTCGGCCGAGAACGAAAAACCTGTCTCGGTCGACCCTTAGACTTAAACTTAATTTACTTTAGAGTATTTCTTTGTGGATCTCGATGGCGTCGTTGCTCAGTCTAATCGAACACGCAAGTTACGCAACGTTGACCATAGCCTGTCAATGGATGGGTTTATATCTCGAGCTCTTGAAAATATTGACCTCCGCCAACCCGCAGTTTAGCAGCGTGGTGGAGTATGCTCTAAACCCTTTCGTTTGAGGGGAGACCCGTGTGACCCGAGACCCGCAGTGGGATGAGTAAGGGCTGACTTTGACCAGAGACCATATCCCCTCAGCAAAAGCCGATTCATATCGGATTTTTTAATTGCGAAAATACTTTTATAAATTATTGTTGTTTACTTTTAAAAGTGCAATAAACTCAATCGAATAATAGTTTTACACGTATTCAGTAGTGATTAAAGTCAAGTGGAATAATTACGGTGCGATAATTGTTTAATAAATTAATTAGTGGATTTTTAATTATCGCTTTATTATTATTTGATACTTAGTAAAAGGTTACTTTACCGTATCGTAATTTAAATGTTCGTATCTGTGAAGCAAAAGCTGTTTTTTTTTAAATATTGTCAGACAAATTACACAGCGCCATCTAGCCCCAAAGTAAGCGAAGCATGTGTTATGGGTACTAGACAACTGATAAACATACGTAAATACATTTTTTTTTTGTAAATACACACAATGGTACATAGAAAACACCCAGACTAAGACAAACAGACATGACATGCACACAAATGTTTGTCCTATGTGGGAATCGAACCCACGAGCGTTGGTGTCGAAGCCGTGTAATTGACCGCTACGCCACCGAGTCGCCGTCTTTTGACGTCAAGATTGAAGGAGAAGTTTGGAGCGCACTCCATTATGCTGCTCAACTGTGGGTTGACAGAGGACAGTCTTTCGTCCAAAGACCACTAACTTGGTTAATGGTTCCCATCTATTTTTAGTGCAGGGATCTGTAGGAGGTTTTTGTTGGATGTAGAGCTCACCCCACCCACCACCCCAACTCTCCAACTCTCATGCAAATCCATTATAACTAGAGAGTTCTAGCTTCTATCTCTTTAGGCTTTTAATACCATATTGCTGTCTCTCACATTGCTAAAAGAGAAAGTCAAATTCATAAAACTTCTTACTCCTACTAATTTGTTCTGATTTTTGGAAAGTATGTCCAATAATTCACACTTTCCAAAAATCAGAAGTTTCCACAACTTTCGTAATTTCAAGTATAACCTAACCAAACTTTGTTATAAACTGTCCATTATGTATTTCAATTACTATATAATAAAAAAAAACCCGGTGGTTGAATGGCTAGCAATGGCTACTGACGCCGAGGTCGCGGGTTTCGATCCCCGCACAGGACAAACATTTGTTGCATGAGGTCTGTTTGTCTCGGTCTGGGTGTTTCTATATATTATAAGTATATATTTACAAAAAATGTATTTAAGTACATGTATCAGTTGTCTAGTACCCATGGTACAAGCTTTGCGCTTAATTTGGGACTAGATGGCGCTGTGTAAATTGCCCAGAAATATTTATTATTTATAATTTTTTTACCAAGTAGCCACTTATGCGTCTAAACTTATGCGGTTAATTATGTATAAGCGTATGATTATGTATATATGTTTAATTAGACAGATTTCTATAAATTGTATGTTTTCATAGGTATTTATTGTGTATAATATGTACATTACTGATATTATACTGAAATAGGTACATTTTTTTTTGTAAATACATACAATAAATACATAGAAAACACCCAGACAAAGACAAACAGACATGTTCATACGAGGGGAGGTCAATAAGTTCGCGGAATGAGAGAGAAGGAGGTTGAAATTAAACACCAAATTATTTTTCCTTTTCAATATATTCTCCTTTAACCCTAATACATTTTTCGGATCTCTCAAATAGCTTGTTTATACCATCGAAAAAAAATGATTTGTCTTTGGTGTCAAAATAGGCCGAAATTGCCGACTTGACTTCATCATCGTCGTCAAATTTCTTTCCACGCAGCTCTTTCTTCATTTTTGGAAATAAATAATAGTCACTGGGGGCCAAGTCTGGACTGTATGGTGGGTGGTTTAATTGTTCAAAGCCGCATCGGTGAATGGCAGCCGTCGCAACATGGCACGTGTGGACGGGTGCATTGTCGTGCAAAAGGAGCACACCTTTTGACAGTTTTCCTCTTCTTTTTTTCTTAATGGCTTCTTTCAATCTTTCCAGTAAAGAAGCGTAGTACTGTCCCGTTATAGTCGCACCACGTTCTTTATAATCGATCAGTAAAATACCTTCTGTATCCCAAAAGATAGTCGCCATGATCTTTCCGGCCGATTGTGACACTTTGAACTTCTTTGGAGGAGGTGTGCCTTTTTTATGCCACTGCATCGACTCTTGCTTCGACTCAGGTTCATAGTGGTGAACCCAGGTTTCATCTCCAGTAACAATCCGGGCCATAACTTCTTCCTTTCTCTCTCCACAGAGCTCCAGAAACTGGTGAGAGCACTCGACACGCTCGCGTTTTTGAAGTGGCGTGAGCATTCTCGGAACCCATCTTGCACTGACTTTAGTCATCCCAAGATGATGATGTAGGATATTTAAAATACTTGATTCGGATACTCCAACCATTGCTGCAAGTTGCTTCTTCTTCAGTCGGGCATCTTCCAATACAAGTTTTTCTACTTTTTCGACGATTTCCGGTGTGGTGGCCTCAATTGGCCGTCCGGAGCGGGGGTCGTCTTCAATGGACTCCCTTCCTTGTTTGAAAAGACCATGCCACTTGTAAACCATGGTTTTACCAGGGGCAGAGTCCGCGTAAACCGCTAACAGCTCTTGAAAAATCGTCTGAGCGGATTTTCCTTGCTTGGTAAGAAACTTAATAACGGCACGGTGTTCAATTTTCTCCATACTGGCTGACTTCTTCCCGATTTAGTTGTTTGCAGGTCGATAACTCAAAAGTTAATGACACGATTAGGTTCAAACTTGGTATATATACTCTTAATGAGGTGCTTAACTAGTGCCTACCTGGACGGGTAAATTTATCCCCATCAACCCCTCCATTCCGCGAACTTATTGGCCTCCCCTCGTATATACATATATTTGTCTTGTGCGGGGATCGAACCCGCAATCTCGGAGTCAAAGTGGCCATTGTTAACCAGTTCACCACCAAGCTTGTCGGATACTTATTAGGCGAGGAGCTTGTTGCGCGTGTCAGTCTAATCTAATCGAACACGCAAGTTAAGCAACGTCTACCGTAACCTGTCCATGGATGGGTTATTTATCGCGAGCTCCTCCGTGCTTCTGAGAGCACGTTAAGCCTTCGGTCCCGGCTGTCATTATTATATATAGGTTCATATTCCATCTAGGCGGGGAGGTGAATTTTTTTTTTTTTAAATTGACGATTTATATTCTTGTTAATAATTAAGTTAATTTAGTTAAATTTAGACAGTACGTGGATTGCCCAATTTTTAACTGGCCATGGCAATTTTACAGTTAAACTCTTTTCGTTTAAATTAGTGCCGTCGCCCTTATGCGAATGTTCTACTGCAAATTATGAATTCGATCAAACAGCACACCATGTTCTCTGGGAGTGTGATCTTTGGCGGGATGACATGTTGAATTCACTGCATATTGCATCCGGGGTAGTATACTATTCTGATTTGGTAACAACTAGGGAGAATTACCAAGCGTTCAGTCGATTTTGCAAATCATATTATTGGAATCGATGTTTTAGGTAACAACTCTATGTTTTAGGTCCCCGTCCCCAATCACTATTGGGAACTAAAGTTTTATATATTTTAAGTATCTAATACTTTAGATACTTAAAATCCGTGGTGCACGGCAGTTGAGCTTCACTTGACTAGCCATCTCTTTAGGCTTTTAATGCCTTATTTGCCATATTGCTGTCTCTCACGTTGCAACTCTTAGCAATGTGAGAGACAGCAATGTTCCCCTCTGGGAAGTCAAATTCCAAAAGCTTCCTACTCCTTCTAATTTCTTCTGATTAAATTCGTTGAGTTCTAAGGCAGCCGAAGCTTTACCCCCGGGACTGCAATGGACTTCACTGTTCATTGCCTTTTTTGGCGGTCGCCGCTGTTAATCCTGGCTACACAGGAGACACAGTGGTGCGAATGTGTGGTGGGCCACCGTCAGTACGTGGATTACTAGGTATGAAATTATAGTATGTGTTATTTTGAATGCTATGAAAGTCAATGGAGTTACATTTCTATAGATATGGCATACCCATACTAAATTGCATCAGAAAACGATTTCTGCTGAGGTAGGGACATGAGACATAGACTATCGCCATCCCTATCATAGCAGAGATATATAATACTTATCTGATATATCATATCAGAGATATATATTGCTATCTCTTTTCCCTGCCGAGCGCGAAATGGCGCCAATTTTCCTTGTAAAAGTATGAAATTAATTTAAAAAAAAAGGGGTTTAATTCAATTATTATTGTGTACCTACTTTCGCGTGATATGTAATCTCTTGGGCTTTAATTACCTTATCAACATAAATTTTGTATTTTCGAAATACAGACGGCATGTTTACCTATTTCAGTATACTGTGAGGTGAGGCAATTGGCTCACTTTCGGCTATCAATTCTTTAACATATAACATCATTTAATAAAATATAATAACGATACCTTTCTCCAATTTTTATATTATTTTTAATACTACGTCGGGTGGCAAACAAGTATAAGGACAGCCTGATGTTAAGTGGTTACCACAGTCACATTAACGCGCGGAACTTGCCACATCCGCTGCAGACGCAGCAACTCTCCTTCCCTCCTGGTGACTGTGGTATCAAGAGAGACTTCCCCAGTCGGGCAGCTTACAGATACGCTGTGCTACCCCTTTTACCAGAGGCTCTTCTCTTTCGCTAGTCGACAGGGACAGACACTACATGCAGGCGTCCTGCTATTTGACAAGGCTGGTAAAATAGAGGTAGAGCAGGGTTATTTAAATAGTTCAACTGGGAAAGTACCTCTATCTTACAGAAGACTGGAGACAGGTAATCCCACTGCATTAGCAGTAGCGGTAGCAACGAGTGAAATTCCTTTAAATGCATTCATATGCTACGGTGGCTGCTTCACATCGGACGGCTACGCGACATAATAAGGAGCCCGGTGGTCGAATGGCTACTTTGACTCCGAGGTCACGGGTTCGATCCCTGCACAAGACAGACATTTGTGAGCATGTTCATGCACACCCAGGCCAAGATGTGCATGAACATGCTCAACAGAGGCCAAGATAGACAGACATGTTCATGTCTGTTTATCTTGGCCTGGGTGTTTTCTATATATTATAAGTATCTATTTGCCAAAAAAATGTATTTAAATAAATTTATCAGTCGTTTAGTACCCATAGTACACGCTTTGCGCTTAATTTGGGATTAGATAGCGCCGTGTAAATTGTCCAGAAATATAAAGAAATAATATAAAGATAAATAAATCAAAAATTCTTACCATCGTAATCAAAGGCGCGAACAAGTAAAATAACACATTCTTAAAACACTAAATATCACGGAAAACAAAATGCGATCATGCAAAAAAGATATTTGAGAACGTTTCCAAAAATGCCGCGTATTCCGAAATATTTGAAATCCGCGAATTCCATATTTGAATTTTGGAACGCGCACACTCTTTAGCGGGCAGAAGCAAACTGATGCGTTCGGATGGTGGTCTGTAGAGGAATAAAACGCGTGGGTTTGCGTTAGCTCGCAACTACATCGAATCATGTTCCTGCTCATTATTATTTGCAAAAAATTGAACTCAATGCATTCAGTTTTAAGAACTATTTTACTAGATAGTAACAATTGGATTTTTAATTTTTCCAATTTGAATTAATTGTTCCACGTATTGTAAAATGAATTAATCGACACTTTTCTTCTTTTGAGATTTGATGTTGTAAAATTGTTTTAGCTTGTCTATGGTGAGTACCTAGATACATAATAATGAAATGAATTTTACAAATTGTGAGATTAATTTACGTAAAATAAAAGTCTTATCGTTGTTGTCAAAGGTTAACTCTTTAATATTGACGGACGTCATCGTTATCTCCTCGTAAAATGCTTAATTTTATTGCTTAAATGATAATGTAAATTGCCATGGTCTGGGTCTGAGACTCTGAGCGAGCAGTCTTTACAAGCCTTGACTGCTATATGTTTTACTGTTCACTATTATATATGTAGTTAAAGCAATAATCATCATTATTACTATCATCTATTGACCATAGTAGACCATAGTACATTATTGATCATAGTCTAATAGAGGATTCTATTGACTCCCTCAAGACAGGACTTAACTAATTATTTTCCACGCCTACAACTGTCTAAGCAAATCCTACATGAATATGAGCCTAAGTAAATTCGTAGTGATCTATATTATTATATATAACTCATTTTCATGAAAAGTGGCGTTTTAGTCACTTTACAAATGATAATAATATTTTATACTATATCATCATCATTATCAGGTCCATTTTAGTCTCCACTACAGGAGCACGACCCTTTCTCGTCCGTCCTAGACAGAAGGAGGATTTGGCCTACACTTCCCACGCTGGCCAAACAGGTTGAGGAGGCCTGATCGATATTTGATAATGTATTTCCCTTTATGTCGCCTTGTACGACATCCACGGGAAGAAACGGAGTGATTCTATTCTAGTCTGCCGGAAACCACACGGCCAATATGCCAATAGGCCTATATTATACTATATGTATGTTTTGTATTTTTTATGTTACGTACCTACTTGCAGATTATATAATTATTAATTTTCTTCGCCGCCAATTCAGTTTCCTTTCAGGGAATCCAAGGTTGACTGGAAGAGATCCCTTATAGGGATAAGTCCGCCCTTGTACACTACGTCATATCACTACAATCTGTGTTATATAATATTTAATGCAATAAAGATTTTACAAAACAAATAAACATTATTTCAGTCATAGGACTGAGAGAAAGGAAGGAGGAGAATAGTAGATAAATAAATAATAAATATTGTCAGACAAATTACACAGCGCCATCTAGACCCAAAGTAAGCGAAGCTTGTGTCACGGGACTACTGATAAACATACGTAAATACATTTTTTTTTGTAAATACATACTTATGATACATAGAAAACACCCAGACCAAGACAAACAGACATGTTCATGCACACAAATGTTTGTCCTGTGTGGGAATCGAACCCACGAGCGTTGGTGTCGAAGCCGCGTCATTGACCGCTGCGCCACCGAGCTCGTCACTATATATACTATATTTAAGATATATAGTAGACTATATATCTTAAATATATGGCGTAAATAATCGTATGTATGTACAATGAAAACTTTACAGGACAGAAAGGACAGAGTTTTAAAGATGTTTTCTCTCACTAATCGTTGCATTTAAACTTGTTATTTTGAAAAACTGAATTCAAAAATTTTAATTTTTTATTAGTTGGCTTTCAAATGAACAGTTGATAGTACCAACAAGAAAGGAAAAATGACAAAATTGTGTCAAAAAAACGACTATTTACGCAAGAGCCATCGAAATAAATAGTTGATGTTTGCTTCATTAATATAAACATCTTCAAAACTTCGTATGATCTTTAAATGGCGGGTAAGTAGTTCACCACGATCTTTAGAGTCAAAGCCATCCTCACCGGCACGTGGTGCGCCCTGCCGGCTAGCAAAAGAGGCTCCGGCGAAAGAGGCCTCTTTTGCTATGAGGTCACCGAGATAGAAGAGTTGTTGCATTGGCATGGCGGCACGCGAGCAATATTTGCAATGTTCACGTTGCCGTTTGAGAGCATTTACCATGGCTATGGTAACCGCTTCACATCAGGCGGGCCGTTTACTTGTCTTCCACTCTACGTAGTATGCTCGTAAATAAATCTCTGTCACGAATAAACCGCTGAATGGATTTAGATGAAATTTGGCATAAATATAGAATATGTTCTAGAATAACACATAGGATGCTTTTTATCGATGCAACATACACAAAACAACCGTTTTTCCAATATCGGAAAGTATACACCCCATCTGATATAAAGTAGTACTGTAGCTTATAGACTTTTGCAATATAAGTTGAGGTTTTCCCAGGAGACTACAGCATGGGGTTCTTCCATCACGCGGGCCGTTTACTTGTCTTCCACTCTACGTAGTATGCTCGTAAATAAATCTCTGTCACGAATAAACCGCTGAATGGATTTAGATGAAATTTGGCAGACATATAGAATATGTTCTAGAATAACACATACTAAGGATGCTTTTTATCGATACAACATACACAAAACAACCTTTTTTCTAATCTTTCTTCAAAAAGGGCGTGAAGAGATTTTTACACGGTCGACAACGCGCATGTTTGGCATCTGGTGTTACAGGCCATAGGCTACGATAACTGTTTTCCATCATGCGGGCCGTATGCTTATTAGTATAAACCTTAGTGGTATAAAAAAAACTAAGAAGTATTACTCCCACGTTGACAGCATCTCTACAAGTCTTGTGACCTCACTTATTTGAAGGAACACAGCAATCCTCAACGGCATTGTCAATTTGTCGCAGTCTTCATAGAACGATCGGGGAAGTACCTGGTGGAGGTACTTCCCCGATCATTAAAAAGATCTAAAATAAACATGCGGCTCTTTTTTATTCGAGAAAGTTTCAGGAGACCTGACATGATATGGTCTTTACTGAGTTAAAGACTGTTAATTAAGTCATAATCTAGGCTTGTTTCTCAATATCACACTTAAAAAAATATATTTTAGAAACTATAAGCTGCGAAATTTTTTTTGGTAACATTTTTTACACAACTTTGGTCATAAATATTACATGTATGTACATGTAATACATAATTATGTAACACTCAAGTAAAAAAACTTAAATAATTAAGCAACACATATAGTTTTTATTCGAAAGCTTGAATAACTTTATTGTACATTGCGTAATTTTTCTGTAATTCCAGGTCTCCCAAACGATTATTCAATTTGCTCCCCTTTCCTACTTTTTTCAAATAACATAATAAATAATATAACACGGGCCTAGTGTAATATGTGTGCGAACTAACGAATAAATTGTGAACAACGATGAATCATTGGAACTATCTCTTTCAAAAAAATAACCGTAAAGTTTACTTACTGTGTTGCGCTCATCCAGCCCTTTCATTTGATTTGATTTTACCCATATCACAGGGATGTATGTGCAAATTATTAATTGCCACTTTGTGGATTAAAAATAACGGCATTTAGGTAATTGCATTGCATTGCATTTGGTAGGTGCATTTTCGTGAGAACCAAACAAATGTGCCAAACAACTAAACTGGGACGCAATGAAAGCGGGTCGGTAACAAAAACATCAATTTTTGAAATCGTCTTTATTTATGGTTATACATTTTTATTTATGGTTTTAATACAATCACCAAAAAGAAATAAAATTATTTTACTTCTGCCTATATTTGTAAGGAAATAAACTTTATTTTAGTCTTTATTTCATAAAGCTAGTTTCAATATTCTGGAAGTTATTGACGTTTTTGTTACCGACCCGCTTTCATTGCCCAGTGTACTTAAGTCGGATTGGGGAAAGTGCCTCAAATTTAGCTTGCAAGATTTGATTACAGATACCGCGGTGAAATAAAATAAAGAAAAAAATAAGATATTAGCATAGTACATTAGATTGTGACTAAATAACTGTTATTTAGATATTTGCGGTAACGTCGATAACGAAGAAAATAACATCGGATGTTAATATATAACAGCAAAATAACTTGGAAATTTAATACAAATTTAGTATATTCTCACTGATAATTATATATATATTATTAGACTACGTTTTCAGTTAATTTCTGAACGAACATTCTGAACGAATGCTCGTTCAGAATATTCGCGGATATAATGTTCCGAGTGCTTACTGCGAGTTTTTTGGTCACATTCGAACGTGTTAACGTTTACAAGCCGACCAAATTGGGAAAAAGTTTCATATTGTGAATTTACCAAACGCGTGTTACATATCAAAATTAGCCGGGTTGCTCACTTAAAATGTGAGCAAGTAGGTAAGCCACATAATTTTGATACGTAACACGCATCTTATAAATTAACAACATGAGAGTTCTTCTCTATTTGGTCGATTTGCTTACGTTACGTTGATATGATCAAACGCGAACAAATAACTCTCAACTAAGCACCAAGAAGTCAAGAACATTATTTATTTGTTCTACACGAATGCTCGTTCAGAACGTTAAGTGAAACCACAGCTTTATGAAATTTATTTACAGACAGATTTATGAAGCGATAATGTAAAAAAGATATTCGAAATTTATAAATATCACTCAAAACATAGAATTCGCAATTAGGTCAAAAATAACCGACACGAAATGACCTCCACAATTATCAGAATTCTTATTTTAATTACATGAAATTTTAGGTTACACGTGCTTCTCATATTCTATGTTTGGGAATTAGTACTCAAGGTTCAAGTTCATTCATTGAAGTCAAGTTGATAAATTTTAAATTTTGTTAAAGTGTTGCGCTTACTGATTAAAAGTTGGAGCATTTTTGAATTTTCAAATGATTTTATCTAATCCATACCCTTACTAATATTATAAATATGAAAGTGTTTAGTTAGTTTGACCTTTTTTCACGTCGAAACGAATCATTGACATCGTTTTTTTTAGTGCAAGATCTAGAGATGACATAATAATATGCTACTATTTGTTCCGATAAAACATTTTATACCCACGAGATAAAATATATTCAAATAAATTTATTATTAAAATATTATTTATTATTATAATGTTTTTTTTCACGGGTCAAGCCCGGTCATTTGATAGGCGTGCGCGGGGATATGGATCCAACGCGTAGAGGCCCCGGGATGGCGAGAGGTGTGCTGCGCTTTTCCGAAGTTACTCGCGGCGTGATGCCCTTTAACACTTCCACCCCTGAAGCATATAGCTCTAGCGGCTCCTCTCTGGACGGCCAATGAAAGCAAGCCAGAGCTGAGAGTCCTGCGGGCCTTCTTGTGTTTACACTCCGACCGATGAAGACACGTCGGAGACGAAGGCCACGACCGACTCTCTGGAGACTCGGGTCCGTGGTGTCGCTATTATTATATTAATTATTAGCTTCATTAAAATACTTTTAATAAAAGGTACGGAACGAAACGGAAAGGTACGGAACGGGACCGAACCGAACGGAACGAAACGGATCGAAACGAAACGAAATGAAATTTAATATTCCACCATTGGGAACTTAGACAAGTCTTACACATTTTATAAATAATATTCTTTTTTTTTTTTGTATTTTTTTAGCTACTAGTATTTCGGTATTGACCAATGCTTGAAAGAAGAAGAAATGCTTGAAAGAAACTCGACAATAAGTTTTTTTTATTATAATCAGATTATACAACAATTATAATTCAATTTTAATTTACATTTCGTAATTAAAGTATCAAGTATATGCTTTAGATATAATAATTGAAAGTTACCATATAAAATCACAATTATGATATATAACTGTTAAATTTAGATATTATGTGTCAGTGCTGAATTAGATTGACAGACAGACAGACATCGTTGTCGGTGAGGTATTCGTCTACCTTACCTTTTCTTCTAAAAGTATTTTTTTCATTTAGAATATATTTTCAGGTAGAGAAACGACCGTCTTTTCGCAAGTTAAGTAACATCCGTCAATGGATTTCATCCATTTATTAAAATTTTATTAAAAGTATTTATCTCGAGCTTCTCCGTGCTTCAGAGGACATCTTAAACAGCTGGTCCCGGCTGTCGTCATTAGATGACGGTCGTTAATCCGACACGGCTTTGTGGCCTTTAGTGTCAAACCACTCTAAGCGGAAATTCCTCGTGATTAGTATTGGTATGTAAAAATCGCAACGTAATTTGGGTCAAATGTGTCGATACAATTGAAAAAGTATTGCAGGCGTAATGGCGCCGAACTTCGGTCGCGTATCTTCGGTATAGTATGTTTAGCCTTGAAAACGCTGGCCTCCGGCAATCGGCAGTTGGGCAGCGTGGCGTTACGATTGGTGGGGGTGGGAGACCCGTATCCCAGCAGTGGGATGAATAAGGGTCGACGACGAGGAAAGGACCGTTTTATTTATCATTTATACAGCTATTTATTCCTATTACTATTGTAATTATCTGAACTTTTACCGTCATACAATGTATTTTGTAATAGTGCATAGTCATTTGCATCATGATTCATTTTGTTCTCAAAACCATAATAGATGTCATCGGCTCAGAGATATTTAGCATTTACATTAGCTCTTATTAAATAGGTAAGTAACATACATTAACACTACATTGTTATTAGTGAGGCGCGAGAATATGGGTACAACCGAATATGAATATTTGGAATGTTCGGTGCAAGATGTACCGAACCGAATATTGAACCGAAATTTTCGGTTTATTATTACGCATAGTAAATAGTTTCGTAGAGCGTCTGCGACTCGTTCTGTGAAAAGCGGCTTTTGTGGCAAATAAGGCATTAAAAGCCTAAATAAAAATAAATATTTCTTTATAAAAGCTTGTTTTTTTCCTTTTACTTCTTTGACTGTTAAAGATAAGTAAGCTATTCTCCCGCCTAATTAATCTATTAATAACATTAATAATTTATTAATAAATACCTTATCCACGGACACCCCGCTGTTGTTGTAAATGTGGAAGATTGCCAATGACCAAGTTGGTATAGACAAGACTTCAGTTTTTGGCGAGTGGTCATCACTCTCCATAGTACATTTAATAGTATATTTGTACACACAAAGTAAGCCATAATTTCGGTTGCCGAAAATTCAAATACCTCTGCGTCGTAGGCTGTCAAATAGAGCAAACAAGTTCTAGGACGCTTCCCTTGTCTTTCATGAAGTCATTTAATTTACGCTCCGAGTGATCACGGAACTGAACAACATTCGATATATCGACATCTAATCATGGAGCATTGCATTTTTGAAATAATACGAATTAAATATTACGTAATTAAAATTATTCGGAAAATTTGATATAAGGAGTGTAAGACTTAGAGCTTACCATCATCTTTAGAGCCTGAGCCAACCTCATCTGCACGTGGTGCACCCTGCTGATTCGCTGATGAGGCTCTGGCACAAAGAGAGGTAGGGCAGAGTAATTATAAGCTGTTCGACTGGGGTAATACATCCACCTCACACACTACCGCAGCCAAATTCCCTTGAGGCTTGTTGTGTTCCTGCGAGTGAGTGAGATCACCAGGAAGGAGGGAGTTCCTGCATTGGCAGCGGTGGGGGCGGCGCGCGATATTCCATATTACGAGCGTTGATATGGCTATGATAACCGCTTCACATCTGGCGGGTCGTATGCTTATCTGCCACCCGACTTGTTAATATAAATGCCCATACCAAATCGGAGGTTTTTAGTACTAATAGTTTATGAGCAAACCGCGGACGACAGACAGACAGACGGACATGGCATAACTATGTATAATGTTTCCTTGTTTAATACCGAACCCTAAAAATGGTTCTTTTTGGAAGTGATACGTAGGAACTGCCCTAGGTTTTTTTATATGAAAAGGGGACAAACTAGCATGTGGGCGATCTAAGCAATCGCCACCGCCCATGAGGATCATCAACACCAAGGGGTCGCCGATCCGTTGCCAGCCTATATTCCTTCTTTTCTTTCTGATAAACTAACTCATTCGCAGGAACACAACAATCCTCAAGGGAATTGTTATTTCCTTATATCCTTGCTGCGGTATTCTGTGAGGTGGAGGTACTTCCCCAGTCAGGCATCTTAAACATACGTTATGCTATAAAAATATAAATTAAAAAATATGAGGTAAAACATTGAAAGTCGACGCGGGCGAAGTCGCGGGCGACCGCTAGATTTGATTTAGGTATCCTGTAAGATTCAGACCATTGTATTAGTCGCTTCGCTTGCATGTTCGCGTGTTTTGATAGCGGTCATTCACTACCGAGGAAGCTGGCGAGGACACTGCGACAATGACCCTTGCGTGGGATTTTTTCGATGCAATCACTGGGAGAATGGTCGTGTTTAGAATCGCTAGGGTTAGGCCCTGGTAGTTTTTTTTATATGAAAGTAGGCAAACGAAAAATTCACCTCCTAGGCGGGGAGAAGAATTGTTAAATATGGAAAAATTCACCTCCCCCAATTCACCTCCTAGGCGGGGGAGAAGAATTGTTAAAAATGGAAAAATTCACCTCTCCCAATTCACCTCCTAGGCGGGGGAGAAGAATTGTTAAAAATGGAAAATCCACCTCCCCCGCCTAGGAGGTGAATTTTTCGTATATTTATAATACTAAACACCCAAATTCTTTTCTATAATTAAATATTCTGGCAAGTTGGCTGAAATCAACTATTTTTTTAATATGAGAGGGGGCAAACGAGCATGTGTGTCACCTGGTGGAAAGCAATCACCACCGGCCATGGAGATCAGCACCACTAAGGGGTCACCGATCCTTTACCAGCCTTTGAAGAGAAATAAAGCCTCTGTTCTTGAAGTCACCCATGTATGTCGTATTGTCATTGGAAAATTCGTCGGGGAATCGGGTCGGTCCTTACCATTATCCATTGCACTGGTAATTTTGGAACTGTATTTAGTTCCCCTATATCCAGCAGTGGGTAGATACAGGCTGATAATGATGATGATGGCATTATTCTCAAAACAGTGCAAGTATTACCAGTTGACGGATTTTGCCCGACAGGAGAAGTACCTCCATCTCACAGATTAAATCTTGGGCCGTACCGCCGAAGCTGAAGTCGATTACCATCGGATTTTTCGATTCCAAAAAGTAGTCTTATAATCAGTGGTCGGTAGAACCGTAGGTTTTCTTCCAGCTAAGCTAAACATAATAACCAACAATCTAAGTAGTAGTACCATTTTCGTGTATCGTTCGATTGATATATCCAGTCATGGGTGTATCGTTCGATTGATATATCCAGTCATGGGTGTATCGTTCGATTGATATATCCAGTCATGGGTATATCGTTCGATTGATATATCCAGTCATGGGTGTATCGTTCGATTGATATATCCAGGGGCCCTACCGTCGAAACTGAAGCCGCTTACAATCGGATTTTTTGATTGCAAAAATCAAAGTTTAGGTTAACAAAATTACGGCGGTAAAGATGTTTGTCGTTAACTTAAACCTAAGATCTATTTTGGCGATCAATAAATCCAATGGTAATCGGCTAAGCTTGGTAGACCTCCTGGAGCGGGTCACGGCGGGTGCACAAATTTACATGAAACTTCTCAAATGGGCCTCTACGCGTTAGATGTATTTGGTAGACGTTCGTGGTGATATGGATCCCCTGGTTTAACCCGTAAATTTAAGAGACTTAATAATAATTGTTTAATTCAGACTGTAGTCCATGAAGACAAAGTCAAGGTTTTAAGCATATGTCTGAATTCACTCTGATCTGAATTCAATTCTTTATATTCAATTCTGTATACCACCTCTGGAACATATCAACGCTGGACAGCTACATACTCGTATGTATCAATACCCGGCTTGAGCGTATTCATACATATATTCTACTAATAGCTGTAAAGAAAGACATTTTTCCTTTTCCTTGATTGTTGTTGACGTTGACGAGCTCGGTGTTAGATTGGTTAGCAATAGCCACTTTAACTCCGAGGTCGCAGGTTCGATCCATGCACAATACAAATATTTGTGTACATGAACATGTCTGTTTGTCTTTGTCTGCGTGCTTTCTGTGTATTATATGTATATATTTACAAAATAAAATGTATTTAAGTATTATATCAGTTATCCAGTATCCATAGTTCAAGCTTTGCTTAGTTTGGGACTAGATGGCCATGTATAAATTTGTCCAGGAATATTTATTTATTTCCATTTAGGACCATTTTAGTTGACATTTGACTATAAACTGCTTGAGCTTAGAGGGGAAGTCAAATTCCAAAAGCTTCCTACTCCTACTAATTTCTTCTGATTAAATTCGTTGTCAGTTCCAAGGCAGCCTAAATTTACCCCCGGGACTGCAATGGATTTCACTGTTTATTGCCGTTTTAGGCGGTCGCCTCTGTTAATCCTGGCTTTACAGGAGTCAGTGGTGGGAATGTGTGGTGGGCCCCCGTCTTTATAAAAGGCTTGTAGTCAAGTTTTTAACATTAATTGTAAATTATAAGAAAATTCCTGCTCTAGATCGACCCTGCGCTTGTTTATTAGATCCCATTCTAAGCTCACACCTACGAGCACAATACACAAAACGTCTCTATATGAAAGGTGAATTTACTATCAAAATTGAATAGTTACACAATTACAGGCAAGTGATCGTTATAACTCACATCCTAAATTGTGTTTTGATAGTGCAAACTGCGTCAGATATAAGATTCTTTGGAAACGTACACGCGAAAATATATCTAAAGGGGCAATGGACGAAAGTTGAGATTGTGTTGAATATAATAGACGTACAGAGGCCCAAAAATCTAGATTTGGAGTTCACTCACTCCAGTTGTTAGATTGCGGAAGGCGAAATGCAGGTTGTTTTGCGTTGCAATGTATTTTAATTGAGTAGAGTGAGTGGAACGCCGAAAAGTCACTCTTAGAAATAAATAGGCTCCAAAACCACTGAATCGATTTTGATGAAACTTGTCACAATTAAAGACCTCGACATGCTTGAGGTTTGTATCGAAAAAAATATAGATCGATCATGTCCTTGAGGAATGATCATGAAATAAATACATTTTCTATTGAAATCAATGGAAAACATACACTTTGGGAATCTACTCGCTCCACTCAACCTGGATTTCGGCCTTGTGGGCTAGAATCCAGCCTAGTAGTATTGTTATAGTAGGTACCTTGTTACTTGTTCTCTTTGTGATCAATTTGGGCGGCGACAAAGAATTAAGATCGATAAACCGATGACCCGATTGGAACGATGTGGTCGCTGGCGTGCCACGAGGCAGCATTTTTATTTGTGATTTTTTTACGAGCTATGATATATAGAGTATCTATCGAGATCTTATGATTTCCTACTCTGATTCTGACTGCACATTGCAGATCTTGTATATAAGTAATTTATTTTTATTTATTTCATCAAATCTCTTATCTTATTACATTTTTAAAAATATTACGATATAAAAGAATAAACAAATACATTTAAAAATATAAAAATACAGTCTTCGCCGGTAGCGGAGCGAAGACCCAAGCTACCGGTGGTCAGGGCTCCAGAGTGAGGAATCTCCTCACAATGCGGGCCGTGTCCAGAAGAACCGCCTTTTGTATCCGGCTCAATAATTATTATCTTAAGTAATTTTATTATTATTTGTTCTAAGCGATAAGAGGTTTTGTCCCAATTGTAGTGACACTGTCATTCTGGCCTGCGAGGTGCTTCTTCTCGCATTTGAAGGGTCCCATGTTGTAGGAATTAGGAAACACATGTGCCGGCAAGGCGTCCCACTTTGTAATGCTGCGCAGAGATGGGAGTTGCCGAGCTTTTTAGTGGATACTATTTAACGTAATATCAAGTACCTATAGTAGTTTATGAAACTGGGATAATAAGGGTTCTTAAAATACGAGTGTGAGTTTATAACATATTACTCAAACTCGTGTGATGCTATTATAACTTCGGTTCGAAGGCGAATGTTATAATAGCATCACACGAGTGATTTAAGACCTAATTATGTGCAGTTTCATACACTACTTTATCTAAAGGAGCTGGCAACGGATCGGCAACCCCTTGTGGCTGCTGATATCCATGGGCGGTAGTGGTTGCTTCCCATCAGGCGAACCACATGCTCGTTGGCCACCCTCTCATATAAAAAAAAAACTGCCAGCTCTTCTTCGGTCATCAACCAGTAATCTCGACCAGAAAATTAATCTGATAGCACATCAAATCCTGCATTTGATGTGCAATAAGTATTTTTGATGTGCAAAATAGATTAGGTTAGGTTAACAATGTATTATATTTTATCTATTCTATCTACTAAAATTTAGAGATTAAAAAACTAAACACAGAATCTTAATGTCTTTTACGCACAAGCCATCAAAATAAATTTAAAAAGTTACTTCTCGATACAGCTCTTTATGGACAACTGTATCGAAAAATAACTTTTTTTCCATTTCGATACAGCAGCAAGCAGGTTGCAATGCAAATGCATTGCAATTTTGCAAAAAATTCTACATAATCTGTAAACGCGGCGCCGCGCGGCGCGTCGCGCATTCGCACCACGCATGTTTGATCTGTAACTGAATTTCTATGTAAGAAATGAAGCTGTTAAATTAACTTCATGGTTTTATTTAAAATATTATTGTCATCTATTTCATGAGATTTAATCCCATGATCCGTTGCCAGCTCCTTCCTTTCTTTCTTTCTGGTGACCTATGTCATAAAACCTCTCAAGATGTAGGTAATGAATAAATTGCGAAACTTTCTTTTTTATTGTATTTTTACTAGCATATCCAGACTTAACATTATCCAGGACATAATAATACATTACGCTTATTTATAACAAAATTAAAGCATGTTACACAATATTTCCAAACAGCAAGAGATCATTTGTCAAAAACCTGGCATCTTTGGAGCGACTCAGATGGTACAACGTCCGTCGTTGTGTCATGTGCCGAGTTCGTGACCTCCGCACAAGTCCTCTCCACAAATTGAAAATTAAATTTAAATTTTAGATAGGTATAATAAAGACAACTTTATTTTACAAAATAATTTCAATTTTTACATTTTCACGAACATTTTATTCGGACTTGTTAGCAGAGTTTATTGCATTAATTTCATCATTGTTATTTGTGTATTTTATAATGGATAAATGCAACCGAGATAGACTTAGCGTTTTTGAAAGAAAACTAGTTTTCTCAGAAAAGAGACCTAGATTGACTCTTCGATTTCGTAAACCCCTGTACTGTAAGTATTTTAAATTTCATTAAATTTTATTAATTATTACTCCCTTTTCGCTCACATATATTTTCTATAATATAATCTTCAGTGAATAGTATAAGTACAAAAAAAAATAGTGAAAATGTAATAATATTGAATTATTATATAAATTTTGTGATCATATTAATGAATACACTGAAATAGTGTTTTAGAAAATATATGACAATTATATCTCAATATATCTGATGAACTTTTTATACAAACTTTAATAATTATCCAAACTAGGAAACAGTAAGGAAAATAGTGTAGTATCTAATGACGAAAGCGTACATTTGAATTGTAGATATGAAATTAGAATGAAATGAAATATTTATTTTTATTAAAAACTAGCTAACTATATATAATAGGATAATGTCTGTCGGCATTATCCTATTTTCATAACAATGAATATTTAATTCGCATTGGTTTCGCGCAATATGTCAAATGACTGACAGTTCTGTCAAATAACATAAAGTTACATTAGAAAAGTTAATTTGGTCGTTCAGTTTTCCTAAATTTCCTAATTTTTCACGCAACTTTCTTTTTTTCTTATCCCATAAGAAACTTCTCCTGACAATAACAAATGCAACACAAAGAGAAATAGCGAAATCGGTCCAGCCGTTCACTCGTGATGCCGTGACCAAGGAAAATAGGGATTCATTTCACAGCGGACAGACATATAGAAGTAAGTACATCGTTAACTACGGATCCCTGAAAAAGTATAGAAATTTATCTATGAAACAATGATAGCATTGTAAATAAGCGATAATAATGATAGCATTGTATATATTTTTGTTTTTTATATTTTGATTTATTTACTTATTTATTATTAATTATATAATTCTCAGTGCAATGCAAGGGCGGATCCAGCTTTGGCGCCGGGGGGGGAGTCACATAGTTGTTTTCATTTGTGTGGTCATTTAATATTAATATTATTAGATACAGGTAAAAAGTAGATATTTTATTAATATATGTAAGTACTGTACTTAATCTATATTGAGAGAAGAAAATATATTAATACATTAAGTTTAACAATAATTAGTGGCCCATATAGTTCGTGGACCTAGCCCAGGGGATTGGGTGGTCATGTCCCCCATGACCCTCCACCTGGATCCGCCCTTACATCAGTGTATATACAAACACACCTCAATCCATATGCTGTCGGGCCTCCAATGTCCGAAACCACCACAATTAACAAAATGACGTACTGTTCTCCAAATCGTTCAATACTACGCTATCTGACAGCGGTGACTTTGAACTTTAGGCACATAAAACTTTAACCACCAAATACCAACTACAAAATACTGACAAAATATTAGGAAAATACTTTTGGTCGCCCTTATCAGATAGTTTTAAGGTTCAATATGGTGATGTAGATAGTTTTGAAGATGGTAAAAGTCAGGTTGCAGATGGGTCCGTATATACAGATCGCAATATTGGCCGTAATTGTTTAATGTAGCCGGTATTTTGGCTTCAGTGTCGGGTCGTCTCTCCGGATAGCGTGGAATACGCGAGTCGCTTCAACAACATGCTGAGATTACTACCGGTAATGAAGAACGGAACTGCTTTAGTACTATTAAAAACTTAGCAATTTTAGTGAATGATGAACATGGGGCAAAACAGTACGATAATATTTTTGTGTAACATCTATATATTAACACGTGAAACAAAAACTTTGTACACCATTTTACGAAAATATACACACGCATATAAAGTTTATATAATATAACAGGTTCGCAGTCCAATGAAGCACATCTGCCCCATGGGTGACTTCACTGGTACGTCCATGAGGCATATGTGCTTCATGTCCAGTGATGTAGATTATGTATGTAGATTATTATTACAGTGACACATAAAGAATCATAAAATAGGTGAAGAGAATGACGTAACTTAATAGGAAACTTCATGAGCGTTAGGTGTCATTATTACTATCCCTTGGAAACAAACGGGAGCACTGTCCAAGGGCTATGGGGACACAAATACAAAGAAAAATACAAAGAAGATCGCAACTTGTTTCGGGACTGTGAACCTGTTAAATTAATTATGGTCGACTTTCGACCACTGGGCGACATCTAGTTTTAATAATTTTATCCCAAGTTCTTCTACAAAATTGGAAATCATTTGAAGGAAGAAACTAATAAAAACTTACAAAAATAAATTAACCCTAGATTGACCATACCGTTTTGTGTCAGTAATACCGATTATGGGACAAACAAATAGGATACGATAACCCATTAGTAATTTATTCAAAAATGCATTCTATTCATTTGTTTGCGTATTCTATTCATTATAGACTCAAAAATATATGGATAATCTGGGCTTAGTTATTATTCAAACAAATATATCATATTTTTTTGGAATATCTGAAAATTATGAAAGATTTATCATTATTATTTATTTATTTATATTTATTTATTAAAATGCTATTAAGTGCTAAAAAAATAAAAATGTCTCTCATATTAGCTACATAACCGTCATTGTCATGTAAGTGTCAATTAAAGATAGATAGCACAATAGGCCACCGTCCACTTTCACTGCCATCTTTCATCTGCCAAGGTGCGAGCGTCTGAGCTCATTCCCACGGCCGAACGGAAGCCCGCCCTCACTGCGCACGATCAGATCGCATAGGGATGGACCCACCAGAATTCGATGATCGCCAAGAGGAACCGTCAATTTTTTACGCAGAACCACAACACATTCACGTATGGAGAAATGTTGAACTTATAAATAAACTTAGGCATAACTAAATAAAAAAATTGACAGGATGTAACAGTCTGATTACTACATAATTATGCTTATGGGAGACAGTTGTCTATGTTGTTGTTGACGGGATTGTGAGGTCCGTATCCGTAATAGAATACACAAGTAAAACAACATACACTAAAAACAACTGTCTGCTTAGTTCTATTTATCGAAAACTACTCACATAACTTTTAAAATTTCGCGTTGCATGTCTAAAATGATAATAACCACGGGAATTAACGCGATCATGCATGTAAGTTATTTTTACATACCTACCTTTATTATTTCTTGACGTTAAGACCAGGTTGCACTGGCCGTGGTTACAGGCTGACTGTCTCAGCGCCTCAGCGGTGTCACTCTGTCTCTGGTCGATGAATCTTCATCTACCCCCGTCTTGTTGAATATCCATGTACCAAGTATCTATCCACCCTGATAAGTAAGATATTATGTGAATTATTAACCCAGTTCAAGGTGGACAGATGAACACGCGTTGCCGAGTAGGTATCCACCAAGGTAGCTGTTTTAGATAGATAAACGGAATAAGCCAAAAAAAGATTGTTATCAACTTTAAACTTTTATCATATGAATCTACTACGCGTCTTATCAACGAGACATTATTAATTACTCAATAAACAAGACTCGACTAAGCGCCATACTAGGCATATAATTATGGAAAATAATAACACGAGACACAAAAAATACTAAATGAGGCACAGAAATACTAGGTTAGGTTAGGTTTTATATCAACTTTATTCGCCAAGTCAGTATAATAGTCGCCCAGTTTCACAATTTTAGATGCTCGGTTTATTACTAAAATTAGTTACCGTGTTCTATTCAAATGTTTGCGGAATCTATACCTATTATCAATCTACGCGCCTGTTGTGTGTCTATTTGTTAGAAAATCAAAGTAATCGACAACAATGATTCAATTATTTATTATTCATATAATTTATAAACATTAGCAATCTAATCAATAAACACAATGCATTTACAATAATGCTTTAATGATTCACAACTAGTTTCAAGCGTTGATAAGATACATATTGGGTTATCGAAGATCTCAGGTCGTTTGCCCCCAAGGCGTCGCCACGTTGTCTGGCCGTCGTTGTAGGCATATTTAATTTAGACTCATACGTGTTGAATACATTAGTAATGCGATCTACGATAAAAAATATATCGTTTGAATTCAAAATCACTGGCATTGTACATTTATTTAAACTTTGTTATCATAAGGTTTAGGCGGCTATAATGCTAAGTGCGTTCCCTACATGGCCACCTTTCGGAAAAGCAGACAAAACTCGAATGCAGTTGACAAAATAAAGGAAATGAATACACGCAATAAATACATATATGTAAACGTAATTGTAGGATTGTATATTCCATACATACATCATCATCATCGTCAGTATCTACCCACTGCTGGATATAAGCGTTCCCAATGCTTTCTACCAAATACGATCCTCCGCGTCCAGATACTTTCAGATCAGATAGGTACATAAATAAATTATATAAAATGAAATATGGGGCAACTGAAATAAACAGCGGACAGACATACAGAAGTAAGTACATACATCGTTAACTACGGATCCCTGAAAAAGTATAGAAATTTATCTATGAAACAATGATAGCATTGTAAATAAGCGGCGTAATCAATAAAGTCAATTTATTTTTGTTTTTTATATTTTGATTTATTTACTTATTTATTATTAATTGAGAAAATACGATCTAATTATAGAAAACTAAATTAAACTAAAACTAATCTAAATACCTATATTATATTTTATCTATAAAGAAAAGAAAAAGTTTACTTAAGTAGGTAATGATTATAAATTAGATTAATAACTTCGCAAAATTTCATAGAATTATTAAAAAATACTGTAATATTTTTTTGTAGTGTTGACTTATTCATTTCTGCGTTATCTCTGTCTATCGGGAATTGGCTCTTTTTGAAGCGTGTGTAATGTTTATTAAATTCATTTGTAATTTTATTATGATATAATAATATAATGTTATAATATGCAATCCATAAAATTTCATTCGCTATAATTTTAAATACATTGCTGGCTTACAATGGACTCAAATATGAAACTCACCTAACCTACAATGGATAACGGATAAATAAAAAAGAAATCTGTTATTAGTGTGGTATACCTAAGTACTGATTTGCAACTCTTTTTGCATTTAATTGAAAGTAAAATGTAAAAATATCGAAGCCCGCACATCACTACAAAGAATAGGGTCATTCGCCCTCCAACAAATCATTTTTAATTGCGTATTCTTCAATCTTTCCATCAAAGACCTGTTAAACCATATTGCTTCGAGGAGCTGCGAGGTCAATAACCTTTTTTTTTCTTTTTTTGCGAAGGGGTCCGAGACGCTCGTTGAAGAAATAGGTCACGACGAATTTTCGACTGTTGCTCGCTGAATTTGGGTCAACTGAAAATTAGTGGATTGATTTATGTTGGGAGACTTTACGCTGTACCGTAGTTGTTTTTTTACAAGAAATACAAGGCACTAACCTACGGTACTGAATTGTAGAATTGCTGTGTAGCTAAATTGTCATAGTCACAGCGAGCAGAAGGCCAATTGGCTACTTGACCAACTTTTTTTTGGAATCGATGTGTAAGTAGCAACTCAATGTTTTAGGTCCCCAATAGTGTTAGATAAATAAAATCGGTGGTACTTGTCAGTTAAGCTTCACTTGACTAGCCATCTCTTTAGGCTTTTAATGCCTTATATGCCATTAACCTGTCTCTCATATTGCTAAGAGGGGAAGTCAAATTCCAAAAGCTTCTTACTTAATTCTTCTGATTAAATTCGTTGTGAGTTCCAAGCCGCAGCCATAGTTCTACCCCCGCTGCAATGGACTTCACTGTTCATTGCCTTTTTTGGCGGTCGCCGCTGTTAAACCTGACTACGCAGGAGACACAGTGGTGGGAATGTGTGGTTGGCCCCCGTCCCGTAAAAATACAATAATAATAAAGCAAGTCAGCATTAGCAGTATCGTTAACGATTGATTAATGCATGGTGCACCCCAACCATAAATATAAATTAAATAGAATGGGCCCGTATGACGGCGGGTGCAAAACCGAGCCAAGGCTAGCGAAGGACAATGTTCCCATCCGGTTTGATTGCCGCTGTACAGTCACTGACTAAATGCTTTGTGTTATATATCACATAGGCAATTCTCGTAATTAAAATGTAGTCAAAATTCAGTTTCGATCCAGTCTCGATCTCACAAATGTCAAATTTGGTATTCTCGTATCACAACGTGAAAATTCAAAGTTTAATTTAAGTGGGATTATATTGAAATACTGGCTGTTGCCCGCGACTTCGTCCGCGTGAATATCAGTTATCGTGGTAACACCATAGGAAATCAAGTACTTAACATAACCGTATAATTAAAAAATAAAACTTATGGTGAATAATTTATATAGGTACTTACTAATTTGGAATGAATGAATGAATGATACTTTATCCACATTTTATACCGGCTTTCAAATTTGTTTGCAAATAATGCATTAATTGCAAACAAATTAGATTTTTTGTAATGGAAAATAATAACATGAGCTGCTTAAAATTACTAAATGGGCGACTTAAGTACTAGGTTAGGTTCGGTATGTATATATCACCTTTTCTGGTTACTTGAAAGAGAGATTTAATTTTCGGTACGTGGATACCGCTTGCGTTCATGTGGACGACTTTTCTTGGAGATACCTTTCTATAATCAATAATCATATTTACGGCAAATCCTTTTCTATCATTGCGGCTAAGCTTTGGAACTTCTTACCATCTGATGTAAAGATGTCCTCTTCTGTGGATTCTTTCAAATCGGCTTTAAAAAGATCCTATGATAAAACCTTGAACTGCCAGTACCAACTATATTGTATTTAAATATTACTTTGTGTACCTAATATGTTAATTTAATTTCTTCTGCGTTTGTAGTCTTGTTCCACCCTCGGGATGTACATATTACAGAAACCTCTCAAATATTCAAAGGTTGACTGGAAGAGCCTTAAAGGGATAAGTCCGCCTTTGTACGGCTTTTATTTTATGTACTTTTATGTGATTGTTTTATCTAGTGCAGCGGTTCCCAATTAGTTTTTTCTACGTACCACTTCAAGGAAGACCTCAAACTTGCGTACCCCTTATTGCAGGAACGTTAAATAAATAATTGATTTTTAGTACCCAATTCATACAGTATAAAGTTGATTAAAAAAAAAATTTTCAACCGACTTCAGTTGGCGAGCGCAGCTTATTGGTAGAATACCCCAGCAGAGGCTGCTGCCCGTCTTCCGGGAGAAAAGATATCGCGTGACACAAGATTCCTTAGTCGCCTTGTAGGACATCCAGCGCAGAGCAATGGAGTGGCACAATTTTATTCTGCCGGCTACCATAGGGCAAATTTAAGGGTTTCCCTCGATTTTTCTGGGATCCCATCATCAGATCCTGACTTGGTGAATATGGAACCACCTCGCAATTACTCTTTCAAATAAAAAAAAATGAATTTGACCATACGTGCTTATAAAATTTAAGGGTTTCCCTTGATTTCCCTGGCATCCCATCATCAGATCCTGACTTGGTGAATATGGGACCACCTTGCAATCATACCCTTTCCAAATAAAAAAAGAATTATGAAAATCGGTTCACAATTCGCAAAGATATCGAATAACATACATTCAAGAAAAATATTCAGTCGAATTGAGAACCTCCTCCTTTTTTGAAGTCGGTTAAAAATGAAATCAGGTGTATTTTATATTTATTATCATCAAAACATGCACACGTTTGATTTACATACTGATCGTTTAATTAAATTGAAATAAAAAAAATTAGAAAAAATTTTTTTGCCAATTGTTATTGCATTATCGTTTTTAAGGAATTAATATTTTAGTTAAGAGATTGCTGCGCGTACCCCTTGATGCAATCTCGCGTACCCCTGGGGGTACGTGTACCACTAATTAGTCACCAAGTTAGTATATTAGTCGCTCAACTTTATAATTTCAGATGCCCGGTTTAATACTTTAGTAATTATTGCCGATTAAAATATCATTACTCACACACTCACTGAACTCGATGATAGACTTTTCAATTGGTATGCAACTAGTTCCATGTACGTTTTATCTAAATCTTCAACAGCAGCTGTCTGTCTGTGTGTGGCAATGCATACATGTTTAGCAAAACAGGAATCACCTGTACGTAATTTACAACAAAGTTATTCTGTCATATACGAATACATATGCAACGAAAAACTGAGCGAGCTAAGCGAGGCTCGGCTTGCTTTTAGAGATGGAAATGAGGTGCTCATACCCTTTTCAAAAGCAATCATACCTTCCCAAGAGCCTCTTGAATCGAATCAAGAGAATTCCCAAAAGCTATCCCTTGAAAAGTTGTTACGCATATAAACTTAACACCAACTTTTTAAATTATTCTAAGAAGGAAGTTCATCAACATCTTTGAACCAAAGCCAACATCACCTGCACGTGGTGCACCCTGCTGACTGACAAACGAGACTCTGGCGAAAAGAGAGGTAGAGCATACGGTATTTTTTTAAGCTGCGCGACTGGGGAAATACCTCTACCTCACAGAATACCGCAGCCAAACAACAATTCCCTTGAGGGTTGTTATGGTCCTGTGAGTGAATGAGGTCACCAAGATTAAAGGCTAGCAACGGATCGGCGACCCCATGGTCCTGTGACCATGGGGTCGCCGATCAAGACAGTTCTTGACACTATTAACACTGTGCCATGGTGTTGCTGATCTCCATGGGCAGTGGTGATTGCTTTCCATCACGACGCACACGCTCGTTTGCCCCCTCTCATATAAACAGAAAAAAGTTACAGAGAAAACTTTTGAACTACATTTTTTTTCAATGGCCACCGCCATTTATTTTTCATTCACGGGGGTCATCGCAAAAAAATTGTAGATCTAAAGTTATCTCTGTAACTTTTTTTTCTCTGTAACTTAACAGTTTGTGTTCGATTGTATGAAATCCTGAGGGCAAGGAAGGAAATCGTTTGTTGTTACTGAGATACAAGGCGAGAGGAAATTATGTTAGTAGTGAAGGGGCAATAAAACCTTTATTATAATTTATGTACATGTAGTTATTGACCAATCAAGTAGGTTATCCCTTTTTTGCCCGACTGACGAAAAAAGGTTATGTTTTTCGAGTGTCTGTATGTATATATTAATATTTCTTTGGCAGGCTCTACAGGTTGAACCCCTCTCGACAGATTTCAACATACTAGTGGTCACCAAGTGGTCGCAATTTGACCATAATTAATTTAAATTATTCATTATAGTTATGTTTAACCACAGTATAAGTAATAGTACTAACGGTTTCACATTCAATAAGACTATAGACAAATAATATTAAAGACAAGCAATATTAATCTATTTTCAATTTGACCACAGACTTTAAAAATAAATAAACAAAATAGTGCGTGTATGTGTCAAATACATAGTAGTGTGTGTAATGTTTTTTTTTAATGTATTTTTAAGCATAATTAAAATAAAAAAACATTAGCTCTTTCTCTATATAAACTATAAGTGAGCGAAATTTCATAATCGTAAAAAGGGGTACAAAGTTTTTGCTTCACGTTAATAAGTGAACGTAAATATTAATATACATATATAGATGAGATGTCATTCGATTCGTCTAAACTGTGAGAGTGACATAAAGTACGTTATTTCAATGTAGCGTCCGCGCAAAAAAATGGAAAATAAAAAAAGACCTTAGGACTTACAGACGGGTTTTTTCGACAAAATTATTCTTATGTATTTAGACGGGTCAGAATAAAAAGATACTAATGTTATTTTTAAATTTAAAAGGCAGTTAAATGCAAATATATCAGACAGAAGTTCCTCAGTTAAGATTTTAGAGTATAATTTAAAGTTTGTCGTCTTCCGATTAGGAAAAATATGTACATACCTTATTACCGACCACCACTTTACAGAAGATCGCATCTAAATACCGAATCAATATCTTTGAGAAATGTTTTACTACAAGTATGGTTTCCAGACATAAGGAGGTGAGGAGTTAGGAGCGGGGATACCAAGCCAGCAGGGATACCAGGCCAGCGGGGATAACAGGCCAGCGGGGATGCCACCGCAAGGGCAATGATCCTTGTTTTGCAATGGTCTATAGACGACATAGAGTAAAGGAATTATTTCTCTAGTCCCTGATAGACGGTAATGGTTTTACATCAGGCGAGCCGTATGCTTGTTGGATATCCGACATGGATAAAAAAATCAATACAATAAGAAAAAAAAAACACTATTGCTATATATAACTATATCTATTGCCCTGATTAAAATAAATTGGTTTTGAAACGGAACCGTCAGAAGTCATTAATCTTTATCTAAGTAGATTTCAGATTTTTTCGATCGTACAAACTATTCTACAAAAAAGAACTTTCCTTTTCAGAAAACTTATTAATCTAGCACAGATATTGTAAACGATACCACCAGATTTAAATCAATATTGATTTCTAATTGACCTGGGCCCTGCCGGCTAAGGAGCCATCCATAAATTACGTCACACGAATTTCATGATTTTTTTACCCCTCCCCCCGTCTAGAGTTGCAAATGTATTTGAGTTTTTCGTTAATAGTTCAAAGTTCGTGTTAACACTTAGATTATAATAGATTTTGAAATGTGACGTCACGAAATTTAGGACCCATCCCATCCCCTTATCACACTATGTCACACTTCATCAACCCCCTCCCTCCCCCTTAACGTGCAACGTAATTTATGGATGGCCCCTAAGCTGAAGCCGATTACCGCCGGATTTTTTGAATGCGAATGTCAAACATCAACTGCCCCCTTACCACCATCTCTTATTGCGATTCAATAATTGAATAGATTGCTTATTCATACCAATGAATAAGCGACTCTATTCCATTTTGAATATAAACATGGTAGAAACTCTAGAGCTCTACCGACTAAGCTGAAGATGTTTTATCCATCGGTAACTAAAACGTAAGACCTAATTTTCGAATAAAAATATTCGAGGGTTATCGGCTTCGGCGGTAGGATCCCTGTAACAGGGGCCCTACTAGTATTTTTTTAAGTAATTGTCGAATTATCTTACTCTTAATTGTATTTTGTCTGAACAAAGAGTAGAAATGTATAAATATTTAAAAGCATTGCATATGGCAACACCAATGGGTGTTGCCATATGCAATGCTTTTAAATATTTATACTTAATACTTAAATACAAACGGAACAGATAGTAATCGGCCAATGTGTGGTCTTTGTTAAATCGACCCTGCTTCCCTTATTGGCATGCGGGCGACCACACACTGCTTTTACAATAACAATGCAGATACCACACTTAATATAAAATACCCCTATAACGGGTAGCTAGTATATAAGTTGCAAACCACAGACAAAACAGTAAGACTCTGTTTTGAGTTACAGATCAGAGACAAGATTGACTTTATTGGCGGGATCTCGTTGAGTGTGCTTGTAATCAAATTTTCATAATTTATTATTATTTATCGACAATGTTGTATTATGCTAAAAGTGAGTACTAAAGTGCATAAAATTGCTCTTGGATTTTAAGGATTATAACTTATAAATTGTACATTCAAAAATTATAATGTAGATTTGCATGCCGATTGTTGGCGGAACACGCTTGCACAATATAATATATAAAATACTAGCAAAGTACCCGTGCTTCGCTACGGGAACACTCCTGATTTGCGTCTATTTTTGTTTCGTATTGACCATTATCAATTTATCACAAACATACACCATTTAGGTTAAGACGTCCCGGTAAACAATATTTTTGGCATTCGCACCAGGAGCCAAAATTGCAATGATTCCAGGAGAACTTACTCCTGAGCAAACTACACACAACTGATCATGAGAGAAGCAGTCCTGTCTCAAGTCAACCCCAGCGACCTTTAGAGACTGCCCCTGAGCTTTGTTAATGGTCATAGCGAAACACCTTTATGGGAAATTGAAGTGAAGTCTCTTAAATTGAACTGGGTGGTCTTATGGAATAATGGGAATGCGGGTTATCAAGAGAGATTCCTCAACAGCGCATCCTTTACTGTCCTCACTCAACAACTCATCGTTCCAGTTGTTTAATACGTGAACAATGGTGGCACGAACCTCCTGATGATACACCTCCGTTCCATGCAAGTGGTAGGAGATGGAGCGGAACAGGCCAGCTCCATCACCTTCCAAAGCTATAATGGTATGGGGCATCATCACACCTTCTACAAATATAAATTTAGTGAATCTTGACTTCATTGTTTGAAAAATACGGAAATTCTAATATTAAGTAGGTAAAAACCTATTCTAAGTACCGACTTTATGGAAAAGTCGGTACTTAGAATAAGTTTTTCAATTAGTTTTCGGCACCAGATGTAGCTTCATTTGAAGGACGCAGTTTCTTTTACACCCTACGCGCGCGATGGATTACCCCCGGGGGTAACTACTGGTATGAGGTGAGCGATAAACCGTCATGGATAACCCCATGGTTTGAAATAATCTCTCGTATATACCCTTTCCTTAATAACGAAACCATAGCGCGCTGTACAAATGTTAGGTATAGCGCCATCTAGTGATAAGTTAATTCAAATATAAATATAACATTTTTTGACATTTCTTGGCTGGGCGTTGGTCAAAAGTTAATCAGTTACCCATAAACATCCCTTTTTTTTATAAACAACTATTCTACCAAGTCTCAAAATCGTAGGTGAATCGGTTTCCAAGAGGGTTTTTTTTCAACCCCCTATTTTAACCTCATAAGAGTGAAATTTCGGAAAATCCCGTCTTAGTGCGCGCTTACATTGTATAAGGAACACATATCCAAAGTTTCAGGTTTCTAGCTTCAGGGGTCTGGGCTGTGCGTTGATTAGTGAGTCAGTCAGTCAAGTCAGTGAGTACAAAGCCTTTTACTATCTAGCTTTTGCCTGCGGCTTCGCTCGCGTGAAGTTCGCGCTTTTTAGATTATCCAAGTCAAGTCTAACACGCAACGCAACCACCCTCATGTAGCACCTATAATTGTACTAAATACGGATGCAAGAACTTTCCAGATAACTACTACTACACCCGTCCCGTCCTCACCGCGCCGGCCGCCCGCGATCGTATAAGCACTGATTTACGCCAAATACAAATTTAAAAACCTATTAGGATAACACTTCAGTCAACACACAAGTCTCATTCCATCAGCTTAAAAAGGTTAAATCAAAGTTTAAAAAAATTACATGATGATGGTCACGTTAGCCACGTTGAATTTTAAAATCGTTGTTGTTCTCGTAATCAGCGACCCGATAAAATAAAAAAACAATAATATCCTTCATGATTTTCAGACTTTTTGACCCTATTTTACTCCTTTTTTTTTGGATTGAATTTCTAAAAATCCTGAAACACGTGTTAACTCATTTATCTATAGTCAAACTAATCTCGTTTCTCTACACAAACTTTGGACCTCCGTTTCACCCTTTTAGGGGGAAAATTTGAAAAATCCTTTTAAGTTATTTCGTGTCCACTGTGTTATACTTTCAAATCGATGCGATTTTCGTAATTGACGTTCCAGAAAACCATAGAATCAACATCCATATTGATATTATGACATTTCAACCCCATCGTACCCCCATAGAGGGATGATGATGATAATGAGGGGGAGGGGGGGGGGGGGGGGGATTTTATGTCACGTCGGCTATGTTGGATTATAAAATAGTTGTTGTTTTCGTAACCAGCGACCCGATAAACCATAAAAACAATACCCACGACGATTTTCAGACTTTTTTCACTCCATTTTATCCCTTTATGAGTTGAATTATGAAAAATCCTCCAGGATTTTTCATAATTCAACTCATAAAGGGATAAAAAGAGATTTTTCCACAACATGTGTTCCAACACATGTTTTTTCATTTATCTATAGAAGTACACGTGTAAAGTTTCGGATAAAATAGTCCAACTAATCTTGTTTCCCCATACAAACTTTGGACCCCCGTTTCACCCCCTTAGGGGATGAATTTTGAAAAATCCTTTCTTAGTGCACCCCTAGAAGTCATAAGGAACCTACTTGCCAAATTTGGAATCTCTAGACCCAGCGGTTTGGGCTGTGCGTTGATTAGTGAGTCAGTCAGTCAGTCAGTCAGTCAGTCAGTCAGTCAGTGAGGACAAAGCCTTTTATTATTATAGATCTGTTTATTACCGAGTTTGCCCGTATATAAATAATTTTCATTTCATTATCATAAGTGTTTATTGCTGCTGGCAAGTTATTCCAAAAAGTCTCGATTAGTCTGAGAGCTCAACGACCCCGCCATCGAGCTACTACACATAGTTCTTCCTTTATTTTAGTCCAAATGTTTATTATGCTGCAGGGAGTTAATGCTGTTGGTATTTTATAATATATCAACAGCATTAACTCCCACTCCCAATGACATTTTTACACTTTTCTGTCTATATGTTTGTCCAGACGAGCGCCAGACGCGACAGAAAAAAAACACATCAAGTCTATTTCTAAAAATGTTCATACGTTTTATTAATAATAATAGTAAATATGGTCAGACAAATTACACAGCGCCATCTAGCCTCAAAGTAAGCGAAGCTTGTGTTATGGGTACTAGCCAACTGATAAACATAAGTAAATACATTTTTTTTTGTAAATACATATGATACATATAAAAATAATTTTGTCGCTTATTTTGAGGAAATTATTGGGAGACATTTAAAAATACTTTTAATGGATCCGAAATGACGTTATGTGCAAGATGCCGTTGCATTACTATTCTTATTTTATATACCACTGAGGTGACAAATAAGTGTACGACCTGACGTTACTAAGCAATCCTCTTTACCTGCCATGACATAAGACTAGCTTCTACCCGTGACTACGCCCCTCGTAATCACAATACCTGGATAAAAATCCTGTGTCTCCATACTAATATTACAAATTCAAAAGCGTGTCTGACTGTCTGTCTGATTTTTACCTTTTCACGACTAAGCTGCACCAATTTAAATGAAACTTGGTATGGACATAGATTTTATGCCGGGGAAGGCAAAGGCTCTCTTTTGGCGCTATATTACCGAAATTATGCGGGCGAAGCCGCGGGCGGAGGCTAGTATTCTATATGTATGCCAATTTTTTCATCAAGCCGTTCACCCGTGAAAGAGTAACAAGCATTCGGCCATTCATCCACAACTCCATATATCCATAATCATCCCATTGTTAGGATACGTGTCACCTCTCAATTGAAGGGGTTTAGAGCATACTCCACCACGCTGCTCAACTGCGGGTTGGCGGAAACCAGTGTTTTCAAGCCGCCCAAAGGTTACTAACTTAACGACTGTCATCTAATGACAACAGCCGGGACCGACGGCTTAACATGCACTCCTAAGCACGGAGGAGCCCGAGATAAATAAACCCATCCATAGACAAGCTACGGTTGACGTTGCTTAACTTGCGTGATCGATTAGACCGACACGCGCAATGACGCCATTGAGTTTCTCGGCTCCACATAATACGCACATGTTCACAAACTTTCACATTCATAATACTAGTAGGATGAGACATAGCCCAGTGTCGATAGCCCAGTGTCGATAGCCCAGTGTCGATAGCCCAGTGTCGTAGCCCAGTGTCGATAGCCCAGTGTCGATAGCCCAGTGTCGACAGCTCAGTATCGATAGCCCAGAGTGCATAACATACAGGGACCTAACAAAGCCACGAAACACTTGATATGTCAATGTAACACAGTTGGTAAACGAATTGAACCTAATCCGGACTTGAAGAATTACCGGCTCTTCCCAAAAAGCAGCGTAGTGAAGAACATAAAACACGTCTCCAGACAGGCGGAGGAGACTAAATGATCAGAGAGTACACTTAAGGTCCAAGAAGGACGTCGTGCCACGAAAAATCTAAGTCAACACCACTTACCTATAGCCAATCTCCAAGACAAACGTAGAAAGGTAATTTCAAGGAAAACAAAACCGCATCTTCTGTTATATTTCTAGGAACATTCTTATCGGATGCACGTAGGGCTGTCAATAGCTATTTTATAAAAGTTGACAATACAATAAAAAAAATATTATATAAAATAAAAAATAGTTTTATAAGTAGGGCTTACTTTAGGTACTTATAGGTAGGGCTTACTTAAGGGTAACTTTTATAAAACATTTTATTGTACAATATTATGATATTTTTTACCAAGGGGTCGCGAATCCGTTGCCAGCCTATACTCCTTCCTTTCTTTCTGGTGATCTCACTCACTCTTGGTGTTATTTGGCTGCGATATTTTGTGAGCTAGAGGTGGTAGAGGTACAAGATGTGCGAGGATTGACCTACGACCCCGGAGTCACAGCGAACATGGTTAGCCATTAGACCACCGGCAAACCCCGGCCACTCCATACAAAAATGGCGCTTTTGCATGTAGTAACCAAATGACGTCTGTACACGTGCCTATGTTTGAGTGACGTTCTCTAGGGCTGACATTATTCAATTATTAGTCGGACATGTAAGGGGGTGTAAGTGGTTCATCAACATCTTTGAACCAAAGTCAATCTTACCTGCACGGGGTACACCCTGCTGACTGACAGACGAGGCTCTGACGAAAAGAGAGGTAGGACATATTTATTAAGCAGCCCGACTGACGAAGTACCACCACCTCACAGAATACCGCAGTCAAATAACAATTTCCTTGAGGGTTGTTGTGTTCCTGCGAGTGAGTGAGGTCACCAGAGAGGATAGAGTTGATGCGTTGGCAGCGGGGATGGCAGCGCGCGAGCGATATTTAATGTTGCGAGCGTTAATATGGTTACGGTAACCGCTTCACATCAGGTGGGCGTAGTGAAGAAAAAAAAAACGTGTGACACTCGGGGACTGCCGCGATAAAGCTATTGCATAGCATTTTTTATCAACTAATGCTCGTTTGCTCGTTCATCCATTCATCCATCCATATCCATTCATCTATCCATCCATCCATCTATCCATCCATCCATCCATCCATTCATCCACCCATCCACCCATCCATCCACCCATCCATCCATTCATCCATCCATCCACCCATCCATCCACCCATCCATCCACCCATCCATCCATCCATCCACTCATCCATCCATCCACCCATACATCCATCCATCTATCCATCCACCCATCAGCCACCCACCCACCCATCCATCCATCCACCCATCGACCCATCCATCCACCCATCCACCCATCCACCCATCCATCCATCAATCCATCCATCCATCCATTCATCCACCCATCCACCCATCCACCCACCCATCCATTCACCCACCCACCCATCCATCCATCCACCCATCGACCCATCCATCCACCCATCCACCCATCCATCCATCAATCCATCCATCCATCCATTCATCCACCCATCCACCCATCCACCCATCCATCCATCCACCCACCCATCCATCCATCCATCCACCCATCCATCCATCCATTCACCCATCCATCCATCCATCCACCCATCCACCCACCCACCCACCCATCCATCCACCCAAATCCATTCCAAAACCCATCCATCCACCCACCCACCCATCCATCCATCCATCCATCCATCCATCCATCCATCCATCCATCAATCCATCCATCCATCCATCCATCCATCAATCCATCCAACCATCCATCCATCAATCCGTCCGTCCGTCCGTCCATCCATCCATCCATCCATCCAAATTGTTTTTTTTTACTTTCCATGTGTTGAGACATCCATTCACTGCACAAATAACTCTCATCTTTTACATACTCGCATATTATTTTTAACTGAATGGAGAATAAAATACAAGCGACGTCAATTCGTACGTTGTGGCATTCCTTGCGAACGGTTCCAAATCGGTTCCATAGGGGAGGTGAGGTCGACTAGTGAGAGCGGCAGAGAGTGTCCATACTGTACGTTAGTACTATTACTTATACTGTGCCACCGGCCTCGTCATTAAGTTACTTTTGTTTCGTTTCGCAATTGACTTTGAATAAAAAAATAAATAAATACACATGTACTAGAATTGACAACCTTATACAAACCGAAGCACTCTATTGTTATTGCCCTATAAATCTCTCGAGACAGATGATACGCATGTTAATTTCAATATACGGACAGAAAGACCATAAATCATTGTTAATTATATTGTTGAATGTTGTTTTACTCAATTGATTGAAAATAATTGGCTTCATTAGAATATTGTCTTGTATTCTCAGTAGATATATGTTGCCTACCTTCAATACAATATAGTTTTTTTATACTACGTCGGGTGGCAGACAAGCATACGGCCCGCCTGATGTGGAGCGGTTACCGTAGCCATATTAACGCCCGCAACATAAAATATCGCTCGCGCGCCGCCACCCCCGCTGCCAACGCAGCATCTCCTTCCTTTCTGTACTGTCTTACTGTACTGTCTGGGTGGGTTGTGTGTAAGTATTTGGGGTGTAAGCGGTACGCTATCATCTTTAGAGCCAAAGCCAAAGCAAGAACTTGAGTCTAGGGCTAGTTTTGAACATTTTAGAAACGGGGAACTATTGTTTTATTTTTTATATGAGAAAAGGGCCAACGTGCATGTGGGAGACCTGCACCTGATGGAAAGCAATCACTGCCCAACTTAGGGGACGCCGATCCGTTGCCAGCCTATACTCCTTTCTTTCTGGTAACGTCTCTCACTCGCAGGAACACAAAAACCCTCAAGGGAATTGGTGGAGGTACTTCCCCAGTCTGGCAGCTTAAAAAATACGCCCTCCCTATTCGCCAGAGCCTCGTTTGCCATTCAGCAGGGTGCAGCACGCGCAGTTGAGATTGGCTTTGATTCAAAGATTGATGAAGCACTTAAACCTCAAATCTACCAATTTGTGATCAAAAGTTTTTCTGATGTCTTGCAGAAGAAGTCAACTTTCATATATAGCCATATATATAGGCCATAAGCGAACATCACAGCAGTAAAAAATGGCTATAAAGATATACACATGCCTTGTAATTGCTTTGGAATAGTTTGTAATAAACCATCCAGACAATAATTTACCATTAATAAATGCAATGATGCACCCGACATGTCGGGGTCAAACGTCGTTGCAAGGCCAATATGCTCCCATTTTATCGATCACTTCAATTTTAAGTAATTTAACCTTTAATTTTAGCAAGATTCGTCCACGTATAGCTACATTATTACCGAGCTATATTATTAAGTCGTTAGGATTCGAGTCATCAAAATTGATTAGGGGATTTCAAAGAATAAATAAATATAAAATTAATCTATTTACACATCGCCATCTAGTCCCAAATTGAAAGAAGGAAAGAAATATAATACATAGAAAAAACCCAGACCAAGACGAACATACATGTTCATGCACACAAATGTTTGTCCTGCACGGGGATCAAAGCCGCGACCTCGGCGTCAAAGTAGCAATTGCTAGTTATTCGACCACCGGGCTCGTCAAAAGATTAACCAGACAGACTGACAGGGCAAAAATTTTAATCATCCGGCCTTTTGGTGCGAAAAGCCCGACATTTATCCGCACTTATAGTGCTATATTACTTATAGTGCTTGGCCGTGTGGTTTCCGGCAGACTAGAGTAGAATCACTCCGTCTCTTCCCGTGGATGTCGTACAAGGCGACTAAGGGAAATACATTATAAAACATCGATCAGGCCTCCCCAACCCGCCCGGCCAGCGTGGGGAGTGTAGGCCAAATCCTCCTTCTGTCTGGACGGACGAGAGAGGGTCGTGCTCCTGTAGTGGAGACTACTATGACCTGATGATGATAGTGCTATAAGCCGGACATTTTTACGACATTTAACGATCATAGTTAAAAATAATAAACAAGATTATTCACTAAAAAGAACCCGATTGCGTTTGAAAACATTTACTAAAAAGCGAACAGTATTTTTTATCCTCTATTTTTTTTCACAAGCGCCATCTTGAAATAATGACGCCTATGTCTCTCCCTGGCCGTTTCCGGCAGATTAGCTAGAATAGAATCACTCCGTTTCTTTCTCGTGGATGTCGTACAAGGCGACTAAGGGAAATACATTTTCAAATATCGATCAGGCCTCCCCAACCCGTTTGGCCAGCGTGGGGAGTGTAGGCCAAATCCACCTTCCGTCTAGGACGGACGAGAGAGGGTCGTGCTCCTGTAGTGGAGACTAAAATGGACCTAATGATGATGATGATGTCTCTCCCACAACTAAGACGAATGCTCTGACACCTCCTGTTGAAACCCGCTAAACCGATAATTCTGTGGAACTTCCCAAAGGATTAGATGAAGAAGAATTAGACATACATATGCGTTCGAAAATTGCGTTGAGGAGAACTAATTGAACGCAAGTTAAGCAACATCGACCGTAGCCTGTCCATGGATGGGTTTATATTGTCACGAGCTCCTCCATGCTTTAAAGGCACGTTAAGCTGTCGGTCCTGGCTGTTGCCATTAGATGACAGTCGTTAAGCCGAGACAGTGGCAAAGGCCACGCCTAAAGAGGCGGCTTGAAAACACTAGCCTCCGCCAATCCGCAATTGAGCAGCGTGGTGGAGTATACTCAAAACCCCTGCAGTCGAGGGGAGACCCGTATCCCAACAGTGGGATGAGTAAATGTTGACGTCGATGCGTTCAAAAACATTATTCTCCTTTCTTCGAAAGTCGAGTAAAAAAAATGCCGAACAGACCGGACTGGCATATATAGTGTGGCAGCCGTAAATGGTCTTAAAAATCTGAAAAACAATAGGCATCGATTTACTTCGTAATTTCCACCGTGGCCGACATATAATATGGAGCTGGAACTTACTTAAACAATATAATATATACAGCTCTATATATATCCACTACCCTAAGGCTCTGCTTTCAATCTTTTAAAAATGAGAATAGACCTATATGTTTCTAATTATATTTGAATTGTAATTGAAATTTTGGCCGTTTTTAGCCGTGCGGTTTCCGGCAGACTAGAATAGAATCACTCCGTCTCTTCCCGCGGATGTCGTACAAGGCGACTAAGGGAAATACATTATAAAACATCGATCAGGCCTCCCCAACCCGCCTGGCCAGCGTGGGGAGTGTAGGCCAAATCCTCCTTCTGTGTGGGACGGACGAGAGTGGGTCGTGCTCCTGTAGTGGAGACTAAAATGACCTGATGATGATGATGAATGATGATGAATTGTAATTTAAAATTTTAAGTATTTGGACCTAATTACTTCTGTCAATCGTTTCTGTACAATATACATATACAATGTACAATATAAATCTTTTAATCCGAGTGTTTGCGATAATGTTCTTGATTTACGAGTGTGTCCGATGCGCATTTTTAGGGTTCCGTACCTCAAAAGGAAAAACGGAACCCTTATAAGTTCACTTTGTTGTCCGTCTGTCTGTCTGTTTGTCTGTTTGTCTGTCTGTCTGTCTGTTTGTCTGTCTGTCTGTCTGTCCGTCTGTCTGTCAAGAATTTCTATGTCGAGAATGCGTGGAGGTATCAAGCTGAAATTTGAACTGTATACTCAGGTCTACGGTCCCATGAAGTTGTAAAAAAATCAAACTGCTAAGTTTACGTAAAAAAAAGTAACGGCCGTTTATTCAGCAAAAAACGCATATTTCGACATTCTCAAGGGAATCAAAACCTATAGGGTACTTCCCGTTGACCTAGAACTATGAAATTTGGCAAGTAACATCGTTATATACTACAAGTACAGGAATAAATCTCAAAACTATACATTTGTAAATAGATCTTAAAAAATAGGGGGTCTATATTTTTTATAGGATGTCGAAATTTCAAAATGAAACTACTAGTTCAATTGGGTATCATATGAAAGGGTCTGATGTACACATTGCAAAATATATTTTATTTATTTTATTCGACGCAATATTTCTTATTTATAATGAAAAATATCAAATTTAATAATGATACTACATACGGAACCCTCGATGGGCGAGTCCGACTCGCACTTGTCCTTTTTTTTATACTACTTCGGGTGGCAGACAAGCATGCGGCCCGCCTGATGTGAAGCGGTTACCGTAGCCATATTAACGCTCGCAACATAAAATATCGCTCGCGCGCCGCCAACCCCGCTGCCATCGCAGCATGTCCTTCCTTTCTGGTGACGTCACTCACTCGCAGGAACACAACAGCCCTCAAGGGAACCGATATTTGGCTGCGGTATTCTGTGAGGTGGATGTACATTCCCCAGTCGGGTAGCTTACAATTACGCTCCCTAACTCTCTTTTCGCCAGAGGTTCGTTTGTCAGTCAGCAGGGTGCACCGCGTGCAGGTGAAGTTGGCTTTGGTTCAAAGATATTGCTGAACCCCTTACACCCCATTATTTATTTCAAAATACCGTACAAAACTTAAACACAATTTTAATTTTGTTTTTCTTTTTATTCGTTTTAGTTTTAAGATTACATTATTTTTATTTACTATAAGTAGTTTAGTTGTATTTTGTTGTTATTTGTATATTTCTTATGTAATTGACAAATGAGATGTACTGAATAAAAAACACACGTTAAAACAGCACGTTACCAACCCTGTTTCACCTCGTTCGCCAACCCTAATTGAAATAAAGTTAGTATTACTCACTATTATTATCCACATTCACATAAATAATACTTGTAAGCTTTCAGTTGACTTTTACAGGACTGTCCCATGCTGTGACTTACCGTCCGCACTAAATGTCACTTCAAGGAGTAATAATATGGGAGGGTGTAAGTTATCCTGAAATTCAGCTAAATATAGATTTTAAAGTTTCAGAGAAATCTAAATACGAGACTGAAGTCATACTTCTCAATTTGGAGAACACAAAATATTAGAATAAACACTAATTTAGAAAAACCATGTGACTTCCATTAAGTAAGCACTAGAAAAGTAAAATTGAAAATTCAGCATAAAGTTTCATAACATTCAAAATTCATTTATGCGGAATTTTGAATTTCATTTCCATGGAATTCAACGAATTAGTCAAAAGATGTCAATAGAAATAGAAATCTTTGGCTACATATGAGACAGTAATATGTATATCTTTATTTAATTTAATTAGTGTGAGCTTAGATGACAAGATTAGTTTATCAACAACTTTGAACCAAAGCCAACTTCATCTGCAAGCGGTGCACCCTGCTGACTGACAAACGAAGCTCTGGCGAAAAGAGAGGTAGAGAGCGTAATTGTAAGCTACCCGACTGGGGAATGTACCTCCACCTCACAGATTACCGCAGCCAAATAACAATTCCCTTGAGGGTTGTTGTGTTCCTACGAGTGAGTGAGGTCACCAGAAACGAAGGAGATGATGAGTTGGCAACGGGGGAGGCGGCGCGCGAGCGATATTTTATATTGCGAGCGTTAATATGGCTACGGTAGCCGCTTCACATCAGACGGGCAGTATACTTGTCTGCCACCCAACGTCGTAAAAAAAAATGACCCTCACAAACATAACGTAAGAGCAAGCTACTCGAATCAATCACCTTAAAGGTTTAAGGGTGATGCTAGTAGCTTCGTTTGTCAGTCAGCAGGGTGCACCGCTTGCAGGTGAAGATGGCTTTGGTTCAAAGATGTTGATGTACCACATACACCCCAAAAATAATAAATAAAAGTAAATAGCCATGTTAAGTACTCGTTCTTTTTGCTAATTTTTTCCATCAACCTAAACTTAAGTAACCAACTGCATACACATAACTGCACATATAGTGCGTACGCGCAATAATTCCCGTCACGTAGTGTCTAGACGATGACGCTGTGTATCTACTAACTTAAATGCAAATACGCCATTGTGCATGCGTTTTTCGGCAACTGATATCGTATTCCTTACAAGGTTAATGTTAAGGGGAAGATTAATTCATTGTACACTAGCTGGATCCGGCAGAGGTTGTCCTGTCTTCTTAACAATGAATATTGGATTCGAATTGGTGTCGCGCAATCTGTCAAATGACTGACAGTTCTGTCAAACGACATAATGTTACATTAGAAAAGTTACTATGGTTATATAATTTTCCGCGCAACTTTCTTATTTTTTTTCTTTCATAAGAACTTTTTCCTGACAAATAACAAATACAACTTAAATAGAAATAGCTAAATCAGTCAGCCGTTCACGCGTGATTCCGTGACCAAGGGATACAGGGATTCATTATTTAATAAATAAAATAAATAAATAAATATAGTCAGACAAATTACACAGCGCCATCTAGCCCCAAAGTAAGCGAAGCTTGTGTTATGGGTACTAGACAACTGATAAATATACGTAAATACATTTTTTTTTGTAAATACATATTTATGATACATAGAAAACACCCAGACTAAGACAAACAGACATGTTCCTGCACACAAATGTTTGTCCTATGTGGGAATCGAACCCACGAGCGTTGGTGTCGAAGCTGCGTCATTGACCGCTACGCCACAGAGCTCGTCAAATATATATATAAACTTGGAGCGGGTCACGGCGGGCGTACAACATTACATCAAACTTCTCAAAGGGGCCTCTACGCGTTGGATCAATATCCCCGCGCACGCCTATCAAACGACCGGGCTTGACCCGTGATTGAAAAGAGATACATAATAATAATAATAATAAATAATGATAAAACTACACCTGCTATGGAATTCAACGAATTTAGTCAAAATATATCTGTAGAAGTAGGAATCTTTTGCTACATAAGAGATAGCAATATTAAATCTTAAGGTAACTAATGGTTATTAATTGAACATATTTGCAGCATAACAAAAGAGAAGTATAGCACAATTATATTAATTAGCAGTCGCAGGAACAGAACAATCCGGAGGTCTCTACGAAATTGTTATTTGTATGCGGTATTCTATAAGGTCGAGATGATTCTCCAGTCAGGCTAAACATGCATACTCTGTTTATCCAACTCTTTTCGTTAGCTAGACGGTATGGTGAACCACGCGCAGGTGAAGTTGGTCTAAACTTTAAAGATAGTGACGAGGCCCTTACACACGGTACATTATTTTTTGCAGAAAACCGCAACTTTTGTTGTAACAATTGATTGTGATGTTTAAAAAATAATACGATTAGTACTTGTAGTATATGTTATAGCACAGAATAAGAAATAGTTATAGTATGTATTTATATGTATAGTGTTTTAGATTACATATACGTTCCTCAATGTAATCTGAAGGATTAATAAACCATAATCCAATCTTATCCAGACGTTTACATCATCAACCGGGCTCACTACACTACAAAGCGGCCCTGTCAGAACTCGAGCGTGGAATCGTCTGATTTACTAAAGAAGTTTTATAACTCGCATACTCATAGAAACACTCTTGGCCTTAACAAAGTCAGGACCTAGGCTTCACACAATAAAGAATTCAATCGTATGCCTAATTTAAAAGCTTAGACAAATGTAGCGTCTAGTTTGCCTTTTTAACAGTCCTATCCGACGATCTATACACCATTTCGACACTACTAGAATATTTGGCCATGCAAAATGCAAGTAATTTGAATGTTGTTACATAATTCATTATGTGTACCAATGAAAATTCATGGCAAAAATGTCTGTCTATGTTTTGTCTGGAGAATTTAATGGAACATTAACGTATGGTCATAGATTATTGGTACTTTGTAATTATAGCACGTAGTCGTCTGCCTATGCCGTCGGGTTATGGCTGGTATGTTCTCAAACCACATCTGGCAAAAAAAACCATGACCACGCCAATTCTTTGCCGTTTGTGCTCCGTTTTGACTATAGGCATAGAAGAACGAACAAACTTTCGCCTTTATAGATTAGTAAAGATGGCACTGATAATTACTTATGGTTGTTTGTCATCGTAGTTGAAAAAAAAAAAATATTTATATATACCACTTCAGGTACCAAACAAAGATATGACCAGCTAGATGAAAAGTTATCTCAACTTTGCATAATCTACAATATAAGGTGAAATTGTGGAATCAACTTCCCTCAACATTGTTCCCGAATAATTACGATTGGGAGTCTTCAAGAAAACAACCTATATTTCCCTAAAAAGCCTGACACCGGATCTGTGACCGTTTGGTATTCATGATACCCCATAGACTGTAATGATTGCTTACCATTACTGATGACTCGTTTTCCTCTCTAAAAACCTCCTCGCGTTTAACATCAGTTGGACAGAAAGACCACAATCTTCATGGCTATTGTTATTTGACTGCAGCCCCGTCGAACTGTTTAAGCTCTACCCATCTCTGTTTATTTCTTTATCATCTTCGTTTATTAATCGGCTAGGTGCACCACGTGTAAGTGAGATTCCATGGTGTTAAAAATCATGGTAAGCCACAGACATCCCATGATGTAATTAGTTAAACAGATTTAGTCCAAAATACCACAGAGCACAAAATATACTAAAAGACGCAGTAGATATCATCATTGAGATGAATTTATCACATCCCAGTATACCAATTTATTTTAGGTCGGGTGGCAGATAAGCATACGGCCCGCTTATCGTGATGATGTGACGTGGTATCTGCAGCCATATTAACGCTCGCCACACAACAACCCTCAAAAGAACTGTTTTTGTTTGCGGTATTCTGTGAAGTGGAGGTATTTCCCCAGTCGGGAGCTTAAAAGCACGCTGTACCATACCCATCTTTTGTCAGAACTTTCTCTAGTCACCACGTGCAGTTCAACGTCAAGATCTGCACGTTAAAATATCCACTAATAATAAAATGCTTTATTGAGATAGCTTACAGTAATTTCTCCTGACCTGAGAATATATCATAATTTTAGATATTCTCAGCTTCTATCTGCCCAATTCCTTTGGCAAAGGCCTTCTCCCAATGTTTCCATTTTTTTTTATCTCTTGCAGCCTAATGTTGACTTAATTTCATCCTCCCAACTTCTAAACTGTCTTCCCAATTTCCTTTTTCTATTTCTGGGTACAAGTGAAATAAAATTCAAATATATTCTTATTATAACTTTATTTATCTCACTCAAAACTATTTTAACATAACACAATAGAAAAATATTACCTAATTATACCACTAAAAACTCTTAGTTAATATTATTTCAATAGTAATTTTCTCTACCAACAGGCAGTAGAGCAACGCGATGGAGTATGCTCTAAACCCCTTCGATAGAGGGGAGACCCGTATCCCAACAGTGGGATGGTTATCGGTTGACGGCGAAATAGTTATGCTCACATTTCATACTACATAATGTCCATTAAGTAAAGCGTATCCAGTTTGAGTCACGCTTGCCACGTCTATTTCACAATAGGCACCCTATTTTGCTAAGGGGCATAGATAATGACAAAATATCTTAATACATTCCTCAGGGTCCAGTTTTATAATTGACACTGTAGATTGCTAGCGATTTTTTTTTTATAATAGATTTTTAACTTTCGAGACTAATAAGGCAAGTTTTTCCAAAGTATATGTGTCATTCTCGTTGAACGCGAAACAGGAGAATATTGAATGGGCATGTTTCTTTTAAATAAATAAATAAAAACTTATCTCTTGTGAAAATATTTGTGGCTATTCTTGCTAAAAGATTATCTACAAGAACGTAGACCAATAAACAACATTAAGTATAAAGAAAGAAAACGGGAAGAAGAAGCGAGAGAAGCGATCGATGTAGACAGCTGTCTCTCTCCCGTTGCAGAAGGTCTCGTATTGGGGGATGGAAGCTGAAGTGCTCGCTCGAGGATCCACTGTGTTCGGGAATATGTGCTGGAAACAAATAAATAACATTGTAATAGAAAAAACACGATAGAACCGATAAAAATATCATACGAAATATGTGTCATGGCGGGCGGGGTTTGAAATACAAGTACCGCCTGAGCTGAAGCCGATTCAGATCGAATATTTTGATTTTAAAAGTTGCTCTTAGCTTTAAGTTAATGTCAAACATCTTCAGCTTAGTCGGTAGAGCACCAAAGTCCCTATTGGCTAAACTAAACACGATTATCATAAATTTAAGCTGTGGTTTGATTTTACCACATCAATGAAGAAAATTCATCACCAAATTACAATAAAAAAAAAGAAAAATATCGTATAGCCAGCTATACCGGTTCTATTTTAGTTTGGATTAATGGTTTTTAATATATGTAAAATTCACCTTAAAAGCATCCAAGTCTCGAGACAGGTCCTCATCAGAATACCCTTTCATAGCCTTAGTGGCGACAGGGCCCATGTAGTTGTTGACGACAGCGAACTCGAACAGCGACAGGAATACGAAGACAGAACATGATGACATCCACACGTCTATAGCTTTCACGTAGGACACTGGTGGTAGACTCTGCTGAGACTGGGTGTTTTGAGTAGCTGAAAAAAATATCAAGAAATTTTGAATAATTACCAACACAGCCATTGATAAAGCTCGTCAGCAAAAGTGATACACGCAACCATATTATCACACCCTGGCTACTTTATGCAAATGTCGCGTCGTTAACTATTACTTAAATCAGTGTTTCTTAACTTGTAGTCCGCTAAATCCTAGGGGTCCGCGAATATTTGTATGAACACTTGTATGAAGACTTGCAAAAAGCTTCACATTAATAGTATTTTTAATTTTTATAAAAATTTAGTCTTTTTTTTTCAGTACTAAAATATATCGTCCTAAATTTATTCCTGTGTTTTTATTAAGAGGATCCTTGTTATTGTGCTTGATTTTCTAGGTGTCCGCAGACCGGAAAAGTTAAGAAACGGTGACTTAAATAATGACGTCCGTGCTGAGAGTGAATGAACGCTCATTTGCGGACTGACTCTGCAAACTGTTCCACATTCGTCCGTGAGAGGAGAGGAGGTCGATACGAAAAAGCAGCAGGGAGTGGCCAGTATGGCCTCTACCATAGTCCGTAGTACTATATAATGTGGTATTATGCAATCATCATTGGCTTGTCCTTTTCTCATTAATTGGGGTCGGTGCAGTATGTCGTTTTCTCCCATTCCTATCAGCCATCATATCTACAGTTACCCCTCTCTCACTCATATCATCTCTCACAAATCACTATGGTGTTATGTAGATGATGTAAAAAAATATTTACCTAAAGTAAGCAGCGAGGTGACACCCAACGTGACCCTCGCGGGTATGGCTTCAGGTTTGATCCAGAAGGATATCCAGGACATCACCACGATGAGAGCTGATGGGATGTAGGTGTGGAAGAGGTGGTAGCCGAGACGACGTCGAAGGTTAAACACTATTGCTAGACATGTGAAGTTACCTGGGAAACAGAATATTTTTATTAAGGGAAAACCATAGTATAAGGTTATTTTGATTATACTGTTAAGGTGACGACGAGCATATTGTCCTGATGTAGAGCGGTTACCTACACGGAGTAATTATCAGCTCGCTGCTTAGCAAGAATGTCAAAATCCGTATGCTTGTTTGCCACACCAATATCTTTCTTTAGAGCCAAAGCGAGTTTCACCTACACGTGATGCAACGTGATGCAACGTGATGCAACGTGATGCATTCATAAACGAGATTTTGGCGAAAGAGAGATATAAGATTATGAGTACGGCTAAGGAAGGACCGCCACGATCCACCTCGTAGAAGATTGCAGCGAAATAACAATTGGAGTTTGTTGATTTCCTGTGAAGTCAAATGATAAGCCATTCGCCTGCATGTAAGGTAAGTGCCCTAGGTTTACCTGTAGAGTATTCGATCGTGCAGTCAGACGTGTAGTTGTTAGAGATATCCAGCTGTGGCAATTCTATGTCAGGGTTCACTACCAGTGGATCTGTCAAGTTCCAGATGAATACCAGATCGTGGACGGTGTGAGATACTGGAAGAAAATCATCAATCAACGGCATCGGCATCAACCCATAATCATCCCACTGTTGGGATACGGGTAGGGCATGCAATATTCGCCCGATTTTAGTATTCGATTTATACTAATATCATGATTCATACTATTCGAGTAATTCGAGTTTTACGAGTTTTTCGAATATCTTCTTTACATAGTATAAAATAAAGTCGCAACCGCTGTCTGTGCGCTTAGATCTTTTAAACTACCTACGCAACGGGTTTTAATGCTGTTTTCAGCAATGGATAAACAAACAAATAAATATTTCTTGACAATTTACACCGCGCCATTTAGTCCCAAATTAAAACTATGGGTACCTAGATAAGTGATAAATATAAATATGTTTTTTTGTAAATAAATGCATATAATACAAAACACCCAGACCAAGACAAACAAAAACAAGACATATTTATGCACACAAATGTTTGACTTGAGTTGGGATTGTTGGCTGAGGCTGTGCAATCTCTGGTTTTCTATCTGGTATCAGAGAGTTTTGTGGCATGTTAATGTCTTTATTTGTTGGATTTTGTTTAAAATGGCGGATATGGCGTCAGTCATTCATCCCCGCGCACGCAACCCCCCGAGGACGATTGGATATACGCACAGATCAAAAAGCTGCGTTCGCAAATTTTGTTGCTATCATTTTGCTAGTTATATCATATGCAATTTTATACTATTCGTAAAACTCGGAAACCTCGAATACTAAGTTTTATAGTATTCGAATATAAAACAAGGGCGAATACTCGAATACTCAAATTGCATGCCCTAGATACGGGTCTCCGCTCGAACGAAGGGATTTAGACTTTTGGAGCATACTCCACTATGCTGCTCAACTGCGGGTTGGCGGAGGCCAATGTTTTTAAGCCGCCCTAAGGCCACTGTACGAATAGCCGTTACCGACGGCTTAACGTGTCCTCCGAAGCACGGATTAGCTCGAGATAAATAAACCCATCCATAGACAGGCTACGGTCGCCGTTGCTTAACTTGCGTGTTTGATTGGACAGACATGTTCATGAACACAAATATTTATCTTGTGCGGGGATCGAACCCGCGACCTCGGAGTCAAATTGGCCATTGCTAACCATTCGACCACCGGGCTCGTCAAAAACTCAAAGTTCATAAGCGAAAACATTTGGTGAAAGTTATCATCCATAATGTTTAAGAGAATGTCTATTAATTACGTGAGCATAAAATAAGTTATGGAAGGTCGGTAAGCGATTCAATAAAATCCCATCAAATCTCATTTGAAGGTAACAGCCCCCTTACCACCATCTCTTATTGCGATTCAATAACTGAATAGAATGCTTATTCATAGCAATGAATAAGCGACTCTATTTCCAATGGTGGTAAGGGGGCAGGTATCACTAAGAATCTTACGTTAACTTTCCAAAAAAAAATACATATTATTATTACAGATAATAAAAAAGTGGGGTATGGCTGTGTCATGGATACGGCCGTGTGTGTGTGTACGTGAATACGTGATATGCACTAAAATTATCTCAATATGGCCCTCCCCGGCACACCATGTTCCATAGTTCTTACATAGCGTAATAAATTCTATAATCCTTCATCTATCCAGTTGTGTGATTGAATTTTGGATGGAAATGGTAGATTTGTAGCTGCAACACCAAACTGTATGCCCCGATTTTGTTATCATTCGTTTTTTTGAATTGCCTCCCTATGGAAGCAATTTTAAAGATGTATAATAAATAAATAATAAATATTCCTGGACAATTTACACAGCGCCATCTAGCCCCAAATTAAGCGAAAAGCTTGTATTATGGGTGTAAGATAACTGGTATAATAACACTTAAATACACTCTTTTTTTGTAAATATATACATACTAGCGACCCGCCCCGGCTTCGCACGGCTGATACTAAATGTACTACAGAACAGAACAGCACATGCAATGCTGATACTAAATGTACTACAGAAGGTCTTTGCGCTTTGTCCTATCCAGTCCTTCCCCAGTTATAAGCACACGCCGCCGGCTCCGCGGCCGGTACCGCCACAGCCGTTATGTCCCTGCATTTTAAATGTGTAATATCTTCTAAACTATTCATTTAAATTACATGCTGTGAAGGGCCATATTGATCTATATTAAATGCGCAATGTATTTAAGGTACTTAATTGGATAAGGATTAATTCTGTATTGCTTAAAATCGCTTCGTAAATAAGGCATTATTTCTTGTAAAAAGCAAAGGATAAAATAACGGTTATTGTGTGTTACCACTAAGAGATAGACATATACCATCGCGAACTTTTTTGTAGACCATTTTAAGGTGAACAATACTGTACTACATTATTTTGATCTATCTCGTTGGGTTCAGCCAGCGTTTGCAATGAAAGAGCAAAAAAATGTGTTTATTTACGACATCACATTAGAAACCTCTAAATTATCAGTGTTTTTCTACTATGTTATGCATATATTATACATATAAACTTTCCAGTTGAATCACTCTATCTATTAAAAAAAACCGCATCATAATCCGTTGCGTAGTTTTAAAGATTTAAGCATACATGGGGACATAGGGACAGAGAAAGCGACTTTGTTTTATACTATGTAGTGATTAGGTTGGGGAAAAAGTCTTTTCGTATTTTATATGAAAATTCGAAACATTTTTTAATAAAGTTTATTTACATTTAACTAAATTATGTAGGTGCCATTATGTTCGATAACCTTTTGCCATCTTGTAGGTAGAGACATGATCCCATTACTATAGAAATTTTGGGACTTCTGTTCAAAAAACCGCGCCAAGTGGTTTTGGCAGTCTTCTCGTGATGTTAACCTGACATTGCCTAAAGAATTCTTAAGAGACCGAAACAGGTGGAAATCAGAAGGTGCAAGGTCAGGACTATACGGCGGATGCATTAACACCTCCCAGTCAAACTCTCTTAATTTTTGCTGAGTGGCTAAAGATGTGTGAGGTCTAGCGTTATCATGATGAAAAATCACACCCCTTCTATTAATTAATTCCGGCCGCTTTCTCTCAACTTTTTGCTTTAATCTCATCAGTTGTTCACAGTAGAGTTCAGAATCGATAGTCCTGCCTGGCGGTAACAGCTCATAATGAATATCTTCCCTTCCAATCCCACCATACACACAGCATCACCTTGTTGCGGGTTAACGCGGGTTTCGCCAGAGTCTGTGAAGCCTGGCCGGCCTTTGACCACGACCTTTTTATGCGCCAAAACTGTTTTGTGGTCAATTCCTAGTTCTTCAGCTACGTCGTAACTACTGATATGCCGATCTTGCTCCACTTTTTCAGAAATGGCATCCATTTTATCCGTAACAGGGCGACCAGAGCGACGTGCATCTTTGACATCAAAATTTCCGGATTGAAAACGCTGAAACCAATTTTGTGCTACTCTCACAGACACTGCACTAGGTCCATAAACGTCACAAATTTTTTTCGCAGCTTGCGTTGAATTTTTACCTTTTTTGTAGTAAAATTTTAAAATGTATCGAATTTCTTCATTAGATTCACTCATCTTGACAGTAAAAAAAACAAATGAAAATCACACATTTACCTAATTTGAATTTGGAATTATCTTTTTTAAAATTTAAACTTTTTAAAGATATCAAAACCTGCTAGATACAAATGGTATAACCAAAGAGATTTTATTACAAGTTCATACATACTATAATGCGAAAAGACTTTTTCCCCTACCTATTATAATAGATAGAAAACGCCCAGATCAAGACAAACAGACATGTTCATGCACACAAATGTTTCTCTCTATTATATTTGAAATAGAGTCGCTTATTCATTGGTATGAATAAACAATCTATACAGTTATTGAATCACAATAAGAGATGGTGGTAAGGGGGCTGGTTAGGTGTGGTATGTATGTCCTAACCTAGTATTTCTGTGGCTCATTTAATATTTTTGTGGCTCATGTTATTATTTTCCTATTATTAATGCCTAGTAGTATGATATTTAATAGATAGATGGCGCTATACTGCGGCTTTATAGCAGTAAATACAAATGGGACAAATCGTCACCATCCAAACCTCCAACTTGTAAGAACACTCGACTATCGATCATCACTCGGTTATCGAGAGGACGTAGGTTCAAGTCTCGAATAGCGATGCGAACTTTTCCAATTAAATACTACAACAAAGTACTCACAGCTTTCAATCATCATGGAACAGCTCTGCGTGTCATGAGGGTACGTCTCAAACTTCATTGCACATGACAACACTAATGTCAATCTGTAAAAAAAATTAATCATCATCAACATAAGGTCATTTTAGTCTCCACTACAGGAGCACGACCCTCTCTCGTCCATCCCAGACAGAAGGAAGATTTGGCATACACTCCCCACGCTGGCCAATCGGGTTGGGGAGGCCTGATCGATGTTTGGTAATGTATTTCCCTTAGTCGCCTTGTACGACATCCACGGGAAGAGACGGAGTGATTCTATTCTAGTCTGCCGGAAACCACATGGTAAAAAAATTGGTTGTCTGTTAAGAGGTTTACGGACGATAATTTTACTTGATATCGTCATAAAAAACATCGGCTGATGGACTGGAAGAGAGATAGGTGCGTCACAAGCTGAACTCTTAGGCCGATCGCGTCTCTCTATCGCTTGTTCCGCGCTCACGCTTGCACGCTCGGCTCAGGCGAAACGTGACAAAGAATCATGCTTTTACGTGCGTGCAGCCTGCGCTCATCGATATATATGACGTTACCACGTCAAAAATTGTGCTTGATAAATGAGATAAGGGGCCAAATATCAGCTTGCACCTTGTGACTGGGTTCAGGAAGGAGCTGTGAGGAATGTCGACGTTATCAAGCCCAAGTCAGGGCAGGGGAGGACTAAGGCCTGGGCAACCTAGGCACATGCCTAAGGCCCGTAATTTTTGGGGCCCGAAAGTTAGGTTTTAAATTTTTATTTTTGAAGTGAAAACGTCTTTAGTAGGTTCGGAAATACAATGTTGCCTAGGGCCCGCTTTAGCCTTAATCCGCCACTGCCCACGGTTGGTATTGAACCATTAAGTCTGAGGGGAGATTATCTTTCCTTGTGTGTATTGAATGTACAAGAGTTGTATTCAGAGCAATGGTTTGATATGATGCCCATGATCTCTTTCTATAGTGTCACCGCTCGCTATAGGTAGGGAATTCATCCGCAGGGAAAACGAAATGGTTGGGTAATCAGAAGGACCAGAAGTGTTTTCCCTAAAATTCTCAGGTGTATATGAACTCACTGCCTTCTAAGATTTTTCCTAGAGATTGCAGTTATTCAAGTTTATGGAGTTCTTCAAGAAATTTGTAAAGAAACTTTTACATGGTTAGCAACGCATGACTGATGCCTCTGATGTTGCAAGCGTCTAAGGTTGCGCCGACTGTTTACCGTCGGTCGTCGGTATGAAAAGTGTATTTACGTCACAGAAGAACAATCTATATGACTACAGTAACCGCTTTTCATCAGACGGGCCGTACGCTTTTTTGGCATCATGTGTCATATAAAATAATAACAATAATAATTATGCTCGTCCATCCCTCTTCTGTACTAACCTAGTGTCTCGTAGTCCAGATCATCCCCATAGCCTATTTAATTTTCAACACACATAGCAATAGTCCCAATGTCCGCCGAGACCTGCTCATAAGTATATCGTCCTAGATAGTCCTAGAGCGGGAGACAGCGGACCCTATACCTGCAGCTAATGAGCCCCTGTGCACCAAACTTCCGGTTATATCACAAAATTGCGAGTCTCTCGTCTAATAAACCAACCAAACGAGAGGACCTTTACCCGCACCGCTCTCGCACCCAGTAAACCAACCAGGCACTCAAACGGATTGGTAGCAGGTCTTTCTCCCCTTTTGCCTGCAAGCAGACTACTTAGGCACTCTTAAGTCCAGCAGCTCGTGGCGACCAACGCTCGTTTTCCCAAGCATCGGGCCCAATCACCACTCCCTAATCTCCTTGATGGGTACCGGAGCTATAGGCGCGCTCTTCTACAGAGAGTCGTTGGAGTGAGGCACAACGGGTATATAGCATGACATTAAACTTGTCGTAGGGTCCTCTACATATTGGATGACCGGGCATTACAGAGATTAGATAATTACTTACTTGGACATATATAGCAGCGTCTTATCATGATAAAGCCAAAGATAATGATTCGGTATGCTCATCTCGTGGAAGGTGACTTTCTTGGCGTTCTTGAAGAAGCAGTCTGGTCTCCAGATGTTGTTCAGCCACTCCACATCTAGAATGCGGTACTCTTCATGCATATTCTCTGGTAGACGGAGCCGGGGGTCGCGCCATGATTGAGCTAGGAAAATATCAGCCACGTAGGTCTGGAAATTGTGAGAAACAGTTTCCTTTGATATTCAGGTGCATGTTTATTTTATTTTAACTAATTTATTTTAAGTTTAAGTGAAACCACCCCTAAAAAGCCTAACCTCATTTCCGCCCTCATATTACTCATATGACATCAATACAAAATAAATATTTGGTCGTCATATTCTTTTATGCGGTAAAGTGCTTATGAATCTGTGATACCTGTGCCTGTAATTATTGGCAAAATACTTGGATCTTCATTTCTGACACATGAAAGTGACATGAAGAAATTCAGAAAAAAGAAACTCGGATAGTCAGGAGGCTAAGCCAACCTCACCTGATCGTGATGCATCCCGCCGACAAGAGTCAATGAGGCTCTTGCGAAAGAGAAGTAGGGCATATCAAGCCCCACTGCAGAAATACCACCTCACAGACGACCGCAGCCAAATGGCTATACCCTTGAAGAAAATAGTGTTTCGTGGATTGTGTGATATCAACAAGCGTAAAAAGATGCAGTATTAGCAGCGGATATGCCAGGGTACGAGCAATACGCTCTATAGAGTAAGCGTTTGTAGACTTCGATAAATACTTCACATAAGCCGGATCGTACTCTTGTTTGGCATAGTATAAAGTTAGGGTATACCTATAATAGTTTCCTGAGAGGAAATCTTCTTCTTTCTTATTTCCGGATTTATATTCTTAATACCGGCTTATAATGCGGAAGGATAAAGAACATGCGCCAAAATGATCAATTAATTTAAGTGTGAATAAATATAATGAAGAAGAAGACCGAAAAAAGGCGGATGGGTTGTATGAAGGATGTTATGGTAAGATGTAACTGTAGAGATGATGGCTGATAGAAATTAATGAAAGAAAAAGACATTCTGTGCCTGCCTCACAAAAGAGCACTGATGCTGACCTTTCATATAGGTATTCGATGAAATTGATTTAAAGACTTGGACACTGACCATCAAGCTGGTCCACAGAGGGGTTCCTTCTGTGGACCAGCCTGACGGTCGCGTAGTAAGCGATGGAGAAGGATAGCCCAGGGGTTTTCTAAGGGATCAAATCCGACACGAAGTTATTCCACGCGGAACTAAAGTTGTCGACATAACCTTCAGAGAGAGTTAGTAAGCTAAAGCAACAGTGATGGCAGATGGGAGAAGAAGTTCAGAATTAGAGTGAATAAACACAAACAAGGAATTAGAGAGGAGACCACGCATGGGGCAACGAATCGTTGGACGCTCCCCAATCAATTATATTATCGGACTATCTTCTAGATAGTCCGATAATATAATTGATTAACGCAACGGTTGGAAGTTGCTGGATGCGGAAAGCGGAGGATTGCATTTGGTGGAAAGTATTGGGGAAAACCTGTATCCAGCAGAAGGCAGATACAGACTGATGATGATTGGATAAAATAAAATCCCTTACCATACTTTCCTCGTTGATGGAATCCAATGAAAGCACCGTGACGTGGAAGTAGACGATAGTCGGCTGCCCCAGAAGTTTTGGAGCCCTGTTCTTGTCATAATACTTCGCTTTGACCGGCAGAATATCCCGGAGAGACAAGCTTGACTCTGACTTGAGGTCTATTTCTTGAATAGAAGAATTTGTTCTGCGATATATGGAAGTGGTGTAAGGTTACGTAACTAATATGGCAGAACTGACGACTGAAACAAATACCCTATGCCTACACCATCGAAAAGCCTAGATTTATTTATCTCGATGCCTTCTTGCCTCGGAAAACACTTTAAGCCGTCGATCGCGACTGTTGTCATTAGATGATAACCCTTACACCAAGTTTCTCAAATTGCAAATTCCGAAAGCTTCCTACTCCTACTAATTTCTTCTGATTAAATTCGCGCTCGAAAACGTACTTTATTATTTTCGGAATCTGTCAATGAATCTACTTCAATCTTAAAGACTAAGCTAAGTGTTACAGGCGGTTATTGCTTATATTGACCAGCATGTTAAATGAGAGTTTTTTACGTACCTATTCGTTTTCCACAAAATCATCTTCATTTTCTATGAAATTGACATAGCGCCATCTACTGATAAACAGTCGAAGTAGAGTCAATTCGATATCGACCACGTAAGAAAAACCCGCACATATCACCCGATTCAAAAGTTTCGTTCGAGAAGTGCGCCAGGTCTGTCTTGACGGCCTCTTAAATGAGTCGTTCCTAGTGCGAGTTTTTTGTTCGCGTTCGATCATGTCAACGTAAACAAACCGACCAAATAGAGAATAACTTCCTCGTTCTGCCCCCTTACCACCATCTCTTATTGCGATTCAATAACTGAATAGAATGCTTATTCATACCAATGGAATAGAGTCGCTTATTCATTGGTATGAATAAGCAATCTATTCAATTATTGAATCGCAAATCGCAATAAGAGATGGTGGTAAGGGGGCAGAACGAGGAAGTTATTCTCTATTTGGTCGGTTTATTACCACCATCTCTTATTGCGATTTGCGATTCAATAATTGAATAGATTGCTTATTCATACCAATGAATAAGCGACTCTATTCCATTGGTATGAATAAGCATTCTATTCAGTTATTGAATCGCAATAAGAGATGGTGGTAAGGGGGTTGAATTTATAAGACGCGTGGTACATATCAAAATTATGATGTGGCTTACTTACTTGCTCACATTTTGAAGTGAACAACCCGGCTAATTTGGATATGTAACACGCGTCTGATAAATTCACAATATGAAACATTTCCTCAATTTGGCCATCTTGTAAACGTTAACATGTTGGAATGTGACCAATAAAATTGCACTAAACACTCTGCACAAAAGAAAGTAAATACTTACAATAAACTAACTGCCGCTTGTACTCTCCCAGCTTCACATCTCCACAACGCCACTAGCACTAACAATATCACTATGTAGTTCATCTTGTTCACAGTAGTTCCATACAATCGATATGTTACCTATTTGAGCACTGACATGTCCACATTCGTATCATAGTACAATAGTATATTCAATTTACGCCTTACACGGCGTACAATGATAATCTCTTTAAAAGGGTGTCTATAAATATAAGCTGATACACGGCAAGGGCGATTGGTATAACAGTGGTTCCCAACCTTTTTAACACGCTTTGTTTGTTTGTTTGTAACCGACTCTTTGAACTCGATTTTGACCCACTTTAAACGAACAAATTTAATTTAAACTCTGTACACTTATATGAACCGGGAACAATATATATATATATGGAATAAATATAGTTTAAAAAAAAACGGGACAAGTGCGAGTCGGACTCGCCCACCGAGGGTTCCGTACGTAGGAAAATTATAAATTTGATATTTTTCATTATAAATAAGAAATAATGCGTCAGAAAAAATAAATGAAATATATTTTTCAATGTGAACAATAAGCCCTTTCATATGATACCCCATTTGAACTAGTAGCTTCAACTTGAAATTTCACCCCCTTTACTAAAATATACACCCCCTATTTTTCAAGATTTAATGACAAATGTATAGTTTTGAGATTTATTCTTGTACTTGTAGTCTATAACGATGTTACTTGCCAAATTTCATAGTTCTAGGTCAACAGGAAGTACCCTATGGGTTTTGATTCTCTTGAGAATGTGTCGAAATATGCGTTTTTTGCTGAATAAACGGCCGTATCTTTTTTTTACGTAAACTTAGCAGTTTGATTTTTTTACAACTTCATGGGACTACGGTCCCATGAAGTTGTAAAAAAATCAGTCCCATGAAGTTGTAAAAAAATCAAACTACTAAGTCAGGTCTACGGACCTGAGTATACATTTCAAATTTCAGCTTGATACCTCCACGCATTCTCGAGTTAGAGGGTCTTGACAGACAGACAGATAGACAGACGGACAACAAAGTGATCTTATAAGGGTTCCGTTTTTCATTTTGAGGTACGGAACCCTAAAAACGCGCTTGTAAAGCACATCTTAGTTAGATGTGCTTTAAAAGCGTGTTTTTTTTAATCTATTTATTTTATTCGCGGGCCACTACGAGGTTTTTGTTGGGTGTAGGGTCTCCGGGTGTCATATAAATCCATTATTCTATAACTCGATATGTTAGTATTTTGTATACTAGTGTTCAATCTCTTTCATTATGAGTTTGTATCACGGACCATAATTTACCTCTCATGGACTACTGGTGGTCCGCGGACCACCGGTTGGGAATCCCTGTTCTATATGTAGGTAGATAGCATATGCTTTATTTATATAATACAAATTTAAAGTACAGTGAATCAATATTTTTTTACTGACTTGTATTGTGCAACCAGGCGATCTTATTGTTAAAAGTCATCTTTTCAAGGCAACATCATGGTAAAGAATTTGTGCATGGAGTGGGCAGGATTCGCAAATCAAAAGAAGTTAATGAAAATTAGAAGTATAGCAGGTAATATTGTAAGAATCATTATTATGTATAGATGAAGATATGTAACATATTACTGATAAGTAATAATTGAATAATAAATAAAAGTACATTCACTACATAATATCAAATATATAATAAACTAGATGTCCCGACAAACGTTGTTTTTTGAAGTTTTGTGTATGTATTTTTCAATGCTGAATCGTAATAAAATAAAAATGAAAAAAATTGTCTTCAAAATAAAATAAAAAATAATTAGGGGAGGGTTGTCACCCTTATCATATAAGAGTATGAAAAATAGATGTTGGGCGATTCTCAAACCTACCCGATATGCACACAAAATTTCATAAAAAAAACCAGTCGTTTCGGAGGAATTTGTAAAAAACACCGAGACACATTTTTTTTTATATCAGAAGAAGATTAGATAGTATTAGAAGAATAAATAAATGTTTACTAAAGTTGGAATTAAGAGCAAGGAAATGATTTTTACGTGTTTTTTTTTAAATATCAATAAAATAAGTAGATACTCTACTTCATCATCATCATTATCAGCCTGTATGTACCCACTACTGGATTTCCTCGACGCCTCAAACTTTAGCGTGTTTATCATAATAGGCTATTTGACTAACATTTTTTTTATATTTGATATGTAGAGACGTCTCCATAATATAACCATAGGTGAAAGAGTTACTTCGATAGCACAAAAATCTCTCGAGATATGTTAATTTGAAAATCACAATTTTTTGACTGCCCCGAAACGCTCCATACAAAAGACTACCGAATTATGACGTCACAGGTTTGTATTTTGTATGCATCAAATCAGAAATTTGTACGACAGCTATGTTAAATATTACGTTTATGTGATTAGTATCATAATAAAAGTTATAGCATTTTTTATTGCTTCTCCAATGGAAATATTATTTTTTAATAATTTCATACTTTTAAAATGGACTTTCCCGCCAAACTTTGATCGACGCTAAAAAAAGTCTGACTGAAGATATTAGAATAAAAGTTTGCACATCTTTATAGTTTTGTGTATTTTACGATATTGATAAATAATTTATATAATTTTTAGACATTGGAAAATAGCCTATTGGTAGAAACCCTGAAACTCTACCGACAAAGCAAAAAAAATTTGTCAATAACTAAAACCTAATACCAATTTTCGGGGTGAACATCTTCGATGGGAATCGGTTTCAGCTTCGGCGGTTGGGCCGCTGGCTGCTTCCAGCCGCTTTTGTGAGTTTATCGGTCCATCTAAAGAGGAAGCGTCCCACTCTTCGCGCTCCATTTGCAGGCTCTATTCTATGACTTTTTTTTCCTTTTACCATTAATGACTCGGCAGATTTCTACAATAAAGTTCCAAACAACGCGTTTAAATTATCCATGAGTAAATTTAAGAAATATATTAAAACTAGACTATGCCAAAAGGCTTACTATTGTATCTCAGATTACATAAATGATAACAGTATTTGGAATTGCTCTTGTTATGTTATGTTAATGATTGTATTTGTATTTAATGTAACGATATTGTTAAAACTTGGCAATTAAAAGAGTCGGCCTTGAGTTTCTTGCCAGTTATTCTCAAGAAGCCCTGTCGCCGGAACTGGTACTTAAATTCACTTTCACATTCAAGATAGTGTGATGAAAGTCTCGCGGATTTAGAGTAGTAATGATTTAGATACATGTTCTTATATTTAATTTGTATGGCGTTTCTAAGTGCTTTATAAAGTCCAAGGAATAAAGATATTTCGATTTGATTTGAGATATGGCCGGCGCACTGTCAGTTCATCTTGCTGACTCTTTGAGCTATGTCAACAACGACAAGTCAAGTCAGGCCACTATTATTAAACCGCGTTTGAGAATGATTGGAAAAATCTGGCTATTTTTTAATGTTCTTAATAGTCCGTCTGCCTCTGCGACCTTGGCCCAATGGCCTAACCCAATCTAAGCTTCAGAGATCTGAATGATGACCGTCACCACATCGGGGTACTAAAAGTCGCCCAGTAAGCAATGGAAAGAGATATGCTTGGGGTTTCTCTATCTAAAGAAACTCCGAACATATATGTGCATAGTGATTGCAACCGGAACGAGCAATTGAAGTACGAGAACTAAAGTTGTCGCCGTACCATAGTGCATTCGATGACAGAAAGTAGGTATGTATAAGATATAATATAGGTAGGCTAATAGCATAATAATTATTATAATTAGCCTGAATAAACTTATTACGAAAAAAACAAGAATTTAGAAACTCGTTACAGTCAATACCCGAAATCTAGGCGCTCCTAAGTTTGACTAATTATAAGTACCTCGGGTACCTAGCCTCCCCCTCCAAAGACAAGTCGAGCCTCGCAGCCTCGCTTGCTTTCGTTGGTCTTTTTTTTTTTTTTTTTTTATACTACGTCGGGTGGCAGACAAGCATACGGCCCGCCTGATGTGAAGCGGTTACCGTAGCCATATTAACGCTCGCAACATAAAATATCGCTCGCGCGCCGCCACCCCCGCTGCCACCGCAGCATCTCCTTATATTCCTTTCTGGTGACCTCACTCACTCGCAGGAACACAATAGCCCTCAAGGGAACCGTTATTTGGCTGCGGTATTCTGTGAGGTGGAGGTACATTCACCAGTCGGGTAGCTTACAATTACACTCCCTACCTCTCTTTTCGCCAGAGCTTCGTTTGTCAGTCAGCAGGGTGCACCGCGTGCAGGTGAAGTTGGCTTTGGTTCAAAGATGTTGATGAACCACTTACACCCCATATGGTCACGAGCTTAACCAATTTTTGCAGTCAAAAATGGTTCGGAGAGGTGAGGTAATGAGGTTTAACTAGTCAAACCTAGGAGCGCCTAGATTTCCAGGATTGACTATGACATATATACAACATTAAGTATCCTCGAGTTGACTGCAAATAGATACAAGTATGTATATTACTATATGTGGATATCAGATGTAAGGCTTCTTTCCATTGTTCAACGGTCCAATGGCGAGGGTGCCACTTTTATATGTTATCTATAAAACCTTTACTGGTTTCTTGTGTAACAATTCATTCTTTAACACATTTACTGTTCGTGCAGCACTGCTTTGTAATAAATTATCAGTGAAATTACGAGACAGTATCACTGTGACCACTTTCAAAAAGAAATTAACAGAACACTACTCCAATTAGTTGATTATATTATTGCCTAAATTCATACCATGTCAACATATACGTCTCTGCATATTTCGCCAACCAACCAAATAATATTTCTTCAGTATTGTTGAGTTGGCTGGAAGAAATCTCTTAAAGAGATAAGCTCGCCCTTGTACACCTTGTTTACACTGTTTTTTTTTATGTAACCATGTTATATGCAATAAAGAATATTAATAACAATTCGTGGTTAAGAGCCATATTACATTTTGACTGTGATTTTTGCGTAAAATGGCCAATTTTGGCGTTCTTGATCTCGGAAACAAAAATACAGTAACAATGTTGACTTATTGAATAGTACAGAATAACTATTGGCATAGTACATAGCGGCCTCGCTTTTTGTAAATTTTGCTTAACTTTTTAAATAAACCCAAAATTGCAGAGAAAGATTTTCATAAAATGCGCGCAATCACTATTTTGAGCTCCTGGATTGTACTACTGTTCCAAACAAATGAAATAAAAAAAATAGAATTTTATTTGCTATATAGTCGTATAGTACATAGCGGCCTCGGAATTTTGAAATGTCATTGATTTAATATAAAAAAAAACATTATTTTAACCAAAAAAACGTCCAAAATCGCTTTAAGTAAACTGTTAATTTCTCGAATAAACGATAATATTATTGAGAAAAAATTATACGAGAATAATTGTTACTTCATGGTGAATAAACTTTGTAGCATCAATTTATTATCTTATTTCAATAAAAACGATAAACATAATATAACTTCAAAATTACTACAAAAAACGATGCACCGGCATCCTTCGCGGGTTTAGTACTGCGCGAGAGCTCGTCATCGTGCAAATGTAACAGGGCTCTTAACAAAATGAGTTCAAGATGGACAGAAGAATTAAAAAAAAGCGAAAGTGGAGGATCGCAGCATAGGTATCCAGCAGTAGGTAAATACAGGCTGATGATGATGAATAAATAGTACGGGCGACCGCGTTTTACTCGATGTCACTAGAGCAGCTATAGGCTACAGTCATCGCTTTACATGAGGCGGGCAGCGGATCGTATGTTTGTGTGGCAGACATAGTATAAAACAACGCCAAATAGAAGAGGACTTGTTTTAAGTAGTTTTAACAACAATTGTTAATTTACTTAGGTCCGCGCGGACGGTGTGGCGCGCGGCCCTAATCCAAATATCATCATCAGCCTGTATCTACCCACTGCTGGATATAAACCTTCCCCAATGCTTTCCACCAAATACGATCCTCCGCCTTCCGCATCCAGCCGCTTTCTTAAGGTCATCGGACCATCTTGAAGGAAGACGTCCAACGCTTCATTGTCCTACACGCGGCCTCCACTCTATATAATATGTAATACAAATAACGATGAAGTAAATGATTACCACACCCTAACGGCACAATTAGTTTTTTGTATTTTTCACAATATTCACTGTCACAAAAAAGTGTTTATCTGCCAAAATACAATTACTTTATCCGTAGATTTAAACATAATGTCCGTAAATGGATAGGACGACCGTCTCGAGTTACAATCGACGGCATTTTGCTGAAGGACCGTAAACGATAAAGCCGCGGTTTGATTATGAGCGGAAATTCTCAGCTTCACTAGAAACTTATTACTATAAACGTTGTCAGTTTTATTCATCCCTTACGGGTCTCTCGTTAATCGAAGGGGTTTAGAGCAGTGTTCATCTAAGAACACGTAAATTTTTATTTTTATTTTTTTATACTACGTCGGGTGGCAGGCAACCATACCCTCCCTGAAGGAAAGTCAAGTTGGGGCATCTTCAGTAAGATTGAACTTCAAAACCAACTCATCATACGTTATGCTCTTGGTAAGTTGGATATTAAGTCTTTACTACTACTACTAGCGATTCGACCCTGCTTCGCCCGTATGGGTGTTTCTCTGTTTTTGCAATATTTATTTTATACTACGAAGGGCGACAGACAAGCATACGGCCCGCCAGATGTGAAGCGGTTACCGTAACCGTATCGCTCGCAAAATAATATATCACTTGCGCGCCGCCACCCTCGCTGCCAACGGAGCATCTCCTGCTTTTCTGGTGACCTCACTCACTCGCAGGAACACAACAACCCTCAAGGGAATTGTTACTTGGCTACGGTATTCTGTGAGGTGGAGGTACATTCCCCAGTCGGGTAGCTTACAATTACGCTCCCTACCTCTCTTTTCGCCATACGTATGTATGTCAGCAGCAGGGCGCACAACGTGCAGGTGAAGGCTTTGGTTCAAAGATGTTGATAAACGCCTTACACCTCTAAAGTAATTTAAATAAATGTTAAATAAATGAAAAGTCAGTTTTTATTTATGTGTTTTTCTTCTGGCTGTCTATTTAGCTTTATGAGTTAAATAACTTAATTTTTCACACACACCAGTGTGCCACGGCACACACTTTGCGGAACACTGGTTTAGAGCATACTCCACCACGCTGCTCAATTGCAGAGCCCAGTGTTTACAAGAAATATCACTCGCGTGCTGCCACGTCCACTGCTCACGCAGCAACTCCTTCCTTCCTGTTGACGTCATTCACTCGCAGGAGCACAACAACCCTCAAAGGAATTGCTATTTGGCTGAGGTATTTTGTGTGGTACTTCCCTAGCAGGTTACAAAATACGCTATGCCCCATTACTTTTTTCGCCAGAGCTTCGTTTATCAGTAGGGTCCACATGCAGGTGCGGTTGACTTTTGTTCAAAGACGAACCACTTACACCCCAATATTTTCTAACTTTTCCTCATGTCATGCGGCCCGCAACAGCTCGATTTATTTTAGTTGTGCTGGTTGTAACTCATTTTTTTGTCTAAATTGATTGTATAAAATAAATTTATAAAGACCGCCGCCTGTCCGGTGTCAACTAAACAGCCTTAGGGAAACTGGAAGTGGTATTTTGTGCTTGTACAGCAAAAAAGTCCACTGTTTGTTTAGCCACTTCTCGTTTAGCCACACCCCGGCCATTCCATACAAATGTCGCGTCGTTTACTACTACATAAACGATGGCGTCTGTGCAGAGCGCGAATGGGGATGTGTGCGTGTGGCGCCATACAAACTGTTCCAGATTCATCTCAGAGGGGAGGTGAGGTCGACACGAGAGAGCGGCAGGGAGGGCCATACTGTACATAGTACTATTATTTATACTGTGTTTTAGCAGACAATTTCCGCAGCATTATATATAACGATATTCTAGGTGGAGTTAGTCATCTAATCAAATACGCAAGTTAAATAACTGAGAGGGGTTTATGCATATTGCTGCCCCGTACATGGGAATGGCACTTTAAATGTCGGTCCCGGCAGTTGTCATTAGATGACTGTTGTCAAGGCAAGTCTAGTATTGACGGCTTAACGTGCCCTCCGTAGTACGGAGAAGCTCGAGATAAATAAACCCATCCACGGACAGGCTACGGCTGACGCTGCTTAACCTGCGTGTTCGAATAGACTGACACGCACAATAACTCCATCGAGCTCCTTACTAACCATAACGTTCCTAAAAAAATCGTCATTTTTAACAGGGTACCTGTAGGTAATTAAAGAGAGAGATACTAATAAAATAAAGCATGCTCGTTTGTTATATTGGTATAAAAAAAAACTGTCATTTTTGTGGTAAAATACAATATTCATTATCACTATCGTACACAAACATGACAATTTATATTACATTAAAAATATATAGCAGGAGCAAGCATACATTTCGCCGCCCGGTAGAAAGAGAGGGGGAAGTTACTTCCTTTCCTACGCCGCGACAGCGGTCTACCCTCCCTCCGTCTTACTAATTTTCGATCAGGCCACGTGTCCTGACGCGAGTTTTTACATATACCCATTCATGGTTAAAAATACCCATCGTGGCGTTGTGCTCTTTTTGGGATGGGTATTTTTACCCATACATGGGTAAAAATACCCATCCCAAAAAGAGCACGTTACTTGGTTACTTGGTCTTTTCCATAATCTCTATATCTTTGTAAACATAAAAGGATTAACTTCAGGTAAGTATCCCCGTGTCAAACGAACCGACCTTGGCTGTGCACCTATTACAGTCGTCTCGTCACCTACTGACATGGTTTCACTGCTGGGTAGCTATTTACAAGTGATAATGCAGGTCAAGCAACCTAGGATGCAGTCTGTTTATGAATGGGCGACAGGTTACATCGCGCTTATATGGGCATGATACTTAGTTATATCCGAGAGTTACAAGGTATGATCTATATGAGATGAAACGGATATCCAGTAACTATCCGGTGTCCGGTCTTATTTTCCTATTCGGCAGGATACCGGATTTGAAGAAATGCCACATGTAATATTCATACTTTGGACAGTCGCTGTTTAGATAAAAAAATAATGTAATACATAAAGGATCGTTCGACGAGCTCAGTGGTCGAATGGTTAGCAATGACCATTTTGACTACGAGGTCGCGGGTTCGATTCCCGCACAAGACAATTTGTTTGTCTTGGTCTGGGTGTTTTATATGTATTATAAATGTATTTACAAAAATAAAATGTATTTATGTACATTTACCAGTTGTCTAGTACCCATAACACAAGCTTGCGCTTAATTTGGGACTAGATGGCGCTGTGCAAATTGTCCAGAAATGTTTATTATTATTTTCCACTTGATAAGTCAAGTGGAAAATGCTTTGCTCATTATTTTAAAATACATACATTTTATAATACACAGAAAACACCCAAAAAAAGACCAACGCATGTCCATTCACACAAATGATTATCTTGTACGGGGATCGAACTCGCAACTTCGGAGACAAAGTATCCATTCCTAGCCATTCGACCACCGGGCTCGACATATTAAAGGAGATGATCCATGTGCAGATTTTGAATTGTAGAAATTATTAAGAATAGGAACAAACTTAAAGTTTCTGAACCATTTTATTAAAATATAGCCACAAACAATAGGGCAATATTATAGAAATTGCATATTTCTACAAACTATCTCAAATTATGTATAAATCAGTTAATTTAAAAACCCAAGCGAAGAACTATATTCCCTGAAAATAAAATCTACATCATATTTAATCGCTAAATACATGAATTAATAGAAAAAAAAACATCACAATCACTTCACATCATTACTTTCTATTTCATTCTTCTTCCCTGTACCATATATCTTCTGGCATAAACTATAAAATTTCCAACTGCTTAAATCCTCTGAATTCTCCTTGACCATATTCCTATACTGCGTCCTAATTTCAGCCATTTTTTTAGAACACGATAGAGGACTCTTATTAAGAATACTGGCAGCTTCCGACCAGAGATATTTCCTACTATACTTCGGATCTTTAAACTGTTCTAAATTAGCCAAATACCATATTAGAAGCTGCTCAACTTCATCATCTGACCATGTATGCTCAATACCTTGATCTTCAATCTGTTTCGGATCCTCAGCAATAGCTTTAAAAGCAACCTCCTTCGTAACAATCTCCTTCAAAAGTTCACTGAACAACGTTTTCTCACCGGACACTTCATCCGTTTCAATATTGTAAAACTGTTTCAAATAATTCACTTTGTTAAACACTTTTGTCACTGGCTCCGATACGAAATTAGCTAAATCTGTCCACAAATGTTTCTTATCGAATCGTGGGCTTACAAATTCTTCTAAATGCAGTAGATAATACTGTAAAGCCTGCTCTACTTTTGCTGTCGGTAGAGGCACATCTTTATACGTCCTTCCTTCTTGCAATGCCTTTTGTCCCATCTTAACGAACTTAGGTTTCAATGCCAATATTTTTTCCATTAACTTGTAATATGGCGATTTCGTTTTATTGTCATCATCTTTGCTTGATTGCATGCGTTTTAGCTTTGCAAACACTTTTCTGCATGACAATGCCGTTTTCTCTGGGAGTTTTGAAGCTATCTCCTTCCACATTTCGGTGGGGTCTATTTCTTTTCCTTTCGTAGCTCTGATGTAGTTCAAATAGTGAATCAACAGTCTCTTTTTGGTTAGTTTTGTCCATTTCCTTGGTGGTTTTTGTGCCGTTTCTGTTGAATTTTCTACGTTCTTTTGTACGACAATTTGAGCATTTTTAATGTTTTCTATATCTGATATGTCCTGTCCTTCGGGTATCACGATAATGCATTGATAATCGTCCTCTGTAACAAAAAATGTGATTTATTAAAAATTGCATAGAAATAGGTTGATCTACGAGTATATATATAAAAATGAATGTTTGTCTGTGTGTCCTTTATGCCTTCGTTTACCGCTCATTCGATTGCATTAAAAACTTTTGTGGGATATTCTGGGTATATTGGGTAAGGTTTAGACAGGACAACGTCTGTCAGGTCAGTTAGTAGTTAATAAATGCATGATCACAAAACTATTTTGAGTTAAATCTACACAACATACTTCTATTGAAATTTTAATGTATATGGAATAAGTACAAACTAATAATTATATCATGTATAAAATTAAATCATTCTTCATTACTTTTCCATCTGAAAAATAATATATATTATAATAGATCATGTATCAAGGGGATAAAGCGGTGTCTTACGTCACGGGCGGCATATTGCACTCCGAGCGTAACGAAGGACTCTATAGTTAACTCCTAAACGTAGCGAGGGAACTAAAGTTAACTCCCGAGCGTAGCGCGGGAGTTTAGACTTAACTCCTGAGCTAAGGAGGGAGTTATGTAATAGAGTCCTGAGTGAAGTGAGGAGTTCAAGCCGCCCAAGACGAAGACAGACTTTATGCTAGAGGTAAATACTCTACTTCTTATGAGAAGTAGAGTATGCTATATGAGAGCTAGGTATGCCTAGCGAGACAATAATACACTTCAAGGTTTGAGAAATAATAGATTTATTAAATACTAGCGACCCGCCCCGGCTTCGCACGGGTGCAATGCTGATACTAAATGTACTACAGAAGGTCTTTGCGCTTTGTCCTATCCAGTCCTTCCCCAGTTATAAGCACACGCCGCCGGCTCCGCGGCCGGTACCGCCACAGCCGTTATGTCCCTGCATTTTAAATGTGTAATATCTTCTAAACTATTCATTTAAATTACATGCTGTGAAGGGCCATATTGATCTATATTAAATGCGCAATGTATTTAAGGTACTTAATTGGATAAGGATTAATTCTGTATTGCTTAAAATCGCTTCGTAAATAAGGCATTATTTCTTGTAAAAAGCAAAGGATAAAATAACTGTTATTGTGTGTTACCACTAAGAGATAGACATATACCATCGCGAACTTTTTTGTAGACCATTTTAAGGTGAACAATACTGTACTACATTATTTTGATCTATCTCGTTGGGTTCAGCCAGCGTTTGCAATGAAAGAGCAAAAAAATGTGTTTATTTACGACATCACATTAGAAACCTCTAAATTATCAGTGTTTTTCTACTATGTTATGCATATATTATACATATAAACTTTCCAGTTGAATCACTCTATCTATTAAAAAAAACCGCATCATAATCCGTTGCGTACAAAGACAATAGATCCACTTGACTGCTAATACAGCGCACAAACGCTCGCCAAACATGCGCTATTTGGCGCTTATATTAGACCGCGACACGAGTTCAACAAATCAGTTCCGACCAGGTGTTAGATCTGTGTACACCCTACATTCTCTTAAACCTAATTACGTAATTTCTTACCAAAATGCCTTCCTGCTCCGTTAAATGGTGTGGAAATTCAACTAAAAAATCAAGTTATAACAAGGATGGTATAACTTTTCACCGGTAAGTACGATTTTAGCTGTTTATGATAAATATTTATTGTGATTGCAGGGCTCAAGTGATATTGGTCGATGACGTAAATACGTCGCCATATTGTCCAACCCACTAATTGTCTCCCTTTCTAGCGTGAGACGTTGTCAATAATTCTGTCTCTTTCTGTCACAGTAGTGCTACGACAACACGGAAATAAAATTGATATCGATAATTAATATTCATGATTCGGTTGACAATATTAATTAATGATATTTTAAAATTAATTGGGTATTATTACATTTTAGTTTTTCGAAGATCCCAGAAATAAAAGAAAAATGGATTAATGCTGTTAACAGACAAAATTGGTACCCTAATAAATACAGCGTTATTTGTTCAAGGCATTTCACAGCCGATTCTTTTGAAAATTTAAAAAATCGACGGCGTTTATTTAGTTCAGCAACGCCGACAATATTCTTACCTGTATTAGTACGTTTATTAATTTATTTTTTTTTCTAGGTTCAGGGTAGATGTAGGGTAGATATAGGTAGGTATAGAGTAGGTGTAGTGTAGATGTAGAATATTTACTGCTTTTTGTATGTGTTTTGGCGACGTTATTTATCACTCAACCGTCACTATAATCACATATAAATATGTAGTGAATATGTACTGATGGTTTCTTTATAAATATTAATTTTAGTTAGCTATAATTTTATAAGTAGCGAATCAAAGTACCTGATAGATTGCCTTTGGTGTTTCGAATACTAACAATTTTTGTTTATTCGCAGGCTTCTAATAACTTCTCTGATTTGGATGTGTGTGATTCTAATCTACCAGGACCTTCACATGATGTCATCTCACCAGTAGGTTAATTTACTATGAATTTTAACGTCGATCACAATTGATTTTGTATCACTTTTTAAATAATAATCATTTACAATTACAGGATATATCTCCAAATAAACAGTCACATTCAGTAACTAAGGATTTACAACAATTGCCATGTGATAATCAGCATCCACCTAAACTAGACTCCGATATCGTAAGTGTTAAATTACTGTCTTCTTCTAAATGCTGTCGCAAAACGGCGGCTTTCTAACTCAAGTATATTTTTCCTGCAGATCTTACCATCCATATTAAATAATCCACAAGTAGAAGACCTGACTCCACGCAAACGAAAAATGAAACGACATATAGATCACCTTATTTTTTCTCTTAATCAAAAAAAGAAAAGCATAAAGAGGCTTCAAGATAAAAATAGGCTACTAAATAAAAAAGTTGCAAGTCTGAAAGAAATTTTGAATACATTATCAAATAAATCTTTTATAACCAAAGAAAATGAGGACCTTTTAAGCAGTATAGGTGTACAAAACAGAGAAATAGTTAAACGTCAAATACTCAAATCCAAAACAGGACACATTCCTAAACTTAAATATTCACCGGAATTACGAGCGTTCGCCCTAACACTACATTTTTATTCGCCGAAGGCATATAGTTTTGTAAGGAAGTCCTTTAGCACTTGTTTACCTGCTATGAGCACACTAAGAAGTTGGTATCAGTCTATTGATGGAAAACCAGGCTTCACTAAGGAAGCAATAGAAACAGTCAAACTGAAAGCTGCAGAATCTGAACAAAAAATTTACGCTACTCTAATTTTCGACGAGATGGCTATTAGAAAAGGCATTGAATATCATGCACAAGGAAGAAGATACTACGGTCACGTGAGTTTTGGTACCACCTTAGAAACAGATTGTCAAGAAGGCGCCAAAGAAGCACTTGTATTTTTATTAGTGCCTATAAATGCAACATGGAAAATACCAATTGGCTATTTTCTGATCAATGGTCTTAATGCTGACCAAAAGGCCGGTCTTTTGACGGAGGCAATACATTTAATCGAAGAAACTGGCATTAGTATTAAAGCCATAACCTTTGATGGCTGTCCAGCCAACATAACAATGGCCAAGAAATTAGGGTGTTCTTTTGAAATTGGTGATATTATTTCAACATTTAAGAATCCTTGCAATGAATCAAAAATTGCTGTATTTTTAGATCCGGCGCATATGGTAAAGCTCGTAAGAAATGCATTTGAATATTATAAATCTTTTCAGGACAAAGACGGTAACACCATTTCTTGGCAATATTTTATTAATTTACACAATTTACAGACATCTGAAAATTTTCATCTAGCTAATCGGTTAAGAGCGTCCCATATATTTTTCAAAAGTAAAATAATGAAAGTGAGCTTAGCCACTCAAATTTTTAGTAAGAGTGTATCGGACGCTCTTACTTTTTGTAAAGAAGAGTTAAATTTGCGTGAATTTGAGGGAGTTACACCTACAACACGGTTTATCAATGCCATCAATGATCTTTTTGATATCCTCGACTCTCACACTCATGGATATGGTCTTAAAAGAGCGGTGAATGCCGAAACTGCCACCAGTGTGATAGATAAACTCAATTATGCTGCGGATATCTTACTCAACTTAACAGCGGAGGTAAGTATACGTAATTCTTATAAAACCGTCGCACTGGTTAAAACACCCCGATATACTGGATTTTTGGGCTTTTGTGTGTGCATTAAAAGCGCAATATATCTCATCCAAAGTTTAGTTTTAGATGCAGACTGTCCAATTAAGTACCTCCCTTTACACAAAATAAGCCAGGATCATCTGGAGCACTTTTTTGGGAGTGTAAGATGCCATGGTGGATCCAACAATAATCCCAGTGCTCGGCAATTTGAGAGTATTTACAAAAAGCTGCTAACCTATGCCCAAATAAAAAATAGCGGAAGTGGTAATTGTTCTGCTCTTTACCAAATATCCATTTTGCAGTGTACCTCGGCTGTGGATCGTATTAATATAACTACTCGTTTTAAAGATTTAAACGAACATGAGGGTGAATTTAATGAAAGTGATAATTTGGATTTTTCTATGATCGAAGCACTCTCAAATATCTCGGAATTTGGAGAAAAAGTTATAGAATACATGGCCGGCTATACTGTGCATTCTTTAATAAAAGTTTTAAAATGTGAAACCTGTATAGGAGCGCTAATAGGTCCCGAAAATACACATTCCTTACAGTACCAAAAAGATATTTATAAAAATAAACTACTTTATGGCTCGCCCACCGTGATAGAGATTTGTCGTCGCTGTGAAATTTATATAAAGAGGGTGATTAAAGAAAACGGATCGAGATTACTGCCATCGAAATTCGATACGAATTACTTTGTTCCAATAGTTCTTAAATCGTTTATTGGATATAATTTATTTCCGGAAATAGTTTTTCATCAATTTGAAGTAGAGAGTACAAACCATGTAATTGATTTAACAAGATCTGTAATTCATAAATATGTTAACGCTCGATTGTCATTTTTTACAAAGCATAACCAGGATCCTAAAGATTTTATACGTAAAACGTACAGTAAACTTATACATTTTAAAAATCAGTAATTGGTAGAAGCATTTACACCGATGCCATTTTTGCCCGACTGCCCCAGAAGGAGGGTTATGTTTTTCGAGAGTATGTTTGTATTTTTGCTTTTTTATACAACTGAAGTGGCAAACAAGCATACGGCCCGCCTGATGGAAAGCAGTTACCGTAGCCTATGAACGCCTGTAACACCAGGGGCATCACACGCGCGTTGCCGACCCTGTAAAAACCTCTTCACGCCCTTTTTGAAGAACCCCATGCTGTAGTCTCCTGAGAACACCTATGTTTACTTACACTCTGCAGTCTGAGCACTTGAGAGAGCTGAGTGCACTTGAGAGGTATCGTTAACCCGCTATTTATCTATACTTATAATAAAACAGTAAAAGTAATGTGTCTGTACATTGAATATATTTATAAAAAAAAACAATTGGAGGCGATGGAGATATAGTAATAGAGTAAGAATTAAAAAAAAAATGTCTATCTGTTTTTCTGTATGTCTGTTTGTACTGTACGTGTACAAACAGACATACAGACAAACAGATAGACATTTTTTTTTTAATTACTATAATTACTATTAGTACAGACACATTATTTTTACTGTTTTATTATAAATATAGATAAATAGCGGGTTAACGATACCTCTCAAGTGCACTCAGCTCTCTCAAGTGCTCAGACTGCAGAGTGTAAGTAAGCATAGGTGTTCTCAGGAGACTACAGCATGGGGTTCTTCAAAAAGGGCGTGAAGAGTCTGTTTGTACACGTACAATCTCTGGAAGTACTGGAGGGAACTTTTTTTGTTATATAGCTGTTAAGCCTGGGCAAAATATAGGGTATAATTGATTTTGGAAAGTGGAACACCTGATGCAGCACCATAATGGTTCAGGTAAACTATAAGAGATATAAAAATGACGCATTAGCAAAAGTTGTTCAGCCTGATGAGCATTTTCTGTTGAGGTATAAAAATCCAAGATTTGGAGCACCTGATGCAGAACCTTAATGGTTCAGGTAAACTATAAGAGATATAAAAATGACGCATTAGCAAAAGTTGTTCAGCCTGATGAGCATTTTCTGTTGAGGTATAAAAATCCAAGATTTGGAACATCTGATACAGAACCATAATGGTTCAGGTAAACTATAAGACATATAAAAATGACGCCTTAGCAAAAGTTGTTCAGCCTGATGAGGATTTTTTGTTGACATATAAAAATCCATCTGATGCAGAACAAAGTTTAATTTATTTGCATAAACTACACGTGTTTACAATAATTTATAGTTTAAAAAAAAAGTAAAAAAACACGCTATAATAGCAAATAGAACTAAAAAAGTTGCTTAAAATAACAATAAATAGATTAACAAAATATTGAATATATTGTAAAAAAAAAAATCTGCGGGGTGTGCTACTTTTATTCTTACCTGCTACAAGTTAGACGCAATCGTTTTATTTTATTTACAAAGGTAACGTGGTCTATTTAGTCAGTTTATTATAGACGTGTACGCTAAAATTGAAATGGAACGATTGGTATATATTCGCACAAACCAGAAGACTACTTACGTGCATTTGCGGGGGCGCTATGTAGCAAGATCAGAGTTTATTTCATTTGGTGGTGGAAAGTGTTTTAAGTAACGAGGGGAAACTGTTTTTCTTAGATGCTCCAGGAGGGACTGGAAAACATACCTGACGAGAGCAATCCACGCTGAAATCAGGCGCTAAAATAAGATCTCACAGCAGCATCGCCAGGTATTGCCGCCACATTACTACTAGGCGGAAGGACGCAAATACAATGTTCAATATCCTACTTGATTTAGAGAGAACTGAAGCACCGACACGAAACTGTGACAAAGCGAAGGTGTTTCAGGATTGCTGTCTAATCGTTTGAGATGAATGCGAAATGGCCAACAGTAAGGCACTAGAAGCTGTAGATAGAACTTTACGTGCCCAAGAGTTTTCAAGAATATTAATAAATTTGGGGAAGATCTCCTTCCTGAAGTAAAGTTAACTTCCTGAAGTAAAGTTCCTGAACTAAAATGCTTGGCAGCGAAATATAATTGAAGTTGAGGATCTCACTGGGAGTGGTGTCGGTGAAACTGTATTAATTCCGCGTATACCACTCTTCTCAAAAAAAAAATCCATTTTATTTTAAACGTACACAGTTCTCTGTGACCACTTGCTTTGCTATGACAATAAAGAAATCACTAAAATTCGCTGGTCAGGACTGGTTGTTTTTCGCATGGCCAACTTTACGTGGCTTTCTCGAGAGTTGTAACGCAGGTCATTTTATATTAGCTCCCGAAGGAAAGACTCCCTTAATTTTTTTTTTTTAACTATGGTTACAATGTTAAATAAAATAAAAATATCTTTTAACGTATAACAAGTATTTTCTTATGTATCTACATTAGTTTGTATTTTTATTAATACGCCGGAATCATTAAGTCCACGCGAACGAAGTCGCAGGCATCAGCTAGTCCTATAATATAATAGCGAGTTATCGATACATATTAACACAAATGACTATGTCACGACTGCTTGCTTCTGGCCTTATTTTTGTCTTTTCAGTAGGTTTTTTTATATTTTATGATTATTTTCTTTATTTCTCACATCGGTTGTAAATTTTATTGTTTATCCCTTTACAATTGTAATAAAAGTACGAAATAATAATTTGGTTTTTTATTAAATACCTTTTTTTATTAGGAAGTATTAATACGTTTCTTTCCATCGCTGTTGATATAGTAGGTATTCTGATATAATTAATTTTTTTTTCTAAATATTAGACAACTCCCGCTTTAATATCGCTTCTTGGCCTGGGTGGAAATCGAACCTACATCCACATGTGCGGCAGTCCGTTGTACTACCTACCGCGCTATCGAGGCTGTCAAATATGGCCTGTATGCATATTCGTCATTTATTGAAGACATTAAATCAATTGAAAATAAATGCAAATAATATGGGCCCCGTTATACCCAACAATTATGATTAACTCTGTTTAAAATCTACAACAAACCATTTACATACAATGTAACATTTATTATTAAGATACAATAACTTTTTTTATATTGTTTTCATATTGCTTAAATAATTCTGACATCCATGTATTCCGACATAGAATAAAGTTGACTTTATCGATAACGATTATTTTGGCACAATTATGTGGTACAACACTTTCGTGAACTATAGATGTAAATGACATTATGCATTAACCAATCACTGTCGCGGTAATTTCTTCGTCTCCCGACCCGACGTTGTGAGTCCGCGCGTCTTATAAAAATCATATCATCGGCACTCAAGTGGTTTTATTCTCATTGGTTGCGTAGTTTCAAAGATTTAAGCATACATGGGGACATAGGGACAGAGAAAGCGACTTTGTTTTATACTATGTAGTGATTAGCATAAATCTATACCAGAGTCCAGAATACTTAAAATTAGTAATTTTATATAATTAAAAGTGAAAATTAATATAGTTATCACCAAACAAAGGCACTATTTTGTTTGTGTCGCGCATTTTTCTTTTTTTTTTTTTTTGTCGTGGCCACAGTATAAGTAATAGTACTAACGTACAGTATGGACACTCTCTGCCGCTCTCACTAGTCGACCTCACCTCCCCTATGGAACCGATTTGGAACCGTTCGCAAGGAATGCCACAACGTGCGAATTGACGTCGCTCGTGTTTTATTCTCCATTCGGTTTAAAAGATGGGAGTTATTTGTGCAGTGGATGGATGTCTCAACGCATGGAAAGTCAAAAAAAGAAATTTATTCGATCCCTTTGGATGAAATAAAGTACTGTTTTTTTTTATAAATTACCTAAAAAGCATGCGGCAGCCATAGTTTCATCATAGCTAATTCATGTCTGTCAAAGTAGGATACAAGATACAATTAATACGAGATGAGAAAAGGATAGCAGATTTATATGTCTCAAAGAGCAAGTGAGTGCGCAGACGCGGAATTGACATTGCTGTCACTTGAGACGGTGGTTTATTGTTAATGTTTACAATTTTCTTATTTACATTTCAATGTTTGTTGTGCGTGATATCATGTGTGATCATGAATCAAATCATTGCGCATGCATTTATATGAATAGTAAAAAGCTACAATTAGTAAGAATGAAATGGTTTGACCATTACAATGAACCGGTCTTCGGAAGGCGAACGTTTGATTTAGTGGTGATTAGAAAATATAAAATGTTGGGTAAGTTAGCAATGGCAATTATACAAGGCGTTTTGTAAATATTGGCTGAAGTCAGTGTAGTGTATTTACTATGGTTTTTTTTCTTCACTACGCCCACCTGATGTGAAGCGGTTACCGTACCCATATTAACGGTCGCAACATTAAATATCGCTCCCGCGCTGCCATCCTCGCTGCCAACGCAGCAACTCCATCCTCTCTGGTGACCTCACTCACTCGCAGGAACACAACCACCCTCCTGGAAATTGTTATTTGACTGGGGTATTCTGTGAGGTGGTGGTACTTCGTCAGTCGGGCTGCTTAAAAAATACGCTATGTCCTACCTCTTTTTTCGTCAGAGCCTCGTCTGTCAGTCAGCAGGGTACACCGCGTGCAGGTGAAGTTGACTTTGGTTCAAAGATGTTGATGAACCACTTACACCCCCTTACATGTCCGACTAATAATTGAATAATGTCAGCCCTAGAGAACGTCACTCAAACATAGGCACGTGTACATACGTCATTTGGTTACTACATGCAAAAGCGCCATATTTGTATGGAGTGACCGGGGTTTGTCGTGGCTATGATCGTCCGTCAGTATGATTTTTCAAACATTTTAAAACAAAATGTCCCTATTATTACAAGTTCTCGTACAAATTTTAACATTCCAAATTCAAACACAAAGAAATAATATTGTTCCAAATTCAAACTGAGGGAGTTTCATACAATATTATTTCCCTGTGCGGGAGGGAGACAGATACAGACGTACAGCAATATTAGACGGTTCAAAGTTATTGACGATTTTGTGACATTGTCATGTGTCTTGGAACACCCTGTATATTCATGTGATTCATGGGGTGTATGTGGCTCACCACTATCTTTCAAGCCAACGCCAACCTTACCTGCACGTGGTGCACCCTGCTGACTAACGAGGCTCTAGCGAAAGAGAGGTAGGGTATAGCGTATTTTGTAAGCTGCATGACTGAGGCAGTACCTCCACCTAACAGAATATCACAGCCAAATAACAGTTCCCTAGAGCAGATGTTCCCAATTTTTTTTGCCACGGAACCATAATTGATTAAACTTTTCCTAGCGGAACCCTAGCAGCTGTAATTATTATATAGGGCCTAACTAGTCATTTTTTTACCGACGAATGTTTTGTTAATTTTTGGACGGATCGCGGAACCCTTGTGGCCCTTCCACGGAACCCCAGAGTTCCGCGGACCACCTTTAGGGAAACCTTGCCCTAGAGGGCTGTAAGGAGCATAGGCTGGTAACGGGTCGACCTTTGTTGTTGCTGATCTCCATGGGCGGCGGTGATTGCTTTCCATCAGATGACCAAACTCTCATATAAAAAAAACTAATTAATAATTGGTAACTTGCCTTCTTGTGAATCAATTCTGTCTCCGCCTTGATTGATAATATGCTCCTCATCCACTTCCATTGGTTCCAACTCCTCGTAACCTTCCATTTTACATTTATAAATGTCATCAAACAAGTTAAAATACTTCCAAGAAACTTTTACATCCGCATTATTCGCTTTCATTGTCTTCAATTTCCTATAAGACTTCCTGAGTTCTACGAACTTCTCCATACAAGACCGTTCCGATCTGCCGATATCTTTTGCAAATTTACTCCATTTAGCACTATCTGATTCGGCACCACTAGTCATTTCAGTGAAATTCTGTTTGTAATAGTTTATAATCTGCTTTATTTCCTTCGCTGACCAGTCTTCGTCTTCGGATGCTTTATTATTCTTGAGTTTAGATTTTATTGCTCGGTATCCAAATACTTTTTTGCATAGAGTGTAATAAGGCCATAGAATTGGCATCTCGGGTTTGTCTATCTCCCTTTGAACGTAACCAGTGTACACTTGTTTTAGATTCCTAAATCTATGCGCACACTGTTCTGCGGATATCCCAATTTGTTTGGCGAGGATATCCCACAAGACTTGTTTCTTCCGTTGTGTTGTAGAGAATTTGTCTTTATTCTTTTGGAAATATTCCAATATTTTGAATGCTTTTGAGTCACCAATGCCTCGTTTGGAACGTTTCCCTTTCTCATCATATTCTTCGTCATCAGTTCCATTCTCCATGTTTTCGTTATCTAAGTTAATATTGACTTTCTTTACTGAAAATATAAAATAGACTATTTTTAATTATATATATTTAAATTTCGTGTGACAGTGTATGTTGTCCCAAACGGTGCAACCGATTTTTACGAAATTTTTTATGTACATATATTTGGTAGGTATAAGAATAGGCCGTTAGGTATATTTCATTCTTGTATATGGCAGAACAACGTTTGCTGGGTCAGATAGTTTAATTATAAATTACGGAACAATCTAAAAACATTTTACACGAGGTTGCATATAGCCTTAACAGACTATGGTATGGGCTATTCAAAGCATGAAGGGATTTATTTATGCACGGTTGACAATGCGCATGTTTCCTCTGATGTTCTAAACGACCACAGGCTATGATGACTGTTTATCTTCAGGCAAGTCGTATGATTGTTTGTATAGTGCTATAAAAAATATAACCTTATAAATTGTAATAAAAGTTATTACAGCTACATACAATTCTCAAATTGGCGTATTTAGTGTCGACCAGACCTTAGACCCATGAATATCATAAGTGGTTCATATATTCATTTAGATCATGAGGGCTTAAATTATACTGGATACAATCATTACAAATGGGTGCACGTTGATACCCTTTGTAAAAATGTTATGTCATTGATATAGCCAATTACAATGGACAAGTAACCGGGTGCGGGGTTTTCGTGTACTTAGGGGGGCCAACAGACAGGCGACCACCAACCAGTATAAGTAATCCAACAAATAGAATCTATTTAAAGATAAACCTGTGATATAAGAAGAAAAAAATGTTGTGAACATACATACTTACCATCAATTTTATTTGTGTCGATTACAATAGCATTTTTCGCTCTAATTTTTGTTAAAGCTTCGAGCAGATTTGTATCCATACCATAGTCAAATATCCTATCAAACAACTCTATATATCTCCAATCTATTTGCAAATCAGAATCTTCCTTTTTCTCATCTAAAATAGAATTGTATAGAATAGTAAGTTCTTCCCACTGTAAGCTGCAATGGTACACGTTTCTATTTAACTTTTTAGCAATACTTGCCCAACAAACAAAATAACAAATGGGGTCTTTAAACATTTCTACATTATCGTAAAAGTGTTTCACCAAATTATCCAAATCTTCTGTCTTCCATAGGTCGACTTGTTGCTTTTTTTTCTCTCTACCTAATTCCACTTCTGTTCCTTTCGCAATTACATTATCCAATAATATTGATATTGGACTACGATATCTTAATTCGTATTGACATTCAATGTATTTATTCAAATGTTCGATCTTAAGTTCTTCAAATTTCTGCTGGCATTCATCAGGCTTTTTATCGATCAATCTTCCAATTTCACCCCACAGAAATTTATTTGGAATTGTTGTGTCTTGAAATTCGTCAAAGCAATCAAATACGTATTTTATTAATATAGTTATTTCTGTATTGTTCCAATTATCAGCACTAATTGGCTGTACATTATTTGCAACAATAGTAATGGGTTTGTTAGGTTTTGACATAACTTTTTTTTGAAACTCCTTGTCATCTTGAAATATCTTATCAAACAGTGCCATATATGGCCAGTTGATACTCTCAGCGCCAGATTCTGATCTCTTACTCAGCATCCTCAAGTAGTGCTGTTTATAATTCAGGAATCTTTTATGCCAATAATCTGCATCCTCTTCTCCCATTTCCATAGCTATCCTATCCCATAAATCCTTACGCCAATATTCTTTTTGAAATTCTTTTTTGTATTGTATATACAAATTAAGCATATTCTCTACTTTATTGTCACTAGTACGTGGTGCAGCAGGTAAACTTTTAACAACCACAATACCATCATTATTTGGTTGATGTGTGACTGGTACTTTGATAGTACTAATACTAGGTTGTGTCAGATTTTCGTTCAACATCATATTGACGAAGTTATCGTCATGAAATGCTTTATGACATAAGTCAATATGTTGAAATTTTAAATTAATGCCTTTCTGCCGTTCGGCACGGACATGTGCGTACTTTCTTTTCATGGCGCGTATTTTCTTTTCACATGATGCAGGACTTTTATCCGATAACATAGTTTTACATGCTACTGACCAAAGGTGCTTCACCTTTGTGGCACCGCTTTGAAAAATTTCTTTATTATCAATGTAGAACATTAAGAGTCTACTTGTTTCATCAGGCAGCCATTTTTCTTTAAGAGCTTGATTGGGTGATTGTATTGTTTCTTCTTCATCAGCTGATTCCTCAGCTTCTTCCATAATATAAGCAGTGTTGTCTGGCAGTGCTTGGACTTGAGTAATAGTTTGTAAATCAGCAATATTTTGAATATCAGTAACATTTTGAATGTTGGCTATTGGTATTGCAGTTTCTACAGTGCTTCCATCAGCTTCTGAAAATATTACATGGACAGAGTTTATTATTCAGAACAGATCTTTATTGCTGAAACTGTAGTGTGCCTTATTTCGGCACTGCCCAGGTCTCAGATCTTGATTTTAACTAGACAAAAAATTAGTCGTTAATTTGTCGAAATTTGTCGCCCAAAGCAAAAAATTTGTCGGTCTCCCGTTAAAGAGTTATAAGGTTTTTTTTTGTGGCAGTGCCGAAATAAGCTTATTTCGGCACTGCCCACTCGGGATCTATTAAACTACAAAACATAGCGAAGATATGATTTTACCCAGAATTAGTCGTCAATTTGTCGAATTCTGACACCAAGTATCAGAATTAGTCGACCTCCCGTTAAAAAGTTATAAGTATTTTTTTGTGGCAGTGCCGAAATAAGCCTTATTTCGGCACTGCCCAAAAAAACTACACCACCTAGCGAAAATCTGATTTCACCCAGATGTTGCCTTGAATTTGTCGAAATTTGTCGGATATAAAACACAACTGGTCGATGCGTAATTAAAAAGTTACACGCATTTTAATAATTCACGTTGTAGTCAGAGAGCCTAACGTAGGCAGAGTAGAATAACACCACCCCATTCACATATGGCTATCGTAAAAAGCAACTAATGTAGTGCTAAAGAACACCTAAAGCATTCGTAGATCAGAAAACAGTTGCATGCATTGACAAACTTTGCCAGAATCTGAAAAAGGAAGGAAATAAAACGGTTTCTGTTGCATTTTGTGCATGATATAATTTTGATGCAAGATCTCGGACTATACTTAGTATGAGAATTATTAAAATGCGTGTAACTTTTTAATTACGCACCAACCAATTGTGTTTTATATCCGACAAATTTCGACAAATTCAAGGCAACAACTGGGTGAAATCAGATTTTCGCTAGGTGGTGTAGTTTTTTTGGGCAGGGCCGAAATAAGGCTTATTTCGGCACTGCCACAAAAAAATACTTATAACTTTTTAACGGGAGGTCGACTAATTCTGATACTTGGTGTCTGAATTCGACAAATTGACGACTAATTCTGGGTAAAATCATATCTTCGCTATGTTTTGTAGTTTAATAGATCCCGAGTGGGCAGTGCCGAAATAAGCTTATTTCGGCACTGCCACAAAAAAAACCTTATAACTCTTTAACGGGAGACCGACAAATTTTTTGGTTTGGGCGACAAATTAACGACTAATTTTTTGTATAGTTAAAATCAAGATCCGAGACCTGGGCAGTGCCGAAATAAGGCACACGAAACTGTATACAAATATGAAGATAAGAATCAAGAAGTTTTATTTCAATAACAATCAAATCAAAATATAAGATAAGTTCGTTTGTCAATTTAGTGTCCGACCGAATGTTCGGTTTCGGTTTACTTTAAAAAAAAACGAGTTTCGGTTTAATTTACTGCGACCGAATCCGAAACTGCATTCGGGAGTTCCCGCGCTGTGCTCAGTCATGTTCGGCGCGGTAAATTCCATCCAAGCGACGAAAACATTTTGCCGCGTCCACGTGCCTAATCATGTCGTGACTTGTTTGTGTTTGCAGTGCGTTTTGTTTGTTGTTTGTGAGTTTTCATGTGATTTGTTTTGAATTCGGTAAGTTTTATCATGTGACGTTGTATAAGAGTACCTACTCTTATATTTTTTGATATTTACTACCTAACAAATATCGAAAAATAATTTAGTATAACAAACTAATGCATATATATATATATATATATATATATATATATATACAACGTGTCCCAAAATTCAACGATAAGCGGGCGCCTGAAGGTGGACCTGCTCATGACTACTTGAGGAAAAATAAGAAAAAAAATCTAACTATTTTTTTTTTGTAATTACATTATAAATTTTGATATTCTTCGTAAATTGACACCCCTAATGATATTTTGAATTACTACGACCACAATTTTTTCAATATTTCAGATTTTTTTTTTGTATCGGCAACCTAAGTAGTACTGCTGTCCACCACAACTCCTTAAAACCCCAAAATGTCTAGAATTTTCAAATAAAAATCAATCAAAATATTTTTTTTATATAAATTTTTTAAAGTTTTTTACCTTCAGTTTACTTTCACTCATTGTTTTGTAAAAAAAAAGTATGGACACTACTGCGGCAAGTTTTTTTTAAAATTGACACAACAAACCAAGATTCCAAAATGGTATAATACTCTAAGAAAACTAGCCACAAAAAAATATGCGTACCATTTCTAAGAAAGACTAAATTTTGTTCTTAGTAATCACTTTTGCAATGCGCCGAAAATAGATTATTTGTTGCAATTTCTTAGAATTTCAATGAGGCATGTAGTCCATAAAATTTAGAAATCAGAGAAAGATAGCGAGAGATAACGTTGGAGATGGATGTTCTTTGTTGAATATCAATAACGCAGGTGAAAAAGTCCCTGTTCTCAGCATGTCCAGTACGCTCTGAGTCTTTAATTACTGTGCACCTTTTGGTAATCAATTGACGTGGTTCTCGTACTAACGACTTTTGGCTTGGCTTATTGGACTGGATTTAAGTGATCTGCAAACTAAACTGACCTGGCATTACTTTGGACTGTGATTGTGTTTTGTGAATTGGACTTCTGGCGTATTTTGGACTGTTTAGCGATTATCATGCCGCTGCCATACACACCTTTGGAATACGCTAATATGCACCTCATTTATGGTGAATGTCGGTGCAATGCTAACGCTGCTAGTAGATTGTATCGAGAAAGGTACCCAAACGCTCAAAGACACCCAGATTATCGAGTGTTTCAGAATGTGCATCAAGCGTTTTCGGAGGGTCATTTTCCATCTGCCAGGAGAAACGCTGGAAGACCTAGATCGGAATACGAAGAAGAAGTATTTAATGAAATAAACATTGATCCAACTACCTCGGTACGTGCCATAGAAGCAGCGACGGGAATCCCAAAAAGTTCAGCACATCGAATTCTAAAACGTCACAAGCTTCACCCATATCACTACAGGCGTGTGCAAACGTTATTACCCCGGGACTATCCACTACGAATCGCATTTTGCCGTGTGATGTTGCAAAAACACCGGGAAGATCCCCAATTCCTAGACAAAATTCTATGGTCGGACGAAACAACCTGCAAGAAAGACGGCTATTTGAATCTGCACAACTTACATAGATGGAGCAATGAAAATCCGCACCTGATGAGACAAGACAAATCCCAATATCAATTCAAGGTTAACTTATGGACAGGCATATTAAATGGAAAAGTGATTGGGCCATTTGAGTTACAAGGAAACTTAGACGGTGATAGTTATTTAAACTTACAGAATGATTTGCAAGAATTATTAGACGACGTTCCCTTAAGTGATTTACAAAACATGTGGTTTCAAAATGATGGTTGCCCAGCTCACTACGCCCGTCCTGTGCGAGAATACTTAAACCAAGAGTATCCAGGGCGTTGGATCGGGCGACTTGGTCCTATCTTATGGCCACCCCGTTCACCCGACCTAAACCCCCTGGACTTCTTCTATTGGGGTTGTCTCAAAGACAGGATCTATGCAAAACCCATCACAACATTGGACGAGCTTCGGCAAAAAATCATTCAAGCTGCGGCTCATATCAATGGTAGAAGATATGCACGACAAATAAAACGATCATTTTTAAGGCGATGTCGTGCCTGTATTAATGCTGGTGGTAAACAATTCGAACATTTACTGTAATTTTAATAATGCAATAAATAAATTTAATAATTACACCATTTGTTTTCATTGATTAAACATTTTTCAACAACAAAAACCTATTTCCGGCACATAATAAAATATCAACAAGAACAATTAAGAAGAATTACTCTTGTTTAAAAATGGTGTGAATTTTTTTTGTGGCTAGTTTTCTTAGAGTATTATACCATTTTAGAATCTTGGTTTGTTGTGTCAATTTTTAAAAGAACTTGCCTCAGTAGTGTCCATACTTTTTTTTTACAAAACATTGAGTGAAAGTGGACTGAAGGTAAAAAACTTTTAATTTTTTATAGAAAAAAAATATTTTGATTGATTTTTGTTTGAAAATTCTAGACATTTTGGGGTTTTAAGGAGTTGTGGTGGACAGCAGTACTACTTAGGTTGCCGATACAAAAAAAAAATCTGAAATATTGAAAAAATTGTGGTCGTAGTAATTCAAAATATCATTAGGGGTGTCAATTTACGAAGAATATCAAAATTTATAATGTAATTACAAAAAAAAAATAGTTAGATTTTTTTTCTTATTTTTCCTCAAGTAGTCATGAGCAGGTCCACCTTCAGGCGCCCGCTTATCGTTGAATTTTGGGACACGTTGTATACATACATAACTATCTGAATATTTTGTGGTTATTTTAACTCATTCGCTAATTCTATACGAAAACAAACAATAGTTAGGTACTTACTATAGTGCATTAGAGATGATAATATTAAAGATTTATAGTTTCAACGTTCAATTTGAATTGAGAAGTAGCAATTATAACGTAACGTAACGTAATTATATGAAAAATACCTACAGTTAGATAATTGTTTCGTAAAAGTTTCGGTTTCGACCGAAACTGAGACCGTTGCCGAAATTCGGTTTCGGTTTCGATCGTAAAAACCAGTTTCGGTCGGACACTATTTGTCATCCCTATACCACCTATAATAATATCACAGATAATATTATAAGACAAATGTGACTGTGAGTTTGTTTATTACGCTTTCACGCTGAAACTAACAACAGAAATTTATGAAGCTTTGTACACATATTCACATATTCTCAAGGTCTTCATTAATTAGGGAGGACATAAGATACTTTTTATTTAAAAAAAAAAAGTAAACGCGGGCGAAACCGCGGCTGGAAGCTAAAATATATTGAAATTTCAACATGATCTTTAGAGCCAAAGCCAAACTCGCTTGCACGTGGTGCACCCTGTCGACTAGCGAAAGAGGTTCTGGCAAAAGAGAGATAGAGCACAGCATATTTGTAAGCTGTCTGACTGGAGAAGTACCTCCACCTCACAGAATACCGCAGCCAAATAAAAATTCGTTTGTGAGTGAAGTCACCAGAAAGTAAGTTGTAAGCGTTAATATGGCTACAGTAACCGCTTCACATCAGGTGTCTGCCACACAACATAGTATAAAAAAAATACTGTTGGACACCATTTATTCTATCAAGATCTAAATAATCTGGATTTAGTTTGTAGCAATATACACCCGAAAAATTATTCTGAAAAGAAATAAGTAATGTTTTCCTGAAAAATTCGGAAAGTTGATATTTACATAAATATAGATTATTATGTATATAAATATCAACTTTCTGATTTTTTTCAAAATTTTTGTAATTTACTCTACACGGGCTCTGTTTGTTACATACAAAACTCTAAAAAGTTTAAAGTTCTAGCGAATATGTGAGATCTGCCTCAACTGCAAGAGTGCAGGTGCTCAGACAATACTTCTTTGAGAAATGTATAAGTCTATATGTTACTATCTCATATAATATAATGTCTCAATACGCCATGACCACTTACTATTTAGCACTCATTGTGTCACAAAAAAAAACTGCTATCATCAACTGCTCTAGTTACAACTATGAGGATAAATAAAGAATAACCTTACCATCCACATAAAACAGCAGTATGTCTCCACCCTCCATTTCCGTTTTAACTACAATTTGCTCCATTGTGGCGTTCTATTTCTGTGGAAAATATTATATAATGTTTATAACAATAGAGTTAAAACCTGTTTAATGACACAAAAAGGTTGACTCCGAGGTCGCGGGTTCGATAGTCGCCGCATAAGACATTGTGTGAATGAACATGTCTGTTTGTCTTGGCCTGGGTGTTTACAATGTATTATATCGATACCTCCAATGAACACTACGCCAACTCAAAACATACACATCCAGATACACACCGCTAATATGAGTTATACATTTACTTAGTGGTTTGTATTTGTCGATTTTATTGTGTCTGTGTGTCTTTTATAAATAAAATTCAGGTAGGATAATGTTACTGAAGTAATGAATTGATTTAGATAAAAAAAGAAAACTATTGAAAGTTTAATTAGCATAGTGTTCCTTGGAGGCATCGATATGTGAATTTACAAAAAAAAATGTATTTAAGTACCTATTTACTTTGCTTAGTTTAAGACTAGATGGCCATGTGTAATTTGTCCAGGAATATGTATGTAGGTACTGATATTAAATGCTATGACAGCTTGTCTTTATATCCAGGCCCCGCATACTCTCTCCAAGATACAACTGAAGAGTCCACAGCTACCAATGGTTACAGGAGCAGTCACGTGACATGGTCTGTATATTATGCTATAATAGGTGTTTTTTAAAAAGACAGAGCATGTATGGAAGCTGAAGACACCGCTGCACACATCCTCATAGTAGACCTATGGCATAAAACTCTGGGGCTCTGCTAGTAACTCCAATATCGAAATCCTCCAAAGATTCTAAAACACTTCTCTAAAAACTATATGCACCCTGATGTGTGAGAAACAATAAAATATAGGAGCACCTTACAGTAAATACTGTAAAAGAAGAAGTGCAGTTAAGTATCAAAAAAGATAGGGAGAAACTTTATAGACACAGTAATTGTCTGGCCAGAGGGTTATTGTACAGACAATGTTAAAAGAAATAAACCGCCAAAGAGATAGCTAATCATAGATCTGGATACCAGAATTTAGACTTAATTGATTTATTAGGGACATTTGTTGGAACGTCATTAAACAAGAAGCTAACGATTCACTTCTGATTATGGCTAATAGCCGATTGCAGGTATATAAAAGAAAAAAAAATTGTAGAGTGCGTTGCATGATATCATACAGGGAGAAATACCTTAACATGCAGAGGTACCTCCCAGAGATCAGCAAGAACATAAAGGGGAGGCATAATATTAGTATCACAATTTCACTTTTTGTAAAACTGGTACATAGACAGTGCCACATTCCTAAAGAGCACACTCCTCCAGATATAGGTATTACAGCATAAAAATGGCTTTATTGTATAATTTATTTCTTGTGTGTTATATCGGCAAACTAAACAATCTCCACTGTACAACACATAATTAACAAAATACTTGCTAGTATTCCAATTACTTGCTAGTATACTAATTGGGCAGATTGTCTTTATCTATCTGTACTTACATTGATATCATAAAATGTTATAACTTTTTTACATACATAATGGTGAATAGCCTTAATTAAATAATAATTTTGTCGTCTTTTAGATACATACGATGTAGAGAAATGTTAATTAATTTGGATTTTCTAAGCAAATTATTTCCACTATAGTGTCTCCTCTAAGGCGACCTTTGAGCATAACACAAATAAAATAGAATTCATAACTGCAGTACTTAGAAAGTGACTACAAAATAAAAATATACATTTTGTAGTGTGTGATTGACTACACCAATATGATTTTTGTCGGCTTGGCTTGTTTGATTTATGTTTTTTAATCTTCAAGATTTCCACTGGACATTTACACAGGTTTTTTATTGTGTAATATGAACTGAATGGGTGACAAAGCATGTTTTGAGTAATGCAGTAATCTCATCATACATTCATGAATCTATCTAAATTTCCAATAAAACTTAAAATACACTTACCAAAATAAGGTAATTTGAATCTTTGAATGAATTAATTTGAGTTTTGACATTGGCGGCGAATTTCGCCGGTATTTGCTGATCGGATACCGCATTAAATTTTTTCACTCAACATAAGAAGCGCAGCAATGCGTTAAAACAAGCGTTCGTAATCGAAAAGAAGATCCGCCATTTTATAATAGGGTTTGCAGGTTTTCATCTCAGCTGACATCTGAATCTGACATTTCGATTGATTCAAATGAAAACGAGATGTAATAATCGATAAATAATTAGACGTTTAATTTATACTTAAATAAATATTAATATCTTGCTATAAGTTATCTTGCAAAACGTCTTATAGCACAGGTTGGCAAAATTAACTCTTTTATATGGAAATTCAATAGGTACACAACACAAGCAAATTATGAGTTTATTTGAATACCTGAATAAAATAAGATGTTATTTTAATTAACAGTTTCCATAACTTGTTATTGTTTAGCATTCACTTTCAACTCATTAGAACTGTATAGCACTTAACCCACCTCTAAACCAAATAGTGTTGTATTGTTTCAATTCTAATCGATTAATCACTAAACCACAGACGAAACATAAAATGATGAGTAATCAAAGATTATCCGCAAATGTACATAAATTTATCTGCTTAGACATGGGTAACTCGGTAAAATTTCGTGCGTCAACTCAGAAGCGCGAACGCAGCTTACTGCACCGGCTCACTGAGTTAACCCAAAATTGCGCTATGGGGCAACAAGATCAAAGGCGTCGCACGCTACGCTCTGCTGGTTGGTATGTAGGTACCTGTGAGCGCGGCACTGCGCTCTTAATATAAACAGCGCACAGCTGCGCACCACGCACGCGCACTGTGTTGGCTCGTTGACTTAGCGAGTGAGTGAGATAATTAATCCCTCGTCGCTCCCACAAAGGCGAAACGTCTAAGATCTGTGGCGGCTGTTACCATACAATGACCATACCAGAGGTTTTCATAATAGCATTAAATTATGATAAGAAAAGAAACCAATTATTTGAATACTTTTATCCCCGCCAACTCTTACTTATTATCATAAAACTTACCTATATCAATACGTTTTAAGGGAGGTGTAGTACAGCGTATCTGTGTGCTGCCAGACCGGGGAAGTACTGTCGACAACGTTCACGGTTGACCTTTTAACAAAATTTCTCCTTCATGCCTCATGTTCACTAGTTAACCCAGCCCTCTTTTTTCTTGACCAATTAAGTATTAGGAGACACCTTTTCGTCAAAGTTTTTATGACTTACTTAAATCTTTCGTTACAACTAAAAACTGACCATCTGTTATAAATTGCATTTCATTGTGCAGTCGCGCATTCGCATGACAACCTTGCTTGTGACAGCAGTGACAGCACTTTTGTGACGAAACACTTATCTAAGGTACCTTCACAGCCAAATAACAATTACCTTGAGGGTAGTGTATTCCTGCGAATGAGTAAGTTACCAGGAAGGATTTGCTGCGATGGCATTACATATTACTACATGCTATGTACAGAATGACCACTCCCTACCGCTCTCGTGTCGACATCACCTCCGCTGTGCCTCTACAACAGTTTGTATAGCGTCGAGCCGTCGAACGCATACACGTTCATACCTGCTCTGCACAGACGTCATTGTTTATGTAGTAGTTAGCGACGCGACATATGTATGGAGTGGCCGGTGTGTGCCATCACAGTACATACTTAAAGTGCCACAAACTTATCTGACCCGGTTGCCAAATATAGAACTAAAGCCGCCATCTTGAAATGTCATTCTCGAATGAGTAGCTACTGCTACAGGTTAGTATTGTTGTTATATTACTACAGGTACAATTAATTTATTTACCACGTATACACATTCCATTGAGGTGTGTTTTTTTAAATACTTAGATATCTTTTTCTATACATACAATAAAAAAATCGTCAACGAGTTGTTTCTGTGCAACGAGTTGTTTCTGTGCAAATAATATTATATAATACCTATAATCGCGACTTAACGTGGTGCATTTTTAAAACTAATCAACAAAAAAAATAGAAGGCAATTGATATTTAATTGAAACACCACACAACACAATTAATCAGTATATCAATGCTATTATTTTAACAGTGTATATATTTCTTTGATTTTAATGTTTCCTCTAAAACGGGCGGCATTTCGTTTAATGGCAACACTTAAGTCGTACCGCCGTCGTAACGAACAATACAAACGGGAAGAAACGGAGTGATTCTATTCTAGTCTGCCGGAAACCACACGGCCACTTGTAATAATAATAATAAGTAACTCAACAGTAAAATCGATTGTGCAATTATACTGTTGTTTTGTACAACTTTATGGAATACCTCATACATAGAGCCCCGATTTAAACACTTATTCTAACACTTATATCAAAGAATCAACTAATTTTACGCATTGATTGAACTGACTATTTGCACCATAATCTCTCTTATTTTAGATCTCTATTATGAAATAATATCATTATTTTCATTATACATTAAATTATGCAAATTTGTTTAGAAGCACAACGGAACCAGGCCTGTGTCACTCCGCCATTCGGCCGAGTTATTTACCTACAAGCTCGACGCTGCCGGTAGCACAATTTAGTCGAGTGTCACTCACGCGCGCTCTCGCCCGCGCTATACGACGCGACCAAGATGGTTAAACAAAAGCGTTACTGTTCTGCATTCGGATGCACGAACACAAATTTTAAGCAGTGTGTGAGTGTACAATTTTTGGGCGATCATTCGCACCTGTTAAAAAATTTACGCTAATTGATCTATCGGCGCGCAAGTTCTGCTGACATTATGACTTTAGTAGATTAGAGATTTAAAATACATACCTACACCAATGTTACAAATACTTTCCGTGTTAAAGATACATCCGAGCTATTATTGGGACAACGTATTCACGTTGTAGTAAATCTGATCTGTAAGTACATACAGTCATGATTCCTGTTAAAACTTACACTAAAATTATACATTCGATCAGTGTCAACATTATTGTTATGTACCCACCTATGTACTTACTTAATAATCACAGAGTATGATATAGTAACATAAGTAAGTACAACAGAGGAATAAACGTACACATACGTAAACCTACTACAATTTTTGGTAGTTTAAGTATATGTATTTTATTGAACATTAATAAACAAGCGTATGTATTTATACCTATCTACGCGGCTCGGTCGCGAGCGTTTTGGTTCAACCCTATGAGCGACACGCTGCCGAGTTACTTCAAGGCCGAGACAAACCATTTTGTAAAAGCAGCGGCTGTCGCTCGTAACGCGTTAGATATAGGGGTTACTTTCGATTGTCCCTGCCGCTGAAAGACTCAGGTACGAGTACAGCTGCAGAATTATTTTGGACCGTATTTGCGCGGATCGAAGGTTGATATTTTAATTGTGATTATTCCAATTGTGTCGGAAGTGAAACTTCTGTTAGAGTATATTATTCTGTGACGGAACCGCGCTCTCCAAGGTCCCATCAAAAGCCAGGACTTTACTAAATGTACACCTAGATAAACGGAAGGACAAATAAAATAAACAGTGAATAAGATATATGACAACACAATTTAATCATCCACTTCAACTCAAACAAATCAGTCAAAATAATCGTGTTTATAAAAATTTACTTAACATACAGTACAGTCGGTGACAAAAGTGATATATACCTAAGATAAACCAGCTGTCTAAAATTTATTATAAACTGTCAAAATTTAATTTTGGACTGTCACCGACATTTTGTAATAAAAGAAATCGCTAAGTAATTATTACAAAATATTAAAAGTTATGCCAATGACATTTTGGTGTAAATCTTGGCAATTTATCATTCTTTTTGTTTTCCTATTTTTCATATATTTAATACTGATTATTTGATTCTATATTAATGATAATGTGACGTTAATATAAAATAAAAAAGACTTTTCTAAACTACGTGATTAAATCTAACTATTTGGTCTTGTGCTAAGCTGTTTTATTGTATGATAAAGATCAATGAAAATCAACTGTGAAGTTAAATTATCACTTTTAAATAATGAACTTTCCATTTTTATTGACACGTAAGTAAAATACATTTAATCAAAATAAAAAAATACGATTTAAAATATCATCATGTTAAAAATGTTACTTACGTATTTAATATTAAGAATTTTATCATGATTTAAACAAGTATGTAATAAGTTAGGTGCGAGGTTATATGACATGACAATTTCTATATCAAACTTATTTCACTGTGTTACATTTCGTTATAAAAGCGTTTGGCACTACTGTCATTCACTCATTTCAAAGAAACTGAATAATTCATAAAAGAGTGACCATATGACTAAAGCAGATTAATTGATTAAACCTGCATTGACAAGCTCAAAGTTTACTTTGACAAAGTATTTTCGACGACTACTTTGACGATATTTTGATCGTATAGCCTAGTAATTGTGACGTCGTCTCATTACAACTTTGATCGTGTCAACGTGTTTTTAGAGAAGTTGACTTCTAGGATACTATGATAGTAGTTGACATGCCGATAGTTTACTCTAATGAAATCTTAAATATTTAACATGAATATTTGTAACATTGTTTTGAAAAATTGTGTCAATTAATAATAGACCGCTCGAGAAGTTGTCCGCGGTCTTAGTTTAACGTGTTTGCATCGATAAAGGATGTACGAGTAAGTACTCGAATTCTCGATTTCCACGACATGAGTATAAATTGTCAAATACTACGTCTGAGTCAACTGTCACCGTTTAAATGCGGTTTTATAACAATTCTGAAATTCGCTATAATCTTGCCAGACAAATTTTAAACCCATTCATGACCAAATGTAACCCAGCAATTACTTACGCTATGAAGAAGGCGAAATATTAGACAACTTCACATTAATATTAAATGCTGTTTAAACACGGGGAGATTACATTATATAGGAAATTGAGGACATCGAGAGACAAGATTTATTGTCATCTTTTAACATGGAATATGATTCTCCTTCTTTCGCCTGAACGCCACATCTTAAGCAATATAAAGTATCCAAATCGTATATTGGAATTGGTACCTACAAGAACGCCACAAAAAAGAATTATAATGTAGTAACACATTAGGTTTACTTAAGGAATGGCATTCAGGTGGCTAGAGCCTTATATTTATTTAGACAATGAATTATGATATTAATAAAAGAAACAAAAATATATCTCGTACGATATATGTTTTTAACTGTATGAATGTTGCTCCACGACCACGACTCTACTTTTTAAAGATGCGAAGGAAAATTAGGCTCTTCAGGCCTCGAGCAGAAAATAATCCTTGAGCCTTCATCTTCGGCCGTATCTGGTTTCTTAAGAATTCGTAAGCATTTATCGAAAATTCGTGAATTTAGAAAACATTAAGACTAACAAATTAATTTGTTTATTTATGGCTTTAAAAAGAGACTTTTGAAAATGATCATACTTTCAAAGGCCGTTTAAATACATATATGTTTTCTCAGCTCAGTGATAAAAAGACAGACTCCAAAGCTTTCGAGTTCTTTTTCGAGTGCTAAACGGTTGGAGTGTTTTAAAACACTAGTATGTTAACGTATGTTAACTCTACAGAAAAAATTGTCACTGCACTGAATCTGATCTTTAACAGAAAGTTTTAATATGCGATTTTAAAGCACCTATATCTGAATCTGACGAGAGTCGCGGTAAACAAAAGAGCTCTAAGTTTTATATTGATAATTAAAAAAAATATTTCATATTGCTATATTGTACCAAATAACATATGTAATGTAACTAAAGAAGACATAACGAAAAAATAAGTAAATTTTAATTCAAAAATAAATAAGTAATAAAGACCTGGAAAACTTTGAAGAATAATTCGGTTTTATATGTAATTTTAAATTAAATAACAAAATACATTTGGGGGTTTATGATATTCACTTCCGCAGAATTTACCCTGGTGGTGGTGCTAATCGAGTAGCTGTTTTTTAAGTGATAGAGCCAAACTGGTGTCGTAATGACAAATAGGACTTGGGAGTCTTCAAGAAAAGATCCTATAATAACGTAAAATGACTGGCAACGGACCAGTGAGTTTTGGTGTTGATTACAATCAGGTGACTCACATACACATTTGCCCCCCTCTTCTATAAACAAAAAAACATTTATAATGTAAGTTATTAGTAATAAAATAAAATATACCTACCTAAAAATATACCAAATCTTTATTTCTTAGCCAACTACATGATATTTTGTTTTAGTAAAATATGTTACTATTTTTTCAAAGAAATAAGTTTTGAACTCAATATACAAATTTTTAAATCTTAAACAGAACGGATTTGTGACATGTTACTGTGTTAAATGTTCAATATAAAACACAACGAGACTAGACAAGCCATGCCTTTAAAAATGTGTTGGTAACTCAACATTACATAAATATAATCACTATTTATTTTGATGCGCTGCACCTATAAATTAAACATTAATGACACAAATTGTACATAAAATACAACAACGATTTCATATTTCATAAATAAAAGCTAGCTATCAAGTTAGCTTTTATCTAGTTTCAAAGGGCAAATATATAAAACCCTTCAAATTTATTCAAAAATGACCAGCATTTTTGCAACCACTGACGAATTATTTACTTACTCATGATATTAAGCCATCAATTTTGTAATAAACCGGAGGTTTCGTCAAACATAGTTTACTTCCAGTAAATTCACTTAAAATTAAGTACGTCTAAACATTGCACAATATTCACTTATTTAACTAAAATACACAAACAAGGTACACACCAGACAACGTAATTAAAATACATTTGTGAAGCTTTTTGTTATATAATATTAAAGGCTATGAATTTCTAACACAAAAAGCACTAAATACATCAAACATTAAGTATGTAAGGAAACATCGATTAGGCAATTTTTTATAGCTCAAAATAATTATGACACAAGATAGAAATCTGATGAACAATTATAGGTAGATACACGTTTTACGCTATATAAAAAGAATGACTGGCTTTAAAAATACTATATAAAAATCTAACTAAATAATAAAATTTGCGCGATTTCCATTTATATTAAGTACTGCCTTGTATCATAAATATTTTAAAAGCTTTTGAATAAGTTGGTTTTTTGCTTCCTTAACATTCAGATAAGATACCCGTTTTCATAATTTTTGCTAAGCTCTATTATATACATAGAATATATATCAAAATCGTCTCGCGTCTCATGACTCCGTTTGCAAAAGTAATGTAATAATATAATATAGACATGCCAGTCTTTACATGAGATGTTCATGTAATTAGTATGTTCTATTTTATTTATCACATACTTCTTATACATATGTCGCTGCCAAAATAAATACGCAGCACAATCAAAAAGCTCTTTAGCAATGTTAATTTCGTCTACAAAACTTTTACGCTTTTACCATACTTCGCATTTGTGTTTTGGATTCATTGTTGAACCAATTGGACAATGAAACTCATCAGAAAACTCCTTCAGGTTTGAAATAGGACCAATTACTCTATATTTAGCCACAGTATGATCATCTTTCTCTATTTGCATCTTAGTTGATTCTTTAGTCATTGCGGAGCACCATACCTAAAAGTAAATATAAAGAATGTTAAATACATATAACAAAAGTACTTTAAAAAAAAAGTTCTTACGTGTGATATTAGGAGGATAATATTAAATAATGAAATAATTAATATTACATTTAAAGGAAAATACTCCCAAGAAACATTACATAATTGTCTAGAGAAGTAATTTGAGAATAAATTTATGGGAATTTTATCATTTTTGGTACATAAGAAGGAGTACTTTTAACCATCTTAAATATAGTATTATTTTACCTGGGCAAAAGATATAAAGAACAGTTGTCGGTGATTGTACTTCAAGCCTGGCAGAGTGAGGTTCACTTTAGCATCTTTGCTGTAGTCAAGATACGCGTGGAAAGATGCCTTCAAACCACCGTTGTCTGCTATGTTCTCGCCTGAAAATGAAGTTTGTGGAATCAACTTCCCTCAGCAGTATTTCCAAATAAATACGACTTGGGAGCCTTCAAGAACAGAGTATTTTTTTCCCTTAAAAGGCTGGCAGTGGATCGGCGACTCCTTGGTGTTGCTGATTTCCATGGGCAATGGTGATTGCTTTCCATAAGGTGACCCATATGCTCGTTTACCCCCGTCTCATATAAAAAAAAGTGCTTACCTAGCGTTTGTTTCCCATTCAAATGCTGTCCATCGATGGAGAAGTTAGAGTACTGCTTCTGTATGCATTCAGCTCGGCTCTTAAAACGACCTATAGTCGCATTATTCCACCACTGGTTCAAATTGCCGAATCTGAAATACAAATATGTGTAATTTTAGAAGATATTATGTAAGTACAATTTCTAAATGTAGTAAATGCAATTAATAATTAAAATTAATTTAATAATAACAGGTACTACCGCTTCGTTCCTCGATCCATGCGATCGACTGTAAAATTTTAATCATCATCATCATCTTCAGGTCATTTTAGTCTCCACTACAGGAGCACGACCCTCTCGTCCGTCCCAGACAGAAGGAGGATTTGGCCTACACTCCCCACGCTGGCCAGATGGGTTGGGGAAGCCTGATCGATGTTTTATAATGTATTTCCCTTAGTCGCCTTGTACGACATCCACGAGAAGAGACTGATTGATTCTATTCTAGTCTGCCAGACGGGTTGGGGAGGCAAAATTTGAATGTTTTCTAGTATTTCTCAATGTAAGTGAATATTGTATTCTGTTTTTGAGAAATAAATGTCTTAAACCATAAATATAGTATGAGCACGCCTACCATCCTCTATCACCTCACCTCACCATCATTTGGTTACGTTGAAATTTTGGAAATTTACGTAAGTCATATTATTAATTACAATTTTCGGAAACATGACTGTTATGGACATCGTCGGTAGTACATAGTACGTAGTACTTATATCAATGCGTAGTATAGTACTACAAGTTTTATGAATGAAAACTTTAGGAAGAGTGATTACACCACATTATTTTACACAAAATCCTCAATATAATCATCTCGATGGCCTCGGTACACGTGTCAATCTAATCGATCACGCAAGTTAAGCAACGTCGACCGTAGCCTCTCTATGGATGGGTTGATATATCTCGAGCTCCTCGGTGCATAAGCAGGCACGTTAAGCTGTCGGTCCCGGCTTTTGTCACCAGATAACATTCGTTAAGCCAAAGTCAGTGGCCTTTGAGCGGCTTGAAAACACTGGCCTCCACCAACCTGCACCGTGGTGGAGTATGCTCTAAACCCCTAGTAGCCTAATAAAACTAAAAGTTATGCCACCTTACCTGTCGTACTCTCTGCCTTGGTCATCAAAAGCATGCGTCAGTTCGTGGCCCATCACTACTCCCATAGCACCGTAGTTCACACTCTTAGGGTTGTCTCCATCATAAAAAGGCAGCTGGAGTATCCCAGCAGGGAACACTATCTGGTTCTTCGTTGGAGTGTAGTATGCGTTCACGGTTGATGGTGTCATTCCTGGGAAATCATGTTTTATGTGACACTATTGGGATAAAAGCTTACCTATATATTAATCAAGAACACATTCCATGTGTAAGGGGCCATCCATAAATTACGTCACAAGTTAAGGGGGAAGGAGGGGGTCGACGAAGTGTGATATCGTGTGACAAGGGGGTGGGAGGGGTCCTAAATTTCGTGACGTCACATTTCAAAATCTATTATAATCTAAGTGTTAAAACACGAACTTTGAACTAAAAAACTCAAAAACATTTGCATGTCTAGATGTAAAATTTCAAAATATGCGACGTCACACTAGGGAGGGGGCCTCACAAATGTTGACCAGCTGTGACAAGAACGGTGGAGGGGTCAAAAAAATTATGAAATTCGAGTGACGTAATTTATGGATTGCCCCTAATGGGGTGTTAGTGGTTCATCAACATCTTGATCCAAAGCCAACTTCACCTGCACGCGCTGCATCCTGCTGACTGACAAACGAAGCTTTGCGAAAAGAAGGTAGGGAACGTAATACTCGTAGTTACCCGACCTGGGAATGTACCTCCACCTCACAGAATACCGAATCCAAACAAATATTTAAAAAAAGCATCTAGTGAAGTTACTTTGTATCTTTGTTTCTGGTTACTGCCGATCTACGCCTGCGCCCGTGCATTATGTAAACAAACTTTTTATTTATCTATCGCGATTATTGTATACGTCTCTAGTGCGCTCTTTAAACGAGTATATTGTAACATGGTGTTAAGTTCTCATAGTAAGTGAATTTGTAAATTCTTCCTTGAGAATTAATAAATCAATCTAAAAATCTAACTAACCCCATTTAGTCTTGTTAACTGGTTGGTCCAACTTCTTCAGGTCGTTCTTCAAGCTGTACACATTGAATGCTATGTTATTGTCGAAGTATTCGTTCGGTTTAACCTCCAATTCGGCATACTGCTTATCCAATTCCTGCTTTTGAAGAATGTAGTCGGGGAAACCTGAGAAAAAAAATGGTGTGTGTAAGTGTCAGTTTACGGACGATAATTTTACATGTTAACGTTGTAAGAAACATAGGCCGATCGTGCCTCTCTATCGCTTGCTACGCGCTCTCGCTTGCACGCTCGGCTCACGCGGACCGTGACAATGAGTCATGCTTTTTCGTGCGTGCAGCCGGCGTTCATCGATATCTCAGACGTTATCGCGTCAAAAATATTTAAACAAAAGAATATAACTTTTGTAATACATTCTAATCCTATCTAAACATAATATATGTACATATACAACTAAAATATATACTTATGTACAGTATACATATAAAAAGAAAGAAAAGCTACATCGCGTCAAAAAACTAATCCGCATCTCAACAAAAAGGGCAGCCCTCTGGTCGCGAGAAAGGTCGACTAGACGCTTTAAACTATTTTAAATAACATCATCATTTCCCAGGACCAGAGCCAATCTCACGTGGAGGTACTTCTCCAGATGACAGGGTGTACCCTGTACTCTGGGTAAGGAACGTGAAAATTGTCTGATTACCTTGATAATGCCGTAAAGGCAAAACCGGTCGATATATATAAATAACTTGTGGAACAGTATTTTTTTAAAATTAACATAATTTTAACAAAAAACAACGACTCTAATATCTACTCTACTTTATGAAAAAAATACCCCAATGCTTGAAGACTAAAGTCTTCATGGATGCGGAAGGCGAAGGATCGTATCTGGTGGAAGGTATTGGGGAAGGCTTACCTATATCTAACAGTGGGTACAGGCTGATGGTGATGATGATGATGATGAAAAAATATGGGACCAATCTGGAAGTATACTCTTTCAAAAAAAAAAGTTTTTTCAAATCGGTTTATAAATGACGGAGTAATGAAGTAACAAACATTAAAAAAATAAATATAGCCGAATCGAGTACCTCCTCCTTCTTTGGAGTCGGTTAAAAAATATTTTCTTCTTAAATGTACTTTGAGTTACGATCACGCAAGTCAAGCAACGTCGACCGTAGCCTGTCCATGGATGGGTTTATTTATCTCGAACTCCTCCGTGCTTGGGAGGGCATTCGGCGGCTTGAAAACATTGGCCAACCCACAGTTGAGCAGCGTGGTGGAGTATGCTCTACACCCTTTCTATTTAGGGTAGACCCGTATCCCACCAGTGGGATGATTAAGAGTGGACGACGAAGACGACCCTGTCCTCTGGGTAAGGAACATGAATTACCTTGATTCTGATCTGATCACCTTGATAATGCCGTAAAGGCAAAACCGGTCGATAATAATAAATCAACTTGTGGTACAGTAAAAATGATGAGACCCGTATCCCAGCAGTGGGATGAATAAGGGTTGATAAAACCACCCCCTGTAAATAACTAAAGGCTTTGGTACAAACTCACCAATCATATCAGTAATGGCATCAGCTTTAGTTTCAGCAGCGTCTATGGTCTCAGCGTCCATCCAGTCCAAGTTCTTGAGGTTTCGTTTGAAGGCGTTCCGTATGTTGTCTATCATGATCTCGCCTTGTGTCTTCGCTTCTCCATGGAACACTTCACGAACAAACATCGCTCCTACTGCAAAACCTGGAAGTGCATCTCTTAATTTTAACAGAAAGAAATGCTTAAAATCCGTGGTGCACGCCGACGAACTAGGAGGTCCTGACAAAAGTTAGATAGGGCGTGTAGAACCCGACTGAGAATACTTTCTCAATTGACGGTAGTCAACACATACATTTTTTTTTATACTACGTCGGATGGCAGACTAGCATACGGCCCGCCTGATGTGAAGCGGTTACCGTAGCCATAATAACGCTTGCAACATAAAATATTGCTCGCGCGCCGCCACCCCCGCTGCCAACGCAGCATCGCCTTCCGTTCTTTCTGGTGACCTCACTCACTCGCAGGAACACAACAACCCTCAAGGGAATTGTTATTTGGCTGCGGTATTCTGTGAGGTGGAGGTACATTCCCCAGTCGGGTAGCTTACAATTACGCTCCCTACCTCTCTTTTCGCCAGAGCTTCGTTTGTCAGTCAACAGGGTGGACCACGTGCAGGTGAAGTTGGCTTTGGTTCAAAGATCTTGATGAACCACTTACACCCCAAAAGTTTAATAGCTAAAAGCACCTACCAGTAAACCTTTGGGACAAGCAAATAATCACCAATGTGGTTCTGAAGAAGCAAACAAAAGCAGATTTAAGTCATTATCATCATCATCAGGTCATTTTAGTCTCCATTACAGGAGCACGACCCTCTCTCGTCCGTCCCAGACAGAAGGAGGATTTGGCCTATACTCCCCACGCTGGCCAGACCAGACGGGTTGGGGAGGACTGATCGATGTTTTATAATGTATTTCCCTTAGTCACTTTGTATGACATCCACGGGAAGAGACGGAGTGATTCTATTCTAGTCTGCCGGAAACCACACGCCAGATTTAATTAATAAAATATAGTACTATGACTAATGCAATAGTATTTTTAATTACTTCTTTGTAAATTTTGTAACTGCTTCACATCAGGCGGGCCGTATGTCTGCCATCCGACGTAGTATAAAAAAAAACGGGAATAAAAAAAATATCTTACCAATAGCATTATTAGTGTCTGTAACACAGTATCTCCAAGACTCCTCAGTGCCTTCCGACCCAAAAAGCGCTTTCCTCAATATCTTGGTCGCGTCACGGAAAGACTTGGATAAGTACGTCGATAACGACCTGGATACTTGCCACATCATATAACTTGTTAAGGTTCTGGGAAACAAAAAGAAAAATACATTAGATATTACATATTTTGGTGCAACCTGATGACTGACAAACGAGGCTCTAGCGAAAAGTGAGGTAGGGCATAGAGTATTTTTTAAGTATTTTAAAGGTCCTCCGTATGAGGTTCGGAGCGAGATGCGTAATGAAAACAAGTGTATTGTTCGTATTCTAGTTTAATACTGGCTATTACCAGACCTGACCTGACCTGAGAACATGTACCCTCAAGGGGTACGTACGGGCCTCGAGCGAGTGGCTCTTTGCCCGGGCAGTCTCCGGTGGCGCGTGCACCACCGCGTAATGTTGTTTGAAGCCGCTCTAATGCGGCTAGGCTTATAAGAAGCAGGTCTAGGTCTTAGGCGTGGATATAATTTAGCCACTTAAGGGCTGAATGGTTGAATTTATGGAATGAAGGACATTAACAACATACAACTTCTTCCCATACAACACGGACAATATACAGTGGTGCCTGCCTGGGACCGAAGTCGACATTAACCAGGCGAAACACCACTGCATACATAGGTACTGTGTGTATTGACGTATACACCCCTAGAGATGTATACGTCCATACACACCGCACAACAATGAACAATAAACAACGAGGACGACACGTAGGGACTACATATGTCTGGAATCCCGGGTTGGGCGATCCAGACATATGCTTTACACCACTGAAAAAGATAAACCTACAGCCGTATGCATGCACCTAGGCGCATGCATACGGCTGCCTCAGTAGTATGTGTGTATATGCGCATATATAATTGTATATATGCGCATACACACACACAAATATCCAGGACATATATGTCTAGCATACAGTAAAAGTTAACCTGCAAGCGTATGAATGCACCGCAGTGCACGTATACGCCGCTTCGGGGAAATAAAAGCATGAATGCTACTGGCTATTAATAGATAGACAAAGCTTTTATATAATATAATCTTATGTACTAGGTATTACTTATGTCATACATCATATTATTATTCACCTCACAGAATACCGAAGCCAAATAACAATTCCCTTGAAAGTTGTTGTGTTCCTACGAATGAGTTAGGTCACCAGAAAGAAAGAAAGAAAAGAGTATAGGCTGGCAACGAATCGGCGACCCCTTGGTGTTGCTGATCTGCATGGGCGGTGGTGATTGCTTTCCATCAGGTGGCCTAAGGTGACCTACAGGCTCGTTCACCCCCTCTCATGTATAGAAAAAGACGATCTTAGTCATTGAAATAATAAAAAAAAATAAAAAAATCGACAAAATTCTAATAGGTACTTTTATTGTTATTATCCTCTATTTTTTTCGCCGTCAGCCATATTGAAATCATATACCCTCCCAACTTAGAGAGGAATCAAATTACTAGGGCGGCCAAATGTTAGGGGCGGTCGAAGCAGGGTAGTACCGAAAGATAATTCTTACAAATTACTGACTGCCATGGCGGTTTTGCGAGAAAGAATTATATAACTAGGTATTAAGCTGATAAATAAGAACCAAGATACTATATAATAAGAAATAATAATTCGGCTAAAAAGAACCAATATACGGCATAAGGCGGCCAGGATACGATCTAGGGCGAAGACACAGCCTAGGGCGGCCAAGAGTAAAATCCGCCTCTGAATTTACACCTAATACTTATGTTGAAATCCATCCAGCGGTTTAGGCTGTAGAGCCTAATCGCAGGATGGATGGACGCAAGTTTTACGGCTACTGTAAGTTACAGTAGCCGTAACCATCGGTACGGTAATATCAGCCAGGCCGTATGCTTGTCTGCCACAAGAATTAGTATAAAAATATTACTTACTTTTGGTCCTCTTCTGTTTTGCTGTATTTTTTTATAACTTTAGTGAGATTCTTGAAATAATCAGGCGCATAAACTACTATTCTTTCAGTATCGGGTATCTAAAAAAAAAATACATTCATATAAATAGACCACAGTCAAATTGGGTCGTAGTTAAAGGACCATCCATAAATTACGTCACATTAATTTCATGATTTTTACCCCTCCCCCATACGACGAATTTATTGCGTGAGAGAAGATATTATTTTATTAAATTGCTTCATTTTTTCGCAATCGTGTTAACACTGTGGAGTGTTAAACTGTGTCATCCGTTCGGGAGCTACGATGCGACAGACAGACACAACATGCACACAAACCGGCACGTCAAACTTATAACACCGCATAATTTTTGCGTCGGTGTCAAAAAAGTTAATACTAACCGTTCTATTAACCAGTTTAAAGGCATCATTAAAGAACAAAGTCCAATTCAAGAACGGCGCTTCCTTCTGCCACTGCTTTATCGTGAAAGGGTTGTACAGTCCTTCTTCATCCCTCCTTTCTTCAGATGGTGTGGTTATATTTGCTAAATCTGTTTCAAATTGTATAACTTTGCTCATCTGTGCTCTCGCTTCAGTCTTGTTTGCTCCTAGTAATACGCAGACGCGTGTCATGTAGTCTAGGTAGGCGTCTAGGACTTTCTTGTGAGCTGTTTTGTTGAGGTAGTTGTCTCGTGTCGGTAGATTTAATCCACCTTGGTCGAGCTGTAATAATAGTAATTTATATAATATATTTATATTTAATATCGCTCGCGCGCTGCCATCACAGCATCTGCTTCCTTTCTGGTGACCTCACTCACTCGCAGTATCGCAACAACCCTCAAGGGAATTGTTATTTGGCTGTGGTATTCTGTGAGGTGGAGGTACATTCCCCAGTCGGGTAGCTTACATTTACGCTCCCTACCTCTCTTTTCGTCAGAGCTTCGTTTGTCAGTCAGCAGGGTGCACCGCTTGCAGGTGAAGTCCGCTTTGGTTCAAAGATATTGATGAACCTGTTACACCCCAAAAGTTACTGGTTTTGACGTAAAATTTCTTTATGCAGGCTTGACTTGGGGAGTAAGCTGGTGAATGCGTGACGAGAGCGTTACGGAAACGGCGAACGGAATTTGAGAGGAAGATATAAGTTAGTAGAGCTAAAGAAGTTTTACTTCAGTCGTGTGGTCGAAAGTCTCTCGTTTTTTTTATACTACGTCGGGTGGTAAACAAGCATACGGCCTGATGTAAAGCGGTTACCATAGCCATATCAACGCTCGCAATGTAAAATATCGTTTATGCGGCGCCACCCCCGCTGCCAATGCAGTTACTTTTTTGGGCTACTTTCAGTCGGGCAGCTCATAAATTCTTCGCCCTACCTCTCTTTGTGCCAGAGCCACGTTACCGAAACAGCAGGGTGCACCACGTAATTTTCAGTTTCAAGAGATGATTGATACGTCGAGCCGACCACGTCGAGTGACAATACCCGAAAGCGGTGACCCCAAAGCTTGCAACAAAAAATAACTCGCACGGCACTCTCACCCTTTTTGGTGACGCACTCGTAGGAATACAAGTGAGGTGCTGTGTTGGTGGCAAGCAAGGGTGATAGCACTGGACGCTTCCGTCCACCACTGCGTTACAAAAATCCCATATTTTTTTTATTTTATCAATTTCGTATGGAAAAGAAAACAATAACTCGGCACGCTTGATGTGAAGCGTTTATTGTAACCTATCAGACGCTTGTAACGCGATGCCTGCCAATTTTTTTTTAAATAATAACCATAAACTTACCACTATAACATGTTTCGATGAGTTTCTGTCATCTTCAGTGACAGCCCAATTGAAAAGACCACCTAAGTTATACCTGAAAAAAAAAATATAGATACAGTGTAACCATAAAGTGTATAGATTTATTAAAGGGTGAAAGAAAGCAAATACACCACTTTTATATCAAGACGTGACACAGCATATATAAAAGAAAGGAAGGAGTATAGGCTGGCAACGGATCGACGACCCCTTGGTGTTGCTGATCTCCATGGGCGGTGGCGATTGCTTTCCATCAGGTGACCCATATGCTCCTTTGTTCTCCCCTCTAATAAAAATTAATAAAAAAAAATTAGAGAACTAAAGTTGTTGAGAAGCTCCCAGAGTCAGCAACACAGAGTGGCAGTGGGCCGGCCACATCTGACGAGTCATCGATGGCAGATGGAGGAAAGTAATGTATTTGAGGCCGCGTGGTATGGGGTACGAAACGTAGGCCGTCTCTAGACTAGATAGACCGATTACACCCAAATAAGCGACTGGAAGCGGCTAGATGCGGAAATCGGAGCATCTTACGGAATAATGACGTCGATGATGACACTATTTTACTATAGCCAAAACCAAAGATCAAATAATTTTTTTGCTCCCTCTAATATCCACGACTTGAAATTGACCAACTCGGGAATCACTACGTCTTTTATAGCAATCTTATAGGAGTGTTGGAAGTTTAGCACATGCCTTAACTATATTAAGTTATTTCTTGTGCTCTCTTTTTAACGCGACGGGGCCCACCATACATTCCCACCACTATGGTTCCTGTGTAACCAGGATTAACAACGGAGACCACAAAAAAAGGCAATGAACAATGAAGTCCATTGCAGTCCCGGGGGAGACTACACGACAAGACTACGACTGCCTTTGCAAGGCCTGACAACGAATTTAATCACAAGAAATTAGTAGGAGTAAGAAGCTTTTGGAATTTGAGTTCCCCTCTTAGCAATGTGAGAGACAGCAATATGGCAAATAAGGCATTAAACGCCTAAAAAGATGGGTAGTTAAGTGAAGCTCGACTGCCGTGCACCACGGATTTAAGTATCTAACACTATTGGGGACCTAAAACATTAAGTTGTTACCTAACACATCTATTCCACTAATATGAATTGCAAAATCGTCTGCACTCGGCGGAGATCGCGCTGTTCTGGAAACCAGTGTGAACCCACGGAACGGACAATGGCATGAGACCCGATAGGGTGACCTTAATGCCCCGGCAAATGCGGCGAGGTCTTGAGTTGATGCTACTTGTATGATCACCCTGTCAGAACTCAGAGATCGTGAGGTAAAAAAGACCCAACCCTCGCTTTTGTGAGTAACATAAACATAACCTTTAAAACTTACGTGTTCTGCACATCTTGCAACAACTTCTGCAAGTTCCACTTGTGCTGGTTGACCATCGTGCTGGACAGCAGATGCCAGCCGCCCAGCCGCTTGATCACGTTGACCAACGGCTTCTCTCCCAGCTTCTCAATAGTTTCATTCGTGTCTATGCACGCATCATAATAAATACGGGCCTTAGCTTCTGCACCAGCGTCTGAAATATTCACTTTTTCTGAAAAAAAAAAAGAAAACAATAAGTTAATAAAAAATTGGTTGTCTGTAAAGTCAGTTTACGGGCGATAATTTTTAACCAACTTCAAAAAAGGAGGAGGTTCTCAATTAGACTGATTTTTTTCGCTTCTGACCCGTGGTTACACTGATTTGTTACACCGGTGTAACCACTGAGCACACTTATTACCAGTGGTCACATTTAAAATAGAAATAGTTGATAGTTAAAAAGATCCTAATGGGGCTAGTAAAAAAGCTTTTCTGGGATGTGTTAAGGATGGTTTTGGGATATGATAAGGATGGTTTTGGGATGTGTTAAGTATTGTTTTGGTATGTATTAAGGATGGGTTTGGGATGTGTTAAGGATGGTTTTGGGATGTGTTAAGGATTGTTTTGGGATGTGTTAAGTATTGTTTTGGGATGTATTAAGGATGGGTTTGGGATGTGTTAAGGATGGTTTTGGGATGTGTTAAGGATGGTTTTGGGATGTGTTAAGGATTGTTTTGGGATGTATTAAGGATGGTTTTGGGATGTGTTAAGGATGGCTTTGGGATGTGTTAAGGATAGTTTTGGGATGTGTTAAGGATGGTTTTGGGATGTGTTAAGGATGGCTTTGGGATGTATTAAGGATGGTTTTGGGATGTGTTAGGGATGGTTTTGGGATGTGTTAAGGATTGTTTTGGGATGTGTTAAGTATTGTTTTGGGATGTATTAAGGATGGTTTTGGGATGTGTTAAGGATGGCTTTGGGATGTATTAAGGATGGTTTCGGGATGTGTTAAGGATGGTTTTGGGATGTATTAAGGATGGTTTGGGGATGTGTTAAGGATGGTTATGGGATGTGTTAAGGATGGTTTTGGGATGTGTTAAGTATTGTTTTGGGATGTATTAAGGATGGTTTTAGGATGTGTTAAGGATGGTTTTGGGATGTGTTAAGGATGGTTTTGGGATGTGCTAAGTATGGTTTTGGGATATGATAAGGATTGCTTTAGGATGTGTTAAGGATGGTTTTGGGATGTGTTAAGTATAAAAATGGCTGTGTATACAATTAAAAACACTTATATGATAAAATTTATTAACAAACAAAACATGAACATTCATTAATACCTTTAGGTACCCAATAGATTAGGCAGTCACTCGCGTGTTTCAAAAAGATGCGTTATGTATCTTCAAACGTAGATGAAGAACGTACTGTACTAACACTTTACAAACAAAAAGGTTTTAAGTCCCTATCATAGGGACACATAGGAACCCTATGTGATTATAATGTATATCACTATCACAACCTGGCCACTTAAGCTGGAGGTGAGAAAACAAATGAATAGCGACCCGAGGCGTTCTATAGCGTTAAACGAGTTGAAACTATTTTGCGCCCGCGGATTTAAATGGGGGAGCGGGAGAGGAAACTCCTTTCAGTTGCGGAGAGTGCCTATTTCGTATGTAAGTACTATTAGTTATACTGTGGTATTTTTATTTTGTGGTGTAGGGGGCTCAATATCTATTAGGAGGAGGTAGGAGACTACAGCATGGGGTTCTTCAAAAAGGGCGTAAAGAGGTTTTTACAAGGTCAGCAACGCGCATGTTATGCCTCTGGTGTTACAGGCGTCCATAGGCTACGGTAACTGCTTTCCATTATCGGATAGGCGGGACGTATGCTTGTTTGTCACCTTAGTGATATAAAAATACGTGGTACTCCCTACTAAATAACAAGGAGGCAAGGTTAGTGAGAAGTAGGCCATGACGATAGCCCGTCTGGAAAAGTACCTCTACAGCAGCCAAATAACAAATCCCTGTAGAATGGTAGTTTTCTGATGCTCCTGAGGAGCGCCAGCAACCGGGGTGGTAACACACAAGTTACATTTGTTGCGCGCGTTTATACACACATCAAGTAGGCTGTATGCTTGTTTCCCACCCGACGTGGAATAAAAAAAATGTGACTGATTCACGAAATGCGACTAGTTTACGTTCGTAACTATCAAAAGTTACAAAAGAGGAAAAAATAATAGTTCTCTCACAACTAGTTACCAAACAGCGTAAAAAAATTCTTCTCTTGTAACTGGTTACGAAAGTTTAGTTACCTAAGTGGAAGAAGGGATTTAAATTTGGGTGAATTTCAACAAGACATTTTTATCTGTCATTTCGGTTTGATTTTTTATTCTACGCTATTCTACATATTTTGGGTGACAAATAAAACTTTATCCTTTTTGTAACATGTGCGTGAGTGGACACCTATTATCATCGAAACTTACTTTGAGTGTAACCACCGGTAATAGATATGCTCGATAGTTACATTAGTGTAACTATCGGTCATAAGTGTGCTCAGTGGTTACACCAGTGTAACAAATCAGTGTAACCACGGGTCAGAAGCGATTTTTTTTTGTATGTATGTTATTTGATATCTTCGCGAATTGTGAACCGATTTTCAAAATTTTTTATTTGAAAGGGTATGATTCCAAGGTGGTCCCATATCCACCAAGTCGGGATCTGATAATGGGATCCCAGGGAAATCAAGGGAAACTCTTAAATTTTATAAGCACGTATGGTCAAATTCTTTTTTTTTATTTGAAAGGGTATGATTGCGAGGTGGTCCCATATTCACCAAGTGATCCCAGAAAAATCGATGGAAACCCTTAAATTTGCACTGTTGCCAGCTGAAGTCGGTTTTTATTTTTCTTAAAAATCATTATACGTGATAACATCATAGGTAAACATCGGCCGTTGGAGTGTTTCTCTATCGCTTGTTCCGCGCTCTCGCTTAAACTCTCGGCTCAGGAGCACAGAATAATATTCAGTAGTCATGGTTTTTCGTGCGTGCAGCCGCGTTCATCGATTTATAACACGTTATCACGTCGAAAACAAATTATATTTACTAGTAATTATATTATAGCACAGTATAAGTAATCATCATCATCATCAGGTCCATTTTAGTCTCCACTACAGGAGCACGACCCTCTCTCGTCCGTCCTAGACGGAAGGAGAATTTGGCCTACACACCCACACTGGCCAAACGGGTTGGGGAGGCCTGATCAATATTTGATAATGTATTTCCTTTAGTCGCCTTGTACGACATCCACGGAAAGAAACGGAGTGATTCTATTCTAGTCTGCCGGAAACCACACGGCCACGGCAGGGTATAAGTAATAGTACTACGTAATTATAGTTAACTCTGGATAGTTTAGTATGTGTAATCCATACTTTCATACTAATATTATAAATTAGAAAGTCTGTCTGTCTGTTTGCTACTTTACACTACTAAGCAGCTGAACCGATTGTAATGAAATTTGCCATGGATATACATTGTATTTCGTGGAAGGACGTAGGCTACTTTTTAGCGGGATATAGCCGACATTCATGCGAGCGTAGCCGCGGGCAGCAAGTGTAGTAATAAAACCTCAAATTGCTACTAAGTATATGACATGAGTACATACGTGGATAACGCGGTATAGGTAAAACAGATGTTCCCAGAAAATGGGGATGTTTGATATTTTTTCTGACACCAGATGTCGCTAGGTAGGCGTCGGGTCCAGATTGTCAAAGTTTGTCCTGAATTTTTTGACAGTGAAACTTCAAGACGACAAGACAACAACAAGACGTCAACAAGACATTTGACAAGATGCTATGAATTGACAGATGATTGGACCCTACTCTACAGTGCTGCCAAAAGACCCTCATTAAAGTCACACGTAGAGTCATCTATAATACAGTCTAATTGCTAATAGATGGCGGTAGGTGTATTGAATATTGACTGAGCTTTTCTCAGCATTGAGACCTTAGCTAGGGTAGATTGATAGTCAACCCCATACTACTATATCTTATACTGTGCTCGTACTATTTGTAAATTTCGTCCAAATTGTTAGAGCCGTTTGAGGGATTGTACTGCTACTAGTTTGTTATTTAATGTTTGTTTTCCTTTTGGTGCAATTAACTATATTGTATCATATTCTACATTTTATATTAGGGACTCTAAAATTCGGGCTTTCGATTCGACATTAATTGTACGTTAGAAGTTTAAGCCAAATAAAATTAAGCCTAATAAGTTTAAGCGAGTCAAACGACACCTCGACTTGAGATCCTCATTTTCTAAGTCAGTTAAAAATTAGCCTAACCTCGATCAATTCATATATTTTCAGGTTTCATAAGTACTTATAAATCCATTGGTTATTATGAAAAACGTAAACGTAAATATGTATGTATATAAAAAGGCTTAACACATTTTACACGAAAATTACATAGACATAGTTGGAAATGCAAATACGAACAAAATAGTATTGAATCTGTATGATTTTCATGAATTTTTTATTAGTGAGATCGTGAGAAAGAGAGCGAACGAATTTATTTATGACATTCAGGATAATTAGGTTATGATGTGTGTTTTAAATATTGACGTTAATATTTCTTTAAATTTACTAGGTACCATACGGAGGCAATCCAAAAAATCTAATGATAATAAAATACAGGGGGAAACAATTTAGCGTTGTAGTTTCGAATCTATGCTCTACATCCAAAATTCAATCACACCACTGGATAGATGAAGGACCAAATAATTTATTACGTTAAGTAAGGACTATTGAACATCGCGTGCGGGATGCGCTGCCATTTTAAGATAATTTTAGTGCATATAACGTATTCACGTACAACACACAACCGTGTCCATGACAGAGCTACACCCCATTTTTTTTTACTTACTTATGTGACCAGACAACATGCATAAATAATAAACATCCTGAACAAATTACTCACTGCCATCTAGTCCCAAACTAAGGAAAGTTTGTACTACGTGTACTTGATAACTGATATTATACTTAACAAGTTATAAGTTAATTAAAAAAATCAAACACCCGACTGCACCTACAACAGATTTATTAATCACGCGTAACAATAATATAATTCCATACAAGCAAAGCCGCAGGCAAAAACGAATATATCAAATATATATTTGAAATCAGGTCATCGAGACCTTTATTTTGATACCCATATCGATAGGCGCCCATTACACGATAGGTTTTGCTGTCAGTATTACCACAGTCACAGCTATGACTGACGGATTACCTATCGTCTAATGCAGTGACTGATGGTTGAATGAAGTTGATTGACGATTATCTGAATATTTTGATTTTTGCATCATTCAACCATCAGTCATGACTTTTGAGTGAACGTGTAATGGCAATTCATCAGTCAAGCGTCAGTCAGCGCGCGGACAGCGATGGAGTCGGACATGGAATGCATTGGAGTTACATCTTTAAAAGAAGTACAAATAATTTTACATCTTTAGAAAGAGGCACGGCTTCCCAAATAATTTCATCATTACGATCAACCATCTGAAAGACCTGCTTTAAATTCAAATGAATCCATACTACACATCCCAAATATTCGTACCCCATCACATTAACAAGATAATAATAATAATAATCATCTTGTATCACACATTTCTCAATTGATGCCTGAATTTTAAAATTATAAATACCCTACTTTTTTATCTTATTACAATTATATCCGGAAATATGTAGTATTAAAATTGAAGTGTTAGATAAATAACTTGTAATGTTGTTTTTGTACTTCGGCATCAACCTATAATCATCCAACTGATAGGATACGAGTCTCGCATCAATAGAAGGGGTTTAGAACATACTCCACCACGCCGGCCGCTCAACTGCGTTCAACAACAACAGGTTGGCAGACGCCAGTGTTTTCAAGTCGCCCAAAGGCCACCGACCAGGCTTAACGACTGTCATTTAATTACAACAGCCGGAATTGACGGCTTAACGTGCGCTCTGAAGCACAGAGAAGCTCGAAATAAATAAACCCATCCATAGACTGGCTACGGTAGATGTTGCTTAACCTGCGTGATCGAATAGACTGACACGCGCAACGACGCCATCGAGCTCTTGTAAAACGTATATAAGTGCCCGACATGTAGGTATTTAAAATTGCTTCAGCAGCAGATGACATAATTAAATACTTAAAACTTCATGTCTTCAATATTTCTACTAGCAACAAGATATCGCAAAGTTGCTCCGAGCTTTTCGAGCTGATCAACAGGTTATCAAAACACGCATCTTTCATGCGAATTAAATAAATAAAAAATGCGTACGTAGGGAATAAATATTATAGTAATAAATATTTGTTCTCGCCTGAACACGTGTATTCCCTGTGAAATTTTGGGTTTGACTGACGATCAGTCAGAGTGACCGTCTAATGTCGATAAAATTTCATCAGTCACCGTCGAGCAAACGCAATTCATGACTGATGGAATTGACTGACGTTTGAATGAGCGTCTAATGGGCGCCATATATTTAGAAGAAAAAATATTACTGCAACGACATTTTTGCGGCTCACAGCCGCCATATTGATTTTTTTTATATTTGATGTAGCCTATGTCACTCTCACAGCAAATACGAATCTAACGACACCTCTCAATCTAAAATCCATCTAGCCGTTCCGGCTGCAGAGCGTGCCAAACAAATATACATACCCTCCTTCTGTCGCAGTCGGGTAAATACATGATTTTTCTTTGTAAATACATACATAATAATACACAGAAAATATGCAAACCAAGACATACAGCCATGTTCATGCACACAAATATTTGTCTTGAGGGGGCATCGAACCCGCGACCTCGGAGCCATTCGACCACCGGCGTGTTAATTTCTTCTAGGCATAGTAAAAGTAAATTTTTCTTAACTCGTGCGTTTTGTTATGTGAAATATCTAAAGCGTCGGGTCAGACGCTGTTGACGTGGTAACGCATCACCACGCTCCGCTCTTAAACGGGAGGGGGTCTACCACACATTCCCACCACTGTCTCCTGTGTAGCCAGGATTAACAGCGGCGACCACCAAAAAATACAATGAACAATGAAGGCCGTTGCAGTCCCGGGGGTAAACCTATGGCTGTCTTGGAACTCAAAACGAATTTAATCAGAAGAAATTTGTAGAAATAGAAGGCTTTTAGAATTAGAACTCCGAAAACCGGATGGTAGTCTGGCCCACAGTGCTAAAGAGAAAGCCGATCTGTTTGGGAATCTCTTTGCCTCAAACTCGACTTTGAACGACGGGGGCGTCGCACCGCCCACCATCCCGCGGTGTGCTGATTTCATGACGGAAATCACATTTTCTCAACGAAATGTTCGGCGGGCAATATAATCCCTCGACGTTCATAAGTCGAGTGGGCCAGATGGCATTCCGGCAGTGGTGCTAAAGCTGTGTGCTCCTGAGTTGTGTCCTGTACTTACGCGCCTTTTCGCGCTCTCTTATTCCACCAGGCAAGTTCCATCATCGTGGAAGACTGCGAACGTGCACCCTGTGCCCAAAAAGGGTGACAGATCAGACCCATCGAATTACAGGCCTATCGCTGTTACCTCCCTTCTCTCCAAGGTAATGGAGCGCGTCATTAACAACCGGCTCCTGAAATACCTAGAAGAGCACGATTTAATCAGCGACCATCAATGCGGCTTCCGTCATGGTCGCTCGACTGGTGATCTTCTAGTGTATCTTACACATCGCTGGGCTTCAGCCGTGGGGAGTCAAGGTGAGGCATTGGCTGTCAGTCTGGATATGGCGAAGGCGTTCGATCGGGTCTGGCACCGTAGTCTTCTTTCGAAGTTGCCTGCATACGGTCTACCAGAGGGTTTATGCGAATGGGTCGCTAGCTTCTTGTCCAGCAGAAGCATTAGAGCCGTTGTTGATGGCAGTTGCTCCGATAGCATGGATATTAATGCTGGAGTCCCGCAAGGCTCTGCATTGTCCCCGACGCTATTTTTGCTGCATATCAATGATATGTTATCTATTGACAGCATTCATTGCTATGCGGAAGACAGCACCCGGGACACATTTTATACGGGCCGCGCTAATATTTCCCGCTCTCTGGTGGAGGAGAGCCGCGAACGACTTTTGTCGGAAATCGAGAGAACACTAAGTAAAGTGTCCGACTGGGGGCAACAGAACTTAGTGCGATTCAATTCCTCTAAGATACAAATCTGCGTGTTCACCGCTAAGAAAACCCCTTTTGCTGTGGCTCCTCACTTCCAGAATACACCCCTTACTGTCGCCAAAAGTATTGGGATTCTAGGAGTTGAAATCTCCAGCGATGTCCAGTTTCGTTGTCACCTGGAGAGGTCAAGCTGGCGTCGAAGAAATTAGGTGTGCTCAACAGGGCCAAGCAGTACTTCAATCCGCGGCAAAGGCTGCTCTACAAAGCTCAAGTACGGCCGCATATGGAGTACTGTTGCCATCTGTGGGCGGGAGCGCCTAGATACCAGCTTGCACCTTGTGACTCGATTCAGAGGCGTGCTGTGAGGATTGTTGACGATCCCAAACTGACACACGGTTTAGAACCTTTAAGTCTGCGGAGAGATTTTGCGTCCCTTTGTGTGTTCTACCGTCTGTACAATGGGGTGTGTTCAGAGGAGTTGTTTGACATGATGCCCACGGCCTCCTTCTACAGTCGCACCGTTCGCCATCGACAGGGAATTCATCCTCACACATTGGAGCCTAAGTGGTCGAGTACCGTGCGGTTCCAGAGAAGTTTTCTCCCGCGTACGGTCAAGCTGTGGAATGAACTGCCTGTCGAGGTTTTCTCAGGAGACTACCGCAAAAAAAAAAAACTTCTCTTGGCAATGAGATTGGGGTGTAAGTGGTTCATCAACATCTTTGAAAGCTAACTTCACCTGCACGCGGTGCACCCTGCTGACCGAAGCTCTGGCGAAAAGAGAGGTAGGGAGCGTAATTTGTAAGCTACCCGACTGGGGAATGTACCTCCACCTCACAGAATACCGCAGCCAAATAACAATTATCTTGAGGGTTGTTGTGTTCCTGCGAGTGAGTCAGGTCACCAGAAAGGAAGGAGCTGCGTTGCCAAAAGGGGTGGCGGCGCGCAAGCGATATTTTTATCTTGCGAGCGTTAATATGGCTACGGTCACCGTTTCACATCAGACGGGTCGCGTATGCTTGTCTGCCACCCGACGTAGTATAAAAAAAAAATGAGCAATAGGGCAAAAAAGGCATTAAAACCCTATAAAGCCGCCACGCTCCTTATCGACAAAGCTACCAAATTGACGATGTTTTTCTATGTTGTATATAGTAATCGTAGCCGAACTATCTAGGTTCACAATTAAATGGTCCTGCGTTAGAACTCAACTTCGATAAGAAGCTTTTCCACCGCACTCCTTGGTAGCATCCGCATCATCCAGTTACTAGCTTACGAGGACCTGGCGAAAGGCAGGTTTCCCATGTCTTGATCGACTGGGGAATTACTTCCACCATAGGGTGGATATTTACAGCCAAATGTGGTCTTCTTTAAAGAAGACTACATATTTGGCTGTGGTCTTCTATTCAATTGCCTTGACTGTTATTGTTTATTTATTATTTTCTATGTATATATAAGTATGTATTTACGAAAAAAAAAATAAGTACATTTATCAGTTGTCTAGTACCCATAACACAAGCTTTGCGCTTTGGGACTAGATTGTTGTTTGTTGCGCTGTGTAATTTGTCCAGAAATATTTATTTATTATTGTGTTCCTGCCAGTGAGTCCCAAATGTGCTCCGTTAACAATAGGGATACCAGCGCGCAGAAATTACTAAGAAGTTACATGATATCAAACAACATCTGGCAACTATCAGAGGTAATTTGTGTACTTGTCCAAGCGGGTCCGTAACTTAGTTTCGAGAGTCACATGTTCGATTAATGGAAAGTGGACGGAACGTTCGTTCGACTTAAACGACTGAACAGTTCATCGAATTTTTGTTAATCGATGGACTATTCTTTTGAAGGAGTTTTATAATCGAAAATTTTATCCTATTCTAATCACTTCTGTAAAATTATATACTTTACATTATGTTTATACATATATTGTTTTGTGGTATAATAAAGAGATTACATACTTAATCCAGGGGCCCTACCGCCGAAGCTGAAGCCCTCACACCGAATATTTTGATTCTAAATATAGGAAGACCTGTTTTTAGAATCAAAATATTCGATCTGAATATTTTCGATATTCGATATGAACTTTATTTCTTCTAAAAGAACTTGGCATCCTAATCTGAATGTTTCTTAATCTATTAATATTTAAATAGTTGTCTTGACAACTTGCCAGATAAATATTTTATTTAAAAAAATGGAAAAATTCTCCTGCCCCCCTAGGCCCGGTCGAGTGCTCTTCCAACTAAGCTACCAGGAAGGTTTGTGTTGCTGACGAATTTTTGCATCTTATATTGTACTGCGTGAGTCACAGTGTGGCGTCATCAACCTATTAAGTAATTACACTACTAAACAAGGCATAGCAGTCCATCGTTGCAGATGAAATTCAGCTATTTTTTGATAACATCAAAATCTATATATACTTTATACGATAACTTAATCACTTAAATGTAAGAACATTTAAGTGATTAAGAAACATGTTCAGCTTAATCTGTAGAGCTGCAGAACTTCTATCAGTCAAGCTTAACACAGTTAGCATAAATCTCAGCTGAAGTTTAATTTTCGCAATCTATTTAAGCCTGATGTTTTATACTATACTACGTTGGGTGGCCCGCCTGATGTGAAGCGGCTACCGTAGATTAACGCTCGCAACATAAAATATCGGTCGCGCGCCGCCACCCCCGCTGCCAACGCAGCATCTCCTTCCTTTCTGGTGACCACACTCACTCGCAGGAACACAACAACCCTCAAGGGAATTGTTATTTGGCTGCGGTATTCTGTGAGGTGGAGGTACATTGTCGTGTACTTCTTGGGGTTCTATACAGTCCCTCCTCCACAGTTAATTATTTCTCCACCCTGGAAAAGCTTCTCGAAGACACTATGCCTTCTGCTGATCACACCATACTATTAGGTGACTTCAATACCTGTCTCTTGAAAAATGACCACCGCTCGAAGTCACTTAAAGAGCTCACTAACGCCTGCAACTTATCTATTCTCCTTCTAGAAGCAACGCATTTCTTCCCCAGTTGCAGGCCGTCACTTCTTGATCTTATCCTGGTCTCTTCTCCTGATCATGTCGCTAAGCATGGACAATGTTCTGCAGAAGCATTCTCTTTCCATGACCTTCTTTTCCTTTCCTATAAAGTTCGAACTCCCAAAGCCAGACTTAAAATCCTATTGCAGCGTGAGTTTGGTGTCATGAATATGCCACCATCATGCCAACCATCTGCGTAATGATGCACGTAATACTGACTGGTCGGAAATTGAGTCGGCCTCGAACGCTAATGAGCAAGTTGAACGGTTTAATGCTAAGCTGCTGAATCTTTATGACACGCACCTGTACATCCAGTTCGAATGAAACACCTACCGGAACCTTGGTTAACAGATGAGATTCGGAGCTTCATTGCCAAGAAAAATCGTGCCAAATGTAAATACAAACTGGATCCAGACAGATATCGAGATAGTTATGTTCGCGCGCGTAACATCTGCAACAGAATGTGTAGGGACGCACAAAGACGCCACATTCATAAATCGGTTGAGAACGGTGATCCTGCAAAAGTATGGAAATTTCTTAAGTCGATAGGAGTTGGAAAGAAACTTAATAATCATATTAATAATGTTGATATCGATAACCTAAATAGGCATTTTTCCTCTTCTGCTACATTTGATGACAGCACAAAAACTAAAACTCTTGATTATCTTTCATCACTTCCAACTCCTGATTATCCCCCATTTTTCTTTACTCAATTCACCGATTGTGATGTTGAGAAGAACATACGTTCAGTTGTGTCAAATTCCGTGGGTGATGATAGCATTAGTCGTGCAATGATCTTACCGATCCTTGATATCATCCTTCCAACCATCACCTTAATCCTCAATAATTCTATTGCTACAGGTATTTTTCCTACGTCCTGGAAAAATGCGTTTATCATCCCTTTACCTAAAAAATCCCATCCTTCATCCTTTTCCGACTATCGTCCCATTTCCATTCTTCCTTTCCTTTCAAAAGTCCTAGAGCGATTTGTTCATCAACAGTTAAACAAGTTTCTTAACCATAATAACATCCTCAATCCATTGCAATCCGGTTTCCGTCCCGGTCATAGCACGACTACTGCTCTATTGAAAATTTCCGATGACATTCGTGTTGCTATGGATCATTCACATCTGACGGTTTTGACTTTGCTGGATTTCAGCAATGCATTCAATACAGTTGATTTTGATATACTGTTGGGCCAATTGCGTTCTCTCAATATATCTCCAACGGCAATTGAGTGGTTTCATTCTTACCTGCATGGGCGTCAGCAGCGAGTGCGTATCGAGGATTACAATACAATAACGCTTTATTGCACCAAATAAAAATACAGACACAAAATAAAACAAAAGATAATACAATAGGCGGTCTTATCGCTCTAAGCAATCTCTTCCAGACAACCTTAGGGCAGGAAAGTATAAATGCAAATTTGAACAGGTGGGTGGCGCAGTGAAAATAAAACAAAAATCATTAAATGTCTTCAGTAAAACATTATGAATAAATACACATACATTACATACAACTACACATATATATATAAATATATACATACACACACACATACATATACATACATATATATATAATACATATATACACACATACACATACATAAACATAAATACAAATAATATGCATATAAACAGTTTAAAAAAGGCCAGGAATTTACAGAACATCAAGTAATTGTGACAGGTAATGAGATTTCACATTAGTTTTAAAACATGTAAGTGTTTGAGCTTGCCGAATGCGGAGCGGTAAGGAATTCCAGAGCCGCACAGCCTCAATAGAGAAGGAGTCGGAATAAAACTTTGTGAAGTGAGAAGGAGTTTTAAGACGAAGAGAGACAGTGCTACGAAAGATGGAACTTTGGACTTCTTTGAGAAATGTAAAACGTTCTTTCAAGTAGAAAGGAGTGTTAGGGTTGAAAAGAACTGAATACAGTAGAGAAAGTATATGCAAATTCCGACGAAGCCGAATTGGGAGCCACTTGAGCTGAGATCGATAAAGAGAAATGTGGTCGTATTTACGTAGACCGAAAATAAAACGTATACAGATATTTTGAAGTCTATCTAGCTTATCAAGTTGTTCTTGATTGAGATCCAAATAACAAGTGTCAGCATAGTCTAGGATAGGAAGGAGTAGAGACTGAGCCAGCGCAATCTTGGTGTCGATAGGCAAAAAATACTGGAGCCGTCTAAGGGAACCAACGGCAGCAAATAGTTTTCTACTCACTTCTGCCAACTGAGGAAGCCACGACAAAGTTTTGTCCATATATATACCAAGGTTTTTCACCTTATCGCTAAGATGTATGTGAGACCCATTAAAAACGATAGGAGCGAGGTCCGGCCAGTTAATTCGCGATATAAATCTAGGACTGCCAATAATGATAGCCTGTGTTTTTGTAGGGTTTACGATAAGCCCATGAGCCTTACTCCATTCTGATATCTTTGACAAGTCATCATTAATTGTGTCTATGGCAGTAGAAATATCATCAATATGAGCTTGAGAGTATATCTGAAGATCGTCTGCATATAGGTGGTAGGAAGAACGAAGATTAGAAGCAATAGAGTTGATAAATAAGGCGAATAACAATGGGGATAGCACGCCACCCTGAGGCACACCAGCAGACGTATGGCACCAAGAAGAAAAAGTATCCTCGATGCGCACACGCTGCCGCCGTCCATACAGGTAAGAACGAAACCAGGCAATTGCTGTTGGAGATATGTTAAGAGAACCAAGTAAACTTAAAAGAATGTCGAAGTCGTATTAAAGGCATTACTGAAATCTAATAGCGTCAGAACTGTTAACTGGGAGTTTTCCATGCCGAAGCGGATATCGTCAGTAATTTTAATGAGCGCAGTGGTCGTACTGTGGCCAGAACGAAAGCCTGACTGAAAAGGATCCATGATATCATTTTTAGAGAGGAAAGCATTGAGTTGCTGTTGGACAAGTCGTTCAAGGACCTTAGAAAGGAATGGGAGTATAGATATAGGACGGTAATCGGTAAATGAAGAAGGATTTGCTTTCTTAGGTAAAGGAATTATGAGAGCGTCCTTCCACAACGTTGGGAAAGTGGTAGAGGAGATAGAATTATTCAAAATCAAGGTAATTATAGGAAGAAGGATATCCAGAATGGGGAGGATCATGGTACGACCAATGTCATCAGCGCCCACCGCATTAGAAGTAATGGACAGTATGTTCTTCTTAACATCACAATCAGCAAATTGACTAAAATGAAAGGAAGGAGTATTGGGAGTTAGCGAGGAAAGACTATTTATTGTTCTATTTTTAATGCCACTATCAAATGCAGCAGATGAGGAGAAGTGCCTATTAAGAGAATCGATGTCAAGGTTGGTAGGATTATTATGTTGATTCTTACCAACTCCCAATGATTTAAGAAATTTCCAGACTTTTGCTGGTTGACCATTTTCAACGGATTTATGAATGTGGCGTCGTTGAGCTTCTCTACACAACCTATTGCAGCTATTACGTGCACAAACATAACGATCGCGGTATTTGTCGGGGTTAGCCTTAAATTTAACTCTCATAACATTTTTCTTCCTGATCGCAGATTTAATCTCTTCGGTAAGCCATGGAGCTGGGAGGTGTTTGACACGGACAGGTCGAATAGGAGCATGGCGATCGTACAATTGCGTAAGAGTGGAGTTGAATAAGGTAATCTGATTGTCGATTGAACCCGCGTTAACCACAGCTTCCCAATCGCAGCGCACTGCGTCCTCACGAAGCCGTTCTATGTTTATTCCACCAAAATTGCGCTGCATCAAAATCTTAGATCGAACTTTAGGAGGGCGGAGCTTGAGGGATAAGAAAATCAGGTCATGGAATGAAAACTCATCAGCCGGGAATTGACCATGTTTGGCTACTAATCCCGGTGAGGACACAAGAATAAGATCGAGAAGAGAAGGGTTGCAGCTAGGAAAGTGATGGGTAGATTGTAGAGGAAGTATAGCAAGATTGCAGGAATTAGCAAGGGCAAGTAAGGAATTAGAACGAGTGTCGTTTTTTAAAAGACAGGTGTTAAAATCACCCATAATTATGGTATGATTATAGGACGGCATCAGGTTTTCGAGAAGACTCTCTAAAGAAGAAAAATAATTGATTGTGGATGAAGGACTATAGAAAACTCCAAGGAGAACCTTAGAGTGAGCAAGAGAAATTTCGAGAAAAAGATATTCGGCTTCATGGGAAGGGTTAGAAACTTTAGAAAAGGAGACAATGTTAAAAGGAATATCCGCTCGAAGGTAAATGGCGACACCACCACCACCCTTCCCAATTCGGTCATTACGTATGAGCTGGTATCCGGGCAAGGAGTATGATGTAGAAGAAAGGCAAGGATGCAGCCAGGATTCTGATATTAAAATCGCATCAACCCCTTTAAAATTGAAAGTTGTAAGCATATCTTTATAATGGGCTGGAATACTTTGCGCATTTATATGTACGGCGTTGAAATTTTTAGGCAAGTCGACAAAATTGTTTTTTAAAGATTCACTTAAAGGTAAAGGTAAGCTGTAAAAACTGTCATCAGTAGACGAAATTGAAGACGTTAATAATAAATTAGAATCAGCGTCTTGAACTGATACCATAAATAAAAAATAAATAAATAAAATAAAATAATAATAAACAAGAATAATATACTTATTAACTAATGCCTATCATGACCATCTACCCGCCAGCAGACTGTAAGTAAGTTATATAATTACTAAAAATGAATCGATTAATAAAAAGCAAACAAAACTGACCAAAATGGTCTGAAGAAGAAAAATAAAAAGAAATAATAATAATAGTAAAAAAAAATATATATATATAACAATTAATAGCCTTGACTTCTGCTCAATACTAATACATTAAGAAAACATTATGAGAAAAAACTAGAAAGATTACAAAATGGTTGCCAACAGTTAAAAAGAAAGAGGCGAATGTCAGTATCATTGTAAATGAATACATCATGTTGACAGGTCTTTAAATCATTCGCCGCTCCCCGCATTGTTTTTTGTAAAAATTAGTGGGCTGTGCAAAATTTACTTTGAAATTACATTCTGGAAAATTATATAGATAAAATAATTATTAAATTACCCGACACTGTGTAATAAAACTGCATAGTGGCACCCGCAAAATTATCAACCAACAACAAGAAGTCAATGCATTACAATATAGCTACAACAAAACCTCTATTTTCTATTATTACGCTTGGATCTCGCCATCATTGCCGCCGATACTTTCTTGGGTTCGTTGGCTTTCGGAGATGATGCAGCCTCGGGCGCAGGAGCCACAGCTACAGACGCAAGAAGTTTATTGACGTCGGCAACGGAAGAAACATTATGCTTTGTTCCGTCGGCACCAATCACAATGACTGTTCCATTTCTGGTCCAGCATTTGCTGACACCCAAACGCTTGCGAGCTTCAACAAAGGCATCATGTCGAACATTAGTTAAAAATTCTGACAGGGTGATGCCGCTGCCCTTGAGGATAGTTTTGCTGTACCACACATCATTGCGAACATCTATACTGCGGAACTTTACTAATATTGGCCGTGGCTTACCATCGGAGGAGCGTCCCATTCTGTGGCAGCGACTGATTTCAGCCTCAGAGAATCCGGCCACATTCACCTTGTCCCTGACAACATTCACCACAACTGCTGAAGTGTCCTCCTCCTTCTCTTCTTGAACTCCATGCAACAACAGTATCTTCCGACGTGACCGCATCTCAAAGTTGTCTTGCTGCTGAGCAAGCAGAGCCACCTGTTGCTGTAGATTATTGAGTGCCGCTGACATGAAGGATTTGAAAGAGTTCAATTCAGCTGCTAATGAAGACACGGTGACTATTGGAGAATCTGATGCTGCAGTGTTGACCTTATTAAGCTCCAATTCAATATGTGCAATCTTACTATTAAAGAGATCCATCAAGTCAGTGAGTGTCTGCCGAATTTCAGTTTCCATAGTGAGTGAATTAAAGGAATTATATTATGAGCAGGTAGATTATGTCACTTACATTAGCAAACCATTAAGTTTATTTATAAATTCTGTAAGTTAATAATTATTATAATTTTTTAAAAGGAAGCAAACTTTTTCCCTGTTAACTATTTCACAGCTACCCGCCGAAAAAATCATTCATTATCTTCTTGGTGTCCCATAGCTGCGGGCGTACCTCAGGGTGGCGTGTTATCTCCATTTTTATTCGCTCTATTTATTAACTCAATTACTGCTAAACTTCGCTCCTCTTACCACCTGTATGCAGATGATTTACAAATTTACACACATGCTTCTTTTGACGATCTATCAAGTACTATTTCCATTATTAATGAAGATCTTTCTCGTATATCTAAATGGAGATATTCCCACGGTCTAGTTGTCAATCCATTAAAAACGCAGGCCATTATCATAGGTAGTTCCCGGTTGATATCCAAAATTGACTGGCCTAATTTCCCTTCTGTAATTTTTAATGGGACTGTTGTTTGCTACAGAGATAGCGTGAGAAATCTTGGTATCATTTTTGACAAATCTTTTACTTGGACTGCTCAACTTGCCGCTGTTAGTAAAAAGATATTCGCGTCTATTGGTTCTCTTAGAAGACTGCAGTACTTTCTGCCGTTGGACACCAAAATCGCGCTTGCACAGTCCTTGCTTCTCCCTATTCTTGATTACGCCGACTCTTGTTACCTCGATCTCACCGAGGAGCAATTGAATAAACTTGAGCGCCTTCAAAATCTTTGCATCCGGTTCATATTTGGACTTCGCAAATATGACCACGTCTCACAATTTCTTTGTCAGCTCAAATGGCTTCCTATTAGACTTCGCCGTAACAGTCATATCCTATCCCTTCTTTATTCCATCTTATTTAATCCCTTAACTCCTCAATATCTAAAAGAGCGCTTCTTATTTCACACTGGGGTGCAGGGTCGTGCCTTGCGTCATACTCTATCTCTTCGCCTCATTACGCCATCACACTCTTCCCAGTATTACACTAAGTCCTTTTCGGTACAAGCTGTGCGTCTCTGGAATGCTCTGCCATTAACCATTCGTAGTGCACAAACTCTGTCCGCTTTTAAAAATCTTGTGAAAGCTCACTTGTCTCTGTGTAACTTTTCTTATTTTCCTTTATTCTCAGGTCTGTCGCTTGTTATTTATTTTATGTAATATTTTTATTATATGATAAACGTGTATTGTTTATGTGGTATACGTGTATATGTATGTATGTGTACGTTTATGTAGTTTATGCGCCTCCGACTTGCTTACTATCATTCTCGTTTCCTCTACCTTAAGGTTGTCTGGAAGAGATCGCTTAGCGATAAGACCGCCTTTTGTACTCTTATTACCTTAATACCTCTGTAAAATCTTTTATTTGGTGCAATAAAGAATATTGTATTGTATTGTATTGTATATTCCTCAGTCGGGTAGCTTACAATTACGCTCCCTACCTCTCTTTTCACCAGAGCTTTGTTTGTCTGTCAGCAGGAAGCACCGCGTGCAGGTAAAATAGGCTTTGGTTCATAGATATTGATGAACCACTTACACTCCAAAATCATCAAGATAATCGATATAATTATATATAAGACCTATGATAAATAAATCAGTTTAGCCGGTAAGGCCCCAGATCCTAAGCCGATTTGCTCCTAGTAACCTATTAGTACCTAATAACAAGATTAAATACAGATCAGAATAAATAAGACTTACAATGGCAGTTTCTGAAGGCATGGTAAAAAAATATATCACACGAAACCGAATAATTCTCACTAAACATTTACATAAAATATGAAACGTGTAAACAGCATTATACCCGCAAATGTAACGATCTAATTTGCTGCTAAACTAACAAATATTCGACGAAAATTCACAAAGGTTCGATAACTGACTGTAGGAGAACAGAGGGAAACGAAAATAACAGAGTATACTCGCGAACAACATCATTAATCAAATTCACCATCAACGTTAAGGTGCGTACACGGTAACATTCAGTGGCGTAACTACATTGTGGCAGAGTGGGCAAAATGTCACGGGACCCCCGGACCAAGGGGGCCCCAGGCTCTAAAGCTTAATAATACAAAAATAGTTTTTTTTTTTGTTAGGCTATAAATATACAATTTTTTTATAGGTAAAATTATACATTAACCAAAAATATAAAATACTTCTTTAGTGGTTGTTATTTAGATGTCTAGGCCAAATCCTCCTGTCTGTGACGGACGAGAGAGGGTCGTGCTCCTGTAGTGGAGACTAAAAATGAGCTGATGATGATGATTTAGATGATTTATTAGAGAGGGCCCCATGCTCTGAGGGCCCATCTGATGAATTTGCCACGGGCCTCTGATGGTATAGTTACGCCACTGCTAACATTCAACATTTTTGTGCCCGTACAATGCTAACTTTCTAAGGAACAATTCCCGTAATTAAAATTTAGTCCAAATTCTGTTCCGAGCCAGTTTCAATATCACAAATGTCACATTTGGTATTCTCATAACACATGAAATTTCAAAGTTTATTTTAAGAAAATAAAATGATAAATACCTTTTGGTTAATAATAAAGTTGATACTGTTGATTGTTGGCACTTGGTGGAACATTATTATCATAAAGCGGCGAAACCGGACGGTAAAAATAAATAATTACATGGAAGAGTACAAGTGCTTTATTATAATAATATTATGAAAATAATATTTGTTTTGTTTTATGAATTCCACACTGACGAAGTAGCAGGCGGTCGCGGGTGTAATATAATTTATTTAACTCTAGGTAAAAAACGATAAAAAATGCAAGTCAAATATTAAATCCTAGAAATGGGTAACTTAAAATGATGATAATAAGATTGAAAGTTAACATCAGGAGGTCAATTCTCGTAATTATTTCGCGAAATCGAATCGAGATTGAATTTTGAATTGACAATAAATTATATACTTGATTTCAAACCTTAATTAATAACAATTCTTATTGCTAGTAGAATACCATAAGAATGGTATTCTGCTAGCAATAAGAATTGTTATTAATTAAGGTTTGATATCATAAGAATGGTATTCTGCATGCAATAAGAATTGTTTGTTTAATTTTCAGTTATAATTCGATATAATCACATGTGTTATGACAATACCTAATGTGACATTTGTAAGATCGAGATTGGTCTGAGTGAGTTTTTTGGTCACATTCGAACGTGTCAACGTTTCCAAGCCGACCAAATTGAGAAAAAGTTTCATATTGTGAAGTTACCAGCCGCGTTTTACATATCTAAATTAGCCGGGTTGCTAACTTTTAAATGTGAGCAAGTAAGCCACATAGTTTTGATATGTAACACGCGTTTTAATTCACAACATGAGAGTTTACATTTATTTGTAAATATAATACATAGAAAACACCCAGACCAACACAAACAGACATGTTCATGCACACAAATGTTTGCCTTCGCGACCACGGAGTCGAAGTGGCCATTGCTAGGCATTCACCACCGAAATGAAAAAGATATGTTTGCACTCTTGTCACCGAATGTACTATCCTAACCTTATACATCATAGTATTAAATAATCGTGTAAATATTGTAACTTGTTATGAAGAAGTCTTTATAAGGCATGATAGCTACACACAATGTTTGCCATAGTTTTTTGACTTGCTAATTTTTGCAATGTTATCCTTTGTAACATTTTTTAAACTTTGTAGGAATACCTACCTACCTGTCGTATTTTCCTGTTTTTACTGTTTAAGCTATTATCAACTTTAAACAAATATGGTTGGTAATGCTTATATTGGCTTGCTTCGATTTAGTTTGATGTTAAGGCTTTTGGGTTGGATGTATTCTTTTTTCTATATTATTTCGGGTGGCAAACAAGCCAGCCCTCTTGATGCGAAGCGGTTACGCAAGTTAAGCAACGTCGACCGTAGCCTGTCCATGGATGGGTTTATTTATTTCGAGCTCCTCCGTGCTTCGGAGGGCACGTTAAGCCGTCTGTCCCGGCTGTGGTCATTAGATGACAGTCATTAAGCCTAGTCAGTGGCCTTTATACGGCTTGAAAACACTAGCATCCGCCAACCCGCAGTTGAACATCATCGTGATGGAGTATGCTCTAAACCACTTCAATTACGGGAGGGGGGGGGGGGGGCGTACCCCAGCACTGGGATGAATGAGGGTAGACCACAAAAGATAATATAACATAACGCTACGAACAATAGAAACGGAACATCAATGAAATTTTTTAAGAGAGGTAGGGAGCGTAATTGTAAGCTACCCGACTGGGGAATGTACCTCCACCTCACAAAATACCGCAGCCAAATAACAATTCCCTTGACGGTTTTTGTGTTCCTGCGAGTGAGTGAGGTCACCAGAAAGGAAGGAAATGCTGGGTTGGCAGCGGGGGTGGCGACGCGCGAGCGATATTTTATGAAGCGAGCGTTAATATGGCTATGGTAACCGCTTCACATCAGGCGGGCCGTGTGCTTGTCTGCCACCCGTCGTAGTACAAAAAAGAATTTTGCCAAAACAGAGAAACACTCATACGGGCGAAGCCGGGGCGAATCGCTAGTAGTAGTAGCACAGTATAAGTAATAGTACTACGTACAGTATGGACACTCCCTGCCGTTCTCTCGTGTCGACCTCACCTCCCCTCTGAGACGTCATTGTTTGTGTTTTTTTTTATACTACGTCGGGTGGCAGACAAGCATACGGCCCGCCTGATGTGAAGCGGTTACCGTAGCCATATTAACGCTCGTAACATAAAATATCGCTCGCGTGCCGCCACCCCCGCTGCCAACGCAGCATCTCCTTCCATTCTGGTGACCTCACTCACTCGCAGGAACACAACAACCCTCAAGGGAATTGTTATTTGGCTGCGGTATTCTGTGAGGTGGAGGTACATTCCACAGTCGGGTAGCTTACAATTACGCTCCCTACCTCTCTTTTCGTCAGAGCTTCGTTTGTCAGTCAGCAGGGTGCACCGCGTGCAGGTGAAGTTAACTTTGGTTCAAAGATGTTGATGAACCACTTACACCCCATGATTACCAACCATATTATGTAGTAGTAAACGACGCGAAATTTGTATGGAGTGACCGGGGTGTGGTAGTAATAAAGACTGAATATCCAACTTACCAAGAGCATAACGTATGATGAGTTGGTTTTGAAGTTCAATCTTACTGAAGATGCCCCAACTTGATTTTCCTTCAGGGATCGGGTTATTCCTGATCCATCCCCCACAGGCGAACTCGTAGAAGTCATCACATGGGCTCTGGCTTTCGTCCAAGGCTCTGATGACCTCGCTCGCCGTGTAGATGCAGGAACTGGATAAACAGACACCGGTCTCATCTGCAAAGATGGAATATGGAATTTAATTATGTAATACTAGCTGCATCAACTTTAAGTACCTAGGTTCGATGGTGCAGAGCAATGGCGAAATAAACCTTAGCGCACTGAATAAATAAATAAATTTATTTATAAAAAAATATTTTGGGCGTGTAAGTGGTTCATCAACACCTTTAAACCAAAGCCAACTTCACCTGCACGCGGTGCACCCTGCTGACTGACAAACGAAGCTCTGGCGAAAGAGAGGTAGGGAGCGTAATTGTAAGCTACCCAACTGGGGAATGTACCTTCTACCTCACAGAATACCGCAGCCAAATAACAATTCTCTTGAGGGTTGTTGTGTTCCTGCGAGTGAGTGAGGTCACCAGAAAGGAAGGAGATGATGCGTTGGCTTCGAGGGAGGCGGCGCGCGAGCTATATTTTTAATGTTGCGAGCGTTAATATGGCTACGGTAACCGCTTCACATCAGGCGGGCCGTATGTTTGTCTGCCACCCGACGTTGTATAAAACAAAAATATATTCCTCGACAAATTACACACTGCCATCTATCTAGTCCCAAACTAAGCAAAGCTTGGACTATGGGTACTAGATAACTGATACTATACTTATATCATCATCATCATCATCATCAGGTCCATTTTAGTCTCCACTACAGGAGCACGACCCTCTCTCGTCCGTCCTAGATGGAAGGAGGATTTGGCTTACACATACATATGCTATGTCCTACCTCTCATTTCACCAGAGCCTCATTTGTCAGTCAGCAGGGTGCACCACGTGCGGGTGAGGATGGCTTGGTTCAAAGGTGTTGATGAACCACTTACACCCCAAAACATTAGTGTTACAATATTTTTTTCTTTGAGGATACTGCCAGATGATTCGACTCGATCTTGAACAATTGTCATTGCGTAATTGCAAAACAGGTTTATAAATAGCAATAATAGGTTTGTCTGTCTCTCTGCAGATATGCAACTAATCATCATTATAAGACAATCATTTATATGATGTTTCAATGTTGGAAAGGATGGGTGCGAATCGCAGTGCGGAGGTACCTTGGGTGACCGACTGGACATCGGACAGGCAGACAAGCCCAGCCCCCTTACCACCATCTCTTATTGCGATTCAATAACTGAATAGAATGCTTATTCGATGGTAAGGTAGATGGTGGTAAGGGAGAATGTGGTAAGGGGGCTGATCGATAAAGTACAGCTGAAGTGACACCATAGTATAAGGGTCCGTTCAAACCAAACCGGCTCGGAGAGGAGAGCAGATTCTGGACGCGTTTAAAATAGAGTTTTGTGTCATTGGCATAAGGTTTACTTTAAAAATCCGCATCGGCTCTAGACCATTCTCATATAATAAAAGAAGTGAATTTAAAAAATAAACCTTATACCAATGAGCTAAAACTCTTTTTTAAACGCCACCAAAATCTGCTCTCCTCTCCGAGCCGGTCTGTGCGAACAGACCCTAAGTAATAGCACTACGTACAATATGGCCACTCCCTGCCGCTCTCTCGTGTCGACCTGACCAAAAAACACTGAGACAAATCTGGAACAGTTTGTACGGCGCGCCGCACGCACACACGTTCATTTCTGCTCTGCACAGACGTCATTGTTTATGTCCCCAGATTTGAATGGAGTGGTCAGGGTGTGGTGACACGATGGAAATATCACCTGCATGAACATCACGCCGGGTGGCGACAGATCAGACAAGGTGAAGCCATTTCAGAGACCGAGATTAATTTTCGATCGCTGAGCCAGTGAAGTTAGTCAGTAGGTATTTGTGGTAAGTATGGTGAATGGTAACTATCCTGCATACCTTTAAATTTTCATCAAGATTTGAGTAACAAACTAAACATAAAATGTTTCTTTTTTTACAAGCTCATATTTAGTTTCACCGCGGGTGTCTGCAATGAAATCGTGCAAGTTAAAATTGGCGCACTCGTTTAGCTCTCATGACAACGTACGATAACTTAATTGCCGCCGTTTTTAATCCAGAGCTTCGTTTGTCAGTCAGCAAGGTGCACCACGTGCAGGTGAAGTTGGCTTTGGTTCAAAGATGTTGATGAACCACTTACACCCCAAATATCTATAAATATCTAAATATCTATAAAGTTATTAACATACCTTTGGGTTCAGGCCGGTAGCATGGAGGCACTGGAAGGTATGAAGGTCCTCGCATCGCCAGCAGAAGCGATGTGGTAAGCAGTAGAGCCACAAACAGCACAGTTAGCAGCACGAGCAGAACGCGCTCTAGTTTCGTCCGCTGGTGCCATCCTATGAATGATACTCCCTGCAAAGATGAAAATACTATATATAGATATAATGGAATTATAAATTGGAATTAAAAATAAAGGAAAAAAAATTGACGAGCTCGGTGGTCGAATGTTTAGCAATGGCCACTTTGACTCCGAGGTCGCGGGTTCGATTCCCGCACAAGACAAACATTTGTGTGCATGAACATGTCTGTTAGTCTTGGTCTGGGTGTTTTCTATGTATTATAAGTATGTATTTACAAAAAAATATATTTAAGTACATTTATCAGTTGTCTAGTACCCATAACACAAGCTTTGCGCTTAATTTGGGACTAGATGGCGTTGGGTAAATTGTCCAGAAATATTTCTTTATTTATTATTTAATTAAATGGGGACTCACGTGTTTATGTCGGGAAAGTCGACTACCCTTACCCTTATACTATTTTTGAAGTAAAAACTTCTTTAGCGGCGTTGTGCACTTTTTGGGATGGGTAAAAAATGTTAAACTCGCTTCAGGACACGTGGCCTGATCGAAAATTCGTAAGACGGAACGGCGCGGACCGGCGCGGCGTAGGAGAGGAAGTAATATCCCCTCTCTTTCTACCGCGAGGCGAAAATGTATACCTGCTCCTGCTGTTTATTTTTAATGTAATATAAATTGTCATGTTTGTGTACATAAATATTGTATTTTACCACATAAATGATAGTACTTTTATGCTGATAAATAAAGCAATTCGTGCGAAATTATTCCCTAACATACAAAAATGCACAACGTTAATTTTTGAATATTTTGCAACCCGTTTTTTTTATATTATTTCCCAGTAAAAGATGATCCGGAGTAATCAAGAGACGTACGCAACATCCGTAGGCCCTCTTATATTAGAAGTCTAGAATAAACATCACAAAAAAAACCTAATGATCGCCATCATGATGAAAGCGAACTTGAAAGAGAACGGAAACCGAAAAAATATTTACTCCGAGAAAAACAATTTCAATCTTCAATTCATACGTCTATGCTAAAATAAAATGAATTGTTTTATTACGAACATAAAGAGTTCCAGGGTCAAAGGTTATGGCGTTTTTATGGCGCGTAAAGATCTCCATATAAACGTTTACTGTTTGTTTATCTGATGTTCTACCATATATATGTATATATATACATATATATGTTTACCACCTTTTTAAAACAATGTTTTTAAACCTAAGGTGGTAAATAATTACAAAGACCTGCCTGATGGTCGTTATAGTAGACTTTGGGTAGGATTGTCATATCTTTAAAATCGTAAAAACTCCGGATTTGGAAGCCGGATATGACGTTGTGATGTGAGCGCCGCGCGACAGTGCGTCGTCGGCCACGGGTGGTGATTTAAAACTGTTAACCCCAGACTATAAAACAAGCCACGACCGGACGCTTTCCGGATGTCCTCTAAACTAGGATATATCTGGAGAAACCCGGACGGATGGCAACCAACACACAATATCTCTATGACAACACCAAAAGATTACCGATTACCGACCCTGTAAAAACCATTTTACGCATTTCTTATATAACCCCATACTGTAGTCTCCTGGTAAACCTCGGCAGAATGTTCATTCCACAAATTTACTTTTTGATCTGGCCTAGTATATTTACTCATAATGTTTCCAACCGTATGTTACCATAAACAGATTATGCAGGTTATACTTAAGAGCCCTATTACATTTGCACGCTGACGAGCTCTCGCGCAGTACTAAACCCGCGAGGCCGCCGGTGCATCGTTTTTTGTAGTAATTTTGAAGTTATATTTATCGTTTTTATTGAAATAAGATAATAAATTCATGCTACAAAGTTTATTCATCATGAAGTAACAATTATTCTCGTATAAATTTTGCTCAATAATATTATCGTTTATTCGAGAAATTAACAGTTTACTTAAAGCGATTTTCGAAGTCTTTTTGGTTAAAAGAATGTTTTTTTTTCTATATTAAATCAATGATATTTCAAAATTCCGAGGCCGCTATGTACTATACGACTATATAACAAAAAACATTCTATTTTTTTATTTCATTTGTTTGGAACAGTAGTACAATCCAAGAGCTCAAAATAGTGAATGCGCGCATTTTATGAAAATCTTTCTCTGCAATTTTGGGTTTATTTAAAAAGTTAAGCAAAATTTACAAAAAGCGAGGCCGCTACGTACTATGCCAATAGCTATTCTGTACTATTCAATAAGTCAACATTATTAATGTATTTTTGTTTCCGAGATCCAGAACGCCAAAATTGGCCATTTTACGCAAAAATCACAGTCAAAATGTAATATGGCTCGAATTAATATTTATAATATTAATATTTGTCAGACAAATTACACAGCGCCATCTAGCCCCAAAGTAAGCGAAGTTTGTGTTATGGGTACTAGACAACTGATAAACATACGTAAATACATTTTTTTTTTTGTAAATATGTACATACTTATGTTATTAAAACTCACGTGAGACATTATACTAAATTAATTAGATAAATTAAACGGGTCACTCACGTCTTTTTGTCGGGAAAGCCGACTAGTTGAGATCGAAACTAGTCGGCTTTCCCGACAAAAAGACGTGAGTGACCCGTTTAATTTATCTAATTAATTTACATACTTATGATACATAGAAAACACCCTGACCAAGATAAACAGACATGTTCATGCACACAAATGTTTATCTTGTGTGGGAATCGAACCCACGAGCGTTGGTGTCAAAGCCGCGATATTGACCGCTACGCCACCGAGCTCGTCAAAGTTAGAGAGTTAAAACCGAGCGTATCCGGTTCAAATTCTGATATCTGGTCACCCTATTTCTGATACATTCCAGTAAGACATTGACAATGAAACACTGTTATTACGGACATGTGCATCGCACATTGCGTTATCATGTGTGTTTAATTATCAACAAGTTCTAGGTATATGTTGAGAGTAAATCTCCTCTCGTGCCTTCAACTTCAGGTTCATAATACCCGTTTCTCATAATGTCCCGTGGTTTCAAAACGTCCCTTTCCCGGAATACCCCCTTTAAAGTCTTACTTAGTACTTAAGTAATTTGTAATTTTAATTTTTACTTTTTTTCATTACAAAATAAATTTATTTTATAATTTAAACTTTTAGTTAAGTAATTTCTCTACTCTTACTTAGTACTTAAGTAATTTGTGGTATGGTATGCTATAAAGCGACGATTTGAATGTAAATGGATATAAGTACATTTATCAGTTGTTCAACACAAGCTTTGCGCTTAATTTGGGACTAGATGGCGTTGTGTAAATTGTCCAGAAATATTTATTATTATTTATCTATATTAGCGGAATACCACTCACTGATTAATAACGAAATCTCAGAACTACAACTACAACACCTACAAACTTGAAATTTGGCACCTGCCAAAATAATAACGGAAAAAAAAATAGCGGATGTCTCCACCCTATAAGGAACCTACCTAGGTCCCTTATAGGGTGTAGACATCCGCTAAGAACGGATTTTACGAAATTCCACCCCTAAAGAGGTAAAACGGGGGTTGGAAGTTTGTATGAAAGTCCTATGTTTTAAATTTAAAATGTAGCTCTATAGATGGTGTGGAGGTGTACTAATATTGTATCTTCGAAATCAACCCCTTTTTGAGTTCAAAACGGGGCATGATAGTTTGTATTAAAGTCCAATGTTATTTAAGTTAAAGTAATTATGGCAGAAGGATTTTAAATGGTATTTAAGTATAAGAGTTATTGAAAACAACAGCTTACTTATAAGGAGGATTTAGCTTTTTCGAATATAATTAAAAATTATGTGCAAATAACTAACTCCACGCGTACGAAGTCGCGGGCGGCCGCTAGTTATTTATATAAAAAAAGGCTCTATCTTTTTCCCGCCTCTAAAATTTCCATAAGCCAGCGAACACAGATGGCGCTACAATGTCATTCATTACGTATTCCGCACACGTTTTAAACATATGTGAATCGATACTGCGATGGGAACCGTGAGAATTTATTAGCTTTATATCGCTTTGAATAGCAATAAGGTGAATAGTATAAAATCGATTCCAGGCAACATGCATAGAGAAATTCAAATAACTTTTTTAAATCACACTATAACAAACAAAGATGTTTCTTTTCTCCATTGTCTCAAGAAGAAAGCAACGTATTCTACGTTGCTTTCTTCTTGAGCTGTTGTCTAGTCCAATGGGGTGTAAGTGGTTCATCAACATCTTTGAACCAAAGCCAATTTCATCTGCACGCCGTGCACCCTCTGCTGACTGACAAACGAAGCTTTTTTTTTAAGTGAGAGGGGAGGCAAACGAGCATGTGGGTCACCTGGTGGAAAGCAATCACCACCGCCCATGGAGACCAGCGACGCCAAGGGGTCGCCGATCCGTTGCCAGCCTTTTAAGGAAAATGAAAACTCTGTTCTTGAAGGCACCCATGTCGTAGTTGTTCGGAAATACCGCTGAGGGAAGTTGATTCCACAGTTTCACTGTTCGTGGTATAAAATGTCTTAGGAAACGTACCACCAACAACGAAACGAAAACGATAAAAAACCAAAGCTCTGACATTAAATTTGTCTAACGGCGTATCATAAATGATCGGGCTTGACAATTGTAGTAAAGAGACATAGTAGTAAATAAATAATAGTATGAAATCTTCTCCAACCCGCAATTGAACAGCGTGGTGGAGTATTCTCTAAACCCCCTCGATTGAGGGAAGACCAATATCCCAACAGTGGGGTGATGATGGGTTGATGCCGAATAGTATGAATATAATTTATTCCAATATAAGTCAATCAAGCCATAATCATCGCACTGTTTTTTTTTTTTTTTTTTTTATACCACCAGTGTGGCAAACAAGCATACGGCCCGCCTGATGGAAAGCAGTTACCGTAGCCTATGAACGCCTGTAACACCAGAGGCATCACACGCGCGTTGCCGACCCTGTAAAAACCTCTTCACGCCTTTTGTTTGACTACGGGTCTCCCCTCAATCTAAGGGGTTCAGACCTGCTACTACTCCACCACGCTACTCAACTGCGGGTTGGCGGAGGCCAGTGTTTTCAAGCCGCCTAAAGGCCACTGACATGATTTAATTACTGTCATCTAATTACAACAGCCGGAACCGACGGCCCAACGTGCCCTCCGAGTAATCAACTTTTTTTTATACCACTAAAGTAGCAAACAAGCATACGGCCCGCCTGATGGAAAGCAGTTACCGTAGCCTATGAACGCCTGTAACACCAGGGGCATCACACACGCGTTGTCGACCCTGTAAGAACCTCTTCACTGACAGTACGCGGGAGAGAGAGACGTCTCTGAAACCGCACAGTACGCAACCACTGAGGCTCTAATGTGTGAGGATGAATTCCCTGTCGATGGCGAGCGGTGCGACTGTACTCGTAGAAGGAGGCCGTGGGCATCATGTCAAACAACTCCTCTGAACACACCCCATTGTACAATCGGTAGAACATACTTTTAAATTAACATAAAATGGAAAGAAACATATCAATACCTTTTTAACCATGGTAATTCCAACCAATACAGACAACACTGGTACACTTGATCACCAAATAACAATTGTGCAGACATCGCAGTCGCTGTCTAGATTGTAGTACTCTATGTTGACGTCAACTAGTAATAGCTTACAGCATCGTTGTCCTACGTAGTCAATGTGTATACAATTATAACATATATTTCTGTATACTAGTGGTCGCCCAGTGATCGAAATATTATTCTAGATGACAATGATCTAAAATTATAAAAAAATATTTATCAGTATCGTAAAATATACAAAACTAGAACGAACTGCGATCTTGAAATTTTTATAACTTATGTTCGACTTGTTTTATCGATTTCGTTATTATCTATTAGTCGATCAAAGTTTGGTGGGAAAGTCCAATTTAAAAGGATGAAATTATTTAAAAAACATTGGACGCGCAGCATGCGCCACCATAGCGAAATTTTTTTTTTGTTTTTTTATCATTTATTGTTTATTCATTATTTACAGAAATTTATGCAAATAATAAAATACCTACTTAAATATAACTTAGAAATAAATTACTATAAATAATGAAGCCCCGCCAAATCGTTACCCACTTGAAAAGTAAGGCTGGCAGCATTGCTACGTTGAATGGCAATGCTAATCCTCTGGCCGAGATATTGGCCAGCCCTCTGGTCATGTGATACTTCGATCAATCTTTTTGACAACTGTTGAAACAGTTTATGTGCTGATGGTCCCCACGGACCTAGCGTCTCTACCCCAAACAGCTCAATTATGTAGCTCTGATCCAAGCAACTATATTTTCGCCGTTTGAGGTTTTCAGCAAACGCTGCAGCCGCACCAGCCCTAACTTCAGGGACCAGAAGATGAGACGGCGCAAGGGTGTCGACGCAGGTAGCGTCCCACACCAAAGGTCGCCCCAACCTCCAGGCCACAAGTGTCATTCCATCCGGTCTCTTCCCATCATCACGTGCAAGCCCGTTCGGTTCTAAAACCGCGGGTGTACGGATGCTGGCAAGAGCCCGGTGGATGATATTATTAAGGCTAGCGTGGCGTGGTATGCGGCCTGCACTTTTGAGACACGAAAGTCCGTGGTGACCAAGTTGATCGACAGTATCACCACAGGGGCAAAGATGCGGGGCGTTTATATAAGTGCCCAAACGCAGACACACCGCTAGACGGAAGGTATCGCGATCCAACAGAGTTCCTAAATTAGGAGATGGTAATGCTTGTAGCCAATCGAGACTCCCATTCTGCTACAGCCAGGAGACGGGCACGCTCTGCAGAATTGCTATATGTTTGTAAAAGGTTATTTCGTAACAGTCTGCAAAGCGGCTCGTCCCACTGTCTCTGTGATGATGGAAAATCCGGAAATTTTGAATTTGGATATTGACTCGTCCAAGCATGTTTGGCATCCGTTACATGGCATATTTCTGGTGTAAAATCATTACAAATTTTTGTAAAAAGATTTTTAACGCTGTGAACGGAAGACAAAAAAGCTGGGAGAGCGACAGTAGTAATTTTGCGAATTCCTAGGCCTCCCAATCTAATAGGTAGGGAGGCCTGTTCCCATGAACGATCGTCTAAATTAACATTAAGCAGAGCCGAAAGTGTATTTTTAATAATTACGTCTAATTTTTCTGTCAAATCCGGTCGTTTCCAAAAATGGCAGCACCGTAGCACGTACGTAAAATTTGGAACAATTTTATTTATTTTGGCCACTTTCCCGAATTGATATCGGAAAACCAAGGTCACTTTACAATACTACTTTTTGATGCTTTACACGAATCCGAAGTCAGAATTTCGAAATTTTGAGTTTCATGGGAACGGACGGACAGACAGAACGACCGGACGAATTTATAAGCTCAATAAATTTCGCTGAAAATATTATGTAACTTTGGAAAAACAATAAAAAATACTATAACTATTGTTACGGCACTAGCTACATATGTCGTACAAATTTCTGTTTTAATGTATACAAAATAGTTAAGTATAAAAGTGTCACGTCATAACTAAGTAGCCTTTTGTATGGTGCGTTTTCGAGAAAGTCCAATATAGTGATTTTCAAGTTATCATATCTCGAGATATTAGTTACTAGTTTTTACTATCGAAGTAATTCTTTTAGTTATACATATTATAATGCCGTCCATAAATAACAAATCGAAATAAAAAAATAGTCATATAGCATTTATGACTTTATCAATAAACAACAGAGTAAATATGAGTGTATGTCAAGTAGGTATATACATACTGATTTAATGTATTTTTATGCATAATTTAAAAAAATATATACTCCGTTTCCGTTTGCGCAATTTCGTAAAAAAGGGGTACAAAAATTTTGCTTCACATATTAATAATATAGATACATGAGATATATCTTAGGTAGTTGTACTGCATTTTTTAAGGGAATGCGCTGTTTGGGTGTAATAATATCAGTATATGTTAGTACTATATCAGGCATAGTAAAAACATCTGATCTATTCTTATCACCACAGTCGGAGAGGTAACAAGCAGGCAATTGATTCCCGATTGACGTTTCCTGCACATCAGATGGGCTATTTCCTTTTGCACAAGACTTAGATTGCAAAAATGTACTCAGGTAACAAGAATCGTAGACTATACCTGCAGCTAGGGTTGCCATTCGTCCGGGTTTCCCCGGATATGTTATAGTTTGGACGGCGCGTCCGGGGAGCGTCCGGGCGGGGCTTCATTTGTAGTCCAGCCCCCTTACCACCATCTCTTATTGCGATTCAATAACTGAAAAGAATGCTTATTCATACCAATGAATAAGCGACTCTATTCCATTTGAAATAGAGTTGTAACTGAAAAGAATGCTTATTCATACCAATGAATAAGCGATTCTATTCCATTTGAAATAGAGTCGCTTATTCATTGGTATGAATAAGCATTCTTTTCAGTTATTGAATCGCACTAAGAGATGGTGGTAAGGGGGCTGGGTTAAAATTTAAATCACTACCGCCCGCTAAATACTGCGAATAAGCATCTTGTCACAGAATAAAAAATATTACTAGTACTATAAAACACCCATGACATGTCCGGGTTTTAAGATTTAAAATCTGGAGTTATCACGCATGTTGTTCTGGTTGCTAGTGTTTAGAGATGACAACCCTTCCTGCAACACACTTTAAGTAACAGTACCTGTGACAGTACTACGTACAATATGCCACTCCCTGCTGGTCTCTCGTGTCGACCTCACCTCCTCTCTAAGACGAATCTGGAACAGTTTGTATGGCGCTGGACGCCCACATGCTTTTTAACGCTCACAGACGCTATTGTCTATGTAAACGATGCGACTTTTGTATCGAGTGGCCGGGGTGTGCTGCAGACAGAGCACTTATGGAGTTTGGTCGGTTTGATTATGTTAACATGAGTATTTGGAAATGAATTGCTCTTGTTATGTTATGTTAATGATTGTATTTGTATTTAATGTAACGATATTGGCAATTAAAAGCGACTCTTTTAATTGCCTTGAGTTTCTTGCCAGTTTTTCTCAAGAAGCCCCGTCGCCGGAACTGGCACTTAAATTCACTTTCACATTCAAGATAGTGTGATGAAAGTGAATCTAAGCTCTGCGGATTTAGATTAGTAATGATTTAGATACATATTCTTATATTTAATTTGTATGACATTTCAAAGTGCTTTATAAAGTCCAAGGAATAAAGATATTTTCATTTGATTTGATTTGACCTAACGCGAACAAAGAACTCGCATTAAGCACTCTGGATGGCTCCATCCATCGGCAACCGGTACTCGCCCACTGTCCCGTACTTCACTGATGGGTCTCACTGAAAATCAGTGCTAGGCTCACGCCGTGGTTTATACTGAATGAAATCCTTTTACATTAGGTGTGTGAACACACAATATAATAATTGGGGTGTAAGTGGTTTATCAGCATCTTTGAACCAAAGCCAACTTCACCTGCACGTGGTGCACCCTGCTGGCTGACAAACGAAGCTCTGGCGAAAAGAGAGGTAGGGAGCGTAATTGTAAGCTACCCGACTGGGGAATGTACCTCAACCTCACAGAATACCGCAGCCAAATAACAATTCCCTTGAGGGTTGTTGTGTTCCTGCGAGTGAGTGAGGTCACCAGAAAAGAAGGAGATGCTGCGATGGCAGCGGGGGTGGCGGCGCGCAAGTGATATATTATTTTAATACGGTTACGGTAACCGCTTCACATCAGGCGGGCCGTATGCTTGTCTGCCACCCGACGTAGTATAAAAAAAAATATTGAGTTTCAGATAAACTTGTTTCTATACTACATACAATGATTTATTGTATGTATATTTCTCTGTCTTTGTGTTTAATGTAATAAATTTTCCATTCATTGATTCATTCACTGTTTTGGATATGGATCTACCTTTATTCTAAGCGGCTTCCACACTGCCCTCTGCGGGTTGGCGGAGGCCAGTGTTTTCAAGCCGAACAAAGGCCACTGACTTAGTTAACGACTATCATTTAGCGACAATTGCCGAGACGACGGCATAACGACTTCGTGCTCTCTGATGCACGCACGAACTACTTTTAGACCAGGGGCCCTACCGGCGAAGCTGAAGCCGATTACCATCAGTTTTTTTTTTATTCCAAAAATAAGACCAATTTTTGGAATAAAAAAAAAAGCCGCTTAAATTAAAGTTATTGACAAACATCTTCAGCATATACCAGCTGAGCTAAACATAATTAGCAACAATCTAAGCAGTAGATTCATTGTCGCATTCCAAAATTCCGATGGTAATCGGGTTCAGCTTCGCCGTAAGGCACCAGGTGGATGTAAGATGGTTAAAAAAACTTCCAAATAAGGATCTCCATCATATGATAGACCACAGGCAAATCACAAATACCAATGTGAATTGTCTGTCTTCCTGTAATTGAAATCACCAGAGGAAAGGAGTTTTTTTTTAACCCGCCACACATTCTCACCACTGTGTCTCCTGTGTAGCCAGGATTAACAGCGGCGACCACCAAAAAAGGCAATGAACAATGAAGTCCATTGCAGTCCCGAGGGTAAGACTACAGCTGCCTTGGAACGCACAACGAATTTAATCAGAAGAAATTAGTAGGAGTAAGAAGCGAAATGAGATGTTACATTGCGGGGGGGGGGGGGGGGGTCGGTACACGAGCAATTATCTTTATACTATGTCTACAGGCTACAATAACTGTTTAACAACAGGCTGACTGTATGCTTCTTTGGCACCCGCGAAGCTTATTAAAATAAATAAATAAATATTGTCAGACAAATTACTGCCACTCCCACTGCCAACGCAACAACTCCTTCCGTTCTGGTAACCTCACTTACACTTAGGAACACAACAACCCTCAATGGAATTGTTTTCTGGCTGTAGTATTCAGTGAGGTGGAGGTACCTACTTCCCCAGTCGGGTAGCTTACAATTACGCTCCTACCTGTCTTTTCGCCATAGCTTCGTTAGCATGCAGGCGGGCAGTTTACAACTACGCTATACCCTACCTCACTTTTGCCAGAGCCAGTCAATCAGCAGGGTACACCACGTGCAGGTGAGGTTGGCTTTAGCTTTAAAGACCGTGGTGAGCCACTTACACCCCTCTCTCTCATCTCTAGAAAGACAGAATCTCTTATTCTGTTACAGAAACCGAGATTCACAAGGTATTTACCTCACAAAACACTGCCAGTTTCTTGTGCCTATAGATCAGTGGTTCCCAACCTTTTTTTGTTCCCGGACCACTACGAGGTTTTTGCCGCGTGACCCTAGTCTTCAACTGTCATATAAATCCATTATTCTTGTCATATAAATTCATTTGAGTGTTTCGTATAATAGTGCCCAATCTCTTTCATTATAAGTTGTATTACGGACCATAATTTACCTCTCACGGACCACTGGTAGGTTACCACCGGTGGTCCGCGGACCGTCGCGGACCACCGGTTGGGAACCTCTGTTATAGATTCTACGCGTAGTTTGCTTAAGTATACAATGTAAACTTGCTAGTAATTAGATAAAGCGGCGTGATGTCAGAGTGATTGTAATTGTATAGAGTGCTGTCATCATTGCTTAACTGCTGTTGATGGTGCCTCAGTTTTAGCTCAGTTTATACCAAACAATACATTTAGGCCCAAGTTCACCAACTTTTAAACCAGCTGTTTATAACATAAACCACCAATTAAATCTTCTCTATGACCGACTTCACCGAATAGTTAGTTTGTAAAACAGGCAATTATAAATAATCAATTGTTTAAACGAATCTTTTAAAAAATACTGTTTACATGCTAAAATGGCCACTGATTTCTGAAATAAATGACCGTTTTTGAATGAATAGGCTACTGTAAAATGAGAAAGTTCCTTAACCATGTAACATACAATATATTCGACCACATGTAACTGGAAGTGGTGCTTCTTTATTCTTTGTAGCAAAGTTACATGTGGTCGAATAAATTGTATATTACGGTTAAGTACTTTTTCATTTTACAGTAGTCTTTCATTCACTCTTTCAATCAAAAACGGCCAATTTAAAAACCAGCGACCATTTTAGTATGGTGACCAGTCATTTTTAAAAGATTCGTTTAAACAACTGATTATTTACAAACCAACTATTCGGTGACTCTGGCCTTAGTCACAGAGTAAGTTTTACATCAAAAGATCTTCACCAAAGACTTGTAAAATAAATTATTTTAAATTTAAGATATTTTTACCTATAGATGCGTTGTACCTGCCTTCACTATGCCAAGAAGAAAGCAATTGTCCGGTATCCGCGCAGTCTAATCAAAAACAAATATGCAGGTAAATTAGGTAGGTATTGAAAAGTTGTAGCTAAAATGTCTTCCTTCACATTCATTTTTTTTTAAATGCGTACTGCGTGTATACACGCGTAGGAATTGAGTCAGCGCTTTATAGCCAATTTTTACTGTCGTGCTATTCGCATATTGTCTGTCTATATGTAAAATGTCATAGATAAAAATATAAAATTATATTTTTGTCAAGACAGTAAATTATTATTAAAAAACCAAAACAGTTTGTCAGTAACAACGAAACATAGGTAGCGGTGGTGTACCAGTATCGTTTCCGTCTACTTGAGAACAAGTCCTTGTGAGAATCTGTCCTTATTCGAACAGAGGTGTATATAAAGGTGCCCAAAATTAACGCAAGATTTGAATTAAATAGAAAACAGACTTTTTAGTCTTCAGTTTATGATTTTTTAATACATACAGGAGAAAATTGAACTCATCATGAGGAAATTAAAGTCAAGGAAAATTTCGATAAAAGAGTCCGTGTGTACCGGCTAAGCCGTGGAAACCATTTGCCCGATGTGTTATTCCATAAATAACCCTATCCTATGTATATTATGATTCAATAAAAAAAATCACAAACTGAAGACTAAAAACTCTGTTTTCTATTTAGTTCAAATCTTACGTCAATTTTGGGACACGCGTTAGTATAATTATCACACATAACAGCGACGTGCAATTTAATAAATTGTAAGAAAAGTGACAGAAAAATTGGGGTGTAAGTGGATCATCAACATATTTGAACCAAAGCCAACTTCACCTGCACGTGGTGCACCCTGCTGACTGACAAACGAAGCTCTGGCGAAAAGAGAGGTAGGGAGCGTAATTGTAAGCTACCCGACTGGGGAATGTATATGGCTACGGTAATCGCTTCACATCAGGCGGCCCGTATGCTTGTCTGCCACCCGACGTAGTATAAAAAAAAATACGATTGTTAACAAAAGGTTACGGACCCCGTCTGTAGATTGTAAACATTATCAATAAAAAAAAAGAACAAAGGATGTAAGTAAACCCTTCTGTTCTATAATGGAACTTCTGGGAAATTTTCCTCTAAGTACTTTCGTAGAACAGAATTGTTTTCTTTATAAATTAAATTTAGTTACTGTTTGTAACTATCATACATTGTTACTATCCAAACGTGTCAACATCTAAATATAGAGTTCTGCATCACTGATAATGAGAGCCATTATACTTCTGATAGCAATAGCATCTGGGGCAAGTCATGCGCAAGCGAATGCATCTTGAGCTTTCTTGTATGCAACTGCATAAATAAATAATGTCCGTATGCCATAAATTATCGCTGAAAATAGTATTACGTTCAATTGCGGGATTTGCCGGGATTTGTATTCATATTCATTATTGTCTATTTCATAAGTAGTGATGTCCTGTTCCCGGTGAATTGCTTGTTTTTTTATACTACGTCGGGTGGCAGACAAGCATACGGCCCGCCTTATGTGAGGCGGTTACCTTCACATACCTTAGTCATATTAACGCTCGCAATATAAAATATCGCTCGCGCGCCGCCAGCCTGGTAACGCAGCATCTCCTTCCTTTCTGGTGACCTCACTCACTCGCAGGAACACAACAACTCTTAAGGGAATTGGTATGGCTGCGGTATTCCGTGAGGTGGAGGTACACTCCCCAGTCGGGTAGCTTACAATTACGCTCCCTGCCTCTCTTTTCGCCAGAGCTTCGTACACCACAACCACTTACACCTCAAAGCTTGCTCCATTATTCGTCATATCACTTGCATAGGAATTAATTCAAATTCAAGTTCTTTATTTGTCAGAATACAACATACAAAGTTTTTAATTTACTATTATTTCGGTTAAGGTATTCAACCTGACTGTATGCAGGTATGCAAATAAGTAGCAGAAAAAATAAAAATAATCTTTATCATAATGGTAATGTCACAATTAAATAATTATTCAAAATATAAACTACATAATAATATATGACATTTTATCGACCCTGATAGAGTTATAATGTGTTCAGATCCGATTTTTGATGGCAAAAATCAAAGTGTCAATATTTAATTTTAGCCCTTAAAAATCTTATATAAATACGCTCAACACATGGGGTGTAAGTGGTTCATCAACATCTTTGAACCAAAGCCAACTTCACCTGCACGCGGTGCACCCTGCTGACTGACAAACGAAGCTCTGGCGAAAAAAGAGGTAGGGAGCGTAATTGTAAGCTACCCGACTGGGGAATGTACCTCCACCTCACAAAATACCGCAGCCAAATAACGGTTCCCTTGAGGGCTGTTGTGTTCCTGCGAGTGAGTGAGGTTACCAGAAAGGAAGGAGATGCTGCGATGGCAGCGGGGGTGGCGGCGCGCGAGCGATATTTTATGTTGCGAGCGTTAATATGGCTACGATAACCGCTTCACATCAGGCGGGACGTATGCTTGTCTGCCACCCGACGTAGTATAAAAAAAAAAAAAAAAAACATCATTCTCTCTTCTTCAGCCGGGCAAAACCCGTTCCGTCCCTACTATACTCGTACCTACGAAATGTATTAAAATCTAGGCAACCGTTTAAAGGTTATCACGACATGCGAATTCATGCGATAACTCTTGAACCGGTGCGTTATTTGTCGCTTTTTAGGGTTCCGTACCCAAAGGGTACAAAGGAACCCTATTACTAAGGCTCCGCTGTCCGTCCGTCCGTCCGTCCGTTCGTCCGTCTGTCACCAGGCTGTATCTCATGAACCGTGATAGTTAGACAGTTGAAATTTTCACAGATGATGTATTTCAGTTGCCGCTATAACAACAAATATTAAAAAACAGAATAAAATGAATATTTAAGGGGGCTCCCATACAACAAACGTGATTTTTTTTGCTCGTTTTTGCTCGCAATTGATAACGGCAATAGGTAAGCGCTTGAAATACTCACATAATATTTAGTTATATATTCACTTAAAAAATACACGGCTCCCATACAACAAACGTGATTTTTTTGCCATAGATAATGGTACGGAACCCTTCATCACTTGGCCGGTTTTTTTTTCTTTTACCCAACTGCCGAAAGGAGGGTAATGTTTTTAGAGAGTACGTATGTCTTTAATTCTTTATCATTAATGGCTGTGGACCGTGTTTAGACACGACGGTATTGGGGTGTAAGTGGTTCATCAACATCTTAGAACCAAAGCCAACTTCACCTGCTCGCGGTGCACCCTGTTGACTGACAAACGAAGCTCTGGCGAAAAGAGAGGTAGCGAGCGTAGCGTAATTGTAAGCTACCCGGCTGGGAAGTACCTCCACCTCACAGAATACCGCAGCCAAATAACAATTCCCTTGAGGGTTGTTGTGTTCCTGCGAGTGAGTGAGGTCACCAGAGAGGAAGGAGATGCTGCGTGGGCAGCGGGGGTGGCGGCGCGCGAGCGATATTTTAAGTTGCGAGCGTTAATATGGCTACGGTAACCGCTTCACATCAGGCGGGCCGTATGCTTGTCTGTCACCCGACGTAGTATAAAAGAAAAAAAAAAAAAACGCTCCACAGCCTAAACCATTTTGAAGTACCTATCAGTATACTATTCTGATTTGGTAGCAACAAGGGAGAATTACCATGCGTTCAGATGATTTTGCAATTCATATTATTGGACTCGTTCTGTTCAAAAGGTGTTTTAGGTCGCGAATAGTGATAGATATTTAAAATCCGTGGTGCACGGCAGTTGAGCTTCACTTGTCTAGCCATCTCTTTAGGCTTTTAATGCCTCATTTGCCATATTGCTGTCTCTCACATTGCTAAGAAAGAGGAGAAGTCAAATTCCAGAAGCTCCTTACACCTACTGATTTCTTCTAATTAAATTCGTTGTGAGTTCCAAGGCAGCCGTAGTCCTACCCCTAGCACTGCAATGGAATTAGATAGATAGATAACTTTTTTATTTGCGCACTGAACACACAAAATACAGAAACTTAAAATAATTCTAATAATAAAACAGAACCTTGGAACACAACTCCAGTCCAACCGCGAGCTATCATCTAATAATATAGGATTTGGTCTGAGTATAGGAGCTCACAAACAAACCGAAGCCCCATCCCCCGCTCCGTTGTTCGGCGTGTGTTGTAGTGATACAAACAGGCAACAACTCAGTGTTGGACTTGCTCAGAGAGCAAAACACTGATTTTCAGTTATTGCCTTTGAGTAGGTGCTGGGCGCTTCCAAACGCGACAGACGTGTCAGCCACATATTTGAAAGACATTATACTTAATACGAATACATATTATAATAAAATTCAGCTACAAAATCAACCTTTATATTATTGATACTAAATATACGATAATAAATTCCGCATACAGAGTCACCATTACCTAAGCGATTGCACCGAATTCATTGTTCATTGCCATTTATTGTGGTCGCCGCTGTTAATCCTGGCTACACAGGAGACACAGTGGTGGTGAATTTATGGTAGGCCCCGCCCCGTTTAAATATGCGATATCATTAGATTAGTTCCACTAGTGGAAGTGACATAAGACACATTATTTCAATATGATGTCATATTTTCTAGCACGATTCACCATGTAGCTTTTCCATTTTGAACCTATAATGAATACTGATGGATTACACGTTCGCAATGTCGTATTGTATCGTGAAAACATGTAAAATGATGAATTTTGTATTTACACAAATGTAATCAAGTTTACGGTCGGCAACGCGTATGTGTTATAGGCGTTCATAGACTACGGTAACTGCTTACCATCGGGTGGACCGTATGCCTATTTTCCACTTTAGAAATAAAAAAAAATGTTGTCTGTTAAGTCGGTTTACGGAAGATAATTTTACGTGACAACGTTTTATGGAGTCTTTCGTCTACTCGGACGCATCGGCCGATGGAGTGGAAAAGAGCGTGCCTCTTTATCGCTTGTTCCGCGCTCACACTTGCACGCTCGTCTCAGGCGGAACGTGACAATGAGTCATGCTTTTTCGTCCATGCAGCCGTTATCACTACCTAGATCGATAAGCACAATAGACATAACACAATATTCAGAGTCTATGAATGACGTATTCTTACTCTATGCATCCAATCGCGTATAATTAGTCCGTTTGACAAAGTCTATTATAATTATAGTTTGCACGTGACTGTCACGGTCGGTATTATCGAACGGCGTGTGGTTTTGTTTATCATACTTGTGTTTGTGATTATATGCCACTTTCTCTTAGATTTATTTATATATTTATTTATCAACATACAGCACTATTACTTATACTGTGATACAGCTATCATTACAGGCAAATAATATCTAATGCGATACTGTAGCAAAATTATAATTGAATTTTTAAAATACAATGTTATGACATTGTATAAACTGACATACAGAGATAGACTTATTAGAGCGGGCGCTGTATGGAGTTGAGTGTGCAAAATATGAGGACCGCATTCTATAAACAGTTTTGAATTCAGAAAAGCTTGTAGATTATGATTCTGAATGTTGCCAGGAAGTTTCTTGGTCCAATTTTTTTTTATACCCCATTCCCTTGGATATCGAGTAAATGGACTGAACAAATGCTTTACAACAATTTTAATCATTGTTTTATTGAAAATTTTCAATTGTTTCTTATGATTAAAGACACTTATAGCTACTAAGTGGAAATAAAAAAATCAAAAAAAAAAATTAAACAAATATTGCTGAAAAAAAAAACATAAAAGGAAATTTTTACATAAGTAATCAAAAATTTTCATTTATATTTGTACAGTTTGTTTTTTTACCCTCGACGGAACGGAGACGGTATATGCGTTATTTGGCAGTTTTATAGTAACTTGTATACTTATTTATATTTATGTTGAAATTTAAAATAGAGATGGCAGCCCCCGACGGATTTTCTTGGATTTTTTATTAAGTTCATAGCATAAATTCTTTAAGTCGGAGGTTTCAAAATTATTTTATCCTTTTTCAACTACGTTTTAACCGTCGTGTGTTTTTTCAAAATTTTTAATTTTGTTGTTATTTCAAACTTTTTAGAGAGCAAGCGAAGGTATTACAATTGAAAACCGCATCAGAATCAGACTAGTAGTTTTGGTTTTGCACAAGCAAATGTTTACTGCAGCGCCCTCTGGTGAGTTGTCACTGTAACATCTATCTAAGAATATGCACCAATCAAACTCGGACCCATCACTGAAAACCGCATCAAAATCGGACTCGTAGTTTTGGAGACAAATGGCAACATTGGTTGCACAAACAAATGATTACTGCAACGCCCTCTGGTGAGTTGTCACCGTAATACTTATTTAAGAACATGCACCAATCAAACTCGAACCCATCACTGAAAACCGCATCAAAATCGGACTCGTAGTTTTGGAGATATTTATTGGCATTTGGCAACATTGGTTTCACTAACAAATGTTTACTGCAGCGCCCCCTGGTGAGTTGTCACTGTAATACCTATCTAAGAACATGCACCAATCAAAACCAAACCCGTCACTGAAAACCACATCTAAATCGGACTCGTAGTTTTGGAGATAAATGGCAACATTAGTTTTACAAACAAATGCTTCATTTGGCCGTGTGGTTTCCGGCAGACTAGAATAGAATCACTCCATCTCTTCCCGTGGATGTCGTACAAAGCGACTAAGGGAAATACATTATCAAACATCGATCAGGCCTCCCCAACCCGTTTGGCCTGCGTGGGGAGTGTAGGCCAAATCCTCCTTCTGTCTGGGACGGATGAGAGAGGGTCGTGCTCCTGTAGTGGAGACTAAAATGACCTGATGATGATGATGATGAGTGGCTTCATTTATTATGTGATCTGTCAAACGTGCAAAATAAAACCTGAGTTTACTATCGACATCAACCCATTTGGTTCAAACATGTTGATGAACCACTTACACCCAACTGTAACTGTATGCATGAAACTGTATTAAAAAAAAAAAAAAGAATGGTAAATAAAAGTCACTAGCTCGGTATAATAATAATTGTTAACAAAAAAACACGAATGCAGTAAAATTTACTTTCAATGCATATTGACTCTATTTTCATTTTTCGAGCAATTGTATTGAAAAAAATTGAATATTGAAAACTGTTTACTTCGGGAGATAATTAATCGATGATGAAATGTTATCATTCAATGTTGAAGTTTTCCACAACCATTTCGGAGGAAACTGTGGTAAATTTAAAAATAGAATTAGCCGAATTCCTAAACAAAAATACCACACCAATAATTTCGCTGTCGAACTGCGCAAAACATGCCGACATGGAACTGGGACTAAGAATAAATCAACACATGAGCAACTTGGTGTTTTGCCGTCAAATGACAGACTCATCGTAGGTAACCGTTCTGCCCACCTAGCCAAGTGTAATTCGTAGCGTAAAGAACGTTAGATAGATCACGTGACATTTGTCAATTCTCATACTAAAATGTTCGATTTTGACAAATGTCACGTGATCTATCTAACGTTCGTTACGCTACGAATTACACTTGGCTAGGAGGGCAGGACCCCTAGCAAAGTGTAATTCGTCTCGTAACGAACGCTAACTTACGATAAAGAACTCATACTAAAGTGTTAAATAGATCACGTGACATTTGTCAATTCGAATTTCGAACATTTTAGTATGAGCTCCACGGTTCAAATTAGCGATCGCTACGCTTTTCTACTTCGCAAACTGCCATTTGGCTAGCCCCGCTGGGTAGAGTAGAGATGTGCAAAATACGCAACATTTTGGATAAATTCTCAATAAGTGCCTAACCCTAAGACGATTGGATATCTACATCTTGCGGAAAGCTGATCATCGCTTAAGGCTCAATTTACACCGTCGCGGAATGGAATTGAAACGGCTTTTTGTAACGAATATAATAATAATGAAGTTCATATCAATAAACTTAAACACGATCAGTAGCTAGTGCAATTTCCGAGAATGCGCGAGGATTCCCCGGAAGATGCGCGACCTTTTTTGCCTCGTATTTAAGTTTTTATGTTACACAATTGACATAATTGTTATACAATTGGCCGTGTGGTTTCCGGCAGACTAGAATAGAATCACTCCGTCTCTTCCCGTGGATGTCGTACAAGGCGACTAAGGGAAATACATTATGCCATCAAAAACATAACTTGTAAAAAAAACCAAGTCTCGCAACTAGGGCATGCAATTCGAGTATTCGAGTATTCGTTTTATTCGAGTATTCGCCCTTGTTTAATATTCGAATACTATAAACTTAGTATTCGAGGTTTCTGAGTTTTTCGAATAGTATAAAATTGAATATTAAATAACTAGTAAAATAGATAATATATATAATAGATAATAGATAGATAATAAGAGATGCAGTTCTTTTGACGCAAATGAACTTTAACACTCATCTAGTTCATTTAGTTCAATTACTTCAATTACTTCTGTAGTTCTTTTGATTCACTAGTTCAGTTTAGTTCAATGTATCTTTGATTCAATCGACTCAGTAGTTTTATTGACTGATTCCTTCTACATTCTTCTCAATTCTATTGCATCATTTTGATGACATTGTATTTTTGTATTAAATAAGTATAACAAATTAAATCTATAAATATAAAATTCAAAGTCCTGACTGACTGATATATCAACGCACAGCCCAAACCGCTGGGTCTACAAATTTCAAATTTGGCACGTAGGTTCCTTATGACATCTAGGGGTACACTAAGAAAGGATTTTTCAAAATTTATCCCCTAAGGGGGTGAAACGGGGGTCCAAAGTTTGTATGGGGAAACGAGATTAGTTGGACTATTTTATTCGAAACTTTACACGAGTACTTCTATAGTATAAATGAGTATACATGTGTTGTACTTCTATATATATAAATGAGTAAACATGTGTTTCAGGATTTTTCAATATTCAACCCCTAAAGGGGTGCAATAGGGTGAAAAATTCTGAAAATCGTCACGGGTATTGTTTGTATACTTTATCGGGTCGCTGATTACGAAAATACTAACTATTTTCTAATCAAACGTAGCCGACGTGACATAAAATCCCCCCTGTGGGGGTGCAATGGGCTTGAAATGTCATAATATCAACATTGGTGTTGATTCTTAGTTTGGTTTTCTGAGACATCAATTACCAAAATAGCATCGATTTGAAAATGTCAACCCCTAAAAGGGTAAAATGGGGTCAAAAAGTCTGAAAATCGTCATGGGTATTGTTTTTATGGTTTATCGGGTCACTGCCCCCTTACCACCATCTCTTATTGCGATTCAATAACTGGACAGAATGCTTATCCATACCAATGAATAAGCGACTCTATTTCAAATGGAATAGAGTCGCTTATTTATTGGTATAAATAAGCATTGTATTCAGTTATTGAATCGCATCTCAACGTGGCTAACGTGATCATCATCCTCTATAGAAGTGCGATGAGGTTGAAATGTCTATATATCAATATATGTGTCGTTTTTACGGGTTTTTGGAACGCCAATTCATACTAAGTAATATTATAAATGCGACAGAATGTCTGTTACCTCTTCACGCTTAAATCGCTGGACCGATTTAGATGAAATTTGGTTGAGAGATACCTTGAGTCCTGGGAAAGGACATACTTGATAGTTTTTATCCCAGAAATTACCTATTATTGTTATTTATTGTACCCGTAGGGCGGTAATTTGACCATCATCCCCTATTGGGGTGCGATGGAGTTGAATTGTCAAAATTGAGGTGAAAAAGTCCGAAAATCGTCATAGGTTACGAAAAAACATCTATTTAACAATCCTACATAGCGACGTGACAACTCTGTAAGAGTGAAATGGGGCTGAAATGTCATAATATCATTATGGGTGTTGATTCTATGGTTTTCTGGGACGTTAATTACAACAATGGCATCGACTTGAAAATGTAACGTGGTGGACACGAATTACTTAAAAAGATTTTTCAAATTTTACCTCTAAGAGGGTGAAACGGAGGTCCAAAGTTTGTTTGGGAAAACGAGATTAGTTGGTTTATATGGGCAAATGTGATTGACTATTTTATCCTAAATTTTACACGAGTTCTTCTATTGATTAATGAGTAAACACGTGTTTGCCCCGTATATCACGCGAGCGAAGCCGCGGGCGAAAACTAGTATTTTATAAATTTCCTTACAAATATTGATTTTCCATCAAACTTTTCACAGGCTTAGGACTGTCAACCTTGAGTAAAAAGAAATTATTTAGTGGTTAAAATAATAATTAATATAAAAATTGAGCCTTGTATCTTTACTACTATAGCATATTTTCGCTAACAGCTTATGGTTCTTATGTCCTTAGCCTTAGAGTTCTAATTCGGTCAGTCAATCACGCACGAAACTATCTGTTTCGTTTTATCTCGAACAAATTCAGAATCTTCCGTACTTTTCGCTCTCTATCGCTAGCAATTTTGGCATTACAACGTATCTCTCTCATTCTAGCTCGTACGCTTTATGTATTTCCGTTCTTTTTACTCTTTGTCACTCGATTGAACTAAATGACGCAGTGAACTATATGGGACAAGAAAGAGTGAGTGACAAGAACCGGCTTGTATGGTGAACTGGTACATTTGAACTACTCACTCAGGAACTACACAAGTCTACTCGGGGGTTTGCGCGCGCGGTGATAAATGACTGATGCCGTCATCCGCCATTTTAAACCAAATCCAACAATTAGAGACAAAACCCTCTGATACCAGATTATGATAATACCTATACCATGGGGTAGAAAACCAGAGATCACACAGAGTCAGCCAACTTTTTGTTGTTTATGTTGTCTGTTGAGACAAACAGACATGTTTATGCACACAAATGTTTGATTTGAGCTGAGTCTGAGTTGGGTGTTTTTTAAGTATTATGTATATGCATTTATGTACAAAAAAAATGTATTTTAAGTACATTTATCACTTATCTAGTAGCTTTGCGTTTAGTTTGGGACTAGACGGCGCTGTGTAAATTGTCCAGAATTATTTATTTATTTATTTATGTAATGCCTAAAACTGCATTGAAATCCGTTGCGTAGTTTAAGAGATCTAAGCACACAGACAGCGGTTGCGACTTTATTTTATACTATATAAAGAAGATATTCGAAAAACTCGTAAAACTCGAATAACTCGAATAGTATGAATCATGATATTCGTAAAACTCGAATACTAAAATCGGGCGAATATTGCATGCCCTACTCGCAACTCAGTTCTTCTACCGTAAAAAATCTACAGACCCTACTTAAGGGACCTTCCCTCTTAACTTATTACGTAATTAGCTAACCAAACAACATCTCATACTGACCATATCAATATTAAAAATCTTTTATGTTGTAAATGAACAGATTGACTTGGCCATCGCACTAAACAATCTAATTTAATATAATATGTATCACTTATGAGATACATTGTGTTTTCATGCAATGGCCAAGTCGATCTGTTTATTTAAAACATAAAAGATTTTTAATATTGATATGGTCAGTATAAGATGTTGTTTAGTTAGCTAATTACGTAATAAGTTAAGAGGGAAGGTCCCTTAAGTAGGGACTGAATGAATTAACCGACTTGGTATTACATGAGATCCATGTAATACCAAGTCGGTTAATTCATTCAGTACAACTTTTTACGGTAGAAGAACTGAGTTGCGAGACTTGGTTTTTTTTACAAGTTATGTTTTTGATGGCATCTCATTGCTTTTTGTAGATAAGTAGTCCTCCTTTTTCCTATCCGGTACTAGTTCTTGAGCTTCAGCCATAGTTTTTCTCAAAGCCCACTTCCTGTCTCTAGGGATTTTTCTCGGAGGCTTTGATGTTAAAATTTTTGACAAGTTTGGACAGTAAATACTTCCTAGTCTATTGTATAATTAACTAGCGACCCGCCCCGGCTTCGCACGGGTGCAATGCTGATACTAAATGTACTACAGAAGGTCTTTGCGCTTTGTCCTATCCAGTCCTTCCCCAGTTATAGGCACACGCCGCCGGCTCCGCGGCCGGTACCGCCACAGCCGTTATGTCCCTGCATTTTAAATGTGTAATATCTTCTAAACTATTCATTTAAATTACATGCTGTGAAGGGCCATATTGATCTATATTAAATGCGCAATGTATTTAAGGTACTTAATTGGATAAGGATTAATTCTGTATTGCTTAAAATCGCTTCGTAAATAAGGCATTATTTCTTGTAAAAAGCAAAGGATAAAATAACGGTTATTGTGTGTTACCACTAAGAGATAGACATATACCATCGCGAACTTTTTTGTAGACCATTTTAAGGTGAACAATACTGTACTACATTATTTTGATCTATCTCGTTGGGTTGAGCCAGCGTTTGCAATGAAAGAGCAAAAAAATGTGTTTATTTACGACATCACATTAGAAACCTCTAAATTATCAGTGTTTTTCTACTATGTTATGCATATATTATACATATAAACTTTCCAGTTGAATCACTCTATCTATTAAAAAAAACCGCATCATAATCCGTTGCGTAGTTTCAAAGATTTAAGCATACATGGGGACATAGGGACAGAGAAAGCGACTTTGTTTTATACTATGTAGTGATAAAAACTATTAACTAGAATTCGTATATCTATCATCATCATCATCAGCCTGTATCTACCCAATGCTGGATATAAGCCTTCCCCAATTCTCTCCACCAAATACGATCTTCCGCCTTCCGCATTCAGCAGCTTCCAGCCGTTTTCTTAAGGATATCGGACCATCTAGAAGGAGGGCCAACGCTTCGTTATCCTACGCGCGGGCTCCTAATGTCTTCCTCCGCCATCTGCCATCACTTACTCGGCAGATGTGACCGGCCCATTACCACTTCAGCTTGCAAACTCTAAGAGCTATGTCAACAACTTTGGTTCTTCGTCGAATTTCTTCGTTCCGGATTCGATCCTTCGGAGAAATCCCGAGCATATGCCATACAATTGTGTATATTTTTTTCTTGTTGCAATTTTTTTACTTCGTGAGATAAAACGTAGTAACAATATGTACAAATTTTAATCATCATCGTCTGCGGATGAATATATATATATATATATATATATATATATATATGGCATCTCATTGCTTTTTGTAGATAAGTAGTACTCCTTTTTCCTATCCGGTACTAGTTCTTGAGCTTCATATTCATATTCTATATATATATATATATATATATATATATATATATATATATAATATTATATATATGTATATATAATATGGGATAAAAATTATATATTTTTTATCCCATGGAAATAAGATGTTTTTCCGGGATAAAAAGTAGCTTATGTCACTCTCCAGACCGTAAACTATCCCCATTAAAAAAATGATAATACAGGTATACTGATTCTTTTACCGCAAATGTAACTTTGTAATCCCATATGTTTATATGGGATTACAAAGTTATTTATGCAGTTAGCGTATCTAGAAAACTGGACGGAAATTGCAAAATATTTTAATTTTTCCTTGATTTATACAGTAAACACGAATTGTATTCTAAATTTGAAGCTTCTATGTCTGCTAGAAGTGCCTTAGAATTTTGATGATCGGTGAGTCAGTGAGTGAGTGACAAAATTAAGGAACTTTGACTAGTTATAATTCTAAAACTACTGGTTCAAATTGAATGAAATTTTAAATATACCGTGTTTATACAATACCTTCTTGGTTACTAAAAATTCAGGCTCCTAGTTTTATCCACAACAAAGTTATAGGGGGTCGAAAAAGGCTCGAAGTGCTTCGAGAAAAGGATGGTAGGTACAGCCGTGCCGCTTTTTGCTCGACTTGGTGGGGGCACTGCCGTGCCCCCAGATAAAACATCGATTCCTTGATTTATACAGTAAACACGAATTGTATTCTAAATTTGAAGCTTCTATGTCTGCTAGAAGTGCCTTAGAATTTTGATGATCGGTGAGTCAGTGAGTGAGTGACAAAATTAAGGAACTTTGACTAGTTATAATTCTAAAACTACTGGTTCAAATTGAATGAAATTTTAAATATACCGTGTTTATACAATAACAAATCTGCGTGTTCACACACGTTGCAATATATAAAACTTTGAATAGAAAAAAGAAAAAACGTGACTGATTTTATTTACTCACTCCCAGATAACGATCTGGGAGTGAGTAAATAAAATCAGTCACGTTTTTACTTTTTTCTTATATCACTAAAGTGACAAACAAGCATACGGCCCGCCCGATGGAAAGCAGTTATAGTAGCCTATAAAGGCTTGTAACACCATCGACATCACACACGCGTTGCAATATATAAAACTTTGAATAACTGAAGATTTTTTTATTTGTATACAAAAACTAGCTGTCCCGGCGAACTTCGTACCGCCTAACAATCAATGAATGTCGTGGTACATATTAGCTGAACTAAATTTATGATTTTATGGAATTAAAACAATGAATAGTAGAAAATAATAGAGAAGCTCGATGGCGTCATTGCGCGTGTCAGTCTAATTGAACACGCAAGTTAAGCAACGTCGACCGTAGCCTGTACACGGATGGGTTTATATTACCTCGAGCTCCTCCGTGATTCGAAAGACACGTTAAGCCGTCGGTCCCGGTTGTTATCATTAGCTCATCTTGAGCTCCTCCGTGCTTCGGAAGGCACGTTAAGCCGTCGGTCCCGGTAGTTATCATTAGCTCATCTTGAGCTCCTCCGTGCTTCGGAAGGCACGTTAAGCCATCGGTCCCGGTTGTTATCATTAGCTCATCTTGAGCTCCTCCGTGCTTCGGAAGGCACGTTAAGCCGTCGGTCCCGGTTGTTATCATTAGCTCATCTTGAGCTCCTCCGTGCTTCGGAAGGCACGTTAAGCCGTCGGTCCCGGTTGTTATCATTAGCTCATCTTGAGCTCCTCCGTGCTTCGGAAGGCACGTTAAGCCGTCGGTCCCGGTTGTTATCATTAGCTCATCTTGAGCTCCTCCGTGCTTCGGAAGGCACGTTAAGCCGTCGGTCCCGGTTGTTATCATTAGCTCATCTAGAGCTCCTCCGTGCTTCGGAAGGCACGTTAAGCCGTAGGTCCCGGTTGTTATCATTAGCTCATCTTGAGCTCCTCCGTGCTTCGGAAGGCACGTTAAGCTGTCGGTCCCGGTTGTTATCATTTAATGACAGTCGTTAAGTTAAGTCAGTGGCCTTTAGGCGGTTCGAAAACACTGGCCTCCGCCAACCCGCAGTTGAGTAGCGTGTTGGAGTACGCTCTAAACCCCTTCGGTTGAGGGAAGACCCGTATCCATAAAAACTGAAGATTTCATAAAACTAAAGATTTCCTTATTGTTATTTTTTTTTTTAAAAAAACGTTTTGTTTTATTTTTTTTATTTTTGAAATAGGTTTTATCATTTTGGTGATTTGTAATTGTCATTTCTTTTGATGTTTACTCTGATTTGATTCTTGCGCTCGAACCCCATGGGAAAAGCGTTTTCACCCCTATCGATTTGACATTTTTAAATTTTCATAACAAATCACAGACAACTTTCGCGACATAAAAGTGACACCAATCGATTTGACGTTTTGATATTTGACAACCAATAAATATCGTAATCCCTTTTTCAACTGACACTTTCATTTGTATGGGAAAATGTTTTTTCTTTTATTTTATTTTTTCGAGAATTTTCCAATGTTTTTAAGAGTTATTCTGCTATTCGGGATGGAAACAAATCCAACAAATCAAAAACCATGGCAATCGGTCCAGCCGTTCTCGAGTTATAAGTGTTGGAACAAACACGACTTTCTTTTATATATATAGATACAAAGAAAAGGAATAATTTTGTCCTCATTTGTAGGAAAATGCCCATGTTTACTGACTTTGAAACTAACCTTTACCAGTAACTGTATTGAAAATTTAATCTTCAATACTAAACGTTTCCTTCTGTGATTTATATTGAATATTCCTTTTACCATTGAACAAATCTACAATTTCCTTCTGTTGAAGGAAAATACTATGTCGGAGCAAGAATTTTCTTTGTTTCACTGAATTGCATCATGTTGGCGAAAATGGCATTCGCCTATTTCAGTCTGCCAACTTCACGTAGATAGACATCATATTATACACAATATAATTAATTATACACAATACAACTAGCAGAATTTCACAAACATGTACAAAGGCGGGCTTATGTCTATAAGAGATCTCTACCATCCAATTTAGCATACATTTGAATACAGGGTGTCGGGAGGATGTAGGATTCTGGAAGAGATAAATTTAAGGTTGACTGTATTTACCCGCTTATGTATATCGAATAAAAAGAGCTAGCCTTCGCATATGGGAATTTTTAATCAAGTCCCACATATGCTACCCCTTTACAGTCTCAATTTTCATATAACCTCTATCCGTAGGTGGAAAATCGAGGTCGTAACTGTGGTAACAATCTTTATTTTTGAAATGTGTAGTGGCACAGTATAAGCAAACCCCGGCCACTCCATACAAAAATAGCGCTTTTGCATGTAGTAACCAAATGACGTCTGTACATGTGCCTATGTTTGAGTGACGTTCTCTAGGGCTGACATTATTCAATTATTAGTCGAACATGTAGGGGGGTGTAAGTGGTTCATCAACATCTTTGAACCAAAGTCAATCTCACCTGCACGGGGTACACCCTGCTGACTGACAGACGAGGCTCTGACGAAAATAGAGGTAGGACATAGCGTATTTTTTAAGCAGCCCGACTGACGAACAATGACAAATAACAATTTCCTTGAGGGTTGTTGTGTTCCTGCGAGTGAGTGAGGTCACCAGAGAGGATGGAGTTGCTGCGTTGGCAGCGGGGAGCGCGCGAGCGATATTTAATGTTGCGAGCGTTAATATGGTTACGGTAACCGCTTCACATCAGGTGGGCGTAGTGAAGAAAAAAAAACGTGTGGCACTCGGGGACTGCCGCGGTAAAGCTATTGCATAGCATTTTTTATCAACTAATGCTCGTTTGCTCGTTCATCCATCCATCCATCCATCCACCCATCCATGCATCCATCCATCCATCCATCCAGCCAGCCAGCCAGCCAGCCAGCCATCCATCCATCCATCCATCCATCCATCCACCCATCCATCCACCCATCCACCTATCCATCCACCCATCCATCCATCCACCCATCCATCCATCCATCCATCCATCCATCCATCCATCCATCCACCCATCCATCCATCCATCCACCCATCCACCCACCCATCCATCCATCCATCCATCCATCCATCCATCCATCCATCCATCCATCCATTTATCCATCCAAAAAAAAATGTGTGTACAAAAAAACATTTATTTTTTATTTTTCATGTATTGAGACATCCATTCACTGCACAAGTACCAACTCTCATCTTTTACATACTCCCATATTTTAAACTGAATGGAGAATAAAATACAAGCGACGTCAATTCGCACGTTGTGGCATTCCTTGCGAACGGTTCCAAATCGGTCTCATAGGGGAGGTGAGGTCGACTAGTGAGAGCGGCAGAGAGTGTCCATACTGTACGTTAGTACTATTACTTATACTGTGGTATAAGTAATAGTACTACGTACAGTATGGTTTCTCCCTGCCGCTCTCTCGTATCGACCTCACCTCCCCTCCGAGACAAATCAGGAACAGTTTGTATGGCCCCGCACGCACACACGCTCATTCACGCTCTGCACAGTCAACATTGTTTATGTAGTAATAAACAACGCGACATTTGTATGGAGTGGCCGGGGTGTGGTAGTGGGCAACTCTAGTGTAGTGTGTTTTCGGGTCGCTTGTATGAAACTGCCGCACTGTAGTACACACTGTGCTAAAAGATTAAGAGGGGAATCATAAAACATTATCGGAGAGGATACTAAAAATAAATTTATGATCTCAGTACTGGATGGACAGAACAGTGATCCTATTATCGAAACCACTTACGCGGTTAAGGAGCGCTGCTAAAGTGATGAAATGTTAACATGTGCCGACATCAAAATGTACATATACTTACTTATGTATATGTATGTACTAGCTGACCCGGCAAACGTTGTCTTGCCATAAAAAATAGATAAGAACCTATTCTCAGACCTACTGAATATGCATATAAAATTTCATCAACATCGGTCAAGCAAGAAGTTTGTCTTCTATAAGAAATATCTTAATATATAAAATTCTCGAGTGTTAGTTACCATACTCCTCCGAAATGGCTTGACCGATGTTTAGCTGGCTCGGTCAATTATTAGGGGTTGTCCCAGCCCCATGAGAGGGAGGGGGGGGGGGGGCTCCTGGGTCCCCCTTGGATCCGCCATTAGTGACCACAGTATAAACCAAACAAGCGTACTGCCCGCCTAAATAACTCAAAAGCAACGCGGTTACCGCAGTCAAGTCGTTGGAGAGTATGGTATAGAAGAGGCTCGTCAATCGCCATCATCTTAGATCCAAAGCACTTAAATATAGAGATTGTATTGAAAAAAAAAACGGATCAGAAGTATATTCGCATCGCTATCGTAAATAGGTCAAAGCTAATTTGTTATCGGTAATCAATAATAGGGCGTAGTATAGTATGCACATGGCTCGAACCACGTGACAAACCTTGACCGTGAAAGGCGGCCTCTTGCCAAAGTAGAGCAATAAAGAGTAAGGGCTCTTATAGCTCTGTCACTATGCCTACTCAACGTTTTTTTTTATTTTATATATACACTACGTCGGGTGGCAGACAAGCATACGGCCCGCCTGATGTGAAGCGATTACCGTAGCCATATTAACGCTCGCAACATAAAATATCGCTAGCGCGCCGCCACCCCCACTGCCAACGCAGCATCTTCTTTTCTGGTGACCTCACTAACTCGCAGGAACATAATCAACCCTCAAGGGAATTGTTATTTGCACAGAACAAAAAAAACAGTTTTTTGTGTTCGGTGGTTATTTGGCTGCGGTATTCTGTGAGGTGGAGGTACATTCACCAGTCGCGTAGCTTACAATTACGCTCCCTACCTCTCTTTTCGCAGGGTGCACTGCTTGCGTTGAAGTTGGCTTTGGTTCAAAGATGTTATAAACCCCTTATACCCCAAAACGTACGTATACTCAACCTTTGCCGCGATGTGGCCCTCACTGGCCTACACCTTTTTTAACCTCACTGACTCACATCAGTTTGTTAAGTCAAGTCAAGTCAGCCAAGTGGTCTTCAGGGGGCTTAAAAAACGCCCACCAGCCCCCTTACCACCATCTTCCGACACCATCAAGCGACTCTATTTCAAATAGGATAGAGTCGCTTATTCATTGGTATGAATAAGCATTCTATTCAAGCTAAGGGGGCAGCCCGCAGTTACGCAGCGTGGTAGTGTATGCCTAAACATCTCTTCCTTGACTAGCTCGGTGGTCGAATCCACTGTCCACTTTGACTTCGGAGTCGCGGGTTCGATCCCCGCAGAAGACAAGTATTTGTGTGCATGAACATGTCTGTTTGTTTTATATTTACAAAAATAAAGAAGTGTGTACATATTTAAAAAAATAATGTTTAAGTACATATATTTATCAGTCTAGTATCCACAGTACAAGCTTTGCTTAGTTTGGAACTAGTTGGCCGTGTGTAATTTGTCCAGGAATATTTATTTCATCATCATCATCATCAGGTCTATTTTAGTCTCCACTACAGGAGCACGACCCTCTCTCGTCCGTACTAGACGGAAGGAGGATTTGGCCTACACTCCCCACGCTGGCCAAACGGATTGGGGAGGCAATATTTATTTATTATTATTTATTTATCATTTGGTTGTGGCGAGACCAGCCCCCTTACTACCATCTCTTATTGCGACTCAATAATTGAATCGATTGCTTATTCATAGCAATTAATAAGCGACTCTATTGCTTTTGAAATAGAGTCGCTTATTCATTGGTATGAATAAGCAATCTATTCAGTTATTGAGTCGCAATAAGAGATGGTGGTAAGGGGGCTGTAACCCAGTAGTGGGATGAATATGAATTGATAATAATATTATTTCGGTTTAGTTATTTACACAGACGAAATCGTGTGCGGAAGCTGGTGTGAAGCAATATTCACTCCATCATCATCAGGTCCATTTTAGTCTCCACTACAGGAGCACGCACCACCCCCTCTCGTCCGTCCTAGACGGAAGGAGGATTTGGCCTACACTCCCCACGCTGGCCAAACGGGTTGGGGAGGCCTGATCGATATTTGATAATGTATTTCCCTTAGTCGCCTTGTACAACATCCACGGGAAGAAACGGAGTGATTCTATTCTAGTCTGCCGGAAACCACACGGCCAGAATGATTTATTTCACTCCATAGAATGATTTATTATTCAATCTGTAAACTTATCGTCAGTCACTCGTACTTTGAATATTGAACAAGAGATCCCGTGGGAACGATATGCGGGCAGAATAAAACGTGCATCGGTCAATCACCTAGGCCACTTACCCTCTCTAGATGGCCCGAGGACCTCAAAAAAGTATCTGGTAGCGGTTGGATTCGTCAAGCGGAGGTTCGCATATCGTCGTTGCGACTTTAAGACCTCTCATGTGTAAAATTCATCTTTGCGAGACAATCAATAAAAACCGTCTACTGAAAAAAATATAAGGAAACTAAAACAGAAGATACAAGAGATAAGCAGATTATTTTATGCTTTTTACGTTGTTATTGAAAGAAAGTAATTGTAATAAAAAAAATAAAAACCAATTCAACGTGACACATAAGAGGTTTTGATCTAGCGATTTTACACATAAGATATTTTATCATTTTAATTTCCTTAAACTATAAGTTAGTCATACTATTAAAAACTCTCATGTGTATTATGTGTAGAGATCTTGAAGTCGCAACGACGATATGGTGGAAAGCATTGGGAAAGGCCAGTAGTATATACAAATAACTTATAAATAAAATACCTACTTAAATATAACTTAGAAATAAATAACTATAAATAATGAAGCCCCGCCAAATCGTTACCCACTTGAAAAGTGCCCAAAAGACTGGCAGCATTGCCACGTTGAATGGCAATGCTAATCCTCTGGCCGAGATATTGGCCAGATCTTTGGTCATGTGATACTTCGATCAATTTTTTTGATAACTGTTGAAACAGTTTATGTGCTGATGGTCCCCACGGACCTAGCGTCCAGTAGTAGGTATGTAGATACAGGCTGATAACAATGATGATGATGAAGGTGTCAAACAAGCATACCGCCTGATGGAAAGTAGTTACCGAAGAATATGGACGTTTTAAAACTAGGGCCATTACACGCGCGTTACCGCCCCTGTAACAACCTATTCACGCTCTTTTTGAAACACCCCAAGCTGAGACTACAGCTTGGGGTGTTTCAAAAAGGGCGAAAATACAGCGAAAATAAAGGCCTGGGAAATCCTCGACAGGCAGTTTATTCCACAGCTTGATAGTACGTGAGAGAAAACTTCTCTGGAACTGCACAATACTTAACCAATTAGGTTCTAAAGTGTGATGATGAATTCCCAGTCTTTAGCAAGCAGTGCGAGTGCAACTGTAGACAGAGGTCGTGAGCATCATGTCAACTCCTCTGAACACACAACATTGTACAATCAGTAGAACACACAAAGGGACGCAAAATCTCTTCTCAGATTTAAAGGCTAAACCGTCTGGCAGTTTGGATTCGTCAACATTTTTACAACCGTCTGGCAGTTTGGATTCGTCAACATTTTTACCGAAGACTATGCTATTATTATTAACCTGTATTATATGTATTATATTATATGGTATTTTCTATGTATTATATGTATGTATTTACAAAAAAAAATGTATTTAAGTAGTATATCAGTTATCTAGTATCCATAGTATAAGCTTTGCTTAGTTTGGGACTAGATGGCCGTGTGTAATTTGTCCTGGAATATTTATTTATTATTAACCGTTTTTGAGGTATAACTTCTCAAAGTTTATTTTTTTTATACAAATAAGGGGGATAACAAGCAAGTTGGCGTGGAAAGCAATCATCTCCGCTCATGGAGATCAACAACACGAAGGGGTCGCCGATCCGTTGCCAGCCTTCAATAGGGAAATGGGCAATGTTCCCCCAAACCATCCCTAAACCAATGAGCAACACTTCTAAAAAGTCTTGGTCTTATTCTAAAAAGTTCTAATACCACAATATAAATCATAGTATCATCTACAGTATGGCCACTCCCTGCCGCTCTCTCGTGTCGACTTCAACTCCCCTCTGAGACGGATCTGGAATAGTTTGTATGGCGCCGCACGCACACACCCTCATTCGGGCTCAAGTAGTAAACGACGCTACATTTGTATAGAGTGACCGGGGTGTGTGGTATTACCAGAAATGCCAGCCATTGTTTATACGCAATCATCTAGTTCAAATGATTAGAATAGATTCATAAACTCAATCACGCTGCTCAATTGTTAGTTGGCGGAGGTCAGTGTTTTCAAGACACTTGTTTGACTTGGTTTAACGACTGTTATCTTATGACAACAGCCGGGACCGATGGGTAACGTGTCCTCTGAAACACGGAAGAGCTCGAGTTAAATAAGCCCATCAATGGACAGGCTACGGTTGACGTCGCTTAACTTGTGTGTTTGATTAGTTTGACACGCGCAACGACGCCACCGAACTCTTCATCGAGGTCTCATCATCAGGTCATTTTAGTCTCCACTACAGCAGCACGACCCTCTCTCGTCCGTCTCAAACAGAAGGAGGATTTGGCCTACACTCCCCACGCTGGCCAGACGGGTTGGGGAGGCCTGATCGATGTTTTATAATGTATTTCCCTTAGTCGCCTTGTACGACATCCACGGGAAGAGACGGAGTGATTCTATTCTAGTCTGCCGGAAACCACACGGCCATCGAGATCATCGAGGTCTAATCAGTACCAAAAAAAAATCGAGTTTACCACGCTATTTGTAAATTACTGTACTTTTTAATAAGGAATGTTGAGGAATATATTCAACAATTATCTAAGGAACCATATGAAAATTTTGTTGTAAAAAATTTACGAATAATGAGATATTTCTACGATATTTCTAAGTCGACTCGCGTCGGTTTCCCCACACAAAATTGTGTTGTTATTTGCCGTCCTCTTAATGAAAATATTCATGGATATATTACACATCGCCATCTAGTCCCAAACTAAGCAAAGCTTGTACTATAGGTGCTAAATAACTGATATTATACTAAAATACATTTATTTGCAAATGCATATAATACATATAAAACAACTAGACAAATAGACATGTTCATGCACACAAATATCTTGTGCGGGAATCGAACCCGCGACCCCGGAGTCAAAGTGAGTGACTCCGGGGTCGCGGGCCCGTCAGTGTAAGTATGTATGTTTATATAATACAATTTTTAAGTATCTTTTTATGTAATTTGAAAATTAATACATCAGCATAAACCTATGCCAACCCGGAGTTAAGCAGCGTGGTTGTGTACGTTCTAAACCCCTTCTATTGAGAGGAAACCCGTAACCTAGGAGTGGGTTAAATTTGCGTTGATGCACAAGACCTAAGTATTTTTTACTGTAAATATGTCATGTCACAAATTATATCATGAAAATTTAATTATTTACCTTATGATATCCTTCAGGAACTTCAGGTTTAGGTGCAGCCTCAAATAAATTCAGACGTGAATTTTGAAAAAAGTCAGGAGAAGAGTTCTCTCTTGAGAATAACTCGGCTGTAGAGCTCTCCCTCGTTAGAGACGGTCGGGGTTTCACAAAGGGGTTGTTCCTTCCTGCCCTAGCCTGCTTCAGCCAGTTAAACTTGGTGATCGCTTCAGGAACTGGAGATGGAGAAGGAGTCTCTTCTAGAGTTTCCGATGATGTAGAAGTATCTGGTATTGAAGACATTGTTCTAGATTTTTTTTATTGTCACTGACACTCAAGTTTCTTTAAAAATTATATTTGGGCAAAATATACCAATTTTTTTTAAGTTTCCAACCCGTTGTTTTTCCGTATTAAAAACTATTTTCACTTAGTAAAATCACATTTTCATAGTGTGCCTTATTTAAAAAGTTTTAAATTATTTTTTGTTATTAAATTACTAATATGTGTACAGTTAGAGTGGAGCAGAGTATACATAAGTATACTAATTTAAACTATTTTTATTTATAGACGTTTATGCGCGGGAGTGCGCGCCGCGAGACTACGAAGTCTGCGCAGTTTGCGCGTGCGCAGTGTATAATAAAGCTGTAAAACATATAATAATAACCACTTATGTATGATTATAGCGTTTTCAGCTGCAATTCTATGTGTGAGATCATTTTCATCAGTGACCTCTGCGTGAAACAGACAGTGGTTTTAAGTTCCTGTTGTTTTATAATGGCACTGAAATAGTTTAGCACCGGCGCCATGTTGGTAAACAAGAATGAATATATTTTTTTTTTATATTAGCTCAGCATATTGGCTGCCCTTCGCCTGATGGTAAGCGAAAAGAGGAGCCCCTATCGCATCGGCAACGGACAAGAGTCTTCGCTGTCTTGTCATTTGACGCCGACATGCTGGCATACAAGATGCTTCTTCACGCTTCGCTATATTTTACAACTATATTTTAAACAAGCTTTTACTATTATTATTGTGCAGTTCAATTAAATATTTTCAAACATTTTTATCAACATAGTCTTCAGAGTTTGCAAGTTGATGTGGCATTGAGCTGGTCACATCTGCCGAGTAAGTGATGGCAGATGCAGGAGGAAGGTATTAGAGACGCAGCATTAGACACTCTCCTTCTAAATGGTCCGATGACCTTAAGACAGCGCAGCGGCTGGAAGCGGCAGTGAATCGTAATTGGGGAAGGCTCCACCAACCCGCACTTGAGCAGCGTGGTGGAGTACGCTCTAAACCGGTTTGATTGAAGGGAGACCCGTAACCCAGCAGAGGGATGAATAAGGGATGACGACGATTGGGGAAGGCTTAGATACAAGCTGATGATGATGAGGTTTTTCAATTCTTGAGAACATTTCTTGAACAAGACCTTTTATAACCGTAATCTATACATATAATAAAACAGTAAAAATAATGTGTCTGTACATTGAATATATTTACAAAAAAACAATTGGAGGCGATGGAGATACTGTAATAGAGTATGAATTTAAAAAAAAATGTCTGTCTGTTTGTCTGTTTGTCTGTATGTCTGTTTGTCTGTTTGTACACGCTAATCTCTGGAAGTACTGGACGGATTCGAATGAAACTTTTTTTGTTATATAGCTGTTAAGCCTGGGCAAAATATAGGGTATAATTGATTTTGGAAAGTGGAACACCTGATGCAGCACCACAATGGTTCAGGTAAACTATAAGAAATATAAAAATGACGCCTTAGCAAAAGTTGTTCAGCCTGATGAGCATTTTCTGTTGAGGTATAAACATCCAAGATATGGAACACCTGATGCAGAACCTTAATGGTTCAGGTAAAGTATAAGAAATATAAAAATGATGCCTTAGCAAAAGTTGTTCAACCTGAAGAGCATTTTTTGTTAAGGTATAAAATTCCAAGATTTGGAACACCTGATGCAGAACCATAATGGTTCAGGTAAACTATAAGAAATATAAAAATAACACCTTAGCAAAAGTTGATCAGCTTGATGAGCATTTTCTGTTGAGGTATAAAAATCCAAGATTTGGAACATCTGATGCAGAACAATAATGGTTCAGGTAAACTATAAGAAATATAAAAATGACGAATTAGCTAAAGTTGTTCAGCCTGATCAGCATTTTCTGTTGAGATATAAAAATACAAGATTTGGAACACCTGATGCAGAACCTTAATGGTTCAGGTAAACTATAAGAAATATAAAAATGACGCCTTAGCAAAGTTGTTCAATGTGAAGACCATTTTTTGTTGAGGTATAAAAATCCAAGATTTGGAACACCTGATGCAGAACCATAATGGTTCAGGTAAACTATAAGAAATATAAAAATGACGCCTTAGCAAAGTTGTTCAATCTGAAGACCATTTTTTGTTGAGGTATAAAAATCCAAGATTTGGAACACCTGATGCAGAACCATAATGGTTCAGGTAAACTATAAGAAATTTTAAAATGACTCCTTAGCAAAAGTTGTTCAGCTTGATGAGCATTTTTTGTTGAGGTATAAAAATCCAAGATTTGGAACACCTGATGCAGAACAAAGTTAAATTTATTTGCATAAACAACACGTGTTTACAATAAATTATAGTTTTCAAAAAAAGGAAAAAAATACACGTTATAATAGCTAATAGAACTAAAAAATTTTTTAAGTAACTTTTTTAGTTCTATTTGCTATTATAGCGTGTTTTTTTACTTTTTTTAAATCTATTTATTATAACAATAAATAGATTAACAAAATATTGAATGTATTGTAAAAAAAAAACCGCGTGGTGCTACTTTTATTCTTACCTGCTACAAGTTAGACGCAATCGTTTTATTTTATTTACAAAGGTACCGTGGTCTATTTAGTCAGTTTATTATAGACGTGTACGCTAAAATTGAAATGGAACGATTGGTATATATTCGCACAAACCAGAAGAATACGTGCATTTGCGGGACGCTATGTAGCAAGATGAGAGATTATTTGATTTGGTGGTGGAAAGTGTTTTAAGCGACGAGGGGAAACTGTTTTTCTTAGATGCTTCAGGAGGGACTGGAAAAACATACCTGACAAGAGCAATCCACGCTGAAATCAGGCGCCAAAATAAGATCTCGCAGAAGCATCGCCAAGTATTGCAGCCACATTACTACTAGGCGGAAGGACGCAAATACAATGTTCAATATCCTACTCGATTTAAACAGAATTGAAACACCGACATGCTCTGTGACACGAAACTGTGACAAAATAAAGGTGTTTCAGGATTGCTGTCTAATCGTTTGAGATGAATGCGAAATGGCCAACAGTAAGGCACTAGAAGCTGTAGATAAAACTTTACGTGCCCAAGAGTTTTCAAGAATATTATTAAAATTTGGGGAAGATCTCCTTCCCGAAGTAAAGTCAATGGCAGCGCAATATAATTGAAGCTGAGATTCTCACTGGGAGTGGTGCCGGTGAAACTATATTTATTCTGCGTATACCACTCTTCTCCAAAAAAAATCCATTTTAATTTTAAACGTACGCAGTTGTCTGTGACCTTTGCTATGACAATAAAAAAATCACTAAAATTCGCTGGTGTCAAGCTTAGGACTGGTCTTTTCATATTAGCTCCCGAAGGAAAGACTCCCTTAATTTTTTTTAAACTATGGTTACAATGTTAAACAAAAAAAAAATTTTGACTTCATACGTATAACAAATATTTTCTTATGTATCTACATTAGTTCGTATTTGTATTAATACGGCGGAATCATAAAGTCCACGCGAACGAAGTCGCGGGCATCAGCTAGTATTCAAATAAACATGATTTGATTTGATATATCTGTACTAACTTTTTTTTATATACCACTAAGGTGGCAAACAAGCATACGGTCCGCCTGATGGAAAGCAGTTACCGCAGCCTATGGACGCCTGTAACACCAGAGGCATCACATGCGCGTTTGCGACAGTGTAAAAACTTCTTAACGCCCTTTTTGAAGAACCCCATACTGTAGTCTCCTGGGAAAACCTCAACAGGCAATTAATTCCACAGCTTGATAGTACGTGGAAGAAAACTTCTCTGGAACCGCACAGTACGTGACCACTTCGGTTCTAAAGTGTGAGGATGAATTCCCTGTCGATGGCGAGCGGTGCGACTGTAGAAGGAGGCCGTGGGCATCATGTCAAACAACTCCTCTGAACACACCCCATTGTACAAACGGTAGAACACACAAAGGGACGCAAAATCTCTTCTCAGACTTAAAGGTTCTAAACCGTCTGTCAGTTTGGGATCATCAACAATCCTCACAGCACACCTTTGAATCGAGTCACAAGGTGCAAGCTGGTATCTAGGACTAATGTTATAGAGTTAAAGCTTGTCAGGTTGTAGGGGGTAATCTCTATACCGGATCTACTAAACCGATTTTGAAAATTATTTTACCAATAGATAGCCACGTTATTTCTGAGTGTTATAATGCTCTATATATTTACCCGAAAAATGAAAGGACTTGCGTAAATGCGGCTGAAGCCATCAAAGAATAAAATCGTGGTCCTCACAGCCCTCCCTGCACAGGGATGCAACGGAAATTCGTCGATATCGATATCGTAACGAAGTATCGAATTATCCCGACCAAAATCATATCTAAGTTAATTACTATAATGTTAATAGTTCAGTATAACAGCGTTTCATTTTAAATGCTGTTATTATTTTATTTTATATATGTGAGGGGGCAAACGAACACCTGGTGGAAAACAATCACCACCGCCCATGGAGATCAGCACCACCAAGGGGTCGCCGATCCGTTGCCAGCCTTTTAAGAGAAATAAACACTCAATTCTTGAAGACTCCCATGTCGCAATTGTTCGGAAATACCGCAAAGGGAAGTTAATTCCACAGTTTCAGTGTTATACTATGTAGTACTATTACTTATACTGTGGTTATACTTAACTACCTGGGCACAGCACCGTTTCTGCTCTTGTCAAATTCACTGATGATATACGTTGTAATATTGATAATAAAAAGCTAACAATTCTTGCTCTTCTAGATTTCACTAGCGCGTTCAATTCAGTTGATTTTGACATAATGCTTCAAGTACTTCGAACATATAACTTCTCTCCTTCTTCGCTCGCATGGTTTGGGTCTCTGGTTCTCTTGTCTCTATCTCTGGTATCTCGTGGGTCGACGTCAACTGGTGAAGGTTGATGAGTGCAGATCTGACTAGTGCGAGCTGACTGCTGGTGTCCCTCAGGGCGGCATACTCTCTCCTGTGCTCTTTGCAATGTTCATTAATGACATTACTACATCTATCTCCTCTTCTTATGATATGTATGCCGATGACCTTCAAATTTATACCGCTGCCCCTCTGGATAACTTTGCACAGGCTATTAAGATTATCAACCCTGACCTTGCTGCCATAGAAACATGGTCATTAAATTTCGGCCTAAAAATTAATCCCGTAAAATCCCAGGACATAATAATAGGAAATTCTTATTTTGTTTCCAAACTGGAGACCAGGACAACCTAGCATTGTTTTCTCAGGCACAATTATTCCTTTCTCCTCATCTGTTCGCAATCTAGGTATTGTCATGGATCAAACCTTGTCATGGACGCCTCAGATCAGCGAGGTCAGTCGTAATTTGTTTGCGTCGCTTCATTCTTTGAGACAGCTGTAAGATTTTCTACCATTCAGTACAAAAATGATGTTGGCACGCTCCCTTCTCCTTCCCTTATTAGATTATGGTGATGTGGCCTATCTGGATCCGACTGAAGAGCTGTTTGATAAATTAGAGCGTCTACAGAACCTTTGCATTAGACACGTTTTCGGTTTGCGTAAATATGACCATGTCTCACATTTTCGCAAGCAACTCGGTTTGCTTCCTTTTAGGCTTCGGAGAGACTTTCACATACTCACTCTGCTTTTTAACGTACCTACTTTTTAATCCATCCGCTCCTCTATATCTAAAGGAACGATTTCGGTATCGGAAAGTTGATTGTCGTCTGCGTTGTTCGGGAACTCGGATTTTGGATATACCTACTCAAAACACCAATGCGTATACAAACTCTTTCACGGTAAGATCGACAAAAATGTGGAATGCTCTGCCTGTTGGTGTTCGGATGGCTCCTACGTTATTTTCTTTCAATACTGGATTAAAAAGATTATTTACTGATGAGACTTGAAATTATCTAATATTTCCATTGCCCGTGTTTATGATTTAATTATTTGTGTATTTTATTCATTTATTTGTTTGCGAATTCCCTCCTTTAATTTTTTACTCATTGTTCTACTTGCCAATCATTGTAATGTCCACTCCACGCAGTTACTCTAAGGTTGACTGGAAGAGATCTCCATGTGGGATAAGTCAGCCTTTGTATCGCTTTATTTTTCATGTACTTATACATTGTAATTTGAACATTAAAGACCATACAAACAAACAAACTATTAACATTATTATTTTTTAATTTAATGGCTAGTATATATCGTATATCGCAGTTATAGACCGAAATATGGATATGGAACCAATTGCATATATATCCTTGTAGTATGTTGCCCCAAAGGTGTAGTATGTATGTAATCGATATAGTGCGATTAAGTGTATATGATGTCAAAGTCAAAGTCAAAATTCTTTATTCTGTGGGCCCTCGCGGGCACTTAGACACGTCTTTTACAATTAGGTATATTTTTTATATCTACCAGCATTTCGGAATGACCATTGACGAGAAGAAATGCCGAAAGAAACTCTGTCAATATAGGTCTTTTTTAAATAGCCATACAATATTATCATTATACATAATACAATAAAAAAATGGTATTCTACAAAAATAAGAGAAAAAAAAAATTAAAGTAAAATAAAATAGTAAAAAAAAATTAAAATATAAAAAATCATAGTATAGAGTGTATATACATATTGTATAAAAGTCTAAATATGTATATCCACAATACTACTCGTAAAGATAAGACTGTTGTGCTTCACATCCTGTGCCGAGAATTTGCCATACATTTTTATCATTAAGGTAATCGTCGGTCCTGTAGTAAGCCTTTTTGCATAAGGTGGTCTTAATAAGCTGTTTGAATTTAGTGTCGGGTAAAATCAGGACCGACTCCGGCAACTTATTGTAGTAGCGGATGCAATTTACGACAAACGAATTATTGACCTTCCCCAGTCTATGTTTTGGAATAACCAATTTGTTTTTGTTCCGCAAGTTGAAATTAGTTATATCACATACTTTTGTAAAATTCGAAATATTTTTACGGACGTACATAACATTTACATAAATATATTGAGAAGCGACAGTGAGGATGTTTATCTCCTTAAATAACTCACGGAGTGAATCCCTAGAACCCAAATAATTCGGTAATTCTATGTTTTTCAGACAAACAAATTAATAAAGTTTTGAAACTTATATACATACCATGATACCTTTGGGTGTAGTGTTTAAAACACACAACTCTCCCCCCTTTTCCACTTGACGCTACACCCCCCCTTACCGTGAAGTTTGTCCCCGTTAACAGTTTTTTAACTCTTTTACGAAAATTATAATAGATACGAAAAAAGTGTTAAAGGCAAAGATGATCCTTATTAAATTCTTAACAAAATATGTTCTATGTCTTATTTTGATAGGCTTGACGGTTTACGAGCTGTAGCTAGTACAAAAAATAAATTAATGTTTATGGTATCGAGTTGAGTATAATTTATGCACTTGTCCATCAATATACTAGTTATTATTGAAAGGTAATGAATAAAAAGATCTAGAATCATTGAAAACATTTTAATAATTATAAAAATAAGAATAAAAAAAACATTAATCAATCGTCTCTTCCTCTAGCGCTAACAGCTTAGACCCCGGCAACTGTTACACATTGTAGTGCAGCGCAAGCCAATTTTAACGCAGCTGCATCGTTTTCCGCAGCCTAGTTTGCAAGCACACGTGATCAATTTAAGAATTGAAGCGGGAGCTGGTGCTTCTTTTGTGGGTATAGGACTCAGGAACGCGTCAGATTTTGTCCAGCCCCATTCTTCTGGATTTAATTCATTTCCCAGCCATGCCTGAACTTGTAAATAGACCCGCCTTGAATGTTGATGTGCCGCAGATGAAGTAGGCGGCAGTTTTGCCAGCATCACTGCGCTTTTTGCTTGCCCGACAAATTTATTAAAAGATATAAACCTTTGTTCATCAAGGCTATTTTCTGATGGTTTAGCACCGTATAACGTTAGAATAAACTTTTCTCCAGCAGTATCGATTTGCTCATGAGTGGCGTTTTTGTTGTTGAAGATGCAGACAAGGTCCTGTAGGTCTTTTCGTTTGTTGAATAGCTGAATAGCTTGTATCTTGCCTTTTCCAAAAAACGATTAAGTTGTATCACATACAGTCATGGCATGAAGGAAGAGAATAGAGTCTTTGCAGCTTTGAATCAATCCTGCATTACAGTCTACTTTTTACTGTACCTTGGCTCTCTTTGAAAAGGTGAATATTTTGCTCAGCGGGAGTCAAAGCTAGTGCAAGAACCAGAAGATCGACATTTTGCCCAACAACCACGACATTTTTATTGCTTGCAGATTCTTTAATTGCTGTTTGAATGATGAGAACGTCTGCATCATCATTAGCAAGTATTGTAGGTATTCCTTCGTTCTTAAGTCTTTTGGCCAGTTGAGCAATGAGTCTTTGGTTATTACTCAAACGACGAAAAAATTTAACTAGGTTTTTGCTAACTTTTTGGTTATAGTCAAGTTTTCCCAAAATTGAACTAGTTATAACTTGAAAACCGTCAAGCGTATAAAAAAAATTATTGAACCTTTTTTGTTAAGTATTTAATAAGGATTATTTTCGCCTTAAACATCTTTTTGGTATCTATAATAGTTTTCGAGAAAAAGTAAAAAAACCGGTAAGAGGGACACATTTCACAGTAAAGGGGGGTGAAGCGTCAGGTGGAGGGGAGGGGAGAGTGGTGAGCTTTGAACAACACACCCGAAGGTATAATGTCACACAAGTTTCAAAACTTTATTAATTTGTTTGTGTTTCCCATACATTGATTACATAGAATTACTGCACTAAAATTGTAAATTGATCTAATGGCTCTCTTTTGTAATACAAAAATTTTATCAATGTCAGCTGCTTTACCCCAAAGCAATATGCCATATGACATAATGCTATGGAAATAACTAAAATAAACGAGCCTAGCAGTTGTCTCGTCCGCTATCTGTCTTATTCTCCTAACCGCATAAGCTGCGGAACTGAGTCTGCGAGCTAGTTTCGTTATATGAGGGCCCCATTGCAACTTTGAATCAATGGTAATACCAAGAAAAACAGTATCATTGTCATAAACTATGGTGGTGTCCTTTATGACTACATCAGCATGGACTTGCCTGACATTGGGTAACGTGAATTTAATACATTTAGTTTTGTATGAGTTAAGAAGGAGATTATTTGTAGTAAACCAGTTCAAAATTGCAGAAAGAGCATTATTAACATCATCAATTTTGTCTTTATACCTAGCAACTTTAAAAATAAGTGAGGTATCGTCGGCAAACAGTACTACGTTGGCAAATTTTTCTACCAAATCAGGCAAATCATTGATGTATACCAAGAATAAGAGAGGACCCAAAATTGAACCCTGGGGCACGCCCATTTTTACCTCAAATGCATTTGATTTTGTGCCATTTACATCCACCGTTTGAGTTCTATTACTAAGGTATGATTCTACCATTTGCAAAGCCTTCTCTTTAATACCATAATGATTTAATTTGAGCAGCAGTGTCTGATGATCAACACAATCAAATGCTTTGGAGAGGTCGCAAAACACACCGATAGCGTCCTGAGACGTCTCCCAAGCCTCAAATATGTATTTCACGAGCGCGATTCCTGCGTCTGTAGTGGACATTCCGGCGGTGAACCCGTATTGCTTCTTATATAGAATGTGGAACTTATTAAGATGTGCGAGCAGCTGATTTGACATGATCTTTTCAAACACTTTACTCAATACTGGCAGAATAGAGATTGGTCTGTAATTCCCAGGCTCACGGTTATCTCCTGATTTAAATAAAGGTATAAGTTTGCCAAGTTTCATTAAGTCTGGGAAAATACCACTCTCTATACTTTCGTTAAACACTATAGCCAGGTGAGCAGCAACAGTATCCAAAATAGGAAGAACAATTTGAGTGGACATTCCCCAGAGATCCTCAGATTTCTTAATATTTAAATGTTTGAATGTTCGAATAATGTCATCTGGGGTAATGTGACAAAATTTAAATGCATGCTCACAGGGCTGTACATTATCCTCAAGTAATCTTATGGATTCTGAGGCTGATGAATTGAGAGAGGCAGTGGTATCAATGGGAACATTGGTAAAAAAGTTTCCAAATGCATTAGCAACATCTTGATTTGAAGTTAATATATTATTATTACATTTCAAAGAGTAGTCGTTTTCTTTAACTTTTATATTGCCAGTCTCTTTGTTGACAATGTTCCAAACAGTTTTACACTTGTTGGTAGAATTTTTAATTTTATTATTTATGTAGTTAGACTTGGCTACCTTACAGACTTTCTTGAAGATTTTGGAATACTGTCTAACGTGTTCTGTAAAATTGCCATCCCGTCTATACGATTTTTGAGCATACAAATCATATAGTGTATTTCGACTTTTATAAATACCTTTGGTAGCCCATTCACAAAATTTAATATTGTTTCTGACTTTAACCACTTTTTGTTCAAATATGTTATTAAATTCTTCAGACATTACATTAAAAAGATCACCATATAACTTGTTAGGATCATTTTCCGTGTATACTATTTGTGGCAACTTATCCTTCAAAACACTTTTGAATTTTGATATTTTACTACCAGTAATTGGTCTGAACGAAATAAGTTTGGTTTTTTCCACAACTACGTTATTGAATATGACTAACTGTCCACAGTGATCTGAAGGTAAGTCATTAATTATACATTTATTTAAGTACTCCGAATTACAGAAGACATTATCCAGACAGGTAGCGGAGGTTGGAGTAATTCGCGTGGGCTCAAGGAATAAGTTATGCAAGTTAAAAGATTTAAATAAATTTAAAAAATTTGATTTAATAGTATTACAACAAGCAAATCTAATAATTCCATGCCTATTAGTAGGTACGTGTACTTATTTATTCAGTGTTATTAGCATATCTAAGACATAAGAGACATAGGCACGAGTACATTAGACACGTGCATGTTTATGTACTTCAATAGACATCGTTAGATGAGCCGTATAGAGAAAACTAAAGCAATTTCCGCGGAGCTTCAAAGACAAAGCGAAATAGTCGTTTTGTCTTCTATTAATCTTCTATCTCGTTCATTCATTAAAGATGTAATGTTCAAAATATATTAAAACAGTAAATCGAGAGGCCGTAAGCACGTAAGTTCGAAACCCACCTATGTGGGGATTTTTCCATTTTTTGTAATGATTATAATATTCTGGCAAGTTGGCAGGCAACTATTAAAGTAATAATAAGTTGAGAGGAGACCCGTATCCCAGCAGTGGGATGAATAAGGGTTGAAGACGATCGCAAGTATGCGTTACTCCTTAGACTCAATTCACACCGCCGCGCAATGGAATGGAAACGACTTTTTGCAACGAAATTGTACATAGCATAATGAACTTTATGTCAATTGCATAACATATAAACTTAAATACGATCAGTAGCTAGGAGAATTCTCGAGAATGCGCGAGGGCACCCTTTCGTTAGAGTTTATTCTGTACTTTCGTAATTAAATTTACGAGTATGTTATACAATTGACATAAAGTTAATTTTGCTATGAAAAATTTCGTTGCAAAAAGTCGTTTCCATTCCATTCCGCGGCGGTGTGAATTGAGTCTAAGGAGTAACGCATACTTGCGACTGCTTTCCATCAGGCGGACCGAATGCTTGTTTGGAACCTTAGTGGTATAAAAAAAAGTGCTCCTAAGAATTTTGCGTTGTGACGGGTCGCACGGTTGTACCAGTGGGTAGATACAGGCACAAAATAAAATTAACATACTGCCACATATTTATCTACCGCGCATGGGTGCCGTGGTTAATCTATGTCGTACGTAAGTACACAGTTCAATGCCAATGTCACGTTGATCGAATTACAGACTTGTGAATCATTTAGGTAGACATTAAAAGAAAAATACCAAATAAATTTAATTTCAAAAAGAAAGTTTATGCTAACCATAAAAACAGCTTAATTCAGCCGTGAGTTGTCTGGCATATTTATGTATGTATAGTATAGTTTGTTTATGTATAGTACATATACTATAAATATAAACATACATAAATATGCCAGACAACTCACGGCTGAAATAAGCTGTTTTCTTGACTATAAGTCACTATTTATGGTTTTGTTATATATTTTGAAACCGCATTCGTGGATGTCTGCACTTCCCGAAGGTTGACTGGTAGAGAATGCTTTTAGCATTAAGTCCGCCTTTTGTACCATTGGTTTTATTGTGGTCAATAAAGAGTTTAAATAAATAAATTAATTAACATAGAATAATAAGAGTAGTATAGCTATTAATTAATCTCTGGCAGAACTTCAAGTCTAAAATCGACGCAATCACTCACAGTTCTATAAAGATAAAAAAAGTTTATATCAAGGCAAGGCATACAAAGTCCGACAGGGGAAGCAATTTTTCTTTTATATAAGCGAGACTCCATCTTTGACGATGTCGCGTCTTACCACGATGCGGCGTCGTTTCACGATGCGACGTCGCGTCGTGGAAATCATCGACGAGCATCGTGGAAATCTACGACGCGACATCGTAAGAGCCCTTGTTAACGACAACGGAGAACGGCGCGATTTTTATAACGGGCGACGGGCCGACGTGCAGTGTTCAATAGTTTAGTGTGGGCGTTTGTTAACGCGACGGGCGCATACCCGTTGCAACGAAACTCAACGGATGCACGCACGTCGCCGCCGTCGGCTTGACGGCGGTCGGTCCGATGCAGTGGACCACGTCTTTCCATAGAAGTGTGTTGACGACGACGGATGGGATCGTTAACAAGAGCCCTAACGTGCCACGATGCACGGCACGACGTCGCGTCGTAAAAACTCACGATGCAATCCTGCGTCGGTGCCACAGTAGCACTATTACTTATACTTTGCCCTGAAGTTTAACTGAGGAACAATATCGTCAGCGATTTATTTTTGTTTACCAATTAGGCAATTATGTACTGACATACCGTGGGAATTGTCAAAAATCCTTTCTTGGCATTCTTAGTTGTTATGATATCTACTGTATGATAAATTTCAACCTGATCAATCCAGAGGTTTGAGTGCGTTGATAAATCAGTCGGTAACAGTTGCCTTTTTCAGATGCACAAGATATAGGCATCAACTGTTGGGATACGGGTCTCCCCTCAATCGAACGAGTTTAGAGCATACTCCAGAGCGCAGCTTAACTGCGGGTTGGCGGAGTTTTCAAGCCGTCTAAAGGCCACTGACTTAGCTTATCGACTGTCATCTAATGACAACAGCCGGGACCGACGCACATACAGGTATTTGAACGATCTAGGCGGTCAAAAGTCGATAAATTGAAACACCAAATACTTGCAAACAAAGGACTACCTGTGATAAAGGACCCTTCCAGGAAAAAAAACCCCCTCCCGTCTGCCACCTCCCGTGCATCTGGCCCCCGTATCATCAGTCGGAATTGGACCGTGTTACCTCGCATAAGTTATCTGTTCTCGGCGTTTTTGAAAAGCAAAACTGTGAACGTGGTGTTTTATATTACTGAGATTTAAAGTAACAGAAAAGGTTATAGATTCTAGAAGTACAGGTATGTACCTATTATAATTGAATAAAAAATTGACATTAACTTATTTGCGTATTAAATTTCGGAGCGTCAAAGAAAGGTCTTTTCTTTAAGTATTTTTTTGTAAAAAAAGATAAGAATTTAGTGTAATTTTCATATTATCCTGATAGATCCGGTAGAAATTTTAATAACACTGTAAAGGTTAGAGTTTCATTCACGTATAAATCAAATAACTTGTCCCGGATAAGCCCGGATAGGGTACATTTTGGTGCTTTGAATATTGTAGACAAAATTATATGAAAAATTACATTTATGTTTTATTAATTTTAACGTAACGTTCTTTTGTTTTAGGTCCACCAGGTACATCGGGAACAAGGATTGTGACCCGAAAATATTTATTCGATCTTATGATGAGGGAAAATCTCCCCAATTTGGAAGCCAAACTTAACAACTTTTGTTTTGTGACCATTATACATAAGACCAAATATCTACCCTAAAAAGCAGTTTTGCACATTTTAAGCCTGAAATTAAACGAAGATGGAGCAAAGCTCATAACAAGGAAGACGTATTTCGTCAATACAATGTTCAATGGCTTGAAGGAACCTTCGAAATTCCAGTAGCCGACAACCCCCAAAATCGATCTGGCCGACCAAGCAAACCTTTTGATCAATTGAGCGAGAGAAGTAAAAGGAGAAAGACTGAGGAGCTCCGCTCTACCTTTGAAGAGGATGTGATAGTGCATGCAGCCCAGACACAGTTAAGAAAAACAGGGAAGCGAGTTGCTTAAAATGTGCTCTCTTTGAGCACATTTTAAGCATTGTCAATACGCCAACTCGGGTAACTGAATATAGAAAGGCATATTATTATCGCACAAAATCGTCAAAAAATAAAATAAGTCCCTTGTCGGTCAAGGAAGCAATGTAAATGTTCGTAGACGACCCGAGAACAATACGAAATTATAAGGACTAATAAAAATGTTTTTCCGTATTATAGTCTTTTACAACAAGAAAAAAAAATATGTTACCCACCACCGAAAGCATGACGATAACGAGCACTAGCGCGGAAGCTCAACTGCAGCCTTTGATGGACCTTACCGTTAGGCGATTATCGGAGTCCCTGGAAGAGACTTTCATGAGTAGTCTGAGACGGGAAAAATAAAATCGAATTCTTTCCTACCAGAAACGCTGGAAATGCTATTGTCTGCGAGCCTAACCCAGTGTGTTCTTCCGAAAGTGAAGACGAAGATACTTTTGTAGACGAGAACGCCAAAAAAATGTTGTTTAAAATATTTCTTACATATTTTTTTTTCATGATTTGTGTAAATATATACTTTTAAGCAAAAAATCTAATGGGTTTCATTTAGTTACATAGTTTAGCATTAATTAAAAATGAAAAATAATTTTGACCGCCTAGATCGTTCAAATACCCGTCTGTGCGACGGGTTAACGCGTCATGCGAAGCAAGGAGAAGCTCGAGATAAAAAAACCTATCCATAGACAGGTTGCGGTCGACGTTGCTTAACTTGTGTATTCGATTAGACGGACACGCGCTACGACGCCTTCGAACTCCTCGCTGACACGCGTACCCTGTGCGCGTACCGACGCCATCGAGCACAAGATATACGCACAACAAATTATTCATTGACGCCAGTAGCGCGTCTTTACATACGTAATAGGGACATGATTGTTATTTTAATTTGACGCGTGTTCTAATGAAATTCTGACACCTTTGAACATGATATTGAGCGTAATATTTGTATCCTTCTTTCATTGTATTCATTATATAGAAAAGATCAAAAAAATCTCTTTGATTTTTTTAAGAGAAAACTAGGGCATCTGCTGAATAAGATAATTGCTAAAATTTGCTGCAACCGTGCTTCAACTAGCAAGCAGGCTACTTGGGCACTCCTAAGTCAAGTAGCTCGTGGCTTCCGAGGCTCGGTTTCTCAAGCATCGGGTCAACTAAACACACACAAGTTGGGATGAGAATTTAGGGTCCGTTCACACAGACCGGCTCGGAGAGAGAGCAGATTTTGGTGGCGTTAGGAGAGCAGATTTTGGTGGCGTTTAAAACAGAGCTTTAGCTCATTGGTAGAAGGTTTATTTTTAAATTCACTACTTTTGTTATATGAGAATGGTCGAGAGCCGATGTGGATTTTTAAAGTAAACCTTATGCCAATGACATAAAACTCTATTTTAAACGCTACCGAAAATCTGCTCTCCTCTCCGAGACGGTTTGTTTGTCTACCGGTCAACCGATGAGCGATGGGTAAACCACGTGAGGAAAACCGTCGGCGCTTCGAGCCATGCGATTTTGTCACTTGTCCCTTGTCCCATAATATTAGTACATTATACCATTACTTATTCTGTGATTACCTAATTACTATAGAGGATTACTGTTAAAACCAATAACTTTCTTTGGATATTTCATACCATAGCTAGATACCAGCTTGCGCATTGTGACTCAATTCAAAGGCGTGCTGCGAGGATCGTTGACGATTCCAAACTGACAGACAGTTTAGAACCCTTTGAGTTCATATGGTCTAAAGTATTAAAATGACCATATTGTCAAAATGTCTATTTAAGTCTGAGAAAACATTTTGTGTCCCTTTGTGTGTTCTACACTATTACTTATACTGTGGTTCTACCGATTGTACGATGCGTTGTGTTCTGCCTCCTTACCACCACAATGCTTATTCATATTAATGAATAAGCGACTCTATGAGTTGCTTATTCATTGGTATGAATAAGCATACTATCCAGTTATTGAATCGCAGAGGAGTTGTTGCGAGACACCACGGAGTTATTGGAGAGGATGAAGAATTCATACTTACACATTGGAGCCTAAGTGATCGCGTACGGTTCCAGATAAGTTTTCTCCCTGTCCTGTCCCTGTTTACTGTCAAGCTGTGTAATGAACTGCCTGTCGATGTTTTCTCAGGAGACTTCAGCATGGGGTTCTTCAAAAAGGGTTTGAAGAGGTTTTTACAGTGTCGGCATGTGATGTTCCGATGTTACAGGCGTTCATAGGCTACAGTAACTGCTTTCCATCAGGCGAGCCGTATGCTTGTTTGTCACTTTAGTGGTATAAAAATATTCCATATTAAGAAATATATCTGAATCAAACACCAATATGATTATCAATTCAGCTAAAGGACGTCCACTTGTTCAGCAGTGGACGTCCTTCAGCTGAATTCGAACGAACTGAATTTGAATTGACGTCCGAGGCCTCCTGCATAGGCTTCCATGATAATAGGTTCTGTGCCGTTTGCACGAGGATGGCAGTGATCCGATATCCCTGCCATCCTTATCAGGTCGTCGATTATCGATCCATCTAGTGAGGGCCGTCCTACGCTGCGTTTGCCGGTCCGCGATCGCCACCCCAGAACCCTCCTGCCCCATCGGCCATCAATTCTGAGTGCTATGCGGCCTACTCACTGCCACTTCAGCCTGCTGATCCTTAGACATACTAGTTCCTGAGCCTTGAGATAAATAAAAATTCCTCGACAAATTTTGAGCTTTCGAATGATAACTGGCTAAAAGCCAAACTGGCAAAAAGGGTAACTGGCTAAAGAAACTCTTCTCTTTCAGAATACCTCAATGTCTCAAGACGAAAGTCTATGACCAGTTGGTCATAGACTTTCGTCTTGAGACATATGAAATTCTATGACATATGAAAGTCTATGACCAACTGGACATAGACTTTCGTCTTGAGACATATGAAATTCTATGACATATGAAAGTCTATGACCAACTGGACATAGACTTTCGTCTTGAGACATTGAGGTATTCTGAAAGAGAAGATCTTTTGTAAGATATTACAAAAGATCTTCTCAACAAACTCGAATACAACTCGTATAGGCAGCGTTCCGAACGCTGCCTATACGTTTGTACCTCTCTTTTTCGAACTTGGACTTACTTAACTGAACTGGGACCCTAACCTAACCTAAGCTGAAACCAATTCCGATCAGATTTTTTGATTACCAAAATCAAATTTCAGAGTAGATTAGTGGCAATTGTGTTTAGCTGGCAGAAACCCTGAAGCTTTACCGACAAAGCTAAAAATGTCTGTTAATAACTTAAATCTAACAACTATGTTTTGGAATCAAAATATTCGATGGGAATCGACTTCAGCATAGGCGGTAGGGCCCCTGTTAGTCCCAAGTAAACATACTCGTCAACAACTTCGAGAAGGGAGTTCCCAACTGTAATTGGCATGGATACAACATTGATATTTAATATATACTTCGTTTTGTTCATGTTCATCCTAAGACCCACCCGTTGAGATTTTCCGTTGAGGTCTTTGAGCAATGCGCTCTGATCATCCAGCGACTCCGCCATGACCACTATATCATCGGCAAATCGAAGTTGAGTGTTACACTGACCTTTGACGTTGATGCCTACCCTTTCCAGCACCAATAAGATAAGGCCATAAATTCCTAAACAACTATTTTTTAATTAAAGTTTTATTCTTCTAGTTTTTTTTATTTTGGGAGACTTGGGACCTCATATCCCAATTTGGTAAATGTCGACTTAATGATGACGAGCTCGGTGGTCGAATGGATAGTAATGGCTACTTTGCCTCCGAGGTCGTGGGTTCGATCCCCGCACAATTTATAATAATTATATCGCAGCACACGTTTAAATCTACAACTTTTTTTTAATCCTTTACTTATCCAATTTTGCTTATGTTTTAATTCATTGTTAATTTATCTTCTTACTTTCGGAAAACAGAGATTGTAAAGCAAGCTTAAGAAATCGTGAAATTTATTAAATGCTGTATTTAGATCAGCTTCATTATAAATATCTGACCATGATAAATTCTTTAAACACTCCTTAAATTTTCGAATGTTGTCTTTACAAATATCTCTTTTAAATATGTAGTAAGTGGATTTTGTTTTCACTTTATGTTCTACCGAAAAACTTAAGACTTGCGCTGTTTCATGGTCTGAAAGGTGCAGTGGCAAAACCTGAGCAGTTGCATCAGGGATATTGCTTAAAATGTGATCAATACAAGAAGATTTGCGTGTAGGGACATCTATATGAATTTTCAAATTATAATTTTGAGATAGTCCCCGTGACTCATTAGTAAACTTTCCTTTTTTCATAGTATTTATGTTCAAATCGCCTGCTACTATTAATCGAGACTTTTTACTATATTTACTTAACTCATATAGGCTATGCAATTTATGAAAAAAATGATCTGGATTAGATTGTGGTGTTCTATAGACACAAACAACGATTAATTGATATGATGGAATTTCTATACCACAAGCTTCAAATATATTTTGTGTAGCAAACTTTTTAAGATTAGGTAATTCTTTATAAATCAATCCATACTTTACCAGAATACATAGTACAAGCTTTGCGCTTAATTTGGGACTTGATAGCGCTATGTAAATTGTTCAGAAATATTTAATTTATTTGTTTTAATGACTTTGCACTCTACAGATTCATGTGGGACGAACCCTCAGGTAGAAGCTAGACCTCCATACGTCGACCACAGTTCAACCCAACACTGCTCACCGTCACATAATAAACAATCAGTGGAAATCTACCCAAGAACAATATACACTAAATCATATCGCAAATACCACCTCGCTAATAGGACGCCTGCGAACTCTGTCAGTCCGTCACGGAACGGGCATAGCAAATATGGCGTGTGAATTGAATATTTTATATGTAAATAAATTGTATTCTTATGTTATCAATCTGTTATGGACAATGTTGGGGGTTAAAGAAAAAGAGCATGTAGAGGCGACAAAGTTTATCTCTAAGTCCAACCAACTCACATTGGATTCGGAGGCGGATTTTCCTGTAGGCAACGGACCACCGGCCAAATCTTAAATTTAAATAATTAGATAAAATTTCTGCCGTGTGGTTTCCGGCAGACTAGAATAGAATCACTCTGTCTCTTCCCGTGGATGTCGTGTGAAATACATTATCAAAAATCGATCAGACCTCACCAAACCCGTTTGTCCAGCGTGGGGAGTTTAGGCCAAATCCTCCTTCCGTCTGGGACGGACGAGAGGGTCATGCTCCTGTAGTGGAGACTAAATTGACCTGATGATGATGATTATGAGATAAAATTTCTGACATGAAAAAGAAACGAGTTTGCTAAAAGACGAACAGATAAAAATATGCCGATAAACTATCTTTTAGTTTGGTATATAATTAACAATAATAATAAATAATTAATATATATTAAAACATGTATGTTATGTTAATAAACAATAAAAAAAAAAAAAAAAAAAAAAAAAAAAGATGTATGAGAGGAGGGGCAAACGGGCCTGTTGGAGTCACCTGATGGAAAGCAATCACTACCGCCCATGGAGATCAAAAACACCAAGGGGTCGCCGATCCGTTGCCAGCCTTTTAAGGGAAATATAGTGGTAAATTAAAAATATTTAAAAAAAAAAATTTTAAAATATTTTTAAGAATGGAAAAATTCACCTACCCCGCCCAGGGGTGGGATTTGAACCCACGACCCCTCGATGACCGGTCGAGTGCTCTTCCAACTGAGGAAGCCTGAACAAAAAAGAACTGAGAAATTCGCAAACCAGGAAGGTTTGTGATGATGGCGAATTTTCGCATTTTATATTTTACTGCTGTGAAGTCAAAGCGTGGCGCCATCTACCTATTAAGTATTACACTACTAAACTTCACAGCAGTAAAATCTATATATATAAAAGAAAGTCGTGTTTGTTACAACACTTATAACTCGAGAACGGCTGGACCGATTGCCATGGTTTTTGATTTGTTGGATTTGTTTCCGTCCCGAATAGCAGAATAACTCTTAAAAACATTGGAAAATTCTCGAAAAAATAAAATAAATGAAAAAACATTTTCCCATACAAATGAAAGTGTCAGTTGAAAAAGGGATTACGATATTTATTGGTTGTCAAATATCAAAACGTCAAATCGATTGGTGTCACTTTTATGTCGCGAAAGTTGTCTATGATTTGTTATGAAAATTTAAAAATGTCAAATCGATAGGGGTGAAAACGCTTTTCCCATGGGGTTCGAGCGCAAGAATCAAATCAGAGTAAACATCAAAAGAAATGACAATTACAAATCACCAAAATGATAAAACCTATTTCAAAACTAAAAAAAATAAAACAAAACGTTTTTTTAAAAAAAAATTAACAATAAGGAAATCTTTATTTTTATGAAATCTTCAGTTTTTATGGATACGGGTCTTCCCTCAACCAAAGGGGTTTAGAGCGTACTCCAACACTCTGCTCAACTGCGGGTTGGCGGAGGCCAGTGTTTTCGAACCGCCTAAAGGCCACTGACTTAACTTAACGACTGTCATTAAATGATAACAACCGGGACCGACAGCTTAACGTGCCTTCCGAAGCACGGAGAAGCTCAAGATGAGCTAATGATAACAACCGGGACCGACGGCTTAACGTGCCTTCCGAAGCACGGACGAGCTCAAGATGAGCTAATGATAACAACCGGGACCGATGGCTTAACGTGCCTTCCGAAGCACGGAGGAGCTCAAGATGAGCTAATGATAATAACCGGGACCGACGGCTTAACGTGCCTTCCGAAGCACGGAGGAGCTCAAGATGAGCTAATGATAACAACCGGGACCGACGGCTTAACGTGTCTTTCGAATCACGGAGGAGCTCGAGGTAATATAAACCCATCCGTGTACAGGCTACGGTCGACGTTGCTTAACTTGCGTGTTCAATTAGACTGGCACGCGCAATGACGCCATCGAGCTTCTCTATTATTTTCTACTATTCATTGTTTTAATTCCATAAAATCATAAATTTAGTTCAGCTAATATGTACCACGACATTCATTGATTGTTAGGCGGTACGAAGTTCGCCGGGACAGCTAGTATAATATAAACGCCGTTAGAGAAAAATAATTAGTATTAAATAACGCCGTTCCGCACTTTAACCTTACCTCGCTACATGAAATATCGCGCCGGCAATCCCGCTGCTAACTTATCATCACTTTCCTTCCTGGTGACCTCACTCACTCGCAGGAACACAAGAAGAAATTGTTATTTGGCTGCGGTATTCTGTGAAGTGGAGGTACTTCCCCAATGACAAAGGCTAGCTTACCGCACCTCTCCGTTGCCAGAACCTCAGTCTTCGTCAGTCAGGGTGCACCACGTACTGGTGAGGTTGGCTTTGGTTCAAAAAGGTTGATGAACTACTTACACCCCATTATGATTAGGTACACGCCATACATTGTGCGTTGTGAGTAGCTCGGTTTCATATAAATGATGGACTCATTTTTTCGTCACCACTGTACAACAAATAAGTAATGGTACTACGTACAGTATGGCCACTCCTTGCTGCTCTCTCGTGTCGACCTCACCTCCCTCTGAGACAAATCTGCAACAGTTAGTATGGCGCCGCACGCAAACACGCTCATTCGCTCTCTGCACAGATGTAGTAGTAAACGACGCGACATTTGTATGGAGTGGCCGGGGTGTGATACAACTATATAAAAACGGCGTGAATTACGCGACTCACAACTCACAAAATTACGCTCGTTTGCCGTCACCCTTTTTTTTATTTTTTTATTTTTTTTTATACCACTAGAGTGGCAAACCGGCTTACGGCCCGCCTGGTGGAAAGCAGCTACCGCAGCCTATGAACGCCTGTAACACTAGGGGCATCACACGCGCGTTGCCGAACCCTTACAGTACATATCGTTTTGTATCCCTCCTAACACCGGTTTGTATCACTTACTAACTTGTCCATTTCCAAAGTTGTCCACTTTGTACGGTAAAGCTTCACGTCAGAATTACGGGCTCTGACACCGGGGAGATAATATTTAAAAAAATGTTTGTTTGTAAAGTCGGTTTACGGACGATAATTTTACGCGATAACGTCATAAGAAAACATCGGCCGATGGAGTGAAAGAGAGATAAATGCGTGACAAGCCGAACGCTTAGGCCGATCGTGCCTCTCTATCGCTGGTTCAGCGCACTCGCTTGCACGCCCGGCGCAGGCGGAACGTGACAATGAGTCATGCTTTTTCGTGCGTGCAGCCGGCGTTCATCGAGTTATAAGACGTTATCATATCAAAAACAAGAAAGAATATTCCTAAACAAATGAATGTAAGTAAAAAATGTTATTTCGTTTCGGTTGTAAGTATTAATTTCCCATGGGGCGGCTTTTTGCCGCAATATGGCGTCAACGGCACTTAGTGGTTATAGATTCACAAAGATGGAGGTTCCAAAAAGTATGGAAAAAAAGTTTGTAGACAGCCGGCAACAACGTTCACTTGTTAACAGGAAGAATTTGTATTTTTCGTAATTAATCTAAAGTAGTAAGAGTCAAAATTGTAATATAATAAATATTCCTGGACAAATTACACACGGCCATCTAGTCCCAAACTAAGCAAAGCTTGTACTATAAAACTGATATTATACTTAAATACGTTTATTTTCGTAAATACGAGGGCGGGATGATAAGTAACTAGCCTAATAAGAAAATACTTAACTTTCCGTGATAAAATTAATTTTATTTTTCGACATAGTCTCCGTGAACCATTACGCACTTATTCCATCTTCGTTCTAAAGCAGTAATGCCTTCCATAAAATGATTTCTTTCGAGGCCTGCAAAATACTCCTCTACAGCGGCTATGACTTCATCATTTGTGGCAAATTTCTGTCCGCCCAAAAAAGTTTTGAGCTTAGGGAATAAGTGGAAGTCTGATGGCGATAGATCAGGCGAATAAGGTGGGTAGGGCAGCAAATCATACTTCAGTTCGTTGATTTTAGCCATAGCTTTAACACATGTGTGAATCCTAGAATTGGCTTGGTGGAAGATGATATTTTTTTTGGCCAAACCTGGTCGTTTTTGCTGAATACATTGATGAAGCTTATCTAGAAGATTAGCGTAGTATTCTCCATTAAATGTTTGACCTTTAGGAAGGTAATCTATCATCAAGATCCCATCTGCATCCCAAAAGACGGAAGCCATCACTTTTCCAGCCGACTTTACAGCCATGGCTTTTTTTGGAGCCGGGCATCCCGATTGAGTCCACTGTTTTGATAGAATTTTTGATTCTGGCGTGTAATGATGAACCCATGTTTCATCTGTTGTTATAAATCGACGTAAAAATCGGCCTTATTACTCTGAAAATGGTCCAGACATTCTTTTGAGTTTTGCACCCGAATCCTTTTTTAATCGTGCGTAAGCAATCGCGGCACCCAACGGGCCGATAACTTTTTCATATTTAATTCCTGACTTAGGATATGATGTACCCGTTCTTTTGAGATATCTGTAGTGTCAGCTATTTCAGATAACTTCAATCGTCGATCTGCTAAAACCATATCATGTACTTTCACGACCATTTCCGAAGTCGTGACGCTTTTTGGACGTCCGGGGCGGGCTTCATCTTGGACACATGTACGACCGCGTTTAAACTCAGCCACCCAGTTTTTTACTGTGGCATAAGAAGGAGCACATTCACCCAAAACATTCCTTAACTCGTCATAGATATCTTTCCCCTTCATGCCCTTCATATGAAGAAAATTTATCACCGCTCTTTGTTCAGTTTTATCCATTTTGAAAACAGTTGACGAAATATATTTTCAAATGACAAAAAATCAATAAAATTTTCACGCCACCAAATTCAAACTTAGAACACTGGTGGCCAGAGATACGAATTTAAAAATGACATATATATATTTTTTATTTTAACTTTTTAAATAGCAGTGGCTAGTTACTTATCATCCCGCCTACGTACATACAAATTATACATAGAAAACACCCAGCCCAAGACAAACATACATGTTCATGCACACAAATATTTGTCTTGTGCGGGGAACGAACCCGCGACCTCGGAGTCAAAGTGGCCATTGCTACCCATTTAACCACCAAGTTCGTAATAGGTACTTAAAAAATATTATATTGGACATGTTATATTGGCCGGTAAATATTTCTTCCAAGTTCGTTTTGTTTGCGTACATCATAATCAAAAAATTAACCAAGAACATCACGAAATAATAACGCCTGCAGAAAATATACGTTCAAATAAAATTATTACGTGTACGCTTTCTGTTGCTTGTGAATTTTACTCAGGCGCTAGAGTTAAAAAGAAAAATGTATTTTTTACAGACCTAGGCATTTCGTTACACTTAAATATAAAGAAACGTAAAAAAAACACGATAATAACAATAATTGTCATTATCGTAAATTTTTATATCAAACAAATAAACAAACAACACAACAGTGACATTTTGTTTTTTCGAAGACACTACAAAACATATTAAAAAAAATATGGGTATGTCTGTGTCATGGACACGGCCGTGTGTTGTACGTGAATAGGTTATTATAATACGTTATATGCACTAAAATCATCTCAAAATGGCAGCGCTTCCCCCTCCCCCGCACGCGATGTTCCATAGTCCTTACTTAGCGTAATAAATTCTTGATCCTCCATATATCCAGTGATGTGAATTGATTAGGGAATTGAGTTGATAGATATGAAGCTGCAACACCAAACTGCATTCCCCGATTTTGTTATCATTCCCTTTTTGAATTGTCTCCCTATTGCAGCAATTTTAATTAGGTACGTACAAAAAATGCGCAGTTTCGCCGAACCTGTGGCCAGTGCCTACAATAACGTCAGCAGAGTACCCACACCGCAATGTCCACACAATTCCCTAACAAAGAACACTCGATAGGTATTGTTTCTGCCGGTAGGGCTGTCAAACGCAGATACTGGCAAGGACATATTGTTTATTGAACGTAAAGTCGAAATTTAACTGTATTAAGAGACTAAGAGAGTCCCAGGGGTAAAACCACGGCTGCCTTGGAACTCACAACAAATTTAATCAGAAAAAAATAGTAGCAAAAAAAGCACCTCTTGGTAATGTGAGAGACAGCAATATGGCAAATAAGACATCAAAAGCCTAAAGATATGGCTAGTCAAGTAAAGCTCGACTGCCGTGCACCACGGATTTTAAGTATCTAACAGTCATCTTGACTATATATGAAACTAGCGACCCGGCCCGGCTTCGCACGGGTGCAATGCTGATACTAAATGTACTACAGAAGGTCTTTGCGCTTTGTCCTATCCAGTCCTTCCCCAGTTATAGGCACACGCCGCTGGCTCCGCGGCCGGTACCGCCACAGCCGTTATGTCCCTGCATTTTAAATGTGTAATATCTTCTAAACTATTCATTTAAATTACATGCTGTGAAGGGCCATATTGATCTATATTAAATGCGCAATGTATTTAAGGTACTTAATTGGATAAGGATTAATTCTGTATTGCTTAAAATCGCTTCGTAAATAAGGCATTATTTCTTGTAAAAAGCAAAGGATAAAATAACGGTTATTGTGTGTTACCACTAAGAGATAGACATATACCATCGCGAACTTTTTTGTAGACCATTTTAAGGTGAACAATACTGTACTACATTATTTTTATCTATCTCGTTGGGTTCAGCCAGCGTTTGCAATGAAAGAGCAAAAAAATGTGTTTATTTACGACATCACATTAGAAACCTCTAAATTATCAGTGTTTTTCTACTATGTTATGCATATATTATACAAATAAACTTTCCAGTTGAATCACTCTATCTATTAAAAAAAACCGCATCATAATCCGTTGCGTAGTTTCAAAGATTTAAGCATACAAAGGGACATAGGGACAGAGAAAGCGACTTTGTTTTATACTATGTAGTGATGTCATAGAAGGAGACCGTATCCCAGCCATCCCACTGATGAATAAGGGTTGATGTAGAGCTATGTAATTGAGGTACTTACCATGTGATACCGTATGTGAGTCCCACCAGAGCGCACCCCCTCGTTGAGCTGTATTGAGCTGACGCTACCAGCGTCATCATCCATGAATCCAGTCTTCTTGTATCGCGCCATCTGTAACCAACAAAATGTAATAAATATCTATCATACAGATGATATTTATCATACAGATGACGGGCCCGGTGGTCGAATGGGTAGCAATGGCTACTTTGACTCCGAGGTCCCGGGTTCGATACCCGCACAAAACAAACATTTGTGTGCATGATGTTTGTCTTGGTCTGGGTGTTTTCTATGTATTATAAGTAGGTATGTATTTACAGAAAAAAAATATTTAAGTAGGTACATTGATCAGTTGTCTAGTACCCATAGTACAAGTTTTGCGCTTAATTTGGGACTAAATGGCGCTGTGTAAATTGTCCAGAAAATTTATTTAAATATTTGTTTATTTATTGACATTATATTATTATGGCCAGGGTATTAGTTTATACAACTGTTATAAACGGAGGTGCCTACAAAAGAGGTGTTATATCACAGTATAAATAATAGTACTGTACTAACGTAGTTATATGATAAATAAATAATAAATAAATAAATATTGTCAGACAGATAATGATATGGTATATTATAAATAAAATAAATATTGTCAGACAAATTACACAGCGCCATCCAGTCCCAAAGTAAGCGAAACTTGTGTTATGGGTACTAGACAACTGATAAACATACGTAAATACATTTTTTTTTGTAAATACATACTTATGATACATAGAAACACCCAGACTAAGACAAACAGACATGTTCATGCACACAAATGTTTGTCCTATGTGGGAATCGAACCCACGAGCGTTGGTGTCGAAGCCGCGTCATTGACCGCTACGCCACCGAGCTCGTCAAATGCTACATTTTTAACCATAAAGGCTGAATTTCGGCTAGCTACGACAATGGTTGAAATTAGAAAAAGGTGTCGGGCGTGCTTTCGGAACGGAGTAGAACAATTTGAACAAAACTTATAAATTAATTTAAGTAAATAAAAACAAAAAATATAAATAAAATTGTTTTTTTTGACTAAATTCACACTAAGCCGTTAGTTCTTCACTAAGCCTAATTTGACCATAAAATAATGGTTTGCAATTAAGTATATTCTTTATATATAGTTATCTTTAGAAAGTTTATAAACTACAGAACCTTTTATAAACAGCTAGTTCTTTTTTTTAAAATTGAATTTAGAAGTGTTTTCATACATTTACTATTATTTAAACACACACACATTCCAAGCAATACGATAAATTTTGGGCGATTTGATTCCATCAGGCGGACCGTATGCTTATTTAGCACCTTAGTGGTATAAAAAAAGTGCTCCTAAGAATTTTGCGTTGTGACAGTGGCACGGTTGTAGCAGTGGGTATTTGGGTTGTAAGTGGTTCACCAACATCTTTGAACCAAAGCCAACTTCACCTGCACGTGGTGTACCCTGCCGACTGACAAACGAAGCTCTGGTGAAAAGAGAGGTAGGGAGCGTAATTGTAAGGTACCCGACTGGGGAATGTACCTCCACCTCACAGAATAACAGCCAAATAACAATTCCCTTGAGGGTTGTTGTGTTGATGCTGCGTCGACAGCGGGGGTGGCGGCGCACGAGCGATGTTTTATGTTGCGAGCGTTAATATGGATACGGTAACCGCTTCAAATCAAGCAGGCCATATGCTTGTCTACCACCGACTTAGTATAAAAAATAAAAAAAAAACAATTAGGTCACTTAACTTTATCGAGATTTCAAATGCCGAATTACGGGTAATTTTAGAGAAAATAAAAATAAAAATCGTATCTCCATAAGCGTAACTCTTAGGACCCTGGGTCCAAGGGTGGAAAGGTAGTAAATGACCCCGCCGCCAGTACTCTAATTTTTAACTGTCCATCCGTCGAAAAGCCTGTATAAAGCGTGTCGTCTTCCTCTATATCTACCCACATGTAGCCAATTAATAAATAGAACCCTCATCCGTTTCATACGAGCTGTGGTAACTTGCCCGGAAGTAGTAATTAATTCTTGCTGTTCGACACTAACTGTCACCGGTTTTTATTTCATTTGTTAGTTAAATGGGAACTCACTGATGAAATTTAATGAAGAAATGTGTTCATTAAAAATACTGCAATTTGTTCCTTTGAATATTCCTATTTGTACTATACTATTGACGAGCCCGGTACCGCGGTGGTCGAATGGCTACTTTGTCGCGGGTTCAATCCCCGCACAAGACAAACACTTGTGTGCATGAACATGTTTATTTGTCTTGGTCTGGGTGTTTTCTATGTAGGTATTATAAGTATGTATTTACAGAAAAAAAATGTATTGACGTACAATTATCAGTTGTCTAGTACCCATAGTACAAGCCTTGCGCTTAATTTGGAACTAGATGGCGCTGTGTAAATTGTCCAGAAATATTTATTTATTAAAAAGGAGAAGAGTCGAGAAATTTCACTCATCTAATTTGTTTTTAACGCTTGATATGCAATGAGGTAACTATGACATTTTAGGCGAACATCTCGGTACTAAAAAGTAGCGGCAAAGCGTTTACTCAAACAACATCTCTAAGTATATCTCTTTCTGTAGCAACGACCCTATGCCTACAGCTAATGTTCCCCTGTGCACCAACCTTACAGTTATATCACAGGATTGCGAGTCTCTGGTCTAGTAAACCAACCAGGCAAGAGGACCTTTACCCGCCTCGCTATAGCGCCCGTTAAACCAACCAGGCACTTAAGGTCTTACTCCCCTTTCGCCTGCAAACACTACTTAGGCACTCTTAAGTCGAGTAGCTCGTAGTGACCAACGCTCGGTTTACCAAGTACCGGGGCCCTACCACCACTCCCCAATCTCCATGATGGGTACCGGAGCTGTAAGTCACGCGCCCCTGTAGAGGGCCGCTCTCTTACTTCCCGACACACTCTGTACTAGTTACATACATTGATAGTTTGGCTAGCTGATGCCCATGATAAGTACCGAAGCTGTAAGGCACGTTCACTTCCCAAAGCCCGGAGAAAGCATTCCTCTGGGCTACGAGTACGTTAGGATGACAGGGCCGCCGTCAGCGATCACCCGTCGTCCTCTTGCTGAGCAGGCAAGTACCCGAATTGTGCAGTCGGTTTGGGATTGCCTTAAATTATGTTTCTTCTGCATATTTTTTAACCGGAGTTTAGGAATTATGCAAATTGTGTCCATGATTTCTTATTACATTAGCGCCTTTCAATATCGACAGAGCAAGCTCGCAAAACTAATGATCGTTTTTTTATACTACGTCGGGTGGCAGACAAGCATACAGTCCGTCTGATGTGAAGCGGTTACCGGAGCCGTATGAGTGCTCGCGACATGAAATATCGCACGCGAGCCACCACCCCCGCTGCCAACGCAGCTACTCCTTAATTTCTGGTGACCTCACTTACTCGCAGGACAGGTCTTCACATACAGGAACATAACAATCCTCAAGTGAAGAGTGTGCTGCTAAAGCGTGTTCTGCTCCAATTTCATTCACTCAAACACACCATTTTTGTAGAAATATTCAGCTCTGAAAACGTCCCACGAGACAAGACATATTGGCCAATATGTCTTTTGTAAGTCCAACAGCAAAGTTTTCGGCCTCAATGGAGCCCAATTCAATTAACGGCACGGCACGGCTCAGTATGAACCCATAATCATCCCACTGTAGGGACACGGGTCTCCTCTCAATCGAAGGACTTTAGAGCATACTCCACCACGCAGCTCAACTCCGAGTTGGTCGAAGCCAGTGTTTTCAAGCCGCCCAAGGCTACTAGGCTTAACGACTGTAGTCTAAAGACAACAACCGGGACCGACGGCTTAACGTGCCCTCCCGAAGCACGGAGGAACTCGAGATAAATAAACCCATCCATAGACAGGCTACTGTCGACGTTGCTTAACTTTCGTGATCGAATAGACTGACACGCGCAACGACGCCTTCGAGCTCCTCAATTTAATCAATACCCTTTGCTGCAAACTTATGCCTGCAGGAACCTAACTGTAGATGGCTACGAGAATTCGCCTACCAGACAATAGGCTATTTGACAATGTTCAAAAATTGTAGAAATTATTTAACAATATCGTAAAATACAGAAAACTATAAGATCGGCAAACTGTCCGACTTATTTTAGGGTCGATCAAAGTTTGGCGAGAAAGACCATTTTGAAAGTATAAAATTATTAAAAAATAATATTTCCATTGGTAAAGCAATAAAAAAATACTATAACTTTTATTATGATACTAATTACATAAACGTAATATTTAACATAGCTGTCATACAAATTCAGATTTAATCCATACATAATACAAACATGTGACGTCATAAGAGCCTGGTGTATGGAGCGTTTTCGGGAAAGTCTAAAATTTTCAAATTAACATAATTATATCAAGAGACTTTTATGCTATCAAAGTAATACTTTCACGTGTGGTTTTATCATTGTGACATCCTTACATATAAAACTGAAAAAAAACGTTGGTCAAATAGCCTATTCGGTTTGGACGAGAAGCACACCCAACTATTTTCAATCGATTCCCAATAACGGCCAGGAAATGCCCCCGAGAGCTTTTGCACAGTTTAAATTGCTTTTCGATGAAATATTTGCAGGAACATAATTTTCATAGTCATTTTCCAAATAACGTTTCACGACAGTTCGACGCCGATGATGGTTGGGTTTCAAAATATCTTTTACAAAACACATAATGGATGGGGTAATGTCGTTAATGAAACCTCGTTTAGGGTATAATGGGTGAATTGAAAATGACGAGACGTATATTAACAGTCAGTTGCTGCATCTAGTTTACAGTAATAAAATAGAAAAACATTAAAAACACTAGCTCAAGAATCAGCGAAGCTGAAGGTCCATCAGCGAGCGATGGAGAGAACTATGTTCGGAGTCATGCAGCGTGACAGCATCCGAAACGAGGATTATCGCAATAGAACTAAAGATACCGGTATAGCTCAAAGGATAAGCAAGCTGAAGTGGCAGCGGGCCGACCACATAGCTCGTAGAACCGACAACCGCTGGGGAAGAAAGATTCTCGAGTGGTGACTTTAATCTAAATCCTCCTATTGTTTACCTTGCAACCATGCCCGCCACGGCAGACTAGTCCCCTCTGGCAGCACCCGTTCACGAGTTGATGCATGGGGCAGCCATCGCCGCATTCAACCATTTTATTGGGAATGCGGCGACCCGCCACTCGACACTACCACCAGTTTGAATACTTTAGTGAGCATGACTACCTGGGCTGTCAGGGCAGCACAGTAAAACCTCTATTTATTAAAAATAGAGGTTACTCTATATTAGTGGACGTCGTGTTGGATGACCTCCAACTAGATAGAGCAACGACCTCAAGAAAGGTGTACCGAGTCAATGGATGCAGGTCACTCAGGATCTGAGCCTGTGGTTCTCTAAGGAGGAGGCTTCTGTTCAGCCGTGGACAAGTACAGAGATGATGAGGATGAAGAATAAGTCAGACAACATTATTTATGACTGTTAAAGTCTAACCACACCCCAGCCACTCCATACAAATGTCGCGTCAGTAACTACTACATAAACAATGACGTCTGCGTCTGCGCAGAGCACGAATGAGCGTGTGTGCGTGCGACGCAATACAAACTGTTCCAGATTTGTCTCAGAGGGGAGGTGAGGTCGACACGACAGAGCGGCAGGGAGAGGCCATACTGTACGTACATAGTACTATTACTTATCCCGTGGTCTAATCTAGATTGGTATATACCTAAAGATTATCAGTGAGGCTCACTTCAGGTAGGATCGCAGCAAATCTAGGTCGATCATACTCCGCACATTCGCAATTGCTTCTTTGTTAGGTTTAACGCGAGAATAGATCTAAAGGCGTTTGTTTATTCTCGAGATACGCTTTTATGACTCCGTGGAAAGTGAGATTCCAAAATAGATGTGCGTATCTAACATTCTAAATATACAACAACATTGTAAACAAGTTACATCCTGTTAGAAATTGGGATGGCAACAAAGGCATCAGAGATAAATTGTCCCCCATCCGACCCCATTTTCACACTGAGACTTCACACCTGAGTTAAGGTAGGGAAACTGTACCGGTCTTCACACTGTCATGTTTTCCAATTTCAGGGTGAAGGTGGATGACAATAGTTTTCTTCATAATTCCGTCGACGATGATGTACAAGAAATTTGGAGCAAACTGTAGCGTTCTGAGAAATCTGGGAACATCCCCGTTGGATAGCAGTGCTATTTATATTTTGTATGTACGAGTATGTTAGTTTTAAGGTATTTATATATGGACTTATAGCGGCCCGGTACGTGCTTCGCTACGTATAAAGTGAAATAATAAAAAAAAATTATTGGAACACCAAATTCATCTATTCAAACAAAAAATATTTTATTAATTGCTTATTTAAAACTTAATCCAAAATATTTGGATAAACACAATTTATTGTTTTTCCATTTTGAGCATGAATAAACAAACGGCTGGGGGTACCGACTCTGGAACAGGCAACATAAAGTCGAAGCACGTCCAAAATGAAATGACCGCATGAATGACATAACAACATGCTTGTACAGTCAACACTGAAAAAAGTTTCAATTTGACAGCACAATCCCCATCTGAAAAAAGTTTCAATTTGACTGCAAAATCCCCATTAACAAAATGATCCGCCATTTATTGAATTCAATTGTTACAAAAAATGTGATAAATGAAGAACCGCTTCACCGATTTTGTGCAAACTTCACCTAAACCATCTACAAATAGTCCGAATAAACCCTAAACATTTGGTTTGAATAGGTGAGCCCGTTCTTGAGTTATAAAATTACAACGAAAATTGGCATTGATTTTTATATATATAGATAGATGTTTATTATTAGTTGTAAACATGTTTAGTCTGAAATAAATGATTATATTTATTATTTTTTATAATCTTCAGCGCAAGGTGTAGGTAAGTGGCTTGTCACGAACTTTAGAGCCAAAGCCAACCTCACCTGTTGCACCCTAGTGACTAGAGGCTCTGGTAAAAGAAGCATATTTTTACTCACTGCGTATTTTTGTAAGCTCATATTGTTTTTAGCGCTGGCTCACCTCGCCTTAAACAGATTGCAGCATTCAAATCCCACGGGGACAGAATCTCAAAGAGGATCATAAATTGTAATTCTTTCAATATTTCAAAAGCCAAATATGCTAATAGGACCGTGATGCATGTTTTCTAGTACAAATTTCTATAGTACCCACGCTCAATATAGTCCCAAAAGTAACGAGACCCTGGCACAAATTACCAGGCTTATAAGATCAACCGACGGTGGCTGAATTTTAATAAGGACCGAAGTTTGCGATTAATTTGGGAAGATGCGCTTGTTTTACGTTTTATGGTGGTCGTCGTAACCAATAAATATTCATTTTATGGGAGGCGCGATATAGTCCTATAAAGAGTTGCCATCTCTAAACGCTAGCAACCAGGAGAAGATACGTGAAAACTCCGGATTTTGAATCTAAAAACCCAGACATGTCATCAATGTTTTTTAGTACTATTTTCAGCGAAATTTATTGAGCTTATAAAATCGTCCGGTCGTTCTGTCTGTCGGTCCTGAAACTCAAAATTTAGAAATTCTGACTTCGGATTCGTGTATAGCATCAAAAAGTAGTAATGTAAAGTGACCTTGGCTTTCCGATATCAATTCGAGAAAGTGGCCAAAATAAATAAATAAAAAAATTATGTCTGTCCGTCCGTTGACATGAAACTCAAAATTTCGAAATTCCGACTTCGGATTCGTGTAGAGCATCAAAAAGTAGTAATATAAAGTTACCTTGGTTTTCCGATATCAATTCGGGAAAGTGGCCAAAATAAATAAATAAATTTCGCTATGGTGGCGCATGCTGCGCGTCCGATGTTTTATTGTGACAAGACGGTTATTCGCAGTATGGAGCGGGCGGTAGTAATTTAAAACTTTTAAGCCTGGACCTGAGCCCTGGACTACATATATAAATGAAACCCCGCCCGGATGCTCCCCGGACGCCTTCTAAACTACGATAAATCCGGGGAAACCCGGGATGTATATAACCCTAGTATTATAGAGCTTTCTGTTACGAAAATGTTAGTCGAATATAGCCAACAAATAAGTTTGACGGCCCGCCTGATGTGAAGTGCAGCTTAAAATTATCCTTTGCTCTCATTCGCCAGAGCCTCGTTAGTAAATCGGCAAGGTGCGCCACATGCAGGTGAGATTGGCTTTGGCTCAAAGATAGTGGTGAGCCACTTATCAGAATACCGCAGCCAAGTAACAATTCCCTTGAATGTTCATGCGTTTCTGCGAGTGAGTGAGGTCGCCAAAGGGTAATAGGAAAGTCGCCGGTAACTTATATTGCAAGCGGTTAATAGTTACGGTAGCCGCTTTACATCAGGCGGGCCATATGCTTGTTTTCCACTCGACGTAACAAAAAATGGGATGGGAACAAAGACTAAAGTGATTGGAGAAAAGGTGGCATTTGCCCATAGAAATGAACAAAGCATTATTATTTAAAACGTGTTGGTTTTCAGAAATTGATTTAAAAACAATGCGAAGATCGCTTTAAATCAGCGGTCCCCAACCGGTGGTCCGCGGACCACCAGTGGTCCTTGAGAGGTCAATTATGGTCCGTGTTACAAACTTATAAGGAAAGAGATTGACCACTATTATACACTATACTAAAATCTCGAGTGAAAGTATTATGAATTTAAATGACAGTTGCGGACCCTACACGCAAAACCTCGTAGTCGTCCGCGAACAAAAAAAGGTTGGGAACCACTGCTTTAAATTGTGTACTTAATGCACCTACCAACCACCTACAATCGGTCATTGATTGACTGAGCATTGAGCGATAGGGTAATCCCAATGATCGAATACAATCTCTAATTTAATTAACTCGATAATGTCCTATCGATCACTAGCACGTGGTTTCACTAATCTCTCACCAGCGCAATCATCTAACTTTAAATAATTTTAACAAAAAAAAACTCCAAACATTACTCTACATTTATGTAGGTATGTAGATACAGGCTGATGATGATGAAAATGATGAAAGAAGTATGGGACCAATCTGGAAGTATACTCTTTCAAATAAAAAAAGTTTTTGATAAATCGGTTTATAGATGACGGTGTAATGAAATAACAAACCTAGCAGTGGGTAGATACAGGCTAAATTATGATGGTGATGATGATGATAATGAAAAAATATGGGACCAATCTGGAAGTATACTCTTTAAAATAAAAAAAGTTTTTTTCAAATCGGTTTATAAATCACGGAGTAATTAAGTAACAAATATTTAAAAAAATACAGCCGAATTGAGAACCTCCTTCTTTTTTGGAGTCGGTTAAAAAGAGAAAATCACTGACTCACTCACTCACACACTCATCACGAAATCTCAGAAACTACAAGTGCTAGGAGTCTCAAATTTTGCATGGGGGTTCCTTTTAGGACGTAGGTGATCAGTAAGACGGGAATTTGGAAAATTCAATACCTAAGGGAGTGAAACGGGGGTCCAAACTTGGTATGGGGAAACAAGATTAGTTGGACTATTTTATCCGAAACTTTAGACAAGTACTTCTATAGCTAAATGAGTAAACATGTGTTTCAGGATTTTTCAAAATTCAACCCCTAAAGGGACAAAATGGCGTGTAAAAGCCTGAAAATCGTCAAGGTTTTAGGGTCGCTGATTACGAAAACAACAACTATTTTATAATCCAACATAGCCGACGTAACATAAAATCACCACTGTGGGGGTGCGCTGAGGTTGAAATGTTATAATATGACTATAGGTGTTGATTCTTCTTTTTTTGATTTTCTGCCTTCCTTCAGGCAAGGAGTTTCTGCGATGGCAGCGGAAGTGGCAGCGCTAAGGGTATTTACCCTTATGCATGATCGCGTAAATTCCCGTTCTTATATATCATAAATACTTATACTGTGTACTCTATGTGGGTATAACGAGGGAAAAATCACGTTTATTCCCAAAATTACCGCACGTGGCCAAAAATACATCAAATATCATGGCACAAAATACATCATGACGCACGCCTAAATCCCAATTAACCAATATCTACTTTCATACATAATACTTCCAAGTTTCCCCGCCTTTCCCGCTCCTAATTTATTTTCAAGGTTTGTTTACGGAAAATGCGGTCAAGTGGGAGTTGACCACTGTGTTTATCTAGTGTGAAATGAATTAGTTAAAAACACAAAATTTTCGCAACTCTTGTTGTCCGTCCTATTTATTTTTTCAGATTTTTTGACGTATTGATGAGCAATTACATTCCATACTGAGGGGTGACATAATTTTATACGTAAACGCCTTTGCTCCAGAGATATGATAACTAGAAGATCACAATTTTGGACTATCCCGAAAACGCTCCATACAAAAGGTCAATTTATGTGCATTAAATCAGAAATTTGTACGACAGCTATGTAAAATATTGCGTTTATGTAGCTAGTGCCGTAACAAAAGTTATACTATTTTTTATTGTTTTTACAATTTCATATTGACAGAGTTTCTTTCGGCATTTCTTCTCGTCAATGGTCATTCCGAAATGCTGGTAGATAAAAAAATATACCTAATTGTAAAAGACGTGTCTAAGTGCCCGCGAGGGCCCACAGAATAAAGAATTTTGACTTTGAATGGTAATGGATATTTTTTATAATTTCATACTTTTAAAACGGACTTTCCCATCAAACTTTGATCAATCATAAAACACGTCGGACATAAATTATTAAAATTTTGAGATCGCAGATCGTTCTAGTTTTATGTATTTTACGTTACTGATAGAGATTTTTTTATAATTTTAGAACTTTGTTCACATGCCTATTGGCCTGCTGGTCTATCCATTTAATTAAATTTTGTAACTAAGTGACAAATAAATTATAAACCGAAACAAAAAACTCGACTTCATCATTTTTTGTTATTATCCTCCATTTTTTTAATATAATATTTCATCTTTATCAGCTGTATTTACTATGGAAAATGACAGATATTGACTACCAATACCATTATTCGTGACTTTCTACACCCCGGCCACTCCATACACATGTCGTTCACTATTAAATTATATAGTTATATTATTACTATTTAATTTGTTTTTATTTGACTTATTTTTATGACATTGTAGTGATTGTTTAAATTATTATTTTATGATAAAGGTGACTTGTTAAAAAATAACCGTAAAATGTACTATATTATTATTATTAATATTATGATTATAATTTTATGATTAATTTAATGATAATATCATAATAATTATGTGATTACGTTTTTGCTACACTGTCGCAATGGGCTGAAAGGCCTGTAAAGATAATTGTGTATGTGGATAAATAAATAAAATAAAATTATTTTTGTCACTATGGTCGTCCGAGAGTCACTACAGCAGGTTTCAGCTAAAAATCGGCGCTGCCCGATAGTGTAGCAGATGCCCGATAGTCGAGCTGAGGCCTTTTAACCCATATTTGATGTATTTATTAGAATAAGTTTAATTATTGTTTTTGTGAACGTGTTTTTTTTTCTTTATTGTGTGTTATTTATGGGTTAATAAATGTTTCTGTAATGACGTCTGTACAGAGTGAAATTGAGTATGTGAGTGCGACGCCATACAAACTGTTCCAGATTTGTCTCAGAGGGGAGGTGAGGTCGATACAAGAGAGGGGCAGGGAGTTGTCATACAGTACGTAGTACTATTATTTATACTGTGGTCTTCTACCATGGTTTAGAGCAGTGTTCAGCAAAGTGTGTGCCACGGCACATTGGTGTACCGTGGTCATCAATTGGTGTGCCTCGGAAAAATAAGGTTATCTCATAAAGCTAAATAGACGGACAGAAGAAAATTTCTTACACAAATAAAAACTGATTTTTCATTCAAAGTGTACCAAGAATTTTAGTTTTCCTAGATTACCTTAAACACAAAAATAAATAAATATTTCTGCCCCCTTACCACCATCTCTTATTGCGATTCAATAATTGAATAGATTGATTATTTATACCGATGAATAAGCAATTCTATTCCATTTGAAATAAAGTCGCTTATTCATTGGTATGAATAAGCATTCTATTCAGTTATTGAATCGCAATAAGAGATGGTGGTAAGGGGGCTGGACAGTTTACACAACGCCAGCTAGTCCCCAAACTAAGCAAAACTTGTACTATGCGTAGTAAGATAACTGATACTATACTTAAATGTGTGCCTTATTTCGGCACTGCCCAGGTCTCAGATCTTGATTTTAACTAGACAAAAAATTAGTCGTTAATTTGTCGAAATTTGTCGCCCAAAGCAAAAAAATTGTCGGTCTCCCGTTAAAGAGTTATAAGGTTTTATTTGTGGCAGTGCCGAAATAAGCTTATTTCGGCACTGCCCACTCGGGATCTATTAAACTACAAAACATAGCGAAGATATGATTTTCTCCAGAATTAGTCGTCAATTTGTCGAATTCAGACACCAAGTATCAGAATTAGTCGACGTCCCGTTAAAAAGTTATAAGTACTTCTTTGTGGCAGTGCCGAAATAAGCCTTATTTCGGCACTGCCCAAAAAAACTACACCACCTAGTGAAAATCTGATTTCACCCAGATGTTACCCAGACTAAGACAAACAGACATGTTCATGGACACAAATCTTTGTCTTGTGCGGGGATCGAACCCAAGAATCCGGAGTCAAAGTGGCCATTGCTAATTCCACCACCGCGATCGTCAAAAAGTTTGCGAAACACTGGCTTAGAGTACCCTTGATTTGTGGATCAGTTTGTAGGTATGTATGTATCCCGCGTAATGAAGGCCGTAGAGTTTGCAAATATTTATAATCGGCTGATAGGATCAGGCAATCTGATAACTTGGCTTAAGAATGCTTAAATAATATGCCTTCTAGGTAAAGATAAAATCGAAGTACCAAATTGATTTTAAATTGCCCTAATAAATACCTCTTTTAGTGTTAAGTAGCCTATATTACAAGGAAGGCTATAATAACACCACTTAGAGGAGCGGAGCTCCAATGAAAAATGTTGCAAAAATGGGAAAAAAATATTCCTTTTTGAGGGCTTCCGTTGCGTGCGCTGCGTAAACGGTTCAAGTTACGCAACAATTACATACGGAATTATTCATCTTAAAAAGTTCAAAAAAAAAACCGCGTCAGCATGATTGGTTTACCTTTCAAAATGGTATTATAGGCTTCACTCTCAATATTCTGTCACACGCAGACGAAGTTGCGCGAGTCAGCTAGTAATAGATATTATGTATGACGAGCTCGGTGGTCGAATGGCAAGTAATGGCTACTTTAACTCTGAGGTCGCGCGTTCGATCCCCGCACAAACCGAACATTTGTGTGCAATTTGTGACAAACATGTCTGCTGTTGATCCAAATATTGATTATGTAGAATTTGTTAGCGAATCCTCCTACTGTCTGGAAAAAAAATAATGAAATAATTATCGGGCAGACCTCGCGAATTGGCGTTGCAAATAAATCGACAATAATGGGCATGACCCAACGAGTTACCTCATCATCGGATGGCCATCCGATGATGGTTTTCAAATTGTAGGGGTCAAGAAAACTGCGAAATCCGGTGTAGTGATACGCGTTGCAAATGGCGCTCAAATTAAAAAGCTGCAAGTCAATTGAAAGCATAAAATCGGTTGGACTTAAGCTTGAATAGCCCAAAGGACGCCGCCCGCGTATTATTATAAAAGATATTCCGGACACAATGGACGACACAAAATTTTTTGCCGCGTTATATAATCAAAATACGACGAATTAAAAATTACATTTCCGGAATACCTAAAAGACATAAAAATCGTGCGTCGTCGTCCTACTGCCTACGGCATGAAGTGGATGGGAGTCGAAACCTCCCCGGAAATACGCAAACACCTTATTTCGACAAAAGATAAGATTTTTATAGATTTTGCCACATGTAGATTCGTGGACGATATAGAAGTCGTGCGTTGCTTAAAATGCCAGCAATATGGGCATGTCAGTATACTGCTCTGCGAATAACCCCACCTGCGCTCACTGCGCTGTAGCATACGATTCACGGGAATGTCTGAAGAAGTCTATAATTTCTTCACCTTCAGACTTCAGACTTCAAACCTACATGCGCAGCATGTAAGCGTCAAAAGACTGCTGACCACAAGATCGGGTCAGATTCTTGTCCCACATACGCAGCAGGGTTAGAGTTCAATATTGTAAATACCACCTAAGGATAACGTGAAGTAGATTAAAGAGAAGAAATGGAACAATTTGGAGAGTAAAAAAGAAGAGGAAGAAGATAATAGGAGGGAAGGAATCTCTTTAAGGAGTAAGGTGTTTTTCATCTTTGAGCCAACCTCACCTGCACTTGAGATATGTTATAAATATTCACAAGCTTTGCTTACTTTGGCACTAGGTTGGCAACGGATCGGCGACCCCTTGGTGTTGCTGATGACCCACATGTTGCCCACATGAAAGGTCCAAAATAGTGTTTTTCAATTTAGCATATCTCGAGAGATTTTTGTGCTATCGAAGTAATTCTTTTACATATCAAACCGAAACAAATGTTGGTCAAATAGCCTATTGTTATAGTTGTACATGGCACAATACAACTATTATAAAGATTTTAGAAACAGGGTGTCTCAACTGCGACTTTGCTAACTAGCGAAAGATATTTTTAGAAGTGAAAACTTCTTCAGCGACGTTGTGCACTTTTTGGGATGGGGTAAAAAATGTTAAACACGCGTCGGGACACATGACCTAAAATTCGTAAGACGGAGGGAGAGTAGACCGCCGGCGCGGCGTAGGAGAGACAGTAATATCCCCCTCTCTTTCTACCGCGCGGCGAAAATGTATGCATGCTCCTGCTGTTTATTTTTAATGTAATATAAATTGTTATGTTTGTGTACGATAGCGCAGTTTTTACTTCTGACGGCACGAGTGCAACCCGCTTTTTTATACCACGTCTGGTGGCAGGCAGACAAGCATACGGCCCGTCTGATGTGAAGCGCGTCACATAGTCATATTAACGCTTGCAACATGAAATATCGCTCGCGCGCCTGCGCCGCCACCCACGCTGCCATCGCAGCCAATCCTTCCTTCCTTGTGACCTCAGTCACTCGCAGGAACATAACAATACTCAAAGGAATTATTATTTGGCTGTGTGTTATATTATGTGAGGTGGAGGTACTTCCCCAGTCAGGCAGCTTACAAAATACATCTCTTTTCACCAGAGCCTCGTTTGTCAGTCAGCAGGCTGCACCAGGTGCAGTTGGCTTTGGTTCAAAAATGTTGATGAACTGTTTATACCAAAAGAATAAATTATTTAAGGGCCTTAAAGTCCCTTAGCAACCAGTCTCCAAACCATAAATTTAACAATAAAATTCCCAATGCTCAGTGAAGTAAACAAACTGGAAATCAATCGACGCTGAAAGCTTTTTCCGATAAAGATTAGGGATGGATAAGCTTACTGATAATGAGAGACAAATCAATATGGCGGGCGCTGATAAGGTCGGTCAATCAATGAATACAACTTGGAAAATTTAACCTTGCAAAAAAAAATTGGTTATCTGTAAAGGCTTTCTTTTTTTATACTACGTCGGGTGGCAGTCAAGTATACGGCCCGCCTGATGTGAATCGGTTATCGTAGCCATATTAACGCTGGTAACATAAAATATCGCTGCCAACACAACATCTCCTTCCTGTCTCACTCACTCGCAGGAACACAACAACCCTCAAGGGAATTGTTATTTGGCTGTTGTATTCTGTGAGGTGGACTGGGGAATGTACCTCACATTCCCCAGTCGGGTAGCTTACAAAGGGGGCGTCCCCTACCTCTCTTGAAAGATGTTGATGAACTACTTACACTCCAAAGTCGGTTTACGGACGATAATTTTACGTGATAACGTCATAAGAAAACATCGGTTGATGGACTAGTCACAGAGGTTCCCAATTTTTTTTTGCCACGGAACCCTAATTCATTATACTTTTCCTAGCGGAACCCTAGCAGCTCCAATTATTATACAGGGCCTAACTAGTTTTTTTTCGACGAATGTTTTGTTAATTTTTGGACGGATCGCGGGACCCTTGTGGCCCTTCCACGGAACTCCAGGGTTCCGCGGACCACCTTTTGGGAAACGTTGGACTAGAAGACAGATAGATGCGTCACAAACCGAGCGCTTAGGCGTATCGTGCCTCTCTATCGCTTATACCCCGCTCTCGCTTGCACGCTCAGCTAAAGTGGAACGTTACAATGAGTCATGCTTTTTTGTAGACATTGTTACTCCACATTCCCGACACCTGATATGGAGATTGTGGAGATGGAGCTACCTGGCGCCCAGCATGGGGGCAAACTACTAGCCATGCTTACGGAAACTGGGCATGCCGATCTTTTTCAGGAGGCGTGCCTAACAGGTCTATTACCCGTCATGAGCTGGAGAGCGGTGGTGGCCTCTGTTGTATTTGGTGGTCTTGGGTAACTGAGCGTCGGCACTAGCTTCTCGACTTTAGAGTACCCAAGTAGACTGATTATAGGTGAAAGAACAGAAGGACCTGCTACCGAGCTGGTTCTCGCCGGTTTACTGGGCGGGATACCATTGAAGGTAAAAGTTCTTTTGCCTCGTTTCTTTACTGGGTCTGTAACTGCGCAATCCTCGTGAAGTGGCCACGAGGTCGGTAGAGTAGGTAAGCTTTAAATTGACTGTGCTCATAGTCTTTTATAAATTGTATAGAGACTTCAACTAAGCTACCTTTGGGGTAGCCTGAGTAGCTTCGTTTTCAGTGTCAATGTTAAGATAGCTGTTTGGCGCCCCAAACGTGGACAGCAGATATTAACACTTGAACGTACGAAAGCACAGACCCATAGCTGGAGAGTTTTCTGGGAGGTTCCCTTCCAGACTCTTTATTTGTCTATTCAATGACCCTTCATCGGGAGGGTAACCGAGAGGAAACAGGATACGCTCCTCGAAGTCAACGGGAGGGCGTTGGACGCCAGGGAGTCAGCAGTGCTGTTGGCGGATACCTTTTATCCTGCTGACAGCGGGTTGCACGACAATACAGATCTTGATGATGACCTGTATCATGAGAGAAAAAAACCCGCACGGTAAACGAGCGGCATTTACACCGCTGAGTGTGTGACTTTTGCGATAATAAAACACTTGAACGTCGTGCGTTTAAGTGTTTTATTTTTTTATTTCCAAGAAAAGATTTTCTTGACGCTAACGCGCATATTGATGTTAAATAGTCTAAAATGTAGAATTGCCATTATATGTATTTCATTTTCATTCCTTAGTTAAGCCACAGTATAAGTAATAGTACTACAGTACGGCCACTCCCTGCCGCTCTCTTTGTCGACCTCACCTCCCCTCTGAGACAAACCTGGAACAGTTTGTATGGCGGCGCACGCACACACGCTCATTTAGGCTCTGCACAGACGCCATTGTTTATGTAGTAGTAAACGACTCGACATTTGTATGGAGTGGCCGGGGTGTGGTTAGACCATACAGAGTATATAATTCATTATTTGACCATTATCATAATAAAGTACCATTATGGTCCGCAAGCCATCGCTTCTATTTTTGTTTTTTATGTGAGAGGGGGAGCAAGCGAGCCTGTAGGTTATCTGTTGGCAAGTAATCATCAGCCGCGTTTGCCAGCTTTTTGTAAACTTCCCTCAGCAGTATTCCCAAATAAATACGACATTTATTTGGGAATACTGCTGAGGGAAGTTGATTCCACAATTTCACAGTTCGTAGAAAAAAGTTTCAAGAAGCGTACTGTCGCTAATTATGAAGATGATATGGATGGAATTTTAATTAAAACTAATTACACATCATAAATAAACGGAAACCAAAACTAATCTAATAAACCGCTGCCTGTAGGCAAAGTTCCCAAAATGCTGGTACCGTTGCCTCGTTGGATCGCAACACTAACTCATTGTGAAAAGTAGATTTTAATATAATTTAATTATAATATGCATGCGCATGTAACTTCCTCTAAACATATTCTAAACGGCAAACTGTAACCCCTTTAATATAGAAACGCATATTGCTTATTTCTATCGCTTATTGTTCAAATTGTATCGTCATAAACACAACGTCCATATCACAAGATTCCCAGAATCTTCAACAAGTTTATTACCCTGTGTGCCAAATACTGTTTACTTTATTTTATATCCTATTACTTAGCATCAAGACCCTGTTTGACCTCCCAGCAATTTACGTGTTGTTATTCAAGTGATATGAATAAAGATGCTGTTTTACAAGCGAATACTGTGATAACTTCTTAGTAATGTGCCTTTAAATTTCATTGGCTTTAATTTCAAGGCGGTTATTGTACAATTCTGTTGAATGAGAGACTTTTGTTATTTGCGAGGGAGACAAGCGAGTATGTGGGTCACCTGATGGAAAGCAATCACCACTGCCCATAGAAATCAGCAACAACAAGGGGTCGCGGATCCGTTGCCAGCCTTTTAAAGGAAATATTAGGTTGGGGAAAAAGTCTTTTCGTATTTTATATGAAAATTCAAAACATTTTTTAATAAAGTTTATTTACATTTAACTAAAGTATGTAGGTGCCATTTTGTTCGATAACTTTTTGCCATCTTGTAGGTAGAGACATGATCCCATTACTATAGAAATTTTGGGACTTCTGTTCAAAAAACCACGACAAGTGGTTTTGGCAGTCTTCTCGTGATGTTAACCTGACATTGCCTAAAGAATTCTGAAGAGACCGAAACAGGCGGAAATCAGAAGGTGCAAGGTCAGGACTATACGGCGGATGCATTAACACCTCCCAGTCAAACTCTCTTAATTTTTGCTGAGTGGCTAAAGATGTGTGAGGTCTAGCGTTATCATGATGAAAAATCACACCCCTTCTGTTAATTAATTCCGGCCGCTTTCTCTCAACTTTTTGCTTTAATCTCATCTGTTGTTCACAGTAGAGTTCAGAATCGATAGTCCTGCCTGGCGGTAACAGCTCATAATGAATAATGCCCTTCCAATCCCACCATACACACAGCATCACCTTGTTGCGGGTTAACCCGGGTTTTGCCAGAGTCTGTGAAGCCTGACCGGCCTTTGACCACGACCTTTTTCGCACGTTCTTGTCGTACGTGATCCACTTTTCATCACCAGTTATAAGCTTTTTCAAAAACGGTTCGCTTTCATTACGTCGTAGTAAAGAATCGCAAATGACACGGTTCATTAGGTTTCTTTCAGTGAGATCGTGAGGCACCCAAATATAGAGCGTTTTAGTGTACCCAGCTTTTTTCAAATGCGCCAAAACTGTTTTGTGGTCAATTCCTAATTCTTCAGCTACGTCGTAACTACTGATATGCCGATCTTGCTCCACTTTTTCAAAAATGGCATCCATTTTATCCGTAACAGGGCGACCAGAGCGACGTGCATCTTTCACATCAAAATTTCCTGATTGAAAACGCTTAAACCAAATTTGTGCTACTCTCACAGACACTGCACTAGGTCCATAAACGACACAAATTTTTTTCGCAGCTTGCGTTGCATTTTTACCTTTTTTGTAGTAAAATTTTAAAATGAATCGAATTTCTTCATTAGATTCACTCATCTTGACAGTAAAAAAAACAAATGAAAATCACACATTTACCTAATATGAATTTGGAATTATCTTTTTTAAAATTTCAACTTTTTAAAGATATCAAAACCTGCCAGATACAAATGGTATAACCAAAGAGATTTTATTACAAGTTCATACATACTATAATGCGAAAAGACTTTTTCCCCTACCTATTATTTACTCTATTATTATTTGTTTTGCCAGATAAATATTTTTTGAAAAATGGAAAAATTCACCTGCCCCCATATCCTTTTTGAATGGGGGAGAAATCCCACCTAGGGGGGGCAGGTGAATTTTTCCATTTTTCAAAAAATATTTACTCTGTTCTTGAATGCACAAATCTCGTAATTGTTTGGAAATACCGCTAAGGGAAGCTGATTCGACAATTTCACAGTTCGTTGTAGAAAATGTCTTAAAAACGAACTGTAGTCGATAGATCGCCAAATATTAAGATGATGTGAATCTACGCCCTGAAGCTATTTAATAGCAAATGCACTGTTTCATTTCTGGTAGTATATTGCTAGTACGTGAAATTAGGTCAATTGAATATTGTAATTACGGGTTGATCCACTTTGTAGACAGTTATAAACAACGATGGTATCTATTCCGTTGGCTAATTTCCAGTTTTCCAACTTTTAGAGCGTTATAACAATAATATCAACTCCAAAATCTCTACAGATTTATGTCCTCTATGGCGATCTCATTTGCATTCTTCGCTTTTCAGCGTTATCGATTATCGATAACGGCTCGTATCTCATCTTTTAAAATAGCTGGTTCTTTGTTATAAAAAGACGGAGAATTTAACACAAAAGAAACAGTACCTACAGGAAATCAGAGAATAACATCAATGTTGCCAACCTTTACGATTTTCTTGGTCTTCGTCATCAGAATTTTTAATCAATATTATCACCAAGTTTATTTTGAGCGTGTTTTGAAGGCACTGGTCTCAAAATTTTAAGCATTCAGCCCCTTACCACCATCTCTTATTGCGATTCAATAACTGAATAAAATGCTTATTCATACCAATGAATAAGCGACTCTATTTCAAATGGAATAGAGTCGCTTATTCATTGGTATGAATAAGCAATCTATTCAATTATTGAATCGCAATAAGAGATGGTGGTAATGGGGCTGTTCCATTTTGACATGACATACATCTTTAGAATTGCTTCCATAGGGAGGCAATTCAAAAAAAATAATGATTATCAAAATCAGGGGATACAGTTTGCTGTTGCAGCTACATATCTATCGTCTCCATCCAAAATTCAATCACACCACTTGATAGATGAAGGATCAAAGAATTTATTACGCTAAATATGGACTATGGAATATCATGTGCGGGAGAAGGGGGAGGCGCTGCCATTTTGAGATAATTTTAGTGCATATAACGTATTCACGTACAACACACGGCCGTGTCTATGAGACAGCCACACCCCATTTTTGTTCTAACTCCAGTCTCCAGTCAGTGTGTCTTCAGTTGCTAAGTGCTAAGTTACATATTTGTTATGATATTGTTGGACTACACCTCCTTTATCTTTTAATATAGGGCGGTATTCAACAAGTGTCTAAGCCTCGTCTGAGTTCTAGTATTTTACTTTTAATAATAATTAATAATGAGTGTTTGTCGTGTCTAAGTATCATCATCAGTTAATTTTTTTTTAGTCTCCACTACAAAAGCACGACCCTCTCTCGTCCGTCCCAGACAGGAGGATTTGGCCTACACTCCCCACGCTGGCCAGGGTTGGGGAGACCTGATCGATGTTTTATAATTGTATTTCCCTTAGTCGCCTTGTACGACATCCACGGGAAAAGACGGAGTGATTCTATTCTAGTCTGCCGGAGACCACACGGCCAAAGTGTCTAAGTATGTGTCCTATTAATGTTTTAGTTCTTTTCCACATAAATCCTGTCAATTCTTGCGAACTTAATAGTCAGTGCAGTTGCTGGCCTGATCCAGAACCGATATTCGGTTGGAATATTTCTTGTCAAGGAATTGTGCAACTTTGACTCAATCTATATATATATATATATATATATATATATAAATATATATATAGATTATAAATCCCTTTTTGCTTTGATCACTGCAACACGCGCGAACGCCTGGGCCGATTTCGCTATATCTTTTTATGAAGTACTAGCGGCCCGGTACGTGCTTCGCTACGTATAAAGTGAAATAATAAAAAAAAATTATTGGAACACCAAATTCATTTATTCAAACAAAAAAATATTTTATTAATTGCTAGCTATTTTAAAACTTAGTCCAAAACATTTGGATAAACATTTTTTTTTATTTTTCTATTTTGAGCATGAATAAACAAACGGGGGTACCGACACTACCGACTCTGGAACAGGCAACATAAAGTCGAAGCACGGCACGTCCAAAATGAAATGACCGCATGAATGACATAACATCATGCCTGTACTGTCAACACTGAAAAAAGTTTCAATTTGACTGCAAAATCCCCATTAACAAAATGATCCGCCATTTATTGAATTAAATTGTTACATAAATTGTGATAAATGAAGAACCGCTCCACCGATTTTGTGCAAACTTCACTTAAACCATCTACTAAATAGTCCGAATAAACCCTAACCATTTGGTTTGGATAGGTGAGCCCGTTCTTGAGTTATAAAATTACAACGAAAAGTGGCATTGATTTTTATATATATAGATTTGTTGTAATTGTTGCATAAATAAAAAAATAAAAAAGCTGCATGGAAGATTAGAAAATTGAAGGTAACCGAACGACCATATTAACTTTTTTATTGTATCGTTATATCGTTTGACAGAACTGTCAATCTTTTGACAGATTGCGCGATACCAATTCGAATTCAATATTCATTGTTAAGAAGATAGGACCAAAGAGAATGTAACCACTACGTTTTAAGAGACGGATGTGCCATACAAATAGCGTAAATTCTAAATGTATGAAATGGGAGCGAAAACAATCAGAATTTGTACCAAATTCGCTTCCGATTCATAGAGTCGTTTTTTTACCTTGAGTTGCGCCAGGCTGTCAGCTAGTATAAGTATAATTGTAAACAAAGAATTAATAATCAGAGAGTCAGCTTTCATCATCATCATCAGGTCATTTTAGTTTCCATTACAGGAGCACGACCCTCTCTCGTCCGTCCTAGACAGAAGGAGGATTTGGCCTACACTCCCCACGCTGGTCAGACGGGTTGGGGAGGCCTGATCGATGTTTTATAATGTATTTCCCTTAGTCGCCTTGTACGACATCCACGGGAAGAGACGGAGTAATTCTGTTCTAGTCTGCCGGAAACCACACGGCTTAGTCAACTTTGGGTAGTGTATAAGTCCTGAAAATCTGTACACCTCAATTTACGATGGAATCCATAAACAAATAGGGACCAATATTAGCAATTTTGTTCTTATAACTCAAATTTGCTTAGTTTAGATGACACGGGACTGTTTTATTTGTGCTGAGACACTTATTTACGAGTATATAGTTAGATACAAACTTACCCCCAGATGAACAGCGTGATCGAGTATGCCCTAAACCCCTTTAATGTTTGAAGACCCATGTTCCAGCAGTGGGATGAATGTGGGTTGACGACCAGTCAGGATTTTTTTAAATCTCTCTATGATATAGTTTGACGAGCTCGGTGGTCGAATGGTTAGCAATGGCCACATTGACTCCGAGGTCGCGGTTTCGATTCCCGTACAAAACAAACATTTGTGTGCATGAACATGTCTGGTTGTCTTGGTCTGGGTGTTTTCTATGTATTATAAGTATGTATAATAAATTTACAAAAAAAAATGTATATAAGTACATTTATCAGTTATCTAGTCCCCATAACACAAGCTTTGCGCTTAATTTGGGACTAGATGGCGCTGTGTAAACTGTCAACAAATATTTATTATTTATTTATAGTGGCTGACACAAGTGTATCTACATACATGAGATTAAATAAAACTTATTAGTTTTAGGGTGCAGCTTGTGCTGCAGCTAGCTTTTTTCTGTTTACGATACACTTTAGACGTGAATCATCATCATCAGGTCATTTTAGTTTCCATTACAGGAGCACGACCCTCTCTCGTCCGTCCTAGACAGAAGGAGGATTTGGCCTACACTCCCCACGCTGGTCAGACGGGTTGGGGAGGCCTGATCGATGTATCTGTATTTCCCTTAGTCGCCTTGTACGACATCCACGGGAAGAGGCGGAGTTATTCTATTCTAGTCTGCCGGAAACCACACGGTCAAATGTATCTACATGAGATTAAATAAAACTTATTTGTTTTAAGGTGCAGCTTGTGCTGCAGCTAGCTTTTTTCTGCTTACGATACACTTTAGACGTGAATACGTCTTTAAAATTGCTTCCACACGGAGGCAGTTCAAAAAATATAATAATATCAATATCGGGGGACACAGTTTGGTGTTGCAGCTACATACTACACACCACTGGATATGCCTAACTTCACATACTCTACATTTTAGTCAAAACGTGATGCTTGGCCGTTTTGCTACCGTTACGAAGATTTCTTGCATTCGTTAATCGTGTGTGAAATAAAACGGCCAAGCATCACTTTTTGACTAAAATGTAGAGTGTGTGAAGTTAGGCCTGGTAAAGTAAGGGCGCATAGATCAAGAATCTTGGCTCTACATGAGAACTAACCACTTTTTCATAGATTTTGATTAAGGTGTAGTGTAGAGCTTGTAGGTTTAGAGCGTGTAGTCTTTAGAGCTTGGCTTTATACGAGATCTAATAACTTTTTCACAGGATAAGCTATGTAGACTCGTCTTGGCAACATTTTTACATGAAAATGTTTTTGGTGGGATAATTTATTACGCTAAGTATCGACTATGGAACATCGCGTGCGGAGAGGGAAAGAGCGGACATTTTGATATAATTTTATTGCATATAACGTATTCATATACAACACACTGCCGTGTGAATGTCATAGCCATACTCCCATTTTTTTGTCATTCGTCTCACAGGTTGTAGTCCGAGACCACGACAGCCAGACCTTCGTTAATTTGAACAGTCAGCCTGTGACCACGGCCGGTGCAAAGTGGTCGAAACGTCAGGCAATAATAAAGGTATGTAAATAGCCTTATTGGCCGTGTGGTTTCCGGCAGACTAGAATAGAATGCATCCGTCTCTTCCCGTGGATGTCGTACAAGGCGACTAAAGGAAATACATTATCAAACATCGATCAGGCTTCCCCAACCCGTCTGGCCAGCGTGGCGAGTGTAGGCCAAATCCTCCTTCTGTGTGGGACGGACGAGAGAGGGTCGTGCTCCTGTAATGGAGACTAAAATGACCTGATGATGATGGTGATGATGAAATAGCCTTATACGTGATCGCGTTAATTCCCGTTCTTATAAGTATTTCATAAATTTGAACAGAGTTGTATAAAGATGTTTCAGAAGGCGAATTTAAGATCACTTTATATGTGAACTCATATGCGAAATATTTAAGTCCATACACAAAATACGATCACGAGATAAGGCAGTACCTTGATACGTAATCGCAATGTAATTATGTGTATGATGTTATCTTATCAACAGGGTTAAGGTTTCAAAATAGATGTTGACATTGGATTAGAGATGAAATAAAAGGTCGTTTCTAAAGAGTAAAAAAAACAGCACATCTGAAGACGCGGCTCCTGGCCCCAGGTCCTGTTTTTGGGAAAAACAGATCTATAGCCCAAAAACAGGACCAGACGCCCTACCGGTTAAGCTGAAGCCGATTCCCTTCAGATTTGTTGATTGCGAATATCAAACTTCTGCCACACCCCGACCACTCCATACAAATATCGCGTAACTACTACACAAACAATGACGTCTGTGTAGAGCCAGCGGGTGTGACCGTGTGTGCGTGCGGCGCCATATAAACTGTTCCAGATTAGTCTCAGAGCGGAGGTGAGCTCGACAAGAGAGAGCGGTAATGAGCGGTCATACTGTAAGTAGTACTATTACCTATATGATTTATGGTACCTGTGCTTAGCTTCATCATCATCATCATCAGGTTATTTTAGTCTCCACTACAAGAGCACGACCCTCTCTCGTCCGTCCCAGACAGAAGGAGGATTTGGCCTACACTCCCCACGCTGGCCAGACGTATTGGGGAGGCCTGATCGATGTTTTATAATGTATTTCCTATACTCGCCTTATTCGACACCCAGGGGAAGAGACGGAGTGATTCTAGTCTGCCGGAAACCACACGGCCATACGGTGCTTAGCTTAGCTGGTAGAAACCCTGGAGCTCTACCGACTGAGCTGAAGATGTTTGTCAATAACTAAAACGTAAACTTATTTTTTGAATCAAAATATTCGCTGGTCATCAGCTTCAGCATGTGGGCCCGAGAGTCCTAAGCTTTATAAAACATCGATCAGGCCTCCCCAACCCGTCAGGCTACCGTGGGGAGTGTGGGCCAAATCCTCCTTCTGTCTGGGACGGACGAGAGAGGGTCGTGCTCCTGTAGTGGAGACTAAAATGACCTGATGATGATGATGATAATAATAAAGCTAAACACAATTACCACTAATGTAAGCTGCAGTTTCAGTTGGGCAAACAAAAAATCTGTTGGGAATTTCAGCTTAGACGGTAGAACCCCTGGATCATCACACATTTCCACCGCTGTTTCTCGTGTGGAGCTAGGATTAACGGCAGTGACAGTTTATATGGCGGCGTACGCACACACGGTCATACCCGCACTGCACAGACGTCATTGTTTGTGTAGTAGTTACCGACGCGACATTTGTATGGAGTGGCCGGGGTGTTGCAGAAGTTTGATATGTCAAAAAGGTAATGAACGACGAAGGTCGCTGCAGTTTGGGGTGTAAGTGGTTCATCAACATCTTTGAACCAAAGCCAACCTCACCTACACGTGGTGCACCCTGCTGATTAACAAACGAGGCTCTGGCGAAAAGTGAGGTAGGGCATAGAGTAACTTTTAAGCTGTCGACTGGGAAGTACCTTCACCTCACAGAATACCGCAGCCAAGTAACAATTCCTTTGAGGGTTGTTGTGTTCCAGTGATTGACGTCGCCAGAAAGTAAGGAAGGAGTAGGTATAAGCTGGCAACGGATCGGCGATTACTTGGTGTTGTTGATCTCCATAAGCGGTGGTGATTGCTTATATCAGTTGACTCACATGCTCTTTTGCCCCCCCCCCCCCCCCCCCTCATATAAAAAAGTGCCAGAAGTAGAACTACTGATGCTTTTGAAGTTATTTCGAACTTATTTAGAATATAGCCCTTAGCAACGTGTGAGACAGCAATACTTATGTCAAAAAATGTAGTTCCGGTGAAATTTTGAACAAGCAATGCAACTCCTAGGATAAGAATATTCCAATATAGAAATCTACACACAACACGTGTATTTGAACAGAAGGAGGTTTATATGGCAGGAGAAGGACAGGCACAGTTTGCGTCGCCCGTTCCCTACGAGGCGATCGCTTAGATGAAGCATTTAAGGCCCCGCAAGGCTAAAAGCGGTCCCTAGGTGGTGTTTAGTCGGTAAGAGTCCGACATAATCGACGTAGCCTTATGCTACGTTGCTGTCCATGAGGATTCACCACCTCCTTCCCGTAGTTACCTCCGGAAGATTGTCCTTCGCGCGCGTAGGGCGTAAAAAAAAACACAGGCACAGAACAGAATAAAATAGGTAGTATTTTTATCTGTTCTGTGAAGACAGGGAAGAATTATTTAAGGTTCTAAGGGGATCAGCATATTATTTACTGGTGCAGGATTACACAATGTAGATCAGAAATTTTCAAACTGTGGGTCGCGACCCCCCGGGGGGTCAGTGACATTCGCAAAGTTACAATCGGGACGGTCGCGGGGGAAAAATCGCAAATGTTTGTTCAGGTCTGATTATTGCTCAATAATAACACTAACAATTTTAAAGCTTTCATAATCACCTGAATTTTTGAAGTTTCTTAACGGAGAGAGAGGGGGCCGCCAGAAATTTTTAACTTGTAAAGGTTTCCCGTATTTAAAAAGATTGAAAAACACCGATATGTTGATCATAGGACTCACTAATATAAGACTTATTTTTGCGACATTGCACAGTACTTTAACATTCTTCTTTCTTATATATTATTCGTGTATGTTAACTTGTTTATACGTACCGTGCTGTGTAATGAGCAAATAAATGTTTTTGTTTCTTTCTTTACTTAGAAAATATAAGACTGATACTAATAAATCTCCTATCTTAAGAACTATGAATCCTAGTTAGTACACAGTAGGGATTATTCAACAAGTAGAGACCCTATGACAAAAAATTGGCGAGCAATCAGCCTAATCTAATTTTCGGACAGGACTATGCTTTCCCTTTTTTCTATTGTCTAACGAGCGGCGATTGAGTGACAGATATTTAGGCTAGCCACAGTTGGTGATTACATTTCATTCCACTTTCCTTGTAGTAGTTAAGCACACCCCAGCAACTCCATACAGAAGTCGCGTCGTTTACTACTACATCAACAATGGCGTCTATGTAGAGCAAAAATAGCCGCGTGTGCGTGCGGCGCCATACTGTTCCAGAGTCGTCTCAGAGGGGAGGTGAGACATGAAAGAGCGGCAGGGAGTGGCCATACTGTACGTAGTGCTATTACTTATACTGTGAGTTAGGTTAGTTTTTACAGAAATTTTCATTACGCAGAAAGGAATACGGTTTATTTATTTCTGTAACCACTTATTTTTCGTTATGAGAACAAGTAGGCCAGCTTGACAGTTAACGAAAATAGCAAAATCTGCTATAGGTATTTGTACGTGGAAAAAAAACTGGAAGGAATACTTAGGTGTTTCGTCTATGCAATGTCATCTCTTTTTCGATAGCTCATCATAATGATGTTTTAGATGGAGGGAACCGACCAGTAGTTTTTTTACTCCATTTATATCTAAACTGGCACGTACGTGCAAACGTGATAATAAATTTTTCACTACTACAACATAGTAAGAGGTAGGTAAGTACCACAAATCTAGATATTTTTGAATTGGTACCTAGTAGGTAGGTACTATTTGATCAAACTGTCGAATGATCATTGTCCCGAACTTCGCACAGTTTAGGTCTCTTGTACGATAGATTTTTCTTACTACGACAAATATTCTCCATGATATAATCGAATCAATAAATAGATACTAACTAGCATCAAGATTCAGCTTCTTTCTCTCAATATAATTATTTACTCGTAAGAGAATCTCTTTCTATTTATATTACAAAGGCAAATAAGTATGCAGAGTAACGGCAGAGAGTGACGGCACCAAAAATATTTTACCGTGATTCCAGGCTTCAGATGTAGTGTGGGCATGTGTGCAAATATTTCACGCTACACTCACTTCACTTTATTTTTATTTTTTTGGATAAATATCAGTATCTTCACTGGCCGCGAATAATTCGGGCGCGAAAAATCGGTAGCACCCGACGCATGTTTCGATTGAATGTTTTGGTCCACTCGTCTGTCTTCGTCTTCGCTTCTCCATCCACAAAATATAATGATCGTTTTCAATTAATAAGAAACAGCGCCATCTACCGGTACTAGATAGTACTGACAAGAAAAGTTCCAAAGCAAAATGGGTGCTTTAAATGCCATTTTATACCATCTTTTTATTAATATTATTCATCTTTAAAAAACCATTTGTATTTTATAGTAACATTTATGTTAAAATTGCATTTATAAATGGATCTAAGTCGAATATATAGTAATAGTACGAAATAAAAAAATACATTGTGACATCTGTGAATAATGTTGTGAACTACGTAGTAAAATTTTAAATGATTTTTAAATAGCCAACCACAGCAAGGGAGAGTCTTTTACGCATGCGTATTGGAGGGGAGTGTAGTGAGTGAGTGTGTATTCAATGAAAATAATCAGTAGGCATTTTGTCGATAGTACATTGTGTTGTGTGGCGGCTCGAAAAAGATTTGCAATATTACCGCGTGAACGCCTACACTGGATTTATAAATAAACTCGTGTGTTAGTGAATTGTGATTAGTTTTGGTGATAATGGCTAACAACGCTCCAGTGAAAAAGGTGCCAATACACTTGCAGGTGAGGTTTGCTTTATCACCTGTTAGAATATCGCGATAAAAAAAAAATTAACAGCCTCGTCCAAATTCAGAAATGTTAGGTACATTTCTGAATTTGGACGAGGCTGTTAATTCAAACGTACAATTCCTTTATGTTGGAGCAACATTTATTATGTGTTTTATTACCTATATGTTCTGTGTGGATTCTTACTTTTGTGTGACCTAATTTTTGCGTTAATTTAGGTTGCCGGTGCTCGTTGAAACGAGTGTACCTAAAACAAACGCTAGATTTCTTCCCACGGCTTTCAGCTATTTTCTTCACATAAGTACTAATTAGGTACTTATAGTGCCTTCTTTATGTAATTAATAATTACATACTTTTATTGCAAACAGTACATGTACCATACCTTTGTACGTAGTCGACTATAGTATCTACATCAGTATTTCAGTACCGTAGTAGGTAGGGTAGGGGGTAGTGTTACAGGTTCGCAGGTCGTCACTAGGTTTGGCTTTTTGTCATATTTCTTTAAGAAATATGTGTAAAACGAAAAATTTTATTACATATTTTACAAATTATCAATATTTTATTCCATAAAATACTAAAATAGGCATACGTTTAAAAAACTGTAATTGTAGCCCACGGAGCCGAGGTTGAATGGAGCGAGTAAATTCGCCGAGTGATGTTTTCCATTGAAAAATGTATTCGATGATCATTCGTCAAGGACATGATCGATCTCAATTTTTTTTCGAAACAAACCTCTAACATGTCGAGTTCTTTAATTGTGACAAGTTTCATCAAAATCGGTTCAGTAATTTTGGAGGTACCTACTACCACAGTCGGGGAGCTTACAAATACGCTGTACTACATCTCTTTTGCCAGGGCCTCTTTTGCTACTCGGCAAGGTGCACCACGTACAGGTTAGGTTGACTTTGTCTCTATAGATCGTGGTGAGTCACTTACACCCCACTCATTTTAAAAATGCAGTGCGAATTCAGGGAGGATTTCTACGGCGAACTCTCAATTCGATGAATTCCCTGTCGAGTTAGGATTGTACGAGTGGCGAAGGTCGTTAGCGACATACGAGTATCAAATAATTACTGACTCTTGAATGCTTATTGCGAGTGTTTTGCTCACATTCGAACGTGTTAACGTTTGCGAGCCGACCAAATTGAGAAAAAGTTTCATAATAAAAATTTACCAGACGCGTGTTACATATCCAAATTAGCCGGGTTGCTCACTTCAACAGTGAGCAAGTAAGCTACATAATTTTATAGACGAGCTCGGTGGTCGAATAGTTAGCAATTGCCACTTTGACTCCGTGGTCGCGGGTTCGACCCCCGCACAAGACAAACATTTGTGTGCATGAACAAGTCTATTTGTCTTGGCCTGGGTGTTTTCTATGTATGTATTTACAAAAAAAATGTATTTAAGTAATAGGTATATCAGTTATCTAGTGCCCATAGTACAAGCTTTGCTTGGTTTGGAACTACATGGCAATGTGTAATGTAATTTGGCCAAGAATATTTATTTATTTAAATTTTCTTATAAATTCACAACCTGAGAGTTCTCTATTTAGTCGGTTTGTTTACGTTGATATGATCGAACGCGAACAATAACTCGCACTAAGGACTCAGGACACAGTCCATTATATAATCTGTGTTATATTGTGTAAAATCAACTAACGAACGTAATTAAATCCATAGTCCATTCTAATATTATAAATGTGAAAGTGTGTTTGTTTGTTTATTGTTTGTTTGTATGTCCTTCTTTCACGTCAAAAGGAACCTAAGTACGTACATGATTTTTTTAATGGGGATAGTTACAATAGACAAGCAAGAAAAAAATATGACACAAATCAATGGCAGCTCCCCTGGACCACGCAGACGAAGCCGCGGGTAACAGCTAGTATGTAAATAAATACACAAATTACCTACCTAATCTATAAAACTTACCGACTTAGGTTAAAGATACGCAAATACACCCACTTTACATTTACCAGTCTATCGGTACAAAGTCAATGACTTCCTAAATTCGTGCTTAGATTGTGTTTGGTTTAGGTAATTCAATTTTACTGACAAATTGGTGGGTAAAAAGCTAGAATGACTTCAAAGATTGGATTAATCCAGTTTCCCACGGTGAATGACCTCAGTATCCTATATGTACTTATTATGTTGGGAACCGTAGTTGGCTGTATCCAGGCGTACGTGACATGCGCAGTGGATACGGGATTTGGAAGAAAAAAAGTGTTCACACTATTGCCGAAGAAAAAAAAGTGTTCCTTTTTCGAAATAGACTTAATGTAAAAGGGTTTTAAGAAATATGTTTTTTTTAGTACTGGCCGGTTGCAGGGTTAGAAATAAATATTAACCCGTCGATATTCGAATTGGATATGCGACCATAAAGTCGAATCTTTATTGACGAAAAAGTGAGGTTATTTTTACGCATCGAGCATGGCTTTATGATTTTGCGTCACTTTTAGGGTTAAATAGTAGATTATTGCACCGAGCACAAAGTAATTTATTATTGCACCGAGTGCCTGATTTAGAGCCCGAGCGTTAGCGAGGGCTCTAATCTAACAGGCACGAGGGCAATATAAATTACTTAAGGCGAGGTGCATAATCTGCTTTTCTTTCAACTAATACCTATAGGAATAGTAGATAAAAGAAACTCATATCAAACAGTTAAAATAGAAGTTTCTATAACACTGTCGGCTTCATTTAGAATGTTTTCCGGAGTTAATGTGTCGCTAGATGATTCCATTTTAATTCGAAGCCGAAGCACTCAAAATCAGATAGTATCACACTTTTATCGTTTCCAAAAATATTGTCAAGCAAAATTAACAAAGTTCCCGCCAAATCACTTTTTTAAATTTCTTTCATTTTTAACTCAGAGTTAGCAGCAATCATTTTTTAAATTTGGAACAAGTAGGATAGAAACGAATAATACGTACGAAAAAAAAAGTATTGATATCGGCTGGCTGAATAGAGCTAATCCATTGAGATTGGCACCTTTTAGTGCGATTAAAAAAACTGTGCAATAATGAAATTTCATACATTTTTATTGCTCTAGTCTAGAGCATTAAAGACTCGTTTTGTGCTGAGTTTTTAGTATGATTGTGATGAAATTAAAGCATAGTTGGAAGAAAAATAAATTTTAACCCTAGACGCAAAAACGACAGGGTGTTATAAGTTTGACGTGTCTGTGTGTGTGTGTCTGTCTGTAGTCGTAGCTCCCAAACGGCTGAACCGATTTTTTTGTCGATTGTCGACTAAAGGGAAAGTTTATTTAGACAGTGTTGCTTGAAGTATTCTTACCGGTAGGGTAATTAAAATAAAGATGTCAAGCTCGACTGTTCATTAATTAATAGAAGTGCGCAGTTTATATGTATAGTCAGCAAAATATAAATACCCAGGGCCAATTATAGAATAAAGATGTAATATTGTTTTATATGACTACGGTGAAAAACAAGCATACGGCCCGTCAAAGCTGTTGTCGTAGCCTATGGACGCCTGCAACACCAGAGTCATCACAAGCGCATTGCCAACACTGTGAAAATGAAAACCTCTTCACGCCTTTTTGAAGAACCCTATGCTGTAGTTCCCTGGGAAACCTCAACAGGCAGCTTATTCCACAGCTTGATAGTACGTGGAAGAAAACTTCTCTGGAACGCACAGTACGTGACCACTTCGGTTCTAATGTGTGAGGATGAATTCCCTGTCGATGGCGAGCGGTGGGACAGTAGAAGGAGATCGTGGGCATCACGTCAAACAACTCATCGGAACACATTGTACAATCGGTAGAACACACAAAGACACACAACATCTCTTCTCAGCTTCAAAGGTTCTAAACCGTCTGTCAGTTTGGAATCGTTAATAATCCTTACAGCACGCCTCTGAATTGAGTCACATGGATTACAATATACAATATACTAGCTTATTAATATTTGTATTTTCGGGGGTCTTAAGACATTACCCGTGTAGTTCAGGGTCTCGTTTGCACCTCCAAACTGAACACTCGTAATGTAATTGGAACCTTACTTCCCTTTGCGAATAAAGTTGATTTTTTTTAATAAGCCACGTCGGCTGGCAGACATATGCTTGTCTGCCAGCCGACGTGGCCCGCCTGATGTAAAGAGATTACCGTAGCCATATTAACGCTCTGTCTTCCACCCTTATTCATCCCACTGCTGGGACACGGGTCTCCTCTCTATCGAAGGGGCTTTAGAGCATACTCCACCACGCTGTTCAGATGCAGGTTGGCGGAGGCCAATGTTTTCAAACCGCCTAAAGGCCACTGACTTGGCTCAACGACTGCCATCTAATGACAACAGCCGGGACAACGTGCTTAACGTGCCCTCCGAAGCACAGAGGAGATAAATAAAACCATCCATGGACAGGTTACGGCGACGTTGCTTAACTTGCGTGTTGGATTAGACTGACACGCGCAACGAGGCCATCGAGCTGCTCAATATTAACGCTCGCAACAAGAAATATCACACGCGCGCTGCCAAGCCAGCAACAAAGTAGTTGCTGGTGACTCGCTGTACTCTACCTTTCTCTTGTCAGAGCTTTGTTAGTCAATTAGCAGTAGGTGCACGACCTGCAGGTGAGGCATTTGGCTCTAAAGATCCAAATGATAAATATTCACTACACACTAAACTTGTTAAGTATTCATAATAATTATTACAGACAAGACAAATAGTGTGGAAATTAGACAGAATTTGTACAATGTCTTGAACACAAAATAATAATTATTAAATAGATAATAACAAGACGTAACGAGCACATGACTAAATTAACCTTGAGTTTAAATTTGTAATATGCGTTAATATTTTTGCTACTGTCTGTAACAAATGTGGTATAAAATGATCTAATCATCTGTCATCAAGCACTTGTAAAGTACCTATTTAATCTGTGATGTGACCACTTCTCAGCGAACTTCGACCTCTGATCTTAAACAATCAAAAAACTAATATTTATCTGTAATAGATTACATCCTGAATGAAAATGGCAGTCCCATGAAGTGGGGTGAGCCATAAGAGATGTAGGGGTTATCCCTGGGTGAGCATGAGCATCTTCAAGAAGACATGAGGGGACTTTTACAAGGTCGGCAAGGCGTGAGGGATGCTATGATATTGCCTCATAGATTTTCCGCTTTTGTAATTGTGTGTGTATATGCTTTACTATTTGCAGTATATTATGAAATAATCAAACATAGAATTCTGCCAGATGTCTGAATACTCTAAGCTTTTGTGTTACTAGGTTTCATCACTGCCAAAAGCCAAAAAAAAAGTATTGAGATTAATTTACATGCATACTCACTCGCCAAAACTTTCCAAGTCACAAAACACAAAAGTCTGTCCAGTAGTTTCCTATTCCATAGTCAAAACTATGGAATGGTAAACTACGTGACAGACTTTTGTGTTTTTTTGACTGAAAATGATTGCAACAGTGCTTGCTTGAAGTACCCACCTACATTACCTTTAACATAGAAATAACTAATTATTCTCAACAATATAATTTACCGAAATTTCAGCATCATAATTACCCAAATCAAACATACCCAAAGACCACGCGATAAAACAAAACAAATATTATGACCTCCTAAACGAATTAACAAAAAGCGGCTATCTAGTTAATCTATACGCTGTAGAAGTAGGAGCGAGAGGTATACCAGCAAAATCTCTCTATAATCTGCTGAAAGACCTTGGCTTGTCCAGAAGTGCAGTAAGTTCTATACTAGAATGAGTATCTAAAGCTGCATTAGCAGGTTCATACCAGATTTGGCAGGGCAGGGAGAGAAACACAAGTAGTGAAGGTGAGTGTTAATGTACGTCGGAAAGGGGCCCCTTAAACCTACACCCGTGTCACAAGTCTCGGGATCTACTTGGGGTATCTCTCTCTGCCACACGATGGACCCGGCACCCGCACGGTGAATCCATGGAAGCTAAGAAGTTCGTCTCTCTCAATTATAATTAACTATGTAATCAAAATTAAAGTTAAGCATTGATACGACCCGTACTACACTTATGGGCCAGGACTGTCTTGACAAAACTTAAATAACAAACAAATTTTCTCTTTCTCCATAGCCCCGCCCCCGTTTACTAATCGAAAAAATGCTTCACATTTAAGTGATGTTAGCTGTTGCTATAAACATTTTGAAAGCTCCAAACTTCCCTCGAATTCTATGTGATTGAAAGCTCTGACAAACAGAATCTCCTACATTCAGTGAATGTTCTCGCTATGATGAATCATGTAACAAATTCAGAAAATTATAAGTATCATAAATAGCTGCCTGCATAATCAACGCCTGTAAACATCAAAAGTGAAGATAGGCGAACTCCATTGGAAGGAAATAACAGATTTTCGAAGTAAGTGCAGACAGATTCGATCATCGCGCCGCTCTTATAAGGTATACACAGGCTGGTCCGGTATCATTCCATTTCTGCGAATTGATGCTGAGGAACTCGTCTTACTTATCAATGTTAATGAGCAGTTTTCTGAGCGAGTTAATTTAACAACCCAATAGATGGCATTATTCATTTGGCATCTGAAAAAATTGCATGTCTGTCAAGTCGGTTTACGGTCGATAATTTTACGTGATACTGTCATAAGGAAACCATCGGCCGATGGAGTGGAAGAGAGATAGATTCATCACAAGCCGCGCTCTCGCTTGCAGCGCTCGGCTCAGGCGGAACTGCTTTTTCGTGCGTGCAGCCGGCGTTCATCGAATTATATGACGTTTTTACGTCAAAAATCGATTTATGAGACGTTATCACGTCACGAAAAGTGTTGAATGAAGAACAAGTTAAAAGTGTTCAAATGACGTGGCATAATGATAAAATGGGACTATATGACTTAGTTCCATTTGTGCACAGTTTTTGACTAAATATTTAATTTATTATAAAAAAAAAAATGAATTGCCTATCCGGGAAGATATAATAAAAGTACAATACACGGATAGGACATGCAAGCTAATACCACAGTATAAATAAAGTACAATATGACCGCTTCCTGCCGCTCTCTCGTGTCGACCTAACCTCCCCTCTGAGACAAATCTGCCCCCATACCACAGCCCTTACCAACAACTCTTATTGCGATCGCAATAAGAGTTGGTGGTAAGGGGGCAGGAATAGTTTGTATGGCGCCGCACGCACACACGCTCATTCGCTCACTGCCCAGAGGTCTTTGTTTATGTAGTAGTTCACGATGCGACATTTGTATGGAGTGGCCGGGGTATGCAATTAACACATACTTACATCCCATTGTCACATTGCCAAGGTTCAAATGAAATATTAAAATAATTACTACAGGAGGGAATAACGCAACAACATTTACAAATTAGATTAGAATCTTTAGATAAGGTAAATACGGTATGAATGTGATTTTTTTATATGAGAGGGGGGGGGGGGGGGGAGCATGTGGGTCACCTGTTGTAAAACCACCGCCCATGGAGATAAGCAACACCAAGGGGTCGCCGATCCGTTGCTGTCATTTTAAGCGAAATTAATACTCTATTCTTGAAGGCGCCCATGTCGTAATTGGGTTGTTTCCAATGTTTAAAAATTGTACAAATAAATTAACAATATCGTAAAATACACAAAACTATAAAGATCTGCAAACTTTCATTCTAATATCTTCAGTCAGACTTTTTTTAGCGTCGATCAAAGTTTGGCGGGAAAGTCCATTTTAAAAGTATGAAATTATTAAAAAATAATATTTCCATTGGAGAAGCAATAAAAAATGCTATAACTTTTATTATGATACTAATCACATAAACGTAATATTTAACATAGCTGTCGTACAAATTTCTGATTTGATGCATGCAAAATACAGATCTGTGACGTCATAATTCAGTAGTCTTTTGTATGGAGCGTTTTGGGGCAGTCTAAAAATTGTGATTTTCAAATTACCATATCTCGAGAGATTTTTGTGCTATCGAAGTAATTCTTTCACCTATGGTTATATTATGGAGACGTCCCTACATATCAAACAGAAAAAAATGTTAGTCAAATACCCAATTGTTCGGAAATACCGCTAAGGTAAGCTGATTCGACTGTTTCACCGTTCGTAGTATAAAATGTCTTGGTAAACGTACTGTAGTAGATCGTCAATCATCAAAAATTGTTGTAAAAATTTCATGACATGACTTTTAATGACTACTTACATACTTTTTCATGAATTATTTTTCATGAAATACGGTACGTATGGTCCATACGTAGTCAGTACGTCCGGTCGAAGTCGTCAGTCTCTACGTCGTGAGATGTCAAATAAACATACGACCCGCCTGCTGTAACTGTTCACTAATAACTAAAATACAACTCTCCAATTACTTTCGAGAAAGACAAGTTAAATTAAAACCACATACGCAAGTTCTATTCTCGCCTTACGGATATGGGGGACTGTTCCCCTAGTGGTTCCGTACAAAGGATCGTAAACAATGATTTATGTTCCATAGACTTATTAAAATGTGACCAAGTTAGAGTGAAAGTATTCATACGATGTTCCTATGGAGATAAAAGTGTATTGTGATTGAAGATTTAAAATTTAAGTGCGGTTGAATTTTGAAATGGGTGTAAAATAAATAAGTTGCGGGCTGTGTTATGGTTCATGAATAATATTATATTTACAAATAAAACAATATTGGTAAGTGACAAAAGTAAGTAAATTAAGATAATAAATATAAAAGAAACAAAAGAGAAAAATCTTACGGCCAAAAGGTCACAGAATAGTGTTATACAGTATAGACGCAAAATAACACATTATTGGTTAAATTGCTGAAATCATACCATTACACGCCCGCTTACCGTGGTTGATGATGACTAATAAGTAGTTCATCACGAATCTTACGATTTTTTTCTTCTGAATGGCAATTATTGTCGTAATCAAAATGTAGTCAAAATTCAGTTCCGATCCAGTTTCGATCTCACAAATGTCAAATTTGGTATTCTCGTACCACAATATGAAACTTCAAAGTCTAATTTAATTGGATTTATATCGAAATATGATCGAAAATTTAACAAACTAAGAATGTTATTTTGTCAACAACGAGAATTCATAAAAATGTGTAAATTATCTACTCATTCAGAAAATTTCATCAAAATTTGACAACTATTGACGGGTAATATAATAACATTACTTTACCATTAATGTTATAAGTATAGGACCGCCTAATAGCAAGCAGTTACTTAGGCTTATGGACCCTACAGCACAAGAAGCAGAACTCGCGTTCATCGTCTGTGTAAAACAAATTTGTGCATTATATAAAGAACCATTGCCTAGAGAGTTATTGTCTACCTAAAGTAAGGTTATCAGAAAGTCACTTAAAAGATGCTGCGTTAGCAGCTGGGCGCAGCACTTCCAGCGTCTTAGGTTACGGCACAGCATAAGTACAATACTGGACACTGCTGTCCTCTCGTATAGACCTCACCACACCACAATTTGCACACATGTTCATTCACATTCTCTACAGACGTTATTGTTTATGTCATTTGTATCTCCATACACTCTAACGGTCATTCCTGACCGGGGCGTGTCTTTCGGAAAATGCAAATCATATGACTCATAATGCTTGTTTGCTACCCAACGTGTTATAAAAAAACCGAATTACTTCAATGCAGAGCATTATTAGAGTGAACGAACTCCTTACATTACCATGCCCTTGACCTTACCACGTGCCGTAAATGTGAGGAAACGGGAGGTCATAATACAATTTACAATTCTACAGTCTACGGCAAATAAGATACATACAATATTAGAACTTGCTGTATCGACTTAAGAACCATATCATTTACTTTTGCTGTTCACTATACGCCAACCGGCCAGGCATTGCGTATTGATCTAAGTCCTAAGAGGTCATGAGCTATCTCCCTTCCTCTTATTGATCAATAAAACTAAATGCATTACTCCTCCAACATATTTAATGTGCAGTCTAGACTAGCACAGTACATGTAAAATTGTTTACTTTTCCTTGTCATTCATTTCTTATTTTAAATTCTATGTATATAGTCTATACTAACAAATACATCGTTTGTGTTTGTGCCTGCTTTATGTTTCTTCTTTTCATTTAAAAAATAATAATATTTTTTTAATAAAAAAATACTTATTAAGCGTGTTAACACGAACCAAATTCTAGGGGGTTTAAAAAATCTATTATAATACAAGTAAAAGATCTTAAATTAAATAATCTAAAATTGTTCCATAGGGGAGCAATTCAAAAAAATTATAACAAAATCGGGGGATACAGTTTGGTGTTTCTACATATCTATCAACTCCATCCAAAATTCAATCACACCACTACTGGATACTGGATAGATGAAGGATCAAATAATTTATTACTCTAAGTAAAGGAACATTGAGTGCGGGGGAGAGGGAAGCGCTGCCATTTTGAGATAATTTTAGTGCATATAACGTATTCACGTACAACACAAGGCCGTGTCCATAACACAGCCACACCCTATTTTATTATTAAATAGCTCTGCCCGGTAGGCCTATATATCCTCCTCCATGTTTCGTTATCCTCAGATTTGAGGGTCGTGACCAGGTAGCACCTTTTCTCTTATGATATTGCGCCATTTATGTCGATCTCCGGCAGTCTTTAAAGCATCGTGGACTGACATGGTGAGGGAACCTCGAATTTGATCGGACCAACCGAGTCGCGCTGCGGTCTCGTTCTCTCTTACCCTCCACCTTAGTGCCAGTGACTATGAGTCTCTCGAGATTGTCCGCAGGTTTCCTGGCAATGTGACCAAAGTACTCGAGAATCTTGCGCAGGCAGATGGTGGAAAGTCTGGTACATAGTAACTTTTAACTCCTTCAGAATTGACTCGTTAGTCCGATGTGCCGTCCACGGTATGGCGAGCATCTTCCGCCAATACCATATTTCAAAAGCGTCTATACGCTTACGATCGGCCGATTTCACTGTCCAGGTTTCCGAGGCATACAGGAAGACTCACGGGTTCGAACGAGATTAATCTTTGTTTTGCGTGAGTTATTTCTGTCCTTCCAAATTCGCTGTAATTGTGTCAACATTTTTGGCCATTCCAATACATCTGCGGATTTCAATCTCCGAGGAGCCGTCGTTGCTAATGTTGGAACCCAGGTAGATGTAATTGCTAACAGTTTCGAGTCCAAGTCCTCCAGTAAGTTGCAATCTATTGGTTCGATCTACCACCAAGACCTAGGTTTTCAACCTATTTATGGCAAGACCCATGCTGGCGCTAATAGGCTTGTATCCCATTTTTTTTTTCGATTTGTTATTTAAAGACGTCACAATAATATAAATATAGGTGAAATAATTACTTCGATTGCATAAAAACTTCTCGAGATATGATAACTTGAAGATTCCAATTTTTGACTATCCCGAAAACGCTCCATTCAATAGGCCACCACGGTATGACGTCACACCGTGCTATTTTATATGCATTAAATCAGAAATTTGTACGACAGCTATGTTAAATATTGCGTTTATGTAGCTAGTGCCGTAACAAAAGTTATAGTATTTTTTATTGTTTCTAAAATGGTAATATTATTTTTTTATAATTTTATACCTTAAAAATGGACTTTCCCACCATACTTTGACCGAACATAAAACACGTCGGACATAAGTTATTAAAATTTAAAGATCGCAGATCGTTCTAGTTTAATGTATTTTACGTTACTGATAGAGAGTTTTTATAATTTTGTAACATGGGCAACAAGACCATTGTTTCCATCCTGTTCAGCAGGGCATCATTTCTGGTTCGTTTGCGGCTAGGAGTGTTGTGTCGTCAGCGTACCGTGATGAGGAATAATTCCCACTTCACACTCACCCCAATCCCGCTCGTTTGCAATATTGTTCTTGAAGGCAGGTGCGAGTACAGTAAAGACGTGCTCAGATTATTATCTTATTAACTAAATTATTATTATGATGGATAAATTGCATCAACTCCACTGCGTTGCGTAATGAGTCTGGATGGGTTGTATCCTGGTAGCTTCTAGTTGCGAGCTCGGTGGTCGAATGGCAAGCAATTACTACTTTGACTCCGAGGTGTTCGTTCCCCTCACAAGACAAGATTACCTACTTGCCAAGATTGCAGATTTTTTAAAATGAAACCGACTTTATTATTTATACTATCAACTACCCAATTATATAACGTATTTTGACCAAAACCAAAGAACTTTGACCTAACGATACTTAATAATAGGTAGGGGAAAAAGTCTTTTCGCATTATAGTATGTATGAACTTGTAATAAAATATCTTTGGTTATACCATTTGTATCTGAAAGGTTTTGATATCTTTAAAAAGTTTAAATTTTAAAAAAGATAATTCCAAATTCAAATTAGGTAAATGTGTGATTTTCATTTGCTTTTTTTTACTGTCAAGATGAGTGAATCTAATGAAGAAATTCGATACATTTTAAAATTTTACTACAAAAAAGGTAAAAATGCAACGCAAGCTGCGAAAAAATTTGTGACGTTTATGGACCTAGTGCAGTGTCTGTGAGAGTAGAAAGAAAGAAGAAAAGAAAGAAAGAAAATATGTTTATTAACATCACATGACACATAAGATTTCTACAATACACAATAACAATTATTATAATACGAACACCATGTACATCATTATGATGCTAATTGGCCATCGCTCGGCATTAATGCTGTGTAATACACACAGCGCCGGTATTCTGCGACAGCCATCAGGTGCCGACACGGACCTCGTCGGCCGAGGTATACATAAAAAATAACAATACTATAACATAAAAACAACGACGCATCCAAGACCATCGGACCGTCCAGCACGTATAATGGGACAGATCCCCACAACACATGCCGGGCAGACAGACGGCACCGGACGGCACACTATGTACAGACACAATTCTACATAAATGTATTAATGACAGCTCGACACATCACCTCCCCACCCCAATCACATTGCTTCCCTGACTATAACGACCAATTGATACTTCCTATACAAACTCGTACTATTTTTGTACACTGCATTATTAGTATAATCCCGAAGCAGGGACGTTATAAAGATACAGAAAAAAATTGTTAAGACCGGATTATCTTTCAATTGGAAAGTGATCGCCAACAAATGGAGACAGAAGAAGAGGCCAAGTAGTATCCGTCGCACTGACACTGTCTAACAGCCCAATGGTGATGGAAGGAAGTGATGCGTCAAGTAGCTTTCCTTGGTTTTACAGAAAGAAACATAAACGTGGCAGGAACACACAAGATCGCCATGAAAAAGAGTTGAATTATACATAAATGTGATAATCGTTAATATCTTTCACATAATTAATACATGCAGGCTATTTCTCTGTATTTGTTGTTAAACTGTTTACAAAAAATAACAACCCAGTGCCGCACAGCGTAAATTAATAGTCTGATGGAGCACAAATTTGGTTTAGGCGTTTTCAATCCGGAAATTTTGATGTCAAAGATGCACGTCGCTCTGGTCGCCCTGTTACGGATAAAATGGATGCCATTTTTGAAAAAGTGGAGCAAGATCGGCATATCAGTAGTAACGACGTAGCTGAAGAACTAGGAATTGACCACAAAACAGTTTTGGCGCATAAAAAGGTCGTGGTCAAAGGCCGGTCAGGCTTCACAGACTCTGGCGAAACCCGGGTTAACCCACAACAAGGTGATGCTGTGTGTATGGTGGGATTGGAAGGACATTATTCATTATGAGCTGTTACCGCCAGGCAGGACTATCGATTCTGAACTCTACTGTGAACAACTGATGAGATTAAAGCAAAAACTTGAGAGAAAGCGGCCGGAATTAATTAACAGAAGGGGTGTGATTTTTCATCATGATAACGCTAGACTTCACACATCTTTAGCCAGTCAGCAAAAATTAAGAGAGTTTGACTGGGAGGTGTTAATGCATCCGCCGTATAGTCCTGACCTTGCACCTTCTGATTTCCACCTGTTTCGGTCTCTTCAGAATTCTTTAGGCAATGTCAGGTTAACATCACGAGAAGACTGCCAAAACCACTTATCGCGGTTTTTTGAACAGAAGTCCCAAAATTTCTATAGTAATGGGATCATGTCTATACCTACAAGATGGCAAAAAGTTATCGAACAAAATGGCACCTACATACTTTAGTTAAATGTAAATAAACTTTATTAAAAAATGTTTTGAATTTTCATATAAAATACGAAAAGACTTTTTCCCCAACCTAATATAATGACTATTGTGATATAATCATAGTGTACCGAAGTATCCGATTATAATCTTTATTGTTCCTAATAAAGTTTGCTTATTTCACGTAATTCCCTATTTATTTTCATTGCGGCGACATTATTCTCAAACCTTACCTATACTTTTGGTGTATATGTAGCCCATTACGATCTTTAGAGCCACAGCCAACCTTACCCACACGTGGTGCACCCTGTAGACTAGCGAAAGAGCCTTCTGTGAGGTACTTCTCCAGGTAGTCAAGCCCAACATGCCCTATCTTTTTTTTATATTTGGGAGGGAGCAAACGAACATATGGGTCACCTCATGGAAAGAAATCACCACCGCCCATTGAGACCAGCAAACATCAAGGGGTCGCGGATCCGTTGCCAGCCTTTTTAAGGAAAATAAAGACTATGTTCTTGAAGGCTCCCATGTGGTAATTGTACAGAAATACCGCTGAGGGAAATTGATTCCACGTGATATAATTTGTACAGAATGCAAAGTGACGCTACATCTCTATCTATCGGTGAGCCAATGATCTCGGGATCGACTGGACCTATGACTGGACTCTCTGGGCCGACTGACGATTCGAACTGCTGTTCGTTCGAATGGTTAAATGGAGCAACCAAGTACTGGGGCGTACCGGCCCAGTTATGTGTACAGTATTCCATGTGAGGTCGAATCTGGGGTTTATATAGTCGTAAAAGATGTCGGGGTGTAAAATACCGCCTGGCTTTATTGATGACACCAATCTTATCTCTCTTTAAATATGTATACAAAAAATGATCCATACACATGAAGATTGTTATGCTGAACCCGAGACCTATTCCGGCAGTACGGCCGACCTTAAATTATACTTAGGTGGTCTCTGATTGATCTTATCACAATTGGTCATCTAGTCGAGTTGAGAACTAAATAATGACTAGCGGTGTATTTGTATCAATTTGTTGAATAGCGATTAGTTAGTATTTTTGAGTTTGCATCAATCCATATTCATATAACTACTGGCATTCGTACGGGTAGGGACTCAGGGTCGGACTGGGCCGGAAGGGCCCGGGTGGTTGACCACAAGCCCGGGGCCCGAGAGTAGATGATAGTAGTTGGGATATTATCGAAAAATACTGAGATACCTACACAAATTGAGATAAACAGAATATGAAATTTAATTATCAAATTTCTATTTCATTTCTCTCTAACTATATGAACGAACTATCTGACACAAGAGCTGGAACCTAGCCTGCGCAGGCCTTCTATCCTACGGTTGCCGCAAGCCCCGCAAGCCATGCCCGTGGGGGGCCCGTGCAGGCTGGGGCCCGGCTGGTAAATGAATGCCACCTCGACCACAGATTACATAATAGTTACTACCCTCGACGTCCGACGCTTAGGGTTGCCATCCGTCCGAGTTTCCCCGGATTTGTCCTAGTTTGTAGAGCGTCCGGGAAGCGTCCGGGCGGGGTTTCATTTGTAGTACAGAGTTAAAAGTTTTAAATCACTACCGTTCGCTCCATACTGCGAATAACCGTCTTGTGACAGAATAAAAAAATAGTGATAGTACTAAAAACACTGATGACATGTCCGGGTTATAAGATTCAAAATCAGGAGTTTTCCCGCATCTTGTCGTGGTTGCTAGCGTTTACTGATGGCAACCCTGCGTACGCGTCTCCCTTCAATCATATGTGTGTGGCGTGTTTAAGATTCGTATGTAGAAAACGCGACGTAATTTCGGCATGGTGTGTCGTCAGTCATTTAAAATACATTGCAGGCGTAGTCACGCCGAATTTCGGTCGCGTATTTTCGGCATAGTGTGTTTAGACACTAGGGGTTTAGGACTTTCTCCACCAAGCTGCTCAACTGTGGTGTGGCAGTGTTTTCAAGCCACCCATTCCCGGGTCGTCGTCGTCAACCCTTATTCATCCCACTGCTAGGATATGTATCTCTCCTCATTCGATGGGGTTTAGAGTGTATTCCACCATGCTACTCAACTGCGAGTTGGCGGAGGCCAGTGTTTTCAAGCCGCCTAAAGGCGCCTAAGGCGCACGTAGAAGCTCGAGATAAATAAGTCCATCCTTGGACAGGATACGGTCGATGTTACTTAACTTGCGTGTCCGATTTTAAACTGACACGCGCATCGTATGTCCTCTGTATAGGGAAGGCTAATATGTAACAAGTAGAAGATTGATTTAGTCCGTATTGTCCTGTCTATCGCTAAATAAATATCGAATGTATATGTTTAAATAAATATTTCTGGACAATGACACAGCGCCATCTATTCCTAATTTAAGCGCAAAGCTTGTACTACGGGTACTAGACAACTGATATATGTACTTAAATATTTTTTTTTGTAAAATACATACATACTTATAATACGTAGAAAACACCCAGCACAAGACAAACAGACATGTTCATGCACACAAATATTTGTCTTATGCGGGGATTGATCCCGCAACTTCGGTGTCAAAGTAGCCATTCGACCACCGAGCTCGTCAAACATAATGATTATTATTATACAACACGTTTCATAATCGTTAAACGATGACACAGGCGGTTAAACACAAAAACAAACAGTTGTGTCATTGGCGATTAAAAGTAAGCGAGTGACCCACTCTTGTGCCTGATATAACGTTAATGAAATTTGAACTCTCGAGTGTTATTGTTTAGATTTAATATCGTTTGCGTGATAATGGTACGTGACAATTGAGTTTCTGTACGGATTAGTTTTGGTACCCTTGGGGTACGATACCCTAAAAACTAATCAGTGGAACTTGTTGCTATGGCCACTATGGGTCAGTAGTACTACTGTCTGTCCATTTGGCACATAGCTGTATTTTTAACCCTCGACGCAAATCCCACGGGGTGTTGTAAGAATGACGTGTTTGTGTGTGTCTGTCTGTGTCATCATAGCTCCCGAACGGATGAACCGATTTTGATTTTTTTTTTATTTGAAAGGTGAGTTAGTCGGGAGTGTTCTTAGCTATGTTTTATGAAAATCGGTCCAAGTTTCACAACCCCTTCAATATGGTTATCAAATGAAAGGGCTTCACTAGACTAGAAGGTCGGGGGTTAGTTAAATTTTCAATTTAATTGTCTTGTTTAAAATTAAAAAGGTACCAACTACCTATTACACGAAACGTATTTTTTTTTATGGTGATACTCTCGAACGACTCACGTACGAACCCTTCGTACGGATTTTTTTTTACTACGTACAGTATGGGCCACTCCCTGCCGCTCTCTCGTGTCGACCACACCTCCCCTCTGAAAGAAATCTGGAACAGTTTGTATGGCGTCGCACGCACACACGCTCATTTACGCTATGCACAGGCATCTTTCTTTATGTTGTAGTTGACGACGCGACATTTGTTTGGAGTGGCCGGGGTGTGGTTCAGCAGTGAACGAATATATGCTGATGATGATGATGAAATTTGTTTTCTAATATACTTATTTGTGCGATAACTTGGTCAACCGTTTTTATTATTGTTGATGCAATCATACATAACTATAAATAAATATACGTGAAGTGCATTTTCGATGACTTGAAATATGGACAACTTATGATAAATCGCTTTGCGGCGAGTTTGTTTATAACCGGCTATAATGATAATAATATTATCAATACACGTTGATAATAACCGTGGCACATGATACATCAGTCACTTAAAATATATATTTCACAAATACGCGATATACCTATATATTTTGACAAATTATATATTTTAAGTGAGTGATTTTGGGGTGTAAGTGGTTCATCAACATCTTTGAACCAAAGCCAACTTCACCTGCACGCGGGTGCACCCTGCTGACTGACAAACGAAGCTCTGGCGAAAAGAGAGGTAGGGAGCGTAATTGTAAGCTACCCGACTGGGGAATGTACCTCCACCTCACAGAATACCGCAGCCAAATAACGGTTCCCTTGAGGGCTGTTGTGTTCCTGCGAGTGAGTGAGGTCACCAGAAAGGAAGGAGATGCTGCGATGGCAGCGGGGGTGGCGGCGCGTGAGCGATATTTTATGTTGCGAGCGTTAATATGGCTACGGTAACCGCTTCACATCAGGCGGGCTGTATGCTTGTCTGCCACCCAACGTTGTATCATGCCACGCTTATTAACTTTATTATATTAGTTTTGACAAGTTATTGTCAAAATATATATATCGCGTATTTGTGAATTTTGGCAACTGATATAACTAGTATGACCTGGATGACCGAGCAAAGCTCGGTGTTTGAGTAGAAAGCAATTTTCCCAGAATAAGTGTAAGTGGCATATAGTGCCATCTGTTATCGAGTAGTTAGTATATTTGCCAACAGTTGACAACAGAAACAATGACTACCCGCGTCCAAGACCAGCAGTTTAAGCCTATCCAACTGCAGCGGGGAGTACGTCAAGGAGATGTCATTTCCCCGAAACTATTTACCGCTCCTCTGGAAGACGTATTTAAAAAACGCTGGACTGGAAAAAACGGGGCGTCAGTATGAATGGCGAGTACATCTCACACCTCCGGTTTGCCGAGGACTGGTTGGATACTGGCTGAATAGCTAGAGGATCTCGGGAGTATGTTGACCAATCTCAATGCTGCATCTCGATCCGTGGGGATGGGGATGAATTTCGATAAGATAAAAAAGTTGATTTAAAAAAAATATTTAAACCGACTTCAATTGGCGAACGCAGCTTATTGGTGGAGTACCCCTGGAGACACTGCTGCCCGTCTTCCGGGAGAAAAGTTATTGCATCACACAAGATTCCATAATCGCCTTGTACGACATCCAGCACAGAGCAATGGAGTAGCGCAATTTTATTTTGCCGGTAACCACACGGCAAATTGAAGGGTTTCCCTCGATTTTTGTAGGGTCCCGTCATCACTGACTTGGTGAATATGTGACCACCTCGCAATCATACCCTTTCAAATAAAAAATCAGTTTTTTTTTTTTTTTTTTTTTTTTTTTTTTTTTTTTTTTTTTTTTTTTTTTTTTTTTTTTTTTTTGCAAATGTAGGTAACAATAGATGTAAGAAATACATAATAGCAACCTCTACTACATTTTACCTTTCGGCATGCAAATCTATATTTTAAATAGCTAGATACATTACAACAATGTCATTAATGGAGATATATAGTATTTCCAATATTTATATCACATCAATATTAAGTCATATCAAAATCAATTATTAATTCAAGCATTACAATGTCAGAGAATAAATTAAATCAGTCAATGAAATTATGTCAATTACAATTAAAATTATTATAAAATGTCAAAGAGATATTCATTTACACTATAATATACCTTTTCCTTAAGTAAGTTGAGGACACTACGTTTGAACTGTATATAATCCAGAGATAGAATTGCTCTTGGTAGGTGATTATACAATTTAGATGCCATAAATATGCCATAATTTGACCATGCTTATAAAATTTAAGGATTTCCCTTGATTTCCCTGGGATTCCATCATCAAATCCTGACTTGGTGAATATGGGACCAACTTTCAATCATACTCTTTAAAAAAAAAAAGAATTTTGAAAATCGGTTCACAATTCGCGTAGATATTCAACAACATACATACAAAAAAAATTCAGTCGAATTGAGAACCTCCTCCTTTTTTGAAGTCGGTTAAAAAGTCACGTACAACGATTTTGTCATTCGTACCCCGGTTATCATAGAGCATACAGCTATTGAAGTTGCTAAAGACTATGTCTACCTCGGACATTCTATACAGCTTGGCCGGGGTATTTTCAACAAAGACATCGATAGACGCATTCGATTGGGCTGGGCAGCTTTTGGAAAGCTTCGGTATATGTTCGCCGCACAGATACCCCAATGCTTGAAGACTTAACTCTTCAGCTAGTGCGTCCTCCCTGCAGTGACCTATGGTGCGGAGACTTGGACACTGACCATCGGACTGGCCCACAGGATAAAAGTCGCGATATAGAAGGCTATGCTCGGGGTTTCTTTGAGGGATCGAATCCGGAATGAAGAAATTCGACGGAGAACCAAAGTTGTTTATATATTGATGATAATGAACAAATATTGTAGCGAATACCTGCATCATTTCGCATCACTAGTGGTGCACCAAATTTTTTTTAACACACCTAACAAAATTACCTGACTTATAACGAATTTTGAATCCACATTAATAAGTATATTTAAATAGAAAATTAGAACTACGCGAACAAAGTTTGTGCGCATTAACAAACTTAATGACAACCGCATCGGATATAAATAACTTCTTAACCCATATATAGAATGTGGATTCAGAAGCGATACCAACCAAACAAAATGTAGGTACGTCACAAGTCACAACACTATGGCAGTACTTACTGACCCTGCCAAGGCCGCCACTTGACAAAGGAGTAGGCACAATACATAATGTATTACTATTACGTAAACGGTAACCACAGTGGTATATAACGCTGTATAGAAAAACAAACCGAGTTTTCTTTTGTCATACTCTAGGATTGTTTGTTATAATAGTCTAGACTTTTAAGTAATCTGTGCCCTTACGCATTATCGGATATTGGGGTGTAAGTGGTTCATCAACATCTTTGAACCAAAGCTAACTTCACCTGCACGCGGTGCACCCTGCTGACTGACAAACGAAGCTCTGGCGAAAAGAGAGGTAGGGAGCGTAATTGTAAGCTACCCGACTGGGGAATGTACCTCCACCTCACAGAATACCGCAGCCAAATAACAATTCCCTTGAGGGTTGTTGTGTTCCTGCGAGTGAGTGAGGTCTCCAGAAGGGAAGGAGATGCTGATGGCAGCGGGGGTGGCGGCGCGCGAGCGATATTTTATGTTGCGAGCGTTAATATGGCTACGGTAACCGCTTCACATCAGGCGGGCCGTATGCTTGTCTGCCACCCGACGTAGTATAAAAAAAATCGGATGGATTAACGGACAAATACCCTATGTCTAAGCTAATGCGCCTTCTTGCATCGACATTCCTCACATAAATCGGTCATATGATGACGAGCTCGGTGGCGTAGCGGTCAATAACGCGGCTTCGACACCAACGCTCGTGGGATCGATTCCCACATAGGACAAACATTTGTGTGCATGAACATGTCTGTTTGTCTTAGCCTGGGTGTTTTCTGTGTATCATAAGTATGTTACAAAAAAAAAATGTATTTACGTATGTTTATCAGTTGTCTAGTACCCATAACACAAGCTTCGCTTACTTTGGGGCTAGATGGCGCTGTGTAATTTGTCTGACAATATACAATATATATATCTAGCGTTCCCAACCCTCCCGGATTCTCCGGGAGACTCCGGTAATAATGATTAATCTCCCAACATCCCGGGCATTTTCATTTCATTAGACGCTGTTCGAAAGCAGAGTAAATTTAACTTTAACACAGAGAGCATTTAACAGCCATAAAAGTCTTTCAAGAGTTGGCAACCCTACTCATATCACAGGATTGCGAGTTTCTCGCCCTGTAAACCAACTAACAAGAGCAGGAGGACGTTTAGCCACCCCGTAGATGTAGTACCACCAGCTGGTATGGTAGCCTATAACGCTTGCTAATTGCAGCACAAGTATAAATTATGCATTGCCACCCCTGCTGCTACTGCTCCACCACTTCAGGGGCTTCCTGATGTCCCTACAGTCAGGTTCAAAGACCCTATGCTTACAGCTAATGCGCTCCCATCCCTTTCGTTCGGTCAGATCACATGATTGCGATTCTTTCTCGGTAAACCAACCAGGCAAGAGGACCTTTACCCACCCTGTTATCATCGCGCCCAGGTAACCAACCAGGCATTCAAAATAGTTTGGTACAGATCTTTAGTTCCCTTTGGCCTGTAAGCAGATTACTTGGGCACTCTTAAGTCATGATTGATGGGACACTCTGTCTTGTTCTACGCACCATAAGGCAAGTACAAAGCATCCTTTATTTTTATACCACTAAAGTGACAAGCATTAACCGAGGCCTATGGACGCCTGTAATGGGGCATCGCGCGTTGCTGAGACCCTATAAGAACTTCTTCAGACCCTTTTTTAAGAACCCCATGCTGTAGTCTCCTGGGAAAACCTCGACAGATTGACATAACAAAAATGTACTTTGTTATAAATATTTATAAAAATGGAAAAATTCACTTCATCCAACTTTTAAGATTTGAACGCAGTAAATTATAAAAATGCAAAAATCGTCACCGACACAAACCTTCCTGGTAGCTCAGTTGTAAGAGCACTCGACCGGTCATCGAGAGGTCGTGGGTTCAAATCCAACCTAGGCGGGGGAGGTGATTTTTTCCATTTTTTTTTTAATATTTGTTATATTCTGTCCAAGGTGGCGGAAACAACTATTTAAAATAAGGTGCTTTGTTGTTCTGAAAAACACATTATAATCATACAATCAACGCATATGCCGTAAATAAACATGAAATTAGATATTGTCCTACACGGGCTTTTAGTAAGATAAACAACTTGTATTATTTTTCCGATAATTTTAGCCCGTCGTGACAGGGTAGGTTTGTCTACGTCACCCACCCATCCATCTCAGCCATATCATTTTATACCAGCCATGTAGGAAAAAAAATTGGTTGCCTGTAAAGTCGGTATACGGGCGAAAGTTTTACGTGACAACGACTTTGAGTGGTAAAATGTTTTCGAGTGGAAGGGACGCATGCCTTTCACTTTTTATGTCTGTCTCTCTCGCTCTTAGAAGGGACGCTCTTACAATGAGAGCGAGTGAAAGGCACGCGCCTTTCACTCGCTCTCATTGTAAGCGCATAACGTGAGCCAGTTTCTTGAAGTGTCACCCGGCTAACCAATTTATAAGACGTTGTCACGTCAAAAATAGAGGTAGGTCTTTTGAATTACTTCAAAACGAATTACTATGTTCAGGTGGACCGAATTATTTGTAACTACGAACATAGGCCGTACTCAGAAAGAAAACACGCAGCCTGCGCCGATCTACCAACGCTTATCAGAAGCGTTCTGCGCGGGTAATCGGCGCAGGGAGTAGTGCCGTGTTTCTATACAATGTTCTGTGACAATGTGCTTAGTCAGCACCACTAGCTGGGGTACTCGGCTTCTCTCAGGGGTTCGAATGATCTCTAGTGTTTCAGAACAACAGTATGGTCGGGTAAAAATCGATTACTGAGTGGAGCTAGCGTAGCTAGCGCAACGCTTTTATACGCCGAAAAGTCACTCTTGGAAATAGATAGGCTCCAAAACCACTGAACCGATTTTGATGAAACTTTTCACAATTAAAGACAACCTTAAGGTTTGTGTCGAAAATAAATTGAGATCGATCATGTCCTTGAGGAATGATTATCAAATACATTTTCCATTGAAATCAATGGAAAACATACACTCAGCGAATCTACTCGCTCCACTCAGCCTCGATTTCGGCCCCGTGGCTAAATCCGGCCTAGTTATCAGCCCCCTTACCACCATCTCTTATTGCGATTCAATAATTGAGTAGATTGCTTATTCATACCAATGAATAAGCGACTCTATTCCATTTAAAATAGAGTCGCTTATTCATTAGTATGAATAAGCAATCTATTCAGTTATTGAGTCGCAATAAGAGATGGTGGTAAGGGGGCAGGGGCGCCGACTCCGTGGGTGCTCGGGGGCTCGAGCACCCATGAGCAATAAACAGTGGGTGCCGAGCACCCCTGAGAATAGACATCAAGAAACAGATAAGCCTTTTAGGGTCGATAGGTGTTTTTTAGTACCCGACGACCCGTGTTTTAGAGTACACAGTATATAAGTAGGACATTAATTTATTTTTCGGTCGATCAATGTGCATGTCTCTTCTCACACTTCGCCACTTTTTAGAGTCATCAAATGAGCATGAACACCCATGAGGTTTTCTAAAAGCCGGCGCCCCTGCTAGTTATGCAATAGTATTAGACCCCAGATCATCAGCCTGATGGCGTATGTTGACATTGCTTGACTTACGTATTGTCTCAATAAACACCATGATCTCACACTTTTACTCACAACCATTGGACAAACGATGGTTTTAGAAAGTCGCGCGTGGGAAGATTTCCTTTACGTTTATTATCTATCATCTCGTTACGTCATGTAACAGGTATCGAGAACTGCATTTTGAGTGTTAAAATATAGTTATAATGACCGATTGGTTCATTGAATACTTATTACATCATTATTTTTTCACAGCTATAAAAAGATACTTATAGCTGTGCTTATGGTGAAAGTGAAGTCACTAATAAATAAATGTAAATAAAATAAATAAATATTACTGGACAATTTACACAGCGCCATCTAGTTTCCAATTAAGCGTTTTAACATTTGTTGTATGGGAGCCCACTATAAATATTTGTTTTTTTTTTAAATTTAATTACATATTTACTTTTAAAGTGAATATATAAAACTAAATATTCTGTGAATATTTCAAACGTCTACCTGTTTCCGTTATCAATATCGAGCAAAAAAAATCACGTTTATTGTATGGGAGCTCCATTAAATATTAATTTTATTCTGTTTTTTATTATTTGTTGTTATAGCGGCAACAGAAATACATGATCTGTGAAAATTTCAACTGTCTAACTATAGCGGTTCATGAGATACAGCCTGAAGGCCAATTCTCGTAATTTTTCTACGAACGCAGATTGAAAGTTGACCGAATCGAGATTGAATTGTGAATTGACTAAAATATATACTTGATATGAAATCAATTAATTATTATCAATTCTTGTTGTTGGCAAAGTAACATTCTTAGTTTGTTTAATTTTCACTCATATTTCGATACAATCCCGCTTAAATTTAATTTTGAAGTTACATATTGTGTTACGAGAATACCAAATGTGACATTTATGAGATCGAGACTGGATCGAAACTGAATTTTGACTATATTATAATTACGAGAATTGCCCCTCTGGTGACAGACGGACGGACGGACAGCGGAGTCTTAGTAATAGGGTCCGTTTTACCCTTTGGGTACGGAACCCTAAAAAGATTTGATTACAGAAACTATAAAAAAATCTTTTAAAATTGTCTGCGTAACGTTATGTAACGTTTTGTTGCTGTGAATCTGTAATGTGAAAATAGAGACAATGATTCAATTGTATGGTTTCTTTGATTCTTACATAGACTATAGTCATGCATGAGTGTACAGTTGGTTTGAAAATTAAAGAAATTATTATTAAAATCCCTTTATTGTAAATTAAGTACTTAGAACCGTTTGCGAGATTATACTACCATAACCAAAGCCGGGTGGCTTTGGTTCAAACATGAAGCACTTACACCCCGTATGTATGAAAGTTCACCTGCACGTGATGCAGACTGCTGACGGAACTAGGCTCTAGCGAAAAGACAGGTAGGGCATATCGTATTTTGTAAGCTGTCCGACTGGGGAAGTACCTCACCGAGTAGGCTAAAAACGCACCCCGACTACTCCCTACAAATGTTGCGTCGGTAACTACTACACAAACAATGGAGCGTAAATAAGCGTGGGTGCTTGCCGCGCCATACCGACTGTTCCAAGATGGATCCGTCCCAGAGGGGAGGGGAGGTCATCACGAGAGAGGGCAGGGAATGGCCATACTGTACATAGTACTATTATTTATACTGTGCTAATAATAATTCTCTCGAGGATTGTTGTGTTCCTGCGAGCGAGTGAGCTGACCAGGAAGGAAGGACTTGAGGCAGCGGGGATGGCAGCGCGCGAATAATATTCAATGTTACGAGCGTTTATATGGCTACAGTAAACGCTCCACATCAGGCGGACCGCATGTTTGTCTGACCGTTATAGTATAAAAAAAACTGTTTTCTTTACTCGCTAAATGTTAAAAATAGACGCAGGTGTTCAAATCCAATGCACTTCGAATGTTGGCGTAAACAGTCTGGCCTTGGCCGTCTGAGGAGAAAAAAGTAACAAAATGTTGTTCATGAAGTCTAAATGAAGAAATAAATTAAATAAGACACTCACGTTAAGCTGTTGGTCCTGGCTGTTGTCATTAGATGATAGTTAAGTCAAATCAGAGACAATTGGCCGGCTTGAATACGCTACTGGCTTCCGCCAACCCCCAGTTGAGCAGCGTGGTGGATTACGCTTCAAAACCCCATCGATTGAGGGGAGACCCGTATCTCAGTGATGATTATGGGTTGATGCCGATATTTTCTTTTCCCTCTTATACTTTTTGTTTATATTTTTTTTACAACAGATATAATATATATTTATTATATTATAATATATATTATTTAGATCAGGGCTATCCAAGGCACGGCCCGTGGGCCGCATGCGATCCTCGGCTTATATTTGTGCGGCCAGTGACGTATTTTTCATTTACCTGGTTTTATACCTATTGTTTTTTACCGCTATAGGTTTTGTACATCGAATCTTACTGAAAATTATATATTTTTAGAAAAAATTAAAGTTTTTTAAACTAACAAGTTATAACTAAGCTTAAACTTTCAAAGTAGGTAGTAAAAATGACAAGTAGTTATTTGTTTCTGCGGCCCGCTAATCTGTTTAGTAATTTGTAATCGCCCGGTATTGTATATGGTTTGGACAGCCCTGATTTAGATAACTATTCGACGCAACTGACTGTACTTGATAATGATAGTTCAATGGCTTAAGAAAAAACATAAACACAATACATGGAGCGGGAAAGTCGATCGTATCTTTGACTTCGCTTTTTCCACTTATGTGGTTTTTCTCGTTATAAATGATTGTAAACAATAAACCAATCGCGTGCATACTTTGGATGCTTGCGATTGGTTTATTTTGACGTGATACGTCTTTAAAATTGCATTCATAGGGAGCCAATTCAAAAAAACGGGACAAGTGCGAGTCGGACTCGCCCACCGAGGGTTCCGTAGGTACGTATTATCATTATTAAATTTGATATTTTTCATCATAAATAAGAAATAATGCGTCGAAAAAAATAAATAAAATATATTTTGCAATGTGTACATCAAGCCCTTTCATATGATACCCCATTTGAACTAGTAGTTTCAATTTGAAATTTAGACACCCTATAAAAATATAGACCCCCTATTTTTTAAGATCTATTTACAAATGTATAGTTTTGAGATTTATTCCTGTACTTGTAGTCTATAACGATATTACTTGCCAAATTTCATAGTTCTAGGTCAACGGGAAGTACCCTATAGGTTTTGATTCCCTTGAGTGTGTCGAAATATGCGTTTTTTGCTGAATAAACGGCCGTAACTTTTTTCTACGTAAACTTAGCAGTTTGATTTTTTTTTAACTTCATGGGACCGTAGACCTGAGCATACAGTTCAAATTTCAGCTTGATACCTCCACGCATTCTCGACATAGAAATTCTTGACAGACAGACAGACAGACAGACAGACGGACAACAAAGTGATCTTATAAGGGTTCCGTTTTTCCTTTTGAGGTTCGGAACCCTAAAAACGAATGATAACACAATCAAGGGTATACAGTTTGGTCCAGCTACAACATATCTATTATCGCTATCCAAAATTCAATCACACCTGGATAGATGACGGATCAAATTTATTGCGCTAAGTAAGTAGTTATTGAATCGCAATAAGAGTTGGTGGTAAGGGGGCTGTTCCAGATTGTCTCAGAGGGGAGGTGAGGTCGATCCGCGAGAGCGGCAGGGAGTATACATAGTATACTATTACTTAACTGTAATTTCGGCAAAATTTTGCAAGCTGATGTAGAACCTACTTATTACACTGATTATTTTTTAAATGTTAGTCCAGTTCTGATAACAATGCATTTTTACCCTATTACGGCGAAGCTAAAACGAAGGGTTATGACTTTAGCAGTTTATTAATTTTTATATTTAATAATATTATCCCTTAGAGTATATATAACTAGCGTATATATACTCTAAGTATTATCCATAACTATTCATTCGATTATGATGAATAAACTGTCATTGGATTCGTTATTATGGCCCGGATAACACAGGGTGCATTTTAACCGACTTTAAAAATAGTAGGTGTCGATTTTTACCTTTTAGTGCTTTTAGTGTTTTATGATGGTACTTTTTCTTGTTTATAAATAAGTCGAGGTGAAGCCCAGGGCAGAACTAGTGCGATCACACAACGGGAAAGTCAACGTTTCTAACATAAATAGTTTCACTTTTTCCATTTTCCAGTTATTCAACCTTTCAATAACCAACGCCCTTTTACAGAAGGCAGGTAACTAGTTACATCTAGAAGACCTAGTTTTTACCCGACTGCCAAAGAGGGAGGTAATGGTTATATATATATCTACTCTATCAGGGTTTTACAAACTCGTTGAAGTATAGTAATATTTTTCGCTTCATAATACAACACTGTAATTTTGGGGTGCAAGTGGCTCATCACTATCTTTGGGCCAAAGGCAACGTCACCTGCACGTGGTGCATTCTGCTGATTAACTAACGAGGCTCTGGCGAAAGAGAGGTAGCGCGCAGCGTAATTTTAAGCTCCCTAACTGGCGAAGTATCTAAGGTCTTTTACGTAATATTAAACAATTTGTGTGTTATAGGGTAACTTGTACTAACTTTGGCATCCCCACAGTCATTGGCACTTTAACATTTAAACGGAGATATTAAGAATTGTCATGGCAATACGATACGTACTCTGTTATTTTTAAAATCTAGCATTGCAACACTTTAACAATTTTCTATTAGACCTTATTACCAGATTATTATGGCAACATAGTATTAAAAAAAAAGAACGCTCGTAAGGCATGTTGTTTTTTCCCGCAAATTTTAACGGATTCAACAAAGAAGAGGTATGTAAAAACCATTGTTTTTTTACGATTTTGACTTAGTAAAAGGTGGGAAATATTTTAATTATATTAATTCTAAGTAATGTTACCATTTTATTCATATTTTTCCTTATTTTTGGTAACATACCTCAATTTATTAGTGTGCCAACTATTGGTCAAGTAGCTTATATGGAAGTGCAATAATTTGGCACCTGTGTCAATCACTAGATTTTACTTTTTAATTTTTTTCTTATGTTTTTTATAGCCAATTTAATTAGATTTTAGAATATATTCATATCACAGTTCAAAAATGTTTTTCGTTTCTTTCTTCACAATTGTTAGCACTGCCAATCATTGTACTTTAGGTGGAGCTATTCACTACATTTTCGTGTGTGCCAATCATTGCAACGGTTAGCAGTGATAATAATTATATTAGTTCCAATGCCAATCACTGGCGTATTTTATAAAATATCGAAACTAGTATAATTATTGTCATGCTATACTGGATAAAGAAAATTTACTGAATCAAAATGTCCAACCAAACCAAACCAAACATTTTATTCTCCCTAAGCCTTTAGGAAAAGTAACTGATAGGTAGGACACTTTTCGAAGTGAACTAGAATTGTTCAAATGTTCAAATAACGAGTCAGGAAAGGAGTATGTTTAGAACGTATCTACCAGTATTATATATTTTTCGATAATTTTTTACAGTTTTGATTAATAAAAATCTGCCATAATTACATACTAAGATAAGTGCCAATTACTAGTAAGTAAGTGCCAATAATTGTGCTGTAAGTGCCAATGACTGTACTTTTGGATATTTTTAAATGTTTTCTAATTTTTTAAAATAAAAATGTTTCCTTTTCGTACTAAATGTGTTTTTATTTTATTAAATATACATTAAAGAATACCTTTTATGTCGTAAATTACGTCTAAATATGTTACATAAATTATAATTAACAAATTTAGGGTAGATTTTGCTTAGAGTGCCAATCATTGTACAGTTTCCCCTATTATGTAAGTATCTTTTATTTACATAATATCTGTCTGTAACGTTTCCGTCGTTGCGGGTAGAGCAACCCCTGCATCTCTGCTTCATGGCAGGCAGGCACTCCGCTTTTGCAGCTTCGTCTCCACCGCTGCAGCTCGCTTGATGCCTGCCGTTCTTTACAGCAGGCGTGTGCTGCTCTCCCTCCGCGCCTCCGGGTTTAGAATAACATTCTAGTATTGGGCAGACAATCGTACTTCGCAGGGCATGTGAGGCCGTCGGTCCTGGGGCCCTACCGCCGAAGCTGAAGCCGATTACGATCGAATATTTTGATTCTAAAAATAGGTGTTAGGTTAAAGTTAATGAAAAACTTTTTGTGTTTAGTCGGTAGTGCTCTAGGGTCTCTACCACTTAAGCTTAACACAATTGGGTTGTTTCCAATGTTTAAAAATTGTACAAATAAATTAACAATATCGTAAAATACACAAAACTATAAAGATCTGCAAACTTTCATTCTAATATCTTCAGTCAGACTTTTTTTAGCATCGATCAAAGTTTGGCGGGAAAGTCCATTTTAAAAGTATGAAATTATTAAAAAATAATATTTCCATTGGAGTAGCAATAAAAAATGCTATAACTTTTATTATGATAATAATTACATAAACGTAATATTTAACATAGCTGTCGTACAAATTTCTGATTTGATGCATACAAAATACAGATCTGTGACGTCATAATTCAGTAGTCTTTTGTATGGAGCGTTTTGGGGCAGTCTAAAAATTGTGATTTTCAAATTACCATATCTCGAGAGATTTTTGTGCTATCGAAGTAATTCTTTCACCTATGGTTATATTATGGAGACGTCCCTACATATCAAACAGAAAAAAATGTTAGTCAAATACCCAATTACCACCAATCGAAGCTGAAGTTTTCGCAATCAAAAATCCAATGGTAATCGGCTTCAGCTTCGGCGGTAGGGCCCCGGTTGTTGTCTTTAGACGACAGTCGTTAAGCCATGTCAATGGCATTTGGCCGGCTTGTAAACACTGGCCTCCACCAACCCGCCGTGGTGGAGTATGCTCTAAACCCCTTCGATTGAGGGGAGACCCGTATCATCCCCACATTGGAATAATTATGGGTTGATACCTTATTATATTGGGCAGGCAAAGCTTCGTGAAGTCGAGGTCTTCCTGCTTCCTCTTCATTACGACTAATAATTTTAGGCGAGAATGTAAAGACACTCATATAAATCATATATTTTGACGAGCTCGGTGGTCGAATGGTTAGCAATGGCCACTTTGACTCCGAGGTCGCGGGTTCGATTCCCGCACAAGACAAACATTTGTGTGCCTGAACATGTCTGTTTATCTTGGTCTGGGTATTTTCTATGTATTATAAGTAAGTATTTACAAAAAAAAAAATGTATTTAAGTACATTTATCAGTTGTCTAGTACCCATAACTGTGCCATAACACAAGCTTTGCGCTTAATTTGGGACTAGATGGCGCCAAAAATATTTAAAATATTTGTTTATTTATTATTTTTTGTTTAGATAGATAGATAGATAGAATATGCTTTATTTGCATAATACAATATAAAAATACAGTGAATCAATAAATTATTACAGATTTGTATATATATTATTTATATAGTTGACAAATTGCATCATATGTGAATGGGAGAGAAACGAAAATACACACACATTTTTACGAACAAACGGACAAACAACAGCTGTATTCTTAGCGATTAGATTATACAAACAAAGTCGCAATCCAAATGCTAGTATAGAAGTCTACAATCACAATGAGCAAGCATTCGTGATTCATCACTAGTTTTGTAAACAAAACTGAAAATGTACTTTGAAAAACATTGTCAAATATACGAAATTCAATGAAGCAAAACCTTTTAGTGTTATGAATTCTCTGAATATAGGCCAACTATAATTGCGATATCGAAAGTGTTACAAAGAACTGAACATAATATTATGTATATGTGTAAATCTATAATGTATTTTGACTAGCAATTGTCGAGTTTGAATGAAAACTTAACAATACTAATCCATCGACGCGCCTTTATCGAGTCTATCTTTTATAACTCAGTGACCACAGTGTACTATAAAACAGTTTATTCACTCAATTTTGAAATTTTTGACTTCTAGTATCTTGGTATGATTTGGTGTGCATGGTTAATCGTAGATCAGGTGAACACACTTAAAAGTTGTAGTGCACTGGAAACACTATCACTATTACATTGATTCAGGCTCAATAGAATAGTCAAAAGGCCAGTTTAATGATAAAAGGAAACCTAATGACCTGTATTTTACAGCTGTTCAGTTGTGTGTGTGCTGTACAGTGTCTGTTATCAAATCTGCAAGTTAAATTTGACGCGACGTGACTCGTGACAGTGCATAATTATATAAATAAATCCAGCCATTTTTAATCTAATATCCGCAACAAAATGGCGATTTATAATTACCACGTTAACCCTACTATGTAAACTTTTTATTTAGTTCTATAAACAACATAAAGCCTTGTTTAAAAAAGTTTTTTTTGTGTATCAAATTGGGCGGATACGGCCTATCTACATTATTTAATAGACATTTGACTTGAAGTATAAAGAAATTATACGTATAATAGCCATATTTGGCTTTTTTTGCGTATTTTTTGTCGTTTTTTAATCGGTTTCTAACTATGATTATTTTATTTACTAATAGCGTTAATTAGCGCGACTAAACCTCTTAGGTAGATGTGGGCGAAAAAAACTTTTATCCTTTCGTGATCGCACTCTTTGGCTTCGACGTCGACTGACGATGTTATGTCTGCGTGAAATAAGCGTGGCGAGGTTGCATGTTTCTACTGCATATAATTATACTGTGGTTGCAAAGAACCGCTGAAAGCGAGGGGACGTAAATACTGTCTATTTTAGTCGCCACATTTTCAGTTTCAGTCTGTGTCCCGCGTGAGGCGCGGCGGTCGCCATCCTCGACATTGAATTAAGAACGCGAATTCCATATTTGAAATTAAATTTAAAATTGGAATTTATACAATGACCGTTGATTGCACAGCGACATCTGTCTCTGGGATTAATATTAAAGTGAGTTTTTGATTTATGAACGTACATACATACATTTTTGTAGTATTACTCGCATTGCGGATGCGACAATGGCTGTAGAAGGATAATTTTGGATTTGATTAGGTAGGGGAAAGCTGTGCTGGCGTTAAAGGAAATCTTAACACATTAACCGACTTCGGAAGGGAGATTCAAGATGCCGGGATTTCGGCGTGTACATTTCGGAAACGTATGTCTAATTAACCGTACGGGTGTGTTGATTGGATTATTTATTATCGATTTTAAAAAAAAGTTTTATTTTTATTTAGACATGGTCACACTTAACTCTCATCGCAATGCACCCATTATTGTGATTTTTCTGTTCGAAAAATTGTACACTCCGTGCTTTCTCGGCATCTTATTTATATTTTTCAAAAAGAAACTAGCTATCCGCCCGCAGCTTCGCTTGCGTCATTATTATTACTGAAATAAAAATAGGCTATGCTACTTTTTCATACAACAGCTTTCTTCTACGAGCCCGGTGGTCGAATGGCTAGCAGTGGCTAATCTGACTCCGAGCTCGTGGGTTCGATTCCCGCACAAGACAAACATTTGTGTGAATGATCACGTCTGTTTGTCTTGGTCTGTGTGTTTTCTATGTATTATAAGTATGTATTAAAAAAAATGTTATTTAAGTACATCAGTTGTCTAGTCCCCAAAGTACAAGCCTTGCCCTTAATTTGGGACTAGACGGCGCTGTGTAAATTGTCCAGGAATAATTATTTTATATTTATTTATTTCTAATTATGAATGAATTATTAAAATTGATTCACTAGTTTCAGAGTTCATGTATTACAATTAAATATAAATCATTCCTATATTTATATGCATAAAAGGCAGCGGGTAACAGCTGTTACCTCTTTATATATTGCCCGCGTGGTCATATTTTTTTTTCATCATGGAAAAAAAATAGTTTTCTAGGTTAAAAAGTAGCCTATGTCACTCTCCACTTAAACTATTCCCTTAAAATATCAAGTCAATCGATTGTTTCTTTCGACATGAAACTACGAGAAACAGTTGTCTTTTTATATTTTATTTATTATTTATTAGTATAACGAGTACACTGAAAAAAAAACCGGACAAGTGCGAGTTGGACTCGCCCACCGAGGGTTCCGTACGTAGTATCATTATAAATTTGATATTTTTCATTATAAATAAGCATTAATCAGTCGGAAAAAATTAATAAAATATATTTTGCAATGTGCACATCAAGCCCTTTCATATGATACCCCATTTGAACTAGTAGCTTCAATTTGAAATTTCACCCCCTATAAAAAATATAGACCCCCTATTGTAAGATTTAAAGACAAAACTATTTTGAGATTTATTCCTGTACTTGTATATAACGATGTATTGTCTATAACGATGTTACTTGCCAAATTTCTTAGGTCGACGGGAAGTACCCTATAGGTTTTGATTCCCTTGAGAATTTGTCGAAATATGCGTTTTTTGCTGAATAAACGGCCATATCTTTGTTTTTTTTAAACTTAGCAGTTTGATTTTTTTTACAACTTAATTGGACCGTAGACCAGAGTCAGTTCAAATTTCAGCTTGATACCTCAACGCATTCTCGACATAGAGGGTCTTGACAGACAGACAGACGGACAACAAAGTGATATTATAAGGGTTCCGTTTTTCCTTTTCTCCTTTTTCAACCGTAAAATGATGCTAGATAGATATAGCTGGGATTTCCTCACAGGGTTTGAACAGTACACCCTTGTCCCGAAAATAACCGCTCAAGTTATGAAATCGCGTCTATAACCCGACTATTGACAGACTACAGCATCAATACTTACCTATAAGCATCTATATATATCCCTTTCATGATGGAGTATACACGAAAATAAATATCAAATCAAAATATCTTTAGTCCTTGGACTTTATAAAGCACTTAGAAACGTCATACAAATTAAATATAAAAACATGTATCTAAATCATTACTATTCTAAATCCGCAGAGCTTGATTCACTTTCATCGCACTATCTTGAATGTGAAAGTGAATTTAAGTGCCAGTTCCGGCGACGGGGCTTCTTGAGAAGAACTGGCAAGAAACTCAAGGCCGACTCTTTTAATTGCCAATATATATTTACCTATATCGTTGTGTATGATGTAAGGGATGTGTTCAATGTAAAACCCTGTAACTGGCAAATTTACAAACAATATTTATACAAAGAAAAGGTGAGGTGATTACACGATGAGATATTTTTTTTAAAATCTTACGGGATACGCACGTACAAAGCGAAAGGTAATTTCTATATGGCTAACGTAAAACCAATATTATCTTTATAAACATACTTTTTATTTGATATTCGCTGCGAATAGGAGGGAGATACGCTAAATAAATAATGATTTTACAATTATCAACTCTAATAATCGCCTATAGGAAATGTTAATCTACTACAACTAACTAACTCCGGACCTCAAAATTATTGTTTAGTAATGATTTTAAAATTCAAATTTATTGAAATAATAGTAATTGATATTAAAATTTTAACATTGATTGGTTGTTGAGGTTATAGCACAGTAGTTTTTTTACAGTCGGTTGAAAAATATATGTAAATGCCAACCAAAAACTAGCCGCAGGTATGTGTGTGTTTTTATGCATTTTAATTATGTAATTGCATAATAATTGAATCATATAGGTATGTATAATAATCGTCGATTACATCACTTATTTGTTACCTGCGGTTTCGTCTGGGGATGATACTATTCTATTTTTTTGTTTACCCAGAATTCTCTGTAATATCTTTCATCAAATCAGTTTAATTATAATATATATACAGATTTACCTAGTTTCCCCTGTGTAAAATGTATTAATAGGTTATAGCAATGAATGTCAAACTAATAGCTAAGATTATGTTACGTAATTTATTTTTTACTAGCTTTTACCCGTGTCTTGGTCTTGTCTTGGATGTAATTTGGCATACATACATAGTGGAAGAGTAACAATCATACATCCACACTTTACATAGGTACATCCTCATAAACTTTAACATTTATACTATAAATAGGTATAGTATCTTATCTTGAAATGGGTCCAGCGCCGCAGCACCGGTGGCACGTCGACCCTCTTGGATTTTTTGTGCAATAGGTATAGTAAGTAAATACAGAAAATATCGCTCTGCATTTTGCCCGTATTTGTTCAGCTCTCAGGACTCAAGAGACCTCTACATACGTACTCATAATTGCGTCATTTTTTCAAACACCGCCTCGGTATCAAATCTAATCTGTTGTTATCTTTATATTGAACGGGTATTGTGCATGTTGCAAAGTTCTGATTAAGAGAATTATCTCAAAATTTTTCGTACATAAGAATATTTCCTAACTATTTCTGTTTCAGGTAATTCTATGTTTGATTAAAATTGTCACTATAGAATCAGTTTACCATACTGGTCCTATTTTTACCTAGCACTAATATACTATAATATGAATTGGCTTCAATCGCATTTCGTCGTGGGCTTCTCTTAGTAGATAAGTAATTTATTACTTGACCTAATATTACTTTTATCGTCATTTAATATGACATACTCATAAATGTTTTAGGTTCCCAATAATATTAGATACTTAATTTCTTATCCGTGATCCGCGATTAATTAATCCGTGGTGCACATCAGTTGATCTTCACTTGACTAGCCATCTCTTTACGCTTTTAATGCCTTATTTGCCATATTGCTGTCTTTCATATTGCTAAGAAGGGAAGTCAAATTCCAAAAGCTTCTTACTCCTACTAATTTTTTATATGATTAAATTCGTTGTAAGTTCCAAGGAAGCCGTAGTCTTACCCATGTGGAGTCTTACCCATGGGACTGCAATGAACTTCGTTGTTCCTTGCCTTTTTTGGTGGTGGCCGCTGTTAATCCTGGCCCCCGTCATGTCCCGTCAAAAGAAATGATACACTCACTTTTATCCGTTACCGTAGATTAAAAATTTACTTATTTAATACCAATGATATTCATATGATTCTCTGCGATTTTCTACAAGTAAGCTGAGTGAACATCAAAACAATGTTTCTTACGCGAGACTGACTTATTAGTTATTACGTGCAAATTATGGCGGATAAAAAGCATACCATATTTCGAACATCTATCTATCTCCCTGCATCATGTATTCACTTATTGTCAAAATATTGAAACGACGGAAATGAATAATGATAAAATTTGCTGAAATGTTTTCACGTGGTAAGTATGGAGAAATAAAAGAATTAATTTTTGACGTGTCCTAAAAATCGATGAACTCCGGCTGCACGCACGAAAAAGCATGACTCATTGTCACGTTCCGCCTGAGCCGTGCGTGCAAGCGAGAGCACGGAACAAGCGGTAGAGATGCACGATCGGCCTAAGCGTTCGCCTTGTGACGCATCTATCTCTCTTCCACTCCATCGGCCGATGTTTTCTTATGATATTATCGCGTAAAATTATCGTCCGTAAATCGACTTCACAAACAACCAATTTTTTTTTATGTATAAGCAAAATACCGAAGTTTTTCATCGTTACCTATCACTAAATGGCATAGCTTTTTATTTGAGTTACCAGGTTATACTTTAAGAGTTCCCCGTGGAGACACTCCCCAGTATGTCCTTTGCGTGATCCGTGAACATTTTAATAAATTAGTGCAGTTGTGACATTTCCTACAGTTTACTTCGTATTATATTTACATCCTTGAAAACTGTCTTTTTGCTGTCAGGTAACCTAGGAAGTTCTAGGTAACCTTGTACAATGAGGTTCTATTTTGGTCGTCACGCAACATTTACGTTATGAAATAAACTCAATATACTACAAGATAATCTCCGCCAACCCGCAGTTGAGCAGCGTGGTGGAGTACGCTCTAAACCCCTTCGAATGAGGGGAGACACATATTCCAGCAGTGGGATGAAAAGGGGTTGACGACGACTACAAGTTATTATAATAATCAGAGGTAGGGCATAGCGTATTTATTAACCTGCCCGAATGGAAAATACCTCCACCTCATAGAATACTCCAGCCAAATAACAATTCCCTTGAGGGTTGTTGTCTTCTTGCGAGTGAGTGAGGTCACCAGAAAGAAAGAAAGGAGTATAGGCTGGCAACGGATCTGCGACCCCTTGGTGTTGCTAATCTTCATGTGCGGTGCTGATTATCTTTCCATCAACATTCGTTTTCCATCGACAATAATATTTTTTTTTTAATAATTTCCTCTCATATAAAAAAGAATGTTTTTTCCAGCGGTAATATCTTTTTTAAATAATTTCATCCTTTTAATATGAGTTTGGTGGGAAACTCCACCAAACTCTGACCGGTCGGACAAAAGTTACCTATTAAAGTTTTACGCTGATCGTTCTAGTTTTGTATATTTAACGATACCTACTGTAAATAGTTTTCATAAATTTAGAACATTTTTTTTTTTTTATATACTACGTCGGGTGGCAGAATAAGGCTACACCCCCCCCCCCTCAAATCACGTGTATTTTGTATTTACAAGAATTTTAAATTTTTCAGAATATTAATAAGGATTTTTGTTACACCACTAAGGTGACAAACGGTCCGCCTGATGGAAAGCACTTAAAAAAATAAATGCACGTGATATCTTACTAAACCCCCCTCCCCCCTTGTGATGTTTCGTGATTTTTACCGAACTCCCTCCCCCCTCTTTCGAGCCTCACGTGATTAATGGACGGCCCCTTACTTCACATTAAAATATCATCATCATTATCAGAGCTAGGGCATAGCGTATTTTTTAAACTACTCTCACACATCTCATATTTATATTGAAATATTTTTTATTGCATAATATTAAATACCTAAATAACAACAAAATACAACTAAACTGAAGTAAATAAAAATAATCTAATCTTAAAATTACTTAAAAATAAAACTCATAAAAAAATCTATGCTATTCCTCAAAAATATCGGTCCCATGCGGCAGGGAGGCAAGTGAGTTTCCTCGCTGAATTGCAATGCTGACTCTTTGAGCAAAGAAAGAGCCAGCCCTCCTATTTTAAATGAACTGTAATTAAGGTACCTACTTTCATTTAAAGTCATATAAATATTTGATTGTTTCAGAGTTCGCAAAACCGTCTGCTCATCAAGAATGGACGGGTTGTCAACGAGGATGGGATGGAAGACGCAGATGTATACATCGAAGACGGCATCATCAAGTAAGATTACAATTAGTTTACAAAACACACTTTTTTTTCATCATCATCATGATCAGCCTGTATCTACCCACTACTGTATTAATTAAGCCCTCCCCAATGCTTACCACTAAATACGATCCTCCGCTTACTTAAGGTCATCGGACCATCTAGAAGGAGGGCATCCAACGCTTCGTCGACCTCCACACCTACCTCCCCCATCTGCCCATCACTCACCCGACCTATTACCACTTCAGCTTGCAAACTCTCAAGGCTATATCGACAACTTTGGTTCTCCGTCGACATTCCGGAATCGATCCCTGAAAGAAACCCCGAGCATAGCCCTCTCCATCGCTCACTGCCCGAACTTTAGTCTGTGGACCAAATTTTTTTCATAAATCGATCCAAATATTTTTAGTCATTTTAAGGTTCCGTACGTCAGAAGGAAAAAGTCCACATGTCAAGACCCTGTTAAGTGGTATCCAATTAAAGTTTATATCGAATACTTAGGCCAGGGTTAGGATACATTTGTGCAATACAGTGAAAAGATACATCAGTTTTTACAGCATATTTTAACAGTCTCAAGATTTAACATGCCTTCGAAGCACGTCTTTCTTTTGTACCCTTGTATAATTTGTGGTCAATAAAGTTATTAAATAAACAAAGTTATAATGATTTTTCATCTATGTATCATCATCATCTCAGCCATTGAAAGTCCACTGCTGGACATAGGCCTCCCCTCTAGATTTCCAATAAGACCGGAAGTGGCTTGCATCCAGCGCAAAGGGACGTCCTTTGCGCTGGATGCAAGCCACTTCCCACCCACAAGGTGGACAGACGACCTCATTAAGACCGTAGGTCTTGAGGCTCTTAGGAAGTGGCAGTGGGCAGTGCACATAGCACGGAGGACGGATGACCGATGGGGTCGAAAGGTCTCTAATATTTAATATATTTATATAAATCTATAATTATATAATATATATTCGCATTAAGTTCTACCTAATCTTTGTTCAGGAAAACGCTTGATATATTTCAAGACTTTTTCCGAATTTTATGCATAAGTAAAGCGATATATTTTGCTACTAATAATAAGCCGTTGTCAGTGGCCCTCATTTTCGCCCACACTTCTCCACCCTATGTTAAAAACATTATTCGATCCAACCGATAGAGTCAGAAAGTGAAACATCTGATATGTTATCGGACCGCCACAGGCGATCGCTAAAAGATAATAACTTTCTGATAAAGTCGTGGAAGTGACATGCACTTGTAATCAGTTCCGTTACTCGCCATAATAACCGGTATTTTGTAACTACATATATTCGGTACTTAACAAAGCTTCTGTAGCATTGTTGTTGTTTTTAGAAAAGTAAATATGTAATACCACAGTACATAATATAAGTAATAGTATTACGTATAGTATGGCTACTCCCTACCGCTCTCTCGTGTCGATCTCACCTCCCTTCAGAGTGCTGAGTGCGAGTTTTTTATTCTCGTTCGATAATGTCAACGTAAACAAACCGACTAAATAGATAAGTACTCTCATGTTGTGAATTTATATGACGCCTGTTACATATCAAAATTATATAGCTTACAATGAAATGTGAGCGACATTTCGAAGTGAGCAACCCGGCTAAATTGGATTTGTAACACGCGTCTGGTAAATTCACAACATGAGAGTACTTATCTATTTGGTCGGTTTGTTTACGTTGACATTATCGAACGTGAATAAAAAACTCGCACTCAGCACTCAGTACTCTGATACTCGAGTGGCCTAGGTGTGGTATTACTGTGACTATAGCGGTCACAGTAATAACAAATATTAAAAATAAGATAAAGTTAAAAAAAAATAAGGGGGTCGACATTTTTTTTTTTTTTTTTTTTTTTTTTTGACGCCCTACGCGCGCGATGGACTACCTTCCGGAGGTGACTACGGGAAGGAGGTGGTGAATCCTCATAGGATACCCCCGTAACATAAGGTTACGTTGGTTATGTCGGACTTCTACCGACTAAACACCACCTAGGGAATTGCTTTTAGCCTTGCGGGGCCTTAAAAGCTACAACTGAGGCGATCGCTACGTTGGGAAACGAGGCGACGCAGACGTCACGCTCACGAATGAGCGTGCGTTTGTGAAAGTGGCAGCCCCGTGAAGCGGGGTGGAGCCACAAGAGATTGTGGGGTTAGAGGTAGCCTGCTGCGGCTACCTGGACTTTGGGGGACGCGAGTATACTACCCTACCTAACTACATACGCCTTAGCTGCTATGAGAGGGATTTACGGGATTCTGGGCCTCCAGGAGGAGTTCCAGATCGCGTGAAAGTTTGTCTGGTTGGTCCGTCAGTATGTTGCGGGGTCTGCGGAAATTTGTGCGGTTTGGGGGAGGTGGGTCGTAAGCGGCCGCTTCCCTGATGAGAGGGTTAGGATGGCTTTCAGAAGTTTTGAAGAAACTTTCTGAAAGTTTTTTGAGGTGTTGTTGGATGGTGGGAAGTGCCATGTCTCGGTGGAGGTCCGCATTGCGAACGCACCAGTGGGCATTAGTAGCCCTGCGGCAGAAAATGGACTGCACCGTTTGCAGTTTTTTTAAGAGGGATGGTCTTGCATGTGCGAAGACCGGCGACGCGTATGTCATGACCGGTCTTATGCAGACTTTGTACAGCGTACGCTTGTTGCGTAGTGACATTTTACTGTGCCTCCCCAACATGTTGTTGAGGCGACCCAAGTAAAAGCGGGCATTTCGGGTGACCCTATTGACGTGAGGACTAAACGTTAGTCTCGAGTCTAGGGTGACGCCGAGGTACTTGGCCGTGCGATGCCAAGGAACCGAAATCCCTTGCATCTTTAACGGGCGTGTACCGTATGGGAGTTTGCGTTTGACGTCGAAGAAGACCGCAGCACTTTTGTCTGGGTTTACATCGATGCGCCATTTGCGAAACCAACTTCCTAACTCGGTTATCGAGGTTTGAAGGAGGCTCAGTACGCGACTTATTCTGACGCTTTTGGCGTATAGAGCTGTGTCATCGGCGAAGAGTGACAGTTCTACGCCATTGGCGGGTATGGGAATATCGTTTGTGTACGATATATATAGTAAGGGGGCCAGAACGGAGCCCTGGGGCACTCCTGCCGTGAGGGAACGGGGAGACGATAGTACCCCTTCGTGCCTGTACCGGAATGTCCGGTTTTGCAGGAAGGAAGCTACTATTCTAACTAGCCTGTCTGGGACATTAAGCTTGTAGAGCTTGTATATTAGTCCTGCGTGCCAGACTTTATCGAAAGCCTTGGCTACGTCAAAAAAGACAGCTACTGTCTTTTGCCGTTTGGGATAGAATCCGCTCGAGATATACTCAACTATGCGGTGGACTTGTTGGGGACACGAGTGACGGGGCCGAAAACCGAATTGGTTCGGTAGAATGAGATCGTTTGAGAATAGATGTTCTCTCAAACGGGCTAGTATGACCTTTTCGAGCAGTTTGCCCGTAGCTTTTAAGAGGCTAATAGGTCGGTGATTAGCCGGGTTATTGAGTGGTTTTCCCGGTTTTGGAATGCCTATCACTGTTGCGTCTTTCCAAAGTTCTGGAAAGTAACAGAGGTTTAGGCATGCGCTGAATATAAAGGCTATTGTGGTGAGCGCTTGGGCTGGGAGGAGTTTTAGCGCTTTATTGGATATACCGTCAGCGCCAGGGGCTTTCTTCGATTTCAGGCCCTTTATGAGATCTTTTATCTCATCTGGGGACACTGTAATCGGGTCGGCGGTTATTGGAAGCGAGTTCAGGTGACTGACCTCGTCCTCTACCGCTCTTATGTGATTCGGGTCACACTCTTGGGAACTAACTGAGCATTGAGAAGCAATGCTGTCGGCAAAGCATTCAGCTTTTTCTTCGTCTTCGAAGGCAGTAGTGCCATCTGGACGGACGAGAGGAGGGGTGTGTGTCACTGCATCACTACGCAGGGCTCTAGCCACTCGGTAGTATGCTGTATGTGACGGGGATATGCCTTCCATGAGGTCACCCCAGCGTGTATCCCTCAGGTCGGCGAGTTGGGACCTAACTTCCCGCTTAAGGCGGTTTGCTGCAGATCTATTCTGTGGGGTTGGATAGTGCGAAGCTCTTCTGAGAGCCGCGTTTTTTGCCTTAATCAGATTACGGATATGCAGAGGTAGTTTTTGGCGGGAGTCCACCTGTACTACTCTGGTGTTATCCTTCATTGCTGATTGGACCAGTTCGGTGAGGGAGCTCACCGCGCTATCAATCTTCTCCGTACTATCGAAGTGATCCGGAGAGAATGAGAAAGGTGAGTCGCGGGCATCTAAGGCTTCCTCGATGGTAGACCTGTACCCTTCCCAGTTGGTGAATGTTTTTGTCTCTATAAAGGAGGAGGAGCGGTTGGGGTCCATGGGACCCATGACTAGAGAGACAGGGCGGTGATCAGAGCCTAGATCGTCTAGTGGCTCTATTGATCGAAGACCTAGCGAGACTCCTTTGACTAGCGCAAAGTCTAGCACGTCTGGAGTTTGAGTTGTGCAATCGGGATAGTGAGTGGGCGAGTATGGACATAGGACATCCATCTCTAAGCAAGTTACAATCTCCAGTAGCTTAGTGCCGCTAGAGTTTGTACTTAAGCAAGTCCAATCTGTGTGTTTGGAGTTGAAGTCTCCGAACAGAATGACCGCTTGGCCCAACTCGAGGAGTGCTTCAAAGTCACTCTTCAGGGGGAGCGTACCGCTGGGGATGTAGACAGAACCTATGATTAGGGATTGATGCCCAGACATAGCCAGTCTGCAGACCGTTGCTTCCATATTGGTAAGCCGGGGTGTCTCTATCGGAGAGCAGTGTAAGTCTCTCTTATAGTAAATAGCGGTACCTCCGCTAGCGCGGCTGTTTAAGGCGGAGGAGGATTGAGGCCTATCGTTGCGAATTAAGGCGTACTTCGGGAGTGACAGCCCCTTCCGATCGGTGGTTTTCAGCCACGTCTCTTGCAGGAGTAGTAGGTCTACTTCCCTACTCTGTACAAATACCTTAAGCTCGGGGAGGTTTGGACGCAGACTGCGCGCGTTGTACGAGACGAGAGAAACCCCTTGGGGTTTTACGCGGCCCGAGGTGGTCATTGCGCACTTATAAGTTGCTCCAGAGAGCTTCGTGCTCGCAGAGAGCTAGCAGGCGAGCTTGGGGAGTTTTGGCTGCCCTATATTTGCGTGCAAACACACGAACTTCCTCTAAGTCGATGTTCTGAATGGCGGCGTACACCGTCTTCATATCATCGGCTAGGGAATAAGATCCGTTCGCGTTTGACGGGGGAGGAGGAGGAGCAGTCCCGGGAGCTGCTCGTTTCTTTGTTGGGGGTGGTGGTCCCCAGGCACTAGGGCCGGCGGGGGCACGGGGGACTGTGGAGGGAGCTGAAGCCCTCGAGGGGAGGGAGGGGAAGTTCGTTTCGGTCTGAGCCGGCGGTAACTTCCCTTTGGGATGCTGTTTCCTACCCTGTGACTGGCCCCTTACGGGCTTTGCAGAGGGAAGGGACCTCTTTGGTGCTCTGGGGCACCTACTGAAGTTGGCTGGGTGGCCGGATTCGCCGCACAGCACGCAAGATGGGGGAGATGGGTCGTCTTTCGACCTCCCACAATCTTTGGTGAGATGGGGTTCGAGGCACTTGACGCACCTTGGGCCCGCTGAACAATTTGCAGCCGCATGGCCGTATAATTGGCAGCGGTGGCACTGGGTAGGCATACCTCGTTTTTGAGGCGCCTCTGACCTAATTTTGGAAAGGCCGCACACCGTGAGGTCCTTTCTGAAGATATCCCTAGCTGAGGGGACATTGGACAGGATGACGAGGGCGAGGGAATACTGTTTTCCAGTACGGCTGTACATCTTGTGTACAGCTTCTACTGGAAAGCCCTGACTTTTGAGGTCATCGAAGATGTCCTCGTTTGAAATCTCGTGGGGAATACCACGGAGGACAGTGCGGATTTTGCGCTCTTCAGGCAGCGCGTAGGTATGGTAAGCTATCTTACCATGTGTTAGGAGCCTTGTAAGGCCTCGGAAGTCGTCAATCGACGGGACCTCTATTTTGATAGCTACTCCCGTGTTTGAGGCACGGGAGTATTGCACCTTTTGTGCGACGCAAGCTTTGGACACTTCTGCCCATTTGGATTTGTCCCGCAGGAATACGGGCGGGGGAGCCTTTGCCTTCGGTGGCACTGGGGCACAACGCGAAGCTGGCTTCGAAGGTGGGGACGACGCTGTTTTCGCGCGTTTGAATTGGGAGGAGGAGGGGGTTGGTCGCTCGATGGCGACGTCCATCAAGGATGGAATTGAGGTTGCCGGTGCCTTCTCGGAGGAGGGTGGTGGAGAGGCAGGCTTGCGCCCCTTTCGGGCCTTGCGAGCGGCTTTTTTGGTTTTCCTCACCAGGGAAAACGCGCCTTCGCCGTCAGTCTCGGTCTCGGAGTTGATACCCTTGAGGGTATCTTCCGAGCCGGAGGAGGAATTGGGGAGGGAGGTTTCGGAAGCTGGCCGCTTACGGCCGTTATTGGAGTCAGTGTCGGTGTCCATGCCTGGTTCCGACTCTGAGGGGGACTCAAGAGAGTCCTGAGAGTTTGACGCCTGAAGGGCGTTGATATTGATGGTGCTAGTCACCGTCAGGAGTTTGGCAGCTAAGGCGTCTACATTGACGCCATCTCTAAAAGCGCCTGCGGCGCGAAATGAATTGAGGAATAGTTCCACCACCTTGGATACGGCCTCGGTGGAGGAAGGAAGGGTTGGCATCATAGTGCCAGGAATGAGGGGGCTACTACTAAATTGAGCTAATCCTACTGGAGTCAGCCTCTATAGGAGAGAGCTGCCTCCCTTGCCGAAAGTCGGCAAGGGGGGTAAACGAGAAAGGGACGGGGACTGCAGGTATCCCTAATGGATAGCCGCAACACCTTCACCCTTGGGACAAGGCCCAAGTGCAGTGGGTTCAGGTCTGCCGACTACGTCAGAGCCTGAAGGACTCTAACGGCGTGTCGGGTCAACGCCTACTAGCTTAGTTGTCACCGTTGGGTATCCACTAGTACAACGCGACGGATCCTTTGTACTTTTAAATAAATTAAAAGTAAAAAGTTTCCGAACGGTTAAAAGTAACCGTACGAAAAAACAACTGCCGAGCTTGCCAACGGAAAATGTGGCAGCGTGGCTAAACTATACTCGACCACACAGCACGCTGTGTCGCCGAGAATAGTAGAATGAGAGAAAGCGCGCGAGCGGAAGCTGGCGGGCAAGCACGATGCGCACGTCCGTACGCATCGAGCCGGAGTGTCGGAATGTGGGGTCGACATACAAGAAACGTGTTTTAGTACTACCAACGTGTTACTTATACTGTGGTACTACGGAGAACATTGTACGGAGGTACGGAAACCTACGTGTACGACTCCCATTCGCACTTTTATTTGTTCATATGTGCATCGTACCTACTTTAAAATCATCGTGCAAGCTTAACTATACTATTTACTTGATGTAATTGCAACCGACTGTGCTCCAGTACATAGCGTGTGAATTAATAAGTTCACTATTAACACAACGAAAGCGAATAAAAACAATGCAGTAATTGCAGTAATTAATTCACTTTTACTGTTACCTGTTTACAAATAAACAACCACTTCCTCCGTGATTTGCATGCTCGAGCGGTTGACGTTGATTTTTGTAGACAAGGCTAAGTGGTATACTTAATTACATTAACAAAAAACATTTATGTTTCGTCGTCAGTTACCTAGTACCCATAGTACAAGCTTTGCTTGTTTTGGGACTAGATGGCGCTGTGTAATAGAAACCTAGGCGTAGCCAACGCTGTATCAGCTGTATAGCACTTCTATTTAGTGCCGTGATATTCGCCTATGACCCGTCTGTCTATAAAATGTCATGGCTACAACTATTTGGCCTAAAAAACCGAACGAAGCTCAATTATCCAGGTAATAATTTTTTAAAAGTCGAATAGTGTCACAAAAATAATACATTTTTATTCCTCGCTATACCAGCTATACTCCGCTGGCGGCATGAAATGTGTTAAAAAACAGCACACAGATACACCAAGACACGCACAAAGTTAAAAGTCCAAAAGTGCCACAAAAAGAATACCTACATGTTTATTCCTCGCTATACTTTGCTCGCGGCGTGAAAAACAGTAAAAAAAAACAGCTCATCTCCGCCCAGCTCGGCTTCAGTGAAGTCGCATCGCACCCGATGCGATAAATGGTATGAGTTTATTATAAATAGGTAACTTACACGAATAGCGACACTGACAATGCGACAACCGTCCGAACTGGACGACTGCCAGACTTGGGGAACTAGACTAAAAGTAATAAGGCCTAGGTTACATTCTGACTGGGACTGGACTAGATGGCTTCCATAAAAACATAAAAAAGCTGGCAGACAAGCATGCACCCGCCTGATGTGAAGCGGTTACTGCAGCCATATTAACGCTCGCAACATGAAATATTGATCACGAGCCGCCATCGCCGCTGCCAACGCAGCAACTCCTGGTGACCTCACTCGCTCGGAGGAAAATAACAACCCATCCTAAAGGAGTTGTATTTTGGCTGCTCGTCGTTTTTGTAAGCTCGTCGAAGCTAGCTTACAAAAACGCTGTACCCTACCTCTCTTTTGTCAGAGCCCCTTTTGCTAATCGGCAGGCTACACCACGTGCAGGTGTTGGCTTTGGCTCTAAGAGTAGCGGTGAGTCACTTACACTTCAGATACATGTTTCACTTCCGCTCTCTTTAACTAATAATATTGTCATGGTGTTGTGCGTCCGGCAGTTCTTAACTGTTAAACTAATTATATACGTATTCGCTTGTATTTCCTGTTTAATTGCGTATGTTATTTTAAATTACTGGCCGTTAAAGTAACAAATAAGTATAACCGTGAACAAGAAATTATTACAAGAAACGCATATGCGGGTTTACATTCAGTCAAAAAAGTATCGGGAATGGATGATTTGTTTATGGTTCCAAATTCAATTTTTTTGTTTTTTTGTTGTTGTTGGATTGGCACTACTTTTTTCCATTTTGGCGCGGAGTTTGAATCATTTGGGTATGAAACATGTTGCCGCTCGGCTAGTCCCAAAAGAGCTGAATTTTCTCCAAAAAATCAATCGCATAAGAATCGCTGAGGACATGCTAGAACGAGTCGATTCCGATCCAACATTCATGAAACGCATTGTTACTGGTGACGAGACGTGGGTATACGAGTTTGACATGCAAACTAGTCAACAAGCTTCAGAGTGGCACCTTCCAACTGAACCGAAACCGAAAAAATCACGCCAAAGTTGATCAAAAATTAAAGTCATGTTGACTGTTTTCTTTGACTATCGCGGTGTTGTGCACTCAGAGTTCTTGCCGGAAGGTGAAACTATAAATAAAGAATATTATTTGAGCGTTATGCGGCGTTTAAGGGAGCAAATTCGACGAAAACGACCAGATTTGTGGGAAGAAAAATCTTGGATTTTGCACCACGATAATGCGCCTTCGCACAAGGCTGTTATTGTGAACGAATTTCTGACCAAAAACTCCACAAATATCATCGAGCAACCACCTTATTCACCAGATATGGCTCCATGCGACTTTTTTCTTTTTCCTAAACTCAAATTACCACTTCGTGGTACCCGTTTCCATTCGATAGAAGACATAAAGGAGAATTCGCGGCGAGAACTGTACTCAATTCCGGAAAAAGCGTTTAAAAAATGTTTTGATCATTGGATTATTCGTTGGCGTAAGTATATCGTTTCTGAAGGAGCATATTTTGAAGGTGATAAAATAAATTTGGATGAATAATTAACATTTTGTGTATTATTGATCTTTTCCCGGTACTTTCTTGACAGAGTGTATAAAAAGAAACCCTAGATAGAGTGTAGAAAATTCTAACTTTTTTTTTATCGTGAATTTTTTTTTTTTGTTTTTTTATTTATTTATACAATTTCATAGTTCTAGGTCAACGGAAAGTACATACCCTATGAGTTTTGATTCTCTTGAGAATGTGTCGAAATATGCGTTTTTTGCTGAATAAACGGCCATATTTTTTTTACGTAAACTTAGCGGTTTGATTTTTTTACAACTGTGACCGTAGGGTCTGTAACATTGCGACCGTAGACCTGAATATACAGTTCAAATTTCACCTTGATACGTCCACGCATTCTCGACATAGGGTCTTGACAGACAGACCGTCAGACGGGCAGACGGACAACCGGACAGACAGACAGACGGACAACCAGACAGACGGACAACAAAGTGATCTTATAAGGGTTCCGTTTTTCTTTTTGAGGTACGGGAACCTTAAAAACATGGTGTTTAAATGTGTGGTCGATAGTACTTAGTAACAAGTAATATAGTACCCTTTCAGTAGGTGCACTTCGTGAGTCATCCCCTATTTCCGTACCCCTTGATGACTTCATGGTAATGGGCGCCGTATCAGTAAGGTTGGGGTGGCGCGAATTTTGCGAAACGCTTAGGGGATTTGTTACTATGGTGTTTAAAACATACTGCTACGAAAAAGAGTAAACTAAATTTATTATTAACTAGCTTCCACCCGCGGCTTCGCCGGCGTTTACGACAGATTCTTTTCATTTTTCGTATTAATATATTGACATCAGAAATAACGTAGCTTTCTATTGGTAAAATAATTTTTAAAATCGGTTCTGTAGATCCAAAGATTACTTATCCTACAACATCACAAACTGAAATGGCCGCCCGTGACTTCCTTCCTTGCCTTCTTGCCTTTGATTTAGAAAATAATTTTAATGATGATGATGATGATGAAAAAAATATGAGACCAATCTGGAAGTATACTCTTTCAAACAAAAAAAGTTTTTTTTTCAAATCGGTTTATAAATCACGGAGTAATTAAGTAACAAACACTAAAAAAAATACAGCCGAATTGAGAACCTCCTCCTTTTTTGGAGTCGGCTAATAAACAATTGTTGTTAATATAACACCACAGATTACATAATAGTTACTACGTATAACACCTCTTTTATTCAGCGTATCAAGATACATATGTCGTAGCCAACTGGTTAAAATAGCCATTCAATTGAACGGCTAGCTGTTTCATTGAACAACGCCTTTTGAACCACACGTCTAAACGTCGTTTAGGTGAGTGGTTCAACATAACGATGAATAGTACCTACAGCTAGTCGATGCTCAGCTAATTTATTACCTCTCTTAGGCCAGAGATTTTTTCCGCTTGTCGGCAAGGTGCACCATGTGCAGGCGAGGTTGGCTTTGGCTGCAAAGATTATGGAGACCAATATACACCCAACACTCGCTTGTGAACAATGTTCTAAAACTATTTACAGTATCGTAAAATACACAAAACTAGAACGAGCTGCGATATTATAAAACTTTAATAACTTATGTCAGACGTGTTTGGTGGGAAATGGCCGGTCAAAGTTTGGTGGGAAAGTTCATTTTAAAAGGATGAAATTATTGAAAAAAAAATGGGGTGTGGTTGTGTTACGGATACGGGCGTGTGTTGTATGTGAATACGTTATATGCACTAAAATTATCTCAAAATAGCAGCGCTTCACCCGCCTCCGCACGCGATGTTCCATAGTCCTTACTTAGCGTAATAAATTCTTTGATCCTTCATCCAGTAGTGGTGTGATTGAATTTTGAATGGAGATGATAGATATCTAGCTGCAACACCAAACTGTATCCACCGATTTTGTTATCATTTGTTTTTTTTAATTACCCTTCTATGGAAAAGATATATTCATGTCAAAAATACTATGGTTGGAAAAACTATAAAAACACTACAACTTTTGTTACTAGGTCACACATAGGACAAACATTTGTGTGCATGAACATGTCTGTTTGTCTTGGTCTGGGTGTTTTCTATGTATCATAAGTATGTATTTACAAAAAAAAAAATGTGTTTAAGTTCATTTATCAGTTGTCTAGTACCCTTCAGCCACTTTGTACCCATAACACACAAGCTTTGCTCATAATTTGGACTAGATGGCGCTGTGTAAATTGTCCAGAAATATTTATTTTTTATTATTATTATATTAAGGGGGTGTAAGTGGTTCATCAACATCTTAGAATCAAAGCCAACCTCACCTGCACGTGGTCCACCCCGCCATAGTATAAATAGAGAAGTAAGGTAACTTCATACAAACGCACCGAGCGCGGTTTGTATGTGAGCGCGCCCGTACGTATGGCCGTCGCACGCACACACTGACAACATTTATAGGAGGTTATATGGAGCGCCAGTCGGGGTCGGAGCTGCGCCGTACGAAAAAACCGCGCAAGATTCGCGCCTGCGCTGACGTTCGTTAATAATTTGAACATTTAGGTACCTACCTACGTCGTATATAACTACAAATTCGTTAAAGATGGCTACAAAGTCGACTAGCCATAAAAACATTGCAGTGTTCATGGATGTCTCAATAACAATTTGTCGGATACCCTAACCATTCGGCCACCGACACTCCTAATAATCACATGATAAGTGTGTAAATTAAAAAGTATGTATTAAAAATAGTTTAGTGTAAAAAATAATATACAACGTGTCCCAAAATTCAACGATAAGCGGTCGCCTAAAGGTGGACCTGCTCATAACTACTTGAGGAAAAATAAGAAAAAAAATCTAACTATTTTTTTTTTGTAATTACATTATAAATTTTGATATTCTTCGTAAATTGACACCCCTAATGATATTTTGAATTACCACGACCACAATTTTTTCAATATTTCAGATTTTTTTTTGTATCGGCAACCTAAGTAGTGCTGCTGTCCACCACAACTCCTTAAAACCCCAAAATGCCTAGAATTTTCAAACAAAAATCAATCAAAATATTTTTTTTCTATAAAAATTTAAAAGTTTTTTACCTTCAGTCCACTTTCACTCAATGTTTTGTAAAAAAAAAAGTATGGATACTACTGAGGCAAGTTCTTTTAAAAATTGACACAACAAACCAAGATTCTAAAATGGTATAATACTCTAAGAAAACTAGCCACAAAAAAAATTCACACCTTTTTTAAACAAGAGTCATATTTCTTAATTGTTCTTGTTGATATTTTATTATGTGCCGAAAATAGGTTTTTGTTGTTGAAAAATGTTTAATCAATGAAAACAAATGGTGTAATTATTAAATTTATTTATTGCATAATTAAAATTACAGTAAATGTTCGAATTGTTTACCACCAGCATTAATACAGGCACGACATCGCCTTAAAAATGATCGTTTTATTTGTCTTCTACCATTGATAAGAGCCGCAGCTTGAGTGATTTTTTGCCGAATCTCGTCCAATGTTGTGATGGGTTTTGCATAGATCCTGTTTTTGAGACAACCCCAATAGAAGAAGTCCAGGGGGTTTAGGTCGGGTGAACGGGGTGGCCATAAGATAGGACCAAGTCGCCCGATCCAACGCCCTGGATACTCTTGGTTTAAGTATTCTCGCACAGGACGGGCGTAGTGAGCTGGGCAACCATCAAATCATGTAAAAAGTTTAAATAACTATCACCGTCTAAGTTTCCTTGTAACTCAAATGGCCCAATCACTTTTCCATTTAATATGCCTGTCCATAAGTTAACCTTGAATTGATATTGGGATTTGTCTTGTCTCATCAGGTGCGGATTTTCATTGCTCCATCTATGTAAGTTGTGCAGATTCAAATAGCCATCTTTCTTGCAGGTTGTTTCGTCCGACCATAGAATTTTGTCTTGGAATTGGGGATCTTCCCGGTGTTTTTGCAACATCACACGGCAAAATGCGATTCGTAGTGGATAGTCCCGGGGTAATAACGTTTGCACACGCCTGTAGTGATATGGGTGAAGCTTGTGACGTTTTAGAATTCGATGTGCTGAACTTTTTGGGATTCCCGTCGCTGCTTCTATGGCACGTACCGAGGTAGTTGGATCAATGTTTATTTCATTCAATACTTCTTCTTCGTATTCCGATCTAGGTCTTTCAGCGTTTCTCCTGGCAGATGGAAAATGACCCTCCGAAAACGCTTGATGCACATTCTGAAACACTCGATAATCTGGGTTTCTTTGAGCGTTTGGGTACCTTTCTCGATACAATCTACTAGCAGCGTTAGCATTGCACCGACATTCACCATAAATGAGGTGCATATTAGCGTATTCCAAAGATGTGTATGGCAGCAGCATGATAATCGCTAAACAGTCCAAAATACGCCAGAAGTCCAATTCACAAAACACAATCACAGTCCAAAGTAATGCCAGGTCAGTTTAGTTTGCAGATCACTTAAATCCAGTCCAATAAGCCAAGCCAAAAGTCGTTAGTACGAGAACCACGTCAATTGATTACCAAAAGGTGCACAGTAATTAAAGAATCAGAGCGTACTGGACATGCTGAGAACAGGGACTTCTTCACCTGCGTTATTGATATTCAACAAAGAACATCCATCTCTAACGTTATCTCTCGCTATCTTTCTCTGATTTCTAAATTTTATGGACTACATGCCTCATTGAAATTCTAAGAAATTGCAACAAATAATCTATTTTCGGCGCATTGCAAAAGTGATTACTAAGAACAAAATTTAGTCTTTCTTAGAAATGGTACGCATATTTTTTTGTGGCTAGTTTTCTTAGAGTATTATACCATTTTGGAATCTTGGTTTGTTGTGTCAATTTAAAAAAAAACTTGCCGCAGTAGTGTCCATACTTTTTTTTTACAAAACAATGAGTGAAAGTGGACTGAAGGTAAAAAACTTTAAAAAAATTATAGAAAAAAAATATTTTGATTGATTTTTATTTGAAAATTCTAGACATTTTGGGGTTTTAAGGAGAGGACTACTTAGGTTGCCGATACAAAAAAATAATCTGAAATATTGAAAAAATTGTGGTCGTGGTAATTCAAAATATCATTAGGGGTGTCAATTTACGAAGAATATCAAAATTTATAATGTAATTACAAAAAAAAAATAGTTAGATTTTTTTTCTTATTTTTCCTCAAGTAGTTATGATCAGGTCCACCTTCAGGCGCCCGCTTATCGTTGAATTTTGGGACACGTTGTATAATAGGTACTTAATAAAAATATATTTTCATAATAATTTAGATTATTTGAATAAATATTATGATTCAGTAAAGCTACGTTTTAATTAATCCTATTCCTATTTAGACCGTAATTTTTCAAATCACTAAACAGATAACATGAAGTAGGTTTTATCAAATGGTAGGAGTCCGCCTGGGTGAGGACCACAGCCTTATCTATTTCTGCCGCCAAGCAACAATGCTTGCATTGTTGTTCCGGTTTGAAGGACAACGCACCTGCGATTCTGCATTTTTGTTGCCAACAGCTTGAATGCGTGAATCGTGGATGTTATGGGCGACAGTTACCGCTCACCATCAGGTGGGCTGTCTGCTCGTTTGTCACTGAGTAAGCATGCATTAAAATGTAGGTAATGAAAAAATTGCAGTCACTCCTGGTGTATGTACAAAAATAATTATTTTTATTCTTTTTAGATTTCCACACCCAAAGGGTAAAAACGGGACCCTATTACTAAGACTCCGGTGTCCGTCTGTCTGTCCGTCTGTCACCAAGGGCTGTAGGTATCTCATGAACCGTGGCAGCTAGACAGTTAAAATTTTCACAAATGATGTATTTCTGTTGGCGCTCTATCAACAAATAATAAAAATAGAATAAAATAAATATTTAAGGGGGACTCCCATACAGCAAACGTGATTGTGTGTCGTTTTTGGTACGGAACCCTTCGTGACCGAGTCCGACTCGCACTTGGCCGGCTTTTTGTTACAGATCCCTAACACTTACCCTACTTAATTTTGTATTTTGTACCTTACTTAATTTTGTATAATAGAGATTGACTAAGTATTTTTGACGGTTGAATAAACTATTAAGCGACAGCCCTACGTGTTTAGGCTATTATCTCCCGCTCGGGGCTTGAGTTCTCCTACTTCTCTATTTGTACTATGGCCCCGCTGACTGACAAACGCTTCCCTTGAGGGTTGTTGTGTTCCTGCAAGTGAGTGACACGCGAGCGATAGTTCACGTTTCGAGCGTTTATATGGCTATGGTGACCGCCTCACATCAATCGGGCCGTATGCTTGTCTATCACCCGACGCACTATAAAAAAAAATAACTAGTAAGTAACCCTTTGAGTTCGCCCTATAGCTGAAACCACTGGACGGGTTGGACTGAAATCATAAAACTTACAGATTATAACGTAGGCTTTCGCAAAAAGGTTTTTTTGAAAGTTTTCAGCAGACGCAGTGAAAGAAGTAACAAAGCAAGCAAGTTATCTATCTATTGTCCATAATCAATTTATACTCTATTACCGGTCATAAAATATTAACCAAAGAGCCGATAATTTGAATAATAACCGATAAACATCGACGAACAAACTCGTGGTTAAAATTGATGATAAATTTAGTGTTGTGTACTAAAAATAAACTGAATCGCCCACATGTCTGGCGGGTAGCTTTAACGAGCTGAGCCGGGCCTAACAACTAACTGTTCCAGTTAACTATAAACTGAAGTTCTGGAAACTGGGTTTCGGAAAATTCATAAAGATATTTTATGCACTTTCGATTCTCGATAACCCCAAGTTTATTGCCTATAATAATTATATAACTCCTACCAATACGTATTCATCATGATCATCATCATCATCATCATCAGCCTGTATCTACCCACTGCTGAATAATAAGCCTGTCCCAATGCTATAACAGGCCGTGTGGTTTCCGGCAGACTAGAATAGAATCACTCCGTCTCTTCCCGTGGATGTCGTACAAGGTGACTAAGGGAAATACATTACCAAATATCGATCAGGCGTCCCCAACCCGTCTGGCCAGCGTGGGGAGTGTAGGCCAAATCCTCCTTCTGTCTGGGACAGACGAGAGAGGGTCGTGCTCCTGTAGTGGAGACTAAAAATGACCTGATGATGATGAATGCTTTAACAACTGCTAGTATCAACTATATTGAATTTAAATATTACTTAGTGTACCTAATATGTTAATTTAATTTGTTCTTCGTTTGTAGTCTCATTCCACCCTCGGGATATACTTATTTACAGAATCTTCTGAAATATTTAATCGTTGACTAGAAGAGATCCCTTAGAGGGATAAGTCCGCCTTTGTACGAGTTTTATTCTCGACGAGTTCGGTGGCGCAGCGGTCAATGACTCGGCTTCGACACCAACGCTCGTGGGTTCGATTCCCACATAGGACAAACATTAGTGTGCATGAACATGTCTGTTTGTCTTAGTCTGGGTGTTTTCTATGTATCATAAGTATGTATTGACAAAAAAAAAAATGTATTTACGTATGTTTATCAGTTACCCATAACACAAGCTTCGCTTACTTTGGGGCTAGATGGCGCTGTGTAATTTGTCTGACAATATTTATTTATTTTCCTATGTAAACTTTTATATTATTATTGTTGTTTTATTTAGTGCAATAAAGATGTTACAAACAAACATACAAATTTCCACCACATACGATCCTCCGCCTTCTACATCCAGCCAATACGTATTAGTAAGACATTATTAGCATTATTGTCAAACTTATTAAAGCCTAATTGAGCAAAAAACTTAGTGAACCTTATAAACCTATTTTAAGTGATTTTTATGAATATGAAAGTTAGTAATCATAATCATAATCATAAATAATTTATTTGCTAATACAGATTTTTTTTTTGCAGAAACAGTACAGTTTTCTTTAGTAGAAAACAGTTATTACATCACAGATAGACACTTCAAATGTTTTTATATAGATATTTTTATCGATAACGCAATGTTTTCGCTGTTGTTATAAAAAAATCGCACACGCACGCACACTCCCAGCGCACTACTCTCTTACACAATAGTCAGGTCAAGCACCTGCTCGCTCCAATTAGTGACGTCTTCATTGTTCCCAACAACAGCTAGGGTTGTCACCAGTGGCGAAAATAAATAAATACTTAATCTAATTACAATCTGAGTGTGAGTTTTTTGGTCACATTTTTGTGTCAACGTTTACAAGCCCACCAAATCGAGAAAAAGTTTCATATTGTGAATTTACCAGACGCGTGTTACATATCAAATTAGCCGGGTAATAATTTTTATACGTAACACGCGTCTTATAAATTCATAACATGAGAGTTCTTCGCTATTTGGTCCGTTTGTTTACGTTGACATGATCGAACTCGAACAAAAAACTCTCACTAAGTGCTCTGAATGGATTTACTTATGACCTTTGATATTCTCATTTCTTCTCCATATAAAGTGAAATACATACGTAAGCTTTTACATGATTACCCAAAAAAAGTGTTATGTGTAGTCGACCATAACTCCTAAATGCCTTAACGGTTTCGATGTGCGAGTTATCGTTAGAATCTTTACGTTATCCTATATAACTAACTAACTAGGCTATGTGATATCATGATATAAAAACAATATTGCGCACTATGCTCCCCATAATGTGCTCTCTGGAGAGAACAAGTATTCAAAACCGGTCATATTAAGTATCAAAGTCAAGTGACGTAAATGTAATATTATTTATTTATTTATTTATTGAAAGCAAAATCAGGAAAAATAATTTTCCAAACCTATCTAGTTTTGGAGGCTTTGGAGATATCTCGGTTATCTTCCTCGATCGACAACCCTAACTAAACTCGGGAAACGTATGCCGTGCTGCCATTGATTCCATTTTTTTAACTTTATTTAATAACGCGCACACGAAGTAAGGATTCACTACATCACATCACTATAATATATTTTATCTTAACTGTACTTGCTATTTCGTTCGCATGGTAACGTTCACGCTTTAGATATGTTAAATGTCTCTGTGTGAAGTATCACTTTAAAATCGGCATCAACCCATAATCATCTCACTGTTGGGTCTCCCCTCAATCGAAGGGGTTTAGAACATAATCCACGCTGTTCAACTGCGGGTTGGCGGAGGCCAGTATTTTCAAGCCAAGTCAGTGGCCTAAGGGCCGGGCCTTAGGCCACTGACTTGGCTTAGCTACTGTCATCTAATGACACCAACCGGGACCGACGGCTTAACTTGTCCTTCGAAGCATTGAGTAGCTCGAGATAAATAAACCCATCCATTGGACAGGCTGCAGTCGACGTTGCTGAACTTGCGTGTTCGATCAGACTGACACGCTCAGCGATACCATCGAGCTCTTCGCTTTAAATTAACAATTAATCTCTTAATTTTATAAGATGATTTAAACGAAATAATTACTAAATGTTACTTTGATATATAGTTCATAATATTTAGCCATTGGATTTGAAATTAATCAAGTGATTTTTGCATGATGCGTGTACATTTCAAAAGTTTCGAGTTTATTATAGGTTTTGATATTCATTATATCACTCAGATGGCAATCAATCAGTCGTGATCTAATCAGTTATCAACGCAGCATATCATCAGAATCCTACCAGTGATATCATTCGTTTACAAGCTGCTTTTTAACCGTGATAGTTAGACAGTTGAAATTTTCACAGATGTATTTCTGTTGCCGCTACGAGTATAACAACAAATACTAAAAATAGAATAAAATAAATATTTATGGGGGCTCCCAACAAACGTGATTTTTGCTCGCAATTGATAACGGCAATAAGTAGACGTTTGAAATACTCACATAATATTTAGTTATATATTCACTTTAAAAAGAAATAATTAAATAAAAATAAAAGAAATATTTAAGGGGGGCTCCCATACAACAAACGTGATTTTTGCCATTTTTATAGATAATGGTAAGGAACCCTTCGTGTGCGAGTCCGACTCGCACTTGGCCGGTTATTCTATAAGTTTCTTCTTCTTGGAATGGCTACTTTGACCAGGGGCGCCGACTCCGTGGGTGCTCGAGGGCTTGAGCACCCATGAGAAATAAACAGTGGGTGCCGAGCACCCCCAAGAATAGACATCAAAAAACTGATCAGTAATCGCCTTTTAGGGATGGGCGTTTTATCATTACCCGACGACCGTTAGGCGCAATGGTTTAGAGCGCCGCCGCGCCGGTTGAGACGCAGTGGCCGCGAGTTCGATTCCCGCACCAACACAAATGTTTGTTGATGAAACAGATATTTGTGTCGGGACTGGGTGTTTGTGGTACCTTCGTTGTTACTGGTTTCCATAGAAGAAACTTAGATTGGGACCAGGACTATGTATGTGATGTTGTCTCAATTTATTATTTTCGAGTTATCAAATGCGTATGAGCACCCATGAGGTTTTTTAAAAGCCGGCGCCCCTGACTTTGACTGAGGTCGCGTCGGTTCGATCCCCGCACAAGACAAACATTCGTGTGCATAAACATGTCTGTTTGACTTGGTCTGGGTGTTTTCTGTATACTATAAGTATGTATTTACAAAAAAATATAATTAAGTAGGTACACTTCTCATTTGTCTAGTACCCATAGTACAAGATAATATGGACGTTGGGTAAATTGTCCAGAAATATTTATTATTTATTATTCTTTTACGGGAGCTGCATGTTTTAGCTTGAGGTGTTCATTTCTGATAAGATGCTGCATAAGCAGCATGTGTGGCAACAAGCCAGAAACGCGACTATGGGCAGCAAACTATTTATTCGCTTGGAAAATAATTATCTGCGTTATCCTTCCTACTTCCTTCCTACTAATATTATAAATGCGAAGTTTGTGAGTATGTGTGGATGCATGGATGTTTGTTACTCTTTCACACAAAAACTACTTAAGGGATTGTGATGAAATTTGGTACACGGGTAGAATATAATCTGGAATAACACATAGGGTACTTTTTATCTCGACATTCCCACGGGAACGGGAATAATGGGACTGAACGTGTAAATCATTAAGTACTGAAGGGATTGTGATGAAATTTAGTACACGGGTAGAATATAATCTGGAATAACACATAAGGTACTTTTTATCTTGGAATTTTCACAGGAATGGGAATAATGGGACTGAACGTTTATATCACTGACTACTGAAGGGATTGTGATGAAATTTGGTACACGGGTAGAATATAATCTGGAATAACACATAAGGTACTTTTTATCTTGGAATTTTCACAGGAATGGGAATAATGGGACTGAACGTTTATATCACTGACTACTGAAGGGATTGTGATGAAATTTGGTACACGGGTAGAATATAATCTGTAATAATACATAGGATAGTTTTTATCCCGGAAATCACATCGGTGACGGAAACAACGGGATTGCGCGGGTGAAACCGCGGGCGTTCGCTAGTAATTACATACAAGCGTAGCCTATACAAGCATCTAGCATTCTAGCGTATCTTTTTTGGTTGTGTGAGTTCGACTTAAAATAGGGCTGCCATCCATCCGAGCACTTGGTGTATGAGGATAAGTAAAGCTATAATATATCTTATAATAACCATATTATCACACTTTAAATGCTTGGATCATGGTGAAACTGGTAGGTTTTGGTATTTCAATGGCGAATTTTTTTTTACCACTTTGGATGGCAGACAAGCATATGGCCTGCCTGAAGCCATAGCCATATCAACGCTCGCAACATGAAATAAAACACAATAGCAACTCCCTTGAGGATTCTCAAGGGAGGTGCTATTTGTCTGCGGTATTCGGTGAGGTGGAGGTACTTCCCCAGTCGAGCAGCTTACAAATGATTGATGGTGGTGGTGAGCCACGTACACCCCAAAAGCTACTGCTATAGCATTGTTATAGCGCTGTGTGGAACTAGCTTTATAGCTACAAGATTTTAATCAAGAGGCCTACTACGAAGTGTTAATTGGAAGTGTCGAACGAAAGTATAGATTTTTTTAAAAGTCATTTTGTAGTTTCTCAGAAAACAAATGTCATTGTTTCATATTTATTGTGTTATTTAGACAATAAAGTATGCCTTGCTGGATAAAAAGTCCTCTTCCACCAACCCCATCGAGGCTTTCAATGCCTTCTTTGCCATATTGCTGTCTTTCACATTGTCAAGAGGGAAAGTCAAATTCAAATGCTTCTTACTAATTTCTTCTGATTAAATTCTTTGTGAGAAGAGGGACTGCAGCGGACTTCATTGTTCATTGCCTTTTTTGGCGGTCACCGCTGTTAATTCTGGCTACACAGGAGATACACTGATGGGAATGTGTGGTGGCCCCCCGTCCCATTATCCCGTGGTTAAACACCAGCATATGCAATTTCAGATTTCACGATATTTGTATTTGTTTTTCACACAAGTCGCTATTTATAAATAACATGTATACTTATAAAAAAAACATTACATGCTTGGAGGATTATCTTCTCCAAGTATTAGAACCTTATATTATTTCGTTTATACACCGTGAAAGATTTATTTACATCATTTAACAAATACGGTTATGTATCCGTGGTTTTTGTACCACGTTTCGCTGAGTGATTTCTGTTTTTTGTTTTTCTAAAAAGTGACAGCCCTGATTGCTGGCTAGTGGCTATTTTAATAGACTTTATGCCGCTTACTAGGGTATAAATACTATCAGTCTTATTCATAAAAAGTTATAGAAGGTTTCATAAACGACTACTACAAATAAAAGGGAGATTCCAAAAATCACAATAGGCTATTTGACCAACATCTTATTCTGTTTAAAACTTTAAATGAAAACCGCACGTGAAAGAATTACTTTGATAGCACAAAAATCTCTCGAGATATGTTAATTTGAAAATTACAATTTTGAACTTTCTCAACTCGAAAGTACTTCATCAACATTTTTGAACCAAAGCCAACTTCACCTGCATGCTGTGCACCCTGCTAACTGACAAACGACGCTCTGGCGAAAAGAGGCAAGAAGCGTAACTGTAAGCTACCCGACTGGGGAATGTTGGTACGTTTTGGTGGTGGTCCACCTATACCATACATATATACCCATAGAATACAGCCGCCAAATAACAATTCCCTTATGGGTTGTTGTGTTTCTGCGAGTGAGTGAGGTCACCAGAAAGGAAGGAGATGCTGCATTTGCACCGGGGCTGGCGGCGCGCGACCGTAACCGTAATGCACCGTAAGGCGAGCCGTATGCACGTCTGCCACCCGACGTTGTATTAAAAAAAAACTTCTCTAAAAAGTTTATAAACACAACTACATTACAAAAGACCCCTATTCCTTATTTTCTAGTTCTCCAATGACTGCAATTGTCCCTTTGTAGCATTGTCCCTTCATCTCTATTAGCCAGGCCTGGGGAGCTGGAGAGACAGTGGTTGTCATTACTGGGCTTCGTTTTTCTTTCACAGAGTTCTCTCCACATGTTTTATGTTTATTAGGCAGACCTTATTCCATCTATCGGTGTAGGGTTGGACTTGATGATTAGGTTTAGGGCAGTCGGTCAGCTCCATCCGCGCAAGATGTCTCTTGTAGTTGGGAAACAGCGTTAAACAGCGTTGGGAAACAGTTAGTGGGACTCCATTAAAAAAAAAACATTGCAGCAGAAAACCGTGGGCATTTCAAACAGCTCATATAAATAAAGATTTTTATCTATCTGTGCATCTTAATTAGCTATAAATATGTGCCAAGAAGGCCAAGTTACAGTTACCGTCATGCAGGTAGACTTGCGACACTCGGCTGATAACGTTCAGATAAAGTTAGCGAGATGTTATCTTACTGGATGTGAGGTCCGATACGATATTCTTTCGCCATAGATCTATATAAAGTGGACGTGTTATCGCTAAACATCGATAGAAATTGGAGCATCTGTTTTGTGTCCGCGGCACTGGCTGCGGTCTCAATGACATGATAGTAAATCGTAGAAAAGGAGCTCTTTATTTGGCTCTTTGCAAGAAGTGAAGCGCATTTCGACTGCACTAAAATAAGCGTAGTAATAAACTCGTAGGATTGGTAATGAATAACTTAAATGCGGCATAATAAAGGGACCGAATCCGAAACAAACAAATTCGACGGAGAATCAAAGTTAGCAAGCTGAAGTGGCAGTGACCCGGCCACCTTTATAAGTACCTAGAGTGGAGACCGGGTATAGATTGGAGGGCGATGAAGCATGGGGCGTCCCCTCTCTAGGTAAACAGACTTCAAACGAAAAAATCGGCTAGGTATGGCAAGCGGAGGGTCATATATGGTGGAAAACATTGGAGAAGGCCTATATCCTGTGGGTAGATACAGGCTGACAATGATGATGATAAAACTTAAATACAAAATTTAAATCAGAAGAATTATATACCACACAATCGATAACTGTTGCACGTTACAAGGACAATATGTCCCACCACGGCCACTTCATACAATAATCGCGGTCTATTACGTAAATAATGACGTCCAATTTCGTCTCAGAGGGGAGGTGAGGTCGATGCGAGGGAGCAGCAAGTAGTGCCCATACTGTACATGTGTACATAGTACTATTACTTATACAGTGGTTCTAGGTAATCTGCTGCGATGCAATGTCCATTTCTTTATAACTCCATGTTCAAACTATTAATCTATTTCACGGTAAGTACCCATGGGGATGCCCTCTGTACAGGATGGTACGTCAATAGCATACGGTACTGTACCGTTGTGATACGCATTCAATGGGAAAATGGCGTCATTATGGTGCTTGTGGGATGGATTGTGAGGTTTGATCATCTAACTGTGCAGTAAGTACTCATGCCGATATGAAGGTGCTCTTAAGCACTTGTTAAAACCGTTGGCAGGAAATCTTTATGATTTTTTCCACCAAAACCACATCCAAGTTCCAAATATATACACGGAAAAAAAAATGGGGCGTCATGGATACGGGCCGCGTGTTGTACTTGAAACGTTATATGCACAAAAAATATATCAAAATAGCAGCGCTTCCCCCCCTCCTCTGCACGCGATGTCCCATGGTCCTTACTTAGCGTAATAAATTCTTTGATCCTTCATCTACCCAGTGGTGTGATTGAATTTTGGATGGAGATGATAGATATGTAGCTGCAACACCAAACTGTATTCCCCGATTTTATTATCATGCGTTTTTTTGAATTGGCTCCCTATGGAAGCAATTTTAAACATGTATATGCACGTCAAAATATACAGATGGTAAGGAAAGACCACCATCATCGCAGCAATAACTGGGGGCCTACCGCCGAAGCTAAAGCAGATTCCAATCGCGTTTTTTTATTGCGAAAATCTAACTTCTGTTTAAATTTATGTTAAACATCTTCAGTTAAATCGATAGAACTCCTCCATCCTTACCGGCTAGAAAGTAGTAGTAGTAGAAGTACTTAGCTCCGTTGTACACACCGATTTACGAAGACACCAACTTGACCGATGAGGTCAACTTGGTGTCGTCGTAAACAGGGGCGCCGGCTTTTAGAAAACCTCATGGGTGCTCATGCTCATATGATGACTTGAAAAAGTGGCGAAGTGTGAGACCCACAAACACCTAGATCCAACACAAATATCTGTTTCATCAACAAACATTTGTGTTGGCGACCCTTGCGTCTCAACCGGCGGTGGTTTAGAACCACTGCGCTAAACGGGTCGTCGGGTAATGAAAAAACGCCCATCCCTAAAAGGCGATTACTGATCTGTCTCTTGATATCTATTCTCAGGGATACTCGGCACCCACTGTTTTTATCTCATGGGTGCTCGATCGAGCCCCCGAGCACCCACGGAGTCGGCGCCCCTGGTCGTAAATCGGTGTGTTCCTTCAGGTGGTATCAAACTAGATCTCGCTGGAAAAGGGTGTCTTAATATAATGTGTTCATTCATTTGGAAAAAGGAACCTGTAATCTTAAAATAACTTAATCACTGGGGCTCTTCTATATTCATATATTGAAGTCATTGAAGAGCCACACTGGTTAAGTTAAATGTTAGTTCATTCGACAGACGGAAAGATACTGGATCGAAAAGTGCACCCAACAACCCTTAAGGAAATTGTTTTTTGACTGCGGTATTCTGTGAGGTGTAGGTACTTCCCCAGTCGGGCAGCTTACAAATACGCTGTACCCTACCTATCTTTTGCCAGAGACTCTCGCTAGCCGGCAGGGTGTACCACATGCAGGTAGGGTTACCAGATGGTCGGGAATCGTCTGGATTCTCCCGACATTTCATGTGATGTTCAGACTCCCGCCAAGTAAAAAAATCTCCCGACAAATATACGTATCTTCTCATCATATTCTACCCCAATAATAATAAATATATAAATATTGTCAGACAAATTAGACAGCGCCATCTAGCCCCAAAGTAAGAGAAGCTTGTGTGATGGATACTAGACAACTAATAAAGGTATTTTTTTTTGTAAATACTTGTCATCGTCATCATCATCATCATCATCATGAGGTCATTTTAGTCTCCACTACAGGAGCACGACCCTCTCTCATCCGTCCCAAACAGAAGATTGATACATAGAAAACACCCAGACCAAGACAAACAGACATGTTCATGCACACAAATGTTTGTCCTATGTGGGAATCGAACTCACGAGTGTTGGTGTCGAAGCCGCGTCATTGACCGCTACGCCACCGAGCTCGTCAAATATATAAATCTTATATATAAAAATGAATTGGTTTTTGTTAGTCTCGCTAAAACTCGAGAACGGCCAGGCCGATTTAGCTGATTTTGGTTTTGAAATGTTTGTCTTAGCCCAGGGAAGGTTTAAACGGTGAGAAAAAATTCAAGAAAGATAGTGAAAACAACAATTTTAATTTCCCATACAAAGTGTTCCTACTATAGTCGAATGTCATAACAGCAAAGATGGCGAACATACCTATCAATAGTGTCATTGTCACAAAGAATCGACGTCATATTTGTTGGTTGTCAAATATGACTTTCTCAGAAGTGACATAGAAATGACACAATACTAATAGACATCAAGAAAGGAGTTGAAATATGTAGTGACTGTTTATGGTAAATCATGCTTTGTACAGTACTTAGGAATAAATAATAGAAATTTGTAAATTTCATAAACACTCGGATTGTAAATTACAAAAATGATTGCAAAAAATGTAACCAGTGTCAGCAATGCGAATAGACCAGAAAATGGGAGTTGAACGCAGAACGAGGTTTGTATTCACATAGAGTTTGCATAATGAACTTTGCATATGGTAAGACCTACATCACATTATATATATCCTCATTATTTATTCTGAAGTACCTAAATCTATAATTCACATTAATTTTAATTAATTCATATTTATCGTTTAGTAATAAATTTATTTGGTGAGAATTTTCTTTACTGAAGTCTAAAGGGCTGGCAGGGATTTATATCGACATCATCCGAGACATGTACCGAAATTCCAAATCCATAGTTTAGACCTCTGTCGGAGAGACAAAATTTCCATTAAAGTCGGTGTCCACCAGCGATCAGTCTTTGTTCATATTAGGCATATTCTTATATATTAGACATTCGTGGTATTAGATGAATTGTCAAGTAGTATCATGGATCCACTTGGACCAGCTCTGTGCGGTGGGTTGACGGGTGTTCATGTATGCTGATATAATTGCACTGGCGGATGCGGATAGAGGGCAGTTGGTGCGATTAGTGAATTAATGGACTCTTTAATTCTTGGATCTATGGATAATTTAATACTTTGGAGAGGTCACTTGAGAACTATGGCCTGAATCCGAAAACGGGAAAGATCGAGTACTTGGGGTGCATAACAACAGATCCCACGACCATGCACATAAGGATATGGTCGAATGCACGGACGGTTTAAGTACTTGGGATCTATTCTTCGATCATCGGATAGCATCGACTGCGAGATTTCAGTAGCTTGGACTAAGTGGCTTGAGGTAACCAGTGTCAACTGTGACTCCAAAATTTCGCCAAGTTGAAAGGACGAATCTAAAAATCCAAGATATTAGGCTATTTTATTAAAGTTAAAAGTTTAAAAAGTAAAGGATCGCCAATACTTGAGCGACACGTACAGGTGCATACACGACACGTCATGGAGTTGAATATACTGCGCAGTATGCGCGAGGTTTCGTAAAAGGACCGGGTCAGGAATTCTCGGACATGGCAAGCCACCTGCAAGAGCATCATTTAAGCTGATATTGTAAAATTTTATGGAAAGCGGCAAATGAGGAAACAAATGTCTTGCAATGGCACACAGGGTAGGCTCTTCTTAAAGAGACACAGATCTTAGATCATATATATTTATTAAGTAGATAGATGTAGGTGAAACAAAGTTCACCGGGTCATCTAGTAAATAATAATTTGAAAATGTCACACGCGGTGCTCGCACCTCGTATACCATAAATTTCAAAATAACTCTAAAATCCCGACATTTTGAAATGTCATCCAGATATTTAGATTTATTGATCTGGCAACCCTACATGCAGGGAGGTTGGTTTTGGTGCTAAAGATCGTGATGAGCCACTTACATCCTCAAGTTGATAGGCTAAAAAAGGCTGAAGAATTTTGGGGAAAATACAGAAATCACAGGGTCGGGACTATGTGCAGGATGGGTGACGAGTTGTACTTTTTCGGAAGCTAAAAATGACTCTGTTATGTTGGCCGTGTGTGAAGAAACGTTGTCATGATGTAGGAGAACGCGGCTTTTTGGTCGTCTTTCGTGAACTTTTTCTAACACCCTGGGTAAACAAGTGGTAGAATGAGTTCAAAACAATAAATCCACGTTTCGTCTCCTGTGACAATGTCATAAACAGCATTAGAATGTCCGTGGTCGTACTTCAGTAGCATCTGTGAGCACCATTCCACGCGAGCCCGCTTCTGCCCCGCTGTCAGTTCATGATCCCTCATGAACTGACAGCGGGGCAGAAGCGACCAACGACAACAAAGTTTCCGAACTATGAATTCTTCGTGTAAAATTTTCTGACCCACACCAATCCCCAATAGTCCTCGAATTGTCTCATAGGTAATCCGCGGGTTTTCTTCAATTAGCCGCTTAACAGTAGCCACATTATTTTCGTTGACGGCAGTTAAAGGCCGCCCTTCACGAAATTCGTCATGTAAAGAAATCCGACCTCTCTCAAATTCAGCAAACCATCGCCTCACGGTGCTTAAACAAGGTGCTTCTCTCCCAAAAGCATTTTGAAGACGAGCGGCACAGTCTTGCGGAGAGAGAGAACTTTTAAAATCATAAAAAATCATCGCTCTAAAATCTTTTCGACTTAATTCCATTTTCGTGGCGTACGTAGAACTTTGATGTGTGATGAAAAAACAATTGACAAATGATTTCCCGCCAATTTTTTTTTTATTACTAAGAAGGTTGCAAGTCGTTTCAAAAAATATAACATTCGAAATTAAAATAGTTCCGTTTAGCTAGAACTAGAAGTGAAAAACTTTTAGTGTGCCCCATGTATAAAAACATGATTAAAAATATGATATGAGTCAGGTTTTGTAAAATCTTTATTGCATTAAATATTACATAACACAGATTGTAGTGGTGGGCGGACTTATCCCTATAAAGGATCTCTTCCAGTCAACCTTTGAGTCCCTGAAAGGAAACTATGAATAGGCGGCGAAGAAAATAAATAACAAAACCCTTTACGTAAACATGTTCGTGTAAAAACAAACAGAAAGTGTTATTTTTGTAGAATAAACTATACATATCTCTACTTCTCCATCTACATAATTTATACCGTTGTTTACGAAATATCAACTTAAGTCTATTACAGCATTGTTTGCCAAGGGTTATTAAGTCAATGGCCCAAGGACTATTCTGACAGTACTCGACATATTCTGTCATATTCCGAAATGTGGTTGAACATGAACGGTAATGATAGGATTAAGTGTTACTCCATGAAATCAATGGTCGTCACAATGGATGGAAATGGGAAACAGAGAGATAAAGAAATATGGAAGAAATAATGGGTATTTTTTATCAAGGAAATGAATTAAACCCACGACTTTACACCAATAGAAATTAATACTAAGTTAAGCGTTCGGAAACTGACTGTTGACATGCTCGCCACGCAAACATACCATATTGATATACTTGGTCTGGGATTAAGTACTATATTTTTTTTATACTACGTTGCGTGGCAGACAAGCATACGGCCCGCCTGATGTGAAGCGGTTACCGTAGCCATATTGACGCCCGCAACATAAAATATCGCTTGCGCACCGCCAACCCCGCTGTCAACGCAACATCTCCTTCCTTTCTGGTGACCTCACTCACTCGCAGGAACACAACAACCCTCCAGGGAATTGTTATTTGGCTGCGGTATTCTGAGGTGGAGGTACATTCCCCAGGCGGGTAGCTTACAATTACGCTCCCTACCTCTCTTTTCGCCAGAGCTTCGTTTGTCAGTCAGCAGGGTGCAGGTGAAGTTGTCTTTGGTTCAAAGATGTTGATGAACCGTATTAAGATAAACCAATATAGCTTGAAATACACTGGTTTCCACCCATCAGTAGAGGAGCAACATAATGAGGAGGTTGCTCTACTCGTATATGTATGTACATGGTCTGTGGATGCACAAAACCCCTTCCATTTTATATAGGGTTGCCATCTCTAAACGCTAGTAACCAGGACAAGATGCGCGAAAACTCCGCATTTTGAATCTTAAAACCCGGACATGTCATCAGTGTTTTTAGAACTAGCACTATTTTTTATTCTCTATCAAGACGGTTATTCGTAGCATAGAACGAGCGGTAGTGATTTAAAACTTTTAATCCTGTACTACAAATGAAACTCTAGCCCGGACGCTCCCCGGACGCCCTCCAAACTAGGACAAATCCGGGGAAACCTAGACAGATGGTAACCGTAATTGTATAGTACACTGCATGTAATGTTAAAAGCCGATTTTTTTTGTATTGACGTTTTTAGGGTTCCGTACCTCAAAAGGAAAAACGGAACCCTTATAAGATCACTTTGTTGTCCGTCTGTCTGTCTGTCAAGACCCTCTATCTCTATGTCGAGAATACATGGAGGTATCAAGCTGAAATTTGAACTGTATACTCAGGTCTACGGTCCCATGTAGTTGTAAAAAAATCAAACTGCTAACGTTACGTAAAAAAAAATACGGCCGTTTATTCAGCAAAAAGCGCATATTTCGACACATTCTCAAGGGAATCAAAACTTATAGAGTATTTCTCGTTGACCTAGAACTATGAAATTTGGCAAACATCGTTATAGACTACAAGTACAAGAATAAATCTCAAAACTTTACATTTGTAATTAAATCTAAAAAAATAGGGGGTCTATATGTTTTATAGGGGGTCGAAATTTCAAATTGAAGCTACTAGTTTGAACTAGTAGCTTCAATTTGAATGGGGTATCATATGAAAGGGCTTGATAAGCACATTGCAAAATATATTTGATTTATTTTTTCGACGCATTATTTCTTATTTATAATGAAAAATATAGAATTTCGGGAAATGCTCGGAAAAAAACTGCGCGATTAGATTCCTGAACTATTTATAATGATCCTACGTACGGAACCCTAGGTGGGCGAGTTCGACTTGCACTTGTCCGGTTTTCTTTAAGTTTTAATACTATGAGAAGCGTAAATAGCATCATGTCGTGCCGAACGATATTGCGTGTTCGATATGTATCGTTACGTCAGGAGCCCTATTCTAAGAGTACTATACAAAATGATAATTTGCCACGATATAGAAAGTATTGAAGTTTCTTTGCAGAGAATAGATATGATGGGATTTGCGTATGATCAATACACGCAATATTATTTAGGAACATATATGTCATCATCCACGTAACTTACCATTTCATCTGTATAGGCAAAATAGTTACCACTCCAATTTTACAAATACTGTTTCTAAATTAATCCATAATATCTACAAATATTCACAACTCTAGCTATGTGGACCTGTGGTGTGGTGTGGTTGTCTTGTTCTTCGAGAAAGGTGACAAAACTTTGTTATAATCTGTAATGTAATAAAAATAATAAATAACATATTTTAATTACAATTTGTAATAAGATTTATTAATAATTATAAATTGTAATGTAATTAATCCCATGATACGAATAATACTATGGTATGCACTTTGTCTCAAATAAATTATTTTTATTTTATTTGTTGAAGAACTATAAACTGATCTCACTCCTAAGCCACACATATAAACTGTTTTCTCGATAACTACCAGTCACCGGAGCAGGCTGGGTTTCGTTCGCAGCTGTTGTCATTAGATGACAGTCGTGTGGTGGAGTACCCTTCGATCGAGGGGAGATCCGTTTTATACAGCTGTTTTTGATCGTTTCAAGAAGGTCTGTCAATCACAAAAAGACAAACAAACGTAAGTACATATAAACAAACGTCTTCACAAACTTTCACATTTATAATATTACTAGGAAAATAAATCGCGTACTCACAAAATAGCCCCCTCATGTAGTTTGATCGATGCGTACACGCACAGTGGTTGTCGTGACTTTTATCGAAGAAATCAGAAAATTTGGCAAATTTTTATTGTTATCAAAAATATACAATAATAGTGCCTCAGACCACGAAAACGTAGATGGAGTTCACCGACTTCTTGATGTAATAAAATTTGTATTTTATGTAGTTGTACTATGCGAAAGAAAATTAAATGATGAGAGGCAATTGCCTTTCGTGATATGGGCACTCAATGCGGAGGGATGAAAGACATGTTTTTTTTATACTACGTCGGCTGACTGAAAAGCATACGGCCCGCCTGATGTGAAGCGGTTACCGTAGCCATATTGACGCTCGCAACATAAAATATCGCTCTCACGCCGCCACCCCTGCTGCCAACGCAGCATCTCCTTCCCTTCTGGTGACCTCACTCACTCGCAGGAACACAACAACCCTCAAGGGAATCGTTATTTGGCTGCGGTATTCTGTGGGGTGGAGGTACATTCCCCAGTCGAGTAGCTTAAAATTACGCCCCATAACTCTCTTTTCGCCAGAGCTCCGTTTGTCAGTCAGCAGGGTGCACCGCGTGCAGGTGAAGTTGGCATTGGTTCAAAGATGTTGATGAACCACTTACACCCCTAAGTGTAACATTTGTAACATGTGACAAAAAGAACCATGAATTTGTTTCGTACCTATGTGACGAGCTCGGTGGCGTAGCGGTCAATGACGCGGCTTCGACATCAACGCTCGTGGGTTCGATTCCCACATAGGACAAACATTTGTATTCATGAACATGTCTGTTTGTCTTGGTCTGGGTGTTTTCTACGTATCATAAGTATATATTTACAAAAAAAAAAATGTATTTACGTATGTTTATCAGTTGTCTAGTACCCATAACACAAGCTTTGTTTACTTTGATATATTATTCTGTGCTCTGGGGCTAGATGGCGCTGTGTAATTTGTCTGACAATATTTATTTATATTTGTTATTATTTAATGGATGTAATGACAGAGGAAGACCAAGAAAGAGGTGGTTGGATTGTGTGAGAGACGATATGGATAAGAAAGGAGTAACTGTAGATATGATGGCTGATAAGGCAGTTTGGAAGAAAGTGACATACTGCGCCGATCTCAAATAATAGGAAACGACAAGCCAATGATATAGCCATATTAACGCTCACAACATGAAATATCGCTCGCGCTCCGCCTCCCCCGCTGCCAACGCATATTTCACAGTATTATCTGCAACCCGTGGGCCGTGTGGTTTCCGGCAGAGTAGAATAGAACCACTCCGTTTCTTCCCGTGGATGTCGTACAAGGCGACTAAGGGAAATACATTATCAAACATCGATCAGGCCTCCCCAACCCGTTTGGCCAGCGTGGGGAGTGTAGGCCAAATCCTCCTTCCGTCTAGGACGGACGAGAGAGGGTCGTGCTCCTGTAGTGGAGACTAAAATGGACCTGATGATGATGATGATCTGCCACCCGTATTCCATTTTGTGTACGTATTCGTTTTTACGTGATACGCATACAAACATATAGACAAACAAAAAATAAAAATATATAAAATATTTGTTTTGTGTTTTCTTTGTTATTCTCATAAAGGCCTCACCATACCTATATGTTTTTTCGCTCCCGCAACTTCATCCACGCGTATCTTGGTATCCCTTAATTTCAAAAATTCTTTCCTAGCAAATGCTTACGTCACAATAGCTACCTGTACGCCAAATTTCTACCTGATCCGTCCAGTGAGTTGTGCGTTGATAGATCAACCAGTAACGGATGCCTTATACATAAAATTAGGGATACAAAAGTTACACTGGGTTGATCCCTACTAATATTATAAATATGAATGTGAGTTTGTTTGTTACGCTTTCATGCCGAAACTACTCAACCAATCATCATGGAACTTGGTACACATATTCTCAAAGGGTTATGTAATTCCTAATGGAAGCACATAAGATATTTTTATTTAAAAAAAACGCAGGCGAAGCCGCAGGTGTAAGCTAGTATAATAAAAATGATACTTTTTATCTCGGTATTGGGTTTACGCGGGGTGTAGCTGCCGGCAGATTTTCGTAATAGAATATTTGCAAGGCCTAGTTCCGATCAAGTGAGATTTCTATCTACCTTTGTTATTAATCTGAGACTACCATCAGAGCCATAGTAAGTAACTTTGAGATAAGATCTAGAAATGAAAGCGAGAACATAAAAATACATATATTTTTTCCATTCAACGCTATATTGTGAGAATTTTAAATTAAAATGCATAATTGCTGTATTTAACAAAGACAGTTTAGAAAAAGAGAAAATTCTATTCACATTATAAGGCGTTATATTTATTATACCTTTCTCCATTATGAATGCGTACCTTTTTCCTCAACCTAGTGGAAACAAGCTATACCAGCCATATGGAAAGTATTGAAATATGTGTATAAATAAATAAATATTCCTGGACATATTACACAGCGCCATCTAGTCCAAAACTAAGCAAACCTTGTACTATGGATAATAGATAACAGATATGATCTACATAAATACTTTTTCTTTTGTAAATACATACATATACTACATAGAAAATACCCAGACCAAGACGAACAGACATATACATGCAAACAAATGTTGGTCTTGTGCGGGGGTCGAACCCGCAACCTCGGAGTCAAAGTGGGTATGTGCTTATATGGCATCCAGAGTCGTATACAAATGATAAAACTGTGATACATTTCTAAACTGAAAGTTGATCTCTAACATTTTAATTCCAGACTGCCAATTAGCCCCGGTGATTCAACCCACGCGCCACTCCCAAGTTTGATCTAATTAACTTACTCACTACAATTAGTTCCACAAAATAGGTGTGAATTTACTGTTTCATATCGTACGAAAAATACCTGACGTTATCATTGAATAAAATATTATGCCGTTCTATTTATTACTTTGAGTAATTGTAATTTCATCATTTTTAGGGTTCCGAACCTCAAAAGGAAAAACGGAACCCTTATAAGATCACTTTGTTGTCCGTCTGTCTGTATGTCTGTCTGTCTGTCTGTCTGTCTGTCTGTCTGTCTGTCTGTCTGTCAAGAATTTCTATGTCGAGAATGCGTGGAGGTATCAAGCTGAAATTTGAACTGTATACTCAGGTCTATGGTCCCATGAAGTTAAAAAAAAAACAAACTGCTAAGTTTACGTAGAAAAAAGTTACGGCCGTTTATTCAGCAAAAAACGCATATTTCGACACACTCAAGGGAATCAAAACCTATAGGGTACTTCCCGTTGACCTAGAACTATGAAATTTGGCAAGTAACATCGTTATAGACTACAAGTACAGGAATAAATCTCAAAACTCTATCTATATTTGTTATAGGGTGTCGAAATTTCAAATTGAAACTACTAGTTCAAATGGGGTATCATATGAAAGGGCTTGATGTACACATTGCAAAATATATTTTATTTATTTTTTTCGACGCATTATTTCTTATTTATAATGAAAAATATCAAATTTAATAATGATACTACGTACCTACGGAACCCTCGGTGGGCGAGTCCGACTCGCACTTGTCCGGTTTTTATTTTTTATCAATTTGAGGAGCTTAATGGCGTCGTTGCGCGTGTTGTGTAATCGAACACGCAAGTTAAGCAACGTCGGCCGTAATCCATGGATGGGTTTATTTCTCGTATCGGTAGCGTCGTTAGTAAAGGATGTGAAGTGGTAAGTGAAGTTGGCTTTGGATCCAAGATGGTCCTGAATCACTTTACACCCCATAAGGTTGGTCACCTACCAACCTTATTCCCATAAATTACCAGATGAGTCTAATTTGGGTGCATATTGTTAAATTCAAAACCGGATATTATAAAGTTGTAGCTTAATGCCTTCCTGTGTATTCACGTTCTTTTCCTTTCTTTGCGTAATTCATAAATTGAGCGCTTTGTAGCCAATTTCTACTGTCGCGATGTTCGCCTATGTCCCGTCCCGTCTACATATACAACCGATTTATTTTTGATAAAGGCGGAATTTTAAGTATTTGTAAGTAAAAAAAAGCGGGACTCGTATGTAAAAAGTGGGTCATAATAAGATAAGTAGGTACATATTCGGTAGACTTATTTAATAGAATAAATGGATATGTGCTTTTGGCACGAGCGTGAATGCAAAGAGCAAATTCATTTTTAACACTATAAAATATATAAGAAAATACAAAACTAAATTGCTTACATTTTTCCAAATTTCCAAATTCAGGCGGTCCATCTATGAATTAAATTTTTTGGCGTCCACCGTCAAAAGTAGAACATGGTGTCCTGCGCGGGATACTATGCTAGGCCAGTCTCTCCCAATTGGTGGTACGCGCACCCCTGGGGTAAGAGGATATGCATCAACCTTTTGCCGAACATAAGTTTGTGGACAAAAACAAATACCCAAACATTACTTCAATAAAGAGTACGTGAATTCGAGCTCTTTCTTGGTACGCAGCAATTAAAAAGTAATTGGAAAGTGTTGCTTTAGGCCATAAAAGCCGCATGTCCTGAAAAAAGCGGAACGTCTGGCAACGCTATATTTACAACATTCCATCGAGTCACACCTCAAGAGTTGTTTGCAAACATTACAAGATGGACCATTGCGTTATCTCGCCTGCTCCGGACACGCTCGTTTACACTGTGTGAGAATTCACATACAGATCTCAGAATAGGGTTGTCAAGGTGTCGTGATTTTAATGTTAATCCCTCGTACCAAGATCGTGGTTAAAATCTTCTCGCCAGACCCACACAACAGGTTTCTCACCACTGAGTTTCCTGTGTAGCCAGGATCCTGTGTACCCGCGAGTGTAAAAATAGGCAATGAACAATGAAGTCCACTGCAGTCCCGGAGGTAAAACTACGCTGCCTTGCAACTCACGACGAGTTTAATCAGAAGAAGGTGAAGGTACATTCCCCAGTCAGCTAGCTTACAATTACGCTCCCTACCTCTCTTTTCACCAGAGCTTGGTTTGTCAGACAGCAGGGTACACCGCGTGCAGGTGAAGTTGGCTTTGGTTCAAAGATGTTGATGAACCACTTACACCCAAAAAAGCTGGGAAATTACTTCTACTTCATAGAATACCGCAGCCAAATGACAATTCCCTTGAGGGTTGCTGTGTTCCTGCGGGTGAGTGAGGTCACAAGGAAGGAACGAGTTGCTGCGTTGGTAGCGTTGTCGGCGGCGCGCCTACGATGTATGATGATTGGTTGGCGTTGTATTTATTTATTATATCCTAAGTAGCCAGTATAAAGTGGTAACTCCTGGGTCTGGAAAAATGGTAACAAAGGGAGAATGAAATTTACTGTTCATTCTCCCTTTGGTAGTTACCACTTTTCCAGACCCAGGAGTACCACTAAGGCTGCCTTGGAACTCATTATGAGTTTCATCCGAACAAATTAATACGTGAAAGTCTTGTAATTTTATTTCCAAGTGGATCGATTGGATTTAGGCTGCAATATTAATATGCCTTGAAAATATTTTGATGCGGTATTAGAAATAATGACTATTAATTGGTGTCAAAGTAGCCACTCTATCCACTTTAGCAAAACGCGATTAAGATATTTTATGGCGAATAAATAAATAAATAAATATTGTTAGACAAATTACACAGCGCCATCTAGCCCCAAAGTAAGCAAAGCTTGTGTTATGGGTACTAGACAAAATATATAATAATCTAATATGTATATATTAGGTTGGGGAAAAAGTCTTTTCGTATTTTATATGAAAATTCAAAACATTTTTTAATAAAGTTTATTTACATTTAACTAAAGTATGTAGGTGCCATTTTGTTCGATAACTTTTGGCCATCTTGTAGGTAGAGACATGATCCCATTACTATAGAAATTTTGGGACTTCTGTTCAAAAAACCACGACAAGTGGTTTTGGCAGTCTTCTCGTGATGGTAACCTGACATTGCCTAAAGAATTCTGAAGAGACCGAAACAGGTGGAAATCAGAAGGTGCAAGGTCAGGACTATACGGCGGATGCATTAACACATCCCAGTCAAACTCTCTTAATTTTTGCTGAGTGGCTAAAGATGTGTGAGGTCTAGCGTTATCATGATGAAAAATCACACCCCTTCTGTTAATTAATTCCGGCCGCTTTCTCTCAACTTTTTGCTTTAATCTCATCAGTTGTTCACAGTAGAGTTCAGAATCGATAGTCCTGCCTGGCGGTAACAGCTCATAATGAATAATACCCTTCCAATCCCACCATACACACAGCATCACCTTGTTGCGGGTTAACCCGGGTTTTGCCAGAGTCTGTGAAGCCTGACCGGCCTTTGACCACGACCTTTTTCGCACGTTCTCGTCGTACGTGATCCACTTTTCATCACCAGTTATAAGCTTCTTCAAAAACTGTTCGCTTTCATTACGTCGTAGTAAAGAATCGCAAATGAGTACACGGTTCATTAGGTTTCTTTCAGTGAGATCGTGAGGCACCCAAATATCGAGCTTTTTAGTGTACCCAGCTTTTTTCAATTGCGCCAAAACTGTTTTGTGGTCAATTCCTAATTCTTCAGCTACGTCGTAACTACTGATATGCCGCTCTTGCTCCACTTTTTCAAAAATGGCATCCATTTTATCCGTAACAGGGCGACCAGAGCGACGTGCATCTTTCACATCAAAATTTCCTGATTGAAAACGCTTAAACCAAATTTGTGCTACTCTCACAGACACTGCACTAGGTCCATAAACGTCACAAATTTTATTCGCAGCTTGCGTTGCATTTTTACCTTTTTTGTAGTAAAATTTTAAAATGAATCGAATTTCTTCATTAGATTCACTCATCTTGACAGTAAGAAAAACAAATGAAAATCACACATTTACCTAATTTGAATTTGGAATTATCTTTTTTAAAATATAAACTTTTTAAAGATATCAAAACCTGCCAGACACAAATGGTATAACCAAAGAGATTTTATTACAAGTTCATACATACTATAATGCGAAAAGACTTTTTCCCCTACCTATTAAAAATGAATCATTATTGTGGTTGTAAACATTCGAATTTGAGTTGTTTTTCGAAAAGTTATGTAGAAAAATATTCGAACCACTACAAAACTGAAATAAATTATTTCTCGACTGGTATTTTCAAACTTCATTCCAAACAACACGAACAACTGGCTTACGTAACAAACATTATTTTGTTTGTAAACATTGCTAATTGTTTGCATGTTACATTATCTCGCGCGTGGGTTATTGCACTTTGTTGTAAGTATTGTCGCAAAACAAATATTACCTACTGTGTCATTTAACTTACCTACTGAATTTTCATAATTTTTGTTTACGAAATATCATTTTAGGTAATGCTTGCCAGTCTTCTGGGGACACTGCCGACTGGCAACGATCTTGGGGATATTTTTATTTTTATTTTTTTTATCGCGTAACCTTTTTCGTTTCTTTATAGACAAAATATATAAGTTTTTAGATTAGGTTTACTTTCATTTAGTTTTCTTTAAATGGTTAATTGAATAGACAACTGATGTACCTAAGTACATTCTTTTTAGGGTTCCGAACCTCAAAAGGAAAAACGGAACCCTTATAAGATCACTTTGTTGTCCGTCTGTCTGTCTGTCTGTCTGTCTGTCTGTCTGTCTGTCTGTCTGTCTGTCTGTCTGTCTGTCTGTCTGTCTGTCTGTCTGTCTGTCTGTCTGTCTGTCTGTCTGTCTGTCTGTCTGTCTGTCTGTCTGTCTGTCTGTCTGTCTGTCTGTCTGTCTGTCTGTCTGTCTGTCTGTCAAGAATTTCTATTTCGAGAATGCGTGGAGGTATCAAGCTGAAATTTGAACTGTATACTCAGGTCTACGGTCCCATGAAGTTAAAAAAAAATCAAACTGCTAAGTTTACATAGAAAAAAGTTACGGCCGTTTATTCAGCAAAAAACGCATATTTCGACACACTCAAGGGAATCAAAACCTATAGGGTACTTCCCGTTGACCTAGAACTATGAAATTTGGCAAGTAACATCGTTATAGACTACAAGTACAGGAATAAATCTCAAATCTATACATTTGTAAATAGATCTTAAAAAATAGGGGGTCTATATTTTTTATAGGGTGTCGAAATTTCAAATTGAAACTACTAGTTCAAATGGGGTATCATATGAAAGGGCTTGATGTACACATTGCAAAATATATTTTATTTATTTTTTTCGACGCATTATTTCTTATTTATAATGAAAAATATCAAATTTAATAATGATACTACGTACCTACGGAACCCTCGGTGGGCGAGTCAGACTCGCACTTGTCCGGTTTTTTTTAAATACATACTTATTATACAGACCAAGACAATCAGTCATGTTCATGCACACAAAGTTTGTCTAGTGCGGGGATCGAACCCGCGACCTCGGAGTCGAAGTAGCCTCTCCGTATTCCTAACCGTTCGATCACCGGGCCCGTCAATTTTTTACCGGATCCAAAAAAAGAGGTTCTCAATTCGGTTGTATCTTTTTTAACGTTTGTTACTTCATTACTACATCATTTATAAACCATGACTTGAAAATTTTTTTTTACTTAAAAGAGTATACTTCCAGATTGGTCCAATTTTTTTATCAAAAAATTTTGTTTTGATAATGTCTTTTTTCTGGTGCTTACGATTCAAGAGTGAATTTGTGGAGTCAGTTTTGTTTTTTGTTAAAATTATCAATTATTAAGTTATTCAATTATTGTCTCATATTTTGATGTTAATTAATAAACAATTTTTGTTTCTTGCGAACGGCTTAAACAAATTGTTAAATCCTCCTTTATGTCAGTTAAATATTTAACCTAAACTATTAATCAAGGTTGTGTCCAACCCACCAAATTATATTTTCACGCCAACAAAACGTCCATGGGGCAAAAAGACCATGGCGAATGGCGTCAAATCGAATTTCTATTCACTAAATACGCAATTCATCTACTCAGGTAAAATAATAAAATTTTATTAGTGTGATAACATTGTTTTTTTTTATATAAGCGCCGATGCGCCACAGATTATATAGCTCTTTTATTACGATTATTTACTTTATTTTCTATAATATGTTTGTTACGCTGTGATGTATGTAGCTATAAGATGTACCTGTGTAATCATATATCTATTGTACTCTTTGTATTAGAGATTAATATTAAAGGAACCTTCGTGGAAGACAGTTGTTCTCAATTATCACCTCATTACAACGCTTTCCCGCCGAAACTACTCAACCAATCATCATGAAATTTTGTACACACATTCTCAAAGGTACTTTTTATTAATAAAAAAGTAAACGCGGGCGAAGCCGCGGGTGGAAGCTATTATAATATTTAATATAAAATAATATGTAATGGACCACAAATAAATTTAATTACATAAAAATGTAACTAGCCGATATGTGTGTAGGTACATCTAATAATATATATAAAATTCTCTTGTCGCGTTGTTTGTTACCAAACTCCTCCGAAACGCCTGGACCGATTTTTATGAAATTTTGTGTGCGTATCGGGTAGGTCTCAGAATCGGCCAACATTTATTTTTCATACCCCTAAATGATAAGGGTGACCCACCGCTAAATATTTTATTTTATTGACAATTTTTTTTAGAAATAATGTAGGTAGGTATATGGCAAAACAACGTTTGCCGGGTCAGCTAGTAGAATATATAAAGAAATTAAGCAATAGAAACCAAAACAATTGTGTTCAGAAGTTTTATTTATTTGTCTGTCTGTATGTTTTACACACAGTATAACAAAAAACAAACAAACTCTTCAGCTTTATAATATTAGTATCATCATCAGGTCATTTTTTTCTCCACTACAGGAGCACGACCGTCTCTCGTCCGTCACAGACAGGAGGATTTGGCCTACACTAAACTACACGCTGGCCAGACGGGTTGGGGAGGCCTGATCAATGTTTTATAATGTATTTCCCTTAGTCGCCTTGTACGGCATCCACGGGAAGAGACGGAGTGATTCTATTCTAGTCTGCCGGAAACCACACGGTCAATTAGTATAGATAGATACACACAATCAAATACTGTCCCCCCTCCCCTCTATTAACATATAAATTGTATATATTCTCAACACGCTCGACAATGTCAATAAAAATAAAATATCGAGCGAGTAAACAGTAAAATTCAAATTTTCAAATTGAGAACGCAGACGCGTTCCATTGCTCACATTCGAATGCGTGGTGCGCGCCGGAAGTTACTAATGTGGTAACAAGCGGTGCATCCGTCACCGGATCGGCTAGTGCCAAACATGGTGGCGATTGGCTATTCTAGGTTTACCACTATGAGTTTCTATACCAATGATTCTCAAATTATATTTTTGGAGTGTAAGTGGTTCATCAACATCTTTGAACCAAAGCCAACTTCACCTGCACGCGGTTCAGCCTGCTGACTGCCAAATGAAATACTCGCGAAAAGATAGGAAGAGAGCGTAATTGTAAGCTACCTGATTGGGGAATGTGTACCTTCACCTCGAGAAACACTGCAGCCAAATATGAAATAAAAAAAAAATTCAATATTCAAAATATCTTTATTCTTTGGACTTTATAAAGCACTTAGAAACGTCATTTTTTTTTTTTTTTTATACTACGTCGGGTAGCAGACAAGCATACGGCCCGCCTGATCTGAAGCGGTTACCGTAGCCATTTTAACGCTCGCAACATTATATATCACTTGCGCGCCGCCACCCCCGCTGCCAACGCAGCATCTCCTTCTTTTCTGGTGACCTCACTCACTCGCAGGAACACAACAACCCTCAAGGGAATAGGCTAGACGACAATTTTTTCTTTCGGTTTGTTATGTAAGGAAGGACGTCACAATAATATAACTATAAGTGAAAGAATTACTTCGATAGCATAAAAACTTCTCGAGATATGATAACTTGAAAATCACAATTTTGGACTTTCCCGAAAACGCTCCATACAAAAGGCTACATAATTATGACGTCACACTTATGTATTTTGTATACGTTAAAACATAAATTTGTACGACAGCTATGTGAAATACTGCGTTTATGTAGCTAGTGCCATAACAAAAGTTATAGTATTTTTGATTGTTTTTCCAAAATTAATAATTTTTTTTTCTAATTTCATTCTTTTAAATTGGACTTTCCTACTACACTTTAATCGATCATAGAACAAGTAGGACATAAGTTATCAAAATTTCAAGATCACAGATCGTTCTAGTTTTGTATATTTTATGACACTGTTAAGTACTTTTTATAATTTTTTATCATTGTCGTCTAGCCTATTGTTATTTGGCTGCGGTATTCTGTGAGGTGGAGGTACATTCCCCAGTCGGGTAGCTTACAATTACGCTCCCTACCTCTCTTTTCGCCAGAGCTTCGTTTGTCAGTCAGCAGGATGCACCGCGTGCAGGTGAAGTTGGCTTTGGTTCAAAGATCTTGATGAACCACTTACACCCCAAAACTTACACATACAAATTAAATATAAGAACATGTATAAATCATTACTACTCTAAATCCGCAGAGCTTAGATTCACTGTCATCACACTATCTTGAATGTGAAAGTGAATTTAAGTATACGAGTAAATATTAACGCGCGTTAATATGACTACGGTAACCGCCTGATGTGAATCAGGCGGGCTGTATGCTTGTCTGTCTCCCGTCGCAGTATAAAAAAAAATGTCGCCACTCGAGTGCGTAGTGCGAGTTTCTTGGTCACATTCGAAGGTGTCTCTACAAGCCGACCAAATTGAAAAAAAGTTTCGTATTGTGAATTTACCAGACGCGTGTTACATATCCAAATTAGCCGGGTTGCTCACTTCGAAATGTGAGCAAGTAAGCCCCGACAGTAAAATTATCTCGACAGGAAGTTTATTCTACAACTTAAGAGGTCACAGAAGTAAACCTGTCTGTCTGTATCAGTTTCATACGTGCCTACGTAGTTTGCGTGCTAAAAAGTTTGTGAATCTCTGATATAAACACATTATAACCAAGATAGGAAATCGAACTACAAGATAAGCCAACTGCACGTGGTGCATACTGCCGACTAGTCAAAGAGGCGCTGGCAAGAGAGTGGTAGGGTATTACGTAATTGTAAGCTGCTCGACTGAGGAATACCGCAGCCAAATAACAATTCGAATCGATTTCCGAATGAGTGAGGTCCCCAGAAAGGAAGGAGTTGCGGCGGTGGCAGCGAGGATATAGCGCGAGCGATATTTCATGTTGCGAGTTAATATGGATACGGTAACGGCTTCACATCAGGCGGGCCGTATGCTTACTTTGCCATCCGACGTAGTGCACTAAGAAAGGGTTTTTTGATAATTCTCACGAGATACCGGATACGCGCGTACCACAGAAATCTATATAATAGAACTAGGTGGCCCGGCGAACTTCGTATCGCTTTTAAATATTTTTACGTTAAATTTTCCAAATTTTTAATAGTTATTCAGCTATACGGGGCGGAAACAAATCCAACAAATGAAAGATCAATTAATATCAAATCTTTATGATTACACCTGTATAGGCTCAATATGTCCTATTTCTCTTTCACCAAATCCCCCTTTGCTAGCCGGAGGGATGCACCATGTGCAAGTGAGGTTGGTTTTGGCTCTAAAGATACTACTGAGCCACACTCAATCCAAAATAACTTTATGTTGATGACAATTATAAGTGCTTCTGTTTCATAATTGAGTTAAAAACTATCCCATATCTCAAGTTGGATCAAACTGCACGCGTGTGCAAAATGTTTCGGATTCCATCACGGACAAACAACGTGACACGAAATTTTTATATATTAAGAAAGATTAAGATTACCCTACCAAATTACTTTACACCGCCATTTGTTATAATAGTAGATAATAGTACTCACAGATAATTATATAATTTGCAATAATAAAATAATGCTAGTATAAATCGAGTTAAAAACTATCCTATATCTCAAGTTGGATCAAACTGCACACGTGTGCAAATTTTGATTTAAATCGGTTCAGTAGTTTCGGATTCCATCGCGGACAAACAACGTGACACGAAATTTTTATATATTAAGATTGTATAACACGGTTTTATGATTCATTGTTGTTTTATTCTTCACGAGCCGAATCACGAACGAATGGTTAGCAATTGCCACTTTGACTCCGAGGTCACGGGTTCGATCCCCGCACTAGACAAACATTTGTGTGCATGAACATGTCTGTTTGCCTGGATGTTTTTTATTGTATTTAAAAAAATGTATGTATTTAAGTATATTTATCAGTTGTCTAGTACTCATAGTACAGCTTTGCGCTTAATTTGGGATTAGACGGCGCTGTGTAAAATGTCCAGAAACATTTATTTATACTTCATTCTATCCTTTTGCGGCATGGCCCCCAAATTTCATGCTTATTGATGTATTTCGTCGCCTATTAAAATTCTGTCTTATCATCCGTCTAACGGTTCCTACATTATCATGAGTTCATCGTGACTTTGCAGGACTTGTAAGTGGCATTAACGAGGATCACTCTGTAGCATTTGTTTTTTTTATATATGAGTGAAGGCAAGCGAGCATGTGGGTCACCTGATGGAAAGCAATCACCATAGAAATCAGCAACACCAAGGGGTCGCTGATCCGTTGCCAGCCTTTTAAGGGAAATATTGACTATGTTTTGGGGTGTATGTGGTTCATCAACATCTTTGAACCAAAGCCATCTTCACCTGCACGCGGTGCACCCTGCTGACTGACAAACGAAGCTCTGGCGAAAAGAGAGGTAGGGAGCGTAATTGTAAGCTACCCGACTGGGGAATGTACCTCCACCTCACAGAATACCGCAGCCAAATAACAATTCCCTTGAGGGTTGTTGTGTTCCTGTGAGTGAGTGAGGTCAAAAAGGAAAGGAAGGAGATGCTGCATTGGCAGCGGGGGTGGCGGCGCGCGAGCGATATTTTATGTTGCCAGCGTTAATATGGCTACGGTAACCGCTTCACATCAGGCGGGCCGTATGCTTGTCTGCCACCCGATGTAGTATAAAAAAAAATGTTCTTGAAGGCAACCATGTCGTATTTATTTGGGAACACCGCTAAAGGAAGTTGATTCCACAACTTCACAGTTCGTGGTAGAAAATGTCTTAAAAGGCGTACTGTAATGGTTGTGTTTCGATATTGTAATAGGTATTCTGTGATGTTTCTATTTCATATTCATTTTTTTTAATCGGGACCCGGGATCGGGAAGTGTGATGGGCCCCCCGTCACACATTCCCACCACTGTGTCTCCTGTGTAGCCAGGATTAACAGCGGCGACTACCAAAAAAACAATAAACAATAGCCTTCGGACTCCTGTCTCCCCTGACGGCTCTCCTCGGGGAGACATCAGGTCTTCTACAGTACTGGTGTCTCCCCTATTGCAGTACCGGGAGAAGACAACGGCTGCCTTGGAACTCACAACGAATTTAATCAGTAGAAATTAGTAGGAGTAAGAAGGTTTTGGAGTTTTACTTCCTCTGTTGTCAATGTGAGAGACAGCTGTATAGTAAAGAAGGAATTAAAAGCCCAAAGAGGCGGCTAGTCAATTGAAGCTTAACCTTTCGCATGCCGCATAATTTTAGTGCTGTACCAAGCGTCGTACCAACGCAGTGGCCACCATGGGACCGCGGCACGTGAGGGATTAAGTGCCGTGCACCACGGATTTTAAATATCTAACACTATTAGGGGACCTAAAACATTCAGTCTATTACCTTACACATCGAATCCAATAATATGAATTGCTAAATCGTCTGAACGCTTGGTAATTCGTTGCTACCAAATCAGAATAGGATACTACCCCGGATGCGACATGCAACGAATTCAACATGTCGTCCCGCTCCCTAGTAATAAAGTATACAATATAGGTAAGGTATTTATTTATACGGTGACCCGGGTCACCCGGGTATATATACAACCGGGTATAGTCAACAACAAAAAAAAATCAAGGTACTAGCGAGTGACTAACTCCCTAGTCACAAGAATAGATTTAAGCAAGTATTATACCATTACGGAATCAGCATTAAATACGCAAACTTTTAAAGCTACTTGCCAAATCACGGTAATACATTTTTTTTTCTTCAATACAAGGTGTTACAGTTGGACAAAGTGAAAATGTTTAATATTTGTTTGGGATAAAAGATAAATATTCTTCGAAGCTAAGGTTGACTTTAAATTTTTTACTACAATTTACAGATGCATTATTCAGGGTTACACTCCAAAAATTAAACTGAGCAAAAGTAATAATTTGTAGCAACAGGACTTCAATGATCATCAAAGGATGTAGATTTTTCAGTTTTTTCCTTGAATACCTATAGTGTCATAAATACAAGTCCTAGATTTTTTAAAATATTTTTCTAATAGCTGTAATGACTGGACTATCACCGGCTTATCGTCGACTTTTGGGGCACTCTGTATGTGGTTTGGTTATATTGAGCAAACTTAAATAGTTTGTTAGTGTGCCCATAAATAACAATAACAAGTTCCCGCATCACTCAAATAGGTCAATAAAATTCTTAACCCCAATAGCGCGTTTCGTTAAATCAATGTTAACAATTGGTTTAATTAAATCGTTCCATTGTAAAATCTGTTAACGGAATTTGGGGTGACTCATCGTTATCGTAAACTTAAATTTTTTGTTCGTTATGTAATTTTGGATTCGTAGATTTTGCTATTTTGGTGACTATGCATTGGGGTGTGTGGAGAAACAAATGTTTATTTGTGTGTAAATTACATGTTACATCAAGTATTCAAGAAGTAACAAGTAAACAAATTATTAGCTACGGCAGCGGGGATGGCATGGCGGCGCGCAAGCGATATTTTATGTTGCGAGGCTACGGTAACCGCTTCACATCAGGCGGGCATACGCTTGGCTGACACCCAGCGTAGTATAAAAAAAATTTTTCATTGTCTTTTTAACCGACTTCAAAACAAAGAGGAGGTTCTCAATTCGACTGAATATTTTTTTTTGTATGTATGTTCTTCGATATCTTCGCGAATTGTGAATCGGTTTTCAAAATTCTTTTTTTATTTGAAAGGGTATGATTGTGAGGTGGTCCCATATTCACCAAGTCAGTCTGATGATGGGATGCCAGAAGAAATCGGTTTTTTTTTTTTTTATAAAATCTACTTTTATTCAGTAACAATAAATATGTAGATAAATTTAATATCTTAACTGATTTTGTCTGTGATCTTGACTGTCTGACTTGCATCTATCTATCACTGTTCTTTGTTTTTTAGGGTTCCGAACCTCAAAAGGAAAAACGGAACCCTTATAAGATCACTTTGTTGTCCGTCTGTCTGTCTGTCTGTCAAGAATTTCTATGTCGAGAATGCGTGGAGGTATCAAGCTGAAATTTGAACTGTATACTCAGGTCTACGGTCCCATGAAGTTAAAAAAAAATCAAACTGCTAAGTTTACGTAGAAAAAAGTTACGGCCGTTTATTCAGCAAAAAACGCATATTTCGACACACTCAAGGGAATCAAAACCTATAGGGTACTTCCCGTTGACCTAGAACTATGAAATTTGGCAAGTAACATCGTTATAGACTACAAGTACAGGAATAAATCTAAAAACTATACATTTGTAAATAGATCTTAAAAAATAGGAGGTCTATATTTTATATAGGGTGTCGAAATTTCAAATTGAAACTACTAGTTCAAATGGGGTATCATATGAAAGGGCTTGATGTACACATTGCAAAATATATTTTATTTATTTTTTTCGACGCATTATTTCTTATTTATAATGAAAAATATCAAATCTAATAATGATACTTCGGAACCCTCGGTGGGCGAGTCCGACTCGCACTTGTCCGGTTTTTTTCTTTTAGATTTCAATGAAAGTATTTTCTTACTATTTTTCGACTTACACGTACGTCAGTCGGTACTTTCGTACAATCTGTAGGTTGTCAAAATCAGGTACTTTAGAAATCGTAGTGACAGTCATAATTAATAGTCGCTTATTAATCATAATTAACAGACGTTTATATTAATTACTAACCTTTGTTTAATTAATTAATGTTCGTTTAATAACATTACAAAACTTGATACTAGATGGCGCTACTGGCACGATTGAATCATGTTATGGTTCGCTATTTAGATTTCAGTATATTTCTTCACGTGCTTGCTCTTATTGTACGTTTGACCTCACGTCAAAGTTATAGATTTCTCTTGAAAAGGTTATAGTTGGTCATACGTGGCTGACTATAGCCTACAGAAAGACAATGTTCTCTTCTGCTGAGCCTAACAAAACAAACAAACAATTTATTCAAATACTAACTAGGTAGCTTCCGCTCGCATAAAAGTAAAAACTTAAAGAAAAGTCTTCATTTTTTGAGTAAATATATAGTCTACTGACTTCCACCCGCGGCTTCGTCCGCGTGTACTATTTTTTGTAAAAAATATTTTTTTTTTGTACAAAAGTATTCTATGTCATTCCTAATATTAAACCTTTGACAATATGTGTATAAAGTTTCATTATGTTCACTTGAGTAGTTTCGGCGTGACAGCTTAACAAACACACTCGCATTCACATATAGTTCGCCGGCCAGTATGAGTCTCAGAAGTTTCGTATGTTTATTGTTCTACCATGTGTGCATATAGCCGCTGTGGGCATAATTTTTTTGGAGCTCAGTGTCCTTTTTTACCTTTTCTGATAATATGATGTTTGGAGAATGTTGTGTTTTGCGAAAGTGGTATTATAAGATCATGATATTTTGAGAATATGATATTTTGCGAATATCGTGTTTTGCGAATGTGCTGATTTACGAATGTGGTCTTTTGAGAATATGATATTCATCGACGGAGTGTTATGATATTAGTAGGGATGACATTCACAAATAACGTATGGTTTTCCGCTGATAACAGATTTTTCAAAATCGGTTCAGTAGATCCTAGAGATTACCACCTCAGAAACTCACAAACTTTACCTCTTTTTATAAATACACATACTACCTAATATTAATTAGAATAGATTACTCGTAGAATCATTAAACAATCGTGTACCTGACACAGATGTTTAATTTGTTATATATTTAGCGAATACTTATTTATTTACTTTTCGTCGTCTACCCTTATTCATCCCACTGGTGGGATATGGGTCTACCCTCAATTGAAAGGATTTAGAGCATACTCCACCACACTGCGTAACTGCGGGTTGGCGGAGGCCAGTGTTTACATGCCGCCTGAAGGCGGCATTGACGTGGGTTAACGACTGTCATCTATAATGACAACAGCCGGGAACAACGGCTTAACGTGCCTTCCGAAGCACGGAGGAGCTCGTTACGTTTGGCCAGCGTGGCGAGTGTAGTCAAATCCTCCTTCCATCTAGAACGGACGAGAGAGGGTTGTGCTCCTGTAGTGGAGACTAAACTGGACCTGATGATGATGATATAATCTACCAATCACGTGACACATCTATCGGGGAGAATATATTTTGTTTTATTGTCCTATATCACAGTATAAGTAATAGTACTACCTACGGTATGGCCACTCCCCGGCGCTTTCTCGTGCCGACCTCACCTCCCTTCTGAGACAAATCTGGAACAATTTGTGTGGCGCTGCATGCACACACATTCACACTCTGCACAGACATCATTATTTATGTAGTAGTAAACGACGCGACATTTGCATGGAGTGGACAAATGTTTGTAGGTCATACGCTACAATAAAAAAACGTAAGGCGGCCTGATGTGTTGAATAAATTCATGAACACAAATCTATTTTCAATGGAAACCTATTTCTTTTCTTAATTTTTATGTCAACAAAATCGAAAGTTGCCAAAATGCTTTCATAGCCATCTGAATTGTTGAAGGAGGAGGAGGGAGGGCGTCGCCAGAAATTTTTAACTTGTAAAGGGGTCCCGTATTCAAAAAGATTGAAAAACACTGGCCTAGAATGCCGATTAATTCAGATCTCAAACGGAAATCTTCATCAGAGCGAATGTTTAAACGCAGCCGCCCTCTCCATATAGATCCAGTTGTTCATCATTTCTTGTTCATCCCACTGCTGGGTGTAAGTGGTTCATCAACATCTGAGAACCACAGCCAACTTCATCTGCACGCGGTGCACCCTGCTGACTGACAAACGAAGCTCTGGCGAAAAGAGAGGTAGGGAGCGTAATTGTAAGCTACCCGACTGGGGAATGTACCTCCACCTCACAGAATACCGCAGCCAAATAACAATTCCCTTGAGGATTGTTGTGTTTCTGCGAGTGAGTGAGGTCACCAGAAAGGAAGGAGATGCTGCATTGGCAGTGGGGGTGGCCGCGCGCGAGCGATATTTTTAATGTTGCGAGCGTTAATATCGCTACGGTAACCGCTTCACATCAGGCGGGCCGTATACTTGTCTGACACCCGACGTAGTATAAAAAAAAAGATACGGGCCTGCCTTCAACTGAAGGGGTTTAGAGCATACTCCACCACTCTGCTCCTCTGCGGGTTGGCTAAGAGATGATACATCCAATTCAACTTAAATAATTAATTTAACATGTAGTCTTATTTGAATTTGTATTAAAAATTACTTCTTTTATTTACAGACAAGTGGGCAGAAACCTCATAATCCCTGGGGGGACCCGCACGATCGATGCCACGGGGAAGCTGGTGATGCCTGGTGGAATCGACCCTCACACACACTTCGAGCTTGAGTTTGGTGGGGCCAAGGCTGCTGATGACTTCTATAAGGGCACCAGAGCGGCTGTAGCTGGGGGGACTACCACTGTCAGTAAGTACCTATCGATCAAGAATATAATTTGTAATGTGCCGTAATGAAAATGAAATGAAAATTATTTATTTGCGGCAAACACGGTAATAAACAGATATTGTATAAATCTCTTGCTGGATCCAGCATTTTTTTTGTTAATATCGCTAGTCGGCAGGGTCCACGTCCAGGCGAGGTTGGCTTTGGCTCTTAAAATCATAGTGAGCTACTTACATTCGAAAATTGTAATTAAATGGGTCATTCACGTATTTTTTCGGAAAAACCGACTAGCCTTGATCTCAAACGGAGATTTTCAGCGCGAATGTCTAGACGCGATCTCTTTCACATGTTCGTCATGATGAAGTGAGGTAGGACGCGTCTGGTCGTTCGCCCTGAAGAAAATCTGCATTTGAGATTGATGCTAGTCGGCTTTTCTGGTAAAAATACTTAAAAAACCCATTTAATTAATTATTTAGTTGTTTTGATTTCTCACGTGACTTTTAATATCTAACATTCTCGTCAACCCTTATTCATCCCACTGCTGGGATACAGTAGATCTGTATCCCCCTCAATCGAAGGGATTTAGAGCATACTCCACCACGCTGCTCAACTGCGGTTTGGCGGAGGTCAGTGTTTTCAAGTCTCCTAAACGCGACTAACTTGGCTTAACAACTATCATCTAACGACAACAGCCGGGACAGCCGGCTTAACGTGCCCTCCAAAGCACAGAGGAGCTCGAAATAAATAGACCCATCCCTGGGCAGGCTACGGTTGACGTGGCTTGACTTGCGTGATCGATTACACTGTTACGCGAACCAACACCATTGAGTTACAAATACCTAACATTAGCGATATTTAATTGTTGTGTTTTAATTTGATACTATTTAACGTAACATCAAATAAATACACTGCAAACCTAACCTAACCTATTTTGCACATCAAAAAATATTTATTGCACATCAAATGCAGGATTTCCTTGTTCATAATATGGTCTAAAGCAGTGTTTTTCAATCTATGGGTCGCGACCCCCAGGAGCGTCGCGAAGCCAGACTCGGGGGGTCCCCAGCAAAAAGAAAAAGCCAACACTACAATAAAAATACAATTATTAGAAGGATTGGCTTGTTAGTAAACGTAAGAAAACATTTACGTAGTCTTATAAATTATTTCTTTGTATGTCTGTTGCACAAGAGGGTCGCCAGAATTTTTCCACCTGTAAAGGGGCCGCGAAATCAAAAAGATTGAAAAACACTGGTCTAAAATATTAAAATGTCGCTAATATCAAAAATTATTTTGGGGTGTTAGTGGTTCATCAAGATGTTTGAACCAAAGCCAACTTCACCTGCACGTGGTGCACCCTGCTGACTGACAATATGACTTTTGATAACATGTCCTTTAGCCATTAGGACTATTTGCTACTAGGTCATATTGCTAATAAGACGAGCTGCTTATAGGTCCTTTTGCTTTTAGGATGTTGTGCTCATAGGGCGTTTTACTTTAATGTCCTTACGATACGATGAGGGTTGTTGTGTTCCTGCGAGTGAGTGAGGTCACCAGAAAGAAAGGAAGGAGATGCTGCGTTGGCAGCGGGTGTGGCGGCGCGCGAGCAATATTTTATGTTGCAAGCGTTAATATGGCTACGGTAACCGCTTCACATCAGGCCAGGGCCGTATGCTTGTCTGCGACCCAACGTAGGTAGTATAAAAAAAAATATAGTTATTCATTTAGACTATGATGTGCGATCAGATTAATTTGATATGCAAATCAGGTTTTTTAGGATCAATTTAATATTTTCCGTTTTAATTTCAGTCGACTTCGTGCTACCACAGAAAGGGCAGTCTCTACTGGAAGCTTACGCAAATTGGCGGCAGAAAGCTGACAATAAGGTTCGTTTGTTTACGTTTTCCAATCAAAATGTCTCCATCTAATAAGAAATAACTTAAAACACTTTATTATTGAGTTTTTATGTATCTTATTCACTGCATAATAAATATTCCTGGATAAATTACACACGGCTATCTAGTCCTAAACTAAAGCCATAAAGCAAAGCTTGCGCTATGGGTATTAGATAACGGTAACTGATTTTATACTTCAATACATTTTTTTGTAAATTTATACATATAATACATAGAAAACGCCCAGACCAAGACAAACGGACATAATTATGCACACAAATATTTGTCTTGTGCGGGGATCGAACCCGTGATCTCGGAGTCAAAGTGTATGTATGTATGTTGTAGATTTTTTTTTTAAATTAAAATTTGATATTCCGCGACAAACATGTAAATCTAGATTAGAAATAAATTCATTCGCATCTATCTAACCTATAAAAAAAAGTATATATTTGTATAATGAACGATAGATTCTAACAAACAAAACAAATCGCATAACGGATAAGCAAGCAAGCAAGCAAAAGCAAACTATTATTGAAGTAGTAAGCTTGCAGTCTTGCACATTTACAGTGTAGTAAATGAGCAAACATGTGTATGTGTGTAGTTTAGTACTGTAGTGTAAATTTTGCACTAGATTCTCCACTCGGAGTGGAGTAGAAGTAGACCACCGGCATAGTATAAATAGAGAAGTAAGGTAACTTCATACAAACGCACCGGGCGCGGTTTGTATGTGAGCGCGCCCGTACGTATGGCCGTCGCACGCACACACTGACAACATTTATAGGAGGTTATATGGAGCGCCAGTCGGGGTCGGAGCTGCGCCGTACGCAAAACCGCGCAAGATTCGCCTGCGCTGACGTTCGTTAATAATTTGAACATTTAGGTACCTACCTACGTCGTATATAACTACAAATTCGTTAAAGATGGCTACAAAGTCGACTAGCCATAAAAAACATTGCAGTGTTAATGGATGTCTCAATAACAATTTGTCGGATACCCTAACTATTCGGCCACCGACACTCCTAATAATCACATGATAAGTGTGTAAATTAAAAAGTATTATAAATAGTTTAGTGTAAAAAATAATATATAATAGGTACTTAATAAAAATATATTTTCATAATAATTTAGATTATTTGAATAAATATTATGATTCAGTAAAGCAGCGTTTTAATTAATCGTATTCCTATTTAGACCGTAATTTTTCAAATGGGGTGTAAGTAGTTCATCATCATCTTTGAACCAAAGCCAACTTCACCTGCACGCGGTGCACCCTGCTAACTGACAAACGAAGCTCTGGCGAAAAGAGAGGTAGGGAGCGTAATTGTAAGCTACCCGACTGGGGAATGTACCTCCACCTCACAGAATACCGCAGCTAAATAACAATTCCCTTGAGGGTTGTTGTGTTCCTGCGAGTGAGTGAGGTCACCAGAATGCAAGGAGATGCTGCGTTGGCAGCGGAGGTGGCGGCGCGCGAACGATATTTTATGTTGCGAGCGTTAATATGGCTACGGTAACCGCTTCACATCAGGCGGGCCGTACGCTTGTCTGCCACCCGACGTAGTATAAAAAAAAATCACTAAACAGATAACATGAAGTAGGTTTTATCAAATGGTAGGAGTCCGCCTGGGTGAGGACCACTGCCTTATCTATTTCTGCCGCCAAGCAACAATGCTTGCATTGTTGTGTTTTGTGTTCCGGTTTGAAGGACAACGCACCTGCGATTCTGCATTTTTGTTGCCAACAGCTTGAATGCGTGAATCGTGGATGTTATGGGCGACAGTTACCGCTCACCATCAGGTGGGCTGTCTGCTCGTTTGTCACTGAGTAAGCATGCATTAAAATGTAGGTAATGAAAAAATTGCAGTCACTCCTGGTGTATGTACAAAAACAATTATTTTTATTCTTTTTAGATTTCCACACACAGAGGGTAAAAACGGGACCCTATTACTAAGACTCCGGTGTCCGTCTGTCTGTCCGTCTGTCACCAAGGGCTGTAGGTATCTCATGAACCGTGGTAGCTAGACAGTTAAAATTTTCACAAATGATGTATTTCTGTTGGCGCTATAACAACAAATAATAAAAACAGAATAAAATAAATATTTAAGGGGGGCTCCCATACAACAAACGTGATTGTGTGTCGTTTTTGGTACGGAACCCTTCGTGACCGAGTCCGACTCGCACTTTGTTACAGATCCCTAACACTTACCCTACTTAATTTAGTATTTTGTACCTTACTTAATTTTGTATAATAGAGATTGACTAAGTATTTTTGACGGTTGAATAAACTATTAAGCGACAGCCCTACCTACGTGTTTAGGCTATTATCTCCCGCTCGGGGCTTGAGTTCTCCTACTTCTCTATTATTTTTATTATGCCACCGGCCACCGGTCCATCCATTCCATTTATTTATGTTATTTAGGTGGGCTCTAGTCAGTCATTAACCAACTAGAACCCTTACAAGAGAAATCTTAATATATTTTTATGTTTCAAACTAGAATTTAAGTACGAATTTCTGTTATATATTGCAATGTAACAAACCATAGCACGATTTAACTTTCGAACAGCGCCATCTGTTGACAATATCGATAACGATCTTAGAAGAAATGTACAACTATATTTTAGTAAAGACACATTATGGATGTAATAAATAATTGAGAATTGTCACGTAATATACGGTTTCAGATAGGATGTTCTTCCCCACAATCTAATATATATAAAATTCTCGTGTCACATTGTTAGTTACGATACTCCTCCGAAACGGCTTGACCGATTTTTATGAAATTTTATATACATATTCAGTAGGTCTGAGAATCGGCGGCTACTATCTATTTATCATACCCCTAAGTGATAAGAGTTGTCCACCCTTAACATTTTTAATTTTTTGACCAAAAAAAAATAAATGTAATTTTTTTATAATGTGGCATTAAAAATACATACAACCCTAAATTTTGACCCTTCTACCATCAACCCCTAAATTTATATGGCAAAAGCGTGTTACATAGTGATTGCAAAAGAAAAATATTGACGGTGTAATTATGCTAAATGTTCTTCAATGTTCCATCACAATGTAACACGCTTTTATTAAATGGTTAAAATTATTTTTAACTTTTTAGTTCTTTTTACCCATTAACAAGTAATAAAAGCTTGTTTTTTTTTCTTTTTTTTTATTATAACACTAGCTACCCGCCCCGGCTTCGCACGGGTAGAAAGTGTTGTTTTCTTTTCCTCGAAATTTTAATGTCCATAAGAACCTTCCTTATACCTTAACAAAAATATTAAAATAAAAATTAGCAGAATTGGTCGAGCCGTTCTCGAGTTTTGGGCTTAGCAACATTCATTTTAATATGGGACCACCTGGAGAGTGTACCCTCTCAAACGAATAAGAATTATTAAAATTGCTGTACAATTGACGGAGAAATCAGACGTCGCCTTGTACGACATCCACGGGAAGAGACGAAGTGATTCTATTCTAGTCTGCCGGAAACCACACGGCCGTAAGAAGGAAGAGTGGTATACGCGGAATAAATACAGTTTCATCGGCACCACTTCCAGTGAAAATCTCATAATCATAATCATAATCATTTATTTGCATTCGTGTTACAGAATAGGTCTTATAAACGTATGGCTTTAGTACAAACACGAACCCTGTTAGGGCGTTGCTCAGCTTCAATTATACATATTTCGCTGCTAAACATTGACTTTACTTCAGGAAGGAGATCTTCCCCAAATTTTAATAATATTTTTGGAAACTCTTGGGCACGTAAAGTTCTATCTACAGCTTCTACTGCCTTATTGTGTTTTTTTTTTCGCATTCATCTGAAACGATTAGACAGCAAACCTGAAACATTTTCGCTTTGTCACAGTTTCGTGTCACAAAGCATGTCGGTGATTCCATTCAAATCGAGTATAATATTGAACATTGTATTTGCGTCCTTCCGCCTAGAAGTAATATATGGCTGCAATACCTGGCGATGCTGCTGTGAGATGTTATTTTGACGCCTGATTTCAGCGAGGATTGCTTTTGTCAGGTATGTTTTTGCCTCCTGAAGCATCTAAGAAAAACAGTTTCCCCTCGTTGTTTAAAAGACTTTGCATCACAAAATCTTGCTACATAGCGTCCCGCAAATGCACTCATTCTTCTGGTTTGTGAGAATATATTCCAATCGTTCCATTTCAATTTTAGCGTACACGTCTATAATAAACTGACTAAATAGACCACGTTACCTTTGTAAATAAATAAAACGATTGCGTCTAACTTGTAGCAGGTAAGAATAAAAGTAGCACTACGCTACGCGGTTATTTTTTTACAATATAATCCATATTTTGTTAAACTATTTATTATTTTTTTAAGTAGCTTTTTTAGTTTTTTAGTTATTTTTTTAAACTATAATTTATTGTAAACACCATGTTGTTTATGCAAATAAATTTAGCTTTGTTCTGCATCGGGTGTTCCAAATCTTGGATTTATATACCTCAACAAAAAATGCTCATCAGGCTGAACAACTTTTGCAAAGGCGTCAATTTTATATTTGTTGTTTAGCTGAACCTTTATGGTTCTGCATCAGGTGTTCTAAATCTTGGATTTTTATACCTCAACAAAAAATACTCATCTGGCTGAACAACTTTTGCTAAGGCGTCATTTTTATATTTCTTATAGTTTAGCTGAACCATCATGGATCTGTATCAGGTATTCCAAATCTTGGATTTTTATACCTCAATAAAAAATGCTTATCAGGCTGAACAACTTTTGCTGAGGCGTCATTTTTATATTTCTTATAGTTTCGCTGAACCTTTATGGTTCTGCATCAGGTGTTCCAAATCTTGGATTTTTATACCGATATGGAAATTTCATGTCAACGTTTTCAAATCGATGCCATTTTCGTAATTGACGTCTCAGAAAACCATAGAATCAACACCCATATTGATTATGACATTTCAACCCATCGCACCCCATCAGGAGTGCTCTTGTGTCACGTCGGTTATGTTAGATTATAAAATAGCTGTTGTTTTCGGAATCAGCGACCCGATAAACCATAAAAACAATACCCATAACGTTTTTCAGACGTTTGCACCTCATTTCACCCCTTGGGGGTTGAATTTTGAAAAATCCTGAAACACGTGTTTACTCATTTATCTACAGAAGTGCTCATGTAAAGTTTCTTATAAAATAGTCCAACTAATCTTGGTTCCCCATATAAACTTTGGACCCCCGTTTCACCCCATTAGGGGTTGAATTTTCCAAATTCCCGTCTTAGTGAGCACCTATGTCCTAAAAGGAACCCCCTTGCAAAATTTGAGACTCCTAGCACTTGTAGTTTCTGAGATATCGTGATGAGTGAGTGAGTGATTTACTCTTTTATATATATAGATTATGATAATAATGTTCCACCAAGTATCAAATTTACAACTAATTTATATTTCCAGGTATGCTGTGACTATGGTCTTCATGTCGGCGTGAGCTGGTGGTCGCCGTCCGTGAAGAAAGAAATGCAGCTGCTGACTACGGAGCAGTACGGAGTCAACTCCTTCAAGATGTTCATGGCTTACAAGGACCTTTGGCTGCTGGACGATTATGACCTTTATTGCACTATGGAGACGTGCACGGAGCTGAAAGCGTTGGCTCAGGTTGGTTTTAAATGTTTCTCGCGTCATATCACATTAAAGATTAAATTATTTCACGTCGTGTGGTCCTCGGAACTTGGTCGGATCGATCGGATTTGGGGTGTAAGTGGTTCATCAACATCTTTGAACTAAAGCCAACCTCACCTGCACGTGGAGCACGCTGCTTACTGACAAACGAAGCTCTGGCGAAAAGAGAGGTAGGGCATGGCGTATTTTTTAAGCTGACCGACTGGGAAAGTAACTCCACCTCACAGGATACCGGTATTTGTTTGGGCATACAATTGAGGGAAGTTGGTTCCACAATTTACTTGAACAGTGTATCGTGCGTCCACGGTACTATCATTTGTATAACAATGCTCGTGGGTTCGATTCCCACATAGGGCAAACATTTGTGTACATGAACGTGTCTGTTTGTGTTGGTCTGGGTGTTTTCTATGTATTATATGTATGTATTTACAAAAAAAAAAAAAAAGTATTTACGTATGTTTATCAGTTGTACAGTTACTAGTACCCATAACACAAGCTTCGCTTACTTTGGGGCTAGATAGCGCTGTGTAATTTGTCTGACAATATTTATTTATTATTTCTTTCTGGGGATCTCACTCACTCACAGGAACACAATAAACTGAGAATAATTTTTGTACACCTGTACCACATTTAAGCAAATAAAGGATTCTATTCTATTCTAAAGCAAGATCGTTTGCTACCCCAATATGTAGCTTAAAAAAGTCTATCACTAAAATTTAATCCCATATCTTCCAGGTCCACGCAGAAAACGGACACATAATAGCTCGCAACACTGAGAAACTGCTGGCTGCGGGAGTGACCAGCCCTGAGGGTCACGAGCTGTCCAGAAATGAGGAGGTGGAAGCTGAAGCTGTGAACAGAGCTTGTGTTATTGCTAACCAGGTAATCCAAGTTACTGTATTTTGTCCACATAAGCCGTGTGGTTTCCGGCAGACTAGAATAGAATCATTCCGTTTCATCCCGTGGATGTCGTACAAGGCGACTAAGGGAAATACATTATCAAATATCAATCAGGCCTTGCCAACCCGTTTGGCCAGCGTAGGGAGTGTAGGCCAAATCCTCCTTCTGTCTAGGACGGACGAGAGAGGGTCGTGCACCTGTAGTGGAGACTAAAATGGACCTGATGATGATGATGACGGTGTATAAGCTGGTAATCGCAGGCAAACATGTTAGCAGTTAGTCATATTACCTAACAATATACATTGCGTCCCGAGATTTATAGTGTACCCTTGAAAGGGGGTAAAATAAATAAAAAAATATTAACAAAAATAGAAATACCTATATGTTTTCTATTTAATTTTTCATGATTTAAGATTTATATTTTTCACTAAGAACTCTATGTATATTGAAAATTTTAGTGAAAAATATAACATTTTATGATTAAAAGCACAGTTTAGGTTAACGACAGTCACTTTTTGCTGGCTATTTGGTATCGTATTCTCATTGCTTACTACTTTGAAAGAAATCGAAATCTCACATAGTCTATGTCTGTGGTCGAATGGTTAGCAATAGCTACTTTGACTCCGAGGTCGCGGGTTCGATCCCTGCACAAGTCAAATATTTGTGTGCATGAACATGTATGTTTGTATTGGTCTGGGTATTTTCTATGTATTATATGTATGTATTTACAAAAAATACGTATTTAAGTATAATATCAGTTATCTAGTACCCATAGTACAAGCTTTGCTTAGTTTGGAACTAGATGGCGCTGTGTAAATTGTCCACAATTTTTTTTATACTACGTCGGGTGGCAGACAAGCATACGACCCGCCTGATGTAAAGCGGTTACCGTAGCCATATTAAAAAAAAAAAAATGTACCACTAATTATAGATACTAACACTACTAATATAGTTATAAGTGAAAATTGTTACTAACATAGGTACAAAAGAAAATTGTTACTAACACTATACATATGAGCTATAATGCTTGAAATAAAGTATTTTTATTTATATTAACGCTCGAAACATAAAATATCGCTCACGCTGCCACCTCCGCTGCCAACGCAGCATCTCCTCAGTATGTTGCTGACAGTAAATGATTGATTGTTGTTTCCAGGCCAACGCTCCTCTGTACATAGTACACATGATGTCCAAGAGCGCTCTTCATGCGATGCAGGTGGCGCGCACCAGGCAGAAACAACCTATATATGGCGAAACTCTCGCCGCTACCATCGGAACTGATGGTAAGCATCCTTGAAAATATTAACTGATAATATTATTAAGTTGTTTTTTATAAGAGGGGTCAAACTAGCATGTAGGTCACCTGATGGAAAGCAATCACCACCGCCCATAGAGATCAAGAACACCAAGGGGTCGTCGATCCGTTGCAGCCTATACTCCTTCCTTCCTTCTTTCTTCCTGGTGACCTCACTCACTCCCAGGAACACAACAACCCTCAAGGCAATTGTTATTTGGCTGCGGTATTCTGTGAGGCGGAGCCGGTGGAGGTACTTCCTCAGTTGAACACTAACTAACACTAAAAGTAGATATCTAATAATATCTTACCAGTTATCTGCCGCACATCAAAGCTCACGATCTAATAAGTAACTTTGTGAGGGTGGATGTGTGGAAATATGTGTCTATTAGAGATTGCAAACCGAGCCCGGCCGGGCCGGACCCGGCCGGGCTCGGTTTGCAATTAGTAATTAATTTTAAGCAAGCAGGTCTTTGCAATTAAATTGCGGGGACTTCTTAAATAATCTGACTACTTTCCAAACTCTTTTTCTCGAAATCCTCTAAATCCAGTCATTTCATCAGCGTGTGGAAGATCATTTCTATCCTAAACTTAATTACTGAATACTAATGCTTGCTTAAATTTAATTAGTAACACTAAATGTTACTATCCGTTCATAAGTTAAACTAATTACATAATTCTGTATTAAAAACTCGTGATTTTGAGACTGATTAAAACTGATTATTGTTGATTTGCTGGTTTGAAATAAATTTTATTCCGTAACCTTGAATCGTTGTATTTTTTCTCCATTTACTTAAAGCAAATTTTCATAAAATATTTTAAAGGTTTCATTCCAATACATCAACCCGGCCGGGCCCGGCGGGCCCGGCCGGGTTGGCGGCGAATGTTACCGGACCCGGCCGGGTTGAAAAACATACCGGGTTGCAATCTCTAGTGTCTATGGATGATGCCTGTTACGGTGGCGCGCATGGATATATGGATTTGAAATTTGGCACAGATAAACCTGCCTCATTCAAACCATGATTCACCATCATCAGGTCATTTTAGTCTCCACTACAGGAGCGCTACCCTCTCATCCGTCCCTGATAGGAGGATTTAGCCTACACTCTCCACGCTGACCAGACGGGTTGGGGAGGCCTGATCGATGTTTTATAATGTATTTCCCTTAGTCGCCTTGTACAACATCCACGGGAAGAGACGGAGTGATTCTATTCTAGTCTGCCGGAAACCACACGGCCAACAACATGATTATCGGCGACATAATTACATCTACCAAGGGCCCTACCGGCTATGCTGAAGCCGATTCCCATATATTTTTTAATTGCGAATATCTAACTTCAGCATAGATTTATGGTACCTGTCTTGAGCTTAGCTGGTGGAAACACTGTTCTATCAACTGAGCTGAAAATGTTTGTCAATAACTAAAACATAAGACCTATTTTTAATCACCGACGCAAAAATGACGGGGTGTCATAAGATTGACGTGTTGAGTTTCTGTCTGCGGATCATAGCTCCCAAACGGATGAACCGATTGTGATTTTTTTTCTATATGAAAGGTGAATTAGTCAGGAGTTTTCATCAAACATAGTTAAGATAGCTATGTTTGATGAAAACTCCTGACCGATCTTTGACCGATTTCCATCAAACAAATGAAAATCGGTCAAAGATGGCCGCTGCCACAAAAAGACGGTTTATATATTCAGAAAGTAGATGTTAATGGAAAACGATCACATGGATCAGCTGTAGCGATGGGGGTGCCACAAGGCTCTATTTTGGGCCCTTTCCTGTTTCTCGTGTATATTAATGATCTACCTTATCTTGTAAAGAATAATCATGAAATAGTATTGTTTGCAGATGACACTTCTTTAGTTTTTAAGGTAAATAGACAACAATCAGAAATTGACGATGTAAACAATGCTCTTTCAAAAATAGTAAACTGGTTTAGTGCTAATAACCTGCTTTTAAATGGTAATAAAACCAAATATGTTAGATTTTTTACAAAAAATGTTAAACAAGTGAAAACCAGTGTGGTGATGGACAATGAGAGATTGGAATTGGTCAATAAGGTTGTTTTCCTTGGTATAACATTAGACTCTAAATTACAATGGGGCCCACATATAGAAACGTTATCAGCTAGACTCAGCTCAGCAGCTTACGCCGTAAGGAAAATACGTCAACTAACTGATGTTGACACTGCGCGTTTAGTTTATTTTAGCTATTTTCACAGCATTATGTCATATGGTTTATTGCTTTGGGGTAGTGCCGCGGATGTAGACTCAATTTTTGTGCTCCAGAAGCGAGCTATCCGTGCTATTTATATGATGAGTCCCAGGGAGACACTGAGAAATAAATTTAAAGAGATAAATATTATGACATTACATTCTCAATATATTTATGAAAATCTTATTTACGTTCATAAAAATCAAACCAAATTTAGGAAAAACAGTGATCTCCATCAATTAAATTTAAGAAATAAAAACAAACTCGCTATGCATATTACTAGGCTCCATAAAATCTCTAACTCGTTCCCAGGTCAATGTATACGCTTCTACAATAAACTTCCAAACGACGCGTTTAAATTATCCATGGGTAAATTTAAGAAATATATCAAAACTAGACTATGTCAAAAGGCTTACTATTGTATCTCGGATTACATAAATGATAAAAGTATTTGGAAATGAATTGCTCTTGTTATGTTATGTTAATGATTGTATTTGTATTTAATGTAACGATATTGGCAATTAAAAGAGTCGGCCTTGAGTTTCTTGCCAGTTCTTCTCAAGAAGCCCCGTCGCCGGAACTGGCACTTAAATTCACTTTCACATTCAAGATAGTGTGATGAAAGTGAATCTAAGCTCTGCGGATTTAGAGTAGTGATGATTTATACATATTCTTATATTTAATTTGTATGACGTTTCTAAGTGCTTTATAAAGTCCAAGGAATAAAGATATTTTGAATTTTGAATTTTTTTTTGAATTTTTATATATTTATTTCACAACCTCTTCAATATGGGTATCCATTAAAAGGGCTTGACTAGTAGAATACTATACATCATGATAAATCTCAAATCCAAGATGGCCGACACCACAAAATGGCGAATTAAACATAAGTTTTTCACAACTTCTCAATGAATGTTTCTGAAAGTTTCTGAAACAAATGAAAAGGCTTGACTTTTTTAAATTTTTGATTTAATTGTTTTGTTGGATCAAAATATTCGATCGTAATCGGCTTTAGTTTCGGCGGTAGGGCCCCAGATCTGTCCAAATTCATGCTGGCATATACGATACTGGAAAGGATTTTATTTAAGAGTGGGAGTTAGGACAGGAGCCAGGTATTTATTTATATATTTAATTTTACAGGTACCCACTACAGGAACGCGTGCTTCCGTCACGCGGCTGCCCACGTGCTCTCTCCCCCGCTGCGACCTGACCCTTCCACACCTCAAGCGATGATTGAAGCTCTCGCGGAGTTAGTATTTTCATTTCTAGTAGTTTTCACAATAAAATAACAAACTCCTGTTAATTGTTCATCATCAGGTCATTTTAGTCTCCACTATAGGAGCACGACCCTCTCTCGTCCGACCCAGACACAAGAAGGATTTGGCCTACACTCCCCACGCTGGCCAGACGGGTTGGGGAGGCCTGATCTATGTTTGATAATGTATTTCCCATAGTCGCCTTGTACGACATCCACGGGAAGAGACGGAGTGATTCTATTCTAGTCTGCCGGTAACCACACGGCTAGTTAATTGTTATCAACCCTTAATCATCCCACTGCTGGGATACGTGTCCTCCCTTTTATCTTAGGGGTTTAGAGCATACACGTTGCTCAAGTTTTTTCAAGCCGTGTGCTTGTCTCCCACCCGACGTAATATATATAAAAAAAAACACAGCCTCTCCAACGCATAGGTGATCGACCTCTGGACCCTCCACTTGCCCCGGGTCAACTAGTAAAATGTATTTTATCATGTTCCAGTGACCACTTGCAGCTCATAGGCAGCGACAACTGCACGTTCCACGAGAAGGACAAGGAGCTGGGCAAGAACGACTTCTCCAAGATACCCAACGGCGTCAATGGAGTGGAAGACCGCATGGCCATCTTGTGGCAGAAAGCTGTCAATACTGGTAACTATTCTTCATCAGCTCATCGATGTGAAGGTTTTTCTTTAATTTTTTTTATGTAAATACGTATTTAAAATTGCTTATATAGGGAGGCAATTCAAAATTAAAAAAACCCGCCACGTGGGAGTCGGACTCGCGCTCGAAGGGTTCCGTACCATAAAAACAGCAAAAAATCAAGTTTGTTGTTTGGGAGCCCCCTTGAATATTATTTTATTTTAATTTAATTATTTATTTTTAAAGTGAATTGAATATGTAACTAAATATTCTGTGAATATTTCAAGCGTCTACCTGTTGCCGTAAGCAATATCGACCAAAAACGAGCAAAAAAAATCACGTTTGTTGTATGGGAGCCCAATTAAATATTTATTTTATTCTATTTTTTTAGTATTTGTCGTTATAGCGGCAACAGAAATACATCATCTGTCTATCACGGTTTATGAAATACAGCCTGGTGACAGACGGACGGACAGCGGAGTCTCAGTAATAGGGTCCGTTTTACCCTTTGGGTACGGAACCCTAAAACGAATGATAACAAAATAGGGGGATATAGTGTGGTATTGCAGCTACAAATCTATAATATTCATCCAAAATTCAATCACAACAGTGGATAGATAAAGAATCAAAGAATTTATTACGCTAACTAGGACTAGGACTATGGAATATCACGTGCGGGGGAGGGGGAAGCGCTGCCATTTTGAGATAATTTTAGTGCATATAACCATTGACGAAGGTACAATGAATTGGTACAGACATGTACATAAATATGACAGAAAACGGATGCGTCTCATGCTTGGGGCACTGACGGGCCATTATGCCTGTCAAGGACACCTATGCAAGATAAGACGTGTTGATAGCCCAGAGTGCAGAACACGCAAAGGGTCTAACCAGTCCATTTGATGTGTCAATGCGACGCCCTAGCCGGCAAACTAATGGAAATCCTAGGAAAGACATACCCGGACCTGGAGGACTACAGACTCTTCCCAATAAGCGGCATACTGAAGTACATGGAACATGTCTCCAGACAGTCAGGGGAGAGTGACTAAAGGATTAGGGAGAGCACAAAAGATCCATGAGGGTTGACGTGTCACCGGTGCTGCAGCACTGGACCCACTCTAAGATAAGATAGTTCATGTAACGTACCTAATCACGTACAACACCCGGCCGTGTCCATCCATGACACCAACACCCCATTTTTTTAACCCCACCCCATTAAAAATGTAGTAGTAATACTATCCTCCCTGCTGTCTGCACTAGTGGACCTCAACTCCCCTCTGAGTCGAATCTGGAACTGATCGCAAGGATGGCCACACGGCGCCGCGTATTACGAAACTTCGTTCGTAGTATATTTTCAAATGAAGAAATGAAATGAAATTGTAAAATGTTTTATTCCTAATTATTACCATTGCAATATTTGTTTTTTTTTTTTTTTTCAAACAAAAACAATTTACCATTTCCGTTTTTATTTGTTTACACGTGTCAGTCTAATCGATCGCGCAATTTAAGCAACGTCCACCGTAGCCTGTCCATGGATGGGTTTATTTATCTAGAGCTCCTCCGGGCTTCGGAGGGCACATCAAATTGTCAAACCCGACTGTTCATTGGATGACTATCGTTAAACCAAATCAGTCGCCTGCCTTCACGCTCTGTGACGAAAATTCTCAAATTCGCAGGTATCATGGACCCCTGTCGTTTCGTGGCAGTGACTTCATCGACTGCAGCCAAGATATTCAACATCTGGCCACAGAAGGGCCGCATCGCTGTGAACAGCGACGCGGATGTGGTGGTGTGGGACCCCAGGCTCGAGAGGACCATCTCTGCTTCCACCCATAAACACGCTGTTGACTTTAACATTTTTGAGGTATGAGTAGCTCGTACTTCTCTTTTAATTATAATAAATAATAATGAAATATTAATGAAGTTGGCCACCAACAATTTTTTTTATAAAGATTTTAAGTTAAATTTGAACTTCCAATCTAAAAATATATTTGTTTTTTCAGGGTCAAAACGTGATAGGGAGTCCACAGTACGTGATTGTGAACGGACGCGTGTGTTTGGACGATGGTGACTTGAGGGTGGTTGAAGGTAAGTCATAGCACACCCCGGTCACTCTATACAAATGTCGCGTCGTTTACTACACCATAAATAATGGCGTCTGTGCAGAGCAGAGAATGAGCGTGTGTGCGTGCGGCGCCACACAAACTGTTCCAGATTCGTCTCAGAGGGGGGGTGAGGTCGATACGAGAGAGCGGCAGAGAGTGGCCGTACTGTATTATTTATACTGTGGTCATAGTGAATATGTCTACAACAATTGTTGCTCCTCCCCAACCCGTTTGGCCAGCGTGGGGAGTGTAGGCCAAATCCTCCTTCTGTCTGGGACAGACGAGAGAGGGTCGTGCTCCTGTAGTGGAGACTAAAATGGACCTGATGATGATGATGATGATGAATTGTTGCTTAAAAACTACGCTCTGCTACTAGGAATACTAAAGCTATTTTGGGGTGTAAATGGTTCATCAAATCTTTGAAACAAAGCCACTATAACCTGCACGTGGTGCACCCTGCTGACTGACAAACGAAGCTTTGGCGAAAAGAGAGGTAGGGCATAGCGTTGGTATTTTTTAAGCTGCCCCCGACAGGGGAAGTACCTCTAACCATAGAATACCGCAGCCAAATAACAATTCCCTTGAGGGTTGTGGTGTTCCTGCGAGTGAGTGAGGTCCAGAAAGGAAGGAGATGCTACGTTGGCAGCGAGCGTTGCGAGTGTTAATATGGCTACGGTAACCGCTTCATATCAGGCGGACCGTATGCTTGTCTGCCACCCGACGTAGTATAAAATAAAACATTTTTTTCAGGTTTCGGCAGGTTTATCAAGACTCCTGTAAACAGCCCATTCGTGTACGGCGACGAACCTAAGGAGAACTCCGTTGAGGAGTCGTCTCCTCATCACGAAGCTGCTCCCATGGTCACGAATGGAAGTACTCCCTCACCTGGTAAGTTTTTTTTTTCAATACAGAATACCTACTTCTCAGACCTACCCTATATACACACAAAATTTCATAATAATCGGTCCAGCCGTTTCGTAACAAACACTGAGACGCGAGAATTTTACATATTAGAAGAAATACATTGCGCGTTATTATTTTTCCCTTCAATAAAAATGACTAGTTTCATCCACAATGTATGTCGCAGGCAACTGGGTAAAATATCCAATTATCACGCGTCTAAACGTCGATTAGGCGAAATTAATTAAACAAATTAAACGGGTCACTCACGTCTTTTTGTCGGGAAAGCCGACTAGTTTCGATCTCAAAAGGAGACCTTCATCAGAGCGAATGTCCAGACACGTCCACCCTTTGTCTCTCGCGCCGGACACTGCGATTCGATCGATTAGGCGAGTGACAGAACACAACATTTAACAGTTCGTTCAATAATATAAATATTTCACTGGATAATGCCACGCTGGGTATCATATCAGCGTACTGCTGTATTGTTTATATGTATGGAAATAAATATATTGATACGTTGTACCAGATCTAAAGCTCCTGAACAAGAACTTTGAGAACGTGGTCCTGTCTTCGGGCTGCAGCACTCCCACGGGCCGCAAGATGCGCGACTCAGGGGTTAGGGATCTGCAGACTTCTACATTCTCCATTAGCAGTAAGTATATAGGATCTATGTTTTCTTAAACTACGTCGTGTCGGGTGGTAAACCAGCATTTGGACCGCTTGATGTGTAGCGGTATAGATGATGAATACGAACTCTAACCCCAAGAGTTAAAACTGATCGCTGTTCATTGTTATTACCGCTGTTCAATCCTGGCTTACTGGCGACTTAAGAGTACCTAAGTAGCCTGCATGCAGGTGAAAGGGGGAGTAAGACCTGCTAAAGTTCCGTTTGCGTGCTCGGTTGGTTTACCGAGCGCAAGAGAGGAGCAGGTAAAGGTCATCTCCTCTGGTTGGTTTACTGCACGGGAAACTCTTAATCCTGTGATATAGCCGGAAGGTTGGCACACAGGGGCGCACTAGCAGTTAGGTATAGGGTACGAGTTCAATCCTAACTACCAAAGAAACCGTGTAACTGCGATGAGAATGTGTGATGAACTGAGTTTGTTCCGTTAGCACATAATTGGACCCTGTATGTAGAATAGATCCAACCGACAAACTATACAAAATTGCAAAGTTGAGAGAGAGAGATATATATATATATATACATAGCGAGAATCGGGGTGTAAGTGGTTTATCAACATCTTTGAACCAAAGCCAATTTCACCTGCTCGTGGTGCACCCTGCTGACTGACAAACGAACCTCTGGCGAAAAGAGAGGTAGGGAGCGTAATTGTAAGCTACACGACTGGGGAATGTTCCTCCACCTCACAGAATACTGCAGCCAAATAACAATTCCCTTGAGGGTTGTTGTGTTCCTGCGAGTGAGTGAGGTCACCAGAAAAGAAGGAGATGCTGCGTTGGCAGCGGTGGTGGCGGCGCGCAAGTGATATATTATGTTGCGAGCGTTAATACGGTTACGATAACCGCTTCACATCAGGCGGGCCGTATGCTTGTCTGCCACCCGACGTAGTATAACTGCACATCGAGTTATAAAACTCGATTTGCAGTTGCTCGAGTATATAAATACTCTCAACAGATTCTTACATACGCTTCCCAAAACATATACTGTTTGATATTTTTATTACTATTAAACTTTAAATAACTTTAACTTAAAGTAACAATGTCTGTTGGATCAGTAAATTTTATCAAACCATTTCCTAACACTTGCAGAAGAAGTGGAAGGTCTGGAGACGAAGACTTCGGTGCGCGTGAGGAACCCACCAGGTGGCAAGTCATCAGGGCTCTGGTGAACTGGAGTCTTTGGACAAGCTTTTAGCGTCGCTGGATTTGCAAGGGTAGGATGTCAAACGGTATATAAAAAAACCTACTAGATTGATTGATATTTTGTAAACATAATATGTGATTCTACAAGTGTTATGTTAGTTTGTCGAAGGTAACACAACCTTACCAACGACGGCAGACGGTGATATAATTGATATCCGAATTGTCTATAGATTAACTACTTAATATTATAAGCTAGGGGCCTACCGCCTTAAGTTTAAACCAATTACCACTAGATTATTGCGAAAATAAAATTTCACCTTACACTAGTGGCAATTGTATTTAGTTTAACTGGTCGGGCCATTCAAGTATTACGTAAGCAGTTTTTTTACAATTATTTAAACACCCCCCCCCCCCCTTCCCTTGTCAACAAAAGTAAGCAAACCTCTTCTCCCCCCCTCCCATGCTTACGTAATCATTGGTAGTCAAATCGTCATTTGAATCGAAACGAAACAATAGATTGACGGAAGAAATTTAGACAAGTGACAAGTGAGTAGCGCGCGGTAATTCCCCCACTCCCCCACGTATTAATTATTTGAGGGAATCCCCGACATGTGTGTTTTGTTTTCAAGCATAGACAATTTGTGGGTTGCCATTTGTGTAAAAAAAGTAAATAATAACTGCTGACGTAATCACGTTATCGACCTCTCCACCCACCATGTCATCAAAAATAAGCAAGGCAAAGACACCCCCCCCCCCCCCCCCCCCAAGCGCTTACGTAATACTTGAATGACCCCTAGACACAATGAAGATCTACCGACAAAGATAAAATTGTGAATAACTCAAACCTAACATCTATTTTTGGGGATCAAAATAGAATTGAATCGGCTTCAGCATAGGCAGTAGGGTCCCTGAACTGTGCTCAATAAAGACAACCTACAAAGATCCTAAAATCTAAAGACTTTTTGATAAACATTCTTGACAAAATAAATTTATAATTGAAAGTATCGTTTGACATTCTCTCTTAGCGTAAAAATCGCTAGCGCTTGAACAGCTAAGAACCAATTTAATATATTGTTTATAACCCAAAGCTTATATGTAGTACGATAATAAATGTTAGACTATTAACTTTAGAGGTGACATTATGTATCGATATTTATTCGGTTTCCGATATAGACTGAACAATCGAAGTAGACCTATCCGTTGACGAATATTCATTTTTAAAATTATGTATTATAATTTAAGGTTTTATATTGGCATTTTAAATACCTACATTGATGTAGATAATTTTGTGATAGTTCATGTTTTACATAATATCTCAAGTATTACATGACAATATTTGGTTTCTTCGTTTTTAGAGAAGAATGTAACTTTTCATCGTATTCAATTATTTAGAAGTTCTCATCAAAACAACATACGATCTAAATTGGCATTTGACAATCAATTTTCTAGAAATGTTCGTCAATGGAAATATGGTAGACTAAAATAGACATGCTTTAATATAGATCACTTAGTTCTAAAAGGACGAGGACAGGTCAAAAGGACACATTGAAAGACAATGAAGATTGACAAGAATGAATTTTCTGTACTCACATATCAAATTTGTTCTTTTTAAACAAATTGGAATGCTTCGTCTATTGTTAAGTGATCTATGTAAATTACAATATAGGATTGCATATGTTATACTGTACCAATTTTGACAATAGGTTGTAAAATTAACCAATTAATTAGTTTTAGTGTTTTTCTACATTATAATTAAAATAATTTTACATAATTATTTTAACAGTTATATTAGTGCAATAACAATTGTTATTGTTATTTTTTTATAATTAAATCCTCAGACCTTTTATTTAAACTAAATATAACGGTGACCTCAATGTCGGCTAACATTTTTTGATGCCTACCTACATTATTAATAAACTTCCACAAAGTTTTCCAGTAATTCCAGTGTCAAAATATGAGGTCTATATCTTTCTCCCTTCTCTACAAAAGCATTTAACATTTTTTGTTAAGGTTTATGATAAAAATAAAACTTCGTCTCGATGGGAATAGAATTGTAAAAATAGGCTGAATTATAATTTTTGAATTAAAAACACGAGTTACGATTAAGCCCACCGCTAATTGTCAATACTTATATATGCAAAATTTAATAATTTTTAAGATTCCGTAAGATCTCCTAGTCATTGTAATCGCTATGGGCTTTAATATAACGTAAACACACAGCAAATATGAAAAATGGCGGGCAGATGAAAATTAATTCTGTTCATAAAGTGACGCCTCCGCATTAGGGTTGGGTGCGTGAAGAAATTAGTATGGCGGTATGGCTGTTTTTCTACCGCTGGAGGATCAGCGGTTCATTTGCATCATCCTGGCTTTGCTCATAGTTACTACATATTCCTACTGCTGGGATTCGAAGTATAAAATCACGGGTTCAACTTGACTACGGAACTGCTGATCTATGGAATCAGAAGCATGAAAAAAAAATTTGAATTTTATAAATTATTCCCATCCATTTTGAAAACGTTGTATAACTTTGTATGTATGAAGAAGAATTTTAACCAAATTGCGCATGATCGAAGCCATTTCATGAAAAGTAACATTTTTATCAAAAAACACTAGGAAAACTTACTTTAAAACACAAAAATGTATGACTTTTCGTTAAATAGAGTCGATTTGTTAGGCTTATGTGATGAATGTGTTGTTTGCCCTTTTATTGTAAGTATAGAGTTAAGTACTTTGTTTTTATACTAAGCACTTTTGAGCCAAAATTTCCCATTACTAGTCGGATACTCACATTGCATTGGATACTGTTACATTTATTTATTATGAATTACATATTGCTTTCATTTTTTGGTAAAAAAAATTCTAGCCTAAACTCCCAGCATAAACTATATTTTTATTATTATTTGCATATAATTAATCACGTAGTTATGTCACTGTAGGACTGGCAAACAAGGCTGATACGCTTCACCGCATGTGAACCCGGTTACTAAAATCTACGCTTACATTCGTATATGTAACGTCAATTAAAGACTGTACTAGATACCGATTCTAGATAATTCCGTTCTTCGGACGCTTGTGCACTTCTCCACATTTTACGTACCTTTACCTACCCAGTTGTACAAAAAGAGGTCACGTGACATGTTTTTACGCAGGCATGGACTTCATGTGACATCTTTACGCAGCAGACATGTTCTTCACGTGACAACTTTTTACGCGGGCATGGCCTACACGTGACATGTTGATACGCACACATGGCGTTCACGTGACACGTGTTTACGCGGGCATGGCCTACACGTGACATGTTGATACGCACACATGGCGTTCACGTGACACGTGTTTACGCGGGCATGGCATTCATGTGACATCTTTACGCAGCATGCATAGTCTTCATATAACAAAAAAACAATATATGTTTATCATTTAGGCCTTAAAACGTGCCTCTTAATACATGTTAAATTTAAACACAGTATCCAATGTAAAAGAAAATCATTAAAATCCACACGTCATACGAGTAACTTAAACACCTAGTTTTACTTCCACCAGTACAAATCTTTTAACAACTTACAATGTTATCATGCTAGTATTCCGCGTCACATTTTATAGCGTTTTACATTTTTTTCTAAATGTATTCTCTATTATGCATTGTCACAAATAAACAATGTAATCCTATTTGATTGTTTCATTTTTGTCGTCATTCGCTAATTCATATCTATAAAAGGTTAAAACAGTTACTGACACATCTGATATCGTCGGCAAGCCTTATTCATCCCACTGCTGGTATACGGGTCTCCCCTCAATAGAAGGGGTTTAGAGCAAACTCATCAACGCTGGTCAACTGCGGGTTGGCGGAGGCCAGTGTTTTCAAGCCGCCAAAGGCCACTGACTTTGCTTAACGACTATCATCTAATGACAACAGCCAGGACCAGCTTAACGTGCCCTCTTCGGAGAGCACGGAGGAGCTCGCGATGAATAAACCCACCCATGGACAGGCTACGGCTGACGTTGCTTAACTTGCGTGTTCGATTAGACTGACACGCTCAAGGACGCCGTCAAGCTCCTCTGACTGACTGATCTATCAACGCACAACTCAAACCACTGAACGATAGGGATGCCCAATTGAGCCTAGATATATAACATACAACGACGTACGGATCCGCTAATGTCTCGGCCACACTACCTTACCATCTATCGGGCTGTTACCGCAATAATTGTGGCATTAAATTACCGTTTAAATTACTTATTAAAGGAGGTAAAAATATCATTTTTCAAGATGGAGGTTGAAGCTGCAGCTGTGTGTTGTATTTTATGAGTGCGCATTATTTTTACATGAATCTTTTAAATTTTTACAAAGCTAAAGTAAGACTAAAAATAATTCCAAAAATTCGAGCGCTTTTCATTTGACCACTCCATATCGGTCGATACGTGCGTCGCCGTTGAGCTCATGTTGCACTGGACAAACGGTAGTGTGGCCACAGACGCATTAATTACTGCGGTAATTTTCTTTGATGTGCGAAAAAAGACCGCCGCCGGAGCTATTGTCTACCGCCATTTGCCATATTGACTGGCATTGTAAAATTATGGCCATAAATCGTGGTTACATCTAGGCGTTTTTGAAGTTATGGCAATAATTATTGGCATATCACGGTAGTGTGGCCGAGCATTAGAAAGTATTTTTGAAAATTGACATGGGATACTCGGATACGTCATACGAAGGCGCGGGTGCAGTATAGTACATAGTGATGTTCTGCGATAAAAAATGGGTAGTTAAAGCAACTGAAACTTAAAATACCTTTTCGAGAGAACCAATATCGATCATATACGTCACGTGCGCCTCGCAGCTATATTCAGCTCAGCGACCCAAAACATGTCTTGGCCTCCGAAATGAAAGCGCCACCTACATGTACTGGGGCGCCGCTCGCCACCTACTTGTACTGGGGCCCCGCCGGCTAAGCCGAAACCCATCGGATTTTTTAATCGCTTAAATCAAACTTCACCTTACATTAGCGGCAATTGTGTTTACCTTAGCTGGTAGAAACCAAGAAGCTCTACCGACAAAGCTAAAAATATTTGTCAATAACTCAAACCTAACATCTATTATTGGGGATCAACAGAGTAGTCTGTCCATCAATCTGGACCAGTGGGAAAAACCGAAATATTCGAAGAGAATCGGCTTCAGCTTAGGCGGTAGGGTAACTGTACTATCTACTATCTCCCGTCACCTGGTGGCTTGAAGCTCGTGCAGGTCATCTTCCACCTCGTCGCTCCAGCGATACCTTGGACGACCAACTCACTCGTCCGAGACCTCAGACCTCAGTCGTAGCAGGTACGCTTTCTTCAGGTTACGATCTTCACCCATTCTTTCTAGGTGACCAAGCCAGCGAAGGTGGAGAGCTTTTGCCATACCAATACTTACACGTTGGAACAAACTGCTCACATTTGCAAAATTTCATTAATATTGGTTAAGTACTTAGTTTCTGACTTTATCTCGGATATAAATACAATCAAGTGAGACACGTAAACATCGCGTCGTTTACTACTAAGTATGTACGTAAATGATGACGTTTGTGCAAAGCTTGAATAACCGCGTGTGAGTGTAGCGCCATACACACTGTTCCAGATTTGTCTCAGAGGGGAGGTGAGGTCGACACGAGAGAGCGGCAGGGAGTCGCCATACTGTACGTAACTTATACTGTGGTACTGCACATGAAACTATGGTGTACCGTTTCTAACACATAATTTCATATAAAACCTATTATTTAGTTTAAATTATTTAAAAATAAGCGGGAGCTTTTGTGTTCTGACAAAGGCCGTGGGTTCATACAGGTTCTTATAGCGTAAAATCATGGTCTCATTTTCTATCTCGCTCTAACATAAGCGTATACTTTTTCTTTCTCTTTTACATTACCAGTCTTATGAATGGGCACAACAAATTTGTACTTGCTGCCACGCCGCGGGCGCCAAGTGAGCTGCAAAGCGCATTCAGGTGTTGACAATTGGGCTTTGCGCCAACACATTTTGGAATAGCCAGTCGGCGCAGTGTATTGTGTTAGCTCACTTGCGCGTCATAGCACAAGTGTTACCATGGCTTTATAAAGAATTGATAACGCCATCTACTGACCAAAAAGCTGAATCAAATCCATAAAAAACTAAGTTATCAATATTTAAAAAAATGGAAAAAAATCACCTCCCTGTCTAAATGTTCTCGTTCCAACTGTGCTACCAGGAAGGTTTGTGGCGAATTTTTGCATTTATATTTACTGATGTGAAGTCTTAAAGTGGCGCCATCTACCTATTAAGTATTACATAACTAAACAAAGCATAGCAGTTCATCGTTGCAGATGAATATCGGCATTTTTTAGATTACACCAAATATTCTGGCAAGAGTGCAGAAATCGGTTATTTAAATAATAATAAAAACTTGCTTTTATAGAAGTTAGTTTAGAATATATTACCAAGTTCGCACTAATTACATTGTATTTTTCCATGTACGTAGAAATGAAACAAATATATTACAAGTTTTATGTTGTTTATTAAAATAATATTCGTTCAACTGAACACAAGATACGGAACAGACCTAATAATTGAGTTTTCTAATTTGTCAATTTTTTCTAAGAAAAAAATAATAATAACCAGCTCATTTCGGCCGTATGTCTTTACTCTTAACAATAAAAACAACCTATAAAATCTATCAACATAAAAGACCTTTCAGAGGTATACCGGTATTATAAAATACCCAAAAACGGTGTTCATAATAGTTAAATTTGGCACAGATAATTATAATAGTAAATTATTACTGTCCATTAATTTAACCCTTCATATCTTGATACTACGAAATGATGTCTTAAAAAGTAGACTGTTTTGTTTATGGTGTATTTAGTTATGTGTTGCAATGAAGCATAGACCCTGTTTTTTTTTAATAATTTTTCTACATTTACGTAGTATCAATATATGAAAGGTTTTTAAAAATCCCTGGCAATCTGTTAAGTTCTAGATGGTTTTGGCACGGGTTTGCTTAGATTACTCACAAAAAGAAAATAATAATGAAATACATAAACTCGAAAATAAAAATGAAACATTTCTTTTGTGCGAAATAAAAGTTCCGATATTATCCTTCTTGAAAAAAGACCTTAAAAATTAATTTTAAGAAAATATCTAATTTATATTTAAGAGACTATACAGTACCCATATTTATTGCACAAAGTCGGATTTCATGCAAAATCTTACAGACTGTTAATTTATATTTTGGAAATCTTTCATTTTGGTCATATTGTAAAAAAAAAAAGATTTTTTTATTATATCATGGGCATTTTTGTACACGTTCGTCAATTGAATACATGTTCGTCAATTATAAAAAAACGATTGTTATTTTTTTCAATCATATTCCCCTCAATCATGCAAAATTTAGAACATTACCATAGTCATGGGTTCGATATTGTGTTTAACATCGTTAAAATTCTTAATAATAACAATAAAAAGTAATTAACAAAAAGTTGCATGGATAAAACAAACCATCCGAACATTCCGAGGGAACTTAAACGTTTTCCGTATCGTAATATAAATGCAATATTTTTTATATACCAAAACGCTCTAGATATCGTGAATTACAAATTTATTTACAAAAAATCCAGCTCTATACTCTGGGCGTGGAAACCATAGAAAACATTATTGAGATATGTATTACAATCAAGTTTTCGTTTTGAGTCAGTATTCAACTAATATTTTTCTTAAACTTTTTTTATATATATATAGTTATATGTATATGTAAGTATCATAGTACACTTACGTTCTAATATGACACAGTTAGATTAACCTATATTTTATACATTTACATCATGTATGTACTTACACATATACAGACTTATGTTGTACCAAAGTACTCTTTATATGACCTATATATGTTTCGTCTTAAATATTTACAATCACATCAAATAGAGCAAGAGCCCGTGACTGCCAAGCCTTCTTTGTTTTATAAAAGCTGAGTTTCTCTACACATGTAAGAACGATCAGCGAGTATGGAGTTTACATCATCGTGGCTTTGGCAGATGGTAACATATGTGCAAAAAAATTAAATAACTGTTAATACTGTCTAGCTGCATTTATACTGTAACGTAAGTATAATTACAATTTATTAACGTTTAAGTGTGTCTGGCAGGGGGTAGGCACGATACAAAATGTCTGGTAATGAATAACCTAACTTCTGATGTTATTCCGAAAAAAATAAAAATATAATAATGGATCACCTATTAAAAAACAATTACCACCGCCCATAGACATCAGCAACACCAAAGGGTCGCCGATCCGTTACCAACCTATACTCCTTCCTTACATAATACTTTGTAGATTATGAAGAGCAATTATTTAGACCTTTGTTCCCTGTTATCTGCCAAAGCCACGATATTCTAAATCCATATTCACTGAGTATTCTTACCTGTGTTAAGGGCATGCACAGCGAAATTTTCAGCTTATATAATATAACAAAGGTCTGGTAGTCATAGGCTCTTAGGCTAGTAAACACAACACATACCAACCAAAGGCCAGGGTCGGTATGGTTCATTAAATAAACATAAATAAGTAGTATTTTTTTGCAAATGGCGTAAAAAAACGATTATTAAAACACTAGTCCTAATGTTTTTAAGGAGGCATGCCGAGTTTCAAAAACAGACAGTAGGAGTGTTTGAATAATTTATATATGCTGGTTGTAGTTTTATGCTCCATTTTGTCTATATTCGTACAATAAATATAAAATAACATGGTTCAGATTCAAAATTTTTGTCTTTTTATGCGTGTAGAACCCGCGTTCCTTTGATTTATTTTTATGTTTTTAATTTGTTGATTTTGAAAGTTAATCCTTCACGTGCCATAGTACTGAATTGACAGATCGCGGCATCTATCGGAGGCTAATAAAATATGAGAGAAGCATCGTTTACTTCCCGTTCATATCTGTCGTCGTAGCAATCCGTCCGCTATTGCTATCTCTTTCACCACTTCTCGAACACAAGGTCGCCCCCTCCTTTTTCCCCTCACTACTACTAGGCAGGCGATCTGCACTTGATAAGTCATTGGTCTCGTTATGAATAAAATTAAATACCAGGCAGATTTTAAATTATTGTTCTTCTGTTATACATAGCATAATAAAATATAAGTGACATGCTTGTTATCGCCTGGTGGTACTGGACGACGCCAATGTCATATGATGACTATTTATGTGGTGCGACAAAGTTCATCTAAAATTTCAACTCTGATAATTTTCCAATTATTATCGGAGTTGAAATTTTATTTCCGAAAATGTTCTTCTTAACATTTCTCATCCTAACAATCACAATTCCTAACTACTGTGTTCCTAATGTTAATAATTCCGAATCGTTCAACTTCATAATGTCAGTAGCAATAATCATCTATTATACCTACTATTATTTGTTTTCCTATATTTTCTCAACATAACCATCTTTTACACTATTATTCAAAGTCATATCTTTTTTATTCAGATTTGTTTTTATTATCAACATTATATACATTAATTTTGCGTAACTTTTACAGTTTTGGTTCTTTTACATAACATGAATTATATTTTAGCTAATATTTTATTTTAAGGGTGATTTTCTAAATAAATTTTCGATGAAACTGCTGATCTGATAAAGATAGATAGATAGATAGATAGATAGAATATGCTTTATTTGCATAATACAAATTTAAAGTACAGTGAATCAATAAATTATTACAGACAGTTGACTTGTATATATGCAACAAGGCGGCCTTATTGCTGAGAGCAATCTTTTCAAGGCAACCTTAAGGTAACGAATTTGTGCATGAAGTGGGCAGGAATCGCAAATCAAAAGAATATAAAGCTGCCTGGTGTTGCTTCAATACCAACCTAGTGAAGTAATTTCCTTAACCAACCCTCAATAACTGCCCGGGAAGCGGCTTCTCCGTTATATTAAGAAACAAGCGGGCTGATTGAGCAAATTCTCTTCTCTGTTTTACAGCTCCATCGTATGGGATATCTAATGGAAAGGGTCATTATTAACAATTATTTACAAAGGGACCTTATTATTGAAATTATGTTTAGGAATATAAGAGTTATGAAATACAACTTCAGGAGTTGAAATATATTTACTTAAGTCATATTATTAATTACAATTTTCGGAAACATGACTGTTATAGACATCATCGGTAGTACTACAAATTTTATCAATGAAAACTTTATTAAAAGAAGGATAATTATTTTTTTAGGAAAAAAAATTTTAAGAAGAGTGATTTTTCGGATTACAAATCGGTATGAAGAACAATGTCGGGTAAAAAACTTTAGGTGAGCCAATATGGACCCCTATTTATGTAATAAAGCAAGTACACAGTTGTTTTTGTGAATCAACAGTTACCCTGTAAAGATAGATTGAAATTATGCATTTGTACATTGTGAATCCAATATATATTATTAATTTTATTTAATATATATTACTTAATTGGGATAATCACAAGCTACTTCACGGTAATAAATTTTACGAAGAGTGTTAGCTGATTGCCAGTTTCCTTTAGCTAATATTTTATTTTAGGGGTGGTTTTCTAACCAATTTTTCGATGAAAATGATGATCTAAAGCTCCCTGGTGTTGCTTCAATACCAACCTACTGAAGTAATTTCCTTAACCAACCCTCAATAACTGTCCGGGAAGCGGCTTTAGGCTCTCCATTTATATTAAGAAACAAGCGGGCTGATTGAGCAAATTCTCTTCTTTGTTTTGATAGCTCCATCGAATGGGTTATCCAATGGATAGGGCCTAATGCCTTATTATCATTATTTTTCCACAACTTCCAGTAACATTGCCTGTGGGTAACCGTATTAACCTTAGACCCGAAGAAGCGTTAGAGCAACGACGACAATGACTTAAGAGTTAAGAGACAATTAATGAGTTAAGAGACAGCTCTACAGCCTAGTAGTGGTGGTGGGAGAAAGGTGGAGACGACCTTGTGTCCGGGAAGGGGTGAAAGAGACAGCAATAGCGAACGGACTGCTTACACACGACAGATACGAGCGGGAGATAGACGATGCTGTTCTCATATTTTATTAGACTACGAATAACGGCCAAGTGGTTTAATATCATCCAGCATTTTTACATTTCGTCAAAAAATCTAAACTATTCATAAAAAGGGTACTTTGGTACAATATAGTTATAATCATTTCACTCATACGACGTGACTATGCTAATCTACGACAGTCTAACAGTTCCGCACAACGGAAAAACAATTTTCCCTTCGCTGCGTCTTACAAGTACTTTTTACAGAGCAAAATGCGAAGGGAAAATAATTACAAACTAAAATTTAAAATTCTAATGCTACATGGAACCTCTATGGTGCAGGCCGTTGTATATAGGGTAAATCATGGAAATATTATCATATTTTTACAAGACAATAACTCAATTTAGTTAATAAAATTACAACAAAAACCAATTATTTTCATTAAAACATCACATTTTGAAATAAGTCAGTTATCAAAATTGAAACATTTTTTTTTTGTCAATTGCAAATACATTAAGGTCTTGTAAACATCATGATTGAAATAAAATGCAAAAAAGTATTAACGTTTCTTAAGAGAGCATTAATAGGCTTGTATCATCTATTTACTGAACAATTGCCACGAAAGTAGTAAATCCATTATTTGCAAAAAGAACGACTTATGGATCTTATTATTAATACGGTAAGTGCTTTTTCTGAAACGTTAAATAAATAGCAGTTCATTAAGATTATAATAAATTACGGATTCTTAGTTTCGATTGGCTAGACAAGTCATGACTAACGGATCTCATTTTTTTGTACCCAAAATACATTAAAACTTCAAGGAAAAAATACTAAGATAAAATCCAATGCCCAAAAATCATAATGTTAATTACATTCACAATAACAAATAGGTAGTTATAATATCTTTTGTCGTTTTTCAAAATAATTGTGTGTTGAAAAGAAATCTAAGTTATCTTTTAATATTTAAAATAATAATAATAATATGTATTCTGGATATAAAAAATGTAAATTTGATTAAAATGCAATTGACTCGATTGGGACATGCAATTTTGAGATCATTTCGAAGGCGACTGGTGTTATATTTTCAATAGGGAATTAATATTTCTTGTTATAATCACGACATAATCTTTTCTGAAATATCATTTATTCCCCGAACTCGAATTTAACATGACAAGAAATACCGCCCATTTTAGTTAAGCAACGTTTCAAGTATTTACAGATTAGACCGATAATTTAAAAAGCAACCATTGAATTGTCACAAGTTTAGTTTCTGTGTTAAATAACTAGATGGCGCTGTAAAAATGTTATTATATTTATATTGAATACAAAATATTTTTTCAAAATAATAATGTATGTTTTTCACATACTATTAATACATTTAATCAATGGGCTAAAATGTCGGTATTTCTCACCAATGCGAAAACGTTGCACGAACATCGCCGTACGTACGGAAATCCTATACTACTTCGTAAGTGGTGTAGCGAATACCTATCCTGTAAAGTCAATCACAACCAACACGGACTTAATTCGGGATACGTCTCATAGATGGCGTTGTTTGAATACTTTCAAGTTCTGTTAAAATGTTCTCCATCAGGATATTGATGTAATTTCATTGTATAGAAATTTGAAAGTTCTAAAAAGTAGGCAAACAACGCGACGTATTGGGTCGTGGCATGACAGGCACCCGATCCACCGTCACTATGACACAGATATGACTTCGTGGCTGGGTCTAGCTTGCGCTGCTCGCGGCCATGTCTGTGAAGTTAACTGGCCGACAGAAAGGGGGTTGTTTGCGTCTCTAGGATTAGTGCCCACGGGATTCCGTGGAGGGTTGTTAGGCGGCGGATCCGACGCTGGTGATGCTAGCGATGAAAGGGCACTCAACCCGCCAGGACTAGAGGCCGAGTTAAGGGGTGTGTCCGCATCTCCGTCGCTAGATGCATCAGACAATTCTTCAAGTTTAACATCATCGTCAGAACAGGGTGACTGGGACGTCGTCATCGGCAGCGGCACCGTCCCTGACGCTGCGGCTAGGGCTTCCATGTAGCGGACGCACTTTTTCTTCCGCCTGCAAATTAAATAATTTTTGAGATATGTGTCGCACAGGGTTTGATGTTAGGACCGATTCATATATTCATTTCTTTCGATTAATGATAGTTTGCTTATAGCATAGTTTTCATACAATTTTATTGTTTCGTCATGGATCATACGCGACTTCGAAAAAAATACTCAGTATATATAAAGGAATTGATTTTATATGAAAAGATCCCACAAATTTAGAAAAATGTATTAACTACTTAAAAATAAACACAAAAATAAACCAATAAAGAAATCACATTGTTAACTTAGAACGACATGCTGAGGAAAAAACATGTTAAAATAAAGACACTCGAAAAACGTAAAACAGCGAAACGCTCATGCTGAGTTACTAAAAAAAAATCAATGTCAAGTTCCTAAACAAAACTCAGGAGCAACACCAAAGCCAGACAAATAGTTAATGAAACTCGTAGTAACACTATTGGAAATTCATATTAAGAGCTCAAAATAGAAAATAATCATAACATACAAGAACCTACAATAGTAATACTAATATATAAACGTAACTAAGTAATTAAAAATAAGGTTGTAGCTTCATTAGACTACGATGCGAATCGCAATGCAGGCGATCAAATGAATATAACCGACTCAAGAATTGCAACTGTACATTACTCAGGATGACCAATAAAGAATGAATTAGACTTAACGTTGGTTACGTCGCGGTCCAATAAAACATCAGCCGGTGACAACAGATGCCGTTGTCGTCACATACTTAAATTCAACGAATTTTTAATACAATTTGGCTTTGGTTTCTCTCCGAACAAAAACCTAGTAAAAAGCAGACATCTACCTACAACTAAAACATAAAACCATTCCACTCCTACACAACAATGATCATGACGAGTTTGCTGATATGAACATCCATGACAACAAAATATGTGCTGGTGTTGTATTTATACATCAAGTTTTAATCAATAATCCATGTTTAAAAATAACTACGAAATATATTAGAAATAATTACGGAGAAAGTGAAATATTTTAACTAAACACACCACGTAATAATATTTTAAAGGAGCATTCATGCAAATTTAAACTTATAGCGTATAAATTGCAATAAAAGGCAAATTTTATCGTTGTACTTTAAGATTAATTTCACGTTGAAATCGATAATTTATTTAAGGAGTAGCTACAAACACAATGGACATAGCCTTTTAAACTAACCATTAATTTACTCTTTTAAGTTATACTTTCAAATTTCTAACAAAGGAACAGCACCAACACATAATCATCATCACACTATTTCATCACTAACTGACCGTGGGTCGTCCTTCGGCGGCGGCGGGCCGGCACTAGAGGTTCACGTACGTCGGCTCCTGGGGCGGGCTTCCGACCAGGCTGGCCACCGGGAGAGGCGTCGCAGGCTCTGGTCGGAGTAACCCTAACCCCCCGGATACCATCACGCTACTTGATTCTGGGCTGTGGCCCCAAATTTGAAACGAGCGGATAATTAAACGCAAGACAGAAAACGAAGATGTTAATACAAATCAGACAGAGATGTGAGTATTTATATACATTCACAAAATAAGAAAGATGAAGACAATAGTGTAAAGTACAAAAAGCAAGATTAAAATCAAGTAGCGTTTGATATTTCAGATGATAATATGATAAAGGAGCATAAAAATGAAACAATGTCACCAGTAGTGCCAGCCGAATGCAGCATCGATCCGTGAGAAGCGGCAATCATGAGTGGAAAAAACATTTCGATAAGTAAAATATACCTTTATACAATAATACATTTTATAATTAATACTGTATTTAAACAAAAAGCGAGAGCAATTCAGAAAATGTGTCAAGATTTTTTTGAAAGCTTTCTTCTGTTGTTCATCGACAAATGATTGCCTTTTCTCTGACCCATTGTCTCCTCTATTCTTTCTAAACCCTATGTTAACTACTATCCACTCTTTGTCTACTTTCAAAAAAATCTATTCCGTATCACTTCTAAAGATTTCAAATTTTATTTCTTTGTGAAAAGACACATTTTCTGAATCATTTACTGCTTCGCTCTTTAGTTCTCTTAGTTTTCTAAACTCTCGAATGAGCGGTACTTTAATCAAATGATAAAAATAAAACACAACATCTACTAAAATTAAGATTTTTGAGTTAAAAACAAAAAGTAGTAATAAGACATGTTTTACGACCAGGCTCCTCTTGGACTTGCCGTAGAAAGAGACTAAAAGATAAGCCAAGTCTTTCCACATAGAAACAATATAATACGAAAACAATAGGCAACAGCAAATGATAGTGGTACTGTTGGCCTACGAAATTTCGTGGAGTTATAAGAATATTGATTACAAGCAAATAAAAATAAAATAAAAATAGTATAGGCCTACCTGCAAGGCTTGCACCATTGATTTTGTTGGTCGAGACCGTACCTCGCTCGACATTTTTTCAAATTATTTCCTGGAAGTTTCACATAAAACTTGTTAGAGTACACTCTGGCAAAATCTTAGCAAAAATGGAAACAATAAAAAAATACACATTCTGTTATCTTTGCAAATTAAAAGTATTTAGATCATACATTGTTTCATGACGTTAAAAGTAAATATCAAATATTTGGTAATTTTTTACTGGGTGGTAAATAAAATATTTCTAAAGTCTTTGCAAAAATGAATTTACTGGAAATCATACTTAAGCATCTTAAAATAATTTTACTAATACGACTAACTAAAACTACGAAAAAGCACGCATGCAAACCCACCAAACATGTTAGTACCATGCAGGAACAGGATGGACAACAGAATAGGACGAAACGGAAAAAACATTGGTTTTAAAATAACATTATACTACGCTCATTAACTTTCAAAAATAATAACTAGCTACGCTATTCGAAAAAAAAAACCACAAATAAAGACGCTTATAAGCAAAATTGAAGCAGAATAGGTTCTCCGGAATCAAAATAAATTAAGTTGTTTGGCCAGTTGTTTTTAAACACCGCAGACACAAAAGCATCAGCAGCTTGGTAGTAACCAAAGTATCTGAGACCGCTGGCTGCGGCTCCTCGGCGACGAGATCTCTGTTCTGGGGCCTGTATCCTGGACCGTAAGGAGGTGCTCGCCGATGTCATGCATATCGTACTCCATAGCATACTCTATATACCATATCGAGAAGGCTGTCCCAGCCTTTCACTGAGCACAAGTTACTGAGAGTCCCTGCAAAGCAATGGCTGAGGTGTTCAAATATTGGTTCACGAAGAAAACATGCACGCTCCCCAAAATCGTAGGCGGCACTTCGGAGCAGAATGGTAAGCCAAAAACCGGGACAACCTTCGAAGGAGTGCCACTTACTTCAGGGTATTTCGATAAAATAGCGTTTGTCATTACAAAAAATAAATAAATAAATGCGATAAATATTTAAATAAAAAATACTGGTATAAGTCTACAACCTGTACCCCAACCACATACTGACGGTCGCCCGGAGTTCAAAGTAATTGAACTCCCGCGGGGAGGCAGGACAAAACGGGTGCGGGAGGGGAGCAACGAACGTCTCCGGACTTAATCCTTCATTAATTGACCTCATTTTTTTAATGAGACGAGACGAACAAGCGCTCTCGCCTGCGAGACGTCCGTTGCTCGCGCGGGGACCGAGCCTGCGACCGACCCACCGGGTCGGGCGCGGCACTCGGCGAGGGATGCTGACTCGGTAAGCGGGACGCAATCGTCGACGGCGTGTAAGGCAGTACCTCCATCGGTTGTCTCCTGTTTTCGCTTCCTCTTCTTGCCCCTTTGCGTATTAGCCCTAGACGACCAATCGGGATAGAGCTGCATATGCAGCTGGCGTTCCCGGCGCGCCAACTCGTAATACTTGGCTTGCTCCTCGCGTCCAAGCGCATGCCACTGATAATGGAACCGCACCGCAATATGGAAAGAAAAGAGAAATGACTTCGACGATGGATTTCGATATCCGGTTCCCTAATCTGGTGCTAGAAAAACAGCCCGCGCGAGCGGTGTCCGGAAAATTTTGATCCTAGAAGGCCAATTTTGCGTTCCTTACAGAACCTATTCTGCGCGGTTGTTTTATCTATCGGAGTCGCGGCCGATGTATACAAATAACAAACCAATTAAGTTTCCGATAAGGGGGTAGGGTTTACGGCACGATCACTCGACGTCTAAGTACACAAAACACGAAACAGCTAGCCGGCGCGAGCGGCGGGTGCGGCGGCCGACTCCGACGTGAACAACGGTCCAGCCGCTTTTCTAGCACAGACACCACCGGCGCCGCGGTACATGACACACGAGAGAACACGCACACACACTCATACGGGACGGGGTTACGGATGTTAGTGCCGGCTGGTTCTCGGCCGGTAGCAAGCAAGAGTCTCCTCGGGCGGGCGGGTTAGTGCGAGGGGAGTCTTGCCCGGGTCGGGAGGGGACGGTGTGGGGAGAAGCGAGTGTACAGAAGCGTCGACGTCACAACCCAGCCCTCGCGTGTCGGGTTCCTAGGGTCTAATACCTCCCAGCTCAGCGGGACTGCGGTCCTTTTTCCGCTTTTTCTTTTTCGAACCGTAACCGTAGTTGTCCCGGGCGCTCCACCCTGGGTACAGCTGCATATGGAGCTGTCGTTCCTGCCTCGCTTTTTCATAGTATTTTGCTTGCTCCTCCCGACTCAATGAATGCCACTGTATTATGACACCAGGATATTGCGTTACCAACGGGGCTTTCCACATCAACGACCAATGTCCGTCGGTCGAATCCCGTTTCGCGTATTCCCAATCGGGCACATATTTATTACCTACTTACAGAAAACAACTTAGCTTACATATCACCGGGGTTGCCCTCGAGCAATATGAATACGAAAATAATATATTAAGAAATGTCTTAATGAGTCAAATAGGCAATTGAGTAGTATCTATCGATCTTAAATCGTTAATTAAAGTATAATAAAATGTGTATAAATCATATAAATACGTAGAGGACAAAAATAAAGGCTACACAGCCTAATCTAAGAAAATGTTATCCTTTCCGAATATATCTTTTCAAACTTTTTAAATTAAAATCTATATCAGATGTTAGCGCTGTAAAAAGCAAATAATTTTCTTAAATGTGCCAAACGGGTATAAACGAAACGGGACGGACAAGAAAGTTTTTAAATCGAACATCTGTGATTACAATTACGATAATGAATAAACGTTATTCTTGTTAGGAATGAGATTGCGTTCTCGGAAGACGATCAGAGGATTCGATTCTCGGTAGCCATCTACAGATACAACACTAGTTACCAAAGGATAAATATTATTTTCCTAACAAGAACAACTCAACATCAAAACACAACACTAAAAGGCCTATTAGACGATGAGATATTCAGTATGACTATCATAGTTTCGTCTCGTTTACACCTCACAAATACTAGCGAGACGGCACCATGTTAAGACTGTCTGAAATCTTCATAATGTAATAGGCCCTTATGTTAAGACACTTTTAATTTAAAAATAATTGAATTTCGAATGTAATGCATGGTAAATAAAAAAGTAAAAATTCAATAAAATTCTATAATTGAATTTCCAACTCACCCGTCTGCCAAGTATTTGGTTAATGGCTGCAGACTCCTTGAGCGTGCATTCTGCTACCACTTTTGCCCTCATTTCTTTCATGTACAACATGAAGGCATTTAGTGGTTTTTTGATGTGTGGTTTTTTATTTTGTTCTTTGTTGTTTGTATTCGCTGAGCTCTCGGCGGGCTTGTCGCTCGCGCTACTGCTGCTGCTCTTCTCTAATGACCTGGAATTAAATATTATTAATAATTAGTTCAATATTAAAAGTTATTAGTTTAATATTAAACGAGGTATTTTTCCCCCGTTATTGGATCCAGTTATGCATAATAGATCCAACCTACATTTTATTACATTTAAGTTAAAGCTGTTTAAAGTTTAATAGGAATAAAAATATCACGCAGTATAAGTTTTGGGAAGCATATGTCATCAAACAGCTAGAATCTGTTGCGAATATATAAAAGTACAATTTGAAGTTTCTTGCTATGTATATCTCTTAGTTTGGCATAGTTTGTCGGTTGGATCTATTCTACATAGCATGATCCAATTGTGACCTAACCAGATTAGTTTTTTGCTCCCATATATTATAAATAGAGCAGACTGGAGACAACATTGTTCAGTTTTTGTTTCCACTTCACCAGTCTCCTCTGTACCTACCTAAATCAGTAGATCAAAAACTGAATATAGGTTTAGAGATTTTGGTGGTCTCTTCAGTTCTATTTCTATGTCTCTAGACACTGTCGTATTACCAATTTGCTTCGACTTTAAACCGCGAAACACACGGCGGGGCGGGTCGGGCCGGTCAAATTGACCGCAAACGATAGTGCAAAGGGAATCCTATACTACCAACGCCCATGGAGGGCAAAAAGACCGCGCCGCCGATGTCCGGCGGACACTAGCGGCGCGGCATATCATATCGGAGGGCAGCCGCGGGCATCGAAGACGCGGTCTTTATTGCTTTGCGGTCAAAATGACTGCCTCACCCCGCCGTGTGTTTCGCGCCTAAAAGTACCTCGTTTGGATAATGCAGGGCAATGGCGAAATAGACCGTGACGTAATGCACCAAATCAGCATATGATGGAAAAAATGGCGACAGGTCTTGGGAACTATATGAGACCTTCGACTACGACTTAAGCTTAAAGGCATAATATATAAAACTATGATCAGACCTGTTGTCTTGTATGGATCGCAATGTTGGGCCGTGAAGAGGAAGGATGAAAGAAGAATGCATGTAGCTGAGATGCGGGTGCTGGGATGGATGTGTGGCGTGACTAGAATGGATAAGACACGGAATCATTATATTATATTATAGGAAGTTTGAAAGTAGCACCTGTGACGGACATGATGAGAGGACATCGCCTTTCGTGATATGGGCATGGAGGGATGAAAGACATGTGACAAAGAGAACGATGAATTTGAATGTGAATTGATGTAATGAGAGAGGAAGACCAAGAAAGAGGTGGTTGGATTGTGTGAGAGATGATATGGGTAAGAAAGGGGTAACTGTAGATAGGGGTAAATGTGACGGCTTTAAAAAAACGGGAAAGAAGAATGCATGTAGCTGAGATGCGGGTGCTGGGATGGATGTGTGGCGTGACTAGAATGGATAAGACACGGAATCATTATATTATATTATAGGAAGTTTGAAAGTAGCACCTGTGACGGACATGATGAGAGGACATCGCCTTTCGTGATATGGGCATGGAGGGATGAAAGACATGTGACAAAGAGAACGATGAATTTGAATGTGAATTGATGTAATGAGAGAGGAAGACCAAGAAAGAGGTGGTTGGATTGTGTGAGAGATGATATGGGTAAGAAAGGGGTAACTGTAGATAGGGGTAAATGTGACGGCTGATAGGGTGAATGAAAGAAAAAGATATACTGCGCCAACCCCAAATAATGGGAAAAGGTAAGAAACAAATGATGATGATATATGATGATATAATGATATATTGTATATATCATCAAAATACATTTAGATCCGTTTGCAGGATCGTAGCATATTATACACAATAGGTAAATTAGCTTCCGCCCGCAGCTTCGCCCGCGTTTATGAAAAAATCTTTTAATTTTCGGATTAATATATAGCCTATGCCACTCACAAATAACGTGACTAACTATTGGTAAAAGAATTTCCGAAATCGGTTCAGTAAATCCGGTGATAACCCCCTATAACCTCACAAACTCACAAACTTTACCTCTTTATAATATTAGTATAGATATATTTTTGAAGTAAAAGTTCTTTACGCACGCTTGACTTGGGTAGTAAGCTGGTGAATGTGTGACAAGAGCATTACGGAAACGGGGAACGGAAGTTGAGAGGGAGATATAAGTTAGTGGAGCTAAAGGAGTTTTATTTCAGTCGTGTGGTCTAAAGCACACTCACACACAGTTTTTTTTCTAATTGAAGTGTATGATGTATTGTAACAAAGGGTCCGACCGAATAGGCTAGACGACGATTTTTTCTTTCGATGTGTTATGTAAGGACGTCATTATAATATAACTATAAGTGAAAGAATTACTTCGATAGCATAAAAACTTCTCGAGATATGATAACTTGAAAATCACAATTTTGGACTTTTCCGAAAACGCTCCATACAAAAGGCTACTGAATTATGATATATGTACTTAGGTATTTTCTATACGTTAAAACAGAAATTTGTACGACAGCTAGGTTAAATAGCTATGTTAAATATTAAGTAACAAAAGTTATAGTATTTTTGATTGTTTTTCCAAAGTTAATATTTTTTTTTATATAATTTCATTCTTTTAAATTGGTCTTTCCTACCAAACTTTGATCGACCATAAAACAAGTTGTACGACAGCTAGGTTAAATAGCTATGTTAAATATTAAGTAACAAAAGTTATAGTATTTTTGATTGTTTTTCCAAAGTTAATATTTTTTTTTATATAATTTCATTCTTTTAAATTGGTCTTTCCTACCAAACTTTGATCGACCATAAAACAAGTCGGACATAACTTATTAAATTTTCAAGATCGCAAATCGTTCTAGTTTTGTATATACGTATTACGATACTGATAAATATTTTTTTATAATTTTTGATCATTGTCGTCTAGCCTAATAAGCTAGACGACAATGCCTAATTAGGCTAGACGACAAGTTAATCAAAAAGATATACAGAAAGATACTTTGGTTTACACAATTATGTAATTTTAGACAAATCAAAAAGACTATAATAAACACCTAATTTGTAAACAATTCTAATAACGATTAAATTCGGATACCGAAATATCTAATAAATATTTGGTCGCGGTTGGTCAATAAATGCTTCTCGAGCACGTATCAAACTCATCTAACATTGTAGTTATCCATATGTTAATGACAAGTTTAGGTGTTAACGACACAGACGACAATAAACACACACACGTCCGGTTGGAAATAGACACGGGCTTCCGGCGAAGCGCGCGCGCATATGACGTCCAGAACCACAACTACAAGTCTTAAAATGAACTTAATACGTCTAAAGACAAAGTTGGTATTGCTTTGATTTGATTAGCAAGATTGTTATCTACATTAAGTGTTATATTGAACCTTGGAAGCCTTATTATTAGGGTCGAAATTCAGTTGATTTAATCGATTCAGTGATATGCAATCGATCTGATTGCTGTATCTCATTCTGTAGAGGTCAAATTATTGTTTAGGATGTGTGTGTATTTTAATTTTGCAGAACTGTTTCTTAGTTGATAATTAAAAAGTATTTATGGGGTCGTTTGTACCATGACCATTTATTACTTGTGGTTGCCCAGGGGTCGAAATTCGACCATACTCAAATTAAATTAAGACTTTAATTCTTTAAACAAAAGAGTATATATGTGTGTGTATCGAATACAAATAGCAATAGTGTATTTTTTTTTTTTATTGATTTTATGTATTTTATATGCATAATTAAAAAAATATATTAAGATTCTGCACTTCTTCTATATTAAACTATAAGTGTGCGAAATTTCATATTCCTCCGTCCGCGCAATTTTCGTAAAAATGGGTACAAAGTTTTTGCTTCACGTATTACTTTAATGATTAGAGTGATGTTTTATTAATAGAAAATATAAGTAACTATTTTATTTAATACATTGGTACTAATTGACGGTCCGGTGATCGAATGGTTAGAAATAACAACTTTGACTCCGAGGTAGCGGTCATTCTCGATCGACTCATAGAAAAATAAAAATAAATTACATACAAGTGCTCAAATCCTAAATTGTGTTTAAAAATAAAAAACAAACAGTTATAAAATAAAAAAACAAAAGAATGCTGATTAACGACTTCCTGAACAGTAGAAAAATCAAAATAGCACCAATAAAATGACATGTCACCACCGTTACACGCCCGTTTAATATGTCCGATATAGATTTTATTCGGTAAATTAGTTCGAAGAATACGATGCTAAGTTAAATATACGACTTCCTTCGTAACTGTTTAAAAATGGGAAAGATAAAAAGAGGATTGGTGGAAATAAAACAAGCAGTATCTCAAAAACGAAGCATGAGACTTTTCTGTGATGCTTAATTTGCAACAGCTTGGGGTGTAAGTACCTCAACGTCATCTTTGATCCAAAGCTAACATCATCTAATCATCTACATATAGTGGACCCTGCTGATTGACTGGCGATGGATAGGTAGAGCATTGTAAGCTGCCCGACTCTAGGCGGCTAGAAAACCTTTGCCAACCCGCAGTTGAGCAGCGAGATGGAGTATGCTCGAAACCCCTTCGATTGAGGGGAGACAGACCCGTATCACAGCAATGGCATCAATAAAGGTTTTCGACGAGACGAGACGAGATGCTCAGAGTCAGGTCCACTTACATTATAACTTATCCAATTCTTAAACAAAGCTTCGGAAAATTATACATTTGTTTCCTTATTGAGTTCAAAGTCGAGCGTTGTGCAGTTTCTGTTGCCTGTCACAAAAATTTCGTTTCATGTCAGAGAACGTCGAATCGCTGTTTATTAAAAAATGAGACTCTAGTTGTGGTATATTGTGACGCAGGTACAATGCGCCAGCGCACGACACCAAACGATGTATTCAGGGGCGCGCACGTAGTAATTATGTGTTAAGTACAGATTGCATGAACAAGGTTACTCATATTTTTATTATTATATAATCTGTAGTTAGGATATCGACACTTTAAGCCAATTAGTTACTTTTTATTACCCGTCAAAAGAACGATTATGGGGAACATATGACGTTACTTGTTCTGACTACTCTAATTAAATGTTTTTATTGTGTTGTTTTTTAATGATGTTTTCCGATAATTGTTTTAATAAATTATTTTTCATACAGTCAACATTCCAGTTGATTACATTTATAATTTATTAAATTTTGGATAAACGTAAAAAAATGATAATGGCTTAACGACTGTTGTATAAAGACAATAACCGGGACCGACTGCTTAACATTCCCTCCGTAGCACGGAGGAGCTCGAGATAAATAAACCCATCCACAGACAGGCTGCGGTCGACGTTACTTAACTTGCGTGATAGATTAGACTGACACGCGCAACGACGCCATCGAGCTCATTAGATAAATAAATCCATCCAAAGCCATGTTAACTAATTATTTCACCATATACACACATATACATAGCTCTGATTTTGCTTAACTGTGACTTTAATTTGATTATAGCCTTTCGTGTATCAATAAAACATAACAGGCTCATAATTTTTAAAGATTATTATAATTTCTACCTATTACTAATTAAATAAATTAATTCACATAACAGAATATTAGCTAAAATACTATGTATGTTTATTTTATTTTCTGCAGTAATTATAAATACAATTTTATTTGTCATAGTATATTACATTTTATTACTTAAATCTGCTTTTGTTTTGCTTCTTCAGAACCGCATTCGTGATTTTCAGCTTGTCCCGAAGGTAGACTGGTAGAGAATGCTTTTAGCGTTAAGTCCGCCTTTTGTACCCATAAATACAATTTGTGGTTAATAAAGTTTTATAATAAATAAATAGAATAATAAATGATTTATTCAATAAAATTAACATAGCCAATGCGATCCAACGGGGTCAGCATATTGGGAACTTTGCCTACGGGCAGCGGTTTACTAGATTAGTTTTGCTTTATTTTAATTATTTTTAATTTAAATGTATTTTTTTAAATTTTTTACTATATTAAGTTTACTTTAAGTATTTACTGTAAGTACTTTATTATTTTGTATTCCATAAATAACTTAATTGACTATTAAAAAAAACATAGCCAATATGGTATGTTAATAGAAACGTTATATTTTGCGGTGTAAAATTTAAAAACTGTGCTGGTTTTAACGATTTGCGCAGCGGGGTCCTGACTCCGCATACCAACTATAAAACATTAATAGTAAATTATAATTTATACACGTATCGAATTACGCTATAAATTTCCTAATTCTATCAATTGAAGAATCGAATTTCTGTGACAATAACAGGACATTATGTGATTGATGGAATAAACGCCATTTGGGATTTCCTACTATACTGAATTATTTATAAGTTTCCTGGTTTAACATTAGTAAGTTTAATGCGAACAGCATTATATTATACCCACGCCCGGTGGTAAAATGGCTAGCAATGGCGACTTTGACTCCGAGGTCACCAGTTCGATCTCCGCACGAGACAAGCATTTGTGAGCATGAACATGTCTGTTTGTCCTGGTCTGGGCGTTTTCTATGTATTATAAATATATATTTACAAAAAAAAAATGTATTTAAGTACATTTTATCAGTTGTCTAGTACCCATAATACAAGCTTTGCGCTTAATTTGGACTAGATGGCGCTGTATAAATTGTCCAGAAATATTAAATAAATAAATAAAAAATATTATATTATATCCTAAATATAAATGGCAAAACATAAAAATGTGAATGAAATAAACGTGTTTAATAATTAATAATTTTTCTACTACGTCGGGTGGTAGACAAGCATACTGATGTGAAGCGGTTACCATAGCCAATATGGCTATGGTAACCGCTGCAAAATTCAATGGAATTCGCTCGCGCGCCGCTATCCACGCTACCAGCGCAGCAACTTCCTTTCTGGTGACCTCACTCACTCACAGAAACACATCAACCCTCAAGGGAATTGTTATTCGGCTGCGGTGGTCTATAAGGTGATGGTACTTCCCCAGTCGGGCAGCTTACAAGTACCCTACGTCCCTTATGCCAGAGCCTGTTTCTCTAATCGGCAGGGTGCACCATGTGCAGGCGAGGTTGGTTTTGACTCTAAAGATTGTGGTGAGCCACTTACACCCCAATAATAGTAAATAATCTTCGTGATTGCAGATATCTCGCGGAACTCGTCAGATAAATCGTTTTGCCGAAAAACTATAAAATTAAACGCTGTCACAATTTGCATAATATTTTTTATTTCTTGCTTTATGTGTCGCGTGTCGCGTTAAATATTTTTATCGGGATGTATCTTGTTTTGCTGACCATACGCCGTCAAGGGACCGTTAGCTGGGTAGTGTCATATATCATCTTAATTAAATTTCTCCAACGCTTATTTACATGGTTGTACCTGGACTTTTATGTATAGGAACGTGTTTGGCTGCTGTGTGAGCGATTGTACTTATCCCATGAAAAGTGGGAGTCGATTAAATGCATTCAATTATTTTAAATTATTCGTCGAAAAGTGGCGAAATTGTTATAATTATTCAATTAAATTGACTTTTTAATCATTAATTTTTTTAATTGGCAATTAAAGGTGACTGTTTTATGAAGTCGTAGATCAAACGGATCAGAGTGCTTAGTGTGAGGTTTTTGTTCGCCTTCGATCATGTCAACGTAAACAAACCGACCAAATAGAGAAGAACTCTCATGTTGTGATTTTATAAAACGCGTGATACATATCAAAATTATGTGGCTTACTTGCTCACATTTTGAAGTGAGCAACCCGGCTAATTTGGATATGTAACACGCGTCTGGTAAATTCACAATATGAAACTTTTTCTCAAATATGTCATTCGAACATGTTAACGTTTACAAGTCGACCAATTTGAGAAAAAGTTTCATGATCCTCCGAAGCAAGGAGGAGCTCGAGATGAATAAACCAATCCACGGACAGGCAAAGTTCGACATTGCTTAACTTGCGTGTTCTATTAGACTGACATGCTCAACGACACCTAAGCTCCTCTACTACAAATATATATATATAAATAAATATATAAATAACTAGCTGACCCAGCAAACGTTTTTTTGCCATAAAAAATAGATCATCATCATCATCATCAGTCCTAGACGGAAGGAGGATTTGGCCTACACTCCCCACGCTCGCCTAACGGGTTGGGGAGGCCTGATCGATATTTGATAATGTATTTCCCTTAGTCGCCTTGTACGACATCCACGGGAAGAAACGGAGTGATTCTATTCTAGTCTGCCGGAAACCACACGGCCACTAAAAAATAGATACCAACTTAAAAATCGGTCAAGCCGTTTCGGAGGAGTATGGTAACTAACATTGTGACACGAGAATTTTATATATATTAGATAAATAATGATTAAATATCTTCTAACATATACTGCTACCTGCTATCCTATAGGGATTCTTGTAAGGTCATTTCAATAAAAACTAATGTGCACTTTGGATAACATTTCTGCATCAGGGCATATTCGTCGCACTGCTAGGATGCGGTCTCTCCTCATTATTATTAGGAGACAGTTAGCTATTTTAATTGTTGCTAATTGCGCCCACTTGAGGCAATAATCAAAATTGTCACTACGTAAGCATACATACAACAATACAAATCGTGTTTTCTGTTTTATTCTTAATTAGTCTTAATGTTCCAAAACCATGATGATGAGTGAACGCGTCTGAACACCCGCCCTGATGAAGGTCTCCTCCGATGGAGATCAAAACTAGTCTGCATTCCCGACAAATATACGTAAGAAAAAGGTTTAATATAATTTTTTTATTTTAATTTTAGCGTTGGTCAAAAACGGCAGAGAACAAAATCGCTGGCAAAGCGACTTTTAAGTGTACATTTCATGATGTATGGTTGAATGAAATGTATAGAATTACAGAATTCTTATAAGGGATTGCCTTAACTGTGTTGCCATTACTTAAGAATTACAATTGTTCAACAAAAAACGGATATGTTTTATACAAGTTAAATTACACATATACTGTGTTTGCCTGTAACTGGATCTACATCCTAATTTTTAACCGACTTCAAAAAAGGAGGAGGTTCTCAATTCGATTGAATATTTTTTGTTAATTTATCTTAGTCATGATGTATATCTGTTGGCAAACCTTAAATAAATGAATACAAAAGAAATTAATGAAAATTAGAAGTAAAGTAATATAATAAAAATCATTATTATGTATAGACGAAGATGTGTAACATATTATACTACTGATAAATAATAGAATAATAAATAAAAATACATACACAACATATTATAAAATATATAATTAAGGGAAAATATTAAATTTATCCACTAAAATAACCTGATTTGCACGTCAAATTAATCTGATAGCACATCAAATCCTGCATTTGATGTACATACTATAAGTATTTTTTGATGTGCAAAATAAGTTAAGTTTGGTTAGCAATGTATTTACTTGATGTTATGGTAAATAGTATCGTATAATAAATAGATACCTACCATAATATGAGCATATTATTATGAAGTTTGATTTTCTCCGGGATTGACTCCGGGATAGCGGGTTCGTTCTCGGCACATGTCAAACATTTGTGTGCATGTCTGTTTGTGTTGGTCTGGGTGTTTCCTATATGTATTTATTTACAAAAAAAAATGTGTATAAATACATTATCTAATTCCCATAGTACAAGCATTACTTTTGTTTAGGACTAGATGGCGCTGTGTAATTTTGTTCAGGGATATTTATTCATTTTCATCCTGTATATTAGGTTAACCCCTGGGCATAGTTCCTTACAAAAATATTACAAAACTGCACTAAGCAAAAATGTCGTTCAATTTTAAAAAAATAAAACGTTTTACCCTAAAGAGAATGAATGCATCTGTCAAACGCCCTTTATTGTTATCTGCAATCTAAACTGGGGGGTACTGGAGTGATAACATCGGTATTATACAGGGGGAGTAGCAACAATGCCGTTTAGTAATCGAACTGTTTAGCGACTATGTTATTATGATTTCAATTTAAAAGTACAAATTACAAGATGGCTGGCGCGTGTGCGTACCGATGTAGCTATTAAGTTTTTGTAAATGTTGTAAAATTGTTAAATTATAGTGGCTAAAGTTATTTCACACTTAACTGTTGTTTTTTTTGTATGTTATGTCGAGTATGTAATTTGATATTTAGTATGCGCACCCAATGCAATTGAAAAAACACACAAAAATATTATTTTTCAATTTTCTAAAATTGCTTCACCCAACTTCAGCTTGCTTACTATTTAACAGCACAGTAATAGCCTAGGCTATTACATAGGTCAATGACGACCCCCATGGTCGAATGGCTAACCATATCCATTTTGACTCCGGGATCGCGGGTTCGATCCCCGCACAAAACAAATATTTGTGTGCACGATCATATCTGTTTGTCTTGGTCTGGGTGTTTTCTATGTAGGTATTATATGTATGTGTTTACAAAAAAAACTGTATTCAAGTATAATATCAGTAATTTAGTAGCCATAGTACACGCTTTGCTTAGTTTGGGACTAGTTCAGAGAGAGAGAGAGAGAGGCAGTATGTAATTCGTTCAAGAACATTTATTTATTTATTTAATGAATCTATAATTTGTATATCTATAACTCTGGTTCCTTATAGTCAGGACAATGTGACAACCTAGAACTTTCCCAGAGAAATATGTATAAATGAATGATGGCTTACCTCGCATACCGTGAATGATGGGATTCGAGGTCAGCTTTGGAAGAGGGTGGAGGCACCAGGGCAGGTCCGAGCCCTAAGCCGAGGCCGCCGCCCAGCGTAGGAGAAAACCGGTATAATTCACTGAAAAGACAAAAATAATAGTCTGTTTGGCAGAAGCAGATACAGTTGACTAAGTAGTAATTTGGGATTATTCCTTTTAACTATTATTGAAATAGTCTATTTAATAAGTTTGGTGTTACCAAAAATGGCCGAATTTCATCTGTAACGATGGACTGCTATGCGTTGTTTAGTAATGTAATACTTAATAGGTAGATGGCGCCACGCTGCGACTTCACAGCAGTAAAATATAAAACGCAAAAATTCGCCACCATCACAATCCTGGTAGCTCAGTCGGAAGAGCATTCACCCGTAAATCGAGAAGTCGTTAATCGAGAGTAGGTTCAAATCCCACCTAGTTGGGAGAAGTGAATTTTTCCGTTTTTAAAATAATTCGTTTATCCGTAAAACAACCTCCCTAAGGTGGTTAATAGAAATCGCGTGTTCATCTATCCACCCTGAACAGGGGCCCTACCGCCGAAGCTGAAGCCGATTACCATTAGATTTTTTGAATGCGAAATTGAAACTAATGCTTAAATTGTAGGTAATTATGTTTAGCTCAGCGGGTAGAGCTCTATCTCAACCTTAAACCTTAGAGCTCTATCTACCAATCTAAAGATGTTTGTCGAGAACTTTAACCTAAGACCAATTTATGGAATCAAAAAGAAACCGGTGGAAATCGGCTTCAGCTTCGTAGGGCCCCAGGGTTGATAATCGGAATTCACATAATATCTTACTTAACAATAATAAACGGAAAAATGACCATTTTGAGGGTTTAAAAGCAAACTCGACCAGTTATAAAAACCTAGGTAGAAGGCAAGAGTAACTACTAAGGCTCTGATAAAAGAAAGAGACCACTCATGTTGCTTCATACACTGGCTATATGTAAACTTTAATAAGCTGTGAATAGTCTTTTTAAATAATCTCAGCAAAATATATTTTTTTTTTGGTTTTGTTTTGAGGGTTTTAATTTAGATCAACTTTTCATTAAATTATTTTAGAATGACATTTAGTTTTATTAGTTGACTAAACATTAGTTTACCTTGATAGACTAGAACTTGGTATTGGCAGCGAAGTGGGGTACGGACTCCGGAAGCCGCTCGCCGCCGAAGATATGGGGTACATGCTAGGAGTATGCCTGCAAGCAACACACACAATTTTAAACACATTAATAACATACAATACACAATTTACAATTTTAAATTTTCACGGTTGTACATCACTATTGTAAATACGTGACGTCACGTCGTCCCGTGACCATGGCCACAGAATAAGTAATAGTACAAGTACAGAAATTGCACTTAATAAAATCGTTAACCAAATAGCGACTCTAGCAACGACTCAATAAAGAGCATTTCAAATTGCACAGCGCTGCCCACCTTACACGTTTGTTTACCTAAATATAGGCCCCGTCTTGGTGGCAGTCGCATGTTTCTTTTATTTAAGATGTTGTAGAATCGCCGAGACAACCGCAGCAGCTGGAGCAGGGACGACCAGTGCATGCACCAATAGTAGGTGGGTGCCGGGCGGCAGTAATTTACATGAACTAACTGGCGGTGGAAGCACGCAAAAGACTGTAGATCAAATTGCCTGTAAATTTTACTTACGCAAAAAAAAAAAACACCTGGATCGAGTAGACCTTAGAGTATTGTTGTGTTCGAGTGAGTGAGATCAAGATGTAAGGGATGCTGCGTTAACAGCAGGCGTGCAATACTTCTTGTATTGGAAGCGTCTATCTATGGTAACTGTTTTACACTAGGCAGGGTTGAAGTTTGTTTGGTACCCGGCGATGTATTAAAAAACCGGCCAAGTGCGAGTCGGACTCGCGCACGAAGGGTTCCGTACCATTATCTATAAAAAATCGGCCAAGTGCGAGTCGGACTCGCGCACTAAGGGTTCCGTACCATTATCTATAAAAACGGTAAAAAAATCACGTTTGTTGTATGGGAGCCCCCCTTAATTATTTGTTTTATTTTTATTTAATTATTTATTTTTAAAGTGAATGTAAAACTAAATATTATGTTAGTATTTCAAACGTCTACCTATTGCCGTTATCAATTACGAGCAAAAACGAGCAAAAAAAATCACGTTTGTTGTATGGGAGCCCCCTTTAATATTTAATTTATTCTATTTTTTTGTATTTGTTTTTATAGCGGCAACAGAAATACATCATCTGTGAAAATTTTAACTGTCTAACTATCACGGTTCATGAGATACAGCCTGATGACAGACGGACGGACGGACGGACGGACGGACGGACGGACGGACGGACGGACGGACGGACGGACAGACGGACGGAGGGACGGACGGACGGACGAACAGCGGAGCCTTAGTAATAGGGTTCCTTTTTACCCTTTGGGTACGGAACCCTAAAAAATGATCTTATATGATGCCTGGTAGATCACCCATGAGATGGACGGACCAGATCAAGGCCGCAACTGAGTGCTCGGTTTGCGAATACAGCCGGAAAGCAGCAGTCCGCGATGAATGGCGCTGTATTACCAAAATGATGGAATAATTACTCTGGCAAGAACGTACCGATTAAGCCCCCCTTAATTATTTGTTTTATTTTTATTTAATTATTTATTTTTAAAGTGAATGTAAAACTAAATATTATGTTAGTATTTCAAACGTCTACCTATTGCCGTTATCAATTACGAGCAAAAAAAAATCACGTTTGTTGTATGGGAGCCCCCTTTAATATTTAATTTATTCTATTTTTTTGTATTTGTTTTTATAGCGGCAACAGAAATACATCATCTGTGAAAATTTTAACTGTCTAACTATCACGGTTCATAAGATACAGCCTGATGACAGACGGACGGACGGACGGACGGACGGACGGACGGACGGACGGACGGACGGACGGACAGACGGACGGAGGGACGGACGGACGGACGGACGAACAGCGGAGCCTTAGTAATAGGGTTCCTTTTTACCCTTTGGGTACGGAACCCTAAAAAATGATCTTATATGATGCCTGGTAGATCACCCATGAGATGGACGGACCAGATCAAGGATCAACTGAGTGCTCGGTTTGCGAATACAGCCGGAAAGCAGCAGTCCGCGATGAATGGCGCTGTATTACCAAAATGATGGAATAATTACTCTGGCAAGAACGTACCGATTAAGAAGAATGGTGATGAATATTTGAATACATTTGATAAAGTATACTCACCACGACGCTGCGACTTGTGACATCTCTGGACTAAGCATAGGGTACGGGTACGTACCCCCTGGGAAAGGGTACATGGGAGTCCGCGCCAACCCAGCAGCTGTAACAACGGTAACGCATTTTAAAAACTATGGGACTTAATAAGCAATGATGTATTTTTAGTTAATAAAATGGGGGCCACCACTCATTCCCACCACTGTGTCTCCTGTGTAGCCTGGATTAACACCGGCGACCACCAAAAAAGGCAACGAACAATGAAGTCCACTGCAGACGCAGCAACTCTTTCCAACCTGGTGACCTCACTCACTCGCAGGAACACAACAACCCTCAAGGGAATTGTTATTTGGCCTCAAGTTTTGGTTGCGGTATTCTGTAAGGTGGAGGGGTATTTCCCCAGTAGGGCAGCTTACAAATACGCTGTACCCTACCACTCTTTGTGCCAGAGCATCGTTACTGAATCAGTAGGGTGCACCACGTGCACGTGAGGTTGGCTTAGGATCTAGCCTTATCTTTATATATATAATTCTACCGTACGTGTGTATGTCATTGATCTCCTCCTAAACGGCTGGACAGATTTGAATGATTTTTTTTGTATGCGTTCGGGTGGCGCCATGGATGGTTTGATTCACTAAAGAACAACTCCTGTCTGTCGAGTCCGCTAGTAAAATATAAAGTCTTATAAAGTATAACGTACCAAGTTTAGAATCAAGCTGGTAGGGTGGCGGGATACCCATGTGTGCTGGCGGAGGCTGACCCAGGTCTCCGCCAGGACAGAACAGCGATAGACCGCCGCCTGCTGGTAATCCCATTTTACTAGTCTGAAACAAAAAATAAAAAAATTAGGAAGGTTCAAATTGAGAAAAAGGAATTTTCTGCATGTCTAGCGTTTAATGTCTTTGTTTCTGTGGTCAATTTACCATTGATTCCCAAAGTGGTATAGACGACTAGGGAGTCAAGTATTGATGAGTCAAATACTATAGATAGGGCATATACATACTAAATTGCGTCAGAAAACAGTTCCTGTCCTGTGAGATCCATGTCTCTCGCTATCCTTATCATCAGGGGGCATTAACATTGATTTATATAATTTTATTACAAGCCTTAATTACTAAATATTTAATAACATTCATAAACTTTCTGCTACTGTTTATTACCATTTCCAAGTAGAGTAGTTTGATAAGGTTATATGCATTAACTACGTCAAATATCAAAATAACCCGTACAATGTTTAAAGACATTTTCATTAAATAAAAAAGTACAGTTCGCGCAAAATAACTGCACCTGTAGTATTTACGTGTGGCAACACTGCGTTTATTCTCAGTAATAGTGTTAAAAAGAATTCTCCATTTAATTAGAGGTGCGACACTCTACCGGAAGTGCGCCGTGGATGGCCCTACAGCGCCATTTTGCATAATTGGACGAGGGTAGGTCGAAATTTATACACCCGCCAATTTACTTGCTAATGACGTCTCTAGAATAGTTTTTGTCTCTTTCCCTTTTGTTTGGATGTTTGTTTTTCGTCCCGCTCACTTTTGTTTCGTTTTTTTTAAATCACGTTTCTTAATATATGCTGTTGACTAAACAGCATTCTTTTTTCAAATATAGAGATGTAGCATCATCTCCTAGTCCCCAGGTTCTGAAACTGAGGGAAATTACCCTCAGTACGAGGTAAAACAGACATTTGTAGGAGTAGTAAAACTGATAAAAGATTCAAATCCTGTATTGCAGTTAAATTTGACACACGTCCCAAAGTCCGATTAAGCCGGTATTTAGCACACTCGTTTGGTTTTCGTCACAATGCACTATATTACTATGATTATATTGTCGACATTTTAATCCAATATTGTACCACAAAATGGCTATATATTTTTCATTTGAAACCCTACGATTTTCTTGAAACATAATAAGTGAGCTTTTTAGTTATTTTCTGTTTGCAACTAATAAAAGCCTGTTTAAAAAAACTTTGTTTTATTTAAATATATACTTGTTTTAATAAAACTTAGCTGTTATATACCAAATCGTTTACTTATAAGTAAGCGATTTGGTATATAACAGCTAAGTTTTATGACGATTTCAGAAGTTGCTTTAACACTAAAAGTTTTACTGCCGATCGTAAAGTAATTTTTGTATTTTTATTAATTAACGGTTTTTGGTATTTTAATATTATACAACAAATACAAGAATAAATCAAAAACCTCACTCGCAGGAACACAACAACCCTCAAGGGAATTGTTATTTGGGGGCGATTTTCTCTGAGATGGAGATACTTCCCCAGTCGAGCAGCTTATAAAAATACGCTATGATCTACATATATTTTCGGCAGAACCTCGTTTGTCAGTCAGCAGGGTGCACCACGTGCAGGTGAGGTTGGCTTTGATTCAAAAATGTTGATGAACCACTTACACCTCTCTAGTGTAAAATAATACTTTTACTATTATCAATGACCTACAGCTATCGTCAGGTATACGTTTTGCTAAGCATAGATATTAATTTGCAAATATGCAAACCTGCAAAGCCTTAGAGGTTTACATCTACCCATATATAATACTCATAGTTAAGGTTAAATTTTTGATTATTGAAGCTGGTTTGTAACGCATGCTTGCCTAATGCGAAAATACGATGTGTGTGACATCCCCCTGTAACATTAGCTATAAATGTTACATATTATGATGTGCGCGGTGGTCGACTGGTTAGAAAAGGCTACTTTGACTCCGAGATCGCGGGTTCGATCCCTGCACAAGACAAACATTTGTGAGCATGAACATGTCTGTGTCAAGACACAGACATGTCTGGGTGTTTTCTATGTATTATGAGAATGAATTTATAAAAAATGTTCACGTATTTAGTAGTTGTCTAGTACGCTAGTACCCTTAGTACAAGCTTTGCTTAGTTTGGGACTAGGTGGCGCTGTGTAAATTATCAAGAAATATTTATTTATTTATACATATATAACTGCTTACAAGCAGATCGACGATATTTTGGCACCTTAGTGCTTTAAATAAATTGACATATAAAGTACGATTTTAGATTTTTAGTAATATTGTACAAAAAGGCTAAAGTGTAATGTTAGATGTGATCTTGGCTGTACCAAGTTTAGTTCAGACTAGGGTTGCCAACCATACTGTTAAAAACAGTATTATACTGTTTTCTATGCTTTAATACTGTTGAAAAAAACTTCATTTGTTTTATACTGTTTGTTTTGCTACGCAGCTTTTAATATACTGTTTTTCTTGTAAATAAAAGTTGGCAACCCTAGTTCAGACAGTATTATAATATGCAGTACTGCAGTAATAACTATAAGTAAAATTAATTATTTTCAGGTGCACCTCGAACTAGTTAAATTTTTTTTATGGAAAGCTAACAATATTGGATATTTTCAACCTTGCCTCTCATAATTAAACATAGGCTTTATGTATCAGTGAATATTAACGACAATGTACTTAGGCAATCTAAATTAGATACTTATCATTATTAAATCAAATGAAATATTAAAAACGCCTGCGCGGCCCACGTCCGTTGAAAATATCCCAAACCCGCTCTAGACAAAACACAAAAGTAAGAGCCCACTAAAGATTCGTTCAAAACCCCGCATAATTCCGGACGATTTAAAAAGTAAAAAGGGCTGACAATCCCTTCAACGCTCGTCCATATTTCGACGAGCAACTACTTATTAAGACAATAATTACCACGGACAAAGGAGCCTCACTAATTAATAATAAAACACGCACAAACAAAGCCCTCCATTCACGCTCGGGACAGCCTAAAAATAAAACAAAAAGAGAAAAAATAACCGAAACGGTGGTCGAAAAGCCTCGACATGCGAGGACGAACAAAAAGAACCCATAGACAATGATGGCAGTAGAGTCGAGACGCATAATGCGGGAGCAGCGCGTTCTTAATTTGAAAATATTTCCATAATAAGATTTGTCTATGGCGCGACCGGCAAAAACAAAAGACGCTGCACGGCTTTGTTCAACTGACAGCGCGTAATAATTCAAAAAATTAAATCGTGCAATTAGATCGTCGCCATTAACGGTGGCATTAACGAAATTATTAGCTAAAGAAGTATTCTCGTTAAAAGTTGTATTTTTAAAATTAGTAAGTTCGCCTTTTCAGTTCGGCGTGTACATTGAGAAGGCCCCTAATTAAGGTGGGCCTCGAGTGGCCGGCTATTGAAGGAATCGCTCGAGAGGGTAGTTATTGAAACCGCATGAAAGCGGCGCGTGACGTCACCGCACTCGGCGACAAGCGCCAGTCGCTAATTGGAACTCGCGACGGTAGGACGCGGGAACCGTTGCTTCAATCGACTAATACTTGAAAATTGAATAGGTTTGTTAACGAGTCGGCCGGTGAATGTTGCGAATAGTCGAGTACCCCGCATTCGCTAACCGATGGTATATTTTTGCATGTATATCGAGTCGCAAGACTGCAGAATACTGTCGAAAATGAAATTGCCGGATTCCGGAACGCAACGTAAATGCACACACCACCGCTGCCTACACCCCTTTGGTTCACCAATGCGGACGAAGTAGGGCGTAATATCTTGAGAGTTCGCCCCTGGGGTAGTGGGCGTGGAAATAGGATGCTGCGTTGCTATAGCAACCATGTGTAGGGGATTGTACACGTGTTCCGGAGTGGTGTGGGTGCAGGGGTGGTTTGTCGTTGTGTGAGACTGCGTTTTCCGACCTTGGAAGTTTTGGTCTAGTTTTAGACGAGCTTCTTTAATGTAGAGCTTTCGTGACTTGCGAGGCCTTTTGAACTTTAAAATCTCGGGCTTTTGTTTCAAGTTGTTGCAACTTGTTTTTCAAGTTTTTCAAATGAGTTAACTGCAGCTTTCCGTTTTCTAAATGTAGAGCAAAGTTATTTTATGTTTACTTGAACGTGGAAACCATTGACTTCGTTACTTGTAGACTAGAGCATAATTTAGATAACAGTAGTACATATTATTATTTGCGATCATCCGCGACTTCCATCTGCATTTTGGAGTTTCATAGATACTTTTGATGACTTTCAGACCCAATTTTCAGATAAAAACTATCTCTTAAGTTGGACTAAATTACACACATGTTTAAAACGTCCTTAAAATCGGTAAAGTCACTTCAAAATGTGAGTAAGTAAGCCCCATAATTTTTATACGTAAGATGCGTATTATAAATTCACAACATGAGAGTTCTTCTCTATTCCGTCGGTTTATTTATGTTGACATGATTGATCCAGTTTTGTATTGAAGCATTGAAGGAAAATTGAATTACTGTTGTCACTAATATTATAAATTGGTGAATTCTTGATCATGTTGATATTTTTGTGGCTATATAGACACAGAGTATCAGGGAGAGTATGTTCTGTATTCATATTATAACTTTTTATCTCAGTAATGTCTTCGCGACCCAAACTATAAAATAATATAACAAAAAGATTATAATATAACATATATGACAATAGATCTAATATCTTGCAAAGAAAATTCAAATAGAACTACCCCAAGCTCGTTGATTCCGCGCCATTTCTTATCCATTTCCGGGATTGGTCCTTCGAGCCGGAAGCGAGGGCCGCCGGAACCTCATAACGAGGGTAGGCGTTTTGTTAGCTTTAACTATATAAATGATTGGGGACGATACGTTACACGTTTGATATACTAAATTATGAATTTAATAATGTGATACAATTATTTATTATGGATATAATTTTTATTAAAAAAAGACTAGTACAATATAATTTCACGACATTAGGAACTTAACGCAAATAAATGCATTACCGCATTGTCTTCCAGTTTATATTTGAACATTACTAAAATGCATGTGGGATGCAATGTTTAAAAATGTTATAAGTGCATAATAGATACGTATACAGATGCCGATAAATTCACAAATATACGTATAAATATAATAGGTTCGATGTTGCTTAACTTGTTTTTCTGAACCGAATTGGCACCATATAACTACTTAAAATATACATAATCCAATTTTAATTAACTGAAGCATACTTTTACAAACATATATATCATTTAATCCCAGCATCAACGAAGCCTTTCTTTGAAAACTACACACGAAAAACGATTTCAAGAACATCTAATCCCCCAAATTCGGAGGGTCGGGAATTCAAATCTGAATATCGGGGGAGGCTGGGAGGCTGGGGGTTGTTGACCTTTTTCCAGAGGCTGCCATGCAGATCTATGTATGTGTGCTGTACCGATATAACGTTTATGGAAGGGACATATTTAGGAATATGGCTAAAATTTATGTCATATATTTTTATAAAGACTTCCTTTTATTTTTTCTTATACACAAAATATTTATTTTTCTTATACCTAGAGTAATAGAATCTAAAGTATTTCTTTTTATTTTTTTTTGTCTATCTTTCTGTACGTATGCGAGAAGTCTGACTTAAAATTAGCTATTTCATCTACGTCCACTAGAAGCGGAGTTATTAACAATAATTGTAGTTTTTATTTTATACTACGTCGGGTGGAAGGCAAGCATACGACCCACCTGATGTGAAGCTGAAGAAATGTGGTTTTGTTTCATCATCAACATTGGCTTGTCCTTTTCCCATTACGGCGGCGCGGTATGTCTTTTTCTTGCATTCACCTTATCAGCCACCATATTTACAGTTAGCCCTTTCTTACCTATATCATCTCTCACAGCGGTATAATTTTCTTAGGTGAAAATGTATTTTCCCATCGCCACATCTAGCAGCTTTGTATCTGTGTTCATAGACGGCGAAGGGCACGCCAATTATGTTTTTGACGTGCTACGGGCTAGCCGGCAAATTGGAATAGCCCGCGCATATTTACAAGAGTTGAAGATATATAACGTTGTTTAAACACGCTGTATATTATGAATGTTAATATATTAAAAATGTTAACGTGGTTTTATATTAGGGTACCACAGTATAACTACTACGTACAGTATGACCATTCCCTGCCGCTCTCTCGTGTCGACCTCACCTCCCCTCTGAGACAAATCTGAAACAGTTTGTATGGCTCCGCACGCACACACGGTTATTCTCGCTCTGCACAGACGTCATTGTTTATGTAGTAGTAAATGAAGTGACATTTATTTTGTATGGAGTGGCCCGGGTGTGGTTGGACCTTACTGATAATGCCAGTCCTATTAATATAGATTTGATAGATAATTAGATAGAAATTTTTCGTAGATATTAAAGTTACGTACATTTATAAGCTTATACAATAGCTAGCAGTATAATTAAAGCATAAAATGCACATTTTGATTGTAGGTGTGTGTTGCAGCAATACAAAGGGGCCATAGCTTAGTGGTAATGTTGCGTAAGGGACACACTAATTCCAGCTCTCACCCAAGTGGGAGTGCGTATAGAGATGAGCAAAATGCCAGGCATTTACAATAAGTGCCCAGTAAGTACCTGTAAATGCCCAATAAATGCCTAGTTTTGGCTATAAAAAGGGATTTTTTAAGTACTTTTTGAGCATCTATTGTAAATGGCCGGCGTTTTGCCCATCTCTAGTGCGTATAATTCCAAGTATAAATGTGCAAAGTGTATGACGACATAGTGAATTATTGACTACTACAAATTTTATGAACATGTACGTTTGTCTTGGTCTGGATGTATATTCTATGTATTTGAAAAAAAATAATTTAAGTATACCTAATATCATAATGTTATAATAAAACACTTGTACTGTTCCACGTAATAAAATTTTATATACGTAATATAATTTAATTACGTGGAACAGTACAATATTTTTATACAGTTTTATTATAACATTATGATAATAATGTTCCACCAAGTGCCAACAATCAACAGTATCAACTATACCTATTATCTAATACCCATAGTACAAGCTTTGCTTAGTTTGGGACTAGATGGCCGTGTGTAATTCGTCTAAGAATAGTTATTTATTATTTTTTTCAAGACAAAACAAGAAGCCTTACAAGCCTTCAAGATCAGACCGAGTCGATATTTCCCTGAAAAGGCTGGCAGCACATCAGAGATCCCTGAGGGCGCGTTCCCACTTTGTCGTGACGACAAATAATCGTGTAGTTTTAAGTGTCGTGGCTTATATATTTATATGGAGGTGTTCACATATAGAACGACACGATTTAATGTCGTCTATGACATTTTTTGCGGTGACGACAGATTGTTATGACAGTGGGAACGGCTAGCACGACAGTCGTAAAACGATATTTAGTCGTCACGACTAAATCGTGACGGCAAATCTATCGTATCTATCGACTGTAGATTTGTAGCTTGCAAATAATGTGTAAACGACAAAGCGACTGCCGTGAAACGATAAAATGTCGTCGCGATCCAATGGGATACGATAGTCGCTAAACGATAAAAAAAATTGACGACAAACAGTTTGTTATAATGGGAACAGCTAGAAACGATAGTCGCTAAACGATAAAAAAAATTGACGACAAACAGTCGTTATAAATGGGAACAGCTAGAAACGATAGTTGTCCGACGATAAATTAACCGTTACGACATAGTGGGAACGGGCCCTTAGTGTTGTTGATTTTTATAGGCAGTATGATTATAAACAAAAATCGATGGAATAACGTGATAAACCGACGAATATCAGTTCCTTATCAATGACCTCTACCATGAGACTGGAATAGACTGACCCAAAATAATCTAAATTAGTATTTAATCCGTTTAATCATAGTTAATCCTTAAATGGTATCTCGGATATTAGTAATGTAGTATTTACGTCAAGTCGATGATAAAGTAATTAAATTAATTAACCCGGATGGCTAGCAATGTCCACTTAGCTTCCGAGGTTGCGGGTTCGATCCTCGCACAAGACAAACAGTTATGTGCATGGACATGTCGGTTCGTCTTGGTTTGGGTGTTTATTTTTTTTTTATACTACGTTGAGCGGCAGACAAACGTACGGTCCGCCTGATGTGAAGCGGTTACCGTAGCCATATTAATGCTCGCAACATAAAACATCGATCGCGCGCCGCCACCCCCGCCATCGCAGCATCTCTTCCCTTCTGGTGACCTCACTCACTCGCAGGAACACAACAACCCTCAAGGGAATTGTTGTTATGGCTGCGGTATTCTGTGAGGAGGAGGTACATTCCCCAGTCGGGTAGCTTACAATTACGCTCCTTACCTCTCTGTTCGCCACAGCTTCGTTTGTCAGTCAGCAGGGTGCACCGCTTGCAGGTGAAGTTGGCTTTGGTTCAAAGATGTTGATGAACCACTTGCACCCACTTTTATGTATTATACGTACGCATTTACAAAAAAAAGTATTTCGTAGATCATATCAGTTACCTAGTATCCATAGTACAAGTTTTGCTTAGTTTGAGACTAGATGGCGCTGTGTAATATGTCCAGGAATATTTATTTATTTATTATTTAATTAATAACAGAGGAGCTCGATGGCGTCGTTGCGTCGCGTATCAGTCTAATCGAATATGCAAGTTAAGCAACGTTGGCCGTAGCCTGTCCATGGATGGGTTTATATTATCTCGAGCTCTTCCGTGCCACGAGGGCACGTTAAGCCGTCTTTAAATGACACTTTTAAGCCAAGTCTGTCGGTCGACGTTGCTTAACTTGCGTTTACGATTAGATTGACACTCGCAACGACTATCTACTTACATATTACGACGACATACTTTGACGAGCTCGGTGGTCGAATGGTTAGCAATGGCCACTTTGACTTCGAGGTCGCGGGTTCGATTCCCGCACAAGACAAACATTTGTGTGCATGAACATTTCTGTTTGTCTGCTCTGGTTGTTTTCTATGTAAGTACATTTATCAGTTGTCTAGTACCCATACTACCCATAACACAAGCTTAGTGCTTAATTTGGGACTAGATGGCGCTGTGTAAAATTGTCCAGAAATATTTATTTATTTATATATAACAGATCATAATGGCGTTGGTAGTAATAAAGGTGTAACGTGATTTAAGATGTTAAAGACTTAATTAATAATATGTAATAGTTTTAGATAGTTCACCCTGGTAGACTCCAGGAAGTTCCTAAAGAGTTGGTGCACTAAGCCTATAAGCATACGGCCTGCCTAATGCGAAACTGTCGATGCACGCTTGCAACAGATACTAAAAATATCCATTGACGTTGAATGTGAGAAAGTTATGTAGGTTATTTGTCCTCCGTATATCAGAAACTCGGTCTGCGGCGCGCGCATCAATCTCAATCTGCTAACGTGCCTTTTAACCACTGAGTCACTGTGACTCACTCGTAGTACAGTTGGCAAAATTATTTTACAGAAATCATAGAACATAAATAAGTATTAAACCGAAGGAGGTGATTATAAATAACTTAAATTCACTTTCACAGATAGTGTGATGAAAGTGAATCTAAGCTCTGCGGATTTAGAGTAGTAATGATTTAGATACATGTTCTTATATTTAATTTGTATGACGTTTCTAAGTGCTTTATAAAGTCCAAGGAATAAAGATATTTTGACTTTGACTTTATATTCTACATAATGATTTATAAAATATAACCCGCTTTGTTTGTAAGATTTGTTTGTAATAAGATTTTAGAGCAATTGTCATATTTATTTTACATTGTACTAGAAAATTTACTGCATCGAGATGTTTTATGAATTGTATACTTGTCAAATCATTCATTAATATCAATTTTTATTGAGAGCAGAATACCATTCTTATCTTGCTTCATTTTCGGTAAACTTAGAAGTTTCATAAAGTTATACTAGAATACCAAACGTGACTATTATGAAATCGAGACTAGATCGGAACTGAATGGTGACAAAATTTTAATTGCGGGTATTGACCCTATAGGCTCAACATTTGCTATTCTTTAAATATTTTCTGTTTCATAATGTCATACATGAACACCAAATGTGACAACTTATGAGATCGAGACTAGATCAGTACTGAATTGTGTCAAAATTTGAATTGCGAGAATCCCTTGGGCACAACATTTGCTGTTATTTTAAACGTTTTGTTTAATTTTGTGATACAAGGAAACGTGACAATTTCGAGATCGAGACAAGATTGAAAGTAATTGGAACTGAATTTTGACTACATTTAATTACAAGACAAATGTTTGAACACAATATTAGCTATTCTTCAGAATACTTTCTATATCATATTATAATACGAGAATACTAATTGTGGCAATTGTGAGATCGAGACTAGAATGGAACTTGACTTTTGACTACATTTAATTATAAGACAATTGATTTTTGGGCATAACATTTGCTATTCTTCAAAATACTTTGTAAGCCAACTGTACACTAAACATATTTACATAAAGAATCTCATTTGCCTTAAAAGTAATGTCCTTAGGTCGAATGTCGTCATACGTTTTATATCTTTTATCTCATTGCAAGCTTTCTCCTTGTAAAGTATTTGGGATGCGCATGCGTGAAATATCTCTACTGTTTCGCGCACTCGAAATTGCATACATTGCACCCAGTAATAATATTACAATTGAAATGCAACATTAACACCTTTAAATAAGTTTCAATTTCGTATACTTAATTATTGAGTGTGTATCCGAAAATATAAATTGGCCAGTTAAATTAAAATCATCTTAAAACTAAAGGACTTAAAGTCCAAATCGGTAAATTAGGTTAAAGGCTACATAATCCGAAAATAAATTTGCAGTGTGCGTTCAAAAGTAGACTTTGAAATAAGAGGAGTAAAGTTATTTGTTGTGAATTCAGTTTGAGAATGAAATGTGTCCCGTTCACTAATCGTAATTTTTTTTTATTGTTATTCCTTCGACGGTTGTTACTGCGGTCTGTCTGTCGCTTGATCGAATTTAAATTGAGATTCTGAATTAACTAGATATTGAGACTGATCTGGAGACAGTTATACATTTTGTTCTAAATATACCACCGCCCCGGGTACGCTCGGATACAATTATGCATGTGAAAAAAATATTTAATTTCTTGCACCATTAAGTTACAGGCAGATGGGGAAGAAGGTCCTAGAGTGGAGGCCACATATGGGGCGACGAAGAGTGGGAGGCCCCGTCTGTAGATGGACCGACGACCTCATGAAAGCGACTGGATGTGAAAAACAAGGATCGCATATGGTAGAAAGTATTGGGGAAGGCTTAGGCCTGGATTAGTCCAGCAGTGGGTAGATAAAGTCTGATAATGATGATGATGATGGCCCCTAAGCTGCGGTTTCACTTAGTGTTCTGAACGAGCATTTGTTAGTCCGCGCTTAAATGCATACGTTCAGAAGTTTTGGTGGTCGATCTACCGATCCAATCAAGCGTGTTAAATGCATTCGATAAATCGAACACCAAAAAACTTAGAATATCTGTTCTCTACATTCGGACAGAGCAAATGTTCTGAGCTTTTTCGTTCACTACGAACATTTGTTTTGAACGAATGCTCGTTGAGAACACTAAGTGAAAACGCAGCCTCGGGCTGCATTTTCTGTAGATAGCGACAATCGGGAGTGGAATAAAATACGCAGCTGAACCTAGCTGACTTTTGTGAACAGGCCGAGCGGTACTACTATACTTATTATTCTTGAGTTTTTAGAAAAAGATAATGCTTAAGTTTAAATAACCTCACAGATGAGAGGAAATTTCAGAATTACCAGACAAGTTATCACGACCTGTCGGGTAAATACGACCGTCCGAACGGAGTCGGAACTTTCCGAGTAGCTAATGCGTCGTGTGTTTACGAATATGCATCCAGTACAGAGAGACCCTATTATCCATATGTTGAAAGTTCGCCACCAAAATAACATATTGCGACCAAACGCAAAGTCTGTCGCCGTATAGCTCGCCTTACGCTTATATGATGCCAAGCATTTCCGCCGTGGGTGTGAACGAGTTAAGTGAATTTCATCAAGTACATAATGTGTTTATATGAAGTTATTGCTGAGTGCCGGCCATATTGAACGATGTCGTATAATAAGTATAATAAGTCGATGTCGTATAAGGATCACATTTGGTGGAAAGCATTGGGAAAGGCCTATATCCAGCAGTGGGTAGATACGGGCTGATGATGATGATGTATAATAAGTAGCACCGGATATAGAAAACTGAGGGTTATTTTAAGACATTTCAGTAGAAAATTATGTAAAGTGTACAATCAGTGTATCTTGGTGAGACCAACTTACGGCACTGATTTTTGATTTGTGTTATCAAAAAGAATTGCCGAATTTCATCTGCAACGATGGACTGCTATGCCTTGTTTAGTAGCGTAATACCTAATAGGTAGATGGCGCCACACTGCAGACGCCACACTGGACTTCACAGCAGTAAATATAAAATGTAAAAATTCGCCACCGTCACAAACCTTCCTGATAGCTCAGTTGGATGAACACTCGACTCCAACGGTAATCGAGAGGTCATGCGTTCAAATGCCACCTAGGCGGGGGAGGTTGACCGGAATCAACTATTCCATCATCATCATCATCTCAGCCATTGGAAGTCCTCTGCTGGACACAGGCCTCCCCTCTAGATCTCCAATAAGAACGGCTTGCATCCAGCGCGATCCTACGGTCTTAATGAGGTCGTCTGTCCACCTTGTGGGTGGACTTCCTACGCTGCGCTTGCCGGTACGTGGTCTCCACTCAAGAACCTTTCGACCCCATCGGTCATCCGTCCTCCGTGCTATGTGCCTATCAACTATTTAAATAATAATTATCACGGATATAGTTGCAACAGTCGCATGGTCGATATGGTGGCCATCGTAAAACGTCAAAATTGAAGACAGGCAGGACTCACTGCACGGATAAGCAAAGACCAAAAAATTCCTTGAGATTCCAGAGGTACCACTGGAAACAGACGGCTGTCTGAAAGATGAATCAGCGATATCCGACAACAAGCAGGTCGATGTCGAATTGGATGAATACGAGTAAAAAGATTTGGAGGAGACATGTGTCCGAAGATAGACTGCTAACAGGATATGAGCGATGGATGGAGATTGAAGTAAAACAGTTATTGATTGGCATCATGCAGGTATTGTCCTTGTATTACCAAAATGGTCATAGAGGGCCTATTTACAATTTACATACGAGGTTTTCAGACCGTTTATCATGGTGTCGTCTCGCTTGTATTAGTCAGGCGTAAGTTAGACAACATTACGGTAGAGTCTGAATACCTCGACTTCTATTAGGTATTGTTGATGCTTTTAATTGTTGGCACTTCATGGAACACTATTAACAAATTGTTATTAATAAATCACCTGTACTGTTCCACTTTTCAATCAATTTAAGATGAAGTACATACAATATTGTTGATGCTGTTTATTGTTGGCACTTGGTGGAACATTGTTAACAATTTGTTTTTAATAAAGCACTTGTACTGTTCCACCCAATTCAAAGTTAAGTGGAACAGTACAAGAGCATTACTAATAACAAATTGCTTACATACAAGTTCAGTATCGTCTGAATCTTATAGTTTTTTTTATATTTAGCCGGCATTGATAATTTGTGGTCCAGCCTTGTCTGAGGTCAAGCTGACCCTTTAGCCCTTCTTCCTTCAATTTAACGGCATTGTTCAGCGCCATATCATTACGTCAACGGTGAAATACCATAAAATAAGTACAGATCGCTAGTATAAACTACATAAAACCACATAGGTATGTCCTGTTATTATTAATTATAATTATGGCGACTGCATTATTCTAAGTATTCCTTCAATTGCCTGATAAGCTGTTCTCGGAACGGTTGTATTATTGTGGTCGGGAATGGTAGGTACTTCTGATGTTATTTACATTATTAGTAAATTAGAACCTAGTATCTGGGAAACCAAGCTATTAGATATGAAGTACTTATAAAAGCTTTCTTTTTTGAAATAGATACACCTGATTCTAGTCTGAAAACTTTGAAAGCGAAAACTAACGGAACAGGGCCACCACACATTCCCACCACCAGACTCGGGGGTAAAACTACGGCTGCCTTGGAAATCACAACGAGTTTAATCAGAAGAAATTAGTAGGCCCACCACACATTCCCACCACCGTATCTCCTGTGTAGACAGGATTAACAGCGGCAATCACCAAAAATAGGCAATGAACAGTCTAGTCTATTGAAAACCGGGGGGTAAAACTACGGCTGCCTTGGAAATCACAACGAGTTTAATCAGAAGAAATTAGTAGGAGTAAGAAGCTTTTGGAATTTGACTTCCCCTCTTAGCAATGTGAGAGACAGCAATATGGCAAATAAGGCATTAAAAGCCCAAAGATAGGCTAGAGCGAAAACTAATCTTTCGATGTGTGTGTATGATGTTTCGATGTGATGTGATATAGGATAGATTTTATTACAAAAAAAGTAAATGCGGGCGAAGCCGCGGGTGAAAGCTATATACATATATATACGGTATATTTTCTTCTCTAGGTTTTAACGATTTTATTTAGTTGATGTATCTATTATTAAAATAGATTGTCTATTCCAGGCCTTCCCAACCAGTGGCTCGTAAAGAGATCATAAGTGAGACCAAACATATTCGGACAGGAATAAAAAATCAAAGGCCTTTTTCTAATAACCATTTCTAGAACCTACCAAGAATTCTAGAGGATTATTGGATTCCTGTGAGTAAATGAGGCAAAAATAAATAAATAAATAAATATTTCTGGACAATTTACACAGCGCCATCTAGCCCCAAATTAAGCTCAAAGCTTGTGTTATGGGTACTAGACAACTGATAAATGTACTTAAAATACATTTTTTTTGTAAATACATACTTATGATACATAGAAAACACCCAGACCAAAACAAACAGACATGTTCATGCACACAAATGTTTGTCTTGTGCGGGAATCGAACCCGCGACCTCGGAGTCAAAGTGGCCATTGCTAACCATTCGACCACCGAGTGGTCAAACTAGGAAGGAAGGAGTTGCTGCGATGGCAACGGGGTTGGCAGCGAGCAAGAATTACGAAGACGAGCCCGGTGGTCTAATGGTTACCCATGGCCATTTTGATTCCGACGTCGCGGGTTCGATCCCCGCATACGTTTGTGTGTTTGTGTGCATGAACTGTACATGGTCTGGATATTCTCTATGTATTATATTATGTATTTACAAAAAATATATATTTAGATAGAATATCAGTTACCTAGTAACCATAATACAAGCTTTGTTTAGTTTGGGACTAGATGGCAGTGTGTAATTTGTCTTATTTATTTATAATTATATTTATTTATAAATTATACATAAATATTTTTATAATCCGCGAAGACTCAAGGTAAAAAATGTTTTGAACCCCTGGTCTATGGGAACCATATGCGTGACGAACGGTGTTGTCGCACACGACATTTTACAAACAAGGGGCCAATTAACCCTCGCGACACGTCAAAGGGTTAAGTACAGGTTGTCGTGGGACGATTAGACCCCATTCCATTGATTTTTCATAAAATTGTTTTCAATTAAAATGAGAAATAGCTTATAATTTAGTGATTTCCATTGCTAAGTGTATAATGAGGTAATTGTCACGTACGTTGTTCGATTAATCCTTTGTGTTATAGTTTAGATACTTGTTGACTAATGCTTGACCCTGCTTCGTCTGGACATGTCTTGTAATGTCGAAATATTACCTACCTAAAACTTATTGACAGTATTTTTTCTTCATACATCAATTATATCAAAGTTCTATTCGCTAATCTGTATTTTGACATTTTCTTATGATTTCATGACATTCTTTATATTTATTGACATTCTTTTTAATCTAATTCTCATTGTTTTCTGTTCGAATTCAATTTTGAAATGCAAATGACACTCAGTGCCAAATTATTGTAAAATCTTAAATGATGATTAGATTCAAATGTTTATGTTCCTAAGCCAATAAGGCGATACATGGGTTGTTCCTACTGTTTTATTCATATTTAACACCAATGGGTACAATAGTTCCCATGTTTATGAACAAATAAATGAGTTATGAATTCGAATTATGATTATTTAGAAAATATATCGACCGACGTCGTAAACAACAACAATATAATTCCAATTTTCGCAAAATTCACGTAGCGTTATTTTTCAGAACGCACTCAATTTTCCCGTGTAATAACCAGGTGGCGGGTTAACCCTGCATTTGACGGCGCCCGCGGCGGCACATCAAAGGAAATATAAATGTATGAATTGTTTAGAACTTTAGAGAAAATTCGCCCCCGGCCGACCCCAACTTATACATAATATATTTTTGTTATTATAATTTTGTGCGGGGAATTATATTAATTGTAATTTAGTTTTTCTTTTTACTGGTTAAAAGGGTTTTCCATTTTCGAATATAATTTTACTGTTGTTGGTAAATGGTAAATTAAGATACCTACAGAGTTTTTTTTTATATATGAGAGGGGGGGCAATTGGGGCAAACGATCATGAGGGTCACCTGGTGTAAAGTAATCACCATCGCCCATGGAGGTCAGCAACGCCAAAGGGTCGCCAAAACGTTGCCAGTCTATACTCCTTCCTTTCTTTCTGGTGACCTCACTCACTCGCAGGAACACAACAACCCTCAAGGGAATTGTTATTTGGCTGCGGTATTCTGTGAGGTACAACTTCCCCAATCGAGCAGCTGAAAAAATACGCTATGCCCTACCTCTCTTTTCGCCAGAGCCTTGCTTGTCGGTCAGCAGGGTGGACCACAAGCAGGTGAACGGTATTAGATTTATTAAATTATGTTTATATAATAAGCAATCACTGCCTTAACACCCCTTTTAAGAGATGTAGGGTATAGCGTAGTTGTAAGCTGCCCGATATGCAACCAAACAATAATTCCCTTGAGCATTGTTGTGTTCCTGCGAATGAGTGAGGTCACCAGAAAGGAAGGAGTTCTTGCGTTGGCGCCGGCAGTGGCGGCACGCGAGCGATATTTCATGTTGCGACTGTTAATATGGCTACGGAAACTGCTTCACATCAAGCGGGCCGTATGCTTGTCAGCCACTCGATGTGGTATAAAAACACCCCAGTAAAAATAAATCGCTAATATTTTTTTTACGTGATTATTAATTATTAATAATTCCATACATAACAAATCGGTAATGAAATTTAATATGAGGAAAACTGTAATTTTTTTGTATATTTTTTCTCATTATATTTTATTAAGTTAAATTATAAAGCTTATTCAATACTCGTGTGATATATTTTTTTGATTAATTTTATATTTAGTGAATATTCCTGTTTTTCAAAAATAACTACATATATTATTACAACTGTGAGCCCATCATAATAAAACCATCTACAAAACACAAAATAAGATATATAATACACATAGACAAAGAAAATAACTTATATTTAAATAAATATAAAAGACTAACGGATTCGCGAAAAAGAAATATATTGAATGAAGAAAAAACCCGCTAAGTTAAAATGGAAATAAACAAAATTATATTGCCTTCAGACATGAGTGAACATCAAAAGGAAAAACTAATGCGTGGTGCGGCGGGTAGACGTTGTCATTTTCCTGTAAAATATTAACGGGGGTTGGGAGCCGTCAGGGCTGCCACCAGCACCAACTTTGTCAAACTTGGACAGTCTATTTTATATAAACGCTATGTACTCTACGTAACAACATAGTCGCATCTGTTAAGTTGACAATATACCTACTGTGTTCAACTACAAAGTTACTATTATTTAACAACGTTATTACTAATACCAGTCAGGATTAAGTTTTATTATTGTTTAAACTAGTGGTCGCCCTGTGGTCGAAATTCGACCATAATTAATTTAAATTATGACTTTAACAATAAACAAAGATTATATATGCGTGTGTGTGCCAAATAAATGGTAGTGTGTGTATTTTTTTTTATTCATTAAATGTATTTTTATGCATAATTTTAAAAATATATTAACATTTTGCATTCCTTCTCTTTCATACTCTTCCTTCCTCGAAATTTTCACTTCCTCGAATATTTATGATGCAAAATTAATAAAAATATTTTTCGTTTACGACAGAAATAATCCAAGATTGTAAACTCTGAATTTAGATGATGCGACTATGTTCTAGGGGTCCGTTGTTAATTTTTTTCATAAGTTGACTATAGTGATCTTTTTTTAACATTTTTACTGCGTATTTTCTGTTTAATTAACTATTTTCACATTTATGTTTCTTTTTTTTCATTAGCATCTGCTAGCCTACTATATACATGTAATATTATGTATTGTATATTATATATTTAGAGAATCTTTTGTAAGTACTTTCATTTAATTATATTGAACACGACTATATTATTGACCTTAAGAAGGCGGCTGGAAAAGTCTGGATGTGGAAGGCCAAGGATCGTAATCGTCGAAAGCATTGGAGAAGGCTTATATCCAGCAGTGGATAGATGCAGGCTGATGATGATGATGATGATTATGACTATATTATGTCGTTCTTATTAATTTTATAAATGCAAAAGTAACTCTATCAGTTTGCAAGATGGACACCACAACACTATTGCGAATTTTTTCATGGAGAATTTTTTTTTTAACTTAAGCATGACGGAAGAACAGTGAAGTCCATTACAGTCCCGAAGGTAAGACTACGGCTGCCTTGGAACTCACAACTCAAATATTGAACTCTGTTATTCTTCCCTACATCGACGCCGCAAATCAGAACTTATTTACAAAAAATATAAGTCATATTTATCTAATCGACATAAAATTACTACGACCAAAGAAGTTAATTGTCACAAAAGTTTTGTGGCAATTACCATTTCAAGATTGCCATTTATTTGACAATCAAGTCTCGAATAGATCTCGAACAACCCTATGTATTTTACTTACTACTATAAATATTCCGGCCATTACAAGAGTTAAAATTCTCGATATGAGAAATCGTCTTCAAATATCGATAAGGTGACAGTTTGACGCCCTTCAAACCTATCATTATTATCTCGATATATTAAATTGAATATTTGGTGAAGTATCGACAACTTTTGCCAACCCTATATTTGCCGTAGGGTGAGCCCTGTCATTCCAGGGTTAATACGGGCTAATGCGCTATTCTCTTTATAAGTACGATTGCTCGAATTATCTGACTTAACGAGTGAGACGTCACTCGTTTAGAAAAAGACATTATTCTTTGTAAAAATTGACGCCGAAAAAATTTTTTTGCACATGTGAATGTAACTTGGAAAATTTATGCAATTTGTAATTAAACTATAATTTTTATATTGACTTACTCGAAAAGATTTGGAGTGTTGGAGTGTTATGTTTTCGAAATGAATGAATGAAATGTTTTGCAGATTTGTGTTTTGTGTAACTTTTGAATGCTTTAAGCTTTAGTCAATTTCGAAGTGTGGTATCATTAAAGTAGTTATCTAAGTGTATTAAGAAGCCCAAATCTAGAAACCTAAATGGACAAATCCATTCAAGAATGTTATCAAAATCGGTTTAATAATTTAGCAGGGAAAATAAAAACTGATTTGTTGCTTTTTGCTGTTACATTATTAGTAATATTATCACTAGTATTAGTGAATATGTACATGAGTTGGAAGAGTTTTGTGTCTTTAGTCCACAATGTCTTTGTTTGCTAAACTGTATTTCACACAAAAGCAATAGGAAAATATTAATACATCAGCGGAACAATAGCATATTTAGAACCTTTTTAATTCTATAATAAACTTTTAAACTTTCGCGTTGCATGATTGAAATTATAATAACCACGGGAATTAACGCGATCATGCATGTAAGGTAGTATTACATACCTTTTTTATTGTCTGACGTTTCTTGACTTTTTAATCTTGATTCGAAGGAAAGTAACGCAGGAGTCATCCGAACGTCAACACGCAAAGCGTCAACATTTTGAATTAATTTGTATACGTATTAGTGTTTTGAGTGGGTATGTCCAAAATCAGAGTCCCCGAATAACGCAGACGACAGTCGACTTCACGAAACTGAAACTGTTCCCTAAGATCAGTGTTTTTCAATCTCTTTCTACGGGACTACGGGACCCTTTACAAGTTTAAAATGACTGGCGGCCCCCTCCCCTCCCGCTCTCCCTCCATGAAACTTCAACAATTCAGCTGGCTATGAAAGCTTTAAATTGTTAGTGCCAGTTGGTAACTTTGTTCGTAGAGGAGTTCTTTAATGGTGAATTAATATAAGAATTAAGAAGAGATTATCTCTTCTTAATTTTTATGCAACCGTAAAAAGATTTGCTTAAAGAGTTTAGTTGATAACTTATTGAAAAATAATAAGGCCAGCTTACTTTTATTATTGTAGCGTATAATCTACAAACATTTGCATTATTCCCGCGACCTTTCGAATGTAATTTGGCGACCTTCTTGGGGTCACGACCTACAGTTTGAACATCACTGTCTTAGATATAGAATGGCCGACGGATTTAATAGCACGTTGAAAAGCAGAGTGAGTATGTGGAAGTCTCTCCGAAACTCCGAAGCCTACCTAATAAGAAGCAAACGGATCTGCTTGCAAAAACGTGAAACATGGTCACATTTACGCAAGCTAAACACATATTTAATACATTCTGTAGACGCTCTAATTTATCAAACAGCTCTTCAGTTGGGTCCAGATAGACCGCAATTTAGTTAATTTGAGATAAAGATTTAAATAAAAACACAATTCGAAAAGGGTTAAGAATAAAAAAAAGAAATATACACACATATTTATTTTACCTGTACCCAAAAACATTACGACTTTTTTGGACAGTAATGTGGAACGATCGAACGATCCCCTACGAATGGAAAATAGTCTAACGTAAACCTGTCTACGTATTATTTATTACGTTAACAATCACGTAAATGCTACGTAAAACAAGAATATTATCTATACCATCCTAAACAAAAAATAAAACAATAGTCATTAATTATTTTTTAATCTCAATAACAAATTATAATTCGAACCGTTTATCGAGACAATATAAATCTCACTATAAATCGCGTGAGTCACTTCATCGCCTCGTCTAATCATTTTCCCATACTGATGAAAAAACTTGGTCCGGTCTCTCCGGCCCGGCCGATACCGTGTGCTTGCTGCAGGGTTATCACTCGCAAAATAAAATATTATACCAATGTTTTTTCTGAAAGCAAATAATTGAGAGAAAGTAATTAAGTGTTTCGATTTTGATTAGTTTATTAACCCCTCATGTGCCGCGTCCTGTCAATTCTGTACCAAGTGTAATACCCACTATGGGATTGCGGCACGTGTAAGGTTAAGTGTTTCGATTTTTGAAAATAACAATCACATTGTTCCTTTTTATTAATAAATAAATAATAAATAAATATTTCTGGACAATTCACACAGCGCCATCTAGCCCCAAAGTAAGCGAAGCTTGTGCTATGGGTACTAGACAACTGATAAACATACGTAAATACATTTTTTTTTAAATACATACTTATGATACATAGAAAACACCCAGACTAAGACAAACAGACATGTTCATGCACACAAATGTTTGTCCTATGTGGGAATCGAACCCACGAGCGTTGGTGTCGAAGCCGCGTCATTGACCGCTACGCCACCGAGCTCGTCGATATTTGCTATGTATGTGCAAGTAACAATACAATACAATACAATATACTTTATTGCACCAATAATAAAATACAAACAAAAGTACATACAGAATTAGAGTACAAAGGGCGGCCTTATCGCGATGCGATTTCTTCCAGGCAACCATATATATTACATTAACAATGAACAAAAGCAAAAAAGGTAGGTGGCGCAGTGTAATAAAAGTAAATGATATAATAAGCTATTGTGAGAAAGGTCTCATAAATAAAAATAAATAAATACACGTATTAACATATATAAGATACATACCCATATACATACACAAATATATACATACAAATATATATATATATATATATATACATATATACACATATATACATACACATATACATACACACATACATACATACACATTATTAAAGTTAATGAATATAACGAAATCAGAACAAGGGACATACAAAACAGGCGCTTAAGTTATAGGATTATATACAGTAAACATATACAGACAATTAAACAGAATTCAGTGAAAGGTAATAAGCTTTTACAAGAGTTTTAAAGGAAGTAAGAGTTTGAGCATTCCGAATATTCAATGGCAGAGCATTCCAAAGACGAACCGCTTGAACCGAGAACGACTTTGAGTAAAATTGACTAGAATGAGTAGGCGTTTTAAGGCGAAGGAGAAGGCTACTACGTAACGCACGACCTTGCGTCTCAGTATGGAATACAAAGCGATCTTTTAAGTAGTTAGGTGTAGATGGATTGAAAAGGACAGAATACAGAAGGGAAACTATATGCCAGTTCCGGCGAAGTCTTATAGGGAGCCACTTGAGCCGAGTGCGAAATTCGGAGACATGGTCATATTTGCGAAGTCCAAATATGAATCGGATACAAAGATTTTGAAGACGCTCAAGTTTGTTAAGTTGATCTTCAGTAAGATCAAGATAACAGGAATCGGCATAGTCGAGGATAGGAAGAAGTAACGATTGAGCCAACGCAACTTTGGTATCTAGTGGCAGGAAATTCCTTAACCTCCTTAGAGAAGAGGCGGCACCAAAAAGCTTTTTACTAATACTAGCAATTTGTGGAGACCAGGAAAAGTTACTATCAAATATAACTCCTAGGTTTTTCACTGTGTTACTGTATTTAATAAGAGTTCCATTGAAAATTACAGGACTAAGGCTATCGCAATCGATTTTAGTTATTAAACGTGAACTACCCATAATAATTGTTTGTGTTTTAGATGGATTCACAATTAGGCCATGCGATTGACTCCATTTGGCTATGCGTGAAAGGTCTTCGTTCATGGTTGATATTGCCCTAGGTACCTGAGTCAGAGGAGCATTTGTATATATTTGAAGGTCATCTGCATAAAGATGGCAGGAGCAGCGAAGATCTTTTGTAATGGAATTAATGAATAAGGCAAATAAAAGAGGAGACAACACGCCACCCTGTGGGACGCCAGCACCAATAGAACACCATGCAGAAAATGTGTTATCAATACGCACGCGCTGGCGACGCCCAAACAGGTAAGAATGAAACCAACCAATTACCATTGGAGATATGTTGAGAGAACGCAGCTGCAACAACAATACATCAAAATCAACAGTGTTGAAAGCATTGCTGAAGTCCAACAACGTCAATACCGTAAGGTGTGAATTGTCCATGTTAGAACGGATATCATCTGTAATATTCACAAGTGCAGTAGTCGTGCTATGACCAGGACGGAAACCAGATTGGAAAGGGCTAAGGATTTGATTTTTATTTACAAAATTACTTAATTGCTGCTGGACCATGCGTTCAAGAACTTTGGATAAAAAGGGGAGAATAGAGATCGGCCGAAAATCAGAAAAAGTTAAAGGATTGGGTTTTTTGGGAACAGGGACAATGTGGGCATTTTTCCAAACAGCAGGAAAAACTCCAGAGGTAATAGAATTGTTAAGGATAAACGTGATAACGGGAAGAATAATATCAAGGATGGGTAGTATCATAGCACGACTAACGCTGTCATCCCCCACGGCATTTGAGGCCACCGAACGTATGTTCTTCTCAACATCACAACTGGAAAACTGAGTAAACGAGAAGGGTGGATAATCTGGAGTTGGCAGTGATGAAAGAAAGTTAAGAGTATTAGTTTTTGTGCTGCTATCAAAAGCAGCAGACGAGGAGAAATGACTGTTAAGAGCCTCTATATCGACGTTATATATCTATAGTAACGTATATTCTATCTATGTAAGAGCTACATTTTTTTATTATTAAAGCTGATTAATACAACACTACCAGACTTTTAAAGTATTATTTTATATTTTCGTTCACGATAACAAAATAGAAACACCCGTTGCGAACAGATAACCTTAACCAGATATCGACAGACTTCTCTACGTAAGCAACTGAGAAATTCACTTGAATTGTGTATGCAGCACCCATAAGGACAATGCTCGTAGCAACCCTAACGATAGAATCCGTAGGTAGGTATAGTTGGAAACGCAATAAGTCTATTTTAATTACCAACGTCGATATCGGCAGATTCCTGTCTTGCCTACTCGGGAGCTGTGCTCTACTAGCTCTAGGGAAGAGATCTAGTCGATGAAAATATATCGATAAAAACTGAACGATCTACAATATTTTTTTTATACCACGTCGGGTGGTAGACAAGCATACGGCCCGCCTGATGTTAGGCGATTACCGTAGCCATATAAACATGAATATCGCTCAATCGCCGCTGTCTTCGCAGCCAAACCCAATATGACAAATTTGACATTAAAAGTCTTGAAAGAGATGGCTAATCAAGTGAAGCTGAACTGCCTTGCACCACGGATGATTAAACATACACTATTGGGGACCTACAATTGTTAGTTGTCCCCAAACATTCCAGTAATATGAATTACGTAATTACGCTGAGTTTTTATATGTATATTACAGCAAATCGTGTAATATACTTACAAAATATAAGTAGAGAGCGCAAGTCCTGAAAACAGTTGCAACGGCTGCGTTGAATTTTTCCGGATTGCAGGACGCAGACCACGTTCAGGGTGGCAACATAAGATGTGGCAGAACTATTTTCATATTTAATAATATATATAATAAATGCTCTTGGACAAATTACACAGTACCATCTAGTTCTCGATATAGCTCTCAGATTCAGCAAGCTAAAGTCGCAGTGGGCCACGTCTGCTGAGTCAGCGATGGCAGATGGGCGAGGAAAGTCTTAGAGTGGAGGCTACGCATGGGGCGACGAACCCTAAGAAAGCCCCATCTCTAGATGGACAAAAGATCTCAAAATAGTGGCTGGTAGTGAATGAATGCGGAAACCGGAGTTAAGCAAGTCGTCCAACGTTGCTTAACTCGCGTGTTCAATTAGACTGACTGACTGATGAAGTAGCTCGATGGAGTCGTTATACGTATAACGACTCTATCGAGCTACTTCATTCCAACATAACAGTCATATGTATTTAAATAGATTTCTTTTCTGTAAATACATACTTATAATATACAGAAAGCACTCAAGGCAAACAGACAATATGCATATGCACACAAATGCATGTCTTGTGCGGAAATTGTTACCACGACCTCAGAATCAAAATAATCATTGCTAGCCATTCGACCAACGAGCTAGTCGTTTATCTCGTCAACATTATAGTACTATATTCCCCAAGATTACATCTATCAATAGTCAATAGAGGCTCATCTACATTTTAACAATCCAATACAATAGTAAAAAAATCTAAACAAAAATTACATCACTTCGACATCGATGACCGATTCAATCAAGGTGTCTCGCCACTATCTAACACAAACAAGACTCGATAACGAGGTGAAATATTCACGTTGCAAACGCTATATAATCAGCTAGACGTTTGTCCTGCTCACTCCTGTGCAATCTTATGGTGTGATGGGAGAAATGAAAAAGACGGCACGCGACCGTCGGCACGTACAAAGGGGTCGCGTTCTCTTTGATCTTGCCGCGCGCGTGCGTACTGCTACGTATATGTGTGAGTATGCAGATGAGATGGCAGTGAGAATTTGATAATTGCAAAGATTTATATGTGAAATATAGGATATTGTTATGGGCGTATTAGAGGGCGAACCAACACCGTCTTTTGAGCTTTATTAACGTGAGGAGATCGAATGATTTTGAAAAGATATTTGAATCTTTGTGTTTAATAGATTTCTTTTATGAATTTGGACCAAAATTGTTTTCTTATATAATACTACCATGGAATGTCTACGTTATAATATCGACACTTACCATCAGACATGTCGTATGTTTGTATAAAAAAATGTCAGACAATTTTATAAGTCAAAGTATAAAGTGCAACTTGTTACGTCAGTTACATGTGCCATGTTATGACTTTGTTTTTGTATGGCTTGATAAGTCCACGTATATACGAGTAGATAAATAACTCTAGAGTTTACTGTTTTTTTATTAGTAGTTCGCACATTTATAATGACGAACCCGGTGGTCGAATGGCTAGCAATGGTTACTTCGACTCCGAGGTCGCGGGTTCGATCCCCGCACAAAACCAAAAATTGTGTGCATGAACATGTCTGTTTGTCTTGGTCTGGGTGATTTATATATATTACAAGTATATAAAAATGTATTTAAGTACATTTATCAGTTGTCTAGTAACCATAACACAAGATTTGTGCTTAATTTGGGACTAGATGGTGCTGTGCAATTATTGCCCAGAAATATTTAAATTCATTTTTAATTTATAAATTAATTGTCCTTCGTCCAGTAACTTCATCGTGCTGCCTGTTGCGTTGACTGGAAGAGATCTCTCTTGGAGATAATGCTTATCTCTACAAGAGATCTCTTTAAGCTCATCTTTGTACACTTTTGATGTAAATATGTTGTTTTATACATAAAGATATCAAAATTGCTAGAGATTATCAACCGTTTCATGTTATTTTACAAAAATAGCAACTATATATTTTCTTGTTTTATGTATTTCTTTATGTAGGTAGAACAGTGTTTCTAAACCTGTGGTCCGCGAGTAAGTGTCCGCCTTCGCCATTCTTCTTCACCAACCTTCACATTAAAACAGTATTTTTAGTTTTTATAAAAAAAAAATATTTTTTTCAGTAGGTACTAAAATAAATTGTCCTACCTAAATTTCCTGTATGTTTTATTAAGGATGGTTCTTGATATTGTGCTATATTTTCTAGGGATCCGCGGACCGGAAAAGGTTAAGAAACGCTGAGATAGAGGTTTGAATGAAGCCAATGATAGAGAAGAAGTGGGTGCTTAAACTTCCGAGTACTGTTAAGTTATAGGAGGAGCTCGATGGTCTCTTTGCGCGTGTCTAATCAAACATGCAAGTTAAGCTACGTCGACCGTAAGCCTGTCCATGGATAGGTTTATATTATCTCGAGCTTCTCCATGTTTAAGAGGGCACGATAAGCTATCGGTTCCGGCTGTTGAAAATTGTTGATGGCGGACCATGAAATATTTTTTTTTATAATATCACGGACCACCAAAGATTTGTAAAGGAGCGGGGGAGGGGGGTTTGTATTTATTACAACGCTGAGCATTCCTACTATTTAAAATTACTGAAAAATAAATAGGGTAGGTAACGCTTTTACGCTTCATAATCTTTCAGTTTTTCATTGTTCTTTCGGCCTATCCCCGGGGCTCTACCTAAGCTGAATCCGATTCCCATCGAATAAGTATTTTTAGTACCAGAAATAGGTCTAAGGTAAATCTAAGTTATTGACAAAAAATTATTACTTTGTCGATAGAGCTTTAGGATTGCTATCAGCTAAGTTAAACCACACAGCAACAACTATAGATCTAAACATCAGATTTACATCTAAATTTAAGCCTGAATCTAGGGCGAGGCTGGTGTCTGATTTATGTTTCAGAGAGATCTGTATTTACAGGGTACAACCATTCTAGGAAATACCACCGCAGGCGGGCAGATTGACCTCCAGTTGCTTATATTTTTCACATAATAAAGATTTTCTATTAAAATTCATAGCAAAATTACTTGGAATTTACAACTCTATGAATATAAAAGACATAATAAAAGAATTGGACCGAACATAAAGGTGACACTATAAATTATACCTTACCGTATAATTATTACCGTAAATGGTCATTTAAAATAATTCAGTGAGGTCAGTCATCTGAATATTACTCGTATTAATTTTGTACCTAACGCCCATCTACAAGGAAAAACGTGTTATCTCAAAAAATATTTTGATTTGAACAGTGACAAACGTGGCACCCCGCTGACTGACAAACGAGGCTCTAGCAAAAGAGAACTACCTCTCTTTTCGCCAGAGCCTCTTTTGTTTATGTAGCAGGGTGCACCACGTACAGGTAAGGTTGGCTTTGGTACTAATGATGAGCCCCTTAAACCCCTAAATATACTTAATTAATAAATAAATAAATAATAAATAAATATTGTCAGACAAATTACACAGCGCCATCCAGCCCCAAAGTAAGCCAAGCTTGTGTTATGGGTACTAGACAACTGATAAACATACGTAAATGCATTTTTTTTTGTAAATACATACTTATGATACATAGAAAACACCCAGACTAAGACAAACAGACATGTTCATGCACACAAATGTTTGTCCTATGTGGGAATCGAACCCACGAGCGTTGGTGTCGAAGCCGCGTCATTGACCGCTACGCCACCGAACTCGTCAAAATTATTCAATGTATACTTATTACATAGTTTACTTTCAGATCAAAACTAGCTAAGAGGGGAAGTCAAATTCCAAAAGCTTCGTACTCCTACTAATTCTTCTGATTAAATTCGTTGTGAGTTCCAAGTTCCAAGGCAGCTGTAGTTTTACCCCCGGAACTGCAATGGACTTCACTGTTCATTGCCATTTTTGGCGGTCGCCGCTGTTAATCCTGTCTACACAGGAGACACAGTGGAGCGAATGTGTGAGTTGTGTCACCCCCCGTTCCAGATCAAAACTACGATCATACGCAATGTTTGTAAAATACTGGATTCGAACCTGTAACCTTACAAGTAGCCAAGCGACTCCGTCACTAAGGTCGTTAAACGTTATTGTTAAAAAAAAACATACAAAGTGTGTGTACAAACGGACGCTATCTTTCGTTCGCAACCTATCAAGGCTCATTACGCGTACCAGAAGTGTGGATTACAGTGTTATCACTTATCAGTCATGTTATCACATAATCCATGTACGAGTTACATTACAAGGTTGCCTCTTGCGAACAAAATGATAGGACAATAATAGATTTTTCAATTTAGTTATCAATGTTGGACTAGTTCAGTGACTCATCTTTAGGCTGTATTTCCACAAGCTTGTTTCTAGTCGGAGCGTCTAGCAGCATTCACCAGGCGCCCTACCAGGGTTGCCAAACATAATGTTAAAATAAGTATCATATTTTTACACTTTAATACTGCTTACTGGTATATTAATCGTGTTTTGGAGGGCACGTTAAGCCGTCAGTCCCTGCTGTTATCATTAGATTACAGTCGTTATACCAAGTTAGCCCCCTTACCACCAACTGGTATGAATAAGCATTCTATTCAGTTATTGAATCGCAATAAGAGTTGGTGGTAAGGGGGCAGTGGCCTTTAGGCCAGGCGGCTTGAAAACACTGGCCTCCGCCAACCCACAGTTGAGCAGCGTGGTGGAGTATGCTCTAAACCCCTTCTATTGAGGTGAGACCTGTATCCCAGCAGTGGGATGAATAAGGGTTAATGACTAACTGATCTATTATATTACAATATACCAAGGTACTGTTTTCACCATCTCTGAAGGCGAATTCTCGTAAATATTTTACATTGCAGGATGAAAGTTGATCGAATCGAGATTAAATTATAAACTGATGGAAAATTGGATAGATTTAATTAATTATTTATTATTGCGAGCAGAAAAAAAAGAAAAAATCTTAGTTTTTTTTAGTTTTCGGTCAGATTCCGAATATTATAATATTACACTTTAATTTAAACTTTAAAAGTTTCATACATACGAAGATACGAAATACCAAACGTGACATTTGTGAGAGACTGAATCGGAATTGATCATTAACACTTTAATTACGAGAATTACCCTTAATTATTTTGGTTGCAGTTTTCAGTACGTCAAGCCACATAATCGAGCTTATTTCCTCCCTTATCAAAGTCATCGCTTCAATATTATTAAAACTCACGTGAGACATTATACTAAATTAATTAGATAAATTAAACGGGTCACTCACGTCTTTTTGTCGGGAAAGCCGACTAGTTTCGATCTCAAAAGGAGACCTTCATCAGGGCGAATGTCCAGACACGTCCACCCTTTGTCTCTCGCGCCGGACACAGTTGAGATCGAAACTAGTCGGCTTTCCCGACAAAAAGACGTGAGTGACCCGTTTAAATTATCTAGTCATCGCTTCAGTTTTTCTACTCCGTTTTATTGAAAAACTGCTTCTGCCCGCAGCTTCGTTTCCAATGAATACAGTATCTGAATAAAAAGTATCCTATGTATGTGTTAATCCAGTTAACTTGACTGTATATCAAATTTTATGCAAATCCTTTCCAAACAAACAAATCCGTCCACACAACCATACAAACATTCTCACAGACTTTCACATTTGTATATAATATTAGTAGGATTTTTCAAAAGGCCCGAAAATTTCCTTTTAAAAGCGTCAAAAGACTAATACGAAAAACTAAGGGTTCGCTGAAATTCCGAAGTCCTCGATTTCCCTGCCTATTGTCGTTTCTATTTTTTTCATCTTATTTAGCGCTTTGTCGGCGAGCCCTTTGAAGTCCCCCCCCCCCCCCCCCCCTCCCCCCTTCCTTTCACCCCCCAGTAGGGTGTTACAAATTGCGTCACGCTCGCAGTCTGGGGCGTAAACATGTTGGTACTGTCGTTCGTTAGCCGACTTGGAATTCTTCTGAATTTTGAAAAATTCTTAGTGGGCGGCACAAAAGGAACTTATTGGGGGTCAAACGGATAATAATGGGGGTTAAAGGAACTTACCAATATCACCATCCATAGAGCCAAAACGAAGATCTTAGATACGTCATATATCAAGCCAGACTCACAGAGATTGCATCCAAATAATTGAGGACAGTTCTGTTCCTACCAATGAGGTATGTGAACAAACGTTGCTGCACTGGGTGTAAGTGGTTTTGGGGTGTAACCAAAGCCAACTTCACCTGCACGTGGTACACCCTGCTAACTGATAAACGAAGCTCTGGCGAAAAAAGAGGTAGGGAACGTAATTGTAAGCTGTCTGACTGGGGAATGTACCTCCACCTCCCTCACAGAATACCGCAGCCAAATAACAAGTCCCTTGAGGGTTGTTGTGTTCCTGCGAGTGAGTGTGCAGCGAGGGTGGCGGCGCGCGAGCGATATTTCATGTTGCGAGGGTTAAAATGGCTACGGTAACCTCTTCACATCAGGCGGTATGCTTGTATGCCACTCGACGTAGTATAAAAAAAAACTGGCAGCGGGGATGCCATTGCTTGAGCACAGTCACTCTTTTATATACTCTTGTTTGTTACCAGAAATTGTATGAAAAGGAATTCTATTCGAGTAGGTACTTTTGCTCTTTCCACGATCTGCAATCACATTTCATTCGTTCACTTTCATTAGAGCCATCCATCCACTCCTATTCGCCCTCCCACGTTCATTATATCATCTACCATCCATTTGATGACTCAGCTTGCATTTATTTTTATTTCCATCCGTCTAATGACCGAAAATAGATACTATACAATATGAGTTTTCATTAGGTGCCTAAGTTTAAAATCTTATTTCATTTGGGTATGAAAAATTATATTTATTTTTCCTTTCATAGAAGACTATTCTTTTTGAGTTAAAAGCACAATTTCCAAGTTAGTATTGCGCATGTACAGGTTTCGGAAACTTCTGGACATAAATTTAGCAGTAGTGTCCAGGTTTTACACTAACGAAACATATATAGAGTGATACCTCTGCGATGACTGCTTACCATCAGGCGGGTCGTATGATTGTTGCTTACAAATAAGGTATTTGTATAAACATATACCTATATAAAAGTTACTCGAACACTCACGTTGTTGAGATATTACAATACAAATTCTTTACTGTTCCAAAAAATAACATATTATATGTATACACATAGACAATCAAAAGGCTGCGTTAATACTAGGCAGTTTTCCAGGCATTCGAATTGAAGAATAAATAAATATTCCTGTGGCTATTACACAGCGCCATCTAGTCCCAAACTAAGCAAAGCTTGTACCATGGGTACAAGATGACTGATATGTTCCGCGTAAAAACTTTTTTTTTGTAAATATACACTTATAATATTTAGTTATGTTCATGCACACAAATGTTTGTCTTGTCGCGGGGATCGAACCCGCAACCGCGGTGTCAAAGTTTAGTTAATTTACCAAATTTAAAAGTATAGGGATCACGTTTTAAATATTCCCTTTGCATAAGCTACTATAAATAAAACTCAATCAAATCTAGACTACTAAAGAGCCAATTATAAAAGCATTAATAACAAAAACAAACTCATAAACAATATAACTTTAATAATTCATAACACTGTAACGTATAGCGTTCATAAAAGAGACGCGGGTAATAAATCACAGTTTTCACTGACCTGCCCACGGTTAGTTTTAATATAAATGAGATTATTAGAATGAACGAAAATATAAAACTATTCGCTATGAGTGCGCCATCCATTGCCAAATTGTGTCGCGTTTCTATAAATCAAACAAATATATTCAAACAAAATCAACTGACATACTACCATTCTGTTTAAATTGTCTGTTTCCGTATCAGAAAATAATAATATTTATAAATATTGTGAATCAGACCCATATTACTAATCTATGAGGTGCCAGCACAAAAACTTTTTTGACATTGAAAATGTCTATCAAATCCTTTTCGGCCAATAAGCTATTTTCGCTATATCTCCGAGGATAATTGAGATTTCGCCATGGAACAAGTGTCCCCAGGTTCAGAATTTAATTGTGGTTCCGATAGTGACGGAATTTTGAAAATTGGCTGGATAGTTTTTGAGAAATTTTTAAAATTGTAAAAAAAATCGGGAAAAAAATTCTATCTTTTTTAGGGTTCCGTACCTCAAAAGGAAAAACGGAACCCTTATAAGATCACTTTGTTGTCCATCTGTCTGTATGTCTGTCTGTCTGTCTGTCAAGACCCTTTATCTCGAGAATGCGTGGAGGTATCAAGCTGAAATTTGAACTGTATACTCAGGTCTACGGTCCCATGAAGTCGTAAAAAAATTAAACTGCTAAGTTTACGTAAAAAAAAGTTACGACAGTTTATTCAGCAAAAAAAAACAGATTTCGACACATTCTCAAGGGAATCAAAACCTATAGGGTACTACTTCCCGTTGACCTAGAACTATAAAATTTGGCAAGTAACATCGTTATAGACTACAAGTACAGGAATAAATCTCAAAATTTTGTAATTAAATCATAAAAAATAGGGTCTATATTTTTTTATAGGAGGTCGAAATTTCAAATCGAAGCTACTAGTTCAAATGGGGTATCATATGAAAGGGGTCGATGTGCACATTGCAAAATATATTTTATTTATTTTTTCCGACGCATTATTTCTTATTTATAATGAAAAATATCAAATTTATAATGATCCTACGTACGGAACCCTCGGTGTTTTTAAAACAACTTTATTTACAAAATATTACCATGAATATGGAACAGAATATAACAACTTTAAAACTAAATAATACTAAAAAAAACTAAAATAAATGTAAGAAGTTTGGCCCATGTGACATCGTTCCTAAGATGCTAGCAGCATTACCTTCCTGGATAGATAGCTAAACTGCTCCTTTGGGCGAGGAATGTTCCAGATCTCGGGTCACCAATTACGAGTCGAGCAATCTTTATCCTAATTCTTTTACAAAAGTTTTTGTGATTTGGTAGCAAGCAACAAGGGAGAATTATCAAGCATTCAGACGATTATTAATTAAAACAGAACATTATTCGAAAGATTTTATTTAACTTTTTGCATATCTATTAAAATTATGCAAGTACTATAAAATAAGTTATTTAGTTATCTGCGAAAATGTACGAGTACACAACATAGTTTGATTCATATGTATGTATCTGAAACAATGGTATGAATCTTTCAATAGGTAATTTCAGACGAGCTCGGTGGTCGACTGGTTAGCAATGCCACTTTCACTCCGAGGTTGCAAGTTCGATCCCCGCAGAAGACAAATGTTTGTGTACATAATCATGTCTGTTTGTCTTGGTCTCGGTGTTATCTATGTACGTATTTAAAAAAATGTATTAAAGTATAATATCAGTTATTTAGTACCCATATAAGGGGGCGTCCATAAATTACGTGAGGTGTTTTTTTTTTTTTCTGTCCTTCTCTCCCCCCCATGGTGAGATGTCGTGAGATTTTATTCAACCCCCTCCCCCATCCCCCAATCTCACGTGAGATTTTTCAAAATGTGGGTCTTATGCGTTGGATTATTATTGTAAAAAGAAAAAAAAAATTGCTTCATGCTTTTAATTAAGACTAGTAATCAAAATTGCTGAGAGTTTAATTATAAGATTTGACTCGACCCCCTCCCCCCCTTAAACATCTCTCGTAATTTATAGACGCCCCCTAATTTGTCCAGGACTATTTATTTATTTATTTAATTTAAAAGCTATATTAAACTTATACACCACAACATTAACAAATCTAAGAACTCGTATTATTTCTTGACTTGCAACTTGTAGGTACCAAAAATTATAAATTTAACGACTTAATTTGCACAAATGAGTTAAGAGTCACCTCACGGTTCATTTCATTTAATTATGCGATTCGAATGACCGTGAGTATCAGATGTAACATAAATCTACCAAGAACCTCTTCAAAGAAAAACTTTAAATGTGCATAAAAACGTCAAAAGATTAAATTGATGGCGCCATACGATGCCGACCTGAATTAGTCGCAACGAATGATATACTAACAAATGATGCCGAAACGATTTGTAAAAATACTACGTGGGGACAGCCACCTATCGTTCATATCAAAATTATTTATATAACAGTATTAAAAACGGCCATAGTCATAATATACAACAGATGTGATAGTGAAAATAAGGGAACAAGGAACACAGAGATTAATAAACCAAAAAGAACTGTGTTAGAGTATATATATTTTGATTGAACCCCTAGCTTTTAACTTCTCCGCCTCCACCTACATTAGGGTATGTGATACCAAAATATTCCCAGATTTATAAGAATTTAAATATACAAATAGACTAATCCATCCCAATTTTAAACATACTAAAAAGTTACGTCGTCATTGAAGAACAAAGTCGCTCTTTCGTCTCGAAACAAGATTACAGCCTCTTCATTTTATGGTCGTATAATAAAAACCTAAACTGGGAGCTTTTTAAGAATACACGGTCGGAGATTAATTTTATTGCTAATTGAGCCACAATAAAGAATTTCTAAAAATACTTGTTTGATAACGAGAAATTAGAAGCCATTTCCAAGATCTGATCTATAAAAAGCTTTAGACATTGTTATACTCATTAAATATATTAATGAGGACGTTAATTGTATCTCTGTAGTGAAATTTTAAATGCAATAGCTGTCATAACTACATTTTGCTAGAAACATGAATTTTAATATAGAAAACTCATTAACAATAAAGATTTGAAAGTTCGGCGTAACTAAAGGGCCATGTTTGGGACCACTTTAATTTCTCATATATGCATTAATATAATAAGTGAAGATGGAGGAAATCTTGTTGTTTCGACGTCGAACTACTCGTTTAATTTACTAATTGGTCGTTATTATTCTACATAACGAGCCAATTAGGTCCAATCAATCCCTCATATAGCATTAACATTGTGGGTGCATAATATATTACAAGAAATATGACAGAGCGTTGGCATTTTTAACCGTTGGAGTTAATCGATAGGTTAACTTGATTATTGAACTGGCTGAATAGTTATGTATTAACACATCTATTAAACTATCAAGAAAATCGTTTGAGAAAGACGAGTTTGGAGACCGTAAATATCAAATGAATATCCAACTTAAATATTAAAACTAATTAGAGCACATTATTTTAATTCCACAACGAATTTTATTACGTAGCAAGTTTTTTTTTTACTACAGATTTTGGTCAAGTGTACATGAAATACAATTAAGTTTTAGCCAAATAACAATTCCCTTGAGGGTAGTTGTGTTCCTGCGAGTGAGTGAGGTCACCAGAAAGGAAGAAGATGCTGCGTTGGCAGCGGGGGTGACGACGCGCGAGCGATATTTTATGGCTACGGTAACCGCTTCACATCAGGCGGGGCGTATGCTTGTCTGCTACTTACGAGGGGAGGTCAATAAGTTCGCGGAATGAGAGAGAAGGAGGTTGAAATTAAACACCAAATTATTTTTCCTTTTCAATATATTCTCCTTTAACCCTAATACATTTTTCGGATCTCTCAAATAGCTTGTTTATACCATCGAAAAAAAATGATTTGTCTTTGGTGTCAAAATAGGCCGAAATTGCCGACTTGACTTCATCATCGTCGTCAAATTTCTTTCCACGCAGCTCTTTCTTCATTTTTGGAAATAAATAATAGTCACTGGGGGCCAAGTCTGGACTGTATGGTGGGTGGTTTAATTGTTCAAAGCCGCATCGGTGAATGGCAGCCGTCGCAACATGGCACGTGTGGACGGGTGCATTGTCGTGCAAAAGGAGCACACCTTTTGACAGTTTTCCTCTTCTTTTTTTCTTAATGGCTTCTTTCAATCTTTCCAGTAAAGAAGCGTAGTACTGTCCCGTTATAGTCGCACCACGTTCTTTATAATCGATCAGTAAAATACCTTCTGTATCCCAAAAGATAGTCGCCATGATCTTTCCGGCCGATTGTGACACTTTGAACTTCTTTGGAGGAGGTGTGCCTTTTTTATGCCACTGCATCGACTCTTGCTTCGACTCAGGTTCATAGTGGTGAACCCAGGTTTCATCTCCAGTAACAATCCGGGCCATAACTTCTTCCTTTCTCTCTCCACAGAGCTCCAGAAACTGGTGAGAGCACTCGACACGCTCGCGTTTTTGAAGTGGCGTGAGCATTCTCGGAACCCATCTTGCACTGACTTTAGTCATCCCAAGATGATGATGTAGGATATTTAAAATACTTGATTCGGATACTCCAACCATTGCTGCAAGTTGCTTCTTCTTCAGTCGGGCATCTTCCAATACAAGTTTTTCTACTTTTTCGACGATTTCCGGTGTGGTGGCCTCAATTGGCCGTCCGGAGCGGGGGTCGTCTTCAATGGACTCCCTTCCTTGTTTGAAAAGACCATGACACTTGTAAACCATGGTTTTACCAGGGGCAGAGTCCGCGTAAACCGCTAACAGCTCTTGAAAAATCGTCTGAGCGGATTTTCCTTGCTTGGTAAGAAACTTAATAACGGCACGGTGTTCAATTTTCTCCATACTGGCTGACTTCTTCCCGATTTAGTTGTTTGCAGGTCGATAACTCAAAAGTTAATGACACGATTAGGTTCAAACTTGGTATATATACTCTTAATGAGGTGCTTAACTAGTGCCTACCTGGACGGGTAAATTTATCCCCATCAACCCCTCCATTCCGCGAACTTATTGGCCTCCCCTCGTAACGTAGTAAAAAAAAAACAAAGTCAAGAAAATATAGAAACCAATAAATGGTGCAATATGGTTTGCAAAGTTCAAATTGGCATTGATTGTAAGGAAAACGAGGTTAATGTATTTATAAAATTCACAGTTGTCCATGATGTTAGCAATATTGAAAAGCCATCTTACCATAAGAAAGCGAGATGTGTGCTGAATTTATCATGCCTGGACGCCCCCAAATGGCAACAAGATAATAAAATACAGGCAGCGTACACGTCAACACACGCATAAATCTGTTCTTTTAAGACCATTATGTTTTCTGTTACTAGAATCTGGTATTAGAAAAGGTCTAGACGCGTTGGATTGCTGATTTATTAATAGACTTTAAGATACGTTCTACCTTTAATTAAAACTACTGTTGTATTTTTGTGCTTTGCTATTTTAATGACAACGTATGAATTTTATGGCAAATATAGCCCTAAACCTTCCAACGACAACGCGTCACTGCGGCAGAGCTCCCGCCACCTGGGTGATGACAGTCCAGAAAGACCAGCCCCCTTACCACCATCTCTTATTGCGATTCAATAACTGAATAGAATGCTTATTCATACCAATGAATAAGCGACTCTATTTCAAAACCATCTCTTATTGCGATTCAATAACTGAATAGAGTGCTTATTCATACCAATGAATAAGCGACTCTATTCCATTTGAAATAGAGTCGCTTATTCATTGTAATCAATAAGCATTCTATTCAGTTATTGAATCGCAATAAGAGATGGTGATAAGGGGGCTGAGGGACGAACAAATTGACGCAGCAACAGCGCAGAATAGATGGAAGAGACAGACAAGGAGAGCTGATCTTAGATGATGGGAAAAAGCTGAGTAGAAGAAGAAGAAGAAGCTATTTGTTGTTGTTGTTGTTGTTGTTGTAAAGTCTTTATTGTACAAAAGATAATAGCAAAACATGACAAAAAATAGTTATGTACAATGGCGGACTTATCCCAAATGGGATCTCTTCCAGTCAACCATTCCAGATTTAAAGGTAAACATAATTTGGCAGAAAGTTAGGTACAATATGAATACTTAATGAATACATGGTGATAAAACAATGATAAATATAAGGAGAGTAAATTGTGACAAAAGAAAAGTAACGATTAGACATAAGTTTAGACAGATTGCATAACATATATAACAGAATAAGCAATTGAGTTAAAATTAATAGGACTAATAAGCTTTAAATTTAATTAACCTTAACTTATCTAAGGATACTATCAGTCACACCGCCCAGATGCCTCCTCAGGTGGAGCTTGAATGAATCCATACTTTGTGACATCATCACATCAATTGGAAGCGAATTCCAAAGGCTTGCTGCTCGCACAGTAAATGATTTAGTGTAGGAATAGGAGTTAGGAACAGGAATATTTAATTTAGGAAGGTTGCTAGATCGAAGACGATCATCCATAGTACGAAACTGGAACCGTTCACGTAGATAATAAGGTGCTGAGGGGTTAAAAAGTACGTGAAATAGGAAGGACAGGATATGAAGGATTCTTCGTTGCCTTATTGGTAATATGTCTAGACGCGAACGGTATTCCGAAATATGAACTGATTTACGCAAACCAAAAACAAACCTAATGCACAAATTCTGAATGCGTTCTAGTTTATTTAGTAACTCCTCTGTTAGATCCAAATACGCCACATCCCCATAATCAATTAGCGGAAGTAAAAGGCTACGTGCCAATAAAGCCTTGGTATTTAAAGGGAGAAAAGCCTGAAGTCGTTTCAAGGAATGGAGAGAGGCAAAAACCTTGCGGCTTACTTCGCTTATTTGAGGGCCCCAAGACATGGTTTGGTCAATAATGATGCCCAGATTTTTAACTGTTGGGGAGAAAGACTTATTTGATGACTTAAAATACTAAAAACGACTTCTATATTAAAGCTGCATCACATCCCTCCATACAAAAGTCGCGTCGTTTACTACTACATAAAAGATAGCGTCTGTACAGAGCTTTAAAGAGCGTGTGTGCGTGCGGCGTCATATAAACTGTTCCAGATTCGTCTTTAAGGGGAGGTGAGATCGACACGAGAGAGCGGCAGGGAGTGGCAATAGTGTACGTAGTACTATTACTTATACTTTGGCTGCATGCAGCAAACAGACTCTTCTCTTTTGTCTTTTTCAAGTTAAAAGCTCAATTTGGTTTAAAAACCAAAAAACACAAAAGAGAAGAGTCTTGGAAACATCCGAGATTTGGTTTAAAAACCAAATTGAGCTATTTATACTCGAAAAAGACAAAAGAGAAGAGTCTTGGAAACATCCGAGATTTTTGTTCAGAAGTGTGTGCTGAATTTATCATGCAATGTTGGTTTATAAACCAAATTGAGCTTTTAACTTGAAAAAGACAAAAGAGAAGAGTCTTGGAAACATCCGAGATTTTTGTTCAGAAGTGTGTGCTGAATTTATCATGCAATGTTGGTTTAAAAACCAAATTGAGCTTTTAACTTGAAAAAGACAAAAGAGAAGAGTCTTGGAAACATCCGAGATTTTTGTTCAGAAGTGTGATAAATTTGAGGGTTGAATTGAATTGGAATATTAAAATTTATACACTGTATTAAATATATATCTTTAAAACCTAATGGTAACAAAGATAACCGAATACACGTAATGTTACATGTGTATATCGTATTTTTATCAGCTTCGTACATTGATAGGTAGCCTCACTGATATGCTGAACATAATCAGATAACAAATATCGTGCCATTTTTGAATTTTTCACTTATCATGTTTGTCAAAAGTATATTTTGGATAGTGGTTCCTGTAATATATATCATTGTATCATGTCAGTTATCAATATAAGAACGTGCTTGAAGATAAACTGATTTATTTAACTTGGTTTAAGGATATAAATGTTAAGACTGGTGAAGGGTTATTTGTATGTAAACAATTGGGTAAACTCACATGCGTTTGTATTATCAATTATCGATAAATTCTCAAGGATTACTATTTGAAATACGATTATTCGACGAGCCTATGGTCTAATGGCTAACAATGCCCACTTTGACTCTAGGGTCGAGTGTCTCGATCCACACACAAGAGGGGGGCTTCTGGGGTGTAAGTGGTTCATCAAGATCGTTGAACCAAAGCCAACTTCACCTGCACGCGGTGCACCCTGCTGACTGACAAACGAAGCTCTGGCGAAAAGAGAGGTAGGGAGCGTAAATGTAAGCTACCCGACTGGAGAATGTACCTCCACCTCACAGAATACCGCAGCCAGATAACAATTCCCTTGAGGGTTGTTGTGTTCCTGCGAGTGAGTCAGGTCACCAGAGAGAAAGGAGGGAGATGCTGTGTTGGCAGCGGGGGTGGCGGCGCGCGAGCGATATTTTATGTTGCGAGCGTTAATATGGCTGCGGTAACCGCTTCAATCCAGGCGGGCCGTATGCTGGTCTGCCACCCGACGTAGTATAAAAAAAAAACCAAGACAAATATTTGTGTGCATGGACATATTGTCTGTTTGTCGTGATCTGGGTGTATTTAAGTATTATATCAGTTACCTAGTACCCATAGTAAGTACAAGTTTTAGACTAGTTGGTAGTGTGTACTTTGTTTTGGAATATTTATTTATTATATCGCTTCCCCCTCCCCCGCAGGCGATGTTCCATAGTCCTTAATTAGCGTAATAAATTCTTTGATTGAATTTTGAAAGGAAATGATAGATTTGTAGCTGCAACACCAAACTGTATCCCCAGATTCTGTTATCATTCGATAGAATTGCCTCCCAATGGAAGCAATTTTGAAGACTTACGAGTATTCACGTAAAAATCATTTCTTTCTCGTTCCAATGAATAATTAACAATCACCAAATATTTTTATTGATTTTATCTTATTGTAGGTATCGTATGGTTAGATAATTGTATCAATTCTATTGTATAAATATTAAGATTTATTGTACCATATTTTAATGTATGTACTTGAATAAGTATTTGCAGGAATGAATATTTTGCATGTCTACATTTTTAAGGCAATGTACAGTTGTCAAACAAATTCCAGCCCTGGCTTTATATTTATGTAAATGACTGTATATGTGCAAATAAATAATTTCATTTCATTTCATAAGATTTTTCATCAAATTTTCTATTCCAGAGCTATAATCTTCTGTGTGTCATCTAAAAATAGTATATTGTGTAGCGTACCATCCGTCTCTAATACTACGTAGATCTGCGAACGCGTATTTCGGACTCCTTTGATCTCGCCGCCGACTTTAATGAGCCGGGCCATATAACGTTAACTAGTTCGAATTGTGCCCTACCTACTGTCTCACTGTCGCTTGAATAACGATTTGTTAGTCTATGCTTCTTTAAATATACTCTGTGACCACCCATTTGGTTTATTAGATCTGTTTGATTGTTTATCGAATGATCTAGAATTTCGAGTGGTCATTGAATTCAGAAGGGCAATTCACGTTGTTTTTCTACGATGGCGGTTTAAAAGTTGACCGAATCGAGAGTAAATTGACCAAAATTATAATTTTGATTTATCATCAATTCCATTTGATTCCATTTATTAATATCCAACGGTTTCAAAATTTCCAATTCTCACAATATCAGTCGGCTAGGGTTTTATAACAAAAAAATGTCAAGCGATTACCGTAGCGTGTAATCGCGCCTCTTTAAAAAAAAAACATCTCAAACACGGAATAATGCGGAGTCAAAAATGCAAATTTTTAGTATTATAACGTTTTATAGTTTCTGGTAGATTTATAAATACAAAATTTTGTATATGAGGTATATATTTGTTCACAAAACTACTTTAATATATTACCTATTCATGTCATTGCATTGTTCCCATTTTTTTAATGAATATATTCCTTTACTGCGTACATAGTTTACTTATTATGTCTATTTTTATATTTCAAAATAAATTGAATAAATTAATTTAAAATAAAAATCGTCTCCTGAAGGAGACTGAAGGAGTCGTTTAATGAAGGAGACTATTTTTTTTTACAGTTAATTTATTCAATTAATTTTAGATCTAGACTTAGTTGTCAACCATTGCAAAGAGGGAAAATCCAAAATTTCATGCTTCTGCTAAATTCGTTGTTTTACAGTTTTTACTGAGGAGTGAGGACTGCAGTAAACTGAATTATTCATTTCATTTTGGTGGTCACCGTTTATAATCCTGGCTACACAGGAGACACAGGAGGCACCGTGGTGGGTATGTGTAATCTGACTCGATTGTCTCCCGTCAGACAAAAATAAAATCATAAAACTATGTCGTCACTAGAAACCAAATTATTATCATTCAAATAAATAGTTTCACTTGAAATACTGAATCTTTAAAATACTTTCACAAATCTCATATTTCATCAAAATAATGTCAACAGTCTATACAAAAATATGAACAACTACCAAGCGTAACATTTTTCGAAAATAATAAACAAAAAATTGTAAAAACGGAATGCGACTTTTCATTTTGTTGCGCGGGAAACGAACAATGGGCGGGAAAATTGCGCGTCACTCTGCCACACCAATTTGTCAAACGGCCGGCGCAAGATGGCGCTGGCGGATGCTCGACAACATGGCGGCTTCCGCGGGCTTTTAATTAAAAATGCATCTTATTTGATGCCTATTTTACATGTAAGGGTTGTTCAATATTTATTAAGCTCTCGATGTGCCTGCGACTTTGTCCTACTGATTAGGCTGAACTTACAAATTGCCGAGATTTTTTTTAATTCTTTCAGTGGGGCTCTTAGTGGAGTTTACGTGCTGTGACAGATAAAATGCTTCTTAAGCCATTTATAATACGTGAGACCTACATTGTATCCGTATGAAATGTAAGCTTATTGCTGTCTACTGCTGAGCAAAGGCCAGCCCAATTGATTTCCAGCGTGTCCAGTCTGATGCCACCCGTATCCAACGTCTCCCCGCAATCCCTCGCAGGTCGTCCCAATACTGCGTTAACTTGTACGTGGCTTTCACTCCAGGATCTTTTTACCCTATCGGCCAACCCATTTTCGTACTAAGTGGTCTGTCCATTGTCACTTCAGATTGCTAATCCTCTCGGCTTTATAAACGACCCATTAGTTCTTCTACGCATATAAATACGCGATATAAACTTTTTTTTTATAAATGTTGAATTGTACTTCTTTGCAATGTTCAATCTTAAATGCTACAAACTGTACAACATTATACCACTTGACACGTCTAAATAACATGTCGAATTATTAATAACCAGAAATGTCCTATGAACCCCGTGTGGGGTCGGTCCATGGGACCCCATAAAACAGCCAAGAGCATGTCAACTCACCAAAACAGCGGGTATTCACAATAGAAAATAATAGAAACTACCCTCACTGAGTATTAAAAAACAAGTGGGAACTTGGACAATGGGGATCGAACCGGGAACCCTCTACCACTCGACTAGGGCTGCGTGAGATGAATTTTTATTTTATGTTTGTTTTGTTAAGTGACTTTTGTGGCTGATAGTATGTTAATTTTTGATGCCAAGGTGGTCTATAGAAAATGGGTTATTGTGATTTGTATAAATGTGATTACAAGTTCCTCCACACCTTAGAGCGAACCTTAAGCCGTCGATGTCAGCAGATGGTAGTCATTATATCAAGTCGATCTTTGGACGATTCAGAAATGATCCGATAATTTGCACTAAATTGCAGTCAATCTATTTCATAAACTTAAGAGACTTTAGCACAGTAGTGCCACCATTAAAATAAAGGTAACAGCTTCTGAAATGAATACATCAGAGATGAGAAAGTGTCGTCTTGGAAGGAGACATTTTTTTTTTTAGATATCGTAGAGGAAAATATCACACGATGTTGAAAATATTTTATAGCAAATCTATACTAATTGTATTTATTGTTTTCACTATTTTGTTTTTACTTTGAAAACTACATGTCCAGTAACATAGGGTATATTTTATTGCCGCCACGTGCGCAGTCAAGCCGAGTCGCTAGTATGTTATATTATTATTATTATTCGAACAGCCGAGCGCGTGTGACGTCACAATACTCACAGTGGTAGTAGTTCGTCGAAAGTAGTTCTTTAATTTTTGTTAAACTTTTTTAATTAGAACTAAAAATAATGCCATAGTTTTGTTAAAAACTTATAAACTTTCCACGTATTACAAAAAAAGAAAAGTAATGAACTTCTTTATTCTGCTATTGGTCTACACGTCTTAATAAAATACTATACTCAAAAATATAAATCAAATATGATACTAAAATTTTCCACTATAACTGCCACCTCTTAAAATACAAGAATCTAACAAAAACTCATTACTCTCTATTACGCCGTAGGTACGAAAAAACTCTGAAGTAACAACCCTACCTATTTCATCCCTCGCACTCAACATAGAGTGTATCAATAAATGGATGGATTTGTTTGAATTTGGTCTTATTAATTAACTAAATAGTGCACAAGAGCACTGTATTACATTGTACGGAACCCCTCTCTGGTCACAGGCCGATTGCGACATACAAATTGATTTGATGTAATTTTAATTTGTGTGAAGAAATACAGAGGAGATCGATGGAGTTGTTGCGTATGTCAGCCTAATCAATGACGCAAGTTAAGCAACGTCAACCGTAGCCTATCTATGGATGGGTTAATTTATCCCGAGCTCCTTCGTGTTTGAGATGGCACATTAAGCTTCGGTCGGTTCTCTCGTTCTTCCGATTAGTCGGTCCCAACTGTGGTCAATAAACAACAGTCTTTAAGCCAAGTTAGTTTGGGCGGCTTGAAAACACTGACTTCCGCCAACCGGCAATTGAGTACCCAACTAGCAAAATAGTCTCAAAATGAGCATTTTACAAGAGTGGTAGGCTTATATCGCTCTTATTATTGTTTTGGAACCTCGTATTGCTCTTGTATTAGTGTTAGACAAGTTAACACGTACTCAAAAACGCTCAGTCTTCTTACCTAGTCTCATATGTGTATATAAGAGCATTATTAAATACTATTATAAGCCTTCGCTCTTATATTAGCCTTATTCAAGCTAGTATGGACTCAAGAACACTCAGTCTTATTACCTATTCTAATATAGATGTATAAGAGCATTATAAAATACTATTATAAGTATTCGCTCTTAAATTAGTTTTAGATAAGCTAGTACGGACTCAAGAACGGTCAGTTTTATTACCTAGTCCTACACATGTATATAAGAGCATTATAAAATGCTACTTTAAGTATCTTGCTCTTATAACAACTTTTACGAAGACTCATCGCACTTGAGAAAACTTGTTCTTATAGCCCCATTCCCTAAGCTCATTTCATTCTATAATAGACTTGCTAAATGATTTTAAAAGAATGTCAGACTAATATCAGTATTGCACAAGAGCACTGTAAGTACGTTCTTTCCTGATGTTATTAATTCAATATATACAACCATTTTACAAGACCAACAATGTCACATAAATAAAAAGACATTTACTTAGTTTATTTGTATTTATAGGGTCAAGTAATCAGGTTAAGATCAAAAATCAATTAAAAAGTTATATTGCAAGGAACCCTAATTAATTGAACATGGTCATACCATTAGCATTCAGAATGCTAATATTAGTGTAAACGATTTTACAATAGTCTAATAGTGCGCTGGAAATATGCAGCTATAGCAATGGCGGCACTGTCAATACAAATAAAAAAATTAATAATTAATAGAGGATACGAAATACCATATTTGAATGGGCGCATGAAGTTTAAAGCATAAAACTGGGACTACTTTACAGTAAATAATATATTCCCATACGAATACTTTCCATAAACTACAAACACACTCCCTATGATAACAAATGCTTTATTATACAATATAATATCACAATATAATTAATAATCAACAATGTAATTAGTTTGTTATATTTTTTTTTATTGCCACGCTGCACTTTCACACAAGCACTCACACAACAGAATTTTTCAAATACCGTGTAATCTTACAAAAAATCAAAATAAGCTTATTTCCGCTCACAAAATTCTAACGTTGGACCAATATACGCCTATGTAGGCTTACAAGATACTAACGTAAAAGGGATATTAGCGTAAGGCAGCTTAAATAAGTTTAGGCAAGATTACTGTAAATGCAAATATGATTCAATTAGACTGATAATAGAACGATATTAAAAAGAATACGCTTATAATTGGTGCCCAAATCCAGGCTTATACGATGATATAGTATCAATTTAAGAGCGAAAAAAAGTAGTCTTGAGACTGTTGTAAGCTTGGTATTTGCTGGTTGGGTAGCGTGGTGGAGTACGCTCTAAACTCCTTCGATTGAGGAGAGACCTGGGTCCAAGAAGTGAGATGAATATGCGTTGATGCAGAAGACATTGACGTCAAAGTTATGCTCAATCAATTTTTTTAAAATGATAATTCTCAGAACTGTGAACGAAACTATATTTCAACTAAATAGCGAGAAAGAACCGTATCTATAGAGATTTTTTTGAGCCCATAAACGTGACTATCCATAAAAACCTTCTTATTACAAAACGCTCATTATCAACAAATCCGGCGATTACCGCAATTCCAGCAGCGGCTTGCCCAATTACGATGTAACTGCCTATTACTCGCGTGGCGCCCAACGTGGGGCCGCGCGTGTCATAGAATATATTGTTCTAATTGCGGTTGTATGAGTATAACAATCGATTAATATAGCATTTATATCGTTTCTAAATCGATTTTTCACTTCTATCTTTTATCAATGAATAATAAAAGACCATTGTTTAATATTGGCGCCCAAGCTGGGACCTTAGTGTTTGTATGTGTATGTATAATGTGGTTTTGAAACACGTATTTTTTTATTTACTCTGTATTTATGGTAACTAGGTAAATTATAATATATTTATATTATAGTTAAATAAATAGGTAAATTATAACCGCGTGCCGCGGTCCCATGGTGGGTACAGCGTTGGTACAGCACTTGGTACAGAATTCACAGGTCGGCACGGTGGGGGAGTTTATACATCTCGGATAGTAAAATTACTGTATAAGTAATAGTACTACGTGCAGTATGGCCACTCCCTGCCGCTCTCTCATATCGACCTCACCTCCCCTCTGAGACGAATCTGGATCAGTTTGTTTGGCGCCGCTTGCACACACGCTCATTTATTCTCTGCACACACGTCATTGTTTAAGTAGTAGTCAACGACGCGATATTTGTATGGAGTGGACGGGGTATAGGATAAAACTAGAAATATAATTGTAGTATCAATCGATCGACAGAGCTTTGTGAACCAACAACAACTGCTGCTATTTATTATTTCTCATAGACAAACGCCATATTTCCCTTGCGTATTACAAATAAGGAAAATACTTATAAATTATCGTATTGAATAGCTCTTTCAAATCAACAACGGAAAGTGTAACAAAGGATTTGTAATACAGAAAAAATGTAGGCATAAGCAGGACTTCTCTAAGTAAATTCTTTAGTATAATATTTAGTTTATATAATACTTAGCCCCACGATTTTACTTGCTGTTTTCGCTCATATGAGTTGTATGTTGTAAATAGAGTCGACTAAAAAAAAATCACTTTCGGTGTTGTCCTTTTACACGATAAATAAAATAAAAAGCGAAGCTTGTGTTATGGGTACTAGACAACTGATAAACATACGTAAATACATTTTTTTTTTGTAAATACATACTTATGATACATAGAAAACACGCAGACTAAGACAAACAGACATGTTCATCCACACAAATGTTTGTCCTATGTGGGAATCGAACCCACGAGCGTTGGTGTCGAAGCCGCGTCATTGACCGCTACGCCACCGAGCTCGTTACGATGTCATACATGTGTTTACTTGCAATCGTTCACATGTGTTTACTTGCAATCGTTCTCGATTTTTTTCGCGTGTTGTATAAACTTTTTGGGAAGTAAGTGGTTCATCAACATCTCTGAACAAAAGCCAACTTCACCTGTACGTGGTGCACCCTGCTAGATTAGGGCATAGCGTATTTATAAGCTGCCCGACTGGGGAACCTCACAGAATACCGCAGCGAAATAACAATTCCCTTGAGGGTTATTGTGTTCCTGTGAATGAGTAGAGTAGAAAGAAAGGAAGGAGTATAACCTGGCAACGGAGCGGCGACCCCATGGTGTTGCTGATCTCCATGGACGGTAGTGATTGCTTTCCATAAGGTGACCCACATACTCGTTTGCCACCCTCTCATATAAAAAAAGCCGTAGTTTTACCTCCGGGACTGCGATGGACTAATGTTCACTACCTTTTTGGTGGTCGCCGCTGTTAATCCTGGCTACACAGGAGATATATTGGCGGGAAAAACGTTCCGGTAAAAAAAGTCCAATAGTATTCGACGAGCTCGGTGGTCGAATGGTTAGCAAGGCCACTTTGACTCCGAGGTCGCGGGTTCGATTCCCGCACAAGACAAACATTTGTGTGCATGAACATGTCTGTTTGTCTTGGTCTGGGTGTTTTCTATGTATTATAAGTATGTATTTACAAAAAAAAATGTATTTAAGTACATTTATCAGTAGTCTAGTACCTATAACACAAGCTTTGCGCTTAATTTGCGACTGAGTGAGATGACTGAGATGGTGCTGTGTAAATTGTAAAGAAATATTTATTTATTTATTATTAAAATTACGTACTATAAGAATCTCTAAATAATTAAAACTTTAAAGAATCCAAGACATCAGTGACAAAAGGGTTTGTTAATAACAGTACGGCAAATTGTCACCTACATTGTACACTATGAACCCCAAATGCGGCACGTCACTGTACAAACGAGCGTCACTAGCAGGGAGGGGGTGCCCGCGGCGGTGGGGGAAGGGGATGCGGTTACGATCCCTTTGAAGTCGTCGCCGACGGCGTCTGTAAGCGAAAGCTGGGTAACCAACGCTTAGCTTTGTTTTCTTGTTAAATGATAGAAATTACTAATGTTGAGACGTTAGGAAATTGCTCCTTCGATCCGGAAAATGAGTTGAGAAAAAAATGGCGTTATAACTTTGAAATTAGTCCAGTTGTGAAACTGTTTGATAGAAATTTCTAAGTATCGTTAAGATGTTAAGAGAATTTGGTCCTTCGATCCAGTAAATTACTTTAGGAAGAGCTAGATTTATTGCGAATCTTTAACTTTACTTTTATAACTTTGAAATTGGCCCAGTTATGGAATGAAACCTATTTAGATAGAAATTTCTAAGTCGTCAATCCTTATTCATCCCACTGCTATGATATACGGGTCTCTGCTTAATCGAAGGGGTTTAGAGCATACTCCCCCACACTGCTCAACTGCGGGTTGGCAAAGGCCAGTATTTTCCTAAACGTCACTGACTTGGCTTAACGACTATCATCTAATGCCAACATCCGACGACTTACGGCTTGACGTGCCCTCCGAAGCACGGAGGAGCTCGAAATAAATAAACCCGTCCATGAACAGGCTACGGTCGGTATGGTACGGACTGACACGCGCAACGACGCTATCGAGCACCTTGAACCGAATTTCTAAGTGCCGTTAAGAAATTAAGAGAATTTGGTCCTTCGATCCAAAAAAATTACTTTAGGGAGAACTTGATATATTACGAATTTAAATTTCGTAATAGGACGGTATTTAGAAAAGTTTGTATCCTTCATATGTATATGTTTCTATACCACAGATATATAAAGGGGTGTAAGTAGTAAGCTGGTCATCACCTTTAGAGCCGAAACCAACCTACAACAACACGTGGTGCACCCTGTCGATTAGCCAACGAGGCTCAGGTGAAAGAGAGATAGAGCATAGCAAGCCCGATTGAAAAAGTGTCTCCACCTCACCGAATTACGAAGGCAAACAAGAAGCAGAGCAGTACTTTCTGCGAGTGAGTGAGATCACCAGCCGTAAGATGTTGCAGCGGTTGTGACCGCGCGAGCGATGCTCATTGTTTTGCAAGCATCTATTATCTATGGTAACCGCATTATATCCTCCCACAGCCTGTTATAATGTCCTGCCTAGGCAGATCATTGCCTCTTTTAGAAAAAGTATTCGGATTTTGGGGTGTAAGTTGTTTATCAACATCTTTGAACCAAAGCCAACTTCACCTGGACGCGGTGCACCATGATGACTGACAACTGACAGAATTTTATATTGCGAACGTTAATATGGCTACCCGACGTAGTATAAAAAAAAGATTAAAAATTTACTAATTTCAACCCTTATCTTAATTATGTTATCAACGTAATGATACATTTTTAATGTAATTTCACTCACAAAAGTGCTATGAATATCGTATGGAATAATAAAGTAGGGTGTCCACACAGGCTAAGTCCCGGGACGGTCCGACCAATCGCGCCCTTTGACATGCTAATGCTCACCTATTTCCCCTGTTTTTTTACTAAACACTGGGGACAGTGCCTTCAGTGACGTACTTTATTTTTAATTGCATATGGATTTTTTAAAATTACTACTTGCCATTTTGAAAGAGAGTTGAAGCTGTCGATTTGTATGTATTTTTCGCTACCGTAGTTTTGAAACACAGGACATGACATAAAGTTTTTATAAAAATTGTAAAATGTTTTTGTTTTCTTTTCTCCTCTTTAAATCGGTCCCTCACTGATGAGGATCGTGACCACTATGAAAGCGTTGCAGCAATTTCCGCCAATTACTGCGGTCTTCTGCCTGACGGTGAACGTAACTACACTGGCATTTGCAGAGCTCTTAGGATACCTGGTCGGACCATCTCTTAGAGCTTCGCCCTCTCGATCGCTTATCATCCACATTGCCAGTTATTATCAGCTTCTCTGGGTTATCTGTACCCCGGCGCGCGTTTTTTTTTCTTTTCTTGTACTTTAATATACACAAACGTAAAAAAAAATATTAAACCCCTTGCCAAGAAAGAAATTTCTTTCCTGATCCATCACCAGACCACCATTTATCTGTAACCCGGGGCTTATCGGTTATGCTGAAGTCGATCCCTATCGGATTTTTTTATTACGAATATAAACTTTATTTTATTTATGGTACCTGTGTTTAGCTCAACTAGTAGAACTCCATTGTTTCTACTAGTTAATATACTCTACCGACTGAGCTGAAGGAGTTTGTCAATAACTAAAACGTAAGACCTATTTTTCGAATCAAAATATTCTATGGTAAACGGCTTCAGTTTCGCCGGTAGGGTGTTCAGAAAATTATAATGAACTCAAACATGATATCTTTGCATAAATTGGTGAGGAGTTGCGTGCCCTACAGAATCCTGGTGATGGCATCAGATCAAGGGTACTTTTTGTCAATTTCGAATCGGAGTAAACATCCCTTCATACATATATCCAATTGCCACTGAGGACACTTAAAAAAAACTTATCTCTGAATGACCCTAGGGTTAACAGATATATTATTATATAGTATTAAGTCCATGTCAATTCAGATTTTTTTTTGTTCAACAAATTAATAATATTCTTTTGTTTTTTAAATGGAAATATACAGCACCTTTTAAACTAAAGCAATTCTATTAAACTAAACATAGGCATAACGTCTAACGATAAGTTTCCCTCTACGCATTAATTCGCCCGTTTCGCCTCCACATCGTAAATAAAACATTTGCGGTGTCACGTGGCGTCATATTACGACATTATCAACCAATTTGCATTTCACTAATCTATTCAAAACATCACCTTTTTCTTTGAAGTCTTCATACACGTTACCGTTTAACCTTTGTTATTTATTTTATGCCATGTCTTATTGTCTCTTAATAATAATAGAGAAGTCGTATACGTATAAAGAAATTGTGTTTTTTTTATACGTCGGATGGCAAAACAAACATACGGCCCACCTAATTGTGAAGCAGTTACCGTAACACACAAAAGCTCGCTATATGAATTATGGCTCGCGCGCCGCCGCAGCTCCTTCTTTTGGTGACCTCACTTTCACGTAGGAACACAAAAACCTGTAGGCGTGTTAAATAGCGGGAGTAAATTAAATGCTTGAATTTACTCCTGCAGGGGTAATTATCCCAGGTATGGGACCCAACTTATAGTCACACTAGTGTTCTGATTTTCATCGTCTTCATAAATTCCAAGCTTTTGCGTACTCGCTGCATATTAAATAGCCAAAAATCTAAATTTGTAATACGTAATGAATAAAAAAATATTGACCGTAACAAAATACCCAACTGAAAATTCTATATTTTTTTTTACTATTATCCATTTTTTTCCGCAGACGCCATATTTAAATATTATACTCTATGTCACTAGCACAGCCGTGACGAATCTAATTAAACCTCATTAGTTGAAATCGGTCAAGCGGTTTAGGCTATAAAACGTGCCATAGAAATATACATACATACACTCAAAAATCAAACCCGAAGGGGTTGCGTCAGTTGCGTAAAAAGTCATCATCATCATCAGCCTGTATCTACCCACTGCTGGATATAAGCCTTCCCCAATTTTTCCCACCAAATACGATCCTCCGCCATCCGCATCCAGCCGCTTTTTTAAGGTCATCGGACCATCTAGAACAGTGTTTCCCATTTGCCGGGTCGCGACCCAGTACCGGTCCATCAAAATAAAATACCGGGTCGCAACATTCCCGCCGTGTTTTGAAAATAATACCTACTATCGATGGATGCATCGTGATTATTCGTACGATACCACGATACCAAAATATATAGTATTTAATAAAACCTTTTTACTATTAATAAATTTATATTATTTTACTTAATGGAATCAGCTCGGGTTTTAAAAGTATAAAGTGGGTCACGAAGGGCAGTGTAAAAATTACCGGGCCATGGCAGAACAATGTTTGGGAAACACTGATCTAGAAGGAGGGCGTCCAACGCTTCTAATACCTCCCCCCCCCCCCCATCTGCCGTCACTTACTCGGCAGATGTGTTTGCCACTTCAGCTTGCAAACTCCGAAGGCTATGTCGACAAAAGTAAAAATAAATTAAACTCAATTATTTTAGACATCCCTGAATTTGAAAATTTATATACGTAAATTAAAAAATGTAAAATAGTTGAAGCTCACGAGTGCTTTCACTTTTGACACGTTTGATGTTCATATTTGCATAACATAGCAAATGTTAGTTAGATTTCATAATCACATTACATTCACCGTTTGATGCATTTTCAATATCTGCCTTTTGACCAAAATATTTTTATTTTCGGATGCAACATGTATTCCTGATGTTATGTCAATTTGACGAGCTCGGTGGTCGAATGGTTAGCAATAGCCACTTTGACTCCGAGGTCGCGGGTTCGAACTCGTTCCTACACAAGACAAACATTTGAGTGCATGAACATGTCTGTTTGTCTTGGTCTCGGTGTTTTCTATGTAATATAAGGATGTATTTACAAAAAAAAAATGTATTTAATACATTTATCAGTTGTCTAGTACCCATAACACAAGCTTTGCGCTTAATTTGGGACTAGATGGGGCTGTGTAAATTGTCCAGAAATATTTATTTATTTATTTAATTCAAGTTCCCGTTCGTCGTCGAAAGGAAGATCTATGACTATCGCTATCCTTATCATCTCGGTACTTTAATTTACTTCCCTTACTAAGTACGTAATCGTCACAATGGCGTCTTTTTTCTTACAAAAATATGTAATCTACTTAAAATACGCGTTAACATCCTAAAATTATTGTATACTTTAGTTATATATTGTTCACGTTCGTAATACAGAAAAGAGCATTTTCACCTATTTCAATCAATTGTCACAAACGCCAGTTTTGTAGACTTGCTGACGCTTAATTGCGAGGTGAGACAGTTGGCTCACTTTTCGGGAGTTACATCTTTGACGCTTGTGACATATCTATAGTATTTCTAACATTATTGACACACACTATTATTAAATATAAAAAAACATTTTCGTGTATTGAAATTGTTAAATAGAACAACACACGAAAATAAACATTTTTATGATTGACTCTATTTTCAAAACTGCCAAAATAAATTGTTATTCCAGTCTATTATGTTTTATTACGATTTGACAATGATTCTCATAATATACAATAATAATATACATGTACAGTTTGAGATAATTTTATTGCACATCTACTACACACTTTAGAAGCTAGAACGTATAACAATAATGTCCCAGATTCATTAAAAAATATTTTAAACTACAAGTACTGTATCTAACTGTACACACTTCAATGCTCTCCACTTAAAATAAACCTTAAAAGCTGACAAGAAAAGCCCCTCCGCCTACAAAAACTACGTCTGGCTAGAGCAGTGGTTCCCAACCTTTTTTTGTTCGGGGACCACTTCCATGTTCCTGTTCAATGTAGAGACTCAACTGTCCTATAAATCAACGACACTTTGATTCTTTGAATTTTTCTTTGAAAGAAAACTTTGAATCGACGCCACACTGTGACTCACACAGTAGAAATATAAGATGCAAAAATTCGTCAGCAACACAAACCTTCCTGGTAGCTCAGTTGGAAGAGCACTCGACCGGTCATCGAGAGGTCGTGGGTTCAAATCCCACCTGGGGGGGAGGGAGGTGAATTTGTACATTTTTCAAAAAATATTAATAAGGCAACTTGGCCAAGACAACTATTTAAATAATAATAATACAATATTTGGTTTAGTATTGCTTCGATCTCTTACATTATAATTCTGCATCACGGACCTTGATTTAGTTCTCATGGACCACTAGTGGTCCGCGGACCACCGGTTGGGAACCCCTGGACTAGAGCAAATTGATAATGCTGAGATTACAGCGAGCCGCCCTCGTAGTAGGCGACAAGACGTCACGTAGCGGACGTGGGACGCATCGCAATGACGCATGTGTCCCGTGATTTTTATGGGACAGGTCAAGTGCACTGTACAGGTTGGTTGTACTTCAAATTATGCTAGAGATTCATCACAAAGCTGGAAAGGTCTATGTTACGTTATAAAACGTTTGTTCTAAATCCTGAGATCTAGACATAGGTAGATAACTTTAAAGTCGTAATTATGTCACGTCATATGTCATAAAATCTTTAATATTCTATGTACTCACATCACAATGTTCCTAAATGTGATTCTTGTTCAATATTTTATCGTAGCACAAGGTATATGTAAAAGATGGATGGATGAGTGTGTTAGAATCTTATTTGAAGATAAAACTAATAATTAAAGTTATAAATATGCAGGAGTTTTTCAAATGTTCAAAGGCTCAAATTAGCAATAGTGTTTACACATTTTTTGTCCTAAATTTAAATATTTATTTGGTCACTGTAGTTTTTTGTCAACACTTACGTAACTCGTAAAAATACACGTACCTGAAACAAAAAATAAATATTTTGTTAATAAAATATAAAAGATCATTAATGAAGAGGGGATTTTTATACAAAAAATTATATATCATTGAAATAATAAAAAAACAAACAAACAAATAACATTCATGTCAACATAAAAATTATATATTTACTAGCTTTTCTCCCACAACGTCGCTTGCATTAACTTAACTGAAATAAAATACTTATAGCCTTAAGTCATATGCTAACTGTATTGCGGTAAATATTTTGTGATATATGAATTAAGAAATTGAACTTTCTCGCTATTTTTTTTTCCAAATGTAAAATATGTTCCTACCAAACACTTAAAGGTTTTTCAACACTCTCTCACTCTTTCATTATCATCATCAGGTCATTTTAGTCTCCACTACATGAGCACGACCTTCTTTCGTCCGTCCCAGACGGAAGGAGGATTTGGCCTACACTCCCCACGCTGGCCAAACGGGTTGGGGAGGCACACACTTTGATATTTTAATATTAGTAGGTATGTATGTTTATGCTAAAACTGTTAAAACAAGGGTGGCCAACAAGCGTACAACCCGTCTGATGGAAAGCATTCATCGTAGCCTAAGGACGCTTGTGACTGATGACACTGAAAAGATATTAAATACTTTAACAAGATAATAAAGAAATATAAAAAAAAATTGCTCCCTTGGCAGCGGGAGTGAGCGTGCGAGCGTATTTCTTGTTGCGAGCGTTAATATGGCAACGTAAACATCTTCACAACAGGCGGGCCGTATGCTTGACTGCCAAACGACGTGAAATAAAAAAAAAAACTTTTAATTACTTTAAAAAAAATACAAATTTTAAAATGCTGTAGAAGTACTAGGTTGATTCACCTCTATCTACATCATATTCAAAAATGCAAAGTCACGGAAACAAACCTTTCTGATGTGCCTCGGGACTTACGAGATAATCGTCTAGAGTAGCGTGTACATCATTCAAGCTTTTTAAGGAATGTACATTTATTTCTGATGAACTGTACGCTTTAATAACTTATATATATATTTTTTCTATTATGTGACGAGCTCGGTGGTCGAATGGTTATGGAACTTTCCTCTCCCATCTGCCATCGCTGACGCAGCAGATGTCGCCAGCCCACTGCCACTTCACCACCGACCACTTTGGTTCTCTATTCCGGATTCGATCCCTTAGAGAAACTCCAAGCATTGTATGTATTATATATTTTGTTATATAATATCTATGAATGTATATTTACTGTTGTATTATATAATATTGTGATTAATTTAGTTTTGTATGCCACAGACGCTGACCGTCAGGGTGGTTCACAGAGTAAATATCGCACAGCGAGCGATGGTTAGGGCTATGCTTGGGGTTTCTCTAAAGGATCGAATCCGGAACGAAGAAACACGACGGAACACCAAGGTTGTTGACATAGCTCTTAGAATAAGCAAGCATAAGTGGCAGGGGGCGGACACATCTGCCGTGTCAGTAATGGCAGTTGGGGGAAGAAAGTCCTAGAATGGAGGCCACCTATGGGCCGTCGAAGCGTAAGGGCGACCCTCTCTAGATTGATCTACGATCTCAAAAAAGTTGCTGGTAGAAGTTGAATGCGGAATAAATTGCTGAACGTATTGCGATGAAATTTGACACACATATAGTATATATACACGGATTAACAAAGTTTATACTTTTTATCCCGGTAGTTTATGCGGGCGATGCCGCAGGCGGAATTATAGCAATACTTAAAACGAAACTATTTGATCATTAGGAACTAGGTGGCGCTGTGTATGTTCAGGAATATTTACTTATTATGTTGATAAATTGCTCAGCGCATTGATATTCAATTTTGTTATAGTTTCCAATACGGAAAATAAACATTGACTTTTGAATACACAAACAAATTTTGTCACGTATTTCCCAACACGAAAAACGTCCCGCCTGGGAATTTAGCGTAAATTGCTATTAAAAAATATATCCTGGTCACCCTACACGAACAACGTAATAAAAGTAATTGAAATAATATCAAAGGATTTTATGCTTTCCAGCATCGCCTTAAGATATAAAAATATATTTGTTTTACACAATAGGAAATCTCAAGACTGCGTTATCTTGAGTTTAATCTGTTTTTTCTCATCTCGTGTCACTAAGCCCAGCTTTTAAAGCTCCAAGATGATAAGGCGCTTGAAGTTTTTGCTAGCTTAAAGCTTTTATGTTGATAAAAATATTATTTTAAATAAAATCAGTGGTGACATAGCGGAATTTGTCCTCATTTTTTCTGATTGTGTGCTGATCTTATTTGAACATTGCGTGTTTATCATTGCATAAAAAATATTGACAGTTTATTTAAAAATTGATAGAAATATTTAGAGTTGTTTTAGTATTTAATTTTTGAGGAATGTTTCGTTTAGATTTTTTTTTATAGTTAAGCAAATCGGTCTCTGGATAGACGTAGAGTACGGTGATTTCGAATTAGTAATCCGAAATATTTTATACTCCTTTTTGAAGAAAATATCATATCAACTAATAAAGTATCACATAACAATAATAGAGATAGGACTATAAATAATGATCATATATTACTGAGAACTGCAAAATTATTTCGTTATTTTAATTAAAAACCCCAAACAACAAAATTATTGGTTGATATAAAGCAATATCGAAAACAATATCACCTTTATTAAGTATGTATTACGACTGTTATTTGATTAACGAAGGTTACACGTCCGTTGGTATGGAATAATGTTATTCTAAAACTAGAAGTGGGTGGGGTCTAGCTTCTGCGATACGCAATATGGAAGTATCTATGAATATTAATTGTGATATTTATCGTATCAGCCGTTAGTTTACTAAATTGTTTCGAGGTGGGGTTGGCATGTGAGGTATGTTCACACTGACAGACATAACGTCACACCCTGGCCAGTGACCGCTCCATACCAAAATCGTAAGTTTGCATGTAGTAAACTGAATGACGTCTGTACACGTGCCTATATGCGTACAGACCTGATTCAGTTTACTACATTCAAACTTGCGATTGTTGCACACCTTAACCCAGATGTTACTGACATATAATATTGAGTTCGAACTTAATTATTTTTTGTATGCGGTTTAATAACTGTTAAATAACGCAGGGAAAAATATATAAAAAAATATATGTCTAGTGGAAATTCGGAAAATTGGTGTTGTTTATAAACAACGCTAGTAAAATATACTACTATCAGGGTTTGTTTTGTAAATAAGACTACTTAATTACTATTATTTAGACCTTTAAAACAAAAATAAGTGACAAAAGGGAAAAGAAAAAAAATATTACATTGTGTGATATAGCTCAAAACTAATTTGAAATTTCTTCATCCTAGTTCATCAATAAGTGGTATTGAAGAAAAGTAATTATCAATAAATAGATGGAAAGGCATACATTTCATCTATTTTTTCATAATTACAATTCTTGTTTTCTTGACTGTCAATTTTACGAAAAACGTTCACTTGCTCCCAGTCCAAATTTTCTGTACTGACTCAAGTTATCTCCAGATTATCCTTGATAAGGTTCAAACCAGATCACATAACCCAAACGAGTTGCACCCACCCAAAATTTAGATCCCCATCGGGTAGGTTTCCCAAGTATACATATATATACATATATTGTTTACATGGGTGACTACCATAGAAAGTCACCATCGCTTCATCTATTATCATCATCTTCATGTGAAGATAATGATAGATGGTGACTTTCTATGGTATACAATTGGGAAAAAATAGATTGATATGTATCAAGGCATCTAAAAGTGGTGTGATTTTGCCAAATTTATCCATTAGAATTGTCACAACAGTGTAATCCAACTTACACTGTTGTGACAATTCTAATGGATAAATTTGGCAAAATTTGGCAAATAGTGAAGGTGAAGCGATCTCCGGACATGGCATTCAAAACTGTGGGTATCCCACAGTCAGAAGCATTCTCATAACACCTTCTAGGTAAATCCACTGAACAATCAAAATCCAAAGAAACATTTCTTCATCAGTCTCATTTCCTGACTTCTTTTTCTCAGTAGCATACAGATTGGTGTACTTTACAAATAAACTTATGATTTGACAGTCAAACAGACACTCAAAATAATACAAAGGTATTTGCTTCAACGGCGCACTTTGCTTGTCTATATTTTCTGTGTGGAAAGTATGTCTCCTGATGACCAAGTGCAGCTTTTATTTTTTGGTACAACAGTTGGTTGTATTATCAGTTGTGTTGAAGTAGAAGCTACTTGAGAGTATTGCTGCATGTCACTAATGACTGGATGGGATGACGGGATGGGATGAGGAGGGGATGACAACCAAGTGTTATTGCATTATTATGCAGTAACACTTGGTTCTCATCACCTGAATCTTTATCTGTAACCTCTGGATTGCAGTTTTCTGGTGGAAACATAACCAAAGAATCTGGTAATGGTGATTCTCCGTCATTTTCCAACTCCTCCACAATTTTATGCAGCGTCAAATTTCGCACTCATATCCTAAAATAAAAGAAAGTAGTAGTAGTACATTTTACTACTGGCGTTTATAAACAACACAAGTTATTTCTAGCTATAACTGCTGTCGAAAGGGTTCGAAAATATATAGATTAATATTTTTGTGGCGTCTAAGTACTAACATTATGATTTTAGTAAGTTATGTTCAAAGAATAAGTAACTTATTGAAAATACTTACTTTGATAAACTCACTGTTGAAAACTGTTGAAATAACTTATAAATAACACGCAGAATTTAAATAACCAAGATGATTTACCATCAGAATACGTTTTAAAAAACGCTCGCCTATCAAGTAACACAAAGAAAAAAAATCAAAAGTACCCACAATTTCTTCTATATTTTTATATCTTATGTGTTGTTTTAAAACGACAGTAGTAACAAGTGGGTTAAGCTTGAGTAGCAACTCTGATTGATTACTGAAACTGCCACACCCGAGTACGCTGCGCATAATTACCACACAGAGCCACAAATTTACTCAAATATAAAATTATAATAATATTATTAATTTGGGACATAGTTAATATTATTAATTTATAAAATTTTGCGGCTCGCTAGCGCAGGGTTCCACTAAACTGCAGAGAAAACGCTGCGAAAACGCGATACTGCGTCGCGTTGTCGCGACGACGACTGTGCTAAGCATAGGTATGTATACATTATAGATATATATATGTATACGTTCATCGAACGCCTACGCTGAACAAATTTTGTGAAGGCGCCTAGTAACTCGATGAATCTGCAAGTATTTTTTTTTCAAGATGCATATTTTGGCGTCAAAAATTGGCAATATATCCTTTTATACATGTGCCAGTGTGACTCGCGTTACCTAAAGACGAACCTAACGAAGAATCATTTATCAAATCTATTCTACCATTCAGCAGTTATGAGAAACAAGCGCTTGGAGACATACACTTAGACATGAACAAAGATACTAATATACAGATCAAATAAATAACCATCCTTTTGCCCTTCGCTACAGTCGGATGGGGTGTAAGTGGTTTATCACCATCTTTGAACCAAAGCCAACTTCACCTGCACGTGGTGCACCCTGCTGACTGACAAACGAAGCTCTGGCGAAAAGAGAGGTATGGAGCGTAATTGTAAGCTACCCGACTGGGGAATGTACCTCCACCTCACAGAATACTGTAGCCAAATAACAATTCCCTTGAGGGTTGTGGTGTTCCTGCGAGTGAGTGAGGTCACCAGCAAAGAAGGAGATGCTGCGTTGGCAGCGGGGGTGGCGGGGGTGCGGTGGGATATATTATGTTGCAAGCGTTAATACGGTTTTACGGTAACCGCTTCACATCAGGCGGGTGGTATGTCTGCCACCCGACGTAGAATAAAAAAAAAATAAAAATAAGTCGGGTAAACAGTGCAAAAAGAAGTCTTGACAGTAATCTTACTCGCCCCTGTTAATGTAAATCGACCTTATAGACAGCGTACACAATCGAGAACATTTACAATACCTAATTAGCAATGTCGTAGTTACCCCCTACAAGCTAACGATAATAGTTTTTATTACGAATTCCATTAAGTTCCATAAGGGTTAACATATTGGCATTAATACGAGTACATTTTTTATACTTTTCACCTGACAAACATTCATACAGCACACCTGATAAGAAGCCTACAAAACCTGGAACCATAGCCTATAGTCGATTCAAACGTAAACCAGTGCTTGCGCTCTGCCAACGCAATCTCTTCTTTTCTAGGGACGTTTTTTTTATACTACATCGGGTGGCAGACAAGCATACGGTCCGCCTGATGTGAAGCTGTTACCGCAGACATATTAACGGTCGCAACATAAAATATCGGCCACGCGCCGCCACCCCCGCTGCCAACGCAGCATATCCTTCTTTTCTTGTGACCTCACTCACTCGCAGGAACACAACAACCCTCACAGGAATTGTTATTTGGCTGCCATATTCTGTGAGGTGGAGGTACATTCCCCTGTTGGGTAGCGTACAATTACGCTCCATACCTCTCTTTTCGCCAGAGCTTCGTTTGTCAGCCAGCAGGGTGCATCGCGTGCAGGTGTAGTTGGCTTTGGTTCAAAGATGTTATTGAACCACTACACCCCAAACGTCAGTCATTCTTAAGAATTCAACAATCCTCTAGGTCTCTAGGAAATTGTTATTTTGCTGTGGTCTTCTGTAAGGTGGAGATAATTGTCTAATTGGGCAGCTACCTCCTACTCTTAGAAATAATGCTTTTATGACTAAATGCAAATAGTCTTCAAAAAGCGTGAAGAGGTTTTTACAGAGTCAGCAACGCGCATGTGATGCCCCTGGTGTTACAGGCGTTCATAGGCTACGGTAACTGCTTTCTATCAGACAGGCCGTATTCTTGTTTGTCACTTTAATGGCATAAAAAAAAAAAAATATAGAATTGATTCCTGATCAGAAATCATACCCAATCCCAGTGCTTACAAAATGTCTAAATAATAAAATCCGTCAAAGTATTAAAATTACATATTTTCATATATACGGGAACCCAATGATGTTATATTACTATTATTAATAATACATTATATTATGTTACAATTTGACACAAAGTAGGCACCTTTTAATGTCTACTAATTATATGACTAACGGTTTATACTATATGCTATTTTATTTACATACATTTATATGGGTATTTTGCCTGCATTATAGACATATTATTTATTTATTTACAACATAGTATATATGTTATGGTCAATGTAATAAAACATGTTTTGGATAGATTTGAGTTGATTTTTGGTTAGGTTAGGGTTTTCTTGTGTCCTGACATCGGAAATAGGATCTCCGAACCTAGATGATAAATGATGTAGTACCAAGTAAGCTTAATTATTAATAATTGATAATTTATTAAATTGCCCGGGCATTATCAATAATGACCAATTTATTATATTGACCATTACATATATTGACGAGCTCGGTGGTCGAATGGTTAGCAATGGCCACTTTGACTCCGAGGTCGAGGGTTCGATTCCCGCACAAGACAAATATTTGTGTGCATGAAACATGTCTGTTTATCTTGGTCTGGGTGCTTTCTATGTATTATATGTAGGTTTGTATTTACAAAAAAAATGTATTTAATATCAGTTATCTAGTACCCATAGTACAAGCTTTGCGCTTAATTTGGGACTAGATGGCGCTGTGTAAATTGTCCAGAAATATTTATTTATTTATATATAATATCAGATAATATACAAACTGAGAGATTCGTTATAACAAAAATGGTGGAAACCCATTGATCTACTCTTCCATGCACTTACCTAAAACCCCACTCACCTACATATTCAAAATGTCACCCACTTTGCTAAACCTCCGCCAAAAACCGGCATTTTGTTTTAAGACCTAGGCAGACTACTGAATTTTTGATGCCTAGACTCTCAGACAGCTTTTAGCGGCGAGAATTTCGTATGCTAAAGAGAAATAAACTTGAATGGCGGAGAAAACCGCGATGTGAAGGTAAATTCACACGTGTGAATGAGAAATGACAATTTTAAAATCTTAATGTATTTTTGATGTGATAACGTGTTATTATAAATCGATGAACGCCGGCTGCACGAAAAAGCATGACTCATTGTCACGTTCCGCCTGAGCCGAGCAGGCAAGCGAGACGTATGACGTTATTAAACCGACTTTACAGACAACCATTTTTTTTAGTAATATATTTTTTTGTAAAATATCGATCGCGCGCCGCCACCCCGCGCTTCCAACGTAGCATCTCCTTCCTTTCTGGTGACCTCACTCACTCGCAGGAACACAACAACCCTCAAGGAAATTGTTATTTGACTGCGGTATTCTGTGAGGTGGAGGTACATTCCCCAGTCGGGTAGCTTACAATTACGCTCCCTACCTCTCTTATCGAGCTTCGTTTGTCAGTCAGCAGGGTGCACCGCGTGCAGGTGAAGTTGGCTTTGGTTCAGAGATATTGATGAACAATTTACACCCCAAAATAATAAATTACTAGCAATTAATACACGATCTATCTATTTTTCTAAGTCAATGGCGGCGGCGATTTGCTAAACATAGCCGGTGATTAGGAAGTTTATTGTTATTTAAATTCAAAGGCGACGAAACGTCTAGCGCAATGCTACTTTATTATAAAGCTAAGTCGACATGAAGTAGCTATTATTGCTACTAAACATATATTGCATGCGTCCAAAAAATTACACGTATTAAAACGATGAAACAGCATTTGTTGTGCAAATGGTTTGTATTTTACGCTAACATCTTATAAAGAGACATGTTTATCTAATCTCATACTGAAATTCTGATATTGAAAAACTAAACACAGAATCTTAATGTCAGTCTTTTACGCACAAGACATCAAAATAAATTTAAATAGTTACTTTTCGATACAGCTCTTCTATGGACAACTGTATCGAAAAATAACTTTTTCTCCATTTCGATACAGCTTCAGCCAGGATACATTCAGGTCTTGTAAACAGGTTGCAATGCTAATGCATTGCAATGCATGCAAACGCATGCTCCATTTGCATATGGATTTATAAGTAAGAAATGAAGCTGTTAAATTAACTTCATGGTTTTGTTTAAAATATTATTGTCATCTATTTCATGAGATTAGATAAAGTAGTGTATGAAACTGCACAAAATTAGGTCTTAAAATACTCGTGTGGCAGCTATTATCACATATATAAACTAACACTCGTATTTTAAGAACCCTTGTTATGCAACTACTATTTTGAAATTTCAGTGTATATATAATTATATATGTTATATGTATATAGGCGTCCCACGGCCATGCCACATGGAGAGAAAGTATATTAAATATTGAAGATAGCACATTTTACTGAAAAAAGACATCATTTTATTTTTTATAATAAGTAGAACTGCTGTCACAGATTTTTTGAAAATCGCCTGCCTCAACCGGGGTCGAACTCGTGAATTGTGAAAAAAAAAAAAACACATGTATTTTATTATAACCTTCAAAAGGAATAATAAGGATTATTTTTTCCTAAATAACATAGCAACTTAAATGAAAGGAAGATCATGAAATTTAAGCACCTTGATTTCGGGCATTGACTATACTCGTATGTATATATAACATATACATGAGAAAAAATATTTTTATTGCTTTTAATTTTTTTATACTAAATTAAATAAATAAATTAAACGGGTCACTCACGTCTTTTTTGTCGGGAATGCCGACTAGTTTCGATCTCAAAAGGAGACCTTCATCAGGGCGAATGTCCAGACACATCCACCCGTCTCTCGCTCCGGACACTGTGGCTTTCCCGACAAAAAAGACGTGAGTGACCCGTTTAATTTATTTAATTAAATTAGTATAATGTCTCACGTGAGTTTTAATAATATTATATTTCATACTATTTCGGGTGGCAGGCAAGCATTCGTGATGTGAAGCGGTTACCGTAGTCATATTAACGTTCGCAACATGAAATATCGCTCGCGAGCCGCCAACCCCGCTGTCAACGCAGCAACTCCTTCTTTTTTGGTAACCTTACTCACTCGCAGAAACACAACAACCCTCAAGCGAATTGTTATTTGGTTGTGGTATTCTGTGAGGTGGAGGTACTTCCCCAAACTAGTAGCTCTCCAGACTGAGCTATTCCGAAACAAGAATAAACAAGGTTGACGCAAAGAGATTCCATAAAGGGATAAATCCGCCCTTGTCCACAATATAATATCACACTATGACTATTCGATCAAACAGCACATCATGTTCTCTGGGAGTGTGATCTTTGGCGGCGGGAGCGGGATGACATGTTGAATTCATTACAGGTCGCATCCGGGGTAGTATCACAGAATAATATACTCTAACAGAAGATCTACTTCCGACACAATTGGAATAAAAATTAATAAAATATCAACCTTCGTTACGCGCTAATACAGTCCAAAATAATTCTGCAGCTGTACTCGTACCTAAGTCTTTCAGCGGCAGGGACAATCGAAAGTAACCCCTATATCTAACGCGTTACGAGCGACCGCCGCTGCTTTTACAAAATGTTTTATCACGGCCTTGACGAAACCGGGCTGCGTGTCGCTCATAGGGTTGAACCACGTTGAACATGAAGCGCTCGCGGTCGAGCCGCGTAGATAGATATAAATACATACGCTTGTTTATTAATGATCAATAAAATACATATACTTAAACTACCAAAAATTGAGGAAGGTTTACGTATGTGTACGTTTATTACTCTGCTGTACTTACTTATGTTACTATAGCATACTCTGTGATTATTAAGTACATAGGTGTACTTAGTAACAATAATGTTACGTTATGTCACAATACACTGAGGTAATGTTGTCACTTATAGAACGTATAATTTTAGTGTAAGTTTTAACAGGAATCATGACTGTACGTACTTACAGATCAGGTTTACTATTCACGTTGTCCCAATAATAGCTCGAATGTATCTTTATCACGGAAAGTATTTGTAATATAGGTGTAGGTATGTATTTTAAGCGCTAAACAAAATAACCGACCATAAATACCTAGATATTTAGTAGGCATGGTGGTCAGCAAAACTCACGCGCCGATATGTGTTGTGGAGCAGTATGTAACGGATAAGCAATCCTTATGTCTTTAATCGGATCTTTATCTTTAAAATTTGTGTTCGTGCATCCGAATGCGGAACAACGCTTTTGTTTAACCATCTTGGTCGCGTCGCATACCGCGTGCGTAAAAGAGCGCGCTTGACACTCGACTAATTATTGCTCTCGGGAGCGTCGGGCGTGTAGGTAAATAACTCGGCCGAATGGCGGAGTGACACAGGCCTGGTAGTATACTATTCTGATTTGGTAGCAACAAGGGAGAATTACCAAGCGTTCAGACGATTTTGCAATTCTTATTATTGGAATCGATGTGTTAGGTAACAACTCAATGTTTTTGGTCCCCAATAGTGTTAGAAACTTAAAACTTAAAATCCGTGGTGCACGGCAGTTGAGCTTCACTTGACTAGCCATCTCTTTAGGCTTTTAATGCCTTATTTGCCATATTGCTGTCTCTCACATTGCAAAGAGGGGAAGTCAAATTACAAAAGCTTCCTACTCCTACTAATTTCTTCTGATTAAATTCGTTGTGAGTTCCAAGGCAGCCGTAGTTGTACCCCCGGGACTGCAATGGACTTCACTGTTCATTGCCTTTTTTGGCGGTCACCGCTGTTAATCCTGGCTACACAGGAGACACAGTGGTGGGAATGTGTGGTGGGCCCCCGTCCTCATCACACTATGACATCACGGAACATTAATGAAAAATGTTGCAAAAACGGTGAAAATTTCACACAGGCGAAGACGAGGTGGATGACTAGTGCAATGAGCGGCATTGTTTGCTAGTAACATAATCAGCATTAACCCATAATCATCCCACCGCTGGGATACGGGCCTCCCCTCAATCGAAGGGATTAGAGCCTACTCCACCACGCTGCTCAACTGCGGGTTGGCGGAGTCAGGCTTTTAAAGCCGCAAAAAGACTTGTCTTGACGACAGTCGTCTAATGACATCAACCGGGACCGACGGCTTAACGTGCCCTCCGATAGTCCTCAAGATAAATAAACCCATTCATAGATAAGCTACGGTCGACGCTGCTTAACTTGAGTGATTGATTACAGCCACGCACAACTACGCCATCGAGCTCGTTAGTAGTAACATAATATCAAGTCTAAAACCTCTCCGCCTACCAGTCCCATGCCTAATGCCCTGACGTCACTTCCAGGCGGAAATCATCAATATGCCATCAACGATTTCCAGTTTTGGCTAAGCGGATGTCAAAGTACTATGTCTAGATTTTAATATGTATAGACTGATTGTGGATATATTAATAAATGATTTGTTGTTAATGCAAAATGAAGTTGCATTATATGTACTTCTGACAGAAGAGAAGGGCGTGAAGAGGTTTTTACAGGGTCGGCAACGCGCGTGTTGATGCCCCTGGTGTTACAGCCGTTCATATATAGGCTACGGTAACTGTTTTCCATCAGGCGGACCGTATGCTTGTTTGCGACTTTAGTGGTATATAAAAAAAGAGAGGTAGGGCACCGCCACAGTAATAAGTAATAGTACTAGGTACAGTATGGCCATTCCTTGCCGCTCTCTCGTATTGGACCTCACCTCCCCTCTGAGAAAAATCTGGAACAGTTTGTATGCGCCGCACGCACACACGCTTATCCACGCTCTGTACAGACGCTATTGTTTACATAGTAGTAAACCGTAGAATGGCTGCCTATTGAGATTTTCCAAGGAAACTACAGCATGAAGTTCTTCAAAAACCTGAAGAGCCTGAGTGCTTAGTGGGAGGTTTTTGGTCATATTCATATATCAAATCAAATCAAATCAAATCAAAAAATTCTTTATTCCTTGGACTTTATAAAGCACTTAGAAACGTCATACAAATTAAATATAAGAACATGTATAAATCATTACTACTCTAAATCCGCAGAGCTTAGATTCACTTTCATCACATCTTGAATGTGAAAGTGAATTTAAGTGCCAGTTCCGGCGACGGGGCTTCTTGAGAAGAACTGGCAAGAAACTCAAGGCCGACTCTTTTAAATACATACATACATGTTAACGTGTGCAAGCCGTCCAAATTGAGAAAAAGTTACATATTGTGGATTTACCAGACGCGTATTACATATACAAATTAGCCGGGTGCTCACTTCAAAATGTAAGCGTTTTATAAATTCACAACATGAGAGTTCTTCTCCATTTGGTCGGTTTGTTTACGTTGACATGATCGAATGCGAACAAAAAAAATCGCACTAAGCAATCTGCAGAGGTTTTTACAGGGAAGGCAAAGTGATGCCTCGGGAATACAGGCGTCATTATGCAACTGCGTTCCATCAGACTGGCTGTATGTTTGTTTACAACCTTAGTAGTATAAAAAATCTATGCTCAGTTTGTTACCAAGACAATCTTCGCTGGCTCGGTCGATAACAAATTGTCATGTCTGGTGGTCGGATAGCTAGCAAAATTTACTATGTTTCCAAGGTTGCAGGTTCAATCCTCGCAAAAGACCAACAATTATGTATGTGGTGCCGTACCTCCAAAGGAAAAAACGGAACCCTTATAGGAAAAATTCTTTGTCCGTTCGTCTGTCAAGACCCTTTATCTTAGGAAAGCGTGGAGGTATCAAGTTGAAATTAATATCACAGATTCATGTCTACCATCTCTTAAAGCAGTGAAAAAATCCGCTTCTAAATCGACGCAATAAAAAGATACGCCCGTTTATGTTCCTTTTGTATCACATATATTGACATTCGCAAAAGGAATCAAAACCTATAGGGTACTTAACGGTGACCTAGAATCATGAAAGTTGGCAAAAGCAACGTCATTGTGCTACATGACATTGCTTACAGTAAAGAAAACATCCGAAAAACGTATATTTGTAATTATTTCACAAAAAAAAAATATTTTAGTGAATGTAGCTGCACATTCTACAAGTTTGTATGGAATCCTCGTTGCGCGTATCCGACTCGCATTTGACCGTCTTTTTTAGGGTTCCGTACCTCAAAAGGAAAAACGGAACCCTTATACACTTTGTTGTCCGTCTGTCTGTCTGTCTGTCAAGAATTTCTATGTCGAGAATGCGTGGAGGTATCAAGCTGAAATTTGAACTGTATACTCAGGTCTACGGTCCCATGAAGTTGTAAAATAATCAAACTGCTAAGTTTACGTAGAAAAAAGTTACGGCCGTTTATTCAGTACAGGAATAAATCTCAAAACTATACATTTGTAAATAGATCTTAAAAAATAGGGGTCTATATTTTTTATAGGGTGTCGAAATTTCAAATTGAAACTACTAGTTCAAATGGGGTATCATATGAAAGGGCTTGATGTACACATTGCAAAATATATTTTATTTATTTTTTTCGACGCATTATTTCTTATTTATAATGAAAAATATCAAATTTAATAATGATACTACGTACCTACGGAACCCTCGGTGGGCGAGTCCGACTCGCACTTGTCCGGTTTTTTTTCGTCTTCTGTTGCCTGATGTGCCAATATAATTCCCTGGGAGTGTACCGACAAATCGTTAGTCGCGTGCCGCGTGCCGCAGACAGCGCGATGGGCGTGAACATATCGCTACTAATGAGACGGGATGGATCGCGGGGCTGTCTGATGCACTCGTCGCTTATATAGCGCTTTTATACGACTAAGTTATCACTTGTCATAAGGAACACGTGTAGAAATTTTAAAATGAGCGCATATAATATTTTAATAATGTCCTTATACAGTGTGTCCAAGGATAGAGTATAACTCTGTAAGGGGGTGAAAATAGATCAAAAATAATCTACAAAAAAAATATTTTCAAAAATAAAAATATATATGTTTTCTATTTTTTGAATAAATTAAATAAAAATAGCAAATAATTATAGACACCTAGAATACGAGTAGCATGACAGCTTCGCTGCTAACGCACTATCTCTTTCCGTCTGGTGACCTCATTCACTCGCAGGAACACAAGAATCTAGTTAACCTAAAAAAATAATAAAATGTTTTCTCATAAATAGACGGTAACATAAAATTAGGGTGAATGCACCAATACTCGGCACCTGAAGACACCGGCACGTGGCCAACTGAATAGCGAAATACATTTTTATTAGCCGTGCGCATCGAACTCGCTACCCCACGACTGACACTGACACATGAATCGCTTTTCTGAATAAGACGTCAAAAAGGGCAATTTATTGCTCGCATGTTATGTGGATTTTATTAACCGTTTCATATTTGGGGTGTTATTGAAACGACAAGGGGTAAAATGATAAACTGTTATTTAATTTACTATCAGATTAAGTATGATTTTACTACCGGGTACTTTATATTTATACCGGGTAAGGTAGTCAAATTATATAACATAACATAACTAAATGTTTAATAAAACTTTTATCTACATCTAATCAGAATTTTTTTATGTAATTTTGAGAGCAAACTTTGCGGCTTTATTTAGCAAATATTATTACAGAGGGTCATTGTCAATTCGTAGCAAAAACGGCACACATCTTACACACGTTTTAGTTAAGCCGGTGTGAACATTTTGTATTAAATACCTCAAATTTTTCGTGATTTGACAATATCCTCGGTAGTAAAAGTTGTTTGTTCTTGTATTGGACTTACTTCTAAAGAAAATGCAGTCAACTATACTACTACACTCCGCATACAATATTAGAAGGATTTGAGACTTTATTCCTTTATAGCACAACTTTATTCTTTGGTAAAAACTGCAGTGAATCGCAAAAAAAGATGTAATTGATTACAAAACGAGATTCTTTATTTTAACTCACCCAATCAAGTGGCACTCTATTCACTATTGTCTAAAATCTAATAGCACCAAATCGAATTGCGTATCCGCCGACAGATGGGCACTGTGCGATCGACGAACCGACGACAAATTTGCGATATTACATGCGGATTAATGTCCATGCACTATTTTTTAGGGTTAAATTGTCTTTTCAGGATCACCCTATTTTTATCAATTATAAAACCATTCGAAAATAAACTTTATTACTTAATAGCTAAAGACAAAATTCGCGCGACAGAAAATTTTACTTCGTTCTGTCGCGAATGGAATATCGAGATCGCAAAGGGTGATTCCCCACGCTAGATGGCATCCGTACGATGGTTATCATAATCCCTGCATTGACATGATGTGATGACACATGTCGTGCAGTCGTGTTCTAAAATGTCGCTTTAAAATTCGACTAATGCAACTGCTGGCCGCTACAGTTGCCTTTACCCTAATGTCTTACATTTAAAGGTTATTTTTGACTGTTTTAAATGCAAATCTGGTTTGTTAACCATGGGAAGTTGTATTGCAGACAGTTCACAATGTATATTTGAGTATGGAGATGAATGTTTGAGCTGAGTTCATCGCGTACGTATATTTGTATAGTGTCAAGAGCGAATTTGTTTGGTTTGGCTTAACTAATTTTTTTTTTATTAGTCGCACTGTGATAGGTTTATTTATACTACTAAGGTGAGAAACAAGCATACGGCCCACCCGATGGAAAGCAATCACCGTGTAGTATTGGCTCGTATTTTCCAATAGGGCCAACCTCACTTTCATATATGCACACTGATGGTCATGTTTTATATGTGGAAATGAGGTTTGACGAAAGAGGTAGTGTATACTTCCCTCTGAAGCGATCAATGTAGGATACCTCCTCACAGAAAGCCGCAGCCGAGTAGCTAATCCTTGAAGGGTTGTTGTGTTCCAGCGAAGGGCAGTCGTCGCTAGCAAAATCGTCGCAAGAAAAATATCGTCAGCAATCCTGAGTAACTAATCAGCAAAACCGATAGAACAATTTTATTGCTGTTTTGCAGACTTTTAGGAACAACTCGACAGCGGCAATTTAAACACCTTTCATTAAAGATTCCTAATAATAATTTTATGCACTCTAATGATTACTGACACTATAATAGACTACCTCTATTGAGAATGTCAAATCTCAATATCATTATACTTTTTTTTTTTTTTTTTGTACTACTTTGGGTGGCAGACAAGCATACGGCCCGCCTGATGTGAAGCGGTTACCGTAGCCATATTAACGCTCGCAACATAAAATATCGCTCGCGCGCCGCCACCCCCGCTGCCATCGCAGCATCTCCTTCCTTTCTGGTGACCTCACTCACTCGCAGGAACACAACAGCCCTCAAGGGAACCGTTATTTGGCTACGGTATTCTGTGAGGTGGAGGTACATTCCCCAGTCGGGTAGCTTACAATTACGCTCCCTACCTCTCTTTTCGCCAGAGCTTCGTTTGTCAGTCAGCAGGGTGCACCGCGTGCAGGTGAAGTTGGCTTTGGTTAAAAGATGTTGATGAACCACTTACACCCCAAAATACATTAAATTATGAAAATTTGTTCAGAACCACAACCGCCTTCAATAAGTTTTCGCCAAAAAGTCCGACTATAAGTCAATAACTGATAATCCCGTAGCTGTCATTTGCGCAATCACATGTAATCACAGATTAAAAATCGCTAACAAAGCACTGCAAGGGGGTCACTCTGAATTAATATCGAGCCCTTTACAATTACAGTGATGGGGTAAACTGGAGAAACGCAGGAAATTGTTGGATTTCAAACAAATGGCTGCGACCCTTCTCTACAACTAATGGGGACAAATTTTTAATAAAGGGTGCACTATTTTAAACTATTAATTGCGTTGAAACATTTTTTTATAGAAAAAATATAAAAACGCTGTTTTAATAAGGAGTTTTCGATAATTCTATTCGTGAGCAGCCTATCTCTATTGCAATTACTTTTTGTTCTTGGACAGCTAAGAGTGAACGTTCATTACAGTCATAACTTGATTGTAAGTCTTATTACTTACGGCATAAGAATAAGGCATTGGAAAAAGTACCAAAGGTAAAGTGTGCTCTCAGTCAGAATAATGTAAACTTCCTAAATTCTCGTAATTATTTAACTATCACAGAACGAAAGTTGACTGAAACGAGTACGAATTGTGAATTGCCTAAAAAATATATTGGCACCTACTTGAAGTACATTATTTAAATGACTTTCTTATATTTTTTAATTTTCTGTCATATTTCGATACAATCCCACTTAAACTTTGAAGTTTATGGATACGCGAATCACAAATTTGAGTACATTTTAATTACGAGAAGTGCTCCTAACGTTTCTACGTAAAATCTCAAGTTTACAGACCCAGCGGTTAATAAAAATTTAAATATATTTAAAAAACTATATACAGCTATAAATTTTTCATGTTACCAACATATATAACCGACATATTAAAATATCAGCTAGTATTGTCGGTTTCTTTTTTAGAAAACAACAAACAAACAAAACATAAATCACTTAACTCAGACTAAAATTAATATCCTACCGTTAACCACGTTATAAAATCTATCCTCAAACCCTGTAATCTTGCTAAGCTCTTAAAATAAATGTAGAAATCGGTGAGACTTTTAATGACTCAAACCATTAGAAAAATCTCAGGTACAAGCCGCACATCACTTCATAACTGAAGTACATTTCCCAGTGCTCCAAACCAGATCGTTACTTGGATAAAAAAAAGCTAAATAATCGTACGTAAAACCCTAGCGACAAATGAACATCGGGAACTCAAGAGATCATTAAAACGAGGCCCGATCTAAAAATGAGGGGGGAGGGGGGACTTTGGAGAACTCTGTAATTGGACTAGGGAGGGTCTCAAATCGTATTCAGAGCTGTACAGGCGGAAAGACGGCTCAACCGACTATAATTAACAACAAATATGGGTAAATCGATTTTTTTTTTTCGCTACAAATACGCCCATTAGGTTATTTCGCGAACCGACCAATTACTCAAACAATAACCCTTAAATATTAATGTTAAACCCACGCTTTGTGGGAAAAGTTCGGTCGTTTAGCAACTGCGAAAGTAATGGTTTGTTGCTTTCCAGTTTACAATGTTCGACGTTTACATTTTTCTATTTTTCTTTTCTTGTTTACGTAATTGAGTATTTTGTGAGCAAACGAAGGGAGACGGTAATCGTTTAAGTAATTTTGATGTTACTGGAAACATGTGTGCGCCTTTTTGCCCAGTTGTTCGACAACAACCTTTAATTTGTTCATTACAGGCACGCACTTCGAACTTTACATTTGTATATCAAGGTGTAAGTGGTTCATCAACATCTTTGAACCAAAGGCAACCTCACCAGCAAGTGGTGCATCCTGCAGACTGACCAACGAGGCTCTGAGGAAAAGAGAGGTAGGGCATAGCGATATAGCGTATTTTTTAAGCAGCCCGACTGGGGAAGTACCTCTACCTCACAGAATACCGCAGCCAAATAACAATTCCCTTGAGGGTTGTTGTATTCCTGCGAGTGAGCGAGGTCACCAGAAAGAAAGGAAGAACTATAGGCAGGCAACGGATCGGCGACCCCTTGGTGTTGCTGATCTCAATAGGCGGTGCTGATTGCTTTCCATCAGGTGACCTACGTGCTCGTTTTCCACCCTCATATAAAAAAAAATATATCCGGAACACTGAACGATATCACATAATTATAATCTCTTAATAACTTATAAATCTTTTTGATCTACAAAGTAAAAAACACAACGTCAAAATATTATTAGACCACACAGTGTGAACGCATCAAAAAACAGTAGACAAAAAATAGGAACAAGGGAATCGTGTCACCACATTATGGTAATAGGTTGGATATGACATCGCTGGGCATAATCCGCTTTGTCCACGGAATGGACACATTACTGGCCAGATCCTTTGGGATCTGTTCCTTTGATTTCGGATTCGATGGAAATTAATATACTACAGCTAAATGTATTTAGGGTACATACTTAATGCTTCAAACATAAAATAGGTTCATAGGAGACAATTTGCAATTACGGGATAAAAAAATAGTTACTATTATCTGAATAATGTATAGAGATTAGTTAGTAACTAGTAGTTTTCAAATTTTTATTCAAACAAAGTTTTATTTAGTAACAAATAAGTAAATCTTAGTAATTACTTAGCAGTTTGATAATAACTGGCCGATATGTTATTTAATATTGTAGATTGAATACGATTCTCATCCACGGATTAACGATCGAATTTGTTTTTAATCAATATGGAAGATTGAGATTTCTATGTCATCTGAACAAAAACTTTATTTTTATATACGGTGCACGCGTGGTTGTCTAATCTCAATAGCATTAGGAATTTAAGATAATCAATAATGTGGAGATAATCAATTAAGAACTAATAATAATTATGAAATATATCTTTATCACCTGAATCATTTAGGTCGATAATATATATTTTATTAAATATTTTTTATTATACTACTGACGTATGAAACAACCAACAATTCAACTAGCAAACAGTTACCATATTTAAGAGAAAGATACTAAATTACTAATATCAATTGCGTATTGCTGACCGAACTTGTAAAAACTTCTTTAAAACTTTTTTGAGAAATTATTATTATGGTCTCCTTGGCAAGCGTCGACATAGGGATACTCCATAACTGGATAATACGCGAAAGGAAACCACTCCAAAACCACACTACGTGATCATTTCGGAATTAATGTGAAAATTTCCCTACTACTTTGATTTCATCTTTTTTATATTGCATCGGGTGGAAAACAAGCATACGGCCCGCCTGATGCGAAACAGTTACCGTAGTCATATTAACGCTCGTAACAATAAATATTGATCGTGTACCCCCGCTGCCAACGTGGCAACTCCTTCCTTTCTGGTGACCTCACTCACTTGCAGGAACACAACAACCCTCAAGGGAATAGTTATTTGGCTGCTATATTCTGTGAGGTGGTGGTATTACCCCAATCGGGTAGCTAATAATTACGCTGATCTATCTCTCTTTATGCCACAGCCTCGTCGTCTGCTGTAGCCAATCAGCAGGGTGCGCCACGTACAGGTGAGATTGGCTTAGGCTCTAAAGATGATGGTGAGCCACTTAAACCATGATTACTAAATAATGCACTTAAAACTGTACAAAACAAAATTAATAAATACTCCTAATATACTTAAAACTGTACAAAATAAAAAACTAATCAAAACAAAATAAAATGAATTTATGGAGTTATTAACACCTTCATTCAACAATAAACAAAGCTAACTGCTAAAAAGCATCGTTAAATTTAAAAAAAAACCGCACAAAACGACGTGCCATCATTCAATCACAACTCTTTAATTCACAAGAGACGAAAACAAACATCCATAAACAGCAAGATGGAACATAATTGCAGGTTATCTTAGCACAATGGCTCCCGGCCGCACGCGATGCCAAAAGGCGTCAAATAGCTCGTTAGTTGCCCCTCACAAATAGAAATATTACTCATAACTTAATCCCCACTTATAATAGATTTAACCTGCCATAAAATCATATTCAGTTTTTTTTTTGGCTGCGCAAATAGCGGGGTCAGCCCACTGTGCATTTATAACGTCGATTAGTACTGCACAATGGGTCGTGAGTGGTTATAATAGTCATAATTCGCTTTTTTTGTGGGATAATCGAGGGGTTATGGTAAATTGGATTTAATATTTTCGTTTTTGGCAACACTCGGTGTGAAATTGGACGCTCGTTTAAGGGTTATTGTGGGTATTGGGAGTTTGGATAGGGTTAATCCGGGCTCTCAATTGCGTCGATAGAGCAATGTTATTGCGTTATTGTTATGAATATATAATTTTATAAAAATAAAATTGAATAGAGTATTTAAGAATACTAAAATTATTAATGAGAATTAATTATTACAATTTTTTTAATCAAGAGTAACTTGAAAATATGTGTCGTTAAAGTTTTAAACTTTCCCGTTGCATGATTTATGAAAATAATAACGGTAATTAACGCGATCATGCATAAGGGTAACATAGGCTGTGACCACGGCCGGGTCAACCAGGTCGAAACGTCAGGCAATAATAAATACCCTTATGCATGATCGCGTTAATTCCGGATATTATTTTCATAAAATATATGTGGTTTCCATTAGTTCACTAAGTGTAGGTATATGACCACTATATTTATGTATTTATTTTTAATAAACATTCATTCAAAATAAGGAAGATATCCCTGATGGGATAAGTCCGCCATTGTACAAAATTGTTATTAACACTGTGTGTATTAAAAATACAACATACTACCATTGCCATGTATTTACATAAATGAAATATGTCTCTTTTTAAAAAACAATATGAACGCAATACGAAAAGATCGCAATACTTAAACAATATAAGCCAACCTACTTGCCATAAGTATCTGTATCAGAAAAACGCATATAACATGAGCATAGTTATATATAATAAACTGCCCAAGGAATTAAAATGTTTTCAAGGCACTGCATTTAAGAGTAATTTGAAGAAATGGCTCCTAGACAAATGTTTTTATAGTGTTAAAGAATTTTTAGACTTTAAACAGCAATCAAGATAATAATAAGCATGACATGTATAAATTAACGATGAGTCAATAAATTAATTAATTGTATAAATTTTGCTATTGTATGACATAAATATGTATAATAATGATAGTTTTAATAATTGTTATAATTAATTAATGATATTATTATTGATGAATGTATGTTATTGATATTTCATAAATTAAAATTTTGCACGTCTGCGCGCAGACTGAATACACGAACTGTATTTTATAGTATAAGAACTTTTAACTTGTATTCTGGCAAATAAACTCTTTGACTTTGACTTTGACTTTACTTTTATAGTACAATAAAATCTTTACAAACAAACATTCTCTACTAAGTCGTTTGATATCTTTTCTTACATGAAAATTCTTTTTTTATCAAGACACGTCAACCGTACCATTCTACCACTATATCGCCTGTGTAGCCAGAATTAACAACGGTGACCATCACATAAGCCATGACCAATGAAGTCCACTGCAGTCCCGGGGAGAATACTACGGCTGCCTTGAAACCCACAACGAATTTAATTAGAAGAAATTAGTTGGAGTAAGAAGCTTTTGGCTTTTGGAAATTTAATTAATGTTTATTTTAATTCCATCCACATCATCTTGATAATTGGCCATCTACTATATACGTTTCCTAAGACATTTTATACCACGAACAGTGAAACTGTGGAATCAACCTCCCTCAGCGGTATTTCCGAACAACTACGCCTTCAAGAACAGAGTTTTCATTTTCTTAAAAGGCTGGAAACGAATCGGCGACCCCTTGGTGTCGCTGATCTCCATGGGCGGTGGTGATTGCTTTCCACATAAAAAAAATAAAAAAAATGCTTTCTTGACAAAAAAAGCTTAAAGATAAGCCTACATGATATAAAAAAAAACTTCTCAGCTCATAATGTGACAGGTTTTCTCCAAATGTCCTTTCTAGAGAGGTCCTTTTCTCGAAATGTCCTTTCTCTAAATGTCCATTTCTCAAAATGTCTCTTTTTCAAAATATTATTTTCTCAATATGTCCTTTTCTCACAATTGCCAATTGACGTACCTACCCGATATAATAAATAAATTAATAATAATTCTACCTGAAATACGTATTCCTTCAGGAAACGAATGCAAAGCTAAAGGCGTAGCCACCCACAGACAATAATTCCATCTAGAACGAGATTAGGTCTGGAACAACATCTAGGTCTGGTCTAGATACCAGACGGGTGGTCGATGGGATGGGGGAGTGGAAGGGGGGATTGAAATAGGTCTTTCCAGGCAATTACCATTCGCTGCGACGGGTCGCTCGTATTGAAAATTGTATGTGGGGGTGTATACCTACATTGTGTGGTTTAGGAGTAACGAACATAAAACATTTTTTTTTTTTAAATTTAATGTTAGTGTATGCTGTGTGGTTTCCGGCAGACTAGAATAGAATCATTCCGTCTCTTCCCGTGGACGTCGTAGAAGGCGACTAAGGGAAATACATTATTAATTATCAATCAGGCCTCCCTAACCCATTTGGTCAGCGTGGGGAGTGAAGGCCAAATCCTCCTTCCGTCTAGGACGGACGAGAGAGGGTCGTGCTCCTGTAGTGGAGACTAAAATGGACCTGATGATGATGATGATGATGTATGGGGACGCAACGATGATACACTGTGCACGAGTAAAGACTTTATTTCGTTCAACATATTTTTTATACAATTAGGGTGACAACCATTTTCATTACTTTAAAATCTTAACGGATAGCCATATACTGATATAGCACGCATATCTATTTTGATTTTTAATGAACTATTTTTTTAAGGGAACAATATTTTCTGTCACCTAAGTTTAGATGTGTCACTAATCTGCAGTACCCTAATAATAATATCCCCAAGAAATATATTAGTCATCATTTTAATCAAAACTGTCTCTAAATATAAATCATCAGCTTAACAAACTATTAGTATCATTTAATTCGTTTGATCATCAAAATAATAGATCTGTCACCAAATAAATAGATCAGCTTCTTAATTTAATGAAAAAATGGCTAATAGGGGCGAAGTCAAATTGGCGTCATATTCACTGACGAGTCTTACCAATACTTGGTCAATATAATAAATCATGTTTTGGTTAGATTTGAGTTGATTTTTAGGTTAGGGTTTTCTTGTGTCCTGTCATCCGTCAACCTAGATGATGAATGACGTAGTGCCAAGTAAACTTAATTATTAATAATTGACAATATAATACATACAAAAACATTTATTTGGTACTAGACCCTATATCTCCATGATTTTAGGTGATTTATTGTGGAATCGATTTTATATTGTTTGGTGACTACATTTTGGTGACAAATCTATTATTTTGCGGATAAACCCTATTAGTTAAGAAACACAAAACTAATTAAATTGGCGATAGTTTAAATGATACTCTTTTTTTTAAAATTGTGCTGAGGTAGGTACAAACGGAACCTTTAATGTGCGAGTCCAACTTGCACTAGACCAGTATTATTCATATGTAATTTACGATGTTTATTATGAAGTACTGAAGTCCAGATTATTATCTAATCTAATAAAAATGACAATATTAAATTAATGGGTATCACTCGTACGTAGATAAATTACTTTATAATACAGCGTAATTCAGTAATGGATATTAGGAATGTGGCAAACATCTGATCGCTCGTTTGATAATACTTGTATTTAAGAGATTTTACTTACTGATTTGTGTGAATGTGAACTAATTACATGACTGCCTTGATGCCTTGGAGTGTGAGATAAATAAATATACTTGGACAAATTACACATCAGCATCTAGTACTAAATCATACCCCGGCCACTCCTTAAAAATGTCGCGTCCTTAACTACTACATAAATAATTCAAATTCAAATTATTTATTGTTTCCATGGTACATATGATCTTATATAATTGTTTCTTAAAAAAATTAAAACAAATAACACCGCATGGAGCACTACAATTATTTAAAATTAAATTGTGTTAGAGCAATGTAAATCTTAATATATAAAAATTTCGTGTCACATTGTTTGTCCGCGATGGAATCCTAAACTACTGGACCGATTTTAATAAAATTTTGCACAGTGTGTGCAGTTTGATTCAACTTGAGAAATAGGATAGTTTATAACTCATCGGAAAAAATAACGTGAAAATATTTAAAGGTGATGATAATACGAAGTTCGCCGGGCCAGCTAGTAAATTTATAAATATGCATGCTATGCAGAGCGTGACTGAGCGTGTGTGTGTGTGCGACGCCATATAAACTGTTCCAGAATCGTCTTAGAGGGGAGGTGAGATCGATACGATGGCAAAGTCTTTGCAGTCATAAATTTAGTTTGAAAGACTTTGGGATAGCTCACGATCATCATGAGACAAATCTAACCTCAACTGCACGTGGTGCACTTTGCTGATTAACGATGGCTCTAGCAAAAAAAAAGGATAAGGACCTCCACCTCAAATAAATAGATGGTTGTTGTGTTCCTGTTTGATGGAGGTTACCAGGAAGGAAGGAGTAGCTATTATGGGGGGTGGGGGGTGGGGGGTGGGAGGGCGTGAGCGTGACTTTATGCTCAAATCGTCAAATCGTGTATAGCTACGGTAACATTTTCAGCAGATGAAAGAAAACTGTAGGTAAAAACCGATGATGAGAAGGCAATTTTCCTTACTTTTTCAGAAGTAGTCGCTACTTCTGAAAAAGTAAGGTAAAGATTTACATTTCCATTATGTACATGTTACAAAATCACTCTTTAAAATAGAATCAATGCAAAAAAAAAATCACTGACCTGAGAGGAAAAAATCTTTTAACAAAATGCGTTTCTTCCCAACTCTACTCTACTGTTCTCAACGGTGAACAATGAGATATTCAGAGGGTGCCTTTTAAAAGTATTACTCCCCTACGATGACACCCTTACCTACCCTAGGCGGGTTGATTATTTTACATGAGCCGGATCTCAGTCAGCGGGCCGTCGATAGTGATAGCATTTTTTAAAGTTTTATTTACTTTATCGCTCGGGCAAATGTGCAAATGTTTAAATTAAAAAAAAAATGGGGTGTGGCTGTGTCATGTACACGGACGCGTGTTGTACGTGAATACGTTATATGCACTAAAACTTCTCAAAATGTCAGCGCTTCCCCCTCCCCCGTACGCGATGTTCCATAGTCCTTACTTAGCGTAATAAATTCTTTGATCCTCCATCTATCCAGTGCTGTGATTGAATTTTTGATGGAGATGATAGATTTGTAGCTGCAACACCAAACTGTATCCGCCGATATTGTTATCATTTGTTTTTTTAAATTGCCTCCCTATGGAAGCAATTTTAAAGACACATTTATGTCAAAAACACACATTTATAAGATGAGATTTTTTTTTAAAAGCCTTTACTTATCTAGTTTCACCGTGGCGTTTGTAATCAATTCTTGGAAGTTAAATTTGACCCACTTTCCAGTACCCGATTGGGCTGAAATTTGGCACATTCGTTGGATGACAATGCATGTTCACCTGAATGCCACGGAGGAACTCGATGGCGTCGTTGCTGTCAGTCTAATCGAACACGCAAGTTAAGCAACGACCGCAGCCTGTCTGTGGATGGGTTTATTTATCTGAAGCTCCTCCGTGATTCGGAGGGCACGTTAAGCCGTCGGTCCCGGCTGTTGTCATTAGATAGCAGTCGTTAAGCCAAGCCGGTGGTCTTAAGGCGGCTTGAAAATACTAACTTCCGCCAGTTTGGCAACGTGGTGGAGAATGTTCTGAACCCATTTGATTGAGGGAAGACCCGTATCCCAGCAGTGGGATGAATAAGGGTTGACGACGATGATACCAATATTATAAAGCTGAAGAGTTTGGTCGTTCGTTTGGTTCAACGCGCTAATCTCAGGAACTACTATTACGGAATTGAAAAAATATGTTAAATGTTAGATAGAGAAAGGCTTTAGGCTATATAACACCATGCTAGGAAAATATGAGCGACGGCGCTTTGATGAAAAATGTTGCAAAAACACAGACGAAGCTCGGGCGGATCGCTAATAGTAAGTGTCACAGATGAAAAAAATTCAATGGTCACTGCAGGATATGCAAAATACGTAACTACCAGTTAAATCGCTAACAAAATGGCACGCAATAAAACATCATTCATCCGCGACCATAAACAACCATCAATATGCGTAAAGCATAAACAATTATTGACCAGAGATACGGATCAGCGGCTCTGCAAAAGAGACTGTAATAAACTACGTGGTCAAGCCTAAAATGTGCCGACAAAGAAAATTCAATAATGTAATTCATACTTCCGATTTGGTTTGACCGTCTTGCGTTAAGACATAAGCGAGAGCGGAGAGCGATTTTTCGAATTGTGAAGTTAGGCACAGAAAGGTCTCAACAACTGACAATATCGCAATTTCGGAATTTTGGGGTGTAAGTAGTTTATCAACATCTTTAAACCACAGCCAACTTCACCTGCACGTGGTGCACCCTGCTGACTGACAAACGAAGCTATGGCGAAAAGAGAGGTAGGGAGCGTAATTTTGTAAGCTACCCGACTGGGGAATGTACCTCCACCTCACAGAATACCGCAGCCAAATAACAATTCCCTTGAGGGTTGTGTTCCTGCGAGTGAGTGAGGTCACCAGAAAAGAAGGAGATGCTGCGTTGGCAGCAGTGGTGGCGGCACGCAAGTGATATATTACGTTGCGAGCGTTAATACGGTTACGGTAACCGCTTCACATCAGGCGGGCCGTATGCTTGTCTGCCACACGACGTCGTATAAAAAATAAAAAAAAATAAAAAATTGGTCTCATACTTAAATAGCTCATATTTATGACTATTTACCTTTAGATAACTTCAGTCATTAACTGACCTTGGGTACTTTAACATCAACGGCCGAAAGTTTGATTCATACAAGACACATTTGTATGAATGAACATATCTCTGTTAATCTGGAAGTAGGTCTACATAGTACAGCTAAGAGTGCTTCCAGCTTGACACTTCGGCCTTTGCACCAGCCTTATGAGCATGTCGTACATAATTAATGCTCATTAATATATATTAATGTGCTGCTGTATACTTGTAAAAGAGATTAGATACATTGTATCTCTTGTCGAGATTATATGGAGATAAAAATCCAATAAGTTTTGTTCGCCACGTGTTACGTGACGAATATTTTGTCCTTGAAAGGTATTATCAATTTCTAAATATAACGTACTTCAGAAACCGGTCAGAGTTGCTCGGTTCGATTACTTTTATTACAAAAGTAAGTTAACTGATCGTGAGACTTTTAAAAATGTAAATACTTGTATACACTAGTGGTGATTTACATATATCAGCAGTACATGTGGAATCGTTCAAACTGATCATAAAGGATCATAAAGGAATGTGTTTGCTGTGCGTTCACTGGCCGACTTAATTACATTTTTTATGGAAAATTATTGAATAGTATTACTACGAGTAGATACTGTAAAATAATTTTGAGTTATAAGTTTCGTGTCAAAAAAAGCATAAGTAAAATCCTGGTCACGGCACCAACCCATAGACTTTGCGATTGGCTTAACAAATCTGTCTTCTCTTAAATTCAATGACGTGGAGAGTGTTAATTATCAGCATTTTTTTAAAACAGAACATGTTACACAACGTTAAAAATAACAGTTGTGTATTTCCGCTGTCGCTACGGTTTAAATCTTTTAACTTAGGCCTCTCAACGCAACCATTGTTTAAGAAGGCAGTTAGGTTCAAGGGCAGACGAAGACAGGAATGTGGGCTAGCTTCCGGCAGTAGTCAGGAGCCTCATCGTAGGCGGCTTCACTGGCCATAATGACAGGTTTTACCTACATCCACTTAAGTGACTGACGAGGTGGAACTTTGTTGCATGCAATATTATTTATTTACTTATTAGGCCCGCTAACATCAACACATACAATTACGTTACAATGTTGCCAATTATTATTAGAGTATAGTTAAGAATATGCTTGTCAATTACAAGTGTACACAACACTGTATAAAATGCTATAACTATTTTTATTATGTATATGTAAAATTATATATTGAACTAAAGAGTCCGGTGGTCGAATGGCTAGCAATGGTTACTTTGACTCCGAGGTCGCTGGTTCGATCCGCGCACAAGACAAACTTTTATTTGTCTATTTGTCTTGGTCTGGGTGTTTTATGTATTACATGTATTTTAAAAAAATGCATTTAAGTACATTAATTGTCTAATACCCAAATATACAAGCTTTGCGCTTAATTTGGGACTAGATGGGGCTGTGTAAAATGCCCAAAAATATTTATTTATTATTTAAAGATTAGGAAATATTCTGAAGATATAAAATTGAGTACATATGAATATGTCAAAAATTACAACTTATAAACTAATGTTAATTCTGAACAAGTCAGTCCTTATCTACAATGTTTTATGTAGAGCCGGTGCTTCAGTAGTTTTCGTTTGTCACATTAAGGGCCATAGGAAATATGCTGCTTTTAGCATCCACGATTAGCGTTTTTGCGATAGAATTGATGCTACATCGCGTTATGGCGACTTGCTGCGTTCGGTCGCAATATCGCCCAAGAGTAGCTGCGACCGAGGTTCTAAGGTGTGTGGTATAGCGTTCAGATGCTGTGTTGAGCAATACCCGTCCCCGGTAGGAGTTTTTATAAGTGCGGTACGGACTGTTCACTATTGCGAAAATTATTTCAAATTAAGCCAAGAAGAAATTATTAATCGAAACTGTCACTCCTACAGCTGATACGAATCTAATGATACTTTATATGTTGAAATTCGTCAAGCTGTTTAAGCTGCCAAAGAAATCCGTAGTATAAATAAGTAGATACTTACTACGTGGAATTCTTTGGCATGTTCTCCATTTGGCATGTTGTCCGTATGTATGTATGTATGCCACATATCTATGTGGCATACATATATACAGTTGGGAAATATTACTCGCCCCTGTGTCGTCTTCGGCAGGCGGGTGCAATGCATTATATTGTCGTACTGATAACAATGTTCTCCAACTAAAATACTTCGATTTTATGAAAAAATGTCACCTCTTAAGGCTATTTGATCAAAATAAATAATAACCATTATTTTTTGTTTGTTGTAAAATCTTCGTTGTAAATAAAGTAAATCGACGGTCCCTACGTATAAAGCGACATGTCATTTCACATATGTCTGCTTATACTACGTTAAAGTAATTAAAGAATATTATTATTGGACAAATGAGTTAATTTCTTACTTTTTGATTACATACAATCAATAAAATAAAAAAGAAAATGTTTTTACGGGCTATCTATAGCAATTTATGCAACAAAAAAAAATTGCCATTTTTGACATGTCGCTTTATACGTAGGGACCGTCGAAATGTACAACACAGTAATTTAAAGAAAAAGTACAAAGAAGGACCTATCCGTCACAGGGAATACCAAACATTTGTGGGATATAACTACTATGTTAATTATAAATACATGTGCAGACATATAATAAATAATACAATATTATAGGAGAAAAATACATTAAACATTGAGCAAATTAAGAAAATTATAGCGTCGTCGGAGGGTTCAAATCAGGATTCGGCAAAGAACCTTCTCAACGCTTATTTAAAACAATTTAAAGTTTTTTGCCTTATTGTATTGTTTTACTGCCCCAACATAGACCCAAGTCTGCATGTGAAAATATTAACAAAAACATTTAAACCGATCTACATTCAGTCCACGCGGCAATCTCCAAAACTGTTGATTATAGCAGAAAGCCACCCCACAGATACAAATCCTGAATACATAGCTATGTCCTCAACGCACATCCCATACAAAATACTTAAAGCGGAAACCCGCACGCATCAGCTCCCAACAATGGCGGAATATCTCACAATCGGTAGTAATAAAAGCTCCGAGCGCCCACATTAAAATCTTATCCCTTTCTTAAATAAAAAATTCACGAAAAAATAAGAGAGAAAATCTCCCTTTAACCCCCTAACCACCCCCCGAAAAGAAACAGCAAAGAAAACCAAACTTTACAATCACCATCACAAAGTAACTTTTAGCTTGACGGTTTCTAAATACGTTTGAATGCGAATTGTACCATATTACGCGAAGGATAGAGTTGAAATTTGTGGAGTTTGTAGTTGGTCAGTGGAGACTTCGGGAGAAATCGTTAGTGGAGTATTTGAAAATGAGATGCAGTGAGGGTGAGGTGGATGGTTGGGTGGGAGCACTCGAAATCCAAATTACCGGGGCGTGTGTAATGATTTCCCTGGAATTATGGACGGTATCGATAGAATAGATGTCCTTTTGAAGAAGTTTTTCGTGATTAGGAAAGGAGGGATATTCGGCTTACGGATTAGTGCCTCTTTTGTTTTCGATAATGATACCTACCATATTATGCGAGTTTTGGAATTTTGTTTTGAACAGTTTATTAAGTCACTGATATTATTGAAGTGTTTAAAATAAGATGCCGTTTAATCGCGGCAAGCATAATATAACCAATAATAGCAAATTTAGTGCTTCTAATTTTTGATGAGAAAACGATGTATCTTTACTTACGGGTTAAAGCCAGTAGGTATGAAAAAAATTTCGCAAATGAGTCGTTATAAAGATATTGTAACAACTAGAAAGTACATACAGTAAGTACATACCCGTGCAAAAAAAATACGACAGTTTTCGTGCAGACTCTAATTTCTATATACATATAGCCCAGAAACATTACCCCCCTTTTTCGACCTACGCAGTCTAGACCTAGGTATCAGCAGACTAAAGAACGTGAACGAATGACATACAATCTGCCTAGCATAAACTAAGTTACCTAGCTGTGAAAACTTTCAAATGGCTTTCAACTGTCTAGAATTATTAAATAAATTTATATAATAATTTTTTAAATTTTCTGGACAATTTACACAGCGCCATCTAGTCCCAAACTAAGCGCAAAGCTTGTATTATGGGTACTTACTAGATAATTTATAAATATACTTAAATAGTTTTTTTTGTAAATACATACATGTAACACATATAAATCACTCAGACCAAGACAAACAGACATGTTCATGCACACAAATAAATAAATATTCCTAGACAAATTACACACTGCTGGTAGGTCCAAACTAAGCAAAGCATGTATGGGTACTAGGTAACTGATATTATAGTTAAATACATTTTTTTGTAAATACGTACATATACATACATTAATAATATAAATACATAATATAAATTACCTAGACTAAGACAAACAGACATGTTCATGCACACAAATGTTTGCGAGGATCGAACCCGGCCTCTCGTAGTCAAACTTTCGTGACTAACTGTAACTTTTTCTACAATTGTTAAATAAAATAAAAACTAGCCAAGTGCGAGTCGGACTCGAGCACAAAGGATTCCGTATCTATAAAAATATCTATAAAAACGGCAAAAAAAGTTACGTTTGTTGTATGGGAGCCCCTTTAAATATTTACTTTATTTTGTTTTTTAATATTTGGTGTTATAGCGGCAACAGAAATACATCATCTGTGAAAATTTCAACTGTCTAACTATCACGGTTCATGTGATACAGCCTAGTGAACGACGGACGGACGGACGGACAGCGGAGTCTCAGTAACGGTACGGAACCCTAAAAAAGACCGTTGCAAAGATTAGAAATAACTTGTACATTGGGTGAGTGGTGGAGCGCTCACGCTGCTCCTACGTGATACAGATAGGTCGTGAAGATACGCCGCAGATTCAGATAAGTACGTAGGTACTAAAACACATACGTTTGACCTGAAGTTCATTTATATTACAAAGGAGTTGAGCTATTGAGCACGATGGCCAAGTTGTTTCAGTATAATCATACCCCGGCTACTCCATACAAATGTCGCGTCGTTTACTACTACATAAATAATGACGTCTGTGCAGAGCCAGAATGAGCGTGAGTGCGTGCGGCGCCATACAAACCGTTCAAGATTTAATAATAACTTTTAAATTTTCGCGTTGCAAGATTGAAATTATAATAACCACGGGAATTCATGCGATCATGCATGTAAGGTAGTTTTACATACCTTTTTTATTGCCTGAAGTTTCGACCAGGTTGCACCGGCCGTGGTCACAGGCTGACTCAGCCTGTCAGGCAATAAAAAAGGTATGTGAAACTACCTTACATGCATGATCACGTTAATACCCGTGGTTATTAAAATGTTCAAGATTTGTTTCAGGGAGGAGGTGAAGTCGACACTAGAGAGCGGCAGGGAGTGGCCATACTGTACTATTACTTATACTGAGGTATAATCGAATATTCAAGCAATGCTTGGGGTGTAAGTGGTTCATCAACATCTTTGAACCAAAGCCAACCTCACGTACACGTGGCGACTGACAAACGAGGCTCTGGTGAAAAGAGAGGCAGGGCATAGAGTATATTTTAAGTTGCCGACTGAAGAAGTACATCCACCTCACAGAATACCGTAGCCAAATAACAATTCCCTTGAGAGTTGCTGCGTTCTTGTGAGTAAGTGAGGTCACCAGAAAGAAAGGAAGGAGGATAGGATAGGCTGGCAACGGATGGGCGACCCCTTCGTCTTGCTGATCTCCATTGGCGGTGGTGTTGCTTTCTATCAGGTGAGCCACATACTCCGGTCAAAGAAGAGCTACAGAATAACTTGGCAGCTTAGCAACGTTGGAGCTGCCAACCGTTAGATGGGTTAAAGTTCTACGTATACCATCGGGGAAGGCTTGAGGTTTAAAATATGTCACCCCAACTTATCCCGAGTACAGCTAGTCATAATAATATTATAAAAAAATAATTAATTAAATTTTATTTCGACTATTTATCAGTATTTTAAAGAATTACTCAAATTTATTTATAATAAGATAAATTTGGGTAACTCTTTTAGAAAAATTGTATTTTATTATTATTGCGTGTAGTAAGATAAATTAGTGTAAACTTTACAGTTTACACCAATCCTAAGAGAAAATTGGGTAAATCTTTTTTGTTCAAATGTATCTTAACATTGGTGTAGTAAACTGTAAGTTAAATTAATGTAAGTGAGTAATTGTGTTATAAATATTTTTTATAAATAATATATTTAATTAGTTAATTATAAAGTCTGAGCACTCTTTTATCAAATTAGCATAAATCATTCGACTGTAAAACAGTCCTGTTTGACATTTACTATATATATACTCGTAAATTAAATAATAGACGAGCCCGGTTGTCGAATGGCTAGCAATAGCTACTTTGAGTCCGATTTCGCAGGTTCGATTCCCACACAAGACATTTGTGTGCATGAACATGTCTGTATGTCTAGGTCTGGGTGTTTTATATGTATATAAGGTATATAAATTAGTATTTAAAAAAAATATTTAAGTAAATTTATCAGTTGTCTAGTACCCATAGTACAAGCTTTGCGCTTAATTTGGGACGAGATGGCGCTGTGTAAATTGTCCAGAAACATTTGTTTATTTATTATGGAAGGTAATAAATCGACCATCTAATATTATGAAACTAGGCGACTATTGGGCTAATTTGTAGTCGCTCATATTATTATTTTCCTATTGAATTGATATCTTGAAGAATCCGGTTGTGGATTATATACAAATTTAGGTATTTGTTATAATATTGACTGGGCAATCTGAAATTGTTAGTAAATTTTAGATAAATTCTAGGGTATGAAAGTTTTAAAATCCAAAAATTTTAGCACATTTATAAAAGATTTTCTAGAGAAAAAAATTTTATTTGTACGCTATTGTCATTTACAAAATCAGTTTTTAGAAAAAAAAATAGGGTTCTCAATAAAAACTGCACCTGATGTCTAAGGAGGGTTTACCTGTTACAGTTCTAGACAACTTTGCGTTATGTTTTTGAAGCTTTTCAACTAACTTGGGACCATCATTAATAATGTCAAAAAATTACTATTATAGTAATGAGAATTAACCTCTATTACTACAAAAGTACACTTTGCTTCCAATTATCTTTAAGTCTAAAACAAAAGAATAACGAAATATTTTCTGTAAACCTAGTGGAATATTTTAAAAATAAAACATTCGATTTTCAAATCCCGAGACGGAACGTAAGCGACCCCGAAATTGCCGGCCGCATTCACCCAGACAAAAGCCCTGAAACACACCCTGCGAGTAAAAAGAAAAGCATTTCCATCCCAGTCCCCCTTCCCTCATTTAAATTTCCCGCCCCAGAGCGGGGGCGGCGACCGTAGGGGCGGCTTCCGCACAACAGAGACGAAACTTAAAACCTCACAGAAAAGAATGAGACGGTCGTATCTCCACCTGTTGCGTTTAGAGTTTCATATTTTCGCGACGGATTCTTTTTTCGTTTCTTACGGCGTTTCAAAGGATTTGAATGGCGCACCCGCGTGCATGCGTACTACGGTTAGGTATCGAACGATATTGACGTACGGAGCGACTCGACGTTCGATTTTTAAAAGCTTGTCATTCACTCGTTCTAAATTCGAATTTTTAAATTCCCTCTTTCATAAACATTAGGTGCAGCTTTTAACAGCGATATTTTTTTGAATGACTGAACATTTATGAGTGTATTTGAAATTGTTTTTTTTATACAGGACAGAATATATTTTTAACAAGCGGCTAGTAATGAATACTCTACTCTATAACATGGACGTTTGCGGGTTCGATTCCTTCACAAGACAATCACTGGTATACAAAGACATGTGTGTTTATTTTGGACTGTGTGTTTTTTTTTTATTTAGGAATAAACATTTAAAAAAAACATATACCTATTATTTAACAATGTTTGTCAGATTTCTAGCACTTATAGTACAAGTTTTACTTAGTTTGGGAGTAGATGGCGTTATGTAATATGTCTCTGATTATTTATTCAAAATTATATAAATATGTCTAAACATATCAAAAACTGAAGGAACCAACTGTTTGTGTGTTTGTTTGTAACCTTTTCACGAGACAATCACTTGAATGGAGTTTTTAGCAGTATTTTTGTAGAAATTACAAAACTACATAAGTAATAAATCGATGTGCTCTATTTCTCCTTGACTTTATTGATTGAGGAGTATAGGAGTATAGGCTGGTAACAGACTCCTTGGTGTTGCTGATCTCCTGGGCGGTGGTGATTGCTTTCCATCGTGACCCACATGCTCGTTTGCCATCCTCTCACATAAAAAAAGGACTTCATTCGCTAATAATTATCACGATACACATGCCGCGACTTTCCCTACCACCCGCCTCTAATATAAAATAGCAAAACACATCTTTTAACATGCCATCTGGCGAGCCGTACGCTAGTTTGCCACTAGTGATAAAACCAACCGCAGACCAGACATACAAAATGTTTATTTATATATAAATGATAAACACTCGGGCCATAGGAATTTAATCGCCATGTTATTTTTATTGGATTATTTCTCCGTATAGCGCAGCACGTGTCGGAACCTAACCCGCGCCGGAAGCTGTAACACAAACACTTTTTATTTCCAACTCCATCCTGCATCGGATGGCTGCGTGGATAGATATTAATATTTATTTGTATGTCTATTCGTATTCATTGTTTCCGTGGAGAATGTTTAATTTATACATCCTACTGTTCACAACGGAATCCGAATCGTCTTGTATGGATACGTCCTTCCCGCTTTGAACTGTGTTGCATAGACTTGGACGCTTACCGTCGGGTTGGTTCAGACTAAAAAAGGGCATGAAGAGGTTTTTACAGGGCCAGCAACGCGCATCTGGTGTTACATGCGGCCATAGACAACGGTAACTGCTTACCATATGCTTATTGTATGTTACCTTGGTTTAGAAATATTTTTAAAATTTTATATTTATATTAGAAATATATTTATATTTTTATATATTTTTTTTTGTATAGAAAATATGTGGTATAAAAAAAATCGAGCAATGGTCAGAGTGCTAACTGCAAGTTTTTTTGATCACATTCGATCGTGTTGAAGCTACTGCTTGCTGAAGAATGATTACAAGCCGATCAAATTGAGAAATGGTTTCATATTGTGAATTTACCAAATACGTGTTACATATCCAAATTAGCTGGGTTGCTCTCTTCAAAATGTGAGCAAGTCTTTCAAGAACAGTCTATGTTTCCTTTAAAATGGAGGAAACGGCGACCCGATGGAGTCACTGTGTTGCTGATTTCTACGATGATGATTACTTTCTGATTACCTACTTTAAAAATTATTTTCTTGTAAAAAAATTCGATTCTATTCTATACGGTGTACAGCCACAGAAATGTTGATTACCTACTTTAAACAATATTTTCTTGTAAAAAAAAATCGATTCTATTCTATAGGGTGTACAAGCCACAGAAATGTTGATTACCTACTTTAAAAACTATTTTCTTGTAAAAAAATTCGATTCTATTCAATAGGGTGTACAAGCCACAGAAATGTTGATTATGGGCCATCCATAAATTACGTCACACGAATTTCATGATTTTTTGACCCCTCCCCCCGTCCTTGTCACGCTTGGTCACATTTGTGACACTCCCCCCTACCTAGTGTGACGTCACATATTTTGCAAATTTACATCTAGTTGCAAATGTTTTTGAGTTTTTCGTTAATAGTTCAAAGATCGTGTTAACACTTAAATTATAATTGATTTTCAAATGTCACGTCACAAAATTTAGAACCCGTCCCACCCCCTTAAATTGTGACCTAATTTATGGATGGCCCCTACATACTTTAAAAACTATTTTCTTGTAAAAAAAATCGATTCTAATCTATAGGGTACAAGCCACAGAAATATATGTATTAAAAACGTAAAATTTTCCACAATGTTAAGACTTACCATAGAGACGGGGAGGGGGTGTGGTCCGCCATTGGGGTAGGGGTATGGCGCCATAAGGTAACCCATGTTGAAGCTTGCCGCCGGGTGAGGCTCAAATTTACCTGTAAACAAAAAAAATATATGCAATATTTTTCAAACACACGGGGAGTATTGCTTTGCTTGAGAATCAGCGGGACGTCCCAGTCAGACAGAGATGCGAAAGTCAGTGGCCTTCAGGAGACGTGAAAACCGTGGATCAGGAGAACACGCAGAAGATCGGTATAGCGAGACACTGCTATAAGTGGGACAAGAAAACTCTATCACCGTCTCTTCACACATACAGCAGTCGTCGTCGACAACCCTTATTCATCCCATTGCTGGGATACGGGTCTCCCGTCGATCTAAGCGGTTTAGAGTATACTCCACCACGCTGCTCAACTACGGGTTGGCGGAGGCCAGTGTTTTTAAGCCGCCTAAAGGCCACTGACTTGGCTTAAGGACTGTCATCTAATGACAACAGCCGGGACCGACGGCTTAACGTGCCCTCTGAAGCACTCCTTCGTGCTTCAGAGGGCAAGTTAAGCAAGAGGCAAGTTAAGTTAAGATAGAGATAAATAACCCATGCATGGAGAGGCTGCGGTCGACGTTGCTTAACTTGCATGTTCGATTTGACACGCGCAACGAAGCCATCGAGCTCCTCTATTCTATGAATGTCCAACTCGCTATTACACTGTTCGATTTAACATTTTTTTTTTGTAGCTGAAGTAATTTAATTATTCACAAACCATTACACGTTGTATTCTAAACTAAATTTGAAACCGACAGACATGTTTTGTTTAATATTACACAATGTAATCCGTAAAACAAAGTGCAAAGCCCATTAGCGGAGTATTAGCGCTCCGTCCACTCATCAAAATAATTCTACGCTTACAAACTAAATTGCCGGCAAATTGAAAAGGCGCCGCGTGCGTATTCTGAATCGACAGTGTCAATAAAATGTAGCAGCGAATAGATCGAAGTGATGAGTGTTTAGAAGAACTATAATATAACCCATTTAGAATAAAATAGGTACATATATCGAATAGAGGTATCTTGCAAAATTCAATGAAAATCAGCTCTACGTACGTTTTAAATAAATAAATAAATACTGCTGGACAAATTACACCCGGCCATTAGTGCCAAACTAAGCAAAGCTGGTACTATGGGTACTAGATAACTGATATAATACTTAAATACATTGTTTTTTTGTAAATACTTACATATAATACTTAGAAAACACCCAGACCAAGACAAACAGACATGTTCATGCACACAAAAATTTGTCTCGAAATATTTGGATCGAACCCGCGACCTCGGAGTCAAAGTGGCCATTGCTAACCATTCGACCACCGTGCTCGTCAATTTTAGTTTCTTAAAGTCAATTCTAAAATAATCTACAAATTCTAAATGTTTTTCTATCGAGGCAGAAAAGTCGCTATTAAAAACTATTCTGTAGTGGAGTTTACTTCCAGTCACATGGAATATTTTTTAGATTGATGCCGTTAAACAATCGCCGTGTGGTTTCCGGCAGACTAGAATAGAATCACTCCGTTTCTTCCCGTGGATGTCGTACAAGGCGACTAAGGGAAATACATTATCAAATATCGATCAGGCCTCCCCAACCCGTTTGGCCAGCGTGGGGGAGTGTAGGTCAAATCCTCCTTCCGTCTAGGACGGAGGAGAGAGGGTCGTGCTCCTGTAGTGGAGACTAAAATGGACCTGATGATGATGAAACAATCGACAGAAGGAAGGAAAGTAGCTCATCATTGCAGCCTTAGGACGTCCACTGCTGAACATGGACCGCCCTATAGAATTCCACAATGATCGGTTTTCTGTCGTTTGCTTCCATCAGCTCCCTGCAATATTTATCAGAAAAAGGATACCATAGTTTTCATCTTCTTTTTTCATAAAATACTATTATATTTAATTTTAATGTAGGTATTTGTAATATGCCCTGAAAAACGGTGTTAAATACACATTTTTTGCTACATAAAAGTTGGCAACTCTACCACAGAATTAATAATGATTTACCTCTTTTTTTAGTATTTAACTAGCTTTTGTTTTAATTATAGTCTGGTATATAAATCTCATTCCGCATTATTTTTAAAATCGTTTGAAATTACTAAAAAATTACGTAATATTTTCTATTTGTACCATTAAGAGCCCTATTACATTTGCACGCTGACGAGCTCTCGCGCAGTACTAAGCCCGCGAAGGCCGCCAATGCATCGTTTTTTGTAGTAATTTTGAAGTTATATTTATCGTTTTTATTGAAATAAGATAATAAATTCATGCTACAAAGTTTATTCATCACGAAGTAACAATTATTCTCGTATAAATTTTGCTCAATAATATTATCGTTTATTCGAGAAATTAACAGTTTACTTAAAGCGATTTTCGAACTTTTTTTGGTTAAAATAATGTTTTTTTTTCTATATTAAATCAATCATATTTCAAAATTCCGAGGCCGCTATGTACTATACGACTATATTACAAATAACATACTATTTTTTTTATTTGATTTGTTTGGAACAGTAGTATAGTAGTACAATCCAGGAGCTCAAAATAGTGAATGCGCGCATTTTATGAAAATCTTTCTCTGCAATTTTGGGTTTATTTAAAAAGTTAAGCAAAATTTACAAAAAGCGAGGCCGCTACGTACTATGCCAATAGCTATTCTGTACTATTCAATAAGTCTAAATTGTTAATGTATTTTTGTTTCCGAGATCAAGAACGCCAAAATTGGCCATTTTACGCAAAAATCACAGTCAAAATGTAATATGGCTCTTAAGGTGACAAGTACACGGCCTGCCTAATGAAAAACAGTTACCTCATAGTAAATAAATTCAATTTAATTAAACGCACAAGCCTACTAAAATAGGTGATCGCATACACTATGAATTTCCACGTGAGTTTTAATAATATTAGCGGTTACCTCAGTCTATGGAAACTACAAGCAAGGGATATCATCACTCCTTCATCAAGCTTCTTCGCGCACTGCCGTATGGCCTCCTTCTATAGTTCATTCCGCGGAATAGTGCGCGATTTAAAAAAACAAGTTTGAAATTGGTGTATCAGAATAAGGCTCTTTGAACAATGAAGGTACTGTTTACGCTGGAAGAAGTAATATAGAAGGAACAAATCAGCGGACGAAAGGCAACTTGTAGTCAGTGAGAAATGAGTCTCCATAGTTTTCTTAGAAAAGAAAATGTTAAATCGAGTAGAAAAAGATACTAAATTACACGCTACGATTGTTTAACATTACCTGTTAGGTATAGAATGGTGAGTACAGACTGGAGCATTTGCTTGTAACTAGAGATAAGCAAACAGCCGGGCATTTACGATAAACGCCCAAAAAGTACATATAAATTCCCTATTTATGCCCAAAACTAGGCATTTATATGTAATTATTGGGCAGTTAACGTAAATGCCTGGCATTTTGCCCATCCCTATTTGTAACAGAAAAATGAACGACTTTACGTTTTGTTATATCAAGCAAAAACACGAACACTGGCAGCGTATTGGAGTGATATTTAAAAAAAAAACAGTAAACGAAAAGTAGAACGAAGTATGGGCACATGCAATGGCACACAGGCAATGGTAAATGCCTAAGTACTCGTCCTGAGCATTACATCGAATATAACGTGAATATTCAATATAGCGCCATCTGTTAACAATATATTTTAGCAAAATACGCTACTCAACAACAGATCTGGTAGATCCCAGCTAAAAATATAGTTTTTGGGTGTATATGGTTCATCAACATCTTTGAACCAAAGCCAACTTCACCTGCACGCGGTGCACCCTGCTGACTGACAAACGAAGCTCTGGTGAAAAGAGAGGTAGAGAGCGTAATTGTAAGCTACCCGAATGGGGAATGTACCTCCACCTCACAGAATACTGCAGCCAAATAACGGTTCCCTTGAGGGCTGTTGTGTTCCTGCGAGTGAGTGAGGTCACCAGAAAGGAAGGAGATGCTGCGATGGCAGCGGGGTGGCGGCGCGCGAGCGATATTTTATGTTGCGAGCGTTAATATGGCTATGGTAATCGCTTCACATCAGGCGGGCCGTATGCTTATCTGCCACCAGACGTAGTATAAAAAAAATGTTTTATATTTGTGACATACACAGGCGTGTGTTTGAAACGCTGCGAAAACGCGAAAATGGCCCCACTTTTAGCACTTTAGTGATATAAATATATCTATTGTAGCTCTACTTAGGATTACTCGGATACATATTAGCATATATTAGTGATATATTGTGTTTTGTCATTAAATGTCAAATATTAAGTAAATATTCCTGGACAAATTACACACTTCCATCTAGTTCCAAACTAAGCGAAGCTTGTACTATGGGTACTAGATATCTGAGTACATTTTTTTTATAAATATACACACATACATAAATATTATTATCAGGTCATTTTAGTCTCCACTACAGGAGCACGACCCTCTCTCGTCCGTTATAGACAGGAGGATTTGGCCTACACTCCCCAAGCTGGCCAGACGGGTTGGGGAGGCCTGATCGATGTTTTATAAATACATAAATATAATACATAGAAAACACCCAGGCCAAGACAAGCAGACTTGTTCATGCACACAAATATTTGTCTTATGCGCAGTGGCGGACTAAAGCGGCTAAAGAGAGCCCTAGGCAACATTGTAATTCCGGGCCTACTAAATAAGTTTTCACTTAAAAAATAAACATTAATTATATAAATTGAATGGCCGTGTGGTCTCCGACAGACTAGAATAGAATCACTCAGTCTCTTCCTTCGTGGATGTCGTACAAGGCGACTAAGGGAAATACATTATAAAACATCGATCAGGCCTCCTCAACCCGTCTGGCCAGCGTGGGGAGTGTAGGCCAAATCCTCCTGTCTATGACGGACGAGAGGGTCGTGCTCCTGCAGTGGAGACTTAAATGACCTGATGATGATGATGATGTAAATTGAAAACCTAATTTTCGGGCCATAGGCACGTGCCTGGGTTGCCTAGGCCTTAGTCCGCCCCTGCTTGTGCGGGGATCGAACTCACGATCTAAGAGTTTTATTCAACTTGACAATTTATATTCTATTCACAGTTGACACATGATATTGACATTTATGACAATGATTCGCCCTGCGTTTAGTGGTGCGTTAGTGTTACTTATTTATATATTAAAGATAACATTGTATGTCACATAGGATTGGATGGATTTACATTCATAATTTTAACACCCTGTACTTTTTTAAGTAGAAAGTTCATTGCACTATAAGAATACACTATAAACAGTTTGCCTAGGCCGGTGGGTAGGTAGTGCACACAATTACGCTCTCAAATGACTTCACTGCGGTATAATTTTACCGTCTGCGGCCCGCCTACCGGCTACGCGTACTGTTTTGCCTCAATGACTGTACCTAATGCATAGTGTTGTAAGGTGATTGAAAAGAGTGAAATACCTCCATGTTACCTATTTTTTTAATACTACGTCAGGTGGTAAACAAGCTTACGGGCCGCTGGATTTTAAAAGCTGCCTTATTAGCCAATGTTACGCTTACGCTGAAACGGAGAAATTCATTAGAGTAATCACTCTCATTGTTCATAGTAATTTATTCTTTATTTTATTTTCTAATTTGTAATTAATAATTTCGTTCGTTTTTTGAAAATACGACTTATCTAACACTAGCTGGGCGCCCCAGCTTCGCACGGGTAGAAAGTGGTGTTTTATTTTCCTCGCAAATTTTACGTCTTTTCTCTCCATAAGAACCTTTATTATACCTTAACGAAAATATTAAAATAAAAATTTGCAGAATTGTTCGAGCCGTTTTTCGAGTTTTGCGCTTAGCAACATTCAATTATATGTATATAGCTGTTGCCCGCGGCTTCTCTCGCGTAAAATTCGGGCACTTACTTACCTTACCCCAGCCAAGTCTAACACGCAACGTAACCACCTTCATATAGCACCATTAACTGTACTAAATATATTATGGATGTCAGAACTTTCCCAATAACTATTACACTCTTCCCGTTCCCGCCGCGCCGTCCGCGATCGTATAAGCACTAATAGACGCCAAATATAAATTTAAAAATCTACTATGAAAAAACAAATCTTATCCCATCAGTTCAAAAAGGATAATTCAAACTTTAAAATAATTACACCGACTTCAAAAATCTCAGGTAGTAGTTATTTTTGGCTATTTCGTGTCAGTATTTTTCAGTTGCTTTTTTTTTTAAGTTTATTTCTTGTAACATGTATCACTATGGCCTCCACGAAACAGGCTCGACCTAGTGTGGAGACCACTGGTCAATAAATATTTTCTTTATTTTAAGTTATAAGATTAAATAAGTGTACAGTGTAAAATGTAAAGGAAATTGTACTTTAATTGGTAATAAAATTACTTCTATTTCTATTTCTAACGTGTTAGCCGTGTTAGGTTATGTTGCTAGCTATGAATGGTAATATTGCCAATCAAAATCTATGTAATAGAGTCGAGTCACGTTGCCTAAAAATATAAATAAATAAATATTCTTGGACGAATTACACACTGCCATCTAGTTATAAAGTAAGCAAAGCTTTTACTATGGGTACTAGGTAACTGATATAATACTTAAATACACTATTAGCCTTTTTTGTAAATGCATACATATAATACATAGAAAACACCCAGACCAAGACAAACAGACATGTTCATGCACAAATGGAATTTAAAATGACTCAACGAATAGGTACAAGTCATCAGTTCCACCGACCAATTTGTGCATGTCAATCATGTTTTTTTTCTTCAATCTCAAAATTATCTATATGATAATGAACGTTTTTATTCATTTGCGATAATTAATTATCTTTTAAATTGCTTTTCCGTGAATTTGTAATTTTGATCATTTTGTATGCAGTACCATTTTTCTTGAGAAATTTGTGATTTATTTTAATTAATTTATTAATTCTGTTATTAATAAAGCACTTGTATTTTTTTATGTGTATTTGTCGTGCTTCGGAGGGCACGTTAAGCCGTCATTCCCGGTTGTTGTCTAGACGACAGCCAAGCCTTTGGGCGGCTTGAAAACACTGGCCTCCGCCAAGCCGCAGTTGAGCAGCAGGTGGAGTATGCCCTAACCCTTTCGATTGAGGGGAGACCCATAATAATATGAGGAGAGACCAACAGTGGGATAATTATAAGTCGATGCCGTATTTATTATGTTTTGAGAATTTTTTGTCTGTCTATATGTAGTAATAACCCTACAAATAATAATTACTTATAAAAACAAAATAAAAAAAATAAAGAGGGTTAACTAAAAAAGAACCCCACGCCCCCAAAATGTCATTTAATCTTTAGCACACAATGCCACAGGGTTAATTTTTATTATTAAAAAAATATTGCTATTTGCTAAAAGTAAAACAGCATAGAAATTTTTATCATTATAAAAAAATATTTTTTAATTGCGAAAACAAAACCAATACAAACTATCACGTAACAAGAATCGAACCTAAAACCACAATCAAACAGGTTGATGACACCCCAAAATATTTCTCCCATAAAATTCCATCTATTTGTCTGAATAAAGGCTATTTCTCCGAAACCCATCGCGGTGGTCCACCCTGAACAAATATTTACCCGGAACGCTCAACTTCGTGTAATATGTAATAACGACAAACGCACACACTTTTTTCTATGTATGGAAGGTAAATCGTGTTAGGAGAAATGTGAGCTACTGTTGGACTTATTATTCTTAGCTATTGAATTCATCTAAGGCCGTATTTAAGGCCTCAGCCACACCACTGCCATTCCATACAAATGTTGCGACGTTCATTAAATTATTACAAAAATCGGTGTTTCTTAACCTGTGGTTCACGGACCCCTGGGGGTCTTCGAGTATGTATATATTTTTTTTTAATTGTATGCGTCCGCCGACTTATCTTTGAACATTTGATTTAATAAATAATGCCTGCAAAACTAGCAAAAAAGCAGTACCCACCTTCACTATTATACAATATTTTAAATTTTTATAAAAATGTTTTTTTTTTCAGTTATTAATTGTCTTAAATTTATTTGTGTTGATTTTCTAGGGATCCGCGGATCAAAAAAGGTTAAAAAACGTTGGCATAAACATTGCCTTCTGCACAGAGCATTGACGTACCATAAACAACCTTACGTCAATGGCACAGAGAGAAAATGAGCGTGTGTGCGTGCGACGCCATCCAAACTGATCCAGATAAGTCTCAGAGGGGAGGTGACGTCGTTACGAGAGAGCGACAGTAGTACTATTACTTATACCGTCCCTCAGTATTACTTAACGGGAACTAGGACGGGACGGGACGGAACGAACACGTCAAGTTGATAATATAAATAATACATAGAAAACACCCAGACCAAGTAAGTTAAAGTTGGATGATTTATTAAGCTCTTTAAAATACTCAAATCTATAATATAATCACGAATATGTCTACATCATCATTTAATTATCAAAAACAGAAAAGTAAATAACTTAAAACATAAAATTACACTGACTCACACCCCAAAATGGACAATGGCCCGATCTGCGCAAAAAACACTACCTGGGCGTGTGGGTTCGATTCCGGAGACGACCCTTGTTACGTTGCGGTCAGTACAAATTATATGTGTCAATGTAGATTTTAGTTTGACAACATAACATTTTGCCTAAAGCCAGGATACATAATAAAATAGAAATATCAGTGAGTTCTTGAAAACACAGAAAAAAATATAAGAAATAATTAGTGTGTTCTACAATATTTATATAATAAACGAAGATCTGGCACATTCCTCGCCCAAAGGATCAGTTTAGCCATCCAGCGAGGTAAAGCTGCTCTTGGGAACAATGCAACATGGGCCAAACATTTTACATTTATTTTATTATTATTATTTAAATAGTTGTCATGGCCAACTTGCCAGATAAATATTTTTTGAAAAATGGAAAAAATCACCTGCCTTTATTACCCCTACAAATTCCCTATTTTACCCCTCCGGGGGTTATTAATTGCTCCATGTTTGGATCCAGGTCTTATAGGGTAGGTAGGTGGCTAGATGCGGTAATCTATATAGCAAGGTGGATGACATTTAGGCAAGTCCAATATCCGGCAGTGGCTAGATAAAGGGTGATGAAGATGATGCTAAAGTACTAGATTAAGATAGGCTAAATTATATTAAACGAGTTTCTGTGCTCATTAATTTTGAAAGAAAAGGCTCCATTTATCTTTATGTTACAGGCGGGACCCTAAAATTGATATTATTCAGGTTGTGCCGCTTAGCAAGTCATAAGCGATAGCGATTTATATAAGAATATAAAGTTGAACAATGTCCATATTTTTTAATACTATGTCGGGTGGTATGCAAGCATACGGCCCGCCAGATGTGAAGCGGTTGCCGTATCCATATAAAGGCTCGCAACATGAAATACTACTGCCACCTCCGCTGCCAACGCAGCAGCTCCGTCCATCCTTTATATTTACATACACTTTTTGTATTTATGCATAATTTATGGTAGTCTTTTAAATAAAAGCGAAAAAGTGTCATCGTTTTTGAAAAGGACTTTGGCTCTGCTTTCAACTGGTCTGGTTTAAAGTAACGAGGTGAGAAAAATGCAACTCTCGATGGTAACTCGAGTACGAGTAGAAGAACGGTAATTGGTACAAATACCAAAACTGGACAGATAAAGGACCCGTCCCATGTTAGGAACATTAACTGGTCAATACGCTTGCAATGGACTTCTATATGAGACTAGTTCGCTTCCCTAATTTCATAGCCTAAGAAGTATCAGTAGAGGCTATGAGGCACAGGCACAGTATGTGTCAATGGATTTAGCTTACTGGTTGGGGGACTTAGGACAGGGTATTCCTAGTCTTGAGGACTATAGGTTCATCCCACCGAGCAATAATCTAAAGTACATTACCATTTAGTACGGCAATATACTCACGCAATTAATGATTACGGATAAGGTAGAGTGTATAAGACCAAGAAGAAATCGACGTATCATCGGTGTTTCGATGCACTATTCAAACCAATTTTAAGATAAGATGTTAAGGCTATGAGATTGAAATAGAGTTGAGGGAAAAGGATAAGCCAGCAGCAAAACTAGCTAAAATATCAATTTTATATATTTTCAATAGTTTACTTGTAACAAACACACAAAATCTTTGATCGGATACCTGTTACCGCCATCTGTTGAAGATGAAAACGAACGAATCTTTCCAACCTTATAGACCCAATTTAGACCTACTGTTGGTGCTGTCCTTGGAATTCGCGTGAAGTGGCGCGAACGGGTAGTCGGTTGGGTTGATCACAGCAGTGGAATGAGCGAGAATACTTGGACATTTCAGTGAATTCTCGCGCCTTTTTGCGCCAAGAGGCGAAATGGACGCTTCCATTCCATTCCATTACGGGACGGTATAAACTGAGCCAAAGTTTATAACTTGTACCAAACAACACCGTAAGTGTAAAAAGCTCATTAATGTCCTAACGACGAGTCTCTAAATGCGAACGCGTATCAAGTTCCAATTAGAAGCCGAGTATAATGACATAAACTGCGCGTATCCGAACAGGTACCACTGGGAACAACACCTGATAGGGATAGATATATCCACGAATGTAAAGTGCGAAAGAGATAGCGAAATCTAGTTGCAATACAAGCATGTAGTTGTCATTACGATATTTTTAAGGCCGTGTGTACAGGCTTTTAAATTGGTATTGGAATCTAGGGATAAAAAAATACAGATTATTCGATGGTTCCGCGATTTGCATTTTTTTTACTATTAATTCGGCATCTACCCATAACCATCCCGCTGTTGGGATATGGGTCTCCCCTCAATCGAAAGGGTTTAGAGCATACTCCACCACGCTGCTCAACTGCGGGTTGGTGGAGGCCAGTGTTTTCAAGCCGCCCTAAGGCCACTGATTTGGCTTAAGGTGAAGTGAGTCCAGGAAACACGCTTATTGAAAGAATAGTTCTATTAAACTATTTCAATTTGGTTCCTAGAAATTTAACTATGAAATCTTAAGTCCTTTCTGCAGGGCACAAAGCTATTGAAAACACAATTAATAATTTTTGGCTCGATAGAAAAAAATCGCGAACTTACTCTCTAAATTTGCACTAAGTAAAAATTATAACTATTTAATACAATTTTTTTATAAGGAAATTATACCAAAATTTTCATAATTTTAATTACGAGAGCACTATGCTATTACTTTTAAAAATAAAATAATTTAAATAAAATTATTAAAAGAATAACGATTTGCGGTCGCGCACCCTCCCCGATTCTCGATCGCTCTCAACGTCAGTGCTCTAGGAGCTGCGTTCGAGGTAGGACCTGTGCCGCGCGTCCGTTCAACGCGTTGTCAATAAACACGTTGAAATAAACACAGTGTAGGAATATCAGTAAGACAACAAAACAACGATGATGATGATACATTTATTTTTTTACTGAGACCCGGTTTTTTTTTCTCATGCTAGATGTTTCTTTGGAAAACTTTATTATAAATCTTTCTTGGAATATCTGTAAACCCACATTGAAATTCGTTCAGTAGCGATTGAGTTTATCGCATACATGTAGGTACGCGATCATCGAAATCGGTTTGGCCGTTTAGGCGTCATAATTTTTATTTTTTATACTTCGTCGGGCCGTAAAAACATACGGCCCGCCTGATGTGAAATGGTTACCGTAGTTATAATAACGCTCGCAACTTAAAATATTGCTCGCGCACCGCCACTCCCGCTACCAACACAACAACTCCTTCCTTTCTGGTGACCTCACTCACTCGCAGGAACACAACAACTCTCAAGGGAATTGTTATTTGGCTGCGGTATTCTGTGAGGTGGAGGTAAATTCCCCAGTCGGGTAACTTACAATTACGCTCCCTACCTCCCTTTGCCAGCGCTTCGTTTGTCAGTCAGCAGGGTGCACGGCGTGCAGGTAAAATTGGCTTTGGTTCAAAGATGTTGATGAACCACTTACAGCCCAGATATAGTGATAACCCCAAAGATAGTGGAACAAACAGACATCCATACTTTCGCATTTATAATATTAGTAGGTAGATAGTTAATTGATTCAGGTGTTATTTTGCGGAAGTCAAATTTACAGGCAATTTGATCTACACTACTTTGCGTGCTTCCGCCACCAACGTTTTTGGTGTAGGACACGACTTACGCTTAATATTTTTTTGGTGTAGGAGCTAGGACGTTTGATCATTAATATTTTAGGGTGTAAGTGGTTCATCAACATCTTTAAACAAAAGCCAACTTCACCTGCGCGCTGTGTACCCTGCTGACTGACAAACGAAGCTCTGGCGAAAAGAGAGGTAGGGAGCGTAATTGTAAGCTACCCGACTGGGGAATTACATCCACCTCACAGAATACCGCAGCCAAATAACAATTCTCTCAATCAATCATGAAATCAAATCAATATATTTTTTTGTAAATACATACATACTAACTGTTACCCGTGGCTTCGCCCGCGTGGTCCAGGGAAGCTGCCATTAATTTGTGTATATTTTTTTCTTGTTGTCATTTTTTTACTTGATGGGATAAAAAGTAGCTTATGACACTCTCCAGACCGTAAACTATCCCCGTTAACAAAAATCATGTCGGTACTTAGGTTACTTTCGATGTAAAAGAAGGACAAATGATTACAAAGTTTATTTTTCCCATTGGATTAAGATGTTTTTCCGTGATAAAAAGTAGCTTATGTCACTCTCCAGATCGTAAACTATCCCCATTAAAAAAATCACGTCCGTACTTAGGTTCGTGTTTGACGTGAAAGAAGGACAAATGATTAACTTTATTTTTTCCCGTGGGAATAAAATGTTTTTCCTTGATAAAGAGTAGCCTATGTCACTCTCCAGGCCTTAAACTATATCAAAAAAAAAAAACATGTAAATCCGTTTGTTACTTTTGACGTGAAAAAGGACAAACAACCTTTTACCTATATTATGCTATAGTGATTTAATCTTAAAAGATAGGCATATGCGCAAATTTACGCAGCGCACGCAACGTAAGCCCTCAAAAGGAATATTTTTGTCCCGTTTTTTATCGGTGCTCCGCTCCTATTGGTGTTAGCGTGATGTTATATAGCCTATATATAGCCTTCCTTGAAATATAGGCTAACACTAAAATATTTTTTCAATTCGAACAAAGAAACAAACAAACTCTTCAGCTTTATAATATTAGTATAGATAATACATAGAAAACACCCAGACCAAGATAAACAGACATGTTCATGCACACAAATATTTACTCGTATCTTGTGCGGGGATCGAACCCACGACCTCGGAATCAAACTGGACATGGTTAGCCATTGGACCACCGGGGTTGTCAAATATAAATACTGTTAATATCAATACCGCTGTATGCTCGGGCATAGTAGCTAGAGACAGACGCGTGCTGTACGGCACATATCGATTCCTAGAAGGATGAAGAATAGTGTATTCTGGCGCGTGATAGTTAGTCTAAGTATGTACCTATTTTAGTTTGACCAATAATAAATATAATTGAATATAAAATAATTATTGAATAGTTTTCTTTTTATTTTGAATTCTTTACTTTTTCATAATATACCAAAACATGCACTTGTTTGCATGTTGAATATATTATACTTCATTAATAAAAAAAATGTATTTTTACATGTGGTTTATTTATTTTCATATAATTATATTTCCAGTAAGTACTTTTAACTATTGTATTGACGGGTGTAGTACTACACGGGTGTAGGTAGTCGCTTCGCTATACTGTGGCGTCTCGGCAGCGATCGCGCGCTTGTAAGCGAGTACCCCGCGCCGGCTCCTCTCAAGCCCCGTACCTCACCCCCTCGAAAACGGCCAAGCCCTGGACTCACGTCACCTTAACGACTGCGATCTAATGATAACAGCCGGGACCGACGGCTTAACGTGCCCTCCGAAGCACGGAGGAGCTCGAGATAAATAAACCCATCCATAGACAGGCTGCGGTCGACGTTGCTTAACTGGCGTGTTCGATTAGACTGATACGCGCAACGACGACATCTAACTCCTCATTACTAATAATTGATTTTATTTAATTATACTAATTATAATATACATGACGAGCTCGGTGGCGTAGCGGTCAATGACGCGGCTTCGACACCAACGCTCGTGGGTTAGATTCCCACACAGGACAAACATTTGTGTGCATGAACATGTCTGTTTGTCTTGGTCTGGGTGTTTTCTATGTATCATAAGTATGTATTTACAAAAAAAAAATGTATTTAAGTATGTTTATCAGTTATCTAGTACCCATAACACAAGCTTCGCTTACTTTGGGGCTAGATGGCGCTGTGTAATTTGTCTGACAATATTTATTATTAATACTTGTTAGTGTTAGTGAATCAAATCAAGGGAATATCCCCCGATCCCGACTGTAGTCGTTAGATGACATTTTTTAGTCACGTAACCTTATTTGACATCTGTGTATTGATAACTTAAAATCCGAGGTGCACGGCAGTTGAGCTTCACTTGACTAGCCATCTCTTTAGGCTTTTAATGCCTTATTTGCCATATTGCTGTCTCTCACATTGCTAAGAGGGGAAGTCAAATTCCAAAAGCTACCTACTCCCACTAATTTCTTCTGATTAAATTCGTTGTGAGTTCCAAGGCAGCCGTAGTTTTTACCCCTGGGACTGCAATGGACTTCATTGTTCATTGCCTTTTTGGCGGTCGCCGCTGTTAATCCTGGCTACACAGGAGATACAGTGGTGGGAATGTGTGGTGGGCCCCCGTCCCTTTTAAAAATCTGTGTATTGATGTATTCTCAATCATAATGGCGGATGTTTTTAATAAAATTGTTAATCAACCTGACCAATACGGCTAACATATTTGCTAATGAATGGCAGCTTTAAGTCTAAACTACAACCATAGATAAAATGAAATAACATTTAAATATTCAACACATGTAATTACTTGTCAAACCTACGGTTGATAAAAAGTTTACTTGACTTAAAACAAGATAGGTTCATTGATATGTTATGATAAGGTTTTTAATTAACGCTTAGTTATTTGTGTAATCTAAAAAGTTGTGAATATATTTTAGATGCTTTTATATGATAACGGGTATGTTCTGCTATAATATTTAAGTTTTTAACCATACTAGTGCTCGCCAATGGTCGAAATCCTACAGTTATTATTTTAAATTATGACTTTAACAATAACCATACGTCAAATACAAGGTAGTGTGTGTAATGATTTTTTTTTTATTGATTTAATGTAATGTTTTATGCATAATTTTAAATAAAATATTAGCATTCTGCAATCCTTTTCTATATAAACTACTAGCTGTCCCGGCGAACTTCGTACCGCCTAACAATCAATGAATGTCGTGGTACATATTAGCTGAACTAAATTTATGATTTTATGGAATTAAAACAATGAATAGTAGAAAATAATAGAGAAGCTCGATGGCGTCATTGCGCGTGTCAGTCTAATTGAACACGCAAGTTAAGCAACGTCGACCGTAGCCTGTACACGGATGGGTTTATATTACCTCGAGCTCCTCCGTGATTCGAAAGACACGTTAAGCCGTCGGTCCCGGTTGTTATCATTAGCTCATCTTGAGCTCCTCCGTGCTTCGGAAGGCACGTTAAGCCGTCGGTCCCGGTTGTTATCATTAGCTCATCTTGAGCTCCTCCGTGCTTCGGAAGGCACGTTAAGCCATCGGTCCCGGTTGTTATCATTAGCTCATCTTGAGCTCCTCCGTGCTTCGGAAGGCACGTTAAGCCGTCGGTCCCGGTTGTTATCATTAGCTCATCTTGAGCTCATCCGTGCTTCGGAAGGCACGTTAAGCCGTCGGCCCCGGTTGTTATCATTAGCTCATCTTGAGCTCCTCCGTGCTTCGGAAGGCACGTTAAGCCGTCGGTCCCGGTTGTTATCATTAGCTCATCTTGAGCTCCTCCGTGCTTTGGAAGGCACGTTAAGCTGTCGGTCCCGGTTGTTATCATTTAATGACAGTCGTTAAGTCAGTGGCCTTTAGGCGGTTCGAAAACACTGGCCTCCGCCAACCCGCAGTTGAGCAGCGTGTTGGAGTACGCTCTAAACCCCTTCGGTTGAGGGAAGACCCGTATCCATAAAAACTGAAGATTTCATTTCCTTATTGTTAATTTTTTTTAAAAATACGTTTTGTTTTATTTTTTTTAGTTTTGAAATAGGTTTTATCATTTTGGTGATTTGTAATTGTCATTTCTTTTGATTTGATTCTTGCGCTCGAACCCCATTGGAAAAGCGTTTTCACCCCTATCGATTTGACATTTTTAAATTTTCATAACAAATCACAGACAACTTTCGCGACATAAAAGTGACACCAATCGATTTGACGTTTTGATATTTGACAACCAATAAATATCGTAATCCCTTTTTCAACTGACACTTTCATTTGTATGGGAAAATGTTTTTTCTTTTATTTTATTTTTTCGAGAATTTTCCAATGTTTTTAAGAGTTATTCTGCTATTCGGGACGGAAACAAATGCAACAAATCAAAAACCATGGCAATCGGTCCAGCCGTTCTCGAGTTATAAGTGTTGTAACAAACACGACTTTCTTTTATATATATAGATAAGTGTGCGAAATTCTTTACTCCTCCGTAAAGAGGAGTATAAAGTTTATGCTTCACGTATTAATATATAGATACTGATTTATGGTGCTGCGGAGGGCACACGTTAAGCCGTCGGACCCGGCTGTTGTAATTAGATATCAGTCTGGGGTGTAAGTGGTTCATCAAGATCTTTGAACCAAAGTCAACTTCACCTGCACGTGGTGCACCCTGCTAACTGACAAACGAAGCTCTGGCGAAAAGAGAGGTAGGGAGCGTAATTGTAAGCTACCCGACTGGAGAATGTACCTCCACCTCACAGAATATGGCTGCGGAGCCAAATAACAATTCCCTTGAGGGTTGTTGTGTTCCTGCGAGTGAGTGAGGTCACCAGAAAAAAAGGAAGGAGATGCTGCGTTGGCAGCGGGGATGGCGGCGCGCGAGCAATATTTTATGTTGCCAACGTTAATATGGCTACGGTAACCGCTTCACATCAGGCGGGCCGTATGCTTGTCTGCCACCCGTCGTAGTATAAAAAAAAACAGTCGTTAAGCCAAGTCAGTGGCCTTTGGGCGACTTGAAAACACTGGCCTCCGCCAACCCGCAGTTAAGCAGCGTGGTGGAGTATCCTTTGAACCCCTTCGACGTCGACTCGTCGTCGCAAACCCTAACTCATCTCACACCTGGGATACGGGTCTCCTCTCAATTGAAGGGGTTATATTATTTTGGTGTAACCTCGATCTTTAGGGCCAAATCCAACCTTGCCTGCACGTGGTGCACCCTGCCCACTAACGAAATAGGCTCTGGCAAAAGAGAGGTAGTGTACAGCGTATTCATAAGCTGCCCGACTGGGGAAATACTTCAACCTCACAGAATTCTGCAGCCAAATAACATTATCATTGAGGATTGTTGTGTTCCTGCGAATGAGTGAGGTTACCAGGTAGGAAGGAGTTTGTTGCGTTAGCAGCGCGGGTGGCGACGCGCGAGCGATGTTTCATGTTTCGAGGGTCTAATATAGCTAATGAAACTGCTTTACATCGAGTAGGTCTTATGCTTGTCTGCCACCCGACGTAGTATAAAAAATAACGCTCATGAATTGCCAATTTCTCCCTCCTCCTTTTTTTATGTATTAGTGAATGCGAGTCAATTGGAAAAATAATGTGTAAATGTTTGTCTAACATTTATTAATGAATTATTACTAGTTAAAGCAGCTAATAAGGTGATAATAGCCATTACCTTGTAAGCCTTATCTTATTACATAAAGGCGACTGCTCACTTAAACCACCGGATCTATAAACGGCGTCAAAATGATTAGCGAAACGGATAGATAATGACCTGCATTATCTAGTGTGCTTATTGAGTAGTGCTTGCATTTTATTTTATTTTATTTAGAACTTAATTATTTACTTTTTTTTACATAATTTACAGAACACGAAGTACTTGTAAAATTTAATTACATAATGTAACCTTACATAATTTGTTGCAAAATTCGTAATGATAAGTAAAAAGTATTTAGTGGAATTATTATTGGAAGTTCATTTAAATAGAATTACGTACCATGTAATAATTCCATTTAAACCCCTTCGAATGGCCCATATCAAAACAGTGAGATGAGTAAGGGTTGGCGACGACGACGACCATGTTACGGTCGGTTCCCCAAGATAATTGACCAGTTTGCCATACTGAAATGTATGGCAGTGGTCAATTTTTCTTAGGGAACCGACTGTACGTACATAAAAAAAGTGCATTGCGAGTATATTGGTATTCGCGGAAATCCAATTCTAATACAGTATTGTCTGTCATTATGTATCAGCAGTACAAGACAAACGTCCTTTCTAAATAAATAAATTACACAAATCTCAGTAACCCCAAATTGTTCTAATAACATATCAACGGATTTTATCTAATTAGAAACGTTAGTCACTTTTTAAGACGTCAACGTAATTTTATCTAAAAATTTATGTAAAGTTGATCCATACGACCCGGATCAACACAGAACCGGAGTTAAAGCTAGTGAGCAAGAACCTTAAAGTTGGCTATGTGTTGTAATTTAAATAATCCTGATTTGTGACGCTCAATTGAATGTAAAACACTCAATAATGTATAAAAAATAATGGTGTAGTATTTCCGGTCCATACATCATAGTGTTTATCTCATTCGACTGCTTAATACAGTGTTGCACGTGGTACAAAAAACATGGAATGTTCTTTAATGACAGATTATGGTCACATGATTTGAACTAGACTGTAGTCTAGTTCAAATCGTATTTAATGTATTAAATACGCGATTGAGGAACTCAAAGGCATTAAGCAACGTTGACTGTAGCCTGCCCAAGTGAAGTGAAGAAGCCTTCGTGCTTCGAAAGGCACGTTAAGCCCTCGGTCCTGGTTTTTGTTGTTAGTTCACAGTCGTTAACCCAAGTCAGTGGCCTTTGGGCGGCTTGAAGACACTGGCCTCCGCCAACCCGCAGTTGAATAGCGTGGGGAGTATGCTCTAAATCCCTTCGATTTAGCGGACACCCCTATCCCAGCAATGGGATGAACAAGGGTTGACGACGAAGGTTGGTTTGAAGAGAAGTTGCCTGGAAAATCGACGGTCCCTACGTATAAAGCGACATGTCATTTCAGACATGTCTGCTTATACTATGATATAGTAATTAAATAATATTATTATTGGACAAATGAGTTAATTTCTTACTTTTTGATTATATACAATCAATAAAATAAAAAAGAAAATGTTTTTTACGGGCAATTTATAGCAATTTATGCAATAAAAAAAATGCCATTTTTGACATGTGTCGCTTTATACGTAGGGACCGTCGAAATATCTCTTGTAGAGATTAGCTAGCTGACCTTTGTTTACATCTATATAACATCAATTTGTCCTCCTCCCTCCCCCTCCTCTCGGTGCCGCGACCTGTCAATTCTGTACCAACCCTGTACTCACCATGGGAACCCAGCACGCGAAAGGTAAATATATAATAAAGAATATATTTCTTTTTCGAAAAAAAAAACCCTAAAAACGCCCCTGTTAATACACTTTACCATAGATATAATTAACAACTATTTTTATTATCCACATATTTCCACCACCATCGTCCCAACTGCCTATGGGTATAATTCAAATCTTTTAAATTCAAACGAGTCCAACAAAATAGCTCCGAGTTCAAAAGAGGGTAGTGGGTATTCACTACTTACATTATTCTTTTTGATTTCAGGGTTGGCAACATCATTTTCGTAGTTTATAATTAGGAATGGAATTTATCTATTAATATATCGATCGATTAATGTATCGATGAGCTCGGTGGTAGAATGACTAGTAATGGCCACTTTGACTCCGAGGTCGCGGGATCGATTCCCACACAAGACAAATATTTGTGTGCATGAACATCTCTGCTTGTATTGGTCTGGGTGTTTTCTATGTATTATATGCATGTATTAAATATATATATATAAGTACATACGAGTATATCAGTTATCTAGTTCCAATAGTACAAGCTTTGCATAGTTTGGGACTAGATGGCACTATGTAATTTGTCCAGGGATATGTAATATGTACAAGCTCGTATATGTATGTTGAATAGTCTCTGCCCCTCGATATTCGAAGGTGATGTGTTGGTGTGAATAAGTATTTAAACACGAAATAAATATAATTGACTTTTATTTGAACTATAAAGATACACTTTCTTATATGCTCACGTAACTTATTTAAGGACTCGTGCTATCTGTGGCGGGGTACAGAGACTACTGAATAATATGTAGTCGCCACGCGTCGATGTACGTCATAGTCGGTAACACAAACTGCTGACTATGTCGTTACATGTATAAGATGACGACCTCAATGGACACACGGTTAAGCAACGACCACCGTGTCTATGAATGGGCTTATTTATCTCCAACTCCTCTGTCTTCGGAAGACACGTTAATCCGTCGGTTCCGGCTGTTGTTATTAGCCGAGCCAGTAGTCTTTGAGCGGCTTGAATACGCTTTAAGCTCTTCGATTAAGGGTAGACACGTATCCCAGAAGTGCGAAGCGTTGATTGTGTTACAAAAAGTATGGTTAACAGCGTTACTCATGCATGAGGTAAGCCACAGAATTGTTTGTCCTTGTGTTGAAATACACAACTCCAATATATGCTGATTTTATTTCAAAAAGTGTAAATTTAATGACATTTCCTTTTATATTTTTATAATTAAACTAGCTGGCCCGGCGAACTTCGTATCGCCATTAAATATTTTTACGTTTATTTTTCCGATGAGTGAGATCGAACTTGAGAGATAGGGTAGTTTATAACTACCCTATCTCTCAAGTTGGATCAAACTGCACACACTGTGCAAAATTTTATTAAAATCGGTTCAGTAGTTTAGGATTCCATCGCGGACAAACAACGTGACACGAACTTTTTATATATTAAGATTTTATATTAAACGAAATAAAGTATCACCATTTATTTATGTAAGAACAGCATTGTATACCTCACTTTTAAAAATTAAACTTAATTTATTTAATCCGCATTTTAACGACCTTATCCTGTTTGGTAACTTGACTGTCGACAACCCTGCGAGTACAGAGCCAGGTCGTGGTGAGCTGATCAGATTAGAGTCGTAACCGGTTCTCAAAAACATCCCGAAGTAAAAAATAACAAAAAACAACACTAATAACAACAAATAACGAGGCGTTCGGCCGCGGCTCGTAGTGATGTGTATAACAGTTTATTATGACACATTTCTATCGACAGTAACACTTGTATAATATTCTTATATATGACAGGTTTTACGGGTATTATAAGGTGTTGGTATCAATGTACATTCTATATAAATTAATGGGAATAAACATATCCGCGTCAGTGATATAAGCGAGCTTTGCTCGGATCATTGGAAGGTTCAAAATTTAATGTTGATAAAGAGGGATTGTAGGGGGTATGTGGCTCACCACGATCTTTAGAGCCAAGGCCAACGTCACCTGCACTAGCGAAAGAGGCTCTGTATGTGATGATTTTAGTAGTAATACGAACTCCAATACAAGTTTGCAATAACCAGTACACGCTAAAAATCATATTAAATGTTAATGTATCAAAAATGTAACAATAGTAGATACTTTGACCCGTTTTAGTCATGGAATCATAGTTAGACTTACTAGAAAAACAGATATAAAATATAAAAAAATAAAAGGAGATTTTAAGAAAAAAATATAGACATTTTATTTGAAGTCCACATTTTTAAGAATAAACACGATATGAGAGTATATACGCGTCAATTTCAAATGATATCTTTAAAGGTTTTTACTATATACACAAAAATCCCTCAGGATCCACGATCATATTTTAATGAAATTTATATGGAACAACCGTTTACCGTGACTAACCCCTTCTTTTATACAAAAGGTAACAGTTACTGACTGATCTAATAACGCACAGGTCACACAAAAAGGTAGATTTGTAAAAATTCCCACAAGGTAGTTGCGGGTGCATGATCCTTGACTTTGTAGAGAAAAAAAATATCGTCAATTAAATAAAGTATACTATCGATAAATTCCAATCACTACGCCCAACACTAACCAGAGGTGGAGCCAGATGAAATTATACGAAAATATTGTAACGATAGTGACAGATGATTATAAGCTGGCGATAAAACATACATAATTCTCACGTAATGGCCGACGGCGAACCAGCATTAACTTGCCGATAATTCCCACCTTTCGTAGTTAAGGAAATCAATTTCACATCACTAGTGTGAAGTGATCGATGGGTAAATGGTGTTTCGGGAATTACGTCATGGTAAATGTTATTTTCAATGACAATTGGCATTTTTAAATTACGAACACTGATACGTGACCGCTCGTAAATGTCGTTTAGAGATTTTCTGATTATGTCTTTGTAATGTCTAAGCATTTAAATTTGGAATTGTGATTACGATTTATGTTCTAGTGAAGAGCTTTTACCATAACTGTTTTTGTAAATAATTATGGTAAAAGATATTTCATTAATTAAAAGCATAACTTTCTGTTGGCGACTATCAGCAAGACGATTCGTGTTAACCCTCGAAAACAGCTTGTACACGAGGGTCAGCAGAGAGATCAGTATGTAGTTCTTCAATACGATTTTGTCATCTTTTTTTTAAGAAAAAGACCACCAAGCTCCTGGTCCACGGGACTGGCGCAGTTCCGTTGTGAATGACGGAATTAAACAGATTCTGTAGTTCTTTTAGAATCGGGGTTCTTCCAGCTTTCAACAGCTCTGTTGTAATTTCGTCTTTAACAGGAGCTTTACCATTTTTCAGCTATTTAAAGGCTATCCTAACCTCGCCCTTACTGATGGCTGGACTGTCTTCGGTTTCGTGTCGGGTTAGCCAGGCTCGGCGATCACTTACATGATCATCTAATGTAGGGACAGGTGCACGTGCAGCATAAAGTTTGCCATAGAATCTCTCTACCTCTGAGAAGGTCATACTGGGTGAGATTAGGATAGCTGAAGTTATGTCTTGATGTTTGGAACGTCTTTAGTGTAGTGTCAGGTTAACGGAGTCGAAAGGAATCACTTGTACTAGCAGCTAAGAAATAAAATTAAAGTGCGACTTACCAAAAACTGGACTTAGATCCGACTTTACCGATAATTTACCGGAATAAGGCTCGCCGGATTTATCCTGAAACAAAGAAAAATACAAATTATATAACATATATGTAGAATATATTAGATTTAAGTAGTGAAAACATCTCTTTGTAATTACTAAAAGAGAGTGACCGTCACATTCGGCTCTGTAACGTTTGTTTGAGTAAAGTAGGCAGGATGGGAGTGAAACGGTGTTTCGGTCTTGATGAAATAAATATTTTTGTATTTAGGTGAAAATCTATATGTGTATGATATAGGTGTAATACATACATTACACTACATAATAGACGCAAGTCTCTTAAATCTTTCCCATAAATGGTCTTATAAAAATACCTTAAGTACTATTTTATTTACAACTCAATAACATAACATAAGATCCCGAAACCACAAAAGTACACTATAAAATTTATTTCTACAATCATAAAGTCCGACAAATTATCTACATCAGGTCCCAAACTAGTAAAGTTATTTCCGCTACGATTACTTCGAATGCCGAATATCCTCTATTAAGGAACCAATAGACCGTTCAGTAATCTCGACACCTCATCGATATCCCGAGGTGACTATTCTGAAAGCAGAAAGTTATTGACGCATACGACATTATAATTTGACAACTGAATATCATTGAGACAGATGCCAAAAAAAATTAACTATAAAACTTACTACTCTACCCAAAGGTTGCGTGGAAGAGATCGCTAAACGATAAGGCCGCCTTTTGTATTTTATATTTTAACTGATTATTATTAACACTTTACTGTTTTTAGTTCAATAAAGAGGCTTGTATTGTATAAAACGAATATAAACTTCACGTGACGTAAGGTATGATGTATTTTAAAACATTTTTATAGAAAAACATTAAGCTGTGGCTAACACAAACACTTTTGTAAGTATTTTTATATTCAATATCAACAATCTATAAAACGGATTGTTGTGACAAGTCAATGCAAATGTTATAAATAAATATGCATTAAGCACGCGTAAATGATTTATAAGTTTATTTTGCATTACATTTAATGCAGTTGGAATTATGATATTACAACTGATACAGTTTCGAGCATATTGTGTATCGTTTGCTTAATTATACACTATTACTTGTATAGACTATCAATAGTATATCTTCGATTTTACGTTATCTGTGTGTTATTTAACATATGATTACATATTCCGCACCAGAATTGTCTATGACAGTGTTCCGCAAAGTGCCTCGGAAAAATAAGGTTATCTCATAAAGCTAAATAGATGGACGGCAGAAAAATACTTCCACAAATAAAAATTGGCTTTTCATTTATAGTATACAGCCAAAAATTTTCGTTCTCCTATAAAAAGTTTGCGGAACACTGGTCTACGAAACCTTTATGATTTTATACAAAACAGCAACAGTATGATTTTACTCTGCCATACAGTGGTACCCCATTAAATATAAATGATATTGCTTGGTTATTTGTTCAAAACTAAACACATTTTATACTACGTCGGGTGGCACACATTCAGCCCGCCTGATGTGAAGTGTTTACCGTACCCATATAAACACTCGCAACATGAAAGATCGCTTCCTTCCTTTATTTCTGGTGATCTCACTTACTCGCAGGAACACAATAACCCTAAAGGGAAATGTTATATAGCTGCGATATTTCGTGAGGTAGAGTTACTCCGCTGATAAATACGCTAAACCCTACCTTTGGCTCTAAAGATGATGGTGAGCGACTTACACCCCAAAAACAGATTTTGTAAACTAATCTAATGTCATCTATGCTCATGTGAATAATAAAATAAATAAATAACATAATATCAAATTAGATTCACTGTTCTTGAATATCGTTGGACACTCGATATTAATCGAAAATCGAACATATTCAAGAATAGTGCCCCAAATAATAGTTTGGCCTGAGGAGGGTCGTAATTGGATAAGTCCGAATCAGTTTACCCCACTCGAACGTGTTTACCCGAAATCAAGGGTAACTGATTTCCTCAATTTCTGGGTAATTTTTTTAAGCTTGATTACGTGAGGGTTCCGCTGTTTTTCCGGAAACGACTTGATTGCAACATTTTGGCAAATAAATCGAGTTTTTTTTTAATATACAGCATGGTAATTATTATGGTCCTATTTACTTGCCCAATTTACTACTAACGCACCATATAGAGCTAGGGTCACCTTACTCACTCGCAGAAACACAAAAAACACTAATATATCTTTATCTGGCTGTATTCTGTAAACTGATAAATAAATATTTCTGGACAATTTACACAGCGCCGTCTAGTCCCAAATTAAGCGCAAAGCTTGTACTAGACAACCGATAAATTTTCTTAAATACATTTTTTATGTAAATACATACTTGTAATACATATAAAACACCCAGACGAAGACAAACAGGCATGTTCATGCACTCAAATGTATGTCTTGTGCGGGGATCGAACCCGCGACCTCGGAGTCAAAGTAGCTATTCGACCACCGGGCTCGTCGTCGTCGGGTTACTTTCTCAGGTTGTAAAATATTTGAGACTATTATTCTAAAAGACATTATTTCAAATATAGCTAATTATAGCTTTTAATTTAAAAAAGAAGTGTGAGAAAAACGCGTCTAGACAAGGAGCCACTCTTGCGAGTAATGACCAAGCTTAAAAATCGATGAGCGTGTGCGTAGGGTTGCTAAAAAAAAGTTATACATATTTCTATATCTTTCATTTCAAGCAGTTATATAAAGAATCTAGCTTTTATGTTATACCGCTAAGGTACAAATAAGCATACGGCAAAATTTCCTTGGTTTACTTCTATATTTTAGTCTATAGCTTTGGATTCTTAAAGTCGAGAAAATTATTTTATACATTCAAACCTGCCTAGAAATAGATGCAGCAGGATAAATAAATAAATATATATTCCTGGACAAATTACACAGCGCCATCTAGTCTCAAACTAAGCAAAGTTATGGGTACTAAGATAACTGATACATATACTTAAAAACATTTTTTTTTTGTAAATCAATAGCTACATAGAAAACACCCAGTCCAAGACAAACAGATATGTTCATGCACACAAATATTTGTCGTGGGCGGGAATCGAACCCACGACCCTCGGAGTCAAATAGATATTGCTAACCATTCGGCCACCGGACTCGTCGTCGAATAGCCAAACCCCCATTTAAATCCTAGAAGTAGATTTAAAGCAAATTGCTCTGACCAACCTCAAAAGTTTACTGCAAGTTATCTTCCAATCAACAGCATTGTTACCAAACAAAATTTCATGTAAATTAAAAACGTGTACGGTAAAGTGTACCGTTAACATCCCTAACTCACGATACCACTAAACGGTCAATGGAGCGAGCGACTCGCCCGCGGCCACCAATTACTGTGACTGACCCTCGAAGAAAGTCCCTTCATATCAATTACCCCACCTTGTTTAGTCAAGTGACAGCCCTGCCTTATATCCTGCTCGCGTGGAATTGGCTTTTTATAGGAACTGAATACACTTTTAGATTTTCTTTTATTCAAAAAAAAACTTGAGGCAAGTTAAAGTTATTCATTTTATATCTGACTAGCTGGCGTCCGCGGCTTCGCCCGCGTTTACGTTAAAGTCTTTTCATTTTTCGGGTTAATATATAACCAACGACACTCATAAATAACGAGGCTTTCTATTGGTAAAAGAATTTTCAAAATCGGTTCAGTAGATCCAAAGATTATCCCGTGCAACCTAACAAACTTTACCTCTTTATAATATTAGTATAGATATTGATTGTATGTATTTTCCGTATGATATTAGGTTTTTTATTAGAGCCCGTGTCTTTATATTAAATAATATTGTGATACACGTGTATGGAACGCAAAAACTGTTTACCTTAAATTTGTAAAAAAACAACTTATTAACAACAAAACGACGTGCAATATATTTAAAAAATACATATACGAGTATATTGCACTACAATAGCTGTTAAATTATTTTTATTATTTCATTTTTATTTCAGCATTTGCTTTATAAATAAACAATCTTTAATTAAATTCAATTGTGTGTAAAAAAAAATGTGTTGTTTATCCCGTTAGATCGATATAATTGTATTTTTTTATTTTGCTCGCAGTGTATAATTTTTTATTATATTGCGAGAACAAAAAGGGGCATAAACTTATAAAAAAATGTTTTATCGAAAGGTTTTCTCTCGACTGGCAGCCCTAATGTTTAGTGGCAAGCCGCATTTTTTGTGAACGTTGATTAAATTCTTTCACAGTTTTTTTTTTCGGACATAGTAATATTTTATATTATGTTATATCATTGCTTGATGCGTTATGAAATGATTATCCAAGTACTTACTCGCACTTAGCGTGTTGATGATAAATAAATAAATATTTCTGAACAATTTACACGCGCCGCCATCTAGTCCCAAATTAAGCGCAAAGCTTGTACTATGGGTACTAGACAAATGTTAAATGTACTTACTTAAATACATTTTTTTTTTGTAAATACATACTTATAATACATAGAAAACACCCAGACCAAGACAAACAGACATGTTCATGCACACAAATGTTTGTCTTGAGAATCGAAAATCGAACCCGCGACCTCAGAGTCAATGTAGCCATTGTTAGCCATTCGATCACCGGGCTCGTCCCGATGATACATTATGAATTTGTGAATAGGCGTTTATAGCGCAGCGTTTGTATGGAGTTTCCTCGGTGACTGTGAACACGCTCTAATCCCCAGTAGTTTTATCTTACTTTTTGAATGTGATAGTTTGCGTAGACCCGAGGCCCTAGCGCACCCCGGCCACTATATACAAATGTCGCGTCGGTAACTACTACATAAACAATGATATCTGTGCAGAGCGTGAATAAGCGTGTGTGCGTGCGGCGCCATATAAACTGTTCCAGATCCGTCTCAGAGGGGAGGTGAGGTCGACACGAGAGAGCGGCAGGGAGAGGCCATACTTCATGTAATACTATTATTTATACTGTGGCCCTAGCCTACCGCCGAAGCTGAAGCCGATTACCATCGGTATTTTTGATTCCAAAAATTACGCTTCAGTTAAACTAATTGACAAACAAATTCAGCTTACTCGGTAGAGCTCTAAAGGTTCTATCATCTGAGCTAAACATAATCAACAATCTAAGCAGTAGTTCCATTTACAAAAATTCCCATGGTAATCAGCTTCACCAGTAGGGCCCCCGTCTAGAGGCTGTCTCTGGAGCTGTTTTGACAATTCGTCAAGTAAATAAAGCACATTTTCGTATGGCCGATATATTGAGTGAGACTTGTAAAAATATCTATAGCTGATATTAATTGATACTCTAGCTAGTTCATATTATAGAAAGAGCATAAGTATATATATAATTCTCATATATATATTTTATATTAGAAGGGGGCATATTCCATATCACATATAAGTTATTTCATGAGTTTTCTTTACACTTGTATGGGATCGGCTCTCCTAATTCTTTTTCGCCAGGTTGTTCTGTCCTGGGTTGACTGTGGATGCAATTGTGCCTTGTGCTTAATTCGGGCGGTTCGGGCACTTCGGGCCATACTCGTCCACCACGTTGCTGGCGGGCGTCCTCTTTCGCGCCTTTTTTCAAGCAATTCCAACGCCTAGCGACTTTTTTTCTTTACTTTTGGATACTATCATAATGTTATAATAAAACACTTGTACTGTTCCACGTAATTATATTTAATTTTACCGACCGGTTTCTCCACTAAGGCATTATCAAGGTAAAGGATGGTATTTGTGTGCACAAATATATGATAATAATGTTCAACCAAGTGTCAACAATCATCAGTATCCACTATATAGGATACTATTGTAAATTGAATATTGTTCTAAATTAAAATTAATATGTATTACCCAATATTTACATTGCTTAATATGATAAGTGCATCCAAGCCGTGAACTTGTAAGTACATATTATATGTTGCCCAACATCAATATCGATGTCCTTAATCATTTAAAACTGAATTAAATTTACACAAAATGAATTAATTGATGATTACATTGTTGATTATTTTCTTGATCGATCACATAAAATGTAATGGATAATGAGAATACACGATATAATTTTCAAGATTATGGATAAAAATAAATTAATAAAATATCGGTAATAGGGGTAATAATCATTTTAAATATTTACTGATAATATGTATTTTGACATTAATTGAATTTCATTCACAAAATACTGGATATATTACACAGCACAGGTAATATAAATTAACATAATAAATATTAAAACTTGAAATGAAATTGAAATGTGGGTACATTTCAATTTCATTTCAAGTTTAAGATGATAATGTTGACGCATAAATGAACCAACTCAAATTATATTATAAATATAGTGAACTATATTTATAATATAATTTGAGTTGGTTGATTTTACAAATATAATTTATTACATACATACATATAATTTATTACATACATTTTTAATCGCTTTAAGTTTTCAAGGGCAGGACTTGTCACCGCCGCGTTTTAAAGCAAACTGACATTCGAATTTGGCATATTGGGATATTGGCGCAGACTTTATTGGCACGATTGGACTAAGTCGTAACTGATCAACTATCAGAGTATACTTGTTGATGATTATGAATTATCACCTTTTTTAGAACCAATAGAACACTATTAACTACAAATTCGGGGCAAACTCGAAATGAAAATCCGATGTTTCGGTCGAAATATCGAACTTTTCCTAATACATTTTGTAATGTCTACAAGAGAACATATCATAGGTTATTCATTCCACTGTTAGGATATCGGCCTCCCCTCAATCGAAGGGGTTTAGCGCATACTCCACCGCGTTGCTCAACTGCGGGTTGGCGGAGGCCAGTGTTTTCAAGACTTAGTTCAACGACTATTATCTTATGACAATAACTTGTCAGCCACCCGACGTAGTACGAAAAATAATACTTTCAATTTTGTATATAAAAAAAAAGAATATTGTCTTAGCCTTTTTGGCGCTAACTACTGTTGACTTATTACAAATAATGGAGGAAGAAGATTCCGGGTGATATTTTTCGGCATGTCTCTGAAGCCGGGAATAAGAAGTATGTAATACAAAGACGGAGAAGTAATCAAAAGGACATTGATTCCAGAGCCGTAAAGCTATTTGATAAAAAAAATCGTTTATCTCAATCCAGTTTACAAGCTATTTTGTCATTCATTGGCGATGCAGTGTTCTGCATTAATTCACATAACTAACATTAAGTTTATCATATCATAGTAAACAAGTCGAAAGGCTGTTAAAACACTAATTTATGGTCATTACTATATTCATTACAGATATGCATCGCGATTCCGTCGGTCTGTCTGTCTCGATGTCAAGATAACGACAATTAAGGCTGGTTGGCTTCGTAATTGACGCTCAGCGAGGTATAACAGTCGCAGGTTCGATGCTCAGGTGAAAAATATTATTAAACTCGTTAACAGGTAAGATATAGCGCATAGTAGACGGATATAGAAGTACTACATGTCCGATAATGAAAGGAATCGATGCACTTACAAGTCGCGCCAATCCATGCGCTATATATAGTGTATAAGTTAATAATATTTAAAAATAGGACAGCTGTAAGTAAAAAGGAACCAAATTATTGTTTGATGTCATACAAAATGACATAGTCTTCGCATTCATTGTCATTATGACAGATAAAAATTTCATTCACTCTTTCTTTCGTCAACCCTGATTTGTCCCACTGCTGGGATACGGGTTTCCCCTAAATCGATAGGGGTTTAGAGCATACTCCACCACGCTGCTGTTGGATCGGCGGAAGCTAGTGATTTCAAGCCGCCATAAGACCACTGCCTTGGCTTAACAATTGTCATCTATAATGACAACAACCGGGACCGACGGCTTAATGTGCCCTCCGAAGCTATGTGGGCTTATTTACACCTGTACCTAATAATATTTAAAACTGTAGTATTTTCGTAACTACTTAGATGGACACACGTTTCCTGGTAGCCACCTTAATAGGGAGGCTGTTGTAGGGTGGATAAACGGAATAAGCCGTGGAATAATTATTTTTTATACTAAGAGTGGGGCAAAAGAACCATGTGGGTCACTTGGTGGAAAGCAATCACCACCGTCCATGGAGATCTGCAACACCAAAGGGTCGACGATCCGTTGCCAGCAATTTAAGGGAAATATAGAACCAGTTCTTGAAGGCTCCCATGTCGTAATTGTTCGGAAATATTGCTGAGGTAAGTTGATTCCACAGTTTCACCGTTCGTGGTATTAATGTCTTAGGACACGTACTGTATGTAGTAGATCGCCAATTATCAAAATGAACTTGTACTAAGCGCGCGATGTTTTGTGTCACCCACCGTAGCTTGACATTTGCTCCTTCCTTACAAGTTACAACGACACGCCATTCATTTCTGGCATTTCAACTACACATGTAGTTCTGAAAACTTCATACATACGTATGTATGAAGTTTTCAGAACTACATGTTTTTATGTCACAAGTCAAATACCTTACCTAATTAAACGTAAAATATTTATCCAATACCCATAAAGAAGGCAATAGTGATCACCTGATGGTAAACAATGTTTATTCTCTTTCTAATTATAGGAATTCAGTGTTCAATAAAAAGATACCATCTTTAAAATACTTAGTTACGACTACTAAGAAATGTAATGTCAATTTACAAATTGTCGAAGAGGTATTATTGCATTTCTTGAGATGCCATGTCATATAATTATATGTGACACTTTGGAACGCTAATTGCGTCCATAAGAGAACTATAAAATGTTTATGACATAGTTCATAATACAACATAGTAAGCAGTAGCAAGTAGCAAACCCCTTGCAAAAGTTCATACAATTGTAAAAAGAAATGGCTTTTTTATACTACAACATCTCCTTCCTTTCTGGAGACCTCACTCACTCGCAGGAACGCAACAACCCTCAAGGGAATTGTTATTTGGCAGCGTTATTCTGTGAGGTAGAGGTACATTCCCCAGTCGGGTAGCTTACAATTACCTCTCTTTTTGTCAAAGCTTCGTTTGTCAGACATCAGGGTGCACCGCGTGCAGGTGAAGTTAGCTTGGGTTCAAAGATGTTGATGAACCACTTACACCCCATATAATATAATTGTATGTAATGTGTAGTATGTTGTTATGTAATGTTGAATGGTATCAACGTTTGGGCAATATTACAGAAAAATCCAATGCGCTCAGCATTGGATTTTTCTGTAAGGCTAAATATAATGTGTATGTAAAAAATAAATAAATAAGTACAAGAAAATTATCGCCTTCGTACATAAGAACTGTACCAGCAAAACAAACGCCGTTTTCAGTCCTTCAATGCCCATGAATCTTGCAAAAACCACACGTAATCTAAATCCCCAATCAAAAATGATTGATTGTGCATTTGGCAAACTATATGGCATATCTAAAATTGACAAATACGCACGTGATAAAGTAACCAGGACAGACAAACATTGCATTAGATATTGTAGCAAATTGTAGGTGGCGACTTAGGCTTATATTTCTGACGTAAAAATCACTTCTTCCTCCTTGCTCCATCCCACTTCAGGTGGGGTCGGCTCTGCTAATTTTGTGGCGCCAAAACAGCCCGTCTTGAGTTGTCGGATCGGGCAAGTACTCCATTTGTAGAAGTTTGTTCACACTGGTCGACCACGTTAACAAGGGGCGGCCTCTGCTCTTTTTGTTTTCTGGAAGGCATTCTTTCTTAACGACATGCTCTTCGTCTCTATGCATAACGTGGCTGTACCTTAAGCGACTCTCCTTTACTTAGCGTCTCTGGGGGCTACTTTTCCCGAAGAGAAACGGCAGAGCTCTTAATCAAACTATGTCAAATAAATTAATTTTATTTGACAACTCTTACTAAACTATGTTGCTAGGCTAGATAAAGTACGCAACGAACATGTTAGAGGTAGTTTTAAAGTAGCGCCCGACTCAGATAAGCTCCCTGAAATCCGCAGGGTGGTATGGCCATGATATGCGAAGAGCAACGATCACGTGGTGCAGAAGGGGATGGCTCTCCCGGAGGACAGGAAAGTAAGAGGACGTGGTGGGCTAGCATGGAAAAACTTATTGACGAAGCCCAATTACGCAACCCGACAACCCAAGATAGGCTATCTTGGCGCCGAAGGATTAGGAGAGCTGATCCCACTTAAAGTGAGATAAGGACAAGAGAAGAGAGCTTACTAAACTATGGAAACAATAAATATACAGTTACATCTCTTGCAGTACAATTAGAACACTGTTTAAAAATAGGCGTTTTAGCTATAACCTTTCAATTGTTTTAATGAGCGGTAACGTCTTGTCGCGACGGCAAACGGAGTGAGACTGTGCGAAATTGTGAACGCCGGGCCATTACCTAGCTTCTTGCGACAATAAAAGCAGGTAGGCCTGTACGTAAAAAATAACCTGCAGTTGAGCAGCGTAGTGTAATACACGCTAAATGCTTAAACCCTTGCACACGGGTACAGTAAAATCGGGCGAGTAGTGTTACATTGATTACTTGTTTCATTGTTACTATTCTTAGCGTGCTGGTAGCTCCGCTATGTACTCCTACTCATCTGATTTTTCTCTTCAACTTAGTCTTCTCTAACAAGGCCATGGTTACCGTTATTCCCCTAAGGTAGCAAACCTAAGATTTTCGCGTTTTTAGGGTTCCGAACCTCAAGGAAAAACGGAACCCTTATAAGATCACTTTGTTGTCCGTCTGTCTGTCTGTCTGTCTGTCTGTCTGTCTGTCTGTCTGTCAAGAATTTCTATGTCGAGAATGCGTGGAGGTATCAAGCTGAAATTTGAACTGTATACTCAGGTCTACGGTCCCATGAAGTTAAAAAAAAATCAAACTGCTAAGTTTACGTAGAAAAAAGTTACGGCCGTTTATTCAGCAAAAAACGCATATTTCGACACACTCAAGGGAATCAAAACCTATAGGGTACTTCCCGTTGACCTAGAACTATGAAATTTGGCAAGTAACATCGTTATAGACTACAAGTACAGGAATAAATCTCAAAACTATACATTTGTAAATAGATCTTAAAAAATAGGGGGTCTATATTTTTATAGGGTGTCGAAATTTCAAATTGAAACTACTAGTTCAAATGGGGTATCATATGAAAGGGCTTGATGTACACATTGCAAAATATATTTTATTTATTTTTTTCGACGCATTATTTCTTATTTATAATGAAAAATATCAAATTTAATAATGATACTACGTACCTACGGAACCCTCGGTGGGCGAGTCCGACTAGCACTTGTCCGGTTTTTTTTTTATAAATATCAGTAATAATCTTATCGTTTTATCGTAACATACATTATGAACTGCTACCCGATAAGTTTATCGTGTCTTTTGTGTATGATGGATAACAGCAAGTAAAAAGATACAAGAATTGGTGACATCTTACCGGGTCGACAACGCGCGAGTGATGCCGTTGGTGTTGGAATAGGCTATTTGACCAACGTTTTTCTGTTTTATATGTAAAGCCGTATTAATAATAAAATCACACGTGAAAGAATTACTTTGATAGCACAAAAATCTCTCGAGATATGTTAATTTGAAAATTACAATTTTGGACTTTCCCGAAAACGCTCCATGGGATACAACAGGCATACTTACTGGGTTATGACGTCACACGTTTGTATTATGTACGGATTAAATCAGAAATTTGTACGACAGCTATGTTAAATATTACGTTTATGTAATTAGTATCATAATACATAAAAGTTATAATATTTTTTATTACTTCTCCAATGGAAATATTATTTTTTAATAATTATTATATTTCATACTTTTAAAATGGACTTTCCCGTCAAACTTTGATCGACCCTAAAATAAGTCGGATGGAAGATATTAGAATGAAAGTTTGCAGATCTTTATAGTTTTGTGTATTTTACGATATTGTTAAATAATTTATACAATTTTTGAACATTGTCAAATACCCTATTGTTCAAAGAATAGATGTTAAACATGAAAAAGAAAAGTATAAAAATCGGTACCTACGACCACACGCAACGAATTGACCGATTTAGGTGATTTTTTTGTTCGTAATTGTGAGACAAAGTTTGTATTAAAGAGAATCTTGGAAACTAGAAAAAAAACCGGCATAAGCCGGACTTATTCCGAAAGCTTCTTACTCCAGCTAATTTCTTCTGATTCTTTGTGAGTTCCAAGGCAGCCATAGTTTTACCCCCGGGACTGCAGTGTGCAGTGGACTTCATTGTTCATTGCCTTTTTTGGTTATCGCCGCTGTTAATCCTGACTACACAGGAGACACAGATGATTGAGGCGGCGATAGTTTAAGTGTACCTATCATTTAAGATTGGCTCACTATAACCTTTTTAACGAGAATCTCACTCTCTCTCAACACTGTCTCTCTCGCAGACGAAGTTGCGCGAATCAGCTAGTCGTGTAATCTATATAAATAAAAATGAATGTTGCTAAACGCAAAACTAGAGAACGACTCGACCAATTCGGCAATTATTTTTTCCTACTTTCCTTAATGCACGCGGAAAGTTATAAACGGACAATTATAAAAACAACACTTTAACCAATTCTAATTTAATATTATACGTAGTTACTAGTTAGTTAAGACGGGACGTCTGTCGGGATAGCTAGTATAAATATAGCGCACATAACACAGAATCTCACTATTTCGAAATCAGTTCAATAATTTTAACAAAAAAAAAAGTAAATTTTGGAGCTGGCTTTTTTTTAAGCACCACTAAAAAACACTATCAAAACTATTTTATGATATTCAAAAATAATTGGACCAATCTGAATGTACCTACGGTATATTCTTTCAAATATTTTTTTTTCCAATCGGTTTATAAATGACAGAGTAATGAAGTAACAAACATTAAAAAAAAATACAACCGAACCGAAGTGAGAACCTCCTCCTTTTTTGGAGTCGGTTAAAAGATACCAATTCGATATTACATTCACAAGATCTCGAATCCTTATTAAAGTCACGTAATTACCCACCTCATACGAGTCTTACAAACATGGTGATATAAAAAATAAGTGCAATTTGACACGAAACAATAATAAAATTGCCATTTCCTCGTTAACCCTTTCAGCCCAGCCCAACACAATTGTGACGTTAAGTTGAAGTAAAATTTTGGCGGTAATTCAAGGCGTAAGTGATCGGGCCCACGGCCACACGTTTGTGACGGATATGCTCTATCTATTGGTGTGAGTGAAACAGCTAGCAAGCGTCGCGAATTTCAAATTTAAACTCATTCATTTCGCCGTTAGTGTTGTTTGGGGTCTCGCTGCACGTGAGTAATTAAAATTATTGTAAAATTATGCAATTGTCACGTTATTATTGTGATTTATTGTTAATTATAAACTTTTCTACGTAACAGTAAATACATTTGTTTGTATTTTTAGGTAATTCTCAAAAGGAAGTGGCACTGAAGTTTAGAGTCACAATTGTATCACTTTGGGCCCAAGTTTAAATAAATTGCAATGGCGAGAATACTATTTAGCCTCAATGATGACGCAATTGGGGAGTTACTGGACCAGTCTGACTTGGAAGATGTTGATGAAGATGATGATGTTGCATATGCGCCAGATGAAGAAGATGCTGACTCGTCCGAGGATGATGTTCCACTTTCATCTTTGTGGGCGGCCCCAAATCAAAATGACGGCAAATGGACAAAAAAATGATTTCGAAGAAAGACTACTAGGCTACTAGTCAAGCTCAAGAACGTTCATGTAATGAACCGGCCAAATCACCAACGGAGTACTTCGAAAATTATTTTGATGCCGAACTGTTTGAAAAGTTTGCAATCTCAACTGCGCAATATTATATGGCCGAAATCGGGCAGCAAATGAAACCACAATGCACACCTAATGAAATATTATTAAATAAATAACTTACTAAACACTTTTCGAGTTATTTTATTGATATTCACCTTAATATAACAGAAACATTTATTAGTGGCAAGTAGGTAGTATGGCCCACATGGATACAATTGTGACCGTCACAATTGTGACATTTAATGAGTAAGGCCCAAGATGATATAATTGTACGCCCCCTGAAAAGTCCTGAAAACAACATTCTATCACTGAAAATGTTTAGTTTTTGTTTTATGTGATCCCCAACGATAAAGAATATCGATTTTTTTTTAACACTGTCTCGTTTAGTTTCATCGTGGGTCTGAAAGGGTTATGAAATTAAAAATACACAGAGTGGTGTTTATCCCGTATGTTAATTTGGTACCGAAATATGGTATCAGTAAATTTTTGGTACCTAATTGCTGGTACGTGAATGAAGACAGCGGTAATCACTGTCATTCGATATCAGAAACGTTGAGTGGTTTTTTATAGTCGACAAAAAATATTTTTTGACGAAATATCAGCAGGAAAATACAAGTTTTTTGCGTAATTACTTAAATTGGATTATTAAAGGACTTGCCAAAAATATGTTTTTTACTTATTACTTAAATTATGTTATGAACTTATGATGTATATGGAATGTGTGGTTGATTTTTCTAATAAGTAATTGTTAAATAATATGTGTTAATTTTTATACGATACCGTTTAAATGTATTTGTGTACAGGTGATAATTACTATTTGCTTATTAATGTGTCTAGTCATTTCATTCTGTAATTTCCATGTGCCTTAAAGAAGTATTAAAAAAATATATCGATATTTTAGTTCCAACGAGCCTGCATTTATTACTTTTTGTTGGTTCATTATGCAAAATGCTTGGTTAATTTAGATAACAACAGTTTGAAGCCTTATAATTAAAATAAGTGTTTTTAATCAGTCATTTATAGTAGCCTACCTAAGGATGGGTCTATTTAGCTGTTGTTAAATAAATTGGAATATGAATAAATTGGAGTTAGATAATCAACTTTCGTTTAAGACTAATACAGACTGTAAGCACGTAAAAAAAAAACAAAATTTATCAAAAGAACGTTGAAATGTAGCAAATAAAATAAGTTTAACTTTATTAATTCAAGAAACCACGACTATAACGATAAACAAATAATTGATTTTACAATTTCGTACCATTTAATAGCAGTGCATGGTACCCGGAGTGTAATAAATGGTGTTACTAACAAGTCCACTTCTCAGAACGGACGAGTCTTTGCCTTTTCCTTTTTTTTTTCGTATCCTCGGTTTTGGGTCGTCACGAATATCTGTTCGTAAGATAAATAGTGGAAGTACAAGTTGTGGGATGACGTCACTGTATAAATATTTGTACTGATACCAGATTTTTGGTATTGGTATTATCGAATCACTGTTCGAATTAACTCGGTTTAAATTCTTAGTGATAATGCAGTGGTATGAATGGAATAGTGTTTTGGCGATTTTAAGAACATCCCCAGGGCTGGATACACCACGGCAAAATATACAATTATTCTTGGTCGCGAGCAAAAGCTAGTAAATATAATTAAAAGAAAGACTATTAGACTGTCGCTTGCGTAGAGATGCGCCGGCGATATTGCCAAAATTGCCAGTAAAATTTCTAAAATCGGGGCCATAACCTAAAATTATACAATATGCGCCTCGGGACATATTGCTGGCAACATCTATACAAAAAGTCTATAACTCGAGGCTAGAGATGGGCAAAATGCCAGGCATTTACAATAAGTGCCCAGTAAGTACCTGTAAATGCCCAATAAATGCCTAGTTTTGGGCATAAATAGGGAATTTATAAGTACTTTTAGGGCATTTATCATAAAAGCCCGGCATTTTGCCCATCTCCACTCGAGGCATATTTTCAACTAATTTTACAGACAGTTCTATTAAATCAGTTTTAAAAAGTCTACTGTTACCTACATCATCTTTTTTTTTTCCTATAGATAACCAATATCCCAAGGCCGACTATTTGGCTTTATCCGACAAATTAGTAGCCTTAAAAGGTGCATCTGAATAGGTATTATCACGTAGTTTGTTTGTTCACACGCAATTAGAACCCTCCCGTCTCATTAGCACCGTGATTTCGAACCGGACTGAGATACTGACACCTGTCCCGCTTACACCTACAACGTTACTATTCCTATCTCGTTCTAATGGTTGATTGAGGATCTCGATTGTAGCCGTCTGATTCCGGATTTCTATCAAACGATTGGTGTTGACTTTAGTTGTTTGAGGAGGGTTTATCCGCGACGTATATTGGCATTGTACGGTTTGTTTGCACTTTCGAATTCATTATCTCGACTTCCAAATTTGAATTTGATAAGATAATCAAATTGCGTCTGTTTTTGTTTTTTTTTCTCTGTATCAATAATAATATCGAAAATATAATATTGCAGTTTTCCTCGATGTCGATTCGGCCTATGTCGTTTGTTAAATATAATGACATACATAGTTTTCAAAACAACAACATTCTTTTCAATGTTTCACCAAAAGATAAGTGTTATACAGTAAGTATACAATACAATAATAATATTCATCAAAAAAATATTCATATTTTCAACATAAAATATTCATAGTTCCAACATAGCTCCGAAAATAAAACTATGCCTGTAATACTAGTGGCATCACCGTTACTCACCCTATTAAAACCTCTTCGCGCTTTCTCAACCTTTGAAAAACTCTATGTATCTATTTTGACGAAATTGATAACCCTCTGGTCGAATGGCTAGCAATGGTCACTTTGCCTACGTGGTCACGGTTTCGATTTCTACTGATACTGGCAAAAACCTATTAATACCAAAACTGAAAAACGCATGGCAGAAAACCTAACGTGTGTTTAAAAAACAAAACAATAAAATATTTTTACAACGCCATTATCCAAACATTTTAAATGTTTTTTTTATTCAATGGTTGCACTAGTTCAGTATTATTATTACAAAATTATTATATCCGAGAAGACGCGGTCAGAATGAGTCAAGGTCAAACCTGACTCCATTGATAACTAGTCTCAACTCAACGCATTCATAAATGGTTATTCACGGTGATTTGGTACGCTAAAATTTTCCCATTAGAACGCGTCCGAACATATTTCAATAAACCTCATGAGAAACAATAATTTACAGTTATTATCCTCGCTGACCCCGCAAAACACCCACCAAATGCGCCCGGTCCACTCGCTGTCACAAAAAAAGACCTAAAAGAAAACTGAAATCTGGTATGACGAGAAAAAACTTCCCTTCGAATACCAAATGAAATTCAACTTTAAATTTAAACCGTTGAGATTTAAAGTCCATTACCTCAATTGTATCCTGCTTAGGGAGACGGACTCCGAAAAAAGAGCTTTATTTCAGACGCGAGAAAGACCAAAGTGAATTATGGTGTTATTATAAGGAATTCGACGTTCGATATTCAACGGTAGCATCGACAATTTAAAGTTCAAAATGGCGGCGGGTGTTGACGTTTTTTTAAAAAAGGAATGATCTCGTTTGGCGGGCGTACCTGCGCGGGCGCAGACGAGCCCTGTATTTATGGCGCCTAGCCCGTACACCGTTCAGATACCAAAACCACGTGGTACCGGTATTGGTATTAAAATTCTTGTTAAAGGCAACTGTTAGATTCACATCATTAGCTTGTTTGATTTTACAAGAATATCGTTGGGTATAAAATTGTTGGGTAGTAATTTTGTTGAGTTTTTTTGTTTGTGCCTAATTGGGCTTCTGTTGTCCAAAGATTAAGATAATTTTAAAATGCAAGAATGTAACATAGTTCAAATCCCTTAAAAGTTATTACAAAAAATCTATTAAGTAGGTCTGCAGGAAGAGATATCTAATGTAGATAAGTCCGCTTCGTACATTGTCGTTATTTCTTCTTCTTCAATGTTTGTGTAATTATGTTTGTATAATAAAGGGATTACAACAACAACAACACTTTTTTATTAAAATAATATTTTGTCGGTTTCTTTACACTGTGTATTGACTATTGTATTGACTATTTATTTGTATTGACTAGCTAGACAGAGTTTTTAATTTTATAGACTGTCTATAATAGTGTAGTCAAATCTATTTATAATATTTTGTGCCAAATACAGGTTTTGTTTTTTATTCCACGACAAATTACATAGCGCGATCCGAGCGCGAGCGCGGAGTGCGCGGACCGACGGCTTAACATGCCCTCCGAAGCAAGGAGCTTGAAATAAATAAACCCATCCACGGACAGGCTACGGCCGACGTTACTTAACTTGTGTGTTCGATTAGACCAGGGGTTCCCAACCGGTGGTCCGTAAGAGCTAAATCAAGGTCACAGATTTATAATGTAAGAGATAGAGCAATACTAAACCAAATATTGTAATTTCGAGATATAGTGTTGTGTTATGTTACAAATAAATGTTTCTTCTTCTTCTATATAGTGTATTAGATTTATAAGACAATTTAATTTATTTATTGACAAGCTCGGTGGCGTAGCGGTCAATGACGCGGCTTCGACACCAACGCTCGTGGGTTTGATTCCCACATAGGACAAACATTTGTGTGCATGAACATGTCTGTTTGTCTTAGTCTGGGTGTTTTCTATATGTATCATAAGTATGTATTTACAAAAAAAAATGTATTTAAGTATGTTTGTCAGTTATCTAGTACCCATAACACAAGCTTCGCTTACTTTGGGGCTAAATGACGCTGTGTAATTTAAAAAATAATAATAATAATTAGGTCACTATACTGAACAGGGACCTGGAAGTAGTCCCGGAACAAAAAAAGGTTGGGAATCACTGGATTAGACTGACACGCGCAACGACGCCATTGAGCTCCTCATTTATTTGCATAATAAAAATTAGAAGTACAGTGAATCAATAAATTGTTACAGACTACACTAACGACTAGACAGATATATGCAACAAGGCGGCCTTATTGCTGAGAGTAACCTATTCAAGGCAACCTTAGGGTAATGAATTTTACATTGAGTAGGCAGGATTCGGAAATCAAAATAAAATAAAAATAAGCTAAAGATAATTTTCGATTTGAACATGTTTTTTTTTTAACACTGGATAGGCAAACAGACAAAAAATGTAGCGACAGGAAACAAGGGCTGTTGCGTATGATTTATAGAACACGCCTTGGGACAGAGGGCCAAGTAAATTAGTTTAAATTGACCATTAAGATTTCTATGAAGTATTAGATGAAAGATCTAAAAAAATTAAATTACAATGTCCAATACATTGTAATAGCACCTACCTTACCTTTAACTTTAAATAAAATATGTATAGGTAAGTTTTCCTTTTCAGTACTAAACGGCTGAACTACAAATGAACTCTGTTATGCAGAATAGATCCAACATTTTGTTACTTTTAAGTTAAAGATATATAAAGTTTAATAGGAATAAAAATATCACGCAGTATATGTTTTGGGAAACATATGTCATCAAACTGTTATAATCTGTTGCGAATATATAAAACTTGATTTGAAGTTTCTCGCTATGTATATCTCTCAATTTGCCATAGTTTGTCAGTTAGATCTGTTCTGCATAACAGCGTCCAAATCTAAGCTGCCTCTGATTTTCAGGTAGGGCGGCAAACCCCTTCCTGTATCAGTGCTTTAGTGCTGCTACGCAATCAGTCACAAGCTTCCAATTACATTTTTTTACCCAAAAAGGGAAGGAGTCATTCAGTTAAAATTATGAAGAAGGTCACTAATCAAGTCAAAGGAAGTACTTAACCCCGCATATCGTGGCCAAACAAGCTCAAGTTACACTTGCATACTCTTTCAGCGAACGAGTCGAGTGTAAACTTTCGTTATGCTCATTTTATATCATTAGGGCTGTCTCATGTCTTTTTTAATTACTTTAAAACAAAAATATTACATCATTCATCATCATTAACAGCCTGTATCTACTTACTGCTGGATATAGGCATTTCCCAATGCTTTCCACAATATGCATATCCTCCACTTTCCGCAAACAAACCGCTACCAGCCACTTTTTTGAGGTTGTCGGTCCATATAAAGAGGGGGCGCCCTACGCTTCATCGACCCGTACGTGGCCTACTCTTTAGGACTTTCCTCCACTTAGATAAACCTCAAGCATTACTCTCCTCATCGCTCGCTATGCGAGTTTTAGTCTGTAAACCAGCCCAATGGTTAGCGTACAAGTCTCTGCACCGTAGGTCATAGCTAGGAGGACCCACTGATTGAAAACTTTGGTCTTCAATCATTGGTGTATATCTGCGGTGAGGATATGTCTAAGTTTACCAAAAGCTATTATTACTAGCCAGCTGCTTAAAGTAACAAAACAATTTTAGACGAAGGACGTCAACTGCAAAATATAGCATATTTAATGTGCCATATAGACATAAAAAAAAAAATTTTTTTTCCTTGAAAATGACAAGATATTGTAGGTATGTATATTATAAATACGTGTGACAAAATTATATTGTGACACAACTATATAAACTATATAAATACTCATTGAAAAACTAGTGACAACCCTAATGTTACTGTTTGTATGTGTGTTATTGTCACAATATATTCATAATTTGTCAGCGAAACTAGACACCAAGTATGATTATTATTAAGTATAACATTCAATAATCGATTTTGAACCTTAATTACATAGGAAATGTGCAACGCAATAAGTATTTTTGCTTTTCTTGAGAGTCGGTTTATTTATGTTGAGACTTTGTTGTTGGCACTGTTTATATATCACGTATTTTTATACCACTAAGGTGATAAACAAGCATATGGCCCGCCTGATGGAAAGCAGCTACAATAGCCTATGGACGCCTGCAACAATAGAAGCATCACATACATACAGAGGCGTTGCCGATCCTGTAAAAACCTCTTCACGCGCTTTTTGAAGAACCCCATGCTGTAGTCTCCTGGGAAAACCCCAACAGGCAGTTCATTCCACAGCTTAATAGCACGTGGAAAAAAACTTCTCTGGAACCGCACAGTACGTGACCACTTCGGTTCTAATGTGCAACGTCGGGTGGCAAACGAGCATACTTTACAGACAGTGAATTAATTTTAAAATCAAAATGTTATTAATGCTAGAAAATAATTCAACTAATTCATTTTTACCAACCGGTTTCGGTCTTACGACAGTAGGTAACATACTGTTAGTATTCCTAAACAGAAAAATACACTTGTATATATTTTTTTAAACCTTTAATATCTGTACTTCATTTTCTAATTCGGTAAAAAATATGGTATAAGATATGTTTCATTCTTGTTGCACTTGCAAGATTTGCAATTTTTTTTAATACTTTAGTGGTGAATATCGAGTATTATTTTAGGAAGCTATGGTAAGGACTTAAAGACTGAGCTATGTAAAGAATTGAGAATGATAATAAATTATAAAATAACTTTTTAATTTTTAATTTGGAATGTAAGTGATTCATCAACATATTTGACCCAAAGTCAACCTCACAACGTGCAGGTGAGATTCTGAACTTTGGGTCACCCTGCTGACTGACAAACGAGGCTCTAGCGAAAAGATAGGTTAGGGCATACCGTATTTTGTATTTGTAAGCTTCCCGACAGGGATTTTTTTTTAAACCACTAAAGTGTCAAACAAGGTTACGTAAAGGAAAAGCAGTTACCGCAGCTTATGAACGCCTATAACACCAGTACCTCCTCCATCTCACAGAATACCGAAGCCAAATAACAATTCCCTTGAGGATTGTTGTGACTTGAAAACTTTAAGTTAGTAGAAGAATGAGTAAGAAAACTATAGACCTCCGTAGAGTAGCGACTTACACAAAAAATCTTTTAAGGAACTAAGGTACAATTACAGAAAAAAAATTGTCAAACGATCCGAGACAACAATATCGACCACAAAGAATCGGATATGCATTGTACACACTTAGCTGTGTTTACCTGTAACTGTCAAAATTATGAAAAAAAAAAAAAATACAAAGATATCGGGATTTGGGATAACACGAGTAACAACAAACCGATCATTATAAATAAAATAAATAAATATTCCTGAACAAATTACTAGTCCCAAACTAAGCAAAGCTTGTACTATTGACGAGTCCGGTGGTCGAATAGCTAGCAATGGTTAATTTGACTCCAGGGTCGCGGATTCGATCCCCGCACAAGACAAATATTTGTGTACATGAACATGTCTGTTTGTCTTGGTCTGGGTATTTTCTATGTATTATATATATGTATTTACAAAAAAAAATGTAAGTATTAGTATGTTATGTATATAATTATATCAGTTATCTAGTACCCATAGTACAAGCTTTGCTTAGTTTTGGGACTAGCGGTCAAAGACGCGGCTTCGACACCAACGCTCGTGGGTTCGATTCCCACATAGGACAAACATTTGTGTGCATGAACATGTCTGTTTGTCTTGGTCTGTGTGTTTTCTATGTATTATAAGTATGTATTTACAAAAAAAAAAATTTAAGTACATTAATTTATCAGTTGTCTGCTTTGCTTTGCGCTTAATTTGGGACTAGATGGCGCTGTGTAAATTGTCCAGAAATATTTATTTTATTTATTATTATTTTCAATGGGGACTAGATATCTGATATATGTGCCTAAATACATCTTTTTGTGCATACATATAAAACATAAAAAATAGAGTTGAAAAATACCATACGTATCATAAGGTATCATTCTCTTATATGAAAATTGTTATAGGAAAATATCGTACCGATTTGTGTCATTTGATTTTGGTCAAATTGGTCACTCCGCCTAATCCGAATTTAAGAATTTATTCTAGGATTCGAAGTTTTTCACGTCTCTAGCCTTACTTGTATTTGCCAGCTTTGGACATTTTGTTTTAGAAACCTTAATTTATTCAAGATTTTAAACATTCTATATCCTAGATACGTTTGTTTGGTTGTAATATTTTTGTTGTACATGTTTAACAAATTACTATAAACAACTTATAGTACAAAGGCGGTTTTCTTCTGGAAAGGGCTCTATTCTGATCAACCTTTGAGTATTTGAAAAGATAGCAAACTTCTTTTCATTATAAAAACATTGATTAGCATCTCTTTATTATTTTATGTTCTCCCATTGCCTGCCACTCAAAGAGCCAAATGCCCAAATGTATACTTTTTTGAGATAACAGGGCCGCACGGCAGGCGCACCAAGATAAGGCTTGTTGCACACAGATTTCATCCAACACAACCCAGGCCTATCTTAATCTATGTTTTGGGACTTAAGCCGTAACAACATAGCAGGTAAAAATGATAAAATAACAAAGTTTCGAGGAAAGTAGTCGTATATTTACGGTAATTAGCCCGTGCGCTGATAGTTTAGTTCACTAAACTATATCTACTGTAGTTATGTTAGGTAACAACTCAATGTATTAGGTCCCCAATAATGTTTGATACTTACAATCCGTGGTACACGGCATTTAAGCTTCACTTGACTAGCCCTCTCTTTAGGCTTTTAATGCCTTATTGCTGTCTCTCACATTCTTAAGAGAGGAAGGCAAATTCCAAAAGGCTCTTACTCCTACCAATTTCTTCTGATTAAATTCGTTGTGAGTTCCGAGGTAGCCGTAGTCTTACGCTCGGGACTGCAATGCACTTCCTTATTCATTGCCTTTTTTGGCGGTCACCGCTGTTATCATGGCTACACAGGAGACAGTGGTGGGAATGCATGGTGGGCCCCCTAAAAAAACTATACCAGGTGCTTCAACGGATCAGCTACTAAACGCACCAACGTCATCAACTGAGCCCAGAACTGTTGTCCCAGAGGAATACAGTATGGGATTTTCCAAGAAAGGCGTTAAGGGGTTTTTGCAGGGTTGAGATTGTGAGTCATGACTCTGGTGTCACAAGTACACACACATGTTTCGATGACTGTTTTCCGTCAGGCGGGTCATAAGTTTGTCTGCCACTCTAATGGTATAAAAGTCTAAAATATAACGTAAGTATCATACACCAGTTCAAAAAAATAAAATAATTAATTTTTGTTCACATTAATCATTTCCACCTGCAAATAGCACAATGTGAAACCAAACGACAAAGTCCTTTATTTAGCCCCACGGGGGTGAACAGAACAATATTTCTTTTGAACCCTGTAACCGATAAAAGGAAACCTACAGAGTCCTACCAAAACAGTCGGGACGTAAGAACAAACAAAACGAGAGAATTATATATACATATAAGTGAAGTTCGTTAGAGTGCATGACTGGCAATCCAGTATGGAAACAAGGATCTGTGAAGAAAATGAATACAGTCAGTGGATGCGATATATTTTAACCTTTGCCTATGAGAACATGTCAACCGTCTCACATCACATGGCTTCGCAGAAAAAAATAACACCAGACATCTTGAGGTTTGTACAAGTATACTTCCGGCTTTCCAGGCGGTTAGTCAAATAGATCCGAAAATGACCGCGCCAGGAACCATACCGATAACCTGATATTTGAGATGAGATTTTTTTTATTTCAAAATTCGGATAGCGGTTTAAGTTAACAACAAGCTCAGCTTGGTCGGTAGAGCTGTAGTGTCCCGTTAGTAAACGAAAGACCCCTATTTGCACATAGACCCGTCTTACACTTTTTGTATAAATCATATTATTATTATCCTTTTATATCTATTAGCACTTTGGGTTCCTTTTTGGATAAGCTAAACAAAATTGTAGCAAATCTAAACTGATTTTTGTAATAAAACAAACCGATCTGAGTCGCCTCCGGTAGGGCTCCAGGTTTTAAATCTAAATCGATCACATCGATCACACAAGCTGGGTAATAAAACGTCGACTTTTTTTTACCAAGCAATGGTATTTATAGACAACTAATAATAAGTTTCATATTTTAATAATATTAGTCCGATTAGATACTGTTCTCTACAAGAACAATAGTGCCTTGAATGCGGCAATTTATTTGACAGATAAAAAGAAAATGTTAAAAAAAATACAATGCCCACTAGAGATATTATATTATCATATTTACATCAAGAAGACTCGACTACGCCGTATTCGAGTACAAACCACATTTTCTTCGTATGCTGGCACCACCTTGTCGTGGCGAAGCGGAGATGTATCATTGATCAAACAATAATCACTAACGTGTTAGCGTAAATATTAGATATTGATTACCAATATGCAATTAGGCAGCGACCGTAAGAACTCGCTTATATGCTTATTTGAAAAAAATAACAGTTTAATCCAAAATGTTGTCTAAAAATAGGCAGAAATGAACGAATGCTCACAAATGTAAGCACACGCACAATCTAACACCTAAATCTCGGAATGTCAAACATAAATCGCCTGAGTTGATAGATTGAATTTTAAGTCACCTTATCTTATGTATTTAGGGTCACGCAGTTAACGGTCAAAATCGGAATTCTTGAAGAAAATCATTGAGACGGTTAATTTAAAATAAATTTCGAAACATTTTCCTTTACATTCCTCATAGACAACGTTACGGAACCTCGTTTTCCTACACACACTTGACAAACTATTTTAATCCATACAATATTATCTTATCCACTAATATCCACGCCTGATTCGTGGCTCCTTGTTGATCTTCAGAGTGACTGATGAGCACAAAAAACAAATACATAAGCCGGTACAGCAAGTCATAGTTCTTATAGACATAGCTCTATCCTTTGACGAGATGTATGCAGTTCCTGGCATTTTACTTGGCAGATTCTAATAGAGTGATAGGCATGACGTACTAAAATAACGAAAATATATTATTATTCTTGCAGGGCATTTCTAAATTGGGGTGTAAGTGGTTCATCAACATCTTTGAACCAAAGCAAACTTCACCTGCACGCGGTGCACCCTGCTGACTGACAAACGAAGCTCTGGCGAAAAGAGAGGTAGGGAGCGTAATTGTAAGCTACCCGACTGGGGAATGTACCTCCACCTCACAGAATACCGCAGCCAAATAACGGTTCCCATGAGGTCTGTTGTGTTCCTGCGAGTGAGTGAGGTCACCAGAAAGGAAGGAGATGCTGCGATGGCAGCGGGGGTGGCGGCGCGCGAGCGATATTTTATGTTGCGAGCGTTAATATGGTTACGGTAACCGCTTCACATCAGGCGGGCCGTCTGCTTGTCTGCCATCCGACGTAGTATAAAAAAAAAAAAATCCTGATGGATATAATGAATGATAATTACAAAGAAAGCTTATTAAATTAGTAATTGAAAACTCTTTGCTTATTATCAAACTAGATGGCGCTGTGTATTAATAAAGCTCGATAGGGTTAAAAACTCTACCCATAGCAAATTTGCAATAGACTCACAAATGCCGGATTTTTTCAGGGTCGACAATGCGCGAGTGGAAGTATCTCGTGTCGCCTTTTTGGTGTAAAAAAAAAAAAGAAATATCTTTGAGTAAACAGTTCTTTGTTTTAAGATGTGCCATATTATTTACACGGATTTGTATTTCTTCGTAGCTTGGTTGTTATGAGTGCTGTTCAATGTCAGTTTGCACAAATGCGATTATTTGGTTGTTTTTAATCTTCTGACGTCAATCGATAATTTCTCGCAACCTGCTCCTGATTCGTCTATGACGGGAGGGGAAATTCGGTTACTGTGAGCAGCAGGGAGTGGCTTACTGTACAGAAGAACATGCATATTGCATTTGGTCAAATAGTCAATTATGGATGGAAAGGAAAGTCTTTTTTGTTGTTTTATGTAGATTTGGGCTCCTCATCTCGCTTACCATCAGGCGAAGTCGAGCCATTATGCTAGCTCAGCATAATTTTTATAAAAAACTCAATGAAAATATTTTTTTTTTTGTATGTACATTTTATTCTAATTTAATCCTGGTTAATGACAAATGTCATTAGATTATATTGAATTTATTCCTTAATAATTACAAATGTCAGTATATCACATAGATTTTTTCAAAATAGTAACAACAAAATAATAAAACAGTATAGGCTGTACTGTTTTAAAATCAATTCATTTTGTTTTGCGACCCGACTGCGACAGAAGGAGGGTTATGTTTTTGTATGTATGTATGTATGTTTATATAATTGTTTGGCACGCTATGCAGCCTGAACGGCTGGATGGATTTTAGCTTGAGAGGTGTCGTTAGATTCGTATTTGCTGTGAGAGTGACATAGGCTACATAAAATATAAAAAAAATCAATATGGCGGCTGTGAGCCGCAAAATTGTCGTTGCAGTAATTTTTTTTTTCTTCTAAATATATCGATATGGGTATCAAAATAAAGGTCTCGATGACCTGATTTCAAATATATATATTTGATATATTAGTTTTTGCCTGCGGCTTTGCTTGTATGGAATTATATTATTGTTACGCGTGATTAATAAATCTGTTGTAGGTGCAGTCGCAGTGTGCAGTCGCAGTGTGCAGTAGGGTTATTGATTTTTTTAATTAACTTATAACTTGTCTGTCATCTATTTTGTCTGTCATCACTCTGTTGTGTACATCTCTATAGTACAGCCCTTTGTAAAAGGGATTTTATACAATGTAGACCACAGAATGATGACGATTTTAAAATTACTATTTTGTTTTACTATTTTGGCTGTACTCAGCCAAAATAGTAAAACAGTATATTTTACTATTTTGTTGTTACTATTTTGAAGAAATCAATATGACATAATGACATTCTAAATCCTCTTTTAAATGAGCTGTATTGTACAGCCCTTTTTAAAGAGATGTAGGGCTTAGCTAGGGTTGCCATCCGGCTGGGTTTCCCCGGATTTGTCCTAGTTTTGAGGGCGTCCGGGGAGTGTCCGGCCGGGGTTTCTTTTGTAGTCCAGAGTAAAAAGTCTTAAATTACTACCGCCCGCTCCATACTGCCAATAACCGACCTGTCACAAATTAAAACATCGGACGCGCAGCATGCGCCACCAGTGTTTTCTTTTTTTTTTTTTTTTTTTTTTTCGAGATCCCGAATTGATATCCGAAAACCAAGGTCACTTTACATTACTACTTTTTGATGCTCTATACCAGTGGTTCTCAAACTTTTTTAGTGACGGAACCCTTTTGGAAAGAGAAATGACTTGACGGAACCCCACAATAAAACGTTCGACCAGAGAGAGGTGGTTTGATTTTTTTTTCTAAATTCTTGCGGAACCCCTACAGGGGTATCGCGGAACCCTAGGGTTCAACGGAACACACTTAGAGAATGGCTGCTCTATACGAATCCGAAGTCAGAATTTCGAAATTTTGAGTTTCATGGCAACGGACGGACAGACAGAACGACTTTTTTTCGGAACACCAAGTTCGGATTCGGGTCAGTTTACATTACTACTTTTTGATGCTCTACACGAATCCGAAGTCAGAATTTCTAAATTCAGAGTCTCATTGCAACGGACAGACAGAACGACCGGACGATTTCATAAGCTCAATGAATTACGCTGAAAATAGTACTAGTACTAGAAACACTGATGACATGTCCGGGTTTTAATATTAAAAATCCCGAGTTTTCACGCATCTTGTCCTGGTTGCTAACGTTTTGAGATGACAACCCTAGGCACATCGAACCCAACAGTGGAATTACATCCACCTCAGAGAATACCTCAGTCAAATAACAATCCTCTTGAGGATCATTGTGTTCGGCAGGCGTAAGGTATGAAGTCGGCAGGCGTAAGGAGACGTTTACGTTAGCAGCGGGGGTGCTTGGTTGCGATCAATATTTCACTAATAAGGTTACCTCTTTGATAACCGCTTTGCATCAGGCAAGCTGTATGTTTGTTTGGCACCGGAGGAAAATTACCATGACAAAAGACATACAGCAATGCTAGCAAGTATCTATTGCAGGTAGCCGGACCGATCAAACAAGGAATTCTTCGATGTACGGTCAACAAAACTGTTTACTCACGCTACCGGTGTTGGCCACACGCGTTTGCGCCGCCACTCGCCAAGTGTTCCGAGCAAATATTCTTTTCTCTGGATTTTTGGGGTATCGTCAGCAAAACAACAATAATAACGTAATATTTCTAAGGTGAACCTATGTGTATCAGGTTATGGTATTAGGTTATTTAAATATTACGATATATTATTTAGTTTTTTTTATTAGTATAAACACAGACAATAACTACGCGAAACTATGCAAAAGCCTTTTTTTTATTAGTATAAACACAGACAATGACTACGCGAAACTATGCAAAAGCCTAAACGATTATAAAAAATTACGAATTCAGACTCGAACGTAATTTTTACGAATTATTAGTAAGATGAGTTAATGTATTTATTTTAAATATATCGTCATCATCATCAGGTCATTTTAGTCTCCACTACAGGAGCACGGCCCTCTCTCATCCGTCCCAGACAGAAGGAAGATTTGGCCTACAGTCCCCACGCTGGGTAGACGGGTTGGGGAGGCCTGATCGAAGTTTTATAATGTATTTCCCATAGTCGCCTGGTACGACATCCACGGGAAGAGACGGAGTGATTCTATTCTAGTCTGCCGGAAACCACACGGCCATTTTTTTTTTTTAATTTAAAATAAAACGCGGCCGCAGACTAGTATATAATATACTAGCGACCCGCCCCGGCTTCGCACGGGTGCAATGCTGATACTAAATGTACTACAGAAGGTCTTTGCGCTTTGTCCTATCCAGTCCTTCCCCAGTTATAGGCACACGCCGCCGGCTCCGCGGCCGGTACCGCCACAGCCGTTATGTCCCTGCATTTTAAATGTGTAATATCTTCTAAACTATTCATTTAAATTACATGCTGTGAAGGGCCATATTGATCTATATTAAATGCGAAATGTATTTAAGGTACTTAATTGGATAAGGATTAATTTTGTATTGCTTAAAATCGCTTCGTAAATAAGGCATTATTTCTTGTAAAAAGCAAAGGATAAAATAACGGTTATTGTGTGTTACCACTAAGAGATAGACATATACCATCGCGAACTTTTTTGTAGACCATTTTAAGGTGAACAATACTGTACTACATTATTTTGATCTATCTCGTTGGGTTCAGCCAGCGTTTGCAATGAAAGAGCAAAAACATGTGTTTATTTACGACATCACATTAGAAACCTCTAAATTATCAGTGTTTTTCTACTATGTTATGCATATATTATACATATAAACTTTCCAGTTGAATCACTCTATCTATTAAAAAAAACCGCATCATAATCCGTTGCGTAGTTTCAAAGATTTAAGCATACATGGGGACATAGGGACAGAGAAAGCGACTTTGTTTTATACTATGTAGTGATAACTTCTGATAAGGGTGTTTAGGTTATTAAATATAGTATGCGACCGCGACATCCTATTAGCGTATCCCGGTATGCCGTGGCAATTTTCAAAAATCCTTTTTTAGTGTCATCATAGGTATGTATGACAAGTTACGGCACGATACGTTTAGTGTATTTACTAATGAGATAATAGATAAGTCAGTAACAGTTGTCTTTCATAGGTACAATAGCATTGCTAACAAAATATGCATAACAGAACGTAAAACTTATTACAAATCGAATTAAAAATCACAGTAGGTCATAGTTTATTTCATTAATTTAAATCGTTAAAACAATGATAATTATTATGTTTACAAACACTTTTATGAAAATTAAACAAAATTCAATATAACAAACTACATACGCACAAAGTTTACCGATAATTTGATACAACACGGCCATTTAATTAAAACGCAAACAGCTTTATTTATTTATCGTATGAAATGCATCCATGTTTTATATATTGCCGTAATATTCGTTTTCGTTGCAGTAAAGTCATTTTATCGCTGTACTCTAAATTATATCGTACATTTTTATTTATAAAATGCACTTTATTTTTTATGACGCAAAATTGTATTAGCGTTCGCTATTTTGTATGTTTTTTTATTATTATTTACCTGTTACATTACATACAAATATTTTACTAGCTGCCCGCCCACGGTTTGTTATGGCCTAATCTTCCCGTTCCCATTTCATTGCAGTAGATTTTCCATACAAACCTTGTGGTGACAATTTCATCATCATTTTTCCGTTAATTTTTCTGATATATACGAATAGCTATTCATCTGTTAGGGATGGAGACAAATCTAACAAATCAAAAGTCATAAAAATAAGTCATGTTGTTCTTGAGTTATAAATGATTAGCTACATCCGAGTTTGTTTTGTATATAATACAGATTTAGTCCACCGCATATGATAAATGAAAATAGATATTGTCGTATTCTGTGATTTAGTCATAGTAAAGTTTAATAGACCCATTTCTTGATGCTCTCTCGAAAGGAAGAGCAGATGCTATCAGTTTTCACCTTATGGCTAATTTACGTGATTTGTTTGGGAACACCGTTGAGAGAAGTTGATACCACTATTTGACCGCTGGCCTTAACCTTAAAAACCTTACTGTAGTAGACGGCCAATCATAAGCCATTAATCCATTAGAATTTGAAATCAACCTACTCGAAAGGATTTAATCAGGCGTCAACTGACTTGTCTCTTTCACCTAATACTTTACTGACTCAGTGGACTGTCTCAATCCCTGGCTTCATATAAATTGTTAATTATACGAGTTACTTGACTCACCTAACATTAAAGTATCATCACCATTTAGACGTCAACAAATTGCAGAGCTGTCACCGATCTTCTGCATCTTCAAGATAAACAACATAACATAGGTACTATCCTTTGCTAGGGTTTAAAACCTTACAAGAAAAATAGTACATTAAGGTGCGAGAAATAAAATAACTTTACTATGAAAAAGTACTATGACAAATAAATTATATTATTTTTAAACCTTTACCTTTAAAAAAAAATACAACTGTATCATCACGATTTTATACTGTTTTTATTAGAATAGTAAACAGTATTAAAGAGTAAAAACGAGTATACTCGTAATACTGTTTTTACTTTAACATGGTTGGCAACCCTATCCTATGCCGCTAACTGAATTAAGCAACTATTTGAAAATCTGGCATTTTTTATTTTTTATATTTTTTTTTTATAACTAATACCTGAGTCAGAAAATCACTGTTGAAATACTCGTAAAATTTTCAAGTTCCAAAACATCTTTGCTAACGCTACATGCCCTCGCGCAGCCCGAAGGCTGCTTTGTGTGCGTCACGCATAGCTTTTATTTTCCCTGTTAGTTCGTCTGTTAGCTCGTCTGCCTATGCGACGCTTCTTGTTAGTAGACCTCCCGAAGCGAACGATATGCTTAGTTAAGTTATTCTAGAAGTTCTATCTATGACCGCAATTTTGGGTTTATTTAGAATCGGTATTTAATCGAAATATCTCATTATTAGAGGCCGTGGGTACCATATCAAACAACTCTTCTAAACACACTCCATCGTATAATAGGTAGAACGCACGAAAAGATGCAAAATATCTTCGCAGACTTAAAAGTTTCAAACCTACACCATAAGTTCTAAACCATAGATGACAACAGCACAAACTACTCAATATGCAGCCGTACTCAAACTTTGTAAAGCAGAAGTCTTTGCTGCGCGTTGAAGTAATGTTTCGCCCTGTTGAGCCCACCTAGTTTCTTCAATGCCAGCTTGACCTTCCCCTCCAGGTGACAACGAAACTGGACATCGCTGGAGATTTCAATTCCAAGAATCCCAATGCTTTTGGCGATGGCAAGGGGCCAGTTCTGGAACACCGAAACCATGGGATTTTCGTCTCAAGACGATACTCTGGAGTCTCATTTCTGATTGGGTCCCCAGATTATAAGTACCTATAATGGGACGGTGGGTCCGCCACACATTGCCACCACTATGTCTCCTGTATAGTCAGGATTAACAGCGGCGACCACCAAAAAAAGCAATGAACAGTGAAGTCCATTGCAGTCCTGGGGATAAGATTAAGGCTGCCTTGGAACTCACAACGAATTTAATCAGAAGAAATTAGTAGGAGTAACAGGCTTTTGGATTTTTATAAGTATATAAATTCTCTATACGCCAGCTTCATCACCAAGGTTTTTTATCGCTCTGACCGACATTGTACAACAAATAAACATGGTCTACCACCAGGTTAAACTAACGTGGGTTATCGTGGGTGGTCCGCAAATCCTACAAAACCATTATAGTCACCTCACAATAGGGGCTTAAAAAAACTAAATTGGACATAAAATACGATCCTATATGCGCAGTCGTAAATTACCCTTCAGCCACGTTGGTAACTATAAGATAAAATGGTAATAAAAAAATGTAAGCATAGACAATAAATTGTTCCATAGAAATTTATAAATATGACGTGATCGCATAGAGATACGAGAGGTCATGGTACAAAAACTTAGGCTACTTTCTTTAGCGACAAATATCGTTACGTGATTTGAACTTGCGTACGTCATCAGCTGTACTTTGCAAGGAAAATGTCACATTTTGACATCAAACTCGTGCCTTGGTAGTACATGGGTAAAAACATACCTGCTGTTTTCCTACCATGCGATGTATGTGATCGCGCAGAAATACGAGAGGCTATCTGTGTGTCCAGCCCCTCACTCCCTATCGAGGAAATAGGAGTGAATAGAGCATCGGCTCTATTCACTAGTTTGACAATGAAGAAGAAGACGAATGTGTCATAGAGTCGATAATTCGATATATTAACGGATTGAAATTCTTATTCGGATCGAAAGATATTTAATTAAAAAGTATGCGGCTTTTATTTATAAAGTATGCGGATTTAGAATTTTAGAGCTATAAATGGTTCACAAGTTAGGGGTCACGGCCCTAAGAATTGAGGAATACGATACGGAGAGCTAAAGAGAAGCAAGCTAAAAAAAGAAGAATATAAAAATATTAAAACTTTGACGACTTACAAAAATGTATGCAAAAAATCATCCCTTATTAAGACCCCATTCAATTGTATGCAACACCCCAACTATTAGTGGAGTATTACAAATAAGTGGTAACACTAATCGCTCATTAGTAGTTCCGGCGCAACGGGGTTGCCAGCGACCACACTCAAATCACCATGAATTTAAAATCATTGTGGGAATAATTGTATTCGAAGTTAGAGGGGGATTATCTTTATTGGTGATTTAGGACAAAAAATAACAAAATTTTACAAAAAAAAAAAAACTGTGAAGTGTAGGAGGAAGAGCATGAGTGAAATGTAGTTATTTTTTTTTTAAAGAAGTAATCAATTTGATCGTAAATCGTTATAAGTATATTATAGGTAACTTGTTCCAGAGACGCGATGCTTGAAAAGTAAAGGAGTCTGACATAAAGCCAGATCGCAAAAGTGGAGTATAGAGTACAAACTCTATAGTATTATATTGTACTCTATGTTTGGCTTTGTTGAGAGTTGTTAGAATGGAGTTCGCGATTATGGGTGTCACAGAGATACTGAAACTTCCATTTCAAGTAACCAGGAGAGAGTGTTAAAAAGAATAGAGAAAAAAGAGTGCTGAGTAATTTGTCTACGCTGGCGGATAGGAAGCCATCCAAGTTAGGGGAAGATATCTGGAGATTTGAACTCACGAAGATATTAAATTAAAAGAAAATGGCAGAATGATAGAAAATTTAAAAAATAATTTATAGACATAGATTAGATGTTCCATCATTTTATCTAATTAAAGATCTCAAATTCGTTTTAAAAAATAAAAGCCCATTAGAATATTTCGCGCCCATAAAAAACAAAACACGAATTCTTTATTCAAATTCGAGCAATAAAATGTGTTTAATTCGTAACAAAACACTGGTCGTAACGTAATGGTATGAAATTCATTTAAACAATTAAAAATCGAATGCGAGTTCCATTTTCAAATTCTTTCCAACGATTGGCCGAACAGTGATTCTCGGGGTAGTAATGGGTAATATTATATGGAATGAGCTTTTTACAACTAAACCGATGCAAGGGCAGAACGGGTTTCGATTCCTTTTACGTTCGTTTCATTTTATTGGGTTTAGTCTGTTTTTTATTTCGTATTATTATAATACGACACGTTTGTTGGAGTTTTAAATTTGAACCACTTTAAGATTTGCATTGAAAACATGTTTTGTACATACTTTTAATTAATGCAAAGATATTCACAAACTTTAAAAACATAGTTTAAATCTTATTGAAAAAATATTAAGGCTTAAGTACGCCATTTATGTTTGAGTAAAAGGTTAACAATGCAACCGTAAATAATTTTTGTAGCAACGGGTAAAGTAATGATTCCGTACAGTCTTGAACTCGACCTAATGGTCCCTCAGGGGTCGAGTTATAGACAAAAAAAATATTTAAAAGCTATGCCAGTCCGCCGTAAAATTAAAAAGACAAATTATTTGACGTCTTCGTGGAAGCCAGCCTTTGTTATCTCACAAGTGTTTTTCAAGAGTTCTGGTTATCGTCCACCTCTCTCTCGCGTATAAAAACTGCATCCATTCATCTCTGTCCGTCTTGTTAGTGTTAAGGGCGTTCTAACAGGGCGTAACTGACGCTTCCACCGTTACGTAATTCTGACACTTTCAGCTTTCATAACAAGGTCTCGTATTGTTTGTACAATGTGTACAACGGTCCGTGAGACGAATCCTTTAAAGGGCGTAACTGTGCCTTGTGGTATGGCGTGATATCGATTCATGGGACACGGAATAAGTGTTCATTTCGCTTATTTGGCGCCAGTTCGATACCTCGTTCGTTTCGACACGGTACATCGTTTTTGTGTACCTTTATTCCCGCTGGTGCTTAACGAAATAAGACCGAGTGATCAGAAGAGTATGGTTCAAATTTCAATGGGTGATGAAGTTTTGAATTTCAGAGCATTAACATAATGATCATGATTCGTGTTTGATGGAGCAGGTGTTGTGTATATCGGTTTATTCTCGGTTTTTATAATAAAATCTCGTTATGTTATAAAAAGTGGACGTTTCGTATCATGAGTTTATGAGATTATGTATGTAGTATGCATAATGACAAAATATTATGTCAGATGGTCCACTGGTTAATTAAGTATTCTGATTACTTGGCTATTCGCAGCAGGAGTGTGGTAAGGATAATTGGATTCGTTTTATTTGACCTTAGATTCACACAACATTAGATGCAAACAGTATGAAACCGATTAAAATCGATAATTGTGGAAAAGTCTAAGCTTATCATTAAAATACTGGTTTTGATGGTTTCTTCTAGTGTATCTGAAATAAAGTTGGGAATAAAACATTTTTGATAAATTCCACATTAATGTTCAAAAACTAGTATTTTTTCGGCATTTATCGACGATCGTTGGGAATTTATCTACATACAGTGTTTTGCCATCTCTAATCCGAAACAATTTTAGAGGAAAAAAAATGCTTCGTAGGCACATTTAGTCTTTATGCGCCTTCTCTGAATACGTAAACTTAGTGATTCAAGTAGAATATAATTAATTATAATGACAAATCGGAACTATCGTTAACGATATGATCAAGTTATTTTATATCTGATAAGTCGATATAATTAGTTCTCTTTCTAACTGGCAATAAACATTGAGTTTTTAAAATGTTTGGGAGTTTCATTAAAATGATGGCTCTTAAATCTATCGGTTTATGGTCAAGTTGCTTACAACTTGACCATGTAACTATATCCAATGCTATCACACTAGCTATTCTTGGACATATATATTTAAATATATATCCTACGAAGGTCTCGCAAAAGGCTGTAATGATTTCGATTAAATTTACAACATAGAGGTTTATGGGAACGAAAAACCGATTTAGCTAGTGTCTCAATTCTGGGACAATTCGTTTTAACAACCTATGACATTATTCAATGTAACGCCATCAATTAACAATATTACTGAGTTACATTACATAGTCATAATTATTTCATGATTATGTTCTGGATAAGAAAATTTGAGATAATTTTAAGTGCTGTTTGCATGCATTCTTTACAAATAAATCAATGAAGAAAAAGGACTTCAGAAGACTAAAAGCTTGACTTAAGTGTAGTTTGCTGCAATAGTAACGTATATTAACATTCTTCATACAAAATGACGGTTTTGATGGATAATAAAAACCGGACAAGTGCGAGTCGGACTCGCCCACCGAGGGTTCCGTAGGTACGTAGTATCATTATTAAATTTGATATTTTTCATTATAAATAAGAAATAATGCGTCGAAAAAAATAAATAAAATATATTTTGCAATGTGTACATCAAGCCCTTTCATATGATACCCCATTTGAACTAGTAGTTTCAATTTGAAATTTCGACACCCTATAAAAAATATAGACCCCCTATTTTTTAAGATCTATTTACAAATGTAGAGTTTTGAGATTTATTCCTGTACTTGTAGTCTATAACGATGTTACTTGCCAAATTTCATAGTTCTAGGTCAACGGGAAGTACCCTATAGGTTTTGATTCCCTTGAGTGTGTCGAAATATGCGTTTTTTGCTGAATAAATGGCCGTAACTTTTTTCTACGCAAACTTAGCAGTTTGATTTTTTTTTTACTTCATGGGACCGTAGACCTGTGTATACAGTTCAAATTTCAGCTTGATACCTCCACGCATTCTCGACATAGAAATGTTTGACAGACAGACAGACAGACAGACAGACAGACAGACAGACAGACGGACAACAAAGTGATCTTATAAGGGTTCCGTTTTTCCTTTTGAGGTTCGGAACCCTAAAAACTAACTAATTTGACTAACCTGTCATCAACTAATGCATTAACGAACGAAACTGTACACGTTATTGATGAAGACTGTACTAACCGCAAATTTAACTTTATGGAAGGAACAGGATGCGCCAGAAATAACTCGGGACACCGCGACGACTGTACCGGCTCGGCGAGACGTACTTACAACCCTACTTAAAAAATGACTAAAAATATCACCGTACTTTGTATTGAAACTAATGAATTATCACCAGACTTAATGACTCTAAGATTATAAAGTGACTAATCGTCAAGAACGGCCATGCGATTATTTTCTGACTGCCCAAATAAAGGAGTGAAATGTTTACACAGGGTGAATCTAGGGAAATAATATGTCTGTGCATGTAGCCACTTTAACGTGTTTTTACTTTATGTGGTATTCTGCGCGCGTAAACTATCTATATCTTATGAATATATAACACAGTGTATGCATATTATTATAATGCATAAACTGTATTATGACGTCACTGTCGGAATGAAATTCGGATTTGGAAGTGTATTATCGGATTATGTAGCTATTATTGTAAAAAAATATATGGGTGTAACTGACTCATCGCGATCTTTAGAGCCAAAGCCAAACTCGGCTGCACGTGGTGCACCCTGCCGACTAGCGAAAGAGGCTTTGGCAAAAGATAGGTAGGGTACAGCGTATTTGTAAGTTGCCCGACTGGTTAAACATACCTCACAGAATATCGCAACCAAATAACAATTCCCTTGAGGGTTGTTGTGTGCCTACGAGTAAGCTCCCCAGAAAGAAAGAAACGAAGGAAGGAGTATAGGTTGGCAACGGATCGGCAACCCCAAGGTGTTGCTAATTTCCATGGGCGGTGGTGATTGCTTTCGAACAGATGACCCACATAATCGTTTACCCCCCTCCCCTATAAAAAAAAATATATATTAACGTAAGCGTTCAGACGCATACTGTTGACACGCGCCACGTATACATCCCATGTCTACTATAACACTTGGTCTGTGACGATATTATGTAACAAAGAACCAAACTTCAGATAAAGACATAATGCTCTTGTACTATGGTAAAAAGCATTTTAATATTCCCAATGAATGGTCAAATCTAATTCCCATCTCCGAACACTCTTTTTAAACTAAGATGGATTGATATCATTCATCTTTGTCTATAAACTTTCCAAGCACTCCATGGCACGGCGTTTTATTCACGTATTATTGATTAATGGTTCGTGATCTACACAATTTTTATGCATTATACTCGAATGAGACTATGCTACTAGAATAATCGAACATGTAAGTCAAGCAACGTCGACTACAACTTGTGTACAGAGGTATGGGTATTCTCAAATGGGGATTCTCGTAATTATGTTACGATTGCAAGGTGAAAATTAGCCGAATAAAGGTTGATTTATGAATTGACAAAAAATTATAAATTTGCATTCATTCATTAATTATAATCAATTATTTCTATTGGCAAAATCACATTCTTAGTATGTTTAATTTTCGGCTATAATTGTATATAACATCACTTAAATTAGACTTTGTAGCTTCATATTGTGATACTAGAATACCAAATTTGACATTAGTGATATCGAGACTGGATCAGTATTGAATTTTGACTACATTTTAATTAGGAGAATTGCCATTCTTTATTGACTTTTTATCACGGTACTGTGATTATATGAAACGAAACCTCGGTCAAAAGCTACTAAGCAATAATAAGCACTACCATCGCACGGTATGCATTTCTGGCATCTGAATTGTATAAAAAAGGTAAAATCCCTACAAGTTCTACGTAAATAAATCATTATTCATTACAGTAATATTCAAAATGATATAAAGTTTCTTAAAAGAAATCATTTAAAGGAGATAAATATATAAAAGCAGGTCAAAAGTTAAATTTTTCAAAGGAACTTTGTTCTTTCATATCTTGTCTGTCTCCATACTTTATTAACTGCGGTTTAAATTTGGAATAAAGAAATCACAGTGTTACCGAGTGTTACGAAAATAAGTACCTACACAAAAATAGAGGTGTCACTTTTTTAGTTATTTTTTTTTATTTATTCGTCGTCAACCCTTACTCATCCCACTACTGAGATACGGGTCTCCACTCAATTGAAAGGATTTAGAGCATCCTCCACCACGCTGCTCAAAAGCAAATTAGCGAAGACCAGTGTTTTCAAGCCACTTAAAGAAATAATACTAACCCATCCATGGACAGGCTGCGGTCGACGTTGCTTAACTCGCGTGTACGGTTAGCGTTACGGTTAGTTAGACACGCGCAATGACGCCATCGAGCTCCTCATCGAGTTTTGATATATGTGTTGTTGTAATAGATTTTCTAATACATAGGTGTATAGAAATTGAAGTGAATGTGCGTCAAATAAAAAAAAATACCTTTCTCCACTTCATTTCATTATTCCGGTATACCGTATACCGATATCGATCTAATACATTGTAAGCTCACAATGACTCTCTGTCGTATTATGGCGACCAAATACAACGATATGGTAAGTATTATGCCAATAGCAGCTATTATAAATATCGCATCCAGATTCCATCTCTACGAATACTAGCCAGTCCATAGAATGTTTGCAAATTGTGTCGATGTGAGAAGCGAACCCGCAACCCTTGGTTTAACAGCAGCTGTTTCTCCACTTGGCCAGTGGAATAAAAAAATATACAACCACTTTTATGTTTAAAATAAATAAAGAGAAAAAACGGAATTTCATTAACACACATCAAAGAAAAAAGTTTATTATGATTGCAGATTGCATAATCTTTTGTTTCCTTCGGTACAGTCAAGAAAATAAGTCCAGCAATTCCAAGGCGAGAAGTAACAAGTATGAACACAAATAAATGACCAGTTAACTTTGAACCTTGGGAGATTAAAAAAACAAACGTCTCGTGGACGAAGTTTGAAACTCGAGCGGAGGTCGAAGGAGGTCTTTGTATCTGGTTGGGTTCCCTCGTATGATATTCGAGAAACAAACAAAAGAAGAGCGATAACATTTGTTCGAATACATGAGTCAACGGGGCACTGTTTGCTCGCTCGCCAGAAGGAAATGATCGTGCGTGATTCCATATTCAAATTTCAAATTCGAATGGGCATAAGTCGGTCTAGGATGACGAATAATGTGGGTTTTTCTTAATTCAAAATTATTAGAATAAAAAGATAAATTAGAGGACCGGTTTCACAAAATATGCTAAGGATTGATTATTTTAATCTTGGATCAACTATACCTGTGGATGTTGTATATCTGCTGTTATAGTCAATACGCGAAATCTAGGTTTGACTAGTTAAACCTAAGGTCTCAAAAGCAAGTCGAGGTTAGGTTAGGTTAAACTTGTGATCAACAAACTTGACTTGCTATGGGACAGGAAGATGAGTTACCTTAGGTTTAGATACTAGAAAAACCTAGGAGCTCCTAGATTTCGGGTATTAACTTTAACATATCGATGGCATTAGTGGCTCTTAAAAGTCCGCTAAAACTTAACAATAGCTTTTATAGGTAATGCTAGAAAACATTTTATAAGTGGAAGCTTAATAAAGTGAAATTAGTACCGTTATTTACATGTCCCATGTTATAAATTTGTTTTTAAATGGAGTGATAGGTCCGTTTACACGAAGTCAGTGATTTAATATACATAGTTTAAACTTCATAAAAAAAAAAACTATTAAAAAAGCGGATCTCAATGTTATGAATGATATTACATTGCTTATTCATACTGCACCTGGTTACAAATTTTCTGTTTCCTACACGACCGGAGCGAATAAACTACTTACCTGCAACTTGTTCTATGTTTGAATACAAATTGAAGTAGAAAAACCAGGTTTATGCATAATACTCACTATTATAAAACGTTTGTGCGTACACTATTGACGCCTGGCGATACCTATCCAACTTTATATTCGTGCGAAATTGTAAACATACCTTATAAATACTTTCCCGGTTGTTTACATCACTATTATATATCGTCCCGTGACCATGGCGTCTGTAATGTCGCCGAAATATCGGGAAAATATAAAAATCGATCACGGCAAGTCCCGCACATACAATAGTTATATCTACCTTGTTGAGTGGAGCGAGTGGAACGCTTATATACGCCGAAAAGTCACTCTTGGAAATAAATAGACTTCAAAACCACTGAACCGATTTTGATGAAACTTGTCACAATTAAAGACATCAACAGGCTTGAGGTTTGTGTCGAAAAAAAATTGAGATCCATCACGTCCTTGAAGAATGACCATCAAATACATTTTCCATTGAAATCAATGGAAAACATACACCCAGCGAATCTACTCGCTCCACTCAACCTCGATTTCGGCCCCGTGGGCTAGAATCCGGCCTAGTTATTTTATTTTGACATGACATGTTGTTTTACTATTTGCATGCCTGTTCAGGCTTAATACCCAGCACGGCGAAACAACAAGAAAAACATGAAACACAAATGCAAATATTAAGCAATACATAAAACAAGCGGCATATGAAAGCACATTAACATAGATAACATTCCATAACATAAAAATGCCACTGCTGTCGACACGACACCCAGACGGTTAAGCTTGAAGATTACAGGGAAGTTAATATTTAAAGAATTTAAACGGGACGTTAACTGAGATAAATGTAACGTGTGTTTAGATAAACGTTCGTTTGTTACGTCACAGACACTTTATGTGTCATTTGAGCGTAATTTTAACGACGATTATAGTTAATCCATAGTTAATCTCGAATGTCAAATAATTTGTTGAGCTCTTCCGTCTTTAACTCATGAAAGTTAAAGATGTTTGCAGTACTACTACAGTACAGGCTAGCTCTCTATCGAATCGATAGTTTATTTATGCTACATCATCGGGTGGAAAAATAACCATACAGCCCTAACTAACTAAAAGGGGTTATTAGAAACGGTCGTTTTAGCACGTTTGATTATATTAATTTGAAACATTTGGAATGTTATGTGCAAATAATTACATTGTAGGTAATTAAGTCCACATTTAATAAGTTGAATATTTTTATTTCTTTTACGAGCTGGTTATGTTTGGGGTTAGGAGGCTCACTATCATATTTGAGCCAAACCCATTCTCACATGCACAAGGTCCACCATGTTGACTAAATATCAAACAATAAAAGAGGTAGAGCTAATATGGCTACGGTAATCGCTTCACGTTATACGTTGTATGCTTGTCTGTCACCTAACGTGGAATAAAAAAACTCACTTGAAGCGAAAATTTGTTATAAACCTTAAATGCATTGACAGTTTAAAATCCGTGAACATTACTGAACACTTTAATTATTTATTGTTAATATTGGTATAAATCTACTATCACTTTTATCCTGTGTTCTTTTTCTAACTTAAGTAACAGTCAGTGAACTGCAGTTACCCGCCATAGAGTAAAGTTAACTAGTCAATGGCACCGAGTTATTTCTGGTCAGTTAATTGCTGCACCATGCGCAGTCTCCGCAGGGATCTTTTCTAAGGAAAAACTGTTAATTATTTTTAGTACAAGCTCGGTGGCCTGTCTGTGAGTTTGAACAGCCAAGTTAAGCAACACTGGCTACATTCTGTCACTAGATGGGTATGTGAAGAGTAAAAAAAAATTTGATGTTGATAGAATCTATAATAAATACCTATATAATATGCTACCTGTATTGCGGTAAATATCATGTGACCTATGAAATAGGGAAATTGAACTTTGTCGCTATTTATTATTATTATCATCCCATTTATTTAATTATTTACACTCTTACTTAGACTAGGGACCCTACCGGCTAAGCTGAAGCCTATCACATCGCGTTTTTGATTGCGAATATCAAACTTCAGCCACACCCCGGCCACCCTATACAAATGTCGCGTCGTTCTCTACTACATTAACAATGACGTTTGTGCAGAGCGTGAATAAGCGTGTGTGCGTGCGGCGCCATACAAACTGTTCCAGATTTGTCTCAGAGGGGAGGTGAGGTCGATGCGAGAGAGCGGCAGGGAGTGGCCATACTGTACTATTATTTATACTGTGCTTCAGCTTATATTTATGGTAATTATTATTATTTAAACAGTTGTCTTGGCCAACTTGCCAGATATTTTTTTTTTGAAAAATGAAAAAATTCACCTGCCCCCCCTAGGTGGGATTTGAACCCACGACCTCTCGATGACCGGTCGAGTGCTCTTCCAACTGAGCTACCAGGAAGGTTCAAATCCCACCTAGGGGAGGCAAGTGAATTTTTTCATTTTTCAAAAAAAAAATATCTGGCAAGTTGGCCAAGACAACTGTTTAAATAATAATAATTTAATTAGTTTGGTGTTATCAAAAAATAGCTGAATTTCATCTGCAACGATGGACTGCTATGCCTACTTTAGTAGTGTAATTACTTAATAGGTTGATGACGTCACACTGTGACTCGCACAGTAGAAAAATTCGTCAACAACACAAACCTCCCTGGTAGCTCAGTTGGAAGAGTACTCGACCGGTCATCGAGATGTCGTGGGTTCAAATCCCACCTACGGGGGGCAGTTGAATTTTTTCATTTTTCAAAATATATATTTATGGTATTTGTAGCTTAGTTGGTAGAAACTCTGAAGCTTTACGGACTAAGCTGAATATGTTTCTCAATAACTAAAACGTAAGACCTATTTTTCGAATCAAGATATTCGGTCGTAAATCGGATTGGGCGGTAGGGTAACTACTACCAAACTGTTAGAGAACCTGGGACTCTACCGGCCAAGCTGAAGCCGGTTACCATCGGATTTTTTTATTGCCAAAATCAAAATTCAACTTAGATTTATGCTACTTGTGTTTAGCTTAGCTGGTGGAAACGATGGAGCTCTATCCACTAAGCTGAAGGTGCTTGACAATAACTTAAACGTAAGACCTATTTTTCGAATCAAGATATTCGGTTGTAACACACACAGGTGCCGTAGCTGTGTGGTTTCCGGCAGACTAGAATAGAATCACTCCGTCTCTTCCCGTGGATGTCGTACAAAGCGACTAAGAGAAATGCATTATAAAACATCGATCAGGCCTCCCCAACCCGTCTGGCCAGCGTGGGGAGTGTAGGCCAAATCCTCCTTATGTCAGGGACGGACGAGAGAGGGTCGCGCTACTGTAGTGGAGACTAAAATGACCTGATGATGATGATGATGACACATAGGTGCGCGCGTGGTGGTAACACACAGGAGTGGTGCACAGGAGCGCAATTAGCTATAGGCATAAGGTCCTATATACATATATATATTATAATCTGAAGCGCGGACAAAGCCAGGGTTAGAGAAGCTATTAACACTTCAATTTCGTGACAGCTTTACGAGTTTCCATTAGTGCATTCTCCCTTATCCATGCGATAACACAATCAGGTGTTGGATCAATAAATCAGATAGGCTAAAGCCATAATTTAAGACATATAAGGCCGAATTTATTGGGTGGAGAATAAGTTTCATTTTCCTACTGATCCTATCAATCAACCAGGGTGAAGAATGTTTTCTTTTATACTGAAGAATGTTTTTTTTTATACCACTAGAGTGGACAGAAGCATACGTCCCGCCTGATGGAAAGCAGTTACCGTAGCCTATGGACGCCTGTAACACCAGGAGCATCACACGCGCGTTGCCGACTCTGTAAAAACCTCTTCACGCCTTTTTTGAAGACCCCATGCTATAGTCCCCTGAGAAAACCTCGCAAGGCGGTTCATTCCACAGTTTGAATATGTGGGAAAAAACTTCTCTGGAACCGCACAGTCCGCGACCACTTAGTCTCCAATGTGTGAGGATGAATTCCCTGTCGATGGCGAGCGGTGCGACTGTAGAAGGAGGCCGTTGACATCATGTCTAACAACTCCTCTGAATCCGGCCAACAACGTAGTATATACATAATGGAAACAAAAACATAACAAACTACTTTGACAAGCCCGGTGGTCGAATGGATTGCAATTGTTACTTTGACTCCGGGGTCGCGGGTTCCATCCCCGCACAAGACAAGCATTTGTGTGCATGAACATGTCTGTTTGTCTTGGTCTGGGTGTTTTCTATGAATTATAAGTATGTTTTTAAAAAAAAATGTATTTAAGTACATCGTTCAGTTGTCTAGTGCCCATAGTACAAGCTTTGCGCTTAATTTGGGACTAGATGGCGCTGTGGAAATTGTCCAGAAATATTTATCTATTTATATTTAAAACTTTCGTTTATAGATATCATGACCTAATAAAAATTACACGTCAAAAATTGACAGTTCTTCTACGAGAAAATTCAGAGTAAAGTAATAAAATAACGTCGAACTCACAATTTCAACAGGAGTTATGCAAAACCCATCTCTATTACTACTACGTAAGGACGGTTCAAAGATTGTACAAATACCAAAAACAAGCCAACTTTATTTCCAATAATTAACGTTTATTTACCGATTTAAACTCTCGTTAAATTTAAACGCGTTTCGCGAATGAAGCGAAGTTTATAACCAGCGCATAATCGTCAAAAAACAAACAATTTTACAACTCGATTGAGACGTAAAACTATTACTCGGCTGCTAATCGTGTATACGATTAATCGGAAAAATACGATTAGTGTAAATAAATCGTATAAACTGGCTTAATCGGTGTTTATCGGTTGATATGTAGGTTTATCAGGGCTGTACCAAAATTTAATTTTGGTTACAACTTTCAGCTATTTTTCTTGTCATTCATTTTGTAGGAAAATTAGCTAAGTTTGATATTAAAACGAATAACTTTATGGATGGATGGTAGAAACACAAGCACCATCTGTTTACCTTGATAATGCCTTAGCGGCGAAACCAGTCGGTAAAATTAAATATAATTACGTGGAACAGTACAAGTGCTTTATTATAACATTATGACAATAATGTTCCACCAAGTGCCAACAATCGACAGGATCAATTTTATGGATGTACTTTTTGTTTGTGTGTTGTGTAAACAAAATGTCGTACAGATGTAGAAAAAAATAATACTAGCGCCACATACGGCAAAATAGGAAACGAAAAATGGTTGCGTTTCATTTCACTCTCACTCACACACAAAATAATATAGAATAATATATATAAATAATAATATTCTGTGAATATTTCATATAATATGTATAAATAATAATATTCTGTGAATATTTCAAGTGTCTACCTGTTGCCGTTATCAATATCGAGCAAAAACATCACGTTTGTTGTATGGGAGCCCCCTTAAATATTAGTTTTATCCTGTTTTTTTATATTTGTTGTTATAGTGGCAAAAGGAATACATCATGTGTGAAAATTTCAATTGTCTAACTATCACGGTTCATGAGATACAGCCTGGTGACAGACGGATGGACGGACGGACGACAGCGGAGTCTCAGTAATAGGGTCCCTATTATCCTTTAGGTACGAAACCCAAAAAAAAAGAATACTAGGGTCACATACATCAAAATAGGAAACTAAAAATGGTTGCGTTTCATTTCACTCTCACACACAAAATAATATAGAAACATAACTAGACTATAACACATCGAGACATCCAAAGAGCATGATTATGATTGAATGAAGAAATTGCATCTCGAATCAGCTTTTAAAACAAAGAGGTCACATGTCTCCTCCAATCTGTAAAATCTATTTCCGACTATCCCCAGCCGGCTCATTAAACAATATAAACTCTTTTAGTATACAATAAAATTGTTTTTACACGAACCAACAAAGCGACGTTGTTTTACGAGGCACCCCAGGCTCCATAGTTAAAAATAACCAAAACAATTCAGCCAATACGCTATAATGATCATCTGTACGGTAACTACTCTTTGATAATGCTAATTAAACTAGAATAGATTTTTAAAACTTTTTTTTAAAGATTAATTAGGGTTGTCACAACCCGACCACTTCATACAACTTCATACAACTGCTACAGAAGTATTAGTAAAGTTCGTTAACTAATACTTCTGTGCCAGTCGTAGAGACGTCTGTGCAAAGAGCACAAAAAAACCAGCTAGAAGTGTCTGGATGCGGAAGGCGAAGAATCGAATTAGGTGGAAAGCTTTGGGGAAGATTATGTCCAGCATTGGGTAGCTACAGGCTGAATATGAAACCGAGGATATTCCAGACATCAGCCTGGGTGAGATTAGGATAGCCCTTGAACAGCTGAAAAATGGTAAGGCTCCCGGTGAGGACGGAATTACAACCGAACTGTTGAAAGCTGGAGGAACTCCGGTTCTAAAGGAACTACAACGTCTGTTTGATTCCGTCATTCACAATGGGACCGCACCAGTCGCGTGGACCAGGAGTTTGGTCGTCTTGTTCTTCAAAAAAGGTGACAAAACCTTATTGAAGAATTATAGACCGATCTCGCTCCTGACCCACGTGTACAAGCTGTTTTCAAGGGTTATCACGAATCGTCTCGCCCGAAGGCTTGATGACTACCAGCCACCGGAACAGGCTGGGTTTCGAAAAGGCTATAGTACCGTGGACCACATATATACATTGCGGCAGATTGTGCAGAAAACCACAGAGTACAATTTGCCGTTCTGTGTGGCTTTTGTGGATTACGAGAAAGCCTTCGACTCCATCGAAACTTGGTCTGTTCTGGAATCCTTACAGCGGTGCCAAGTTGACCACCGCTATATCGAGGTGCTGAGATGGTTGTATAGCGCTGCGACAATGACAGTCCGCGTCCAGGACCAGCAGTCTAAGCCTATCCAGCTGCAGCGGGGAGTACGTCAAGGGGATGTCATTTCCCCGAAACTATTCACCGCTGCTCTGGAAGACGTATTTAAGACGCTGGACTGGAAAAAACGGGGCGTCAGTGTGAATGGCGAGTACATCTCACACCTTCGGTTTGCCGACGACGTGGTCATAATGGCTGAATCGCTGGAGGATCTCGGTCGTATGTTGGTCGATCTCAATGCTGCATCTCGACGTGTTGGGCTGGGGATGAATTTCGACAAGACGAAAGTCATGTACAACGATTTTGTCATCCCTAGCCCGGTTATCGTAGAGAATGCAGCTATTGAAGTAGTTAAAGACTATGTCTACCTCGGACATTCCATACAGCTTGGCCGGGGTAATTTCAACAAAGAGATCGATAGACGCATTCGACTGGGCTGGGCAGCTTTTGGAAAGCTTCGGCACATCTTCGCCGCACAGATACCCCAATGCTTGAAGACTAAAGTCTTCAACCAGTGCGTCCTCCCTGCAATGACATATGGTGCAGAGACTTGGACACTGACCATCGGACTGGTCCACAGGCTAAAGGTCGCGCAGCGAGCGATGGAGAGGGCTATGCTCGGGGTTTCTCTGCGGGATCGAATCCGAAATGAAGAAATTCGACGGAGAACTAAAGTGGTCGACATAGCCTTCAGAGTTTGCAAGCTGAAGTGGCAATGGGCCGGTCACATCTGCCGAGTAAGTGATGGCAGATGGGGGAGGAAGTTATTAGAGTGGAGGCCGCGCATAGGACGACGAAGTGTTGGACGCCCTCCTACTAGATGGTCCGATGACCTTAAGAAAGCGGCTGGGAGCGGCTGGATGCGGAAGGCGGAGGATCGTATCTGGTGGAAAGCATTGGGGAAGGCTTATATCCAGCAGTGGGTAGATACAGGCTGATGATGATGATGATGATGATGAGGCTGAATACATGCTGAAGGTACGTCGAACGTGACTGGGCAGTAGCTCCACCTGACGAGAGACCTAAGACAAATAGCCGTATTCTTGATTTCTTGAATTAAATGTGCCAAAGAGTGAGATCACTACATGTCAGAAGAAGCTGTGTTAGCAGCAGGGGTGTCAGAACGCGAACAATACTTCTTGTGTTGTAGGCGTTTATAACGTTTTACATCAGACTGACCGCATGCTTGGTTGAGACCTGGCGTGCACCAAATGAAAAAATACGTACTCAAGTGTACAATGTACCTACTACATATAAAGTTAATCTTTAATCACTAATTATTACAGCACCTTTTATTATTTGACCACTGAGCTTTGATAAGAAAAAATATATATCTGTGGAACACTTCAAACTCAAACCCAAATGATATAGAAAAAAATACTTTTCCAATAAAGATTATTATTAATTTATCAACGCAATATCAATGATAAACATAAACGTACACATCCGTATAAAAATTGAGGCCATTATCCCCGAATAATCCTACAAGGCAACCAATCCAACTGATAAGACTGCCAACCCATGTGTTTCAGCATGCCATAGCATAACAACATCTGTTACTTTACTACCTCAATTCTTCCAGCTGCTCAAATGAACGCTACTGTCCTTATTACACTGTGCCACGCATTCAGGGCTGGGACATACGTTGATAAGCTTATCGCAATATTGGACAGCAGATTATTGATTCGTTGATAGCAAACGCTTTCTAAAGCGAACAGATTTTTATTTGGGCGCTTTTTTGTGGGATACCATGTTTTACGATGGTCATAAAATGTATTGTCATGGAAATGTTTTATGTTGAATATGTGATGTGGAGCCAGTGTGGAATAACAGCGATTATTTGAGGTTTATTTACGTGAATTTCTTAATATTTTATGGGTATTTTAAATCGTAACTACGCCCGTCTCATTCGACGTCTTCGTTGGTCGAGGAGCTATGCTAATGCTAATTTAACATCAAAGGTCACGGGTTTGATTTTCGCACTAAATAAACATTATGTGTATGAAAGCATCTTCATATTAAAAAGTATTTTAGGCAAGGCATACTACTTTTAATCGAACCACCATTTGTGTGTGTTTAAGTCTAAGGGAATTTATAGAAGTGCGCATTCAACAAACTCGATTTATGTTCGTCTATAAAAAAATATCGATATCGATTGACTTTTGATTAAAATTAAAAACTAACGATCAACTGCCGTACATGTCTCGATCGATATTAATAGCCTACAGAGTGCTTACTGCGAGTTTTTTGGTCATACGCGAACGTGTTAACATTTACAAACCGACCAAATTGATAAAAGGTTTCATATTATGAATTTACCAGACGCGTGTTACATATTCAAATTAGCCGGGTTGCTCACTTCAAAATATGAGCAAGTAAGCCACATAGTTTTGGTATGTAACACGCGTCTTATAAATTCACAACATGAGAGTTGTTCTCTATTTGGTCGATTTGTTTATGTTAACACGTTCGCATGTGACCAAAAAAATGCACGCTGTTTAGGCGGAAGGGCCTCATTGACCAGACAATACAGCAAACTATAAAAAAACATATGAAATTGCCTTAAGTGGTTCTCCAGTGAAAATAATAAATAAATAACTATTCCTGGACAAATTACACAACTGCCATCTAGTCCCAAATTAAGCAAAGCTTGTATTATGGGTGCTAGATAACCGATATAATACTTAAATACATTTTTTTTGTAAATACATACGTAATTTAATACATAGAAAACACCCAGACTAAGACAAACAGCCCCCTTACCACCATCTCTTATTGCGATTCAATAACTGAATAGAATGCTTATTCATACCAATGAATAAGCGACTCTATTCCATTTAAAATAGAGTCGCTTATTCATTGGTATGAATAAGCTTTCTATCCAGTTATTGAATCGCAATAAGAGATGAATAAGCATTCTATTCAGTTATTGAATCGCAATAAGAGATGGTGGTAAGGGGGCAGACATGTTCATGCTCAATACTCAATTATTTATTGCATTTATTGCTCCCAAATATTTGTCTTGTGCGGGGATCGAACCCGTGAGTTAGGAGTCAAAGTGGCCATTGCTGACCATTTGACCACCGAGCTCGTCATAACAAAACAAAAAAAAAACATAAACGTAAAGAGAAACGTTGAGTTTTACAATACGTAAAGAAAAGGGTAGCGGAATGCTAATATCATCACAGGAGGGCATATCCCTCCTTACATCACAAACTAGTATCACATCACCTGCTAGAGTGACATAAATGGCCAATTTAATTGATGGTAATGATAGTGGACGGAGTGACATTCAATACTGGTTCGGCTCCCGGTGTTGCACCTTTAAGGAGTATTGGTTTTTATAGTACTAGGACATAGTAGATAGATGGAGCAGTAACCACAACTCCACGATACGAAATAGACGCATGTGTCCAGTGTCCACAGTAGGATGTTAAAAGTTAATATCAACATAATTAAATTTAACTTTAGAAGTAACAGTTTAAAATTAATTAACTAAATTTTAAATTATAGTGTTAACACTGTTAAAACATAAGACACGATACTGTTAATGTATATTTAATAATTTAAATATTCACATTGTTGTAATTTTTTGACGTTCTATTGTTTGTTATATACAGAAGAATATGATGGACTGTGTAACTTTAATATCACCCGTATATTACCCATATTCTTCGCAAATAAACTTTTGATTGATTGATTGTTATTTTTAACATTCTGTTAATTTTAAATTCATTACTGCCATCAGCTCAAGTACGAAGGAAAGTTTATTGATTTATCATTTTATCCAACCTCACTATTTATATATTTTAACACTGCGTTAATACGATAAAAATTAAGTGTTTTGTATGGGAAGACAGTAGACAACGCAATGAAATTGGAGTTAGTTTGAACGTGTCTAACTAAATAACATGTTATGTTAAATAACAGAGTCAGTAAGATGTTATTGTTTTTACAATTTTATTAACATAGCTTAATTTTCTGACTCAGGTTTACTTAAGTTACTCTTCAATTATCACGCTTTCTATAGACTGGAGTCATTTCTCAAACTTCTTTCTTCATGCAAACTATCATACAAATCCATCAACACAATACGTATCAATTTACCAGTTATTAATTTCACGGTCCTTACAAAGATAGTGTAGGTGGTAACATAGACTTCCTAATTATGGATAGGTACAGCCTATGTTTGTACGTGGGTTCGTTGCATTGGCCTGTATTAATGCCGAAGAGTCGATATGCTAGATGTGACAAAGAACTGTTACTTAGGACATATGTATTTCAGAATAAATAACAAAAACAATTTTTTTTTTTAGTTTTGTTTTGTAGGTCCTTTTTACTTTTTTTAATGATTCTTTACTGTACCTATACTGTTCGTATGTGTATTTATTTGTGTAAAAATCTGTAAGGTGTAAAAAATCATCACATCACAAAATTGCACAAAATTTTGTTTAGTTATTTTTGAAGAGAATCTGACTAACCTCGCTGATTGATTGATGGCTTATTTTTTGATTGCGAAAATAAAACCTCAGCTTAGATTGATGCTAATTGTGTTCAGCTTAGCTGGTACAGACCCAGTTCTACCGACTAAGCTGATGATGTTTGTCATTAATTTCAACCTAAGACTTATCTTAGGAATCAAAATATTCGATCGTAATCAGCTTCAGCTTCGGCGGTAGAGCCTGAGCTTGGAGAATCTTCAAGAAAGGTATTTTTACAGGGTCGAAAACGCGCCAGTGAAACCTGATGACGTAAGCATCCATATGCTATTATTCTATTAGGGATTAGTCCGCCTATGTATATAGAGTAATATATTTTTAAGAATTGTATTACATATTGTTATTACTTTAAAAGACTTACAAACAAACAAAGGCTATGAAGGCTTCTTACCAGATTGGGTGTATGCTTTTGCCAACTTTGTGATGTCAAAATTACTTGCAATAAAAAAATATAGACCCTTTTTAACAATTTATTATATTAAATTTTATTGCAAACGTAGGGTTATGAAAGTAATGTTCGAATAGTTACTTCCAGTATGCTTACCTCTCTGTGCATCTGCTCAGGCTCACCTTCGCGAATGCATTAGTTATGCAAGTTTAGTGCATTCGTGTGCAGTCATTTGTTGTCGTTTACGACTGCATAGTTTCCGTTAGCACTCCATTCTACATATAAATAGTGAAATGCAATGAAAGATTTTATGGACTTAATGAGTCACAGTTTAAAGTTGAATTTTTAGTTTGCAATTCTTTAGGGTCTCCTTTATTTTTTATTTTTTCTACTTAAGAGTACTTGAGGTTGCTCTATATACTTAATATTTTTGCCAACCGCAAGTGTGTTCATATATCGTAACTTTGAAAATTTTATGTTGGACAAACAGCTTATCTTTCAAAATCAAACATGACTGACATCCTATAGGTGAAGGCTTGTGATTTCGTGAAGTAATATTCGATTATATATAGTATTTCAATCGCCTTAAGTCAGAACTTAGCTCCCGATTGCCGACTCAAATCAGTCGCTATTGTTCTTCACATGTAATCCAGGGATATTAGAAAGTTTTGTACAATAACTGTCCCCGGTGCTATCATCCGTACAGCAATGAATGCACGCAATGTATAACATACCATGAATATGTAACGGAAATAGCGTCGGACATAGTACAGAGCTTTGTGGAACGCCAGCATTGATGTCCATACCATCAGCAGATCAGCAGACAAGCTGGCAAGCCATTTGCATAAACTCAGGTACAGCCCGTATACTAGCAACTTCGACAGAAGACTTCGGTGCTAAACCCGATCGAACGCATTGGCCAAATCCAGGCTTCGCCAGTGCCTAATTGCCCCTTGATTCTTAGTGACCAATGGTAGGTAAGTGGTATACAGTAGAAGACCACCAGTGGAGTGACCTTAACAAAATCCATAGAGATCGTATTAGCGGTAGCTGACTAAATCATATTATTTTTTTGTTTCACGAGCTCGGTCGCAATCGCGGGTTTGATCCTGCACATGACAAAAATTTTTATGCATGAACATTGTGTACTTGTCTTGGTCTGGGTGTTTTCTATGTATTATAAGTATGTATTTACAAAAAATGTATTTAAGTAGGTACGAGTATATTAAGTATTTAATTACAATATCAGTTACCTAGTACCCATAGTACCAGTTTTGCTTAGTTTGGGACTAGATGGCAGTGTGTAATTTGTCCAGGAATATTTAATTATTCACTATTTATTTTACGTATCTCATGCATTATACTGATTTTCCTTTAGAGATGAATGTGAGATTGAGTGACGAAATAATCTATTCGAGACTTAACAATCGCGTCGAGAACTACGTCTTTTGTGACTTATCGATCTATTATGACAATGCGATGAGAGAAAGAATAATCGCACAAGACAATCGCAAATGTGCGCGTCTAACGAACAACTAGCCATGTTAATGCCGTGCGAGGCATTAATAAATACTAAATATTTAAATATGATATACTGATTTTCCTTTAAAGATGAATCATGTGAGAATGAGCCACGAAATAATCTATTGGAGACTTAATAATCGCGTCGAGAACTACGTCTTTTGTGACTTATCGATATAATAAGACGATGCGATGAGACAATTATCGCACACGATAATCGCAAATGTGCGCGTCTAACGAACAACTAGCCATGTTAATGCCGTGCGAGGCATTAATAAATACTAATTATCTAAATATACGCGCAAGGCTGAATTAATATAAGGATTTGTGGAGTTAAGAAGACATTAAACTCCCAAGAGTTTATAGTGATATAAATTTTAATTTCGCAACATATGGGAGCGGAGCGTTGATTAAATTATACCAACTGTTGCTGATAGCTGATCTGTCTGGCCATGTGAAGTATATGAGGAGGGAGGCCTAAGTATACTGTTCGATGGTACATTTATAATGGTGATGTACAGAGATCGCTGATATTGGAAGGGTTCTAGGAAACGGTAGATTTGGTACGAGTATGTTTTTTATTCTATTCTGGTATATTTGATTCCTTTGTGTGAATTTTCGAATTATTATTTCTTCCATATAGAACAACTAGCTTCTAACCGCGGCTTTGCCTCGCGTGAACACAGCGCATAGATAAAACGTATCACATGTGTTAATCCAGACCACAATCTATATATGGCAAATTTTATCCAAATCCTTTCAGCTGTTTACCACTGAAACAAACATGCATACATCTTCATAAACTTTCACATTTTTTAATGCTACTTTAGTGGGAAACAAGCGTACGACCCGCCTGATGGGAAGCAGTCATCGTAGACTATTGACGCTTGCATACATTTATTATAATTATTATGATTTTAAAATCATCCATCATATCCTGCTACTAAATGTTGGAACGACATACCTCCGCCACTGCGAGCGCAGCAAAGTAAAAATTTGGAATGTATATTCCAATTACATCTCCGGGACCATTTTCGAAACTTACAAAAGTGTGGTTAAGTTTTGTAATATAGTCATACTAAGCTCTGCTTCTATACGACATGTGAACATTCCGCTGTCAAACGGTATTGTAATACTCTAGCTCGTAATTTCAACTAGATTTTGTAAGAATCCTAGTCATCTAATAAACATACAATGGTGTGGTTGTTTCGTAATGTTTAATGGATTTTTTTTGTCGCTGCACAACATGATTCTATTGTAATAGGCTATTTGACTAACATTTTTTTCGGTTTGATATGTAGGGACGTCTCCATAATATAACCATAGGTGAAAGAATTACTTCGATAGCACAAAAATCTCTCGAGATATGTTAATTTGAAAATCACAATTTTTAGACTGCCCCAAAATGCTCCATGTAAAAGACTACCGAATTATGACGTCACAGGTTTGTATTTTGTATGCATCAAATCAGAAATTTGTACGATAGCTATGATAAATATTACGTTTATGTGATTAGCCTTTTTTATAGCTTGTCCAATAGAAATATTATTTTTTAATAATTCCATACTTTTAAAATGGACTTTCCCGCCAAACTTTGATCGACGCTAAAAAAAGTCTGACTGAAGATATTAGAATGAAAGTTTGCAGATCCTTATAGATTTGTGTATTTTACGATATTGTTATAACAAAATTTAAAAAAGTTTAAAAATTGTATAAATTATATATAATTTATACAATTTTTAAACATTGGAAAATAGCCTATTGTATTGGAACACAAGTAAATAAAGTTTAAATAAATAAATAAGATTAACTTTAACATCTACCTATAAGCTTCCCTTATTTACAATGCAATGGACGTCCAATCATTTGGAAAGTGGATCCAATATACACTGTCCTAATGTGGAGACCGTAAAGGCCATCCCGGATATACTCATGCTGTGATTAAGGGTTGACACAAATATTTTTTTATAGTTAACAAATATTTCTGAGTGCTTAGTGTAAGTTTTTTGTTCACGTCGATCATGTGATAAACAAACCAACCATCAATAACCAAATAGAGAAGAATTGTTATGTTGTGAATTTATAAGACGCGTGTTACATATCGCGTGAGGAGCTCGATGGCGCCGTTACGCGTATCAGTGTAATCGATCACGCAAGTTAAGCAACGTCCACCGTAGCCGGTTTATGGATGGGTTTATTTTCCTTGAGCTCCTCCGTGCTTCGAAGGGTACGTTAAGCCGCCGGTCCCAGTTGTCTTTAGACCACTTTCGATAAGCCAAGACAGTGGCCTTTGGGCGGTTTGAAAACACTGGCCTCCGCCAACCTGCAGGTGAGCAGCGTGGTGAAGCTCTATACCCCTTCGATTGAGGGGAGACCCGTATCCTAACAGTGGGATGATTATGTCTTGACGCCGTATCAAAATTTGTTATGGCTTACTTGCTCACATTTTGAAGTGAGCAACCCGGCTAATTTGGATATGTAACACGCGTCTGGTAAATTCACAATATGAAACTTTTTCTCAATTTCTTCGGCTTGTAAAGGTTAACACATTCGAATGTGACCAAAAAAACTCGCAGTAAGCGCTCTGATAACCCTCATGCAACCCGACTTACTGGCTTTGACCACAACGGAAATCGTAGGCATTGACTTTTTCTAGATCACAGAGAAAGGAATCTTGAGAATCAACCTTGCCTAAGCTACTTAATACTACATCCCGGCGAAGCGTCTTTGATGGTCAATTTTTTTAATGATGCAAACAAATTAAAAATAATAAATGAGTGTGTGGAACATTTGTTATTTTCAATCGGTTTTATTATGTACTACCTTCCACCCGCGGCTTCGCCCGCGTTTACGTTTTTGTAATAAAAAGTATCTTATGTCCTTCCTAATACTTTCGAGAATACGTGTATAAAGTTTCATGATGATTGGTTGAGTAGTTTCGGCGTGAAAGCTAACAATCAAACTCACATTCACATTTGTAATATTAATAGGTATTGGCTAGCAGCTATTAGTAAATACAGATAAAAATAATAAATACGGCGCGTGTCAGCTTCGATACGCGACTGGTGTTAATATAATTACTCGTTACTATAGTAATGACTTCACTTTTTGGTGACCTCCGATTTACTTCCCATCAAATGTAACGTACATTTATCGCGGAATATACACATGATTACGTATAAAAAAAAATACTCCAAGAATCTATCAAATTATTAAAAAAGCTTTCTACAAATAAAACAGTCAATCACAAAAGTAGTTTACCGGTAAATATTATTTTAAAGTATAATAATAATTATCGATGTTTTATTTAATAAACCTTGATTATTCCATAAAATTTTATATGTACGCAAAATATGCTGGACAAATTTATAAAAGTAGAAGACTTTCAAAATGTGTATATCCCCTATAACTAGAGGATATACTATATTGTAATGACATACTACTAAATAACAGAATTATATACGTAGTATAATACGTAGTATGGAATTCAACTTTTTCTATAAATAAAAACACATAGCTACTGAAGTTGAGTGAGCCTTCCTCTTCCCAATTGCTTAAAAACATTCATACTTTAAACTTCAACAATACACACATCCAACGAAACATACTTCAACATTCCAAAATTGAACAAACAATACAATAAAACCAACATTGTTGAACGATACCTGTCCAAAAACCGAACAGGCGTAAACGTCTCAACACGATTCAAATCGAATTCACGATCGGAATAATCGAAAAGAAATCGAATCGTAAAATTGTTCATTGTAATATCATCACGTACGGTAATCGATGTTATTATGACATACGGCAGAGAATTGCGCCTAAGTATAATCCAATATTTATGTGTAGCGTGACTTCGCCTTTATATTTAACAAATGAAACTATCCTTACCCCACTTATGGAATTTTACGCGTGAGAGATAAGGATGGGGAGTAAAGTTACCTAATTCTTTGTATGTGAATTGTTTGCACATATATTAGGGTTGTCATTGCAAATTTTATTGACTAATTTGTTTGAATTATTTTTACGAGTATTGGCGTATAGAACCGAAAGTCTCCATAGAAAGTAACACGTGTTATCGTCCCACAGATTAAAGGCTCATTTGACAAAATCAATGTAATCTAATACTGCACTGATTCTGATTTCGTTGAAGCCGTCATCTTGTGACATGTGATTTTGCACAGTCATGACTCTACATATAAATTATTAGTTCTATGGCGTATTGCGTAGCTCTCATTCCCATTCTATTGGCATATATTTTACGTACACATGAACTTGCATAGAACCATAGGTCATGTGTATAGCCTAGGTAGGTGGATAGTTTTTGTATATCGGAAATTAAAATAGTTCTTTAGTATGAAGATTCATAGTGCCAAGAAATAAAATAGTACATATTTTCACCAAACTACATGGATACCATACAAAAATTCTGTGTCTTTTTAATGCTGACATAACACAAAACTTTTAGTGATACCATTGGCATTAGACCGGAATTGTTTGCCACTGGCATTAGACTTCAACATAAAGTTCAGTAATTTTCCTAGCTTCAGAAGGGAAAATCCCGAAAAGGTTTAACTGATATAATGTCAACGAGGATAATTTTTTACGGATATTCTAATTTCAAAATTAGCAAAATTACTGACTTCTATGTCTAAAATGTGTAAAAATTGACATGTTTGGAGGCAGCCCTAGCCTGCTTCACGACAGGTATACTCATCGACAAAAGGCGTGGGCTGGTAGTTTGTTTTTCAGAAATACCTTTACGCAGGTAGACACACATTGTACCCACACCCCTAGGTGAATAATAGAGTTTTCGGAAATACAATGAATAAGTTATTTATGTCGAATACAATATTTAACGTAAATTTTTCGGAAACGCGTCTTTATTTTTTTAAAGGCGCCGCCATTGTATTTTATTTTGGTTTTATTTCGTTTTGGTAAAAACAGTTATTTTTACTTCAAGGGTAATTTTAAATTTGTATGTAATGCAACTCCTTGGGCGTTTGTTTAACTGTCAGCCCTACGAATTAATGTTAAGGCGATGTAAGTTCGTAATTTCGGATTTTTAAACCAGGTTGATTCTATAACCATATAAATAAGCACAGAAGCTTTGAAAAAACTATATGTACTTAATAATTGAGCACCTGATCTATCTTATTCTTCGATTCGATACATGATTAGCATCATTTTGCTTGATAGAAAAAAATCGCTGACATAGATCGATTAGAAAACTATTTCGCGTTTTTTTCCTACTTTTATAAAATTAAAATATAAAAATAATTGTCATTACCTGTACAGGTAGATCTGGGGCCCTACTATTACCATCAGTTTTTTTATTCCAAAAATTGGTCTTAGCTTAAAGTTATTGACAAACATCTTCAGCTTAGACGGTAGAGCTCTAGGGTTTCTACCGGTAGTGATGAACATAATTAGCAACAATCTAATCAGTAGTTTCATTTTCGCATTCAAAAATTCTAATGGTAATCGGCTTCAGCTTCGGCGGTAGGACCCGGGTCGTAAATTTTGAAATGAAATAAATATTCGCCGCGAGGTTACGTAAAAACCTTCTAAACCAACGCACGCGCTACTTGAACGACTGGTAAAAAATCGGCTGCGAGCGTTAATTTACTATAAAAATCCGAAATTACGAACTTGCGTCGCCTTAAGGTGACTATCATAGGCCGTCTATAAACTTTTGAACATTTATTATCCGTTTTTTTTTTCATACCAAGATGGTACAAGTAGTAGTAATAAGTTAGTCTTTTCGTACAGTATGGACACTATCAAGCCCGCTTCATCTCCTATCTGAAAGGAATCTTGCGACCCAACGGGGACTGCTGCAAATCTGAGCCAACACCACACACACACACGTCACACCCGTTCACGCTTAGCACGAACTTCATTCATTTATTCACAGGCAGGTAGAGATTTTTTTTATACTACGTCGGGTCGCAGACAAACATGCAGCCCGCCTGATGTGAAGCGGACACCGTAGCCATAATTAACGCTCGCAAAGGGAATTGCTTCCCTTGAGGGATGTTGTGTTCCTGCGAGAGTAGCTGCGTTGGCAGTTAATGGCGGTACGCGGGCGATATTTCATGTAGAGAATCTTAATACGGCTACTATAACGACGAGCTCGGTGGTGGAATGGTTAGCAATTGCCACTTTGACTCCGAGGTCGCGGGTTCGATCCCCGCACAAGACAAATATTTGTGTGCATGAATATGTCTGTTTGTCTTGGTCTGGGCGTTTTCTATGTATTATATGTATGTATTTACAAAAAAAAATGTATTTAAGTATTATATCAGTTATCTATTATCCATAGTACAAGCTTTGCTTAGTTTGGAACTAGATGGCCGTGTGTAATTTGTCTAGGACTATTTATTTATAACGGCTTCACATCAGGCGGGCCATATGTTTGTCTGCCATTCGACGCAGTATAAAAAAAACCAAACCGGCAATAAAGGATGACCGGCCAATGTATACCCGGGCAAAGAGGGGGGGGGGGGGGGGGGGGGGGAGAGATGGTATATTCTATTATAGAATACCATAATGGCGAACCCGGAATATTTGTGTGCATGAACATGTCTGTTTATTCCCAACCCTTGAATGACTGTGTACAGTTCACCAGTAATTAAGTTGTTTCCATAATATTAACCAATGCGTGCATAATTAGGTCATTTAACCTTTATGAATATTAAAATACATCGGATGGTGTAAATCGACCCTAGTTTATGGCCTTTTTTAAGGATCTTATCTAAATAATCATTACGAAGGCGTTGGAGCATTAGACGATGGAAATTATAATATAATTTTGTACAATTTTTGTACAATTAGACTCACGCGCCGCCACCTTCGTTGCCAACGCAGCAACTCCTTCATTTAGACCAGTCTTCCGCAAACTTTTTGTGTTTAAGGTACATCTAGGAAAACGAAAATTTTTGGAGGTACGAGTACACTATAAATGAAAAATAAGTTTTTATTTGTGTAAGAATTTTTCTACTGTCCGTCTATTTAGCTTTGTGATTATCTTATTTTTCCGAGGCACACCAATTAATGTCCGCGGCACACACTTTCCGGAACACTGCTTTAGACCTCACTCACTCGAAGGGACACAACAATCCTCAAACAAATTGTTATTTGGCTGCGGTACGTTTAAATCTCGATATTTAGACAAATGGTGGCAAGGCTTGACCCGCCGCATTAAAACTCACACCAAGAAATTGCAACGTCTTGGTTATTGATTGAGATGAGTAGGATCCATTCCGGTTTCGTACAATGTTTCAGTGGTTTCTAGTTGTATAAAGATTCTGAATTCAAAATCTCTCATTTTCAGCGAAATTTATTGAGCTTATAAAATCGTCCGTTCTGTCTGTCCCTCCGGGCGTTCTGTCTGTCCGTCCGTTGCCATGAAACTCAAAATTACGAAATTCTGACTTCAGATTCGTGTAGAGCATCAAAAAGTAGTAATATAAAGTGACCTTGGTTTTCCGATATCAATTCGGGAAAGTGGCCAAAAAAATAAATAAATAAATTTCGCTATGGTGGCGCATGCTGCGCGTCCGATGTTTTTTTTAATATAAAAGGTTAAACAAACTCAACAATAGCTTGACTTAACGAAAGTGTGAAATGGCATACTAATAATAGAGATCGCAACGTGTAAACCCCATAGATAACTTGCACACTAAAATAAACTTTACACCAATTTAATACAGCAGAAAATTGCATTCGTTTCGAAAAACGCTAAAACTGTACATCTATACAGATAAATAAAATTGGAGTGTCTGTTTGTAATATTAAAATAACTGCTTTTTACTCAATGCATATGGATGTATACACTTATACATACGTATATATTATGTACAAACAGACACTACATTTTTATTGTAAAAAATGTTATTTTGGTATACCGTGGTACTTATACCAAAATAACATCTTTTACAATTTTTGTCTGTCTATCTGTCTGTTTGTTCCGGCTAATCTCTGAAATGGCTGGACAAATTTTGAAGGGACTCTCACTGGCAGATAGCTGATGTAATAAGGAGTAACTTTCTTTATTTTTATTAATATAAATAAATAATAATAATAAAAAAAAACTATTCCGCGCAGGCACAGCTAGTATACAATATATCGTAAATTGGTGATCCTATTCAACCATTATGGTACAAATACTGAGAATAATTTCAATGGATTCTACCTGATGTTGGCACCTGTCTATGGTCGGGTGTCCCGTCACTATAAATCGAAGCGCCGCGTGAAACTATTTGTAGGTTGGCAGCGCTACATGTGTCTATGGTAAACTATTCATTTATAAGAGGAAGTCACTCATTTTGTATGAAAAAACGACCACCTACGCGTTTTAAAAATAACCACGATATTAACATTGCCCGTAAAATTCTAATTTATAGTACCTATTTGTTTTCATTTGTTAACAGAAATAAAATTAAATAAATGTTCCTGGACCTTATTATACGCTGCCATATAGTCCCAATGTAAGCAAAGCTTGTACTATGGGTAGGTAGGTGCTCCTATAGTTTTTTTATATAAGAGAGGCACGAGATGATGGTCACCTGAAGGAAAGTAATCATCACCGCCCATAGAAATCGGCAACCATGGGGTTGCCGATTCATTGCCAGACTTTTAAGGGAAAAATTACTCTGTTCTTGAAGGCTCCCAATTTTCCCTTTCAATTCAATTTGATTTCGTTTGGGGTGTATCGAAACCGCGAGCTCAGTGTCAAAGTAGCAATTCGATCACCGGGCTCCTCGTTAAGGAAAGCAAATAGAAGTAATATAGAGCTCAGACAAGAGCTCCTTCAAAGGAAACTGTATTAACAACGAATTGTCAATGTACGGTTGTTAAACATTATAAGTCGTTTATACTACTTAGGGGTGCCAGCCGTCCGGGTTTCCCCGGATTTGTCCAAGTTTAGAGGGCGTCCGCCGAGCGTCCGGGCGGGGTTTCATTTGTAGCCCCGGGTAAAAAGTTTTAAATCACTACCGCCTGCTCCATTTTGCGAATAACCGTCTTGTCACAGAATAAAAAATAGTACTAGTACTAAAAATCACTGATGACATGTCCGGGTTTTAAGATTAAAAATCCCGACTTTTCACGCACGAGACGAGCTCGGTGGCGTAGCGCTCAATGACGCGGCTTCGACACCAACGCTCGTGGGTTCGACTCCCATACAGGACAAAGATTTGTGTGCATGAACATGTCTGTTTCTCTTGGTCTGGGTGTTTTCTATGTATTATAAGTATGTATTTACAAAAAAATATGTGTTTACGTATGTTTATCAGTTAGTCTAGTACCCATAACACAAGCTTCGCTTACTTTGGGGCTAGATGGCGCTGTGTAATTTGTCTGACAATATTTATTTATTCATCTTGTCCTGGTTGCTAGCGTTTAGAGATTGCAACCCTAATACTACTACTACTACTACTACTATATTAGCATATATCTGTCTTTTACGTAGATAAAGTTGCAAGTGTCAGCTAGTGGAAATAATATCTAATATGTATATCAATCAGTGTGTATCAATTTGCAGACGAAATTGTATACATCCGTATTATTTGTAACAATCAATGAATTTGCATCATCGATTTGAATAAGGTATAAAATTTCACCTAACAATCAACCGATCAGTGACCTGTATTCAACTTGTACCTAACGCACATAAATGCAATAAACACAGTTAAAATTTAATATGGCTTTTAAATTCGAAATTAATCTATACTAATATTAAACTAGCTGACTCGCGCAACTTCGTCTGCGTGTGACAGAGCGTTAGAGTGAAGCGTAAGGTTACTATTTGAAAGGTTATAGTGAGCCAATTTTAAAAGATAGTCGCAGACTTTTTTTTTAGAACTTTTAAAGAGGAACAATTCCATCATACATGATTTTTGCGTAACTTTACTCGCACACTACGCAGCGCACGCAACGGAAGCCCTCAAAAGGGGTTAGAAGCTTTAGGACTACTTCTCGATAAGACTAGATGCACGATATGACTAAATCGCTTTGTAACTAAGTCTGGATATGACTAAATCGTTTTATGATTAAATCTCGATATGACTACATAGCGTTTGGGCTAAATAGCTATCCGACCATATACGCATACGTCTTGTTATCAGATTGACTTAATAGCGATGTGACGTACAATCATAAGGAATATTTTTTCCCATTTTTCATTGGTGCAACATTTTTCATTCATGTCTATTTGTCTTGGTCTGGGTGTTTTCTATGTATTATATGTATGCATTTACAAAAAAAAAAATATGTATAATATCAGTTATCTAGTACCAGTACAAGCTTTGTTAGTTTGTTACTTAGTTTGGGACTAGATGGCCATGTGTAATTTGTCCAGGAATATTTGTTAATCTATACTAATAATATAAAGCTGAAGAGTTTGTTTGATTGTACGTACTAATCTCAAGAACTACTCATTCGAATAGAAAAATTATTCTAGTGTTAGATAGCCTATATTTCAAGGAAGGCTATTTAACATCACGCTACGACCAATAATAAAGGAGCGAAGCACAAAAGAAGAATGATGGAAAAACGATGTAGTAATTGCTTTCGGCCGTGTGGTTTCCGGCAGACTAGAATAGAATCACTCAGTCTCTTCCCGTGGAAGTCGTACAAGGCGACAAAGGGAAATGCATTATCAAACATCGATCAGGTCTCCATAACCCGTTTGGCCAGCGTGGGGAGTGTAGGCCAAACCCTCCTTCTGTCAGGGACGGACGAGAGAGGGTCGTGCTCCTGTAGTGGAGACCTGATGATGATGATGATGATGAATTGCTTTCTATCAGGAGAGGCTAACATCACGATGCGACCAATAATAAAGGAGCGAAGCACCAAAGAATGATATAAAAACGATGTAGCAATTGCTTTCTATCAGGAGACACACACCCTCTTTTGCTTTCCATCAGATGAACCACAAATTCCCCCCCCCCCTTCACATAAAAAAAATCAAATACAGCGAATACAGAGTCATAGGCGACTAAAATACCACTTACCTCACTCTCAGTCCAATCGATAAGACTAGACTTCTCCTCCAACAGGTTTTCCGAGCTCCTTTTTTCGTCTTCGCCGTCACCTTCGTCCTTGAACACCTTGACCTCATCAGTGGAGCCCAGGTCGTCGCCGCCCGAGCTAGCAGCCGAACTTGAATGCGCATGCGGCATCTTAGGAACCCAGCGCCCCAACTCCCATTATGCCATCTCCCAACAATAAACAAACGCTAAACCGCCATTCTTACTTCTTTTTCGAAAAGTCCCGCGGTAACCATCGAATTAAAGTTTTAATTGTTCACTAAAAACTATTGCTTTAGGCGAGTGTTTTACTTAAATTAAATGAGATCACAGATAACTTTTGTCAGGTTGAAGTTAAATTACTATAGTTGAGGTGTTCCGTTAGACTTTGCGGCAGGTTGAACCTGGAAAGAAAAAAAAAATGGTTAGGTAAAAATGAACGAAAATAGCGTAGGCAGTAGTGGGATTCAGCATTGCACTAGGCACTACGATACGAGCGCCTAGGGCAAATACTGATATTTCGGTTCACCAAATGCGTAAGGTATGCAAAGTGCGTTATTGCCAACTTTTACTGTTAAAAACAGTATTATACTGTATTTTACTACATCATACTTTTTACTGTTGAACAAAAATAAAGCATACAAAATACTGTTTTCAGCATCAAAATCCTTAACTCTAGTATTAGTAACTTAGACGATCACACATTTTTTGATCACGAATTTTATCATTAATAGTATATAACTATTAATTTAATAAGCTTGATTTAATTTTAGTTATAATTGTGGGGAGGCGTATATAATGTTTAAAAAACTCTAGAAATTAATAAGTTGTGCGAGAAGCTCTAATATATGTATAATCAAAACATTAAATAAATAAAATAATGTTCATTTTTCTAAAATACTGTTTGATATTCATCTTAGACTTAAATATGCTTTATTTCTTTTAAAAAACGTTGGCATCCCTAGCTATGGCCAAGCCGCGTTTTTACTTATTACCATTTAATGACATTATAATAAATAAATAAATATTCCCGTACAGTTTACACACTGCCATCTATTTCCAAACTAAGCAAAGCTTGTACTAAGGCAGTATTTTTCAATATTTTTAAATATGGGACCCATTTACAAGTTAAAAAATTCTGGTGACCCCTGCCGTTCTCCTTCCATGAAGGAACTTCAACAATTCAACTGGCATGAGAGCTTTAAAATTGTTTTTTTTTTTTACTTTTCTACTTATAATATTTTCTATGAGGCAATGGCCACAGTCTTTTAGGTCAAGAACGATGGAGTGCATGTCTACAGCCTCTTTTGGCCTGATTCCAAGACATAAGACACTTAGTACCTACATTTGATATGGGTGTTTGTTTTCAAACTATAAATTTTGTATTCCAAGCATGCCAGTTTATTACTATTTTAATGAAATCTTGGCAAATGAACGGTCAGTCCACTTAGTTTCAGACTTTAAATAGATATATAGTCATGGTCGTCATAAGGCAGTGTTTCCCAAACTTTTCAATGTGATCATGCCTATGACCCAGGGAAATTAAATCATATGGAAATGGTATGCAATTAGATTTGTGCGGGAACCAAGCGTACCAAAAACACATATCGACAAGCTAGCAATTTGAGTATACTACTAACACACGCCGGCCATGGAAGTTAAATATGATGAAATGGGGAATGAACTGCCTATCGAGGTTCTCCTAGCATGAAATTCTTAAAAAGGGCGTGAAGAGGTTTACATAGGGTTGGCAACGCGCATGTGATGCCCCTGGTGTTAAAGACGTTATTATATATATTATGCTACGGTAACTACTTTCCATTTTTTTTGCCACTATAGTGGTATAAAAAAATAGCAGGAGCAGGCATACCGCATTTCGCCGCGCGGTAGAAAGAGAGGGGGATATCATTTCCTCTCCTACGCAGCGCCGACGGTCAACTCTCCCTCCGTCTTACGAATTTTCGATCAGGCCACGTGTCCTGACGCGAGTTGAACATTTTTTACCCATCCACAAAAAGTGCACAACGCCGCTAAAGACGTTTTCACTTCAAAAAGAAGTATGGCACAGCTATGACCAACCACGTCAAACTACATTCTTATGCCATCGCGATGTGCTCTGTAGCTTTTGAACTGCTCGATCCCGCACCGCCTCGACAGGCGGTGTCACAGCACCGTGAATTAATCCCACTCTTGATACATTTCAAAGTATAAAGATCACAAACATGTTTTGTGTATTAAATGGGTGCGCTGCGCATGCGCGACTATGTTGAATGCATTTGTCATAGTTGGTATGTGGAGCTGTGATCCAAGGCACAATATGAATAATGTCGGCGAGAGAGTTATGCATGTCAATGAGGATGACGAGTTTAGAATCGTCTAGAAATGATAAAATTCAAATATATTTGTTTTTTTTATTATTAAAAAAATGTCGAAGAATGATAATCCATAGGCGTCTGCCGTACATTTAAATTAAATTCAATATTCATTTATTTCATATTTGAGTATCCACAAAAAACATTATCATTAGTATACCTATGTGAGAATTAATTATTTAACATGTCAAAAATTATTATCAAAATATATTAAAATGGTGTCAATTCATTATGTAATATGTCAAATAAAATAGCAATGTCAAAAATAGGAATAAAGATGAAATATAAATTAAATTGTCCAATTCATTTAAGTGACTTTTGTTATGTCAATATAATAATTTATTGTAGTATGTCAATTTATTATGAATCATGTCAAAGAAACTTTATTAATTTAAAAAATAATTTAAAATTTAAACATTTTCCCGATTTTGTTCACTACATAGCCCTAATGTATTCCAAAATCATCCACAGCACATTCTAAAAATCAGGTGAATAAAATCTACCAGATTAGAGCCTTGACGACCCCGATGGGCGAATGGCTAGCCATATCCACTTTGACTCCGAGGCGCGGGTTCGATCCCCGGACAGGTCTTTGTAACTTAGACATAATTTGAATAAAATATTTTTATTTTTTCGTATTTATTATTATTTTTGTAAGTTGTTTCATACAAGACCTCATACTGGTCGTTTCACTATTAGACATACTGCTCGCACACATTGTCAATCAATCTTCAAACTTCCTATACATTTGACACCTCGTTATCAATAAAATTATTGGGCAACGAACATAAAAACGCAGTAATAATGTATCGTTTATCGTCTAACATTTCAAATAGACACTAGGCAGGAAACACCGCGTTTCCTCCAGATTTGATAGCGTTATCAACGTCTTACATGTGTCATTATTAATATTTAAATGCTATATAAAATAAGTAACTGTGTGTATGTGATAATATGACTTTCCGGTGTTTTAAGAGATACAGATATAGTGTTTATTTGTTTCTTAATAACTAGAGCAAATCCAGAACCTGAACAAATCGGACATGAATATGAGCTCACGTATATCAGTAGTGTTTCATCATCATCAGGTCATTTTAGTCTCCATTACAGGAGCACGACCCTCTCACGTCCATCCCAGACAGAAGGAGGATTTGGCCTACACTCCTCACGCTGGCCAGACGGGTTGGGGAGGCCTGATCGATGTATTTCCCTTAGTTGCCTTGTACGACATCCACGGCAAGAGACGGAGTGATTCTATTCTAGTCTGCCGGAAACCACACGGCCAAGTAGTGTTTAACTTATGTATAATGTATAATATATTTACCTATATCATATTATCCACGTATGTACAAACGAATAATATTTTATAGTATACTAGCTGACCCAGTAAACGTTATTAACCGACTTCAAAAAAGGAGGAGGTTATCAATTTTTTTGTATGTATGTTATTTGAAATCTTCGCGAATTGTGAACCGATTTTCAAAATTATTTTTTTATTTCAAAGGGTATGATTGCAAGGTGGTCCGATATTCACCAAGTCAGGATCTGATGAAGGGATCCCAGGGAGATCAAGGGAAACTCTTAAATTTCATTTTATAAGCACGTATGGTCAAATTCAATTTTTTATTTGAAAAGTGATTACGAGGTTGTCCCATATTCACCAAGTCAGGGTCTGGTGTGGGGATCCCAGAAAAATCCATGGAAACCCTTAAATTTGCCCTGTGGTTGCCGGCAGAATAGAATTGCGCCACTCTATTGCTCTGCGCTGGATGTCGTACAAAGGAATCTTGTGTGACGCAATAACTTTTCTCCCAGAAGACAGGCAGCAGCGTCTTCCCGGGTATTATACCAATAAGCTCCGTCTTATTCCCTAGGATGGATTTCCCATACAAACAATGTCCTGACAATTCCATTATATTTTTTTATATATGAATAATTCTACTGTTCGGAATGGAGACTAGTCAAAGATCATAAAAATCCTAACCTAACCTAACCCGACTTTGTTTTATATATATATATATATATATATATTTCACCAGAGCCTTGTTTGTTCATCATCAGGAAATACCACGTGCAACATTAGTCTGTTATCGCGTTAAAGATAGGTTCAGTCATTAGTCATGAAAAGGTAACATACAGATTCACTTTCGGATTTTTTAACATAGATATGGTTTATTTACCTACTGACGAATTGTCAACTTTAAAGCTGTATAAAAAATGGTGACATATTGTGTTCATTCTCATCGATTCGTAATTCGATACCCTCTATAATCGCTCTACATCGGCATTCATTACGTTGCGGAACTGCTAGCAGACAGTCGAACACGTACTAATAACATAGTGCGGTGTTGTTTGCTTTGCATTAATTCTACGAAACTAAAGCTACGTTCAGACGACAAAAACGTCTTTGGAATTCGATCCCAATTGATGTAATGTCACAAAGTATGGATTCATTCAAGCTGCACCTGAGGGTGCATTTGGGCAGTAGTTTGCACTGCCCAAATGCCCCCTCAGGTACAGCTTGAATGAATCCATACTTACTTTGTGATGATTCAAGCTGCACCTGAGGGGGCCATTTGGGCAGTGCAAACTGATAGTGTCCTTAGACTTAATTAGTCCTATTAATTTTAACTCAACTGTTTATTCTGTTATATGTATAATGTTATGCAATCTGTCTAAACGTTACTTTTACTTTTGTCACAATTTACTCTTCTTATATTTATCATTATTTTATCACCATGTATTCCATTAAGTATTCATATTGTACCTATGTTCCTGCCAAATTATGTTTACCTTCAAGTCTGGAATGGTTGACTGGAACAGATCCCTTTTGGGATAAGTCCGCCATTGTACAGAACTATTTTATTGTCCTTTTATGTTATTATCTTTTGAACAATAAAGACTTTACAACAACAACAATAAGTAACGCGCGTATTCTTAACTCGTGTCTTCTTCTCCTAGTCGGTACACGCTTGTCAGAGTGGTCGTGATCATCTTTGTAAATCACGATGAATGATGATTTTGGTAATACAGCACCATTCATCGCGGACTGCAGCTTTCCGGGTGCATTCGTAAACCGAGCACCTAGTTGCGGCCTTAATCTGGTGCGTCCATTTCATTGGTGATCTACCACGTGGCCTGGTGCAATCGACTTTTCCCTGCGCTACGAGACGCTCTATGGAGTCATTACGATGACGAGATACATGGCCGAAGAAGGTCAGAATGCGTGACTGCACTGTGGTTGATTGACGCTGGCTAATGCCGAGTTCTTTTAACTCGTGTACGCACATTCATATCGCCAAATAGGTACATAACAAGCGGGGATAGTACATATATTTATACTATGATAGTACCTACTTGGAAATCAAGGAGTATTTCGGCAACACCAGGAGGTTCCTGGTAATTCTCATTAAGTACTTTCAGAAACACCGCAATTTTCTAATTTTCATTCATACAATGACAAAACAAAAAAAGGAAATCCGTATTTTTAAATATCTCTATATTTAATGCACAAATAGTTTAATTTATTTGTTTATTAAATAGAAACAAAAAGTCATTTAAGTACTTTTACATATTTATATAGTTTTTATATTTTTATATTATTATCTCATTTTTATATTATGTTATGAACTTTAGCTGCATATATTTTCATAACATACAACAATAATAATTTCCAATTTTATATTATCTAATATATAAAAATGATTTATACCTATATAATAAAGACATTTTTTGTTTAACATAATAAATATAACTTCAACTTGAGTAGCCTAAATCAGTGACGTCATAACTAAGTATTTAGATAATTTTTCATATAAAATTGCTATTTTTTTTTAGTTGTTATTTAGTTTTATTTGAAATAATAATGTAATTGATAAGTATTTAAAAAATAAAATAAAAAAAGATTGCTATTTTGACAGTTCATAAAAACTAATTTTAGTAAGGTGTCATCTACCCTGCGCATTTTCTGATGACACGGCAGATTTGTATACCGTTAACTAGAAAATAATATAGCAATCGAAACAATTGATTTCTAAATAGATCTAGATGTAATCGATTTACAACTCGATATATCGAATCCATTATCGTACGACATCGACTCGGAATGTTCTCGCGGAGACATGTAATGTGGGCAATTTAAACATGCTGGCAGACAGAGGTCGCCAAACTTTTTGTCGCGAAAACTCTGATTTCCATATACCCCTGTCCACTACTAATATACAGATTAAAATAAATTTTATAAACATGTCGGAATTGACTCGTGGGGGTCGATACAGACTCTTTGGAAATCAGTGACTTAATAATGTGGGCAATTTAAATATGCTAACAGACAGGGGTCTCCAAACTATTTCTACTCCTTTGCGTATATATTTTCTTATTTCCGTAGATGATTCCCTACTAATATACAGATTTAAATGAATTTTATAGACATGTCGGGATTACCCCTGAGGTCGATACGGGGTCTATGTCGACCACAGGGATTTGGAAATCAATGACTTAGTAATACGGGTAATTTACACATGCTAGCAGACAGAGGTCTCTTAAACTTTTTGTTTCGTAGACCCCTTGCGTATAGGTTTTCAGATTACCGTAGATCGCCTACTCTACTAATTTACAGATTTAAATTTCCCTTTGGAAATCAAAGGCTTAGAGTCATACAGACGTGAGACTGCATTACCGCGAAAAGACAGAACTAACTGCACATACCCGTTACTTAGTCATATACATAACTGACCTATAAAACCCAGTATCCACCATATTTAGCATACGTAAATAGGGACTCAAGTTGAAGCTTTACAGCTTCTCTTTACTGAGACACTAAACAGTAAATAGCGATATCATAGCTTGTGTAATGGGATCCTGGGTAGGTGTTGTTTATGGCAATTTTACGATCCCGCTACGTGAAACCATCGGTGGGTGCGACCACAAGACTGTCATTTTAAAATATAAGTTGTTGTAGTTAGGTTCCCGTTCCTTTTTTACATGCTATGAGTTTAAAGCATATTAGATAGGATTAAATACAGGGACTCCACCGCCTAAGCTCAAACCGATTCCGATATATAGATTCCCAATTAGGTTTGAGTTATTGACAAATATTTTTAACTTTATCGGTAGAGCTTCATGGTTTCTTTTTCGCAATCAAACAACCTGATGGGGATCGGTTCCAGCTTAGGCGCTAGGGTCCCAGGTCGGGCCACGTAAAAATAACGCGGTCAAGCTGCGCATTAGGCGATTTATTGGTCTATTTGGCGGTATGAGGTGCGATTACGTTACCAATAACTAATATACGAAGTCTCTAGCCAAAGGTTTGTTCAAAAAGAACACAATAGACCTAGTACTTTTGTGCGCGAGTGTGCCTATGTGTAAGCACACCACCACTTTCTTCCAGCGTTTTTTTTACATGACGCGACCTATAACCACACCCCAGCCACTCCATACAAATGTTACGCATACGCATGCGTAGTTTACTACTACATAAACAGTGACGTCTGTGCACAGCGTGAATGAGCGTGTGTGCGCGCGGCTCCATACAAACTGTTCCAGATTTGTCTCAGAGGGGAGGTGAGGTCAAAACGAGAGAGCAGCAGGGAGTGGCCATACTGTACGTAGTACTATTACTTATACTGTGCTATAACCCTGTTTCTGTCATGTGCATACATGGTAGAAACAGTAATTTCATCCTATATGATTTCAGATTAAGTTATCGAAATTTTGAAATAGCTGAGAAAACAAAGCATCCTAGGTTAGACTATCGCATCCGATTCTCGGCAATGTTGGTAGGAGTGTCCATATTGTACGGAGTGCTATAACTAAACCGCCTAAACATTGAATAGACAGCACGTTTTATGTTACTTACGGAGGCTGCAACTTAACTAAACTAACTTAAGTTAGAAAATTATCATGAATAAAGAATTATAAAAAAAACTTAGAAATCTTAAATATCATCCCCAAAATAAGAAATGAATATTTTAAGAAGATTTTTTTCTCGACACTGTCGTAATTTAGATTTTTTTTTATTTCACTAAGATGGTAAACAAGCATACAGCCCGTCTGATCAAAAGCAGTTGCCGCAGCGTATGAACGCCTGTAACACAAGGGGCAAAAGACACGCGTTACCGACTCTTTAAAAATGGCTTCACGTGTTTTTTGAAGAACCCATGGGAAAGCATCTCATGGGAAAACCTCGACAGACAGTTCATTCCACAGTTTCATAGCACGCGAGAGAAAACTTCTCTGCGATATAAAATAAAGTATTGAAATATAAATCGAAATTTATATGGACGAACGTTTCGTTGCTCTATAAAAATATAAACGCCACAGTATACAAACTTATTAACCAGTAGGCGATATGCTCACGCGTCGACACATTTGTACCTATTTGTAAAACTATCCTCACAATAGGCAATTTGACCAACATTTTTTTCGATTTGATATGTAGGTACGTCTCAATAATATAACAGGTGAAAGAATTACTTCGATAGGATAAAAGTCTCTAGGCTACTGAGTTATGTTATGACATCACAGGTTTGTATTTTGTATGCATCAAGTCTGAAATTTGTACGACAGTTATGTTAATTGTTAATTATTACGTTTATGTAATTAGTATCATAATAAAAGCAATATTTTTTATTGCTTCTCCAATGGAAATATTATCTTTTTATAATTCCACGGTCTTTTTACAATTTAACGGTCAGCAGTCCGTCAGATAGACGGATAACTAAAGTTGACCTACTGTGTAGATCATACACTATGACCTTTCCCATCACCATTATTATTGTTATGCTAACCACATTCAAACCTGCAATAACGAACCTAACACGTTTTAATTAAGTTTTATTTCCCCTAAACCAGATAGTAATCTGATAGTTTAGACATACGTAATTAAGCAATAAAAATTCTCATAGTTACGGAGCACTGAATACGAAATATACTGTTTAGTTATTTTTTTAACTAAAGGTGGACAAGTCGACATAAAACTGTTTTATGTTAGGTTACTTGTTTGAATATAAAGTTTACCAAGAAACATTGAATATTTTTAGTACATACCTATACACATATAGTTTTTTTTTTTTTATCAATTGTTTAAATACTTTAGTGTAAACTAGCGAACTACTTTAGTGTAAACGAAGTCGGCAACATGGACTTCTGAAAATAATCGATTATTATGTTAATAACTCTTCTTCTCCGCGCGTTATGTCAAAATACGTAAGCGTCCGTAAAGTACATAGTGCCCCGTGCTATTTAGTTACCATATTTCAGAAAATTATTACTAGAGATGTGCCGATTATGAACTGACCGACTAGCCGATTAGTCGGTTGTAAAGAGGCCGACTAAACGGCCAACCTAATCGGTAAAGCCAATCACGGATTCGGGGGTATTTGACAATTTCCGTGACATTTCGTTTACAGCTGATTCGCGAACGAGTCACAACCGCCACCTGCGAGCATATCGGAAGGTACAAAACCTTCCGGTATTATTTCTCATTGGTTCTTATTTTTTTCTTTTGCACTCATCACAGCAGTGTTTTGTGTAAAAAATAAAGATACAGTTGTTATTAAAGTGCTCAATTAAAATATAATTATTAAAAAAGTATATTTATTGCTATAAACATTTTATTATGAAGAAATGCATACAAAGTAAAAAGTCAGATAGTCGGCGGTCTTTGCCGATTAGTCGTCGACTAGTCACCGACTACAAAAGTGGCTGGATAGTCTGTACCGACTAATCCGAACATCCCTAATGATTACCGATTTCAAGAAATCCTCACAACATGAGCGGCAATGAAAACGAGCATAACTTAAGTTAACCCGTTTTCTATGCAAGTGCATACTTGCACCATTAGCTCTGTACCGAATGTATTTGCATGCAAACTGCTCTGAGGTGGGTCCCAGGTTCTATTTGCGTAAATCTTTCAAGCCCATTAGTACATTGTTGGTGGTAATGTATAGTATATTCGTATAACGATATCTACAGGTTTGGATGTGAATCACAGTGACACTGACAAAGTTTCTAAAACATTACTTCTCACATGTAGAAGTAGAATAAAAAAAATATATCACTAAGTCGCCCTTAAAACTTTGGGGTGCAAGTGGTTCATCAGCATCTTTGAACCAAAGCCAACCTGCACGTGGCGCACCCTGCTGACTGACAAATCAGGCTCTGGCGGAAAGAGAATGCCTACCTGGTACCTGGGCATAGCGTATTTTTGTAAGCTGCCCGAAAGGGGAAGTACGTCCACCTTCACAGAATACCGCAGCCAAATAACAAATTCCCTTGAGGGTTGTTGTGTTCCTTCGAGTGAGTGAGGTCACCAGAAAAAAAGGAAGAAGTATAGGCTGGCAACGGATCGGCGACGACGGCAACGACAGTTGCTGATCTCCATGGGCGGTGGTGATTGCTTTCCATCAGGTGACCCCCATGCTCGTTTATCTCATATATAAAAAAAACACCCACAAAGCCCCTAAAGTCCTAAAGTCAAATAGAAATCAAAAATGTCTACACGTGTCATACGCTGGCGAAATTTCCTGGAGTATCCATCTGAGACATGGTGATGTACGTTACTTGATTGGTCAGAATAGTGTCGAGGAAACATTGAAAGTGAATTAGTATTTTTGGTGAATGGAATTTTTGGCGTTCTGATAAGCACTGTCTCAGGCATCAACCCTTAATAATCCCACTGTTGGGATACGGGTCTCCCCTCAATCAAAGGGGTTTAGAGCATACTCCATTACGCTGCTCAACTGCGGGTTGGTGGAGGGCAGTGTTTTCAAGCCGTCCAAAGGCCACTGAGTTACGGCCGGTTAAGATTTACGATAAATGCCCAAAACGTACATAACAATTCCCTATTTATGCCCAAAACTAAATATTTATTAGGCATTTATATTGTACTTATTGGGCAATTATCGTAAATGCTTGTCATTTTGCCCATCTCTAGATGTGGTACTTTTATTATTAACTCCATAATTCTAACATTGTAGTCCTCGTTAGAAAAACCAAACGACACAAAACACGTGTTGCTTTTTTTAATAAGAAACCGTTTACACAGGCGTGCATTCAGTGTCGCATTTCGGATCCGTCACATTCCTTCGACAATATTCAAAATACGACCATTGCGGTATTGAAATAGGGGTGAAAATATAAAATTTCGCATCGGTCATTGTAGCCCTAATTCTGTAGGTAGCAGTCGGTGTTGTATTACTAGTTCGTGTCACATTGCACTGTATTATGTCAGATTTGATTAGATAAGTATACCATAGTCTATATCACTGTGTCTTAACCTGTGGTCCGCGGACCCCTGGGGGTCCGCGAGTATATGTATGGGGGTCCGCTGTCTATCTATGAACACTTGTATTTTATAAATAATGCCAGCAACACCTGCAAAAAAGCAGCACCAACCTTCACATTAATACAGTATTTTTAATTTTTATAAAAATGTAATTCGTTTTCAGTGCTAAAATAAATTGTCCTAAATTTATTCCTGTGTTTTTATAAAGGGGTCCTTGAAATTGTGCTTGTTTTTTAGGGGTCCGCGGACCGAAAAAGGTTAAGAAACGCTGGTCTATATAGACCACTTTACCAAAAATGTACGTAGTTAAGTAGTTGTAGTTATTATTAGGTTATCCCTACCATTCGTACAGCCCCATACTCTTTGCACACATCCCTCAGCTGCACCCAATAGTATTAGATACCTACATAAAATCTGTAGTGCACGGCAGTTGAGCATCACTTGACTAGCCATCTCTTTAGGCTTTTAATGACATATACATTGCTGTCTCTCACATTGCTAAGAGGGAAAGTCCAATTCCAAAAACTTCTTACTCCTACTAATTTCTTCTGATTAAATTCGTTGTCAATTCCAAGGCAGCCGTAGTTTTATCCCCGGGACTGCAATGGACTTCACTGTTCATTGCCATTTTTGGCAGTCTCCGCTGTTAATCCTGGCTACACAAGAGACACAGTGGTGGGAATGTGTGGTGGGCCCCCGTCCCGTTAAAAATAAATCCCTCAGTTCTTTTCCACCAGATTTATTACGTCCAAGATAATCTACAAACTATGAACGTTTCCTCCAAAAGCAAAGCACTGGTGTAGCGAAACGGGTACTGCGCGTCTCTCACCTGTAAGGAAATCTTCCTCACACATTAGAGCCGATGTAGCCATATACTGTGCAGTTCCAGAAACGTTTTTTTCCTACGTAATCAAGATGTGGGATGAACTGGCTGTCGAGGTTTTTTCAGGAGATCACAGAATGAGTTGTTCAAAAAGGGCTTGAAGAGGTTTTTACAGGGTATAATGCCCCTAGTGTTACAGGCATCCATCAGTAACTGGTTTCCATCAGGTCGGCCGTATGTTTGTTTTCAGACACACTAAATGTGTTCAGGAGACACAGTGGTGGAAATGTGTGGTGGGCCCTCGTCCCGTATGTTTGTTTTCCACTTTAATGGTATAAAAAAGTGGCGTTCTATTTCTGTCTAGTCTTTGGTGTCGCCATGTACACGTATTTACACTAGGGTTGCCATCACCAAATTTCAAAAACAAGGATTTCAAGTTGGGAAAAACCAGAACAGTTCAGTTAAAAAAACGCAGTAATCGAGTAACAATACTTAAATGTTAAATGATAATATGTTCGATGAAAATAAAATAATTATTATCATTTCCTTTTTCAAAATTTTCTATGAAATTGGCACCCCAAGTAACTTTTTTTTTATATGAGAGCGGGGCAAATGAGCATGTGGGTCACGTGGAGGAATCGCCGCCGCCCATGGAAATCAGCAACACCATGGGGTCGCCGATACGTTGCCAGCGTTATAAGGGAAATAAAAGTTCTGTTCTTGAAGGCTCCCATATTGTAATTAACCATCATGGCTGATTTAGTAATAAATAGTTAAACCCTCCAACTTTTATCAATCAAGACGTTTTAAAAACCCAGAGCTACGCTGAAAAACTATCCAGAACTCCCTAGGACACTCCAAAAACCAGTACATAACCTGAGAAAACAAGACGGTTTGCAACCCTATTTTACACCATCTAAATGTGGATTACAATAGCAATGATTTAATTAGGCGTCCATTCGTCACGGTACACGTCTGTAACGTGAGAAGTTGACTGTGTCGCCTTGTTTGCTGCGAATACCTACTGTATGCTAAAGCTCTCAGTTAGACTGTGGTCCTAAACAATTTTTATTGCTCTAACGCTAACCAAAAAGGATTTAAGTCACAGTATAATCATAAATGTATTTTGTACAGTAGGCCAATGCATGATGCTGTTCTCTCGGTATGACTTCATTTGCCTTATCCATGACTGGTCAGAGTGGTCAGGTAGCCGAAGTCACGCACAGTCTATACTTTGTAAGTGAAATTATGGTGTTTCCCAAATATGTTACTGTGTACCATACACCACTGTTCATTTCAAGTACATTTGGTCAAGTATTCGTTCGACTTGTCTGTTATCCAGAAGGGTTATTGCGTATTTTTGGAAGGAGGCTAGATGGCAATACAGTAAAGATAAATTTCGAATATAGAACCTAGGCTTAGATTTAATAATTCAGAAACTAAGTCCTAAATTTAATCTTTGGTATCTAAATGACGGAACTTTGGGAAGCAATGTTTTTGGAGGATTTAATTCTATTAAAAAATAAACTTAAATCTTTTGACCTGTAAGTAAATACTTCAAAATGTTAAGAAGACGTCCTGTCTTCTGTCTGTCGGGTCAACTTGTTATACTCAAATTAACTTAATTTATAAAATAAAATATACTTATTGGTTTAGAATTTGATCATAGCAAATAGTAGCAAATACATAGTTATATTGCCGATTTATCATTTATATATGTACTATGAAATAATTCTCAATAAAACTGCTAATCCTGTTTAGTGTTACAGTTCATATCATAACACACTGCTTCTATACATTTTGAAATAATACGTAGCTTTAACTAAACTCGTTTTTTAGAGTAATGATTCCGAGGAGCGAGGTAAGAAACAGAATCGCAGAGAGTTGGCCTACTGTACTATTAATATACTATGATAATGACCTACTAGTTTTTTTTCTTGACAAGTCGCGTGTAAACAAGCATTGGAAGTCGCGTGTTCGCACTAGTGTTCGTCGACACTACAAACATTTATTTACATAGCTAAGTGTGGCCACAATGCGATGATTTAATTAGGCATGCGTTCGTCACGCTCTGTGGCGGTGGGTAACGTGAGAGGCTATACGTCTGCTTTTTTCCTGACCGTATTTCTGATTGAGATTGTTAAGATATGGTGATGTGAGGATATTGGCTACAACGTTACAAGACGTTACGTAAAAGCACAAAAGGCGGATTTAATGCTAAGAACATTCTGTACCAGTCAACCTTTGGGAAAAGCAGATGAAACTCGAATTCGGTTCACAAACTAACAGTAATGAACATATAAGAATGACATATGAAACATAAAACTATATATGATACATTGACACATGCTAACACATACATAATCATACACATATACATAATTATACACGGAACGCAAAGGAAAAACAATGATGATTACTGCTCGGATAAATTGTCAAATAAATAACTTGAACATTCTTTTGAAAGTGAACTTACTACATTTATGTATATTATGGGTTATTTACACGAGATTGATTATGTGCAATGACATTGTATATGTAGACAGGCCATAGCGAACATCCCGGCAGTAAAAATTGGCTACAAAGCGCCTACTGCGAGAAAAATAACGTAAATACACAGGAAGGTATTTACAACTTTTCAATAATGGTTTTAGATTATCGGAGGACTGAGTGACTGTTGGGCAGTTATCTTTCTTTCTTCTCGCCTCAATGGAGGCAGGTAGAACGCGTCTATAGGTTAAAACGTCTCAGATTATGCAGCCCGACTGAGGAACTATCTCCACGTCAAAGAAGACAAATACCTTTTTTAAAACGGTTTTTTTTTTAATAGCAAAAGGAAACTATTGACATTGGAACAAAAGGTAGTAAATTTAAAATTTTAATGATGTCCACGAAACAATAGAGATATTTTCTTATTTTTTAGACCCTAACCGCATAATAAATAGATACAATGCAGTATATCAACTCCATACAAACGTCCTACACGCGGATAGCACCTCACCCTCAACAAACGATTCGTCGCGTCATCGTCCTTCCTTCTCAAATCTATTTTCCTTACTGATGAGGATCGTGACCTGTTATCATCATCTTCGTGCGAAAAATATGACACCATTTCTTTCTGTATGCTGCAGCTAACTTCATCTAACGCTTCGCCCTCGCTCCCCTCTTATCTTAGCCTCAGTAGCATCTCTTTAGCCAGTTATCGTAGCGTATGCCTTTTATTTGCCGCATGCAGTACGACAGCGTACAATTTTCAACAACTTCGCAAACAACGCATGTAGTGTGCGGAGTTATTGCGACTTGAGTGCATGCACTCAGCATGCTTGCATGCATGAGTATGTAGGTCACCTGATGGAAAGCAGTCCCCTCCGCCATCCCTTAAGGGAATTGTTATTTCGCTACGGTATTCTATGAGGTGGAGGTACTTTCTCAGTTTGCAGACTGCTTGTAACTTATAAGAGGGTACGCCTCTTTACGCTACATTACGCGACGCGCTTTAATTTAGTGGAAGCGTTAAGCGAGCTACGACGTGCACTATATAACAACAGAATATAACAATAGAAAATGCACTTACAAATAGTTGTACAGTTCGCGCAGCAAGAATAGAGGCAAGCACAGTACTGACACAGATGTGTTTCAATGTACGCAAGTAAGACGGAAAGCATTTTCTTTCTCACTTTTACGCATTGAAATGAGTCAGAGTGAGTACATACTGTGTTCATCTCGACTCTCGATGCGCGACCTGTAAATTTTCGTTGATTTCGGGCATTAATGCAGTTGAGGTACTGTTCTATTTTTCTACGGTCTGTTAGTTGTAGCCATGCTCAGGTCAACCTTGAATTGGGTTGAGAGATAAAATAACTATGCATATTATTTAAAAAAATGCCCTTCTGTCAGTCTGCATGTCCTGTTTACACGAGAACTAGTATTCTATTAATAGTAGGTATTATTAAACGCCGCCCAAGAAAGTTATAAGTTTGACATGTTATTTGGGGTGTAAGTGATTCATCAACATCTTTGAATATAAGCCAACTTCACCTGCACACGGTACACCCTGCTGACTAACCAACGAGCTCTGGCGAAAAGAGAGGTAGGGAGCGTAATTGTAAGCTACCCGACTGGGGAATGTACCTCCACTTCACAGAATACCGCAGCCAAATAACAATTCCTTTGAGGTTTGTTGCGTTCCTGCGAGTGAGTGAGGTCACCAGAAAGGAAGGAGATGCTGCGTTGGCAGCGGGGGTGGCGAGCAATATTTTATGTTGCGAGCGTTAATATGTATACAGTAACCGCTCCACATCAGGCGGACCGTATGCTTGTCTTTCACCTGACGTAGTATAAAAAGAAAAGAAAATGTCTGTGTGTCTGTCTGTGGCGTCGTAACTCCGAAACTAATGATACGAGAGGACAAATACCTATCGAGTAGTGAGTTTGTAGGAGACCGTGGACATCAATATTAAACGACTCTACAGAATACTGAGTTTGTCCAGTTTAAGACACCCACGTCGGTAAAATAAGACTATTTAAGGTGTAATGTTCCGTCAGATGAATAAACAGACGAATTTACATAGACTTGCAAACGTTGCCGTGCCGAGAAACATGATTGGTTAAGGGTTTACCATAAGATAGAATATGTATTATTATTGACGAGCTCGAATGTCTAGCAATTGCACTTTGACTCCGAGGTCGCGGATTCGATCCGCGCACAAGATAAATATTTGTGTGCATGTTTGTTTGTCTTGGTCTTGGTGTTTTCTAGTATTATAAGTATGTATTTACAAAAGAAATGTGATTAAGTATAATATCAGTAATCTAGTATCCTTAGTACAAGATTTTCTTAGTTTGGGAGTAGATGGCAATGTGTTATTTTCCCAAGAATATTTATTATTATTATTATTTGCCTTAGGCAATTTTTTTACAGACATTATTCCAACTAGATTTTTTTTTTTTTTTTCTATAAAGCATCATACTTTAAAATATTACGATCTAGCTTACGGGCTAATAAGTAATTTAATTTTAACATAAACTTCTAAATATTATAGTCTAAGAATAATGTCCATTGACTTTTCTTAGTGTCTATTAAGGTGAAACACTTTCTTGTTGTGTTATATTTAATGCACTGTCACTAATATTGTCTCACTTATTATTATACTAACTCAAAAGGTTTTGTTCTTTTGAGTCTTCTCACTAGGTCTGTGTTATCGAGAAGTTTGACTACCTCTGGATTCACATGGTGATGAAGTCTAAGTTCATGAGCTTCTGCATATTTTTGTATCACTTTGTCCACAAACTCCACTTTAAGGTCCCGATGGAGATAGTCATTTTTGAAGTACCACGGTGCATTTACAATGCCCCTGAGTACTTTATTTGGAAGCGCTGAATAACTTGTTTGTTACTCTGTTTTGTACAGCCCCATAACTGTACTCCATAAGTCCAAACTGGCATAAGGACTTGCTTGTATATCAGTAATTTATTGTGAATCGACAGGCTAGAATTCCTCCCGAGCAGCCAATACAAGTTTTTGTATCGTATCTCTAACTCCTCTCGTTTCTTCTTGACGTGAGCTTTCCAATGTAATTTCACGTCTAGGGTCATACCTAGATATTTGGCCGTATTGACATACGGGATCTGCTGATTATTTAAAAGCACTGGATGGTAGCGCGGATTTTTATTTGTGAAATCAATATGAACCGATTTTGACTCATTTAATTTGATTCGCCATTTTTGTGTCCAGTTGTGAACTTTTGTGATGGCAATTTGAGTTTTCTCAACTGCTTCTTTATGTGTGTTCCCAACAGACATTATGGCAGTGTCGTCAGCAAAAGTCGCAATTGTATTATTTTCTAATTTGGGAATATCACAAGTGTATAGTAGATACAGGACCGGACCTAAGACACTTCCTTGAGGTACCCCAGCTTTAATTTCCTTTAGATCAGAGTACGCATCTTCTTGTCTGATTCTAAACATTCGGTGAGAAATATATGACTCTAGTATTGCAGCATACTGCTTTGGCAACAATTTGTTGATCTTATACATTAAACCTTTATGCCAAACTTTATCGAAAGCTTGTGCAACGTCCAGAAATACTGTTGAGCACACTTTCTTTTCTTCTAAAGCTTTTTCTATAATATTTGTGATTCGATGCACTTGGTCTATGGTAGAGTGTTTCTCTCTAAATCCAAACTGATGTTGCGGTATCAAGCCTTTTTCATCCAGTATGGGTTTTAATCGTTTGAGCAAAAGCTTTTCAAATAATTTAGACATAACTGGCAATAATGAAATCGGCCTGTATGATGTCGTTTCATGAGTACGACTCCAACTAGATAAGAAGAATTTTTGAACAACACCTAAACTTGTCATTTATTGTCAACATATTTAGAATATCGAAAAAAAAAAAATATTTCAGAGACAGTTTGTTTGTTACGTTGCTTAACTTGTTTGCAAAGAATGCTACCCAGAACGGGGACATCGACCTCTTTCGGCATTTATTATCTAATCTGTTTTCGTGTCAAAATTCATATCATCGCGATTGGCAGCCGGGGTTCTAGAGAGGTAGAGCATGTAGACCTCCGCCTTCTCGCGGCACGTGGGACGTTTTTTTTTTTCATATATAGACAGGCGGTGCGTGCAGCGGCCCGCGTCAACGCACGCGCAAAAATAAACATATGACAATATACGATGTTGTTCATAGAGATGCGAGACGGGAAGTGTGGCGGTGCCCGCCGCTGCGCCCGCGGCGACTCCTCTAGCGTGCAGCGAAGCACGCAGCGGCATCGCTGCGGCGCACGCGGGGCAAAACTCGAACTTATTTAGAAGAACCCCATGCTGTAGTCTGTTGAGAAAACCTCGACAAGCAGTTCATTCCACAGCTTGATAGTACGCGTGAGAAAACTGCTCTGGAACCGCACAGTACGCGACCACTTAGGCTCCAATGTGTGAAGATGAATTCCCTGACAATGGCGAGCGATGCGACTGTAGGAGGCCGTGGGCATCATGTCAAACAACTCCTCTGAACACTGACGATAGGCTCCAATGTGTTTACAGTGAAATCTTAATTACGCTGAATTCCGACCACTTATCTTCGCTTCGGCATAGTGTTTAAATGATTAGAGTAGAATAAATTATAGCCAATTGGAACGCGTATAACGACGCAGTGAACCGGCACGGTATGTGGCATTTAAAAATATATAGTACGCGGTATATGGACTAACTGATTTCTGGCATCTATTTATGCTATCAAGCTATCCTCAGCATTCGTCGTAGTCGTCAACCCTTACTCATCCCACAGCGCGGATGTCTCCTCCATCGAAGGTGTTTAGAGCATACTCCACCGCGCTGCCCAATTCCGCTTTGGCGGAGGCCAGTGTTTTTAAGCCGTCCAAAGGCAAAAGGTCCAAAGAATGTCACATAATGACAACAGAGGAACCGACGGATCAACATTCCCTCCGAAATATGGTGGAGCTAAAGAAACCCATCGATGGACAGGCTACGGTCGACGTTGCTTAACTTGTGTGATAGACGGACACGCACAACGATGCCATCGAGCTCCTCATGTGATATAACAACACTCACTCTCATGGCAATAAGGACTTGCGGGATCATAAGGCTAAGTTCATGTGACCGCGCGGACCGCGCTGTACTACTGATCGCGCGGTACAAGATCAAAGTAAACGGTGATTATGCACAGGCTCATGAACTTGGCCTAACTCCTTCCTTCTTGGTGACCTCACTCACTCATTGGAATACAAAATCGACAAGGGAAATGTTATTTGGCCACGGTCTTTTGTGAGGTGGTGGTATTTCGCCAGTCGGGCAGCTTACAATTAATAATGGATAAACCGGTGGAATTGAAAATGACATGAATGTAGGGTGAACGTTCGAATTGTTGGCATCTCTCCAATTGTTATTCTATTGTTTGGTACAGTCGACTTATATATTAAGTACTCAATTACGTAGGTCAGTTACGCTATTTTGTTATGACCATGTATGACTCAATTGAGCAAATACCTACCTACCCAATTGTGAGTGCATCGTACAATTTACAACGTATCACAAGCTCGTATCAGTAAAAAACCCGTGACACAATATCAGATAATCCTTTGATTTTGGTGAAACATGCACCATTATCCTAAGTTGTTTTTTTTTTAAACCGACTTATAGTTGTAGAGACATGCGTTGACAAACATACATACATGCACTTATGAAATTTGGCACACAAGTTTAGAAGCTGGTGTAGACTAACATATGAAAAACTGTACAAGTCTGGCAATATTACATACATACAGGTCGAATAGATAACCGTCTTTTTTCGAAGTCGGTTAAAAAGAAAATAAACTAACAACAGAAAGCATTAAGTGGGTGAATGCAGAAGCATGAACTTTGAATACATGTCATTATTAAATTCGGAGAGCACTTACACTTAAACTTATCCAGTTATCGTGCGACATTGAAAGTAATCGTAATCATGTGTAATTGACAGAACAAAAACATCGGGTGCGAGCGAGACAACCGATTTTTGAAGGTCTTTTCATGGCCTCAAGTCATAAGCTTATTTAAAAAATCTTCTATAGATTTTACACTACTAATTTGACGTTATTATATTAATTAAAATAAATGTAAAAAGTTTGGCACATGTGGCATCGTTCCCAAGATGCTAGCAGCATTACCTCAAGCTATTCCTTGCCCAAAGGATCAGTTTAGCCATCCAGCCCGCTAAACTGATCCTTTGGGCGAGGAATGTGCCAGATAGGTCACCAGTTACGTCGATTAATCTTTTTCCTACTTCTATTGCAAAGGTTTTTGTGCTGAGATCCCATGGACCAAGTGTTTCGACCCCGAATGGAACAAGTGAGTATTCGGAACCGATAACACTATATTTAGATCAAAAGTTAAAATTAGGCGACGTGCCTGCATCTGTAAAAAATATTTTCAAAAAGCCATTATACTCGTGGTAAAGTCGAAATTTTGGGAAATTGCTTTAAAACCAAAGCTATACCTGCATATGTATATGAGTGAATAAAAAAGTCATGCACCTATACTATAGCAAAAAAAAACTTTTTATGATTGATCACAGAACAATCATGTATAGGCAACACAACTAAACCCCGCTATTTCTTAATACTTTGCACCACACAGCAGTTGCCGGGTGCAATGTCGTCCGCTCATACGCACCATCGCTAATTATTATTATCGAGCCATGTGTGACTGCTTAATGCGCCAGCGTCCATTTCGGAACGGTAATTTGAGTACACGAGCCAGTCACTTCACCGAAGAAGCGATGTTGCTGCCATCTCAAGACAATACTGAATTTTCGTCAGGATTAATTCGCCATTTCAACAAGTGACTCCCACTTTCACCATTACACATGTTTAGGGTTGCCATCCGCGCGTGTTTCCCCGGATTTGTCCTAGTTTGGAGGGCGACCGGGGCGTCCAGGTGGGGTTTCATTTGTAGTCCAGGGTTAAAAATTTTAAATTATTACCGCCCGCTCCACGCTGCGAATCGTCTTGTCACAGAAAAAAAATAGTACTAGTACTAAAAACACTGATGACATGTCCGGGTTTTAAGATTAAAAATTTGGAGTTTTACGCATCTTGCCCTGGTTGCTAGCGTTTTGAGATGACAACCCTATATATTGAGATTCTTTGTCTCTTACTATATTCACGGTCAATATAAACACATTGCGACGTCAAAAATATTCCTGGGCATATTACACAGTGCCATCTAGTGTCAGACTAAGTAAAGCGTGTACCTACTATGAGTGATATAATACTTAAATCCTTTTTTTTTTTTGTAAAAATATGCATAAAATACATAGAAAATACCTAGACCAAGACAAACAGACATGTTCATGCACACAAGAATTTATCTGGTGCGGGGATCGAATCCGTGACATCGGAGTCAAAGTGGCTATTGCCATTCGACCACCGAGTTCGACAATGATTTCCAAAATAAATAAGAGTGACGTTATTCTGTAGACAAGTCCTCCACGTGTTGAAATGCTGAATAAACTCGGTGTTAATGAGTCAATAAGTCGGAAGTTTTCCTCTTTAATTTAAGAGAACATATAGGCGACGGTCTACTGATCGCTTTTTAACAATTTTACCCTCTACGTGTAAAACGTAGAGAAATGGCGCACCCCAGCCACTCCATACAAAAATCGCATCATTCACTATTACATAAACAATGATGTCTGTACAGAGAGAGAATGAGCGTGTGTGCGTGCGGCGTCATACAACTGTTTTTTTTATATGAGAGGGGGGCAAACGAGCATGTGGGTCACCTGGTGGAAAGCAATCACCACCGCCCATGGAGATCAGCAACACCAAAGGGTTGCCGATCCGTTGCCAGCTTTTACAGCCTGGAACAGTTGTTCCACTTTCGTCTCAGAGGGGAGGTGAGGTCGATACGAGTGTGCGGCAGGGAGTGGTCATACTGTAATAACACTTACACTCTTTTTGGCCCGAACTTGGTGAACGCGGTTGTACTTCTAAACAAAATTACATAATTAAATGTATTAAATAAAGTTCATAAAATATAATAGATATTGATTCCTAATAGAGATAGTGCATAATGGTGCAAGAAATCATTTGAGTGCTGAAAATTAATAGAATCTTTGGTTAAGTGTTTTGAACCAGGGCTGTTGGGTCATTCTAAGTAAAAGAAAAATTGCACTATCGGTTTTACTGTTGACTAAATGAGCGTGTGTGCGTGCGGCGTCATACAACTGTTTTTTTATATGAGAGGGGGGCAAACGAGCATGTGGGTCACCTGGTGGAAAGCAATCACCACCGCCCATGGAGATCAGCAACACCAAAGGGTTGCCGATCCGTTGCCAGCTTTTACAGCCTGGAACAGTTGTTCCACTTTCGTCTCAGAGGGGAGGTGAGGTCGATACGAGTGTGCGGCAGGGAGTGGTCATACTGTAATAACACTTATACTCTTTTTGGCCCGAACTTGGTGAACGCGGTTGTACTTCTAAACAAAATTACATAATTAAATGTATTAAATAAAGTTCTTAAAATATAATAGATATTGATTCCTAATAGAGATAGTGCATAATGGTGCAAGAAATCATTTGAGTGCTGAAAATTAATAGAATCTTTGGTTAAGTGTTTTGAACCAGGGCTGTCGGGTCATTCTAAGTAGAAGAAAAATTGCACTATCGGTTTTACTGTTGACTAATTACAAACAATGGAGGAACAAGACGATTTCTGACGATTTTTTTTTCCTGAAGCCGGGAATAAAATAAAGAAATAATACTAAGACGGGCTCTAAAGGATATTGATTCCAGAGCCGTAAAGCTATTTGGTAAAAAAAAATATTACATTATACTGTGCCAGTAGTGGTTACGAATCTGGAATCTGGGCTCTTACCGTCGAAGCTGAAGCCGATTACCATTGGATTTTATGACTGCGAAAATAAAACCTTACCTTAGATTGGTGGTAATTGTGTTAAGCTTAGTTGGTAGAGACCCTAGAGTTTAACCGACTAAGCTGAAGAAGTTCGTTATTAACTTTAACCTTAGACTTATTTTTGCAATCAAAATAATTGATCTTAATCGGCTGCAGCTTCGGCTGTAGGGTCCCAGGAAGTAAGTTAGTTATCCCCCGCAGGGGTAAAACAGGGATTCTGTTTGAGTAATAATATAAGAAATGATAACAAATTAGTTTAGACCAATAACATCTAGGGAAGGGGTAACATATCAGGTCATACGAGTAACAACTTCGAAAAGTTTAGGAGACGTTAACGTGGAGTACACACTCCTTACTCCTACTAATTTATTCTGATTAAATTCGTTGTGAGTTCCAAGGCAGCCGTAGTTTTACCCCCGGGACTGCAATGAACTTCACTGTTCATTGCCTGTTTAGGTGGTCGCCGCTGTTAATCCTGGCTACACAGGAGACACAGTGGTGGGAGTGTGCGGTGGGCCCCCGTCCCCTACAGTACACACACATACTATTATGATTCTCCCAAGGAGCCATTTAAAAATTCTAATTAAACAAATCCACAAATAAAACAAGTCATTTCGACCGTAACTTAATAAATTTACGGTCGACAATATAATGAGCATTTCCTAGAAAAGACAGACCATTCCATTTCACGGTGCATCCCAAAAAAACTAACAAAAAATATAACAAATTACATTGCCGCTGTCAAACATGTATATTTTTTTATATTACTCTTAACGTTATTGGAATAGGGTCGAAAATTGAATTACTTGGATATTATTAAGGGAATAAAATGTTGTACAACAAAATTTCCTTGCCAACTTTTTTTTGTGATGCTGCAAGGGCGTTACTTGTCCTTCTGAAAAGAAACTTCGGTCATTGTGTGAGTTAATGAGTAATGATTTGCCGAGTGACATCCCTATGACCTTATTGAAAGTGAATAAGAGTTATTTTTAATGCGTTCTGGTGAGGTAAAAGCGGTCAACTGTAGGGGCTTACTTAATACCTGAACGGAATTATAAATTGTATAAGAAATAATTTAATGTTTGTGTAAAAGTGATGAATTGGAATAAATACTTCCTGTTAGAAATATTGGGTATTCACTACGTTGAATTAAAACTAAAAATGTACTTAATGTGATTTCTTTCCTTCTAAATCCTTTTGATGCAGTGGAAGAGGTAACGGAGAAATTTATTATTTATATCAGACTTTTGCGAAACCAACCACAAGTCAACCATTTGTGTGCATGAACATGTCTGTTTGTCTTGGTCTGGGTGTTTTCTATGTATACTGTATGTATTTATTTTAAAAAATGTATTTAAGTATAATATCAGTTATCTAGTACCCATAGTACAAGCTTTGCTTAGTTTGGGACTAGATGGCCGTGTGTAGTTTGTCCAGGAGTATTTATTTATTTAATACAATTTCTTTAAAAAATGTACTTGATATTATTCTTATTATATACCGTCTATACCTACATAGACTACATAGACGGACTTATCCCTAATCTTTATATTTTTGTCTGTATTTTTTTGCTCTTTAACATTCTATATTTTTAAGAATTTACATATTGTTATTTCATTAAAGAACTTACAAACAAAAAGTCGGAAAGAAATGATATTGTACAGAGGATATGGTTTTATATAGTCATTCGATACAATAATGAGATCATTGTTTCTGGAAACTTCCTTCAACGGGCCGTCATCACGAACGGAACTCAAGGTCATACTATCAACATGCTATAAAGAAGTACAATAAAACTGTTAGCACACATAGCGAGTCCCATGGCTTTGTTTGAGCTTACATTGACTGCTTACAGGCAAATTAATAGATTCAAATGTATATTTTCCTTAAAAGGCTGGTGACGGCTCGGCGACAACTTGGTGTCGCTGTCTCTATGGGCGGTGGAGATTGCTTTTCACCAGGCGACCCACATGCTCGTTTGCCCCCCTCTTATAAAATGTATCAGAAACAGGTTGAACAATTTTTTTAAAATTACAAAAAACAAAAGTTCATAAAAAATTGTTCGCCTGCGTTTACTTATTTCTATAATAAAAAGAATCATATATAATTCTTAATACAATCGTAATAATCTAACATAAGTTAATATAATCGTAACATATTATGTGTACAAAGTTTCATGATGAGCGGTTGAATTAGTTTCGGCGTGAAATTATTGAAAGTAACAAACAAACACACGTTGACATTTATAAAAGTAAGTAGGGATTGTAAAAACGGCGAAAATGCTACATGGGCGAAGCTGGGGCGGCTCGTTAGTATATAATATGTACCTACAATATTTTCCTGATGGGCAATCATAAATAAAATCAACATATTTTCTACATTTATAAAAATCATTGATTTGCGATTTCATTTTAATTTTCGCCAACAGCTCAGCCATTTTAATTTCTATAGCTTTAAGTAATGTATGAATTTGAATGAACGAATGAATTAATGAAATATTTATTGGCTTATTATTTAATTGGTTAAATATAGATTTATTTAGACGTTTGCATTGTCATTATGTGCGTAATGAAGGCGAATCTAATGAGACATCAATATAATTCATCAAATCGATTCAGCCATAAGCAGTGTGATGGAGTACGCTCTAAACCTAGGTGGAATATGGGTTGTTGTGGTGGTTCAGCCTTCATTCATTACAAGGATATTAGGCCCAGGACATACTACAATGCATAAAAAGATACTGGCCAAATACATAACTCTTCTTTTGACAATCGCCGCTGGCGCCTAATTAACATCGGTTATTGAATAAAATATAGTTGGAACCCGTGTTCGAACTAAGAATTCAATTTCATAACGACACTAATATACTAAATAACACTATAAATCAAATATCAAAATAGTCAGAATAAATGAACAATTCGGCGACGCTACTTAACCCCGTCGCTTTTCCCGCCAAAATGCAACATCTTATATAGACAATAAAAACAAGATTACCACAAAAACTTTCAATGACGAATCGAATTTCTAATCGATCGTAGTGTTCACAATCGAATGATAGACAATTCGAATTCCAACGAATGACGTTTGTGTTCAAGTTTAAAATGAGAATTGGTTCCTCGACTCGGGTTATAGCCTGCGTCGTAAAAGTCAATATTGCATTCAGCTTGACCGTAAGTTTAGTGTCATTGTAAAAGACCTTTTATTTTAGTCGCGAACTTCAATGTTTATGAATTGTAAAACATTAAGTATGTTAGATCCTTGGCATGACAACTATTTAGATTAAATAGTACCTACTTATTTATGCACGTTGCCAACATGGTTTTGCCAAAGTATTCTATTCTTTTTGCTACCTTGCAATCGCCCATTTATCTTCGTTTTTTTCCGTCCTAAAGTTTTGTCTGGTAGTGAACTCATACTAGCCCTTGTATTGTCCCTTTATATTTAGATTATAATCCTTTTATAATCCTTCATTTTAAATTGCAATTGATTAAGAATCATAAAAAAATATCAATTGTATACTAATATTATAAAGCTGAAGTTTATTTGGTTGGTTGAATGCGCGAATTAATCTCAGTTACCATTTTAATTTTATATAAAAAAAAAAATTCTCGTTATTACTTCATTTATATAAGAAGCTTATAGATTATAACATCATGCCGCGACACGAATATTGTAGTAAAACAATCACGCCAACAATCATCCCACATGGAAGAAGCTATGGCTAGGGCGAATCACTAATCTATACTATTAATTAATATTATAAAGAGGTAAAGTTTGTGTGTTTGTGAGGTTGTAGGGGGTAATCTCTGATATTGAACCGATTTAAAAACTCTTGTACCAATGCCAATAGAAAGCCACGTTAAATTACTTTTTCGTTGATTTTCGTTGATTACTTTTTCGTAAAAATGTTTACCGCCTAATGAAGTGGGCACGGTCAGCTAAGCTAGTTCATCATAAAATTACTAGGTAATCATAGAGCATAATGAACAATTTTGTCTTCACGGCCCCAATATTTTTTGACGAGATAACGTCATATAAATCAATGAGCGTCGGCTGCACGCACGAAACAAGCGATAGAGAGGCACGTTTGGCATAAGCGTTCGACTTGTGACACCGACGTATCTATCTCTCTTCCACTCTTTCTCGGCCGATGTTTTCTTATGAAATTCGCAAGTAAACCGACTTTACAGACAATATTTTTTTTTTTATATTTCTATGTCATCGTTTTTTAAAACGTATACATTGTAGGGAACTTTCATTATAAAAACCGCATATTTTTAGTTGCACAGCGTATTTCGAAAACGCATTGTGTATGCTGCGTGTGCGCACAGAACAACACGAGCACATTAACATTCTCTGCTCTCGCGCAGGTTCTCATAGCGACCCGCACGCGGCCATACTTGTCTCCGAAACAGCCTTTGTGTTCTATGTAGGTATCTATATATCACTAAAATAATATTAAACGGATCTGATACCACACCAAATCCTACATTTCTTTATGTTGCGAGGGTAAAATGGCCATGGTAACCGCTTCACATCAGGCGGGCCGTATGCTTATCTTCCGCCCGACGTAGTATAAATAAAAAAATAAATTTGATGTGCAATAAGTATTTTTTTATGTGCAAAATAGGTTAGGTTAGGTTAGCAATGTGTTACTTACTGATACGTTAAATAGTATCCATTAAACACAGATTAAAGTTTTCGTACGTCTTATACGTTACTGATTTCAGCTTACAGTGTTAAACGGGGCTCCCCTCAATGGAAGGTGTTTAGAGCACACTCCACCACGCTATTCAAATGTGGGTTGGCGAAAGCCAGAGTTCTCAAGCCGCCTCAAGGCCACTGACTTGGTTTTACAACTGTCATCTAATGACAAAAGCCGGGGCGACGGCTTAATGTACCCTCCGAAGCACGAAGGAGCTCGAGATAAATAAATAAATCCATGGACAGGCTACAATCGACGTTGCTTAACTTACGTGTTCGATTAGACGGACACGCGCAATGACGCCATCGAGCTTCTCGTAATATAAAATAATCTAAGTCTTCGCTAAATTTAATTCAAATCGAACAGATTTGAATGAAATTTTTAAACAGTCGTTTAGTCGTGAAACTGTAATAAATAGACAGACACTTTCTAATTGATATATATAAGTGTGAATGTGAATTAGCATGGATGCCGATGCGGAAGATTGTTCATCTCAATCTAAACTACCTACATTCGTTTACATACATGTTATGATGGTGGCCTACTGCGAAGAAGCCAAAAAGAAATTTCTTTTTGGCCTTGGTTCTGTTTTGAATACTATCTTCCTTCAACCAGACCAATGAAACATGGAGAACAAATAAGAACCTAATTAAAAATATAATTATTATTTTGTTATTCCTATTAATAAGTTAATTAACCAAAACTACTTCTGCCTTGACAATGAATAATTCAATTCAACTCCATACAAAATAAACGATTGTTCTTTTCTGAGAACAAGTCTCTGTTTATTACTATTGCGACTCGCAACAACAAATTTAAAATAGGTTACTTTTATTGCTTTTCCCAAACAACCGGGCATTGTATTAAATACTAACTGACAAAAAATATAAATTAATTAGGCAAAAATAAGAAATTTACTGTGAGAAGTAAAAATTTAGAAAGTTAAAAAAGGAACTAAATAAACACAAACAAAGTAATTGGCACTATAAAAAAATCTAAAGCGTGTTCTGTTTTTGAACGCAAAACTGTTCGGTGAAATAGCGCTCCAAAACTCAGTTTTCGAACTGGCCACTCGTGACCCCGGTTGTCGCGTTTTACTGCGCGCCATAAAAAAGCAAAAAGCATTTTTGAAATATATTTTTTCTTAAAAAAGAATAAAGGGGTTATAAATATTTCTTTTTTTTTTGGACGCGACGGTCACCGTATTGAGAAATGGTCGTCGATATTTCGAACGAGAAAAGGATTCGTCCTTTATTTTGGATGCAACGGATACAAAAAGTGTCTTTTCGATAGCAGATTTAGTATCTTTTTTTTTAATTGAAGAATAGGTTGTATTTAAATTACAAATTAGATATTTATAAAGTTTTATTTTCCATCGAATATTTTACATTTTAAAACTTGGCTTGGATATATACCTACCTGCGATAATTTATTTTTATCTGACATTATAAGATTCGGGTGTCCTCAATTTGTAAAATGGACATGAATTTTCAAGAAACTATGTACGATATTTCAAATTAAATCTCGTAACACCCATAAGTAAATTTAATATTATGGAGGTTTAATGTAACGTAATACTCGCAAATAATCGATTTAAAAAAAGAAAGAGGCACTTTTTTCCTTCCCTTCGTTTCCTGTTCGCCTATTGATGTGACTTTTTAAATATGTTTTTTTTTCTTTTTATATTACTTAAATATTATTATTTTATTACGAACATTTACGAATTGAGATAATTAAAAGGCAGTCTTTTATAATTTCATTACAGACATGGACGTCATGGTATCACAACTTTTTGTCAAGCAGGTGCATTGTCCACTCTCCGATGCCCGAGAATTTTTATTAGAGTTCCAATGGGAAAAAAGTTCAAATGGCACTAAAATTGCAGTACTAGGCAATAAATATAGAACATTCCTAACGTAGTATAAAAAACAAACATCATGCTCTAATTGTAGCTTCTATCGCATAAATAACCGATGAATTACATAATCGAAACATTTTTTAACCGAAGCGAAGCAAACAAGGTCCTTTAAAATCCGCATTTTCATAATCGATTTGGGGAGATAAAATACACTTAATATAGGTACAATCAACCACCCACCTCTGGAATGCGTCACGCTTGTATACATAATTATAGATACGATAAAAACGTTTATCCTAGTGAATGTATTGCTTAGCTGGGTACCTAGGTATTTGCTTGTAAATATGCTTTGGCCCTAAGATGATGGCGGGCAATGTTAAATTTACAGGTATAGTCTACTATACTAAATACATTGTAGATGTGTAAAATGTATGGGCAAGTACTGTATCTGCGTTGTCTTGTTAAGCTATGTATTTGCTATATCAGCAGTATTATTCGAGGGGGCACAGTTCAATTAAAATTTATTATGATACAATTATCGCATTTGTTCAACCATTTACTATCACTACTACAAGAACTAGTACTATTACCAGTACACTTCTTAGTAATGATATATATGATATATATATATATTACACCGGGAGTTTTTCCGCATCTTGTCCTGGTTGCGTGTTTAGGTATAGATAACAACCCTAGTGAGCCAATGACACAAGGACTCGAGCAAGAGTGTATCTAAATGCTAAACAAGCATACAGATTTTGTAGACAGCACGAAAAATGAGAAAGAATTAACGATGTTTGCTTCTTAAATTCGTAGTTTTCTTCTTAATCTTAAACTATCACGTATCACGAATAAAAACGCGACAGAATGCAATATTTTGCGTCGGTAAACCTTTTAAACACAGATATCAACTACCCTTGCTAAGGTAACTAACACCGATGACATTCCCGCCAAAATTCGAATCTAGTTTGAACTTAGGTAGGTATAACACTATTTCGTGTAAATTTCATAGTTTCCAAGATTCCAATTCCATATTTCGTTATACCTATTAAGGCCTCCTATCCGTCAGCGTCGACATTAGAGGCTACTTATGTAGTACTTTTCTCAATACTCTTTAATCCCCATTCGCCTGAATATTTAAAATACAAATTTCAATACCTCTGCGACTCTCATAATCTTCAACTTCTGTATAAAAACAACGTTTACTATCAATCCCACTTTTTCGTTCGGGCTTCATGTCTTATTCTTTTACCTTACAAGCTTCACGACTTTGGAATGCGCTACCTAAATAGGTAATGTATTAGAAAATCTCCGTTTTGTTTTCAAAAAGAACTTGCGTGCCTATCTTTTTAATACTTTATCTGAGCAGTAATCATCATCAGTATATTATATAGTGTAATATATGTATTATGTATGCATCGGTAGTTTATTTATGTACATGTATATTGGATTAATTTATGTATGTGTATTGTGTATATTATGTTTGTAGTAATAGGATTCACCCATAATTTAACCGCATTCGTAATTTTCTCCACTCCCAATGGAAGAGCGATACTTTTTTACTATTCTGTGCAGGCAGTTATTATTTATTATGAATCAGCTTACGGCTCTGGAGTCCACGTCCTTCAGAGCCTGTGTTTGTATTATTTCTTTAGTTTATTCCAACCTTCTGGAACATTCCGAAACATATCGTCAGACTTAGTTACAGTTTTACGGATGAGTCTTTTTAATCAAAGACTCTACGAATTAGAAGAAGCACTTAACCGCGCTCAAGTTCCCGCCAAAAAATCTTTCGCCGATTTTTGGGTTTATGTGGTTTATTAATTTTTTTAGAAACTAGCTTTTGCACTTTACATTGCTCGCGTGAATTTATTATAATGAGATAAAAATAATCATATAATGTTAATCTAAATAAAAAAATTGGTAAATAAAAATTGTAAAATTACTAATGATTGGCCATTCGTAAATTCTTCTGCTGCCCAAAGATGAATATGCTTTAATTAGCGTTATGTAAGGTATTTAATTTTTAAATATGGAGATTGTGAACTGTTTTTTACCCTACTATTAAAGAATATGATATAATATTATAATAATTAATAATAAAACCGAGTGTGCTTTAGACCACACGACTGAAGTAAAACTTATTTAGCTCTACTAATTTATATTCCTCTCAACTTCCGTTCGTCTCGCCCGATCACACTTTTCGTAACGCTCTCGTCACTCATTCAGCAGCTTACTTACTCACTCCCCAAGTCAAGCATGCGTAAAGAAGTTTTACTTCAAAAATATAGGTATATAAAACTGGTGACTCTTCCTGCCTATTTCAGGTGCAAAGGATGGCCGCCATCTTTATACAGTGTGGGGTAGTGGCGCCTGTTTTAGACACCTTGAACCAGTGGATTTACCATTTATGTTATATTCGAGTTTGACTGTTATTTTATTATACCAATGTTGTTTAATCGCTCTATCTGATTTCAAATTAATAATCGAAATGTACATGTTTGTTGTGTGTCAAAACATACAGGCTATTTATTATAGCTGTTATCCTGATAGTGCGTGCCAGCGTTGCCAGAAGTCCCGATTTTGGCGGGACGTCCCGCTTTTTTTAACTAAAATGTAATGTGCCGCACGGGACATGTGGTGTCCCGCTGTTGGCGGTGGATGCCAAAAAATATGATTTCGTCAATTGAAATTAATAGACGCTATGCCAGAGTTTTAAACTTTGGAAAAATGACAGTAATTTAAAAGTTTATATTTTTGATCTTTCGATTACGTACAACTCATGCCAAAAACATTATTCATTATTATCCATTCATTCTATAAAAAAATATATCTAATGAATATGTACTTTTTATTACAATTACACTTGTTACAAACATATCCCACTTTTTTTACTTTTAAAAGTTTAAAATCCCGCTTTAATCTAAGATAAATATGGCAACGCTGGTGTTCAATATGTCGATGAACTTTCCAATTCATAAAATAACATTACTCTTCTTTCTTTGGTAGTTCAATAAGAAATCTTTCCTAGCTATCTCGTCTACCTAACTAGACATAGACAAGACAGAAGTATTATTCAAATTGTAATTTTGTTTTCTTTTTGTTACATACGCGTAGGTATCAAATTTATTTTTTATCATGCAAAATTGAAAGTTTGAAATGTTGCGACTCTATCACGCGTAAACGGACAAAGTTGGACGAAATTTGGAACACAGGTTATGTTTTAGATTAACAATAAATGATTATTTTTGGAAAATAATAACATGAGCCATAAAAAATATTAAATGAGCCACAGAAAAACTAGGTTAGGTTAGGATTGGTATGTTTTATATCAACTTTAGTCGCCAAGTCAGTATAATTGTCGGCCAGTTTTAGAATATTAAATGCTCAGATTACTATCCATTATTTTTATCCCATTATTAGTAAATTCACATAAACATAAGTAAACCACATAAGCCCAAAATCCCGCGAAAGATTTGAACATTTTGTTTTTATTTTTTAATTTTTTCGACCTCTGAACTGAAGACAGTGTATTTTTTTTTAATCTAGGTACAGACCTGCCTGAGGTAGGTATTTATCTTTTAGAAATCGAATACCTACTGAATAGTTGTCTCTATTTCGTATGTATTACTTTCAACCAATCCTTAAAAAATAGGCAATGTTTGCTAGGTTATACCGACTTCAGTAAATAGTTTCGTTCCGAGTGGTTTGAGGTTCGTTGGCGTATGAGTAGGTATGTAATATGTTTACACATTTATTCGGCAAACTTTACCGGTTTGTTTTTTCGCCTTGGTTATTGTATCTATACGTCCATAAAGTTCTTTGGAATGCTGTTTCCAGCGTGAAGTCCATCTTCCAACAGCCGATAACGTATTAATTACGTTATAATTTACACGACACACTTCCCTCTGATAAGAAGACCGACGGCGCCGCACGCACATAAACCAGCGGATGTGATCACGCCTGTAACTTGTAAATACAATGTGTGTACGGCCTAACACACAAAAATACACAGACATCGTGGTAGCGAAATACCGGGCCACCGACCCCCGTGATGGGTCATAATTAATCGGAACATACCTAAACACTGTGAGCATCGCGCTGTCCACGCGACTCCAAACACGTTCGAAATGCACAACGTTTAACACAACACGCACGTTACATACTTGTTATCACACACTGCTTGTTGCACTCGCGATGCGCGTTTACACTGGTCATTATTATCGAAGTTTTGGACGCAGCAGCGATGATGACTACCGGCCGAACGCCGCGGTTCTACTGCACACAACAATGGCTCGGCGCGCGCGAGAACGAGCCGGCACGCACACTATAGCCGTTTCACTCACACTAGTGATGGCGTGCACCGACGTCCGAATATAAAAAACCAACGATCGGTATGCAGACGTTCGGTTTGAGCAGGTCCTCGGCTTGACGCTGTTTTCGTCTGCGGTTCGGGGATACCAACTGTGGGATAAAATTGTCCCATCATTTATTTTATTATGCGTGTGAGATGTCGGCTTTATGTTATTTATTATGACTTAGTAAATTATGAACAATGAAAATTTATTCATTAAAATTACAACATTTTTTTTGCATTTACGTATAATATTAGGATTACATGCATAATACTAAGTTAGTACTAAAATAAAATATATGAAAAATATTTGTGGTATGCGAAATATTATCGATAAACCAAACATCTACCTACCTGCTTGTGTATTTTATCTACCAAAATTACTATCAGTTTTTATCAAAATGATAACAGAACTCATAATCTGCTATATTGCAACTATGTATCTAGTTATTTATTATATGAGCCATTGCATAGTAAAATGAGTTGACAGTATGTACATACAATGAAGCGGTAGGGAACTGACTCTGTTCGTTATCAAAGCATTGTGAGGTCAAGAAGTCTAACTTAGATAGGTAGTTTTTGTCATCTAATCCTCATACTGTACTAAATGCGTTAATTTTATGTTTACAGTTAGTTTATTAACTGCAAATAAGTAAACATTTTTAAGAAAATCTAAACTTTTCTTCAGACGTAAACTTTGGACCATAATCCAAAATAAAACAAAACTGAATTTTACAGGAGAAACAAAAAGCTGATTGAGGCTGACATATTTTTTTTTTATTGAAAATGTTATTTTCGTTAAATTGAATAGGACTGATTTGGTTGATAATAAATAAAGATAAAGACAACAATTCCGTATTAGTTATTAAGAATAAATTAAATGCAATGAATTCAACATATTATTATGATTTGATAACATATAAGCCTTTTTATATATGGTTGTAAGTTGTTTTATAGAATTTCGATTCACATAAAAAATTTCATATTCTCATTTCATAGACTAATTAATACACAGATCGATTCGTTTTCCGATGGGTTCGCAGTTCTATCCTAACCTACTTTTCTGATTCTGATCGGGAACGCCAAAATATATGCAATACTTTTTTTTTATTTATGGTCTCTACCGACTCTTCTTCTTTTTTTCTTTACTAAATCTTTGTATCTTAGATATTTCTTAAAAATAGACACATAATTATGTTTTCTTATGTATCTTATAGCCTCCATCATCATCACACATATAGTCATATCTTTATCAAAAATATATGTCTTATATATGTGAGTTCATTCCCCTGGTTAGGCAAGACTTTAAAAAAATATTTGCATGCAGTTTTAATTACTTTAAAAAAAATATTGTACTTTTATTTTCTCCTCTTCGTCCATAAAGTTCTTTGGACTGTGGTGGAACAAATATATATAATCGATAGTAAATAGAAAACGTATTCTTTTTGGGAGAAATGATGTAATGGCAACATTAAAAACAAAAGAACGGCAGTCAGCGAACCTTGAGTGGGCAGGCGATACGATTCGAGCCTGCGCCCGAGTCAGCGCGCCATGTTGCCGGCGGCGAGAACGAGACACCTTTCTATAATCTTCTAGGCTTCTCACTTGCACGCTTGTTAGCGTTATTGCGTGCCGTAACTATACTCGTCAGCGACTATACCACACACCCACACGCATGCATTGTTACACAAAATTTATAACGAGCAAGTCAGATTTTCGTCTTAGCATTCGGACACTCCTAAATTCTCTGCGGAAGGATTTTGCCTTTTTATTTTGTCTTGCCTCTGGCGATATAAAAATAAAATTAAAATAGTTTGTTTTGCGTGGTTCGAGCTGTTATTTTGGCAACACTGATAGTGTTTGGATTGTTTTGTGAATGGACGTATCGTGCCGTATAGTAAATTTGTCAATTTTGTAGAGTATAATATATTTACCTACCTACTTAACACTAGAGTGCATACCTATATTAAAAGGTGTAAGTGTATGTATTGGGTCCTTAAGAACATAATACGTTTTTTAAGAACATTTGACATTAATAAAAATAGTAATTAATATTTACCATGAATTAACTCGTACATAATTCAAATTAGAAAAGTAATGAAACTGAAAAATATTAATACGATAAAAAATGAAATTAAAACTAGAAATTATGAAACAGAATAGATGCCTAGGTCGTTATTAAGATAGTCTTTTTTTAATATACAATAAAAACGTTTATAAAAGTCTTTGTCAGTTTTGAGAAACAATAAGCGGAAATAGATTTACTTCATGTTATTTTACCTAATAAAGTGTTAATAAGATCATGTAATTCTTAAACTCTGCTGAAGTGAGGTAGGGTACAGCGTATTAGTAAGTTGCCTGACTGGGAAAGTACCTCCACCTCACAGAATACCGCAGCTAAATAACAATTCCCTTGAGGGTTGTGTTCCTATGAGTGAGTGAGGTCATTAGAAATGAAGGAGTTCCTGCTTTGACTGTGGGGGTAGCGGCGCGCGAGCGATATTTTATGTTGCGAGCGTTAATCGGTTATGGCTTCACATCAGGCGGGCTGTATGCTGGTATGCCATCCGATGTAGTTAGTATATAGAAAAAAATAACACCTTGAAAAAAACTTGTAACGAAGTAGATACTATCTTTTTGTAACTTTTCTTTCAACGTTTGTAAATTAGGCCACCTAATTCCAAACACTGGACTTTTACTTTCTGGACTGTTACGACAACTTCATAAATAACACCGAATGATATTTGTTACTCCTGTTATGGGTACTAGACAACTGATAAACATACGTAAATACATTTTTTTTGTAAATACATACTTATGATACATAGAAAACACCCAGTATAAGACAAACAGACATGTTCATGCACACAAACGTTTGTCCTATGTGGGAATCGAATCCACGAGCGTTGGTGTCGAAGCCGCGTCATTGACCGCTATGCCACCAAGCTCGTCAAAGAAATTGAATAGAGTCGCTTATTCATTGGTATGAATAAGCATTCTATTCAGTTATCGAATCGCAATAAGAGTTGGTGGTTAGGGGGCTGTACGTAGTACTTTTGCTTATACTGTGCTACTACTCAGATTTCTTTCGTGATACTCGTAAATTACTTCAGGTACCTATCTACCGACTTAACTACTTGTTCGAGTCTCATCCCAATTCCGCAAATTTCAATGAATTACGTGCTCTAAAAGGGCTGCAGGATGCTTGGTACTAGAGAATGCAATCTCGTTCTCGCGAGATCTCGACTTTTTTTTTGCGAGATTGATCTCGGCCGAATAATGAGCGAGATCTCGCGAGTTTAACGAGAGTCACTCTGATTCGCTTGTTGTGTCTTGCGTTGCGGTACTTGCGGTGTTTGTTTGTTTACTAGTAATAGTTGTCAACGTGATTGAGTCGATTGCGTTCGAGTATTTTTGTCGTTAATTAGGCAAAAAATAAAATGTTTCTTATGTGATTTACGGCTGGTTTTGTGCTTCTTAAGGAGCTATTTCCAAAATATTTTGTAATAAAGGTGTGTGATGTGAACTGAACAAGCCTTTAATTAGTTGGTATATTTTGTTAAGTTTTCTTCAATTGATAATAATATCTCAGTTTAATAGTCAACTCAACTCAACTCAACTTAATTAATGAGTTTTATTTTAGTTGTTGACTTCTTGTTGTTTTGGTATAAATAATTTACATACAACTTATATTTATAACTTAAAAAGAAAAGAACTATTTTATTATTAAAATACTTTTATTTGATATTAGTTGAAAAGACTGACGTATCTACTCAAATAAGAAATGAAATAAACCTCAGTTTATACCAGTATATCTACCAATTTAGTACGTTTTTCAATAAATTTTGGGGTGTAAGTGGTTCATCAAGATCTTTGAACCAAAGCCAACTTCACCTGCACGTGGTGCACCCTGCTGACTGACAAACGAAGCTCTGGCGAAAAGAGAGGTAGGGAGCGTAATTGTAAGCTATCCGACTGGGGAATGTACCTCCACCTCACAGAATACCGCAGCCAAATAACAATTCCCTTGAGGGTTGTTGTGTTCCTGCGAGTGCGTGAGGTCACCAGAAAGAAAGGAAGGAGATGCTGCTTTGGCAGTGGGGGTGGCGGCGCGCGAGAAATATTTTATGTTGCAAGCGTTAATATGGCTACGGTAACCGCTTCACATCAGGCGGGCCATATGCTTGTCTGCCACCCAACGTAGTATAAAAAAAAAAGGAAATTGATTGATTCAGGTGTTATTTTGCGGAAATCAAATTTACAGGCAATTTGATCTACACTACTTTGCGTGCTTCCGCCACCAATTAGTACTGCCGGCCGGCACCCGCCCACTACCGTTAGTAGTTGCATGCGACTGCCGTGGCTGCTTTGGTCGTCTCGGCGAATCTCCAACATCTGAAACAGAAGATACATGCGACCGCCGCTGCCCCGACTGCCGTGGTCGTCTCTGCGACACGTGTTTCGCCTCTACGCGTGGCATCGTCAGGCGATCTGTGGATTGTGAATGTTCTTCATAAACTCTCGAGATCTCGCCTGAGTCCCAATCTCGCGAGATTGCATTCCCTACTTGGTACGATAACTTTACATACAGGCGTAAGTAGAGGCAGTCCCTGAGAGCTGAAAGGTAAAGGGAAGACAAATAGTTTTATAGCTTTTGGAAGTAAAACTTCTTTATGTTCGCTTGACTTGGGGAGTCTGCATGACGAGAGCGTTACGGAAACGGCGAACGGAATTAACGGAAGCTTATTCCGTTCGCCGTTTCCGTAACGAGTCCGAGTTCTATACCGTTATGGTCAATGTGATAAATTAGTTATTATTCATACTGACTATAACTTGGTCAAAATGATAAATCATATTTTGCTTAGATAGAATAGAATACACTTTATTGCACCAATATGACACATACATACACACACAGATTTGAGTTGATTTTTGGATAGGTTAGGGTTTTCATGTGTCCTGTCACTGGAAATAGGAGCTCCGTCAACGTTGATGATGTATGATGTGGTGCCAAGTAAGCTTAATTATTAATTATTGACTAATTTATCACATTGGCTATAACATACATATAAGTTAGTAGAGCCAAAGAAGTTTTATTTCAGTCGTGTCCCAACTAGCAAAATCGTCCTGGACTGCATTTTTTTAATGCTATATGGACTTATAAAGCTCCCATGATAGTTTTGGTATTTGCTACAGCGCTTTTAACAGCATAAATAAGTGCTGTTTTTACTTAAGTACGTTTAATCCTATAATTTGGACTTATATCGGTATATAGGATCATATTTCGTAGCTATTACTAGATTAAGACTCTTATAAAAGCATGGGACAGGAGTAATTGCTTTCAGGAGTAATTACTCCGTTTACCCAGGCTTATATGCGCCTATAAGATAACATCTTAAAGGCATTTAAATCTTAAGACTCCTCTAGGAGCATCTACCAGGATAGGATACACTGAGGACCAATCACTCTAGTTATTTTTACTTATAACCTGATATAAGCTAATATTTTATAGCTAATATAAGTAAATTCCAGTGAAACTACTAAATAGTATTTATATTTCTTGTCTGGTTTTATATTAGCTTAAAATTAAAGATTAGGCAGATTTCTTATCCGCGTTTCAAAAATGATAAATCACTAAGATTATAACAGCACTCAGTAGGATAAAATGTTCTCTACATAGATTTATCGTATGCCATTATAAGCCTAGACATATTTATATTGGCATTCCACTGTAGTGTTATTGTATAAGTAGTCTCAAACAATCCTGGTTAAATCTCTTAAAAGGTCACTTTTGCTTGAAACGACCAATATAGACAAAAACACGCTTTATACAGTGTTGCATATTATCCTATTATAGGATTTGTCTTAAATTTAATTGGTAAAGACCGCATAGCGAATTTTGTTGAGGGTTCCGGACAAGATCTGTAGTAGGTACTACTTTAGGTAGAAGAGGTCCGGACTACGAAAGCAATAATGAAAAATCATTAAGTGATGATGGGGAAGAACTTTCAGATTACAACTAAAATTTAGAACTGCGTTATTGTATAAAAAACTGGGCTTTACTGCATTAAACTCCTTACATGAAATTATAAATATGAGACTAAACGATGTTTTGCCTAAAGATGCACGAACACTACTAGAAACAAATAGAGAAAACGGACACATTACTATTTCATCCCCAGCGCACTATTGGCACAATAGTCTGATCAAAATGTTTGAAAATAATTTTTGAAAATGTTTCCTGTCTACCAAATGACATTTCTCTAAACATAAATATTGATGGATTACTATGTAGTATTCAACTTGAAACATCAATCGATTTCGTTTTTCCACATATCAATGTGTAACCCTAATTGGTAACAATATGGCGAATCTTCGGTTTTGACACTCGCCAATATAGAACCAATTATACTTATAATGGCACTATGTCACACTTGGAAATGCTCCCCGAAAAAATGGCAGCCCTTTGTTCTATTTTCTTGATAAATTAATAAATCTTTAAATGTAAATAAGTCAATTTGAAGAGGCGCTTTAAAATTTTATTAAAAAACTATGATAACTTTCACAGAAAATTCACATTCCCATACGAATAACAACAATGTAATGTAACATTAAGACTAACAACAATTAGATTTTGATTTTCTACTATGGTTGACAGTAATAAATTCTGATTAAGATAAATAGTACTCTGCCCATATTCAGGACGTATAAAAAAATCTTGACAGAGCACAGCGCAGATACACTTTGACAGTTTACAAAGAGTTTATAGAAGCATTGCGAGGCGCGTATTAGTCTCACTTTTGACTATAACTTACTTATATTGAGATTTGCAGGAATAACTGCATTGACGTAATTCTATTACAGGAGCTATAGAGGCGTAAACGGCATTTAAGCGGTCTATTATAAATACGTTATAAGCAAAAGTAGACTTATAAAGTGGGCCCTTTTCCGGACTTATATGCGGATATAATTCTCATATAGTCCTAGAGAAATGATCCTCCTGGGATAGTTTAAAAACCACTTTTTGCTAGTTGGGGTGGTTGTATGTAGCCCGCTCGAACATCGTAGTGTTGAGTGAATATATTTAGCATTATTGTGTACATACCTAACGTGTGTATAACGTCAGCCACGTTCATTGATAGCTCGGATTGGACGACACAGGCAATATGATCGTGTCTAGTAGCGGTGGGGTTAAGTGTTATTTATTTTAATGAGTTAAAAGTTAATGCTGGCTGTTAATGCTTTGCTGAGCTCGGTGGTCGAATGGTTAGCAATGGCCACTTTGACTCCGAGGTCGCGGGTTCCATTCCCGTACAAGACAAACATTTGTGTGCATGAATATGTCTGTTTGTCTAGGTCTGGATGTTTTCTATGTATTATAAGTATATATTTACAAAAAAAATGTATTTAAGTACGTTTAGTTACGTTTCCATAACATGGTATTTTTGAAAAAAATACCATGTTAACGAAACTGTTATTGAATATAACATGTTATTTATTCAGGCACGGTAAAATTAACTCTTAATTTAGTTGTGTTGTTTATTAACTTTCAATCCAAAAGAGTGAATTTTAATCGTATTATCATTATTTTAAAATAAACAAATAATGATGCTGGATAAAATAACCATCAATGAACTTTCCATCATACATGTTTTGATAGCAGTAATGAATGTAAAATTGATTATTTTAACAGAACGTTAAAAATTGTGTAGTGAGAGGTCGTCATGAAAGGAAGGATTGACCACCCCAATATTTTATTTGGCCTTGCACTCCAAGTGACCGCGGAACTGCCCCCTTACCACCAACTCTTATTGCAATTCAATAACTGAATAGAACGCTTATTCATACCAATGAAGAAGCGACGCTATTTAATTTGAAATAGAGTTGCTATTCAATTTGAAATAGAGTTGCTATTCAATTTGAAATAGAGTTGCTATTCAATTTGAAATAGAGTTGTTTATTCATTGGTATGAATAAGCATTCTATTCAGTGAGGGGGCTGAATACCGTCACATCGAGCGATGTTCAGTTTTGTGCTCATATGGAGCAGTAAGGCCAAATTGGCTTGTTTTAAAAAGCTTGGTGTGATTTCATTCGACCGCATACAACCTAGAGCTATTCGAATTGTTGGTGACCCAGTTATATCTGACAGGCTTGACTGATTGTCTACATGCAGAGATGTCGGCTCATATTGTGTTTATTTATATGAGAGGGGGGCAAACGAGCTTGTGGGTCACCTGATGGAAAGCAATCACCACCGCCTATGGAGATCAGCATCACCAAGGGGTCGCCGATCCGTTACCAACCTATACTCCTTCCTTCCTTTCTTTCTTTCTGGTGGCCTCACTCACTCGCAGGAACACAACAACCCTTAAGGGAATTGTTATGTAGCTGCAGTATTCTGAGAGGTGGAGGTACATTCCCCAGTGGGGCAGCTTATAAAATACGCAATGCGCTACCTCTTTTTTCGCCATAGCCTCGTTTGTCAGTCAGCAGGGTGTACCACGTGCAGGTGAGGTTGGCTCTGGTTCAAAGATGTTGATGAACCGCTTCCACCCCAAATTACAAAGTGCTTACAAATTATACATTCAAGCACTCCTTGTGAGTGCTTGAATGAGCTGTTGAATTTTAAAATAATTCCATTCGCAAAAAATAAGTTGCCACGCAAGCCACCTTGACGATTGGCGATCTACCACAGTACGTTTTTTAAGAAATTTTCTACCACATACGGTGGAACCAACTTTCCTCAACAGTGTTCCCGATCAAATAACATTTAAGAGTCTTCAAGAAAAGAGTCTATGTACCACCACCGTGGTATAATAAAGCCCAAGGGAAAGGTTTTTAAAAATTCAAATATTTCAAAAAGATGTTGTTGTGTTGTTGTGGCACAGAATTCTGGACAAATGGAGGAAGTTGTACACCTGATCCATAGCAATGAGCCCTAATTAATTATAAGTACTTGTTGTTGTTGTTTTTGTAAATATCTTTATTGTACAAAACAGTTACAGTAGACAAAATGGTAAAAATGTTGACATACAATTTGTACAAAGGCGGACTTATCCCATAAAGGGATCTCTTCCAGCCAACCATTGAGTAATTTAAATGACACAACAAAAATAATAGGAGGAGTTACATATGACCAGAACTGTGTAAGGACATATACATAAGTAAGTATACACCCATGGAAAAGTAAACCATCTAACTATGTAGAAGTGCCTATATAACAAAACAAATACCACATATGCACACTCGTACTAATTTATTTATTTTTTATTTAATCACAACATATAACAATACTACATTAGATCTTATAATACAATATGCTAAAAAGCCAGCAGGCTTTATACGCATACCGAGCCGTCACAATATCTCGGTTTTTATTCACCTCTCGTTGCAACAATAGCAATCTATGATATTAACAACTATTCAGTTACTTACATCTAAACAAACACTTTATTGAGTACTATGATGTATACCCACTGCCACACATCAATAATTGTGTAAATGTTAATTACAATCTCAATTATGCAAAGTGACGAACTCGTTGCTTTTAGGGCCTGTCACAAGCGAACTTCTCCAGTGCCGATTTAAAGGAATGGATTGAAGGAGCCTTTCTCAAGAAATTAGGTAATGCGTTCCAGAGCTTTGCAGCCTTTACTGTAAAAGAGTTGGTGTAAATATTTGTATTGTGAAGAGGAATATCCAATATTAAATCACCCTTACAGCGCAGACGACTATCTCTCACTCGATAATGAAACCTATCACGTAGATATTGGGGCGCCGCCGATGGATTAAATAAAACGTTATATATGAGACAGAGAATGTGGACATTTCTACGGGATCTTATAGGCGGCCAACCAAGTAGGAGACGAAAATTAGAGACGTGGTCGTACTTGCGTAAATCGAAAATTAAGCGAATACACTGGTTTTGCAAGCGATCCAATTTGTCAACCAACTCCTCCGCCGGTTCCAGAAAAGCCACATCCCCGTAATCAAGGAGAGTGAGGAGAGAGAGAAAGTTTTAAGTTTCTTAGCCTTTTATTATTTTTGCGCTACAACAAAATATACAGACTATACAGAAAAGTATATTTTGCCTCTCTTATCCTAATTATATACTTTTTATAGCATTTTTAAGGTGGGCCTTATTTGCCGCAGGTATCTTATATATTTGATATATTAGTTTTTGCCTGCGGTTTTGTTTGTGTGGTATATTATTGTTGCACGTGATTAATAAATCTTATGTAGGTGCAGTCGGGTTATTTGATTTTTTTAATTAACTTAACTTGTTTTTAAGTTTTATTACGTAGTTACTATTACTTATACTGTGATTTTATTAAGACGGCCTTAACTAAGTAAAAAACATATTATTATTTCAGTGCTTACTTCTCGAGAACCCGAAATTTTGTAATGGCTGCAAGATGTATATCGTTTGAGTAACAGCAATAGTAACACTAATGGTAAAGGTGTATATTGGTATCTTCACAAATAAGTCACAAATAAAATATTTCTTTTTAAATTAAATAGGTACAAAAAATTTAAGGACACCATTAAAACATTAATAATATTATACAAATTTATCAGTAAAAATAAAAATTGCAAGCGCGTGTGACATTGTACTATTTCTGAATTTTTTTACACACTTAAACAAATTGTCAGTAAAACATAGCAGATTTCACAATCTGCTATGTTTTCACGAACATTATATCGAAATTATTAATATTATTCAGACAAAAATCCAGTCATAGTTTAAATTGCACGGCCAAAAAGGGTCATTATAGAATCACTGTCACCAGGAACTAGCTATGCTGTCACCAATATAAGTAAATATAAAATATTTCTGGACAATTTACACAGCGCCATCTAGTCCCAAATTAAGCGCAAAGCTTGTGTTTATGGGTACTAGACAACTGATAAATGTACTAAATACATTTTTTTTTAATACTTATAATACATAGAAACGCCCAGACCAAGACAAACAGACATGTTCATGCACACAAATGTTTGTCTTGTGCGGGGATCGAACCCGCGACCTCGTAGTCAAAGTGGCCATTGCTAACCATTCGACCACCGAGCTCGTTAAAAGTGAGGCCACATCAATGTTTTTAACACACATAATAATGTGACTGTTTATGTTTCGGATTTGTTGGGTAGTAAGACGAATGTGGATCCTTCCTTCATCCTTCAAGTCAATGCCCTCTATCCCAATTATGGGGTATTCTTGAAACTCCCGAAACCAATCGTGAGCTAATTATGCAAATCAACTCGTTGGGCAATCGAACCTGCTACCTCGTAAATTAGTTACTAGTTTGCACGCGAGGCTACTGCACCACGCGATGGATTAGGGAAGACTGGCACGGAATTCTGGACAAATGGAGGAAGTTGTACACCTGATCCATAGCAATGAGCCCTAATTAATTATAAGTACTTGGATTATAGAATTTCGCTAGGCGTTTTAGTGAAAAACGAATTTTCCCTAAATTGAGACCTAGCTACATCACTGTATTATATATATTTATGTGTATATATTACCATGGTTGTGTGGTTTCCGGCAGACTAGAATAGAATCACTCCGTGTCTTCCCGTGGATATCGTACAAGGCGACTAAGGGACATTATAAAACATCGATCAGGCCTCCCCAACCCGTCTGGCCAGCGTGGGGAGTGTAGGCCAAATCCTCCTTCTGTCAGGGACGAACGAGAGGGTCCTGCTCCTGTAGTGGAGACTAAAATGACCTGATGATGATGATGATGATGATGTGTATATATTACAGTGATGCGATAGAATATGAATGTAGGTATAAATGGAAAATGTATAGTTTATGTATAGTATATTAGTCACTTTTTATGATTCTTGTTAATATATATTTTTAAACCGCAATTGTGGATATCTGCCCCCTTACTACCATCTCTTATTGCGATTCAATAATTGAGTAGATTGCTTATTCATACCAATGAATAAGCAACTCTATTCATTTGAAATAGAGTCGCTTATTCATTGGTATGAATAAGCAATCTATTCAGTTATTGAGTCGCAATAAGAGATGGTGGTAAGGGGGCTGCACTTCCCGAAGGTTAACTGATAGAGATTCCTTTTATCATTAAGTCCGTCTTTTGTACAATTGATCTTACTGGGGTCAATAAAGATTTTAAATGAATAAATAGAGACAGGCATACGGCTGCATGGGCTGCGGTCTGCTGTGAGGTGGAGGTAACTCCTGAGGTCGAGAGGCTAGCAATGACTACTTTGACTCCGAGATCGCGGGTTCGATCCCCGCACAAGACAAACATTTGTGTGCATAATCATGTCTGTTTGTCTTGCTCTGGGTATTTTATATATGTATTATAAGTATGCAATAGGCTAGTTGCCATAGTTACAAAATTATAAAAACTCTCTATCAGTAACGTAAAATACATAAAACTAGAACGATCTGCGATCTTAAAATTTTAATAACTTATGTCCGACGTGTTTTATGTTCGATCAAAGTTTGGTGGGAAAGTCCATTTTAAAGGTATGAAATTATAAAAAATAAATATTACCATTGTAGAAACAATAAAAAACACTATAACTTTTGTTACGGCACTGGCTACATAAACGCAATATTTAACATAGCTGTCGTACAAATTTCTGATTGAATGCATATAAAATAGCAAGGTGTGACGTCATAACGTGGTGGCCTTTTGTATGGAGCGTTTTCGGGACAGTCCAAAATTGTGATCTTCAAGTTATCATATCTCGAGAAGTTTTTATGCAATCGAAGTAATTCTTTCACCTATATTTATATTATTGTGACGTCTTTAAATAACAAATCGAAAAAAATCATTTTCACATTGAAAAAATCCGATGGCAACCCTACCCCTGAACCCAACCGTCTATCGCCGTTTACAACTCCGTGTCGCTCGTCGGTGTATGAACCAATTTGCCGTGACTGATAGATTTACACGGATGCATCGCTGACAACACGGGTGCTAAACAAGCATACGGCCCGCAAATCCTGTAATGTAACGCAGTGGCGTAACTATAGGGTGGCAGGGCTGGCAAAATGCCACGGGCCCCCGATCCAAGAGGGCCCCGACACTTGATAATATATTTTTTTTAATACTACGTCGTGTGACAGACAAGCATACGGCCCGCCTGATGTGAAGCGGTTACCGTAGCCATATTAACGCTTGCAACATAAAATATTGCTCGCGCGCCGCCACCCCCGCTGCCAACGCAGCATCTCCTTCCTTTCTTTCTGGTGACCTCACTCACTCGCTGGAACACAACAACCCTCAAGGGAATTGTTATTTGGCTGCGGTATTCTGTGAGGTGGAGGTACATTCCCCAGTCGGGTAGCTTAAATTACGCTCCCTACCTCTCTTTTCGCCAGAGCTTCGTTTGTCAGTCAGCAGGGTGCACCACGTGCAGGTGAAGTTGGCTTTGGTTCAAAGATCTTGATGAACCACTAACACCCCAAAATTGTTATTAGTGTTGGATAACTACTTAAGTGGTTTATTAAAATGAAACAAAGTACAAACATGACGATTTTTACTGATATGGCCTCATTAAAAAAAAATGCCACGGGCCCCAGATGGTATAGTTACGCCACTGATGTAACGATTGCAATATGTAATCATCATAATCAGGTCATTTTAGTCTCCACAGTAGGAGGATTTGGCCTACACTCTCCACGCTGGCCAGACGGGTTGGGGAGGCCTGATCGAGGTTTGATAATGTATTTCCCTTAGTCGCCTTGTACGACATTCACGGGAAGAGACGGCGCGATTCTATTCTAGTCTGCCGGAAAACACACGGCCAGCAATATATAATACTTGTATGTAATACGCGGAGTTATCACCACAGTATGGAGGGTAGAGGTATTATGGTATCAATGGTAGAGGTAAGGAGAACTATTAAGAGAGTCGGGCTGTTTGTGGTTCATCGACATCTGTGTACCAAAGCCAACCTCAACTGCACGTGGTGCACCCTGCTGACTGACAAACGAGGCTCTGGCGAAAAGAGATATGGCATAGCGTATTTTTTAAGCTGCCCGACAGAATACCGCAGCCAAATAACAGTTCCCCTAAAGGTTGTTGGGTTACTGTAAGTGAGAGTCTCCAGAAAGAAGGAAAGGAAGAATAGGCTGGCAACGGATCGGCAACCTCTCGGTGTTGCTGATCTCCATGGGCAGTGGTGATTGCTTTCCATCAGGTGACCCACATGCTCGTTTGCTACCCACTCATATAAAAAAAACTAACTGTGGTATAAAAAAGTGTCTGCTGACAAGAAGCAAATTGGTGGCGCCACGAGAAACAAGAAGATGAATTTTATACATAGCGCCCATTGACGTACGATAAACAATTATCGTACCTACGTCAATGATAGCGCCAAAAGTCATAGGAGTAAGACGGTTGGATGGTTTAAATTCAGCACACTTCACTTCGTATACAATTGCTTTAATCACATCACATTTTCTTGCGACGCTAGCGTTATATCGGTGAGTTTCTGAATTGTAATTTGCTGCTCACGGGTTAATTTTTCAACCTGCTTCCCATTCGGTTCCCCAGACGGTTCTCCTTACCTCTACTTTCCTTACCCCACAGGTATCGCAGCATCTTCTCACACCTAATAACCTCACTCATTCGTTAGAACACAACACAACCCAGTCTGGCTCGATATATCCTCTTGTTGGTCACAGCCTCTTTCGCTAGTCGGTACTCGGCGGCAGGCTGCACCACATGTAGGTGATGTTGGCTTAGACTCTAAAAAGAGATTAAAAATAAAGGAATTATATATTAGATTCATATTTTTTTACAGCATTAATTAGTTTTATAAACGTTGGTAAACAACATGTTATTTGCATTGGTAAAGGACATGTAGCGACATCTATTAGATTAATTGAGTTTAATGTAACGTTAAAATTCATTGCGGTTCTCCAGAAATACTTGCATTGCATTTTTAGAATTTAATATTTTTGATATATATGTATATATATAGTATGTTTTATGAGAAAAAGTATTATTATACCACTTGAATTATAAAATTCAATTTAGTAAAAGTTTTGCGCACAAGGAGTACATATAGCGACATCTACAAAAGAAGTTCTGAAAGCGCGCACATTCAAAAGCAAAACCAGCAAAACTAAGTAAGAAAGCATGCTTGTTAGTACTGCCATCTGTTAACGATTTTATGAACCTTCAAATGCAGAAAGAATGTTCTCTTATTGAAAGTTAGATGGCACTTAAAACAATTATTCCAAATTTTTAAGTTTGTCTATACAAATTGTTTTTGTAAGTACATATTTTGACATTTAAGCTGAGAAAATATAATGTTCTGCGTTCTTGCATGGCGAGCGCGGACAGGAAAACGCAGTGTAGGATGGCTCCCTGCTAGATAGACTGATGAAGTGATGATCAGTCACAGAATAATATACCATCCGTAAGATTCCGAGAGGTCGACGGATGCAGCCGCCACAGGACTCGGATCCTACCGCCTAATCTGTAGCCGATTCCTATAAAGAATAGTGGTTTCCAACCATTTTTTGTTCGCGGTCCACTACGAGGTTTTTGTCGGGAGTGTCATATAAATCCATTATTTCATAATTCGACTTGTTAGTATTTTGTATAATAGTGCTAATTTCTTTCATTATAAGTCTGTATCACGGACAGGGGCGCCGACTCCGTCCGTGTGTGCTCCGCGGGCTCGAGCACCCACGAGAAATAAACAGTGGGTGCCGAGCACCCCTGAGAATAGACATCAAGGAACAGCTCAGTAATCGACTTTAGGGATCGGCGTTTATTCATTGCCCGACGACCCATTTTATATTTTTATCAACCATAATTAGTAATTAAGTACGCAGTATGTAAGTAGGACATTAATTTATTTGTCGGTCATTTCTCTTCTCACACTTCGCCATTTTTTCGAGTCATCAAATGAGCATGAGCACCCATGAGGTTTTCTAAAAGCCGGCGCCCCTGATCACGGACCATAATTTTACCTCTCACGGACCACTGTTGGTCCGCGGACCTCCGGTTGGGAACCCCTTACTCTGGAATATTTAGATCCCCAAAAATAGGTGTTAGGTTAGAGTTGTTGACAAATATAATTAACTTTGTTGGTAGACCTTCATGGGTTCTACCAGCTAAGTTAAACACACAAAAATCGGTGAATTGATTTTCACAATCAAAAATTCCAATGGAAATCGGCTTCAGCTTAGCGCTCGACGGTCTCTAATCCCATATTTCGTACTTGAGTAGTGGAGGTCCTTTGGATGAAATGATGATGATGACAGAATTCATCATGATTTATTTATTGCTCTACTCCGTACCGTCATTGGCATATTTGGATTTTGGCGCCGACGATCTCGCCAACGAAGGATTTGAAAGATGAGAGATACGAGGAAAGATCTGAAAGATACTGGTATCTTTCTACTATGGTCGACGTTGCCTACGTCTTACGCTGTGTTTTTTGGTTTGTTGTCACCTTTCTTCTCCAACGCCCGTCCCATTATCACTCCTGCTTGCTGATTCTTAGAAATACATCATTATCAGAGCCAGTCTGAACATAGTTCTCTCCATCACACGCTATTCCACTTTGTGCGTAGTACGGGGTTCACCCCGTACTAACCAACTAACCCTTGCTAACCAACCATTTGGTAACTTGATCACTTATAGTACTTACTCGTCTAGCATATTTATTGAATTTTTTCTAATAAGCCCAAACATATCTCTGCTGTAAGTTGGCGAAGAGTTTGGTTATTAATGTAACCTGATGTTGTACTGCTTGTACTCAAAATCTGCAGGATACAGATGAGGGGGTTTATTGTCTAAGCTGAAGGCGATTCAGATCAAATTACATATGTGATTTCATCTGCAGCTTAATCGGCAGAGCTTACTTGTGAACTTTTGACAACAAGGCTTAAAAGTGAACTTAAAAAAAAACTATAAGTCAATTTCAATATGAAATTTGAGCTGCGATTAAAGTAAATTAAATTTACTTATTGTTTGATTTATCTAAAACAGTGTTTTTCAATCTTTTTGAATACGGCACCCCTTTACAAGTTAAGAATTTCTAGCGACCCCCCTCCTCCCTCCACTTCCTCCTCCCCCTCCAAACTTCAACAACTTCAGCTGGCTATGAAAGCTTTAAAATTGTGCGATTTGCTTTCGATTTTGTTGATATAAAAATTGAGAAGAGAAATAGGCTTCCATTGCAATAAGATTTGCTTAAAGATTTGAGTTGATGACTTATTGAACAATAATCAAACATTTGCGTTTTTAGGGTTCCGTACCTCAAAAGGAAAAACGGAACCCTTATAAGATCACTTTGTTGTCCGTTTGTCTGTCAAGAATTTCTATGTCGAGAATGCGTGGAGGTATCAAGCTGAAATTTGAACTGTATACTCAGGTCTACGGTCCCATGAAGTTGTAAAAAAATCAAACTGCTAAGTTTACGTAAAAAAAAGTTACGGCCGTTTATTCAGCAAAAAACGCATATTTCGACATTCTCAAGGGAATCAAAACCTATAGGGTACTTCCCGTCGACCTAGAACTATGAAATTTGGCAAATAACATCGTTATAGACTACAAGTACAGGAATAAATCTCAAAACTATACATTTGTAAATAGATCTTAAAATATAGGGGGTCTATATTTTTTATAGGGTGTCGAAATTTCAAATTGAAACTACTAGTTCAAATGGGGTATCATATGAAAGGTCTTGATGTACACATTGCAAAATATATTTTATTTATTTTTTTCGACGCATTATTTCTTATTTATAATGAAAAATATCAAATTTAATAATGATACTACATACGGAAACCTCGGTGGGCGAGTCCGACTCGCACTTGTCCGGTTTTTTTCCTCCGCGACCCCCCGTATATAACTTGGCGACCCCAAGAGGGTCGCCAAGGTCTTGGGTTTGGGCCTCCAGGTTGAAAATCACTGATCTAAAACATTGTGATGAATTTACAATAAACAAAATTAATATATGACGAACTCACTTGAAAATAGAACTGTGGCAAATTTACGCAAACTTTTTCCGTGACGAATGTATAACAACTGGGGTTGTTGCATACTACGTCGGATGGCAGACAAGCATACGGCCCGCCTGATGTGAAGCGGTTGCCATAGCCATATTAACGCTCGCAACATAAAATATTGCTCGCGCGCCGCCACCCCCGCTGCCAACGCAGCATCTCCTTCCTTTCTGGTGACCTCACTCACTAGCAGGAACACAACAACCCTCAAGGGAATTGTTATTTGGCTGCGGTATTCTGTGAGGTGGAGGTACATTCCCCAGTCGGGTAGCTTACAATTACGCTCCCTACCTCTCTTTTCGCCAGAGCTTCGTTTGTCAGTAAGCAGGGTGTACCGCGTGCAGGTAAAGTTGGCTTTGATTCAAAGGTGTTGATGAACCACTTACACCCCAAAATTGAATTATCGAAACACGATCATCGCTAATATAAGCAGAAGTTAAAAAAAACCGATGCATACCACCAACTAAAATTACTGTCATCGAATAATCTAGATGAATAAATAACTGGATTATATTACAGAACAAGTTACTTATCGTCTGGTTGACCTTTTACTTGTCTTATTGTTAAGTGAAGGCCCTATTTGTACAGTACGGGCATTGACTATGTTACTTTACTAACCGTAGTAAAACATTATACATCAAGAAAGATGTATACAGTTTATATCGGGATAAAGTGTAGCCCGTAAAGTATTGGCCGTGTGGTTTCCGGCAGACTAGAATAGAATCACTCCGTTTCATTCCGTGGATGTTGTACAAGGCGACTAAGGGAAATACATTATCAAACATCGATCAGGCCTCCCCAACCCATCTGGCCAGCGTGGGGAGTGTAGGCCAAATCCTCCTTTCTGTCTGAGACGGATGAGAGAGGGTCTCCTGTCTTTTTTTTTTTTTATACCACTAGAGTGGCAAACAAGCTTACGGCCCGCCTGATGGAAAGCAGGTACCGCAGCCTATGAACGCCTGTAACACCAGGGGCATCACACGCGCGTTGCCGACCCAAAATGTATCCTGTAGTGGAGACGAATATTACCTGATGATGATGAATGTGTAGCCCTGAAAAGGAGGTGAAAATAGATAAAAAATTATCGACTTAGAATATAACTTGAGAGGTAGGGAACGTAATTGTAAGCTACCCGACTGGGGAATGTACCTCCACCTCACACAATACCGCAGCGAAATAACAATTCCCTTGAGGGTTGTTGTGTTCCTGCGAGTGAGTGAGGTCACCAGATAGGAAGGAGATGCTGCGTTGGAAGCGGGGGTGGCGGCGCGCGAGCGATATTTTATGTTGCGAGCGTTAAAATGGCTACGGTAACCGCTTCACATCAGATCCGACGCAGTATAAAAAAACATTTTTATGACTAAAAGTACAGTTTAGGCTATTTTTTGCTGGCTATTTGGTATCGTATTCTCATTACTTACTAACTGACAAGATTATTTTTTTTATTTAACGAAATCGCCCGATTACTTTGAAAGAAATCGATATTTCACATAGAGTCATTTCCCTAGTGAAAAATAAAAATGTTAATTCATGAAAAATTGAAAACATATTTTATTTATTAATATTTTTTTGTCGATATTGTTTTATTAGGGTTCCGTACACAGAGGGTAAAAAGGAACCCTATTACTAAGGCTCCGCTGTCCGTCCGTCCGTCCATCTGTCACCAGGCTGTATCTGATGAACCGTGATAGTTAGATAGTTGAAGTTTTCACAGATGATGTATTTCTGTTGCCGCTATAACAATAAATACTAAAAAATAGAATAAAATAAATATTTAAGGGGGCTCCCATACAACAAACGTGATTTTTTTGCTCATTTTTTAGGGTTCCGTACCTCAAAAGGAACAACGGAACCCTTATAAGATCACTTTGTTGTCCGTCTGTCTGTCTGTCAAGACCCTCTATGTCGAAAATGCGTGGAGATATCAAGCTGAAATTTGAACTGTATGTGTTATTTTAAATATTCATTGAATGGTTGATTGGAAGAGATCCCTTATGGTATGTAAGTCCGCCATTGTACATGTAAGTCTTTTATCATCATGTTTATGCAATTTATTTTGTACAATAAAGACTTTACAATAACAACAATAACAAGCGCAAAGCGTGTACTATGGGTACTAGACAACTTATATAAATGTAGGTACTTAATTACATTTTTTTTGTACATACGTACTTATAATACATAGAAAACACCCAGACCTACATAAACAAACATGTTAATGCACACAAATGTTTGTCTTGTGCGGGGATCGAACCCGCAAGCTCGGAATCAAAGTAGCCATCGCTAGCCATTCGACCATCGGGCTCGTCAATAAATGTGATTTGGATATGTATTGCAAAATTATTGATGTGTTTTTAATTGCCGCTCATAATGACAAAATTAAAATGCCACTCTTATTACCCAGTTATTATAACACAATATTGTCGAAGTAAAGTGAAAGCCTCTATGTACATTTTTGTTTATTTAAAAAAATATTTTATTTTCTGATGGGAAACCTCGCAAAGCAGTAGTTAAATTATCATGTATAATTTTTCATTGATTAAAACTGCAATATAGATATGATCAGGATATAAGATTTCAATTGGATATCTATGAGATTTCCCAAAGCTTGAAGACTCTATTTATGTATAGGGCTATCTCTTGGCCATGACCTACACAGAATAAATAACCTATGAAAACATAAAATTATATACGATACATATATATTCTAATTATACACATATACATAAACAATAATATTAATGAATTAGTGGTTGGGGTAGAAAATTTTAGAGTGGAGGCCTAATATGGGACTATGAAATGTCGGGCGTCCTCATCTACGTTATATAAATGGTCTGATGACCTTATACAAGCAGCCAGAAGTAGCAGGATGGGAAAGCAGAGTCGCTGACGGAAATCAATTATGTGTTTTTTTGATTATTATGAGAATTCTGTTTTTAATTTTATTTTGATTGTAATTTTAGTTTTGATTTTGTATTTGATAAAAATTTTGATTTTATTAAGTATGATATTATGATAGTGTAATTAGATTTTAATTTCCGATAAAATGTATATTGTTCATGCAATAAATAGCTATTGATTAATTGGGTAGGCATATGTCTAGCAATTGGGTAGGTACAAGCTGATAATTAATAAATAAATAAATATAATAAATAAATATTGTCACACAAATTACACAGCGCCATCTAGCCCCAAAGTAAGCGAAGCTTGTGTTATGGGTACTAGACAACTAATAAACATACGTAAATACATTTTTTTTTTGTAAATACATACTTATTATACATAGAAAACACCCAAACTAAGACAAACAGACATGTTCATGCACACAAATGTTTGTCCTATGTGGGAATCGAACCCACGAGCGTTGGTGTCGAAGCCACGTCATTGACCGCTACGACACCGAGCTCGTCTATTATTATGAATCTATGGATCCCACAAAACAGGCTTAATAAGAAGACCCCCAGATACTAACTGAAGTGGAATTGATATAATAAATACTCTGTTAAATATTAATGCTTGTGGACTAATTTTGGAAAAATAGGCTATCAAAACTTTTTTTTATACTACGTCGAGTGGCAGAGAAGCATACGGCCCGCCTGATGGGAAGCCGTATTAATGCTCGCAACGTTAAATAAGTATAGCTCGCGTGCCCCCCATACAGCAAGTACTTCCTTTCTGGTGACCTCACTCACTCGCAGGAATACAATAACTCTCAAGGGAATTGTTATTTGACTGCGGTATTCTGTGAAGTGGAGGTACTTTCCCAGTCGGGCAGCTCACAAACACGCTACCCTACCTCTCTTTTGCCAGAGCCTGTTTCTCTAGTCAACAGGGTGCACCACGTGCAGACGAGGCTGGCTTTGGCTCTAAAAATCGTAGTGAGCCACTTACGCCCCAAAACAAATAGTACTTATAACTGGGAACTTAGTATTATTTCGTTCAGTGATGTCATTTTGTTTGTAATAAAGAAGAGGGAATAACAAATAATATATCAAATTCGGAAAATGAAAGCGCCTAATGTAACATTTTCGACTAGTTTTTGCTAACAGATCAACCGGAACCGAACGGTGTACCTTCTGATGTAGGTACGCGGCCGTTTGAAAGTGAGGTGGAACAGAGATCAACAACCTTTCGGTCGCGTGCGACTTTTTTGTCGCGCGTCACGAATCTTCCTCATTGGGGACAGAAAGAAATTGTTGAGAACGGTGACCGTTTAACATGTGGTTGATTTTGTTGGCAGATGGATCAGAGGTTTTATTTATTTTACATTATATTTGTTGTGGGACAGTGCTGCACTCCGTACTAGTGAATTACTTCACACAGAGTTTTTTTTTATACTACGTAGGGTGGCAGACAAGCATATGGTCCCGCCTGATGTGAAGCGGTTACCGTAGCCATATTAACGCTCGCAACATAAAATATCGTTCGCGCGCCGCCAATCCCGCTACCAACGCAGCAACTACTTCCCTTCTGGTGACCTCACTCACAGGAATACAACAACCCTCAAGGGAATTGCTATTTAGCTGCGGTATTCCGTGAGGTGAAGGTACATTCCCCAGTCGGGTAGCTAACAATTACGCTCCCTACCTCTCTTTTCGCCAGAGCTTCATTTGTCAGCAGGTGAAGTTGGCTTTGGTTCAAAGATGTTGACACTTACACTCCTAAACAAGTAATTACACCCCGAAACAGGTTTGTTATCTGATTAATCATACAATCAGAGATACATTATGAAAATCGATTGAGATAATTTATCGATGGAACAAAAAATATGGTCTGATGTAGTATGCTTATTTATTTATTTATGCAGGTATGTACATAATATTTTGCTTTTAAAATTTCAAATGATGAATTTTTATAATTAGTTAAATAATCAAATGAAATAATCAAAAACTGCACGAATGCGTTATTTTTGTTTAATCTGTAGTTTGCCTATTGTGTTGTAGAAATACAAAATTTTATAAATATACCATTTACTAAGATCTTTACTCTAGATGTTGGTCTTGGGGACCTATCGCTGAAACTGAAGCCCATTACCATCGGATTTTTTGATTGCGAAAAACAAAGTTTCGCGTAGATTGGCGCTAAGCTTCATCATCATCATCATCATTATTAGCCTGTATCTACCCACTGTTGAATCTATATTCAACAAAGCCTTTCCCTATGCTTTCCACCATATGCGATCCTCCGCTTTCCGCATCTTTCTCTCCGTTTAATACTTAACTTTTTTGTTAATGGCATCACATTTTAGGTTTAAAAAAGCCTCACACTCAAATACACGCAGAGCTCCCTACCAATCAGCCAATGTAACTCTGATGAAAGCAAAGTAGGATAAGCAATACAGCCTGCCTAAGGAAGTAACTCCAACGTATAGAAGACCGTATCCAAATTGCAATAACCTGGTGGTTTGCCTTTGAAATCCCCAGGAGGCTTCCTAAAAGACGCTGGATAGTGCTTTTTGAGTCATTCAGCTATGGTTATCGCTTACAACCAGGTGGGCCAGTAACTTAACCTTTTATTTCCATTTCTAAATAGGATAGGTATAAATAAATTATTTCGTACAGAAATCCATAGATCAATAAATACTAAGTTGCGACAAAACCTCCATCAATCGACACCGTTCACTGACACAAATGTTGGTTACTTCTGTCCAAAAGTAGCTAAGGTGAGAGAAGAAACGGTCGGTGGTCGTGCGTACCGACCTGTCTCAGTCAAGCGCCGCCAGCGCCGCACCGCGGTCCCTCCGAACACGAAACCACTTTCCAATTTCAAAACCATTCGAACGGTATCCTTGCTGCACGCGAGCTTACGCGAGATGTTAAAAAAATAATTCGAAATTTAAACATTTTTTTTCTTTTTTGAGTGCTGTGAAAAAGTTGACTTTTCGAATTTTTATTTTGTATTATGATAGTGTAAGTGAAAATGCTGCAACCCAGATTATTTCCCGGATGTAGTGGTATGGGGGTTACAAGGAACTGTGTTCGCTTTGGATGGAGCTTAATGTGCTTCGCGATTTTCGCTTCGCTAGTGTCATGTCAAGGTAAGTGACATTTAAGTAACATTTTTTATGCGACAGTAAATGTCGAATGTTTCGATAATCACGACCTCCTTTGTGCCAGAAATTCTTTATATTCTTTTGTGTGTTAAATTTATACGCTGAATATATATAACAAAGTCGAGTTGGTTACATCATTTTTAACAACTCCAAAACAGATAGATCGTTTTTTATGATCTTTGATTTGTTGAATTATTCTCGATCCCAAACAGCAGAATAGCTATTCATATATTATATCAGAAAAATAAACAGAAAAAAATATGATGAAATTGTCAGAATAAGGTTTTTAAGAAATCCATTGGAAAGAGATGGGAACGGGAAGATTGCGCCACAGTGAAAAATGTGTGTGTTTATGATAAAAGAGTTAGTATTTTAATACAGTCTAAGTAATATTTAGTCAGTTAATAGGTAATTTCATCTTCTGAACTAAGTTAGACCGATCCTGCATACGAAAGACATCAACGCATCGCGCAGTCACGAGCTTAATTTATATAAACTTTTAGGTTTCATGGGACTGTCATTTCTATTCTTTTGTCGTCCGGGACCATGGTCCCGATGTTTTGACCTACTGGTGGGACCACGGCATATTATTGAATATACTAAAGCTGACTTTTCAATGATAAGTAATATTTTAATAAACTCTGTTTGTGGCAAATATAAACCGACATAAGAATACATACAAATAAAAAAAAACCCGAATTATAATTTACCGAAAAAAAAAAATAACTTAACAAATGAGTATATAACTTACTAAATATATTGTGTAATAAAAACATATTATTGAAGATTTGCATTTTAGGGATTATAAAAAGGAAATAAATAAATTCTATATACATCGGTTTGTTTATTTTTGGACGATATTTAATTTGTTTTTTTATTAGATATAAGGTCACATTTTACAAATTGTAAATATTAATATTATCCTTGGTTTATATAATTATGTATGATATACATATATGTAATAATGCAAAGGTCATTTAAGATGAAATATGATCAATAGTAGGCACAATGAATTTATAAATGATATTTTGAAAGTAAACGAATGTTACTTCGGAGGCCTATGCCACATATTATTTAGTAGGTCACTCTTTTAAAAATCAACACTGATATTAGAATTGTATTAATATTTAAAATAGTATACTTTAAAATAAATATTTTGGGTATCGAAATTCATTGAAGTCGCCCTATACTTACATTGATGACTGAAATGTTTTGTGTCGATTTCATTCATGAAGTAGGAATCTAATTTATATAAAAAAAAATTTAAATCTCTTTAAGTCATAAAGCTATATGTATGTAATTATATTATATGAATGTAATTATATAAAATATATATGTTACAGTTTAGTACAATCTGTTTTCTCTCGTGTGAACGTAATCCAGTATTTTCATTTGAATGGCAGTATGGAATAATTCTTAGTTATTTTTCGTTGAAAATCCTGGACCTGACAGCCGGGGTTAAGCTGAAGCGGATTCCCATCGAAATTTTTGATTCCAAAAATAGTTTTTAAGTTAAAGTTAATGACAGACGTCTTCAGCTTAGTAAGTAGAACTTTAGGGTTTGTACCAACTAAGCTAAACACAATTACCACCAATATAAGCTGAAATTTGATTACACTACTTATCAACATCATCATTAGGTCATTTTACTCTCCACTACAGGAGCACAACCCTCTCTCGTCCGTCCCAGACAGAAGGAGGATTTGGCCTACACTCCCCACGCGCGCTGGCCAGACGGGTTGGGGAGGCCTGATCGTTGTTTTATAATTCATTTCCCTTAGTCGCTTTGCACGACATCCACGGGAAGAGACGGAGTGATTCTATTCTAGTCTGCCGAAAACCACACGGCCAACACTACTTATAGGCATACTTATTAGCCAAGTAGAATTAAAAAAAACAACAGATATACAGTTTACCAGTATATACAGATTAATAACAAACAGTTCAATAATTAAGCAATGTTTTTAGTTTTTCATTTGAATGTTTTGTTTTTTTTTTTGATTGAGCACTCTCAAATTACTAACCAGACGGATTTGCAACTCTTTTTGCTTTTGATATAAATACCTTAAAAACCATTAGCAGCCGAAGCGGCGGGTGAAACCACGGTACTTAGCAAGTATTATTAATTAAGATTAAATTCAAAATAGAAAGGAAGGAGTATAGGCTGGCAACGGACCGGCGACCCCTTGGTGTTGCTGATCTCCATGGGCGGTGGTGATTGCTTTCCATCAGGTGACCCACATGCTCGTTTGCCCCCCTCTCATATAAAATAAATATATATTACATCGGCTTCTGGCTCCGTTTTTTTGCAAATAGTTATTATGTATGGGCAGTACTAAATTAATTAAATAATGTATGAGCAGTTTTAGTTAGGTACGAATGCATCTTGAAACTATTACTTAATTATAGCAACTTCATTACATAATTATATCACATTTATGTTTTGATGCAACGATGAATACGTTATAGGCATTTTTCTTAATATAATAAATAATAATGTCAAGGATGTCGTTTCAAAATAAATCATACAAACGCTCATTAAATAAAACTGTTTTCTTAACTGAACTTTGCGCAAGTTTACTTGCCTAATATATATATATATCATCTTTATTACAAAGTTCGTAATATGAATTGTAATATTACTGTTTGTGCTATGTCTAGATTAAAAATATTATTATTAAATAGTATAGGAGTAGAAAAACTGTGCGCCGCTGCAACTTGGCGCACGGCCGTGGAAATCAAACAGGGGCGCCATGAAGCACCCTTGTTTACTGTTCTCCGGAAACTTAACTAATTTGACTAGGTAGCTACGTTAGTTCAGCAGATTTTTAAGACATTCGCGCGAAGAGGTAGTTCCGTGACTAGGGATGACGGAAGTGTTAAAAGTATCGATATAAATACTAATCATGCTGATATCGATATATAGATACCGAAATAAAAATATCGATATATCGGCAAACTTTTGTAAGAAATATGTACCAATTAAAATTTATGACAATAGAATGATAATGTACTATGTTCCACTAAATGACGTCTTCTGATATTAGGCATGTTTACATCATCATGCCTGCGAATGTCATTCTTTTTCGGTTCAATTCTTGCAGTTTTATTCAGTTTAGTATGCTCCGTCAATGCTATTGGAACAAATATCTATTTTGATACGTTGTCGATACTGGAAATCTTATATTGATACACTAATTTATTTAAACTCTTTATTGACCGCAGTAAGGCCAATGGTACAAAAGGCGGACTTAAAGCTAAAAGTATTCTCTACCAGTCAACCTTCGGGAAGTGCAGACATCCACGAATGCGGATTAAAAATTTTGAACAAGAAACATAAATAGTGATTAATATACTATACATAAACTATACATATTACATTTATACATACATATTATATTATACATAAATATGTCTAATACGATGACTCAGTGCTGTAGTGCTTTATGAAATTAAATTAATTTGATATTTTTCTCAATGGGATAGGTAGTGCGTTCTACAGTCGTGACGCCTGTAATGTGAAGGAATCAGACATAAAACCTGAGCGAAAAAGTAGAGTAGGCAGCGAAAGGGACTTATCAGATCGAAGTTGACGGTCACTGTTATATTGCACTAACAGATATCGCAAAAAATATCGATATATCGAACAGAACAAAAGTAAGGTGCTCTACTTTGTTTTTGCTAGAGCCTGGTTAGTTAATCAGCAGCATGCACCACGTTTAGTAATTTTAATCAACTTTAGAATGTTCCGTGGCTTTTTTCATACACAAAGTGCTCCTTATGAAGTATTAAATCTTGTGCATAAGAGAATAAAAATGAAAATCAAATGCTATGAACAATCAAAGTGTTATTTTCCTCTTAGTACGACAATTCATCAGGTCGTGAATTGAATAATAAAATAAACAAAGTTTGACTCTCTTTCAAATATTATGTAATGAAAGTCATTGAAATTTCATTTAGTAACTTTCATTTTATAATATTATTGTATAGTAACGTATTGAAATAATTTTTGATCTCATACCTGGGCGTATTTAATAGGAAAGAAATCTAAGGCATCTAAAAGAGAAATTGAACTTTCATGTTTTGATATTTTTAACAAATCAAATCATTTTATTTGCATAGAATAATAAATAAATATTTCTGGGCACTTTAAACATCATTATCTAGGCCCAAACTCAGCAAAGCTTGTACTATGGGTTTTAGATAACTGATATTATATTTACATTTTTTTTTGTAAATATATAAACGTATATATGAAACACCCAGACCAAGACAAACAGACGGATCGAACCTGCGACCTCGGAGTCAAAGTGGCTATTGTCAGACATTCCACCACCAAGCTCGTCGAGAATAGGTTTACAAACAGATCTTAAAATAATATAATGTGAGTGCTCTATTCTGCTAACGTATATTAACATGCAAATTTTTAGTTTAGGAATTTAAGAATTCATGCACGCTAGAAAAACAGAAAGTTAAAAGCCACTGTTTTAGCTTCGTACACATGAGTCTCTTTCTTATTCGGAATATAAATATTAAAGTTACAATATTATATTATGATATTGAAACTATAACATAACTAGTTTAGGATTCCATCGCGGACAAACATCGTGACACGAAATTTTTATATATTAAGATTAAAAGCTAACTTCTGTCAGTTTACCGCTGCGGAAACCGGATAGTAGACTGCGATGTGTAAGCCGATTCTGGGCATTATTTTACGGCCTCTCACATGCCTAAGGGGGGAAGCCAAACTCTAAAGTTTCATACTCCTGCTAATTTCTTCTGACTAAATTGTTGTGAGTTCCAACGCCGAGTAGTGTTATCCCTGGTACAGAAATATAACTTTATTGTTCTTTGCCGTTTTGGCGGCTGCCGCTGATAATCCTGGCTACACAAGAGACAGAACGGTGGGAATGGGTGGTGGGCCTCTCCCATTATACCTACTTATTTATTTCTATATTCTATATAAATAAAATACATAACCAGTGTAACTGTTACAAACAAACACAATATAGAAATTCTTAAAACTAATACAAATGCAACAGTTTGTAGTTTTGCAAAAACGAGAAGCAATAAATGTCTCCGGCTCAACTTAGAACGACAAAGACGCCGCAAGTCCGTGGTGTATGAATTGGATGCCGATAATTCGAATCACACAGCGAGAACCCGGCGCTTATTACTCTCCCTTGTCGACAGTGGTCTTAAAGGTAGCAAGTACTCAATTCAAGAGTATTTGATACTGCAGTCAAATTAGTAACATTTTATTTGCTGTAATAGTAATAAATAGTAAGTTATGACGAGACTCTTTAAGCTTACTCAAGATGCTCAAGCGAAGTACTTTTGTTTAGAGGTATATGGTCGATTTGATAAAACTTTGAAGGGCACTTGACGGAGTAGTACAAAATAAATTAATGACTAAATGGAAAAGGCTATTTGAATGACATTTTCATAAATGTTTTGTGTTAATTGATTTATGATAGACAAGGCCCATCATCGTGAAAGACTGCCAATATTCACCTAGTACCAGAAGAGCACCTCAATGGATCTATATATACTACTGGATCACGCAGGTCAAGCAATGTCGACCGTAGCCTGTCCATGGATGGGGTTTTATCTCCAGCTTCTCCATGCTGTTGTCATTAGATGACAGTCCAAGTCAGTGGCCTTTAGGCAGCTTGGAAACACTGACCTCCGCCAACCCGCAGTTTTGTCTCCAGACAGTCAGGGGAGAGTGACTAAAGGATTAGGGAGAGCACAAAAGATACATGAGGGTCGACGTGGCACCGGTGCTGCAGCACTGGACCCACTCTAAGATAACCCGCAGTCGAGTAGCGTGGTGGAGTATGCTCTAAAAGCCTTTTCATTGAGGGATACCCGTATCCCAGCAGTGGGATGGATAAACGTTGACGATGACGACGACTGGAAAAGAGTGACATATCTATCGAATTACAGACCTATCAATATTACCTATGAATATTTCCGCACCTATTACTTCTACATAGTATTTCTGACGAGATATTTATTTGACCCGCATGAGGCAAGCCTTGCATAATGCAGTGAGCGGTCAGTTAAATGTCATGTACTGTACTTGGACTATCGTTAGGTAATATTTAATGTTAAATTTCCATAAATCTTTGATTCTCATGAGAAGGTAATAATTCTGACAGATAAATTCTGTATAATTTCGTCGGTTAAGTAATCATTATAAGAGCCAATTAGAGGATTTTTCATATTGACTATAATCATAATATCTTACAGATTTTTGGAGCTATTTATAGTAGAATTGATGTATGATTGTGTAAAAATTGTAGTAGTGGGAAATGTGTTTGATGGCAGCTTTTTTGTAGTAGGTAGGTTTTATTTTTTAATTTTCTGGATTGGGTTTCTGGATTGTGAATCTGAGATATTAATTCAAATGCAACCGCTTTTGGTGTTCCAAATAAAATAACATAAATCCAAGATATAATTTATATTTGCGACACTATGAATGAGTGTCTATGATTATTTACTCCTCCTTCATTCACGGTACACGTTGGTCGCGGCTGCTGTCGTGATATAAGAGTTGTTAAGCCAAGACAGTGGTCCATGGGTGGCTTAAAGACTCTGGCCTCTGCCAACCAACAGTTCAGCAACTGGGAGTACGCGGTAAATCCCTACGATACGCGTTTTGTCTTATCTCCACATATATACAATAATTATGAAAATAAAAAATCATTGGAAATTACGACGTTTTGGCCAAAAGACTATAGAAAGCATCTTGAAATTTGAGATTTATGAGTTATACCATAGTATTTGCCAATAAGAGGGATCTGTAACACCTCCAGTCCCTCGTGTCTCCAATTATGACAACGGTAGCCCCCATTACAATTTTCTACAAGTCCCCTATTCAATTCAAAGTTTCTCAGATCTCGTAAGAAAATAATGTTGATTGTTAGACGTGTATAATGACTTATAACGAGAATGTAACTGTCTTTGTCTGTTTGTAAATTTATATATAAAATTTTCTGCATTTGTATGAGAGATAAATTTGAATTTGAATTTGTATAAAGAATTGCTGGGTATGTTTCATTTATTGACTGGATCGAGCGGAGCGAGCTCCAAAACTACTGAACCGATTTTGATGAAACTCACAACGAATTTAATAAGAAGAATTTATTAGAAACTATCTACCCGGATAGACTTCATTCTGTCATACGTAAGGTTTTTTTACTATTGTCCACGTAATAATTTCTCTGTTCAATGCATTTGCATTGCAACTTGCTTAATATAGCTGAACCCAGGGCTGAAGTTGTATCGGAATGGAAAAAAAGTTATTTTTCGATATAGTTGTCCATAAAGAGCTGCATGGAAAAGTAACTTATTAAATTATTTGATGGCTTGTGCGCAAAAGACTGACATTAAGATTCTGTGTTTAGTTTTTTAATCTCTAAATTTCAGTATGAGAGTAGATAAAAAAAATTGCCGAATTAGTCGAGCCGTTCTCAAGTTTTCCTTTTAGCAACATTCATTTATATTTATATAAATAAATAAATAAATATTACACAGCGCCACCTAGCCCCAAAGTAAGCGAAGCTTGTGTTATGGGTACTAGACAACTGATAAACATTTTATAATATATCTAAATACATTTTTTGACTTGACAACGTCTTATAATTCGATGGAGCCGGCTGCACGCACGAAAAAACATGACTCATGCGGCGTTACCTCGCTCTGAGGCGTACTTTTGAAAAATGCAAACATTCCATCAGTATTTTCTTATGACGTTGTCACGTTCAACTATCGTCAGTAAACCGACTTTACAGACAACCGATTTTTTTGTAAATACATACTTATGATACATAGAAAACACCCAGACTAAGACAAACAGACATGTTCATGTTCATATAGATGGGAAGCTTTTGGTATTTGACCTGAACATTTAAAGAAAGTTTCACATAGTTACTTTTCAACATCAATTTATTAATAGGCACTTAAATTAGTTGTTTTATCTACCAATCAACATCTGCAGAGTACAACTATATGACAACAATAGCATCGTAATGATTGTGAAGTAACGAGTAACACTTTTGAGTACAGTTATGATAATGGAGAGTTCTTTAGACCTGTCATATTGATCCGCCATTTGTTTTATATGACGCCGTCTATTAAACAACCGTACAATCCATCATCATCAGCCTGTACCCACTGCTGGATATAAGCTTTCCACCAAATACGATCCTCCGCCTTCTGTATCCAGCCGCTTTCTTGAGGTCATCCACCATCTAGAATTTTTTTTTATACAACTAAAGTGGCAAACAAGCATACGGCCCGCCTGATGGAAAGCAGTTACCGTAGCCTATGAACGCCTGTAACACCAGGGGCATCACACGCGCGTTGCCGACCCTGTAAAAACCTCTTCATGCCCTTTTTGAAGAACCCCATGCTGTAGTCTCCTGAGAAAACCTCGACAGGCAGTTCATTCCACAGTTTGACAGTACGCGGGAGAAAATTTCTCTGGAACCGCACAGTACGCGACCACTTAGGCTCCAATGTGTGAGGATGAATTCCCTGTCAATGATCTGTAAGATGGTCTGTGGAATGGGATGTAAAACAGTTGCCGTATACGACTACGTATAAGCTCGTAATACGAGGAGTATTACTCGCGTACCGGTACCCCCGGCTGCTGACAGCACTGCTGCTTACATTTCGCTAGAACTTCGTTTCCTTAGAGTCCGTTCACATAGATCGGCTCGGAGAAGAGGGCTTATTTTGAGCGCGTTTAAAATAGAGTTATGGATTATTGGCATAAGGTTCATTTTTAAAATTCACACCGGGCTCTCGAGTATTCTCGTATAACAAAAGTAGTGAAGTTTAAAAATAAACTTTATGCCTATGACTTAAAATTCTATTTTAAACGCCACCAAAATATGCTCTCCTCTCCGAGCCGGTCTGTCTGAACGAACCCTTAAAGGCGGGTGCACCACGTGCAGATCTACCGTTACTTGGATCTCTAGAAATATCATTCACTCATCTCTACCTATCACTTTATTCACTCAGTCAATACCCAAGCAATTTACATCTAAGCATCTGACTCTACTAAGCAATTTGCTTCAAAAATTTACATAACCTCCATTTTAAAATCGTACAAATAATCTGGTACTTAAATATCTTTGATAGAGCCAGCAACAAAAATATAAAAATACCGTTTTGAGTACTCAACGGCCATTGCAAATCAAATTACCACTAACGAGTGGTCGACAGAGCAAGCGTGAAGGTATACTATTACTATGAACATAGATGAATGAGCAACTGGTACTCAAAAGCATCGGAGAATGAGGAATAGGTTTTTGGCTCCATGTTATCTCCTTCTGACATTGCGTATCAAATATGAGACAAATTCCCTTTCCTGTCAGCACACGAAAGGGGCTGTGGCATGTAGCTATTGCAACGTCTTGCTAACTGGTATACGTTGGAGAGGTGTGCTGGTAAAACCACTGGTGGTGGAAAATGATACGAAATGTAAATTGTCAATTAAAAATATTTATATCGTTTTTATGTATATATCAAAATTGCTTAATTAAGACAACATGCAACTAAACAAAAGCGAATTCTTGTGTTTATATGTGTGATGAGTAGGGTTGCCAACTCTCACAATGAATATTACAATGCACATTAATATATAATGAGGGAAACATCGGGACGGGTATAATAAAATCGATACAATTATTATGTTTTCCCCTAAGAACTCGCCCAATTTTAGCAACTCATACTTATTATCATTAAAAAATGAAAACATAACGAATTGTTTTTATCCACCCACGTGCTTGCGCCATTTAGCCGCACAGCACACATTACACATCACTAGTCGATAGTGGTGTGGTTACCTAAAAAAAATGTAAACGACACCACAGTGGTGTCCCTGTAAAAAAATTACAAAACGTATTATATGTATACATGTATTATATTATATATATACACTCTATGTATACACTCTACGTGTTTTACGTTTAATATATTTTTTTAATTCTGATTTTAGCTTGCCATAACTCAATACCTATTAAAATAACACACGTTCTTTTAACTTTGAATTAATTAGACTTCAAAGCTCTTACTATTTGCAATAGCAAAGTTTAAGTACCACTGACCTACACGAACTAGGATGGACTCAGTCACGACCGTTTCAAAAGTGAAATCATTTATCGTTGCGTCAATGTAAATGGTTTTTTTCTTTGTTTAGTCATTGCATACCTCGCACTGATGCGAAATGTTAGCGCCTATCTACAACAATGTGTCTTGTTGGGAAATTTATTATTAACTAAACAACTTGAAACATGTTGTTGCTGTTTTATCTGCAAATTGTATTTATTTGACGAGCTCGGTGGTCGAAGCATGGTTACTTTGACTCCGAGGTCGCGGGTTCGATCCCCGCACAAGACAAATATTTTCGTTCAGACGATTTTGCAATTCATATTATTGGAATCGATGTGTTAGGTTACGAACTCATTGTTTTAGGTCTCCAATAGTGTTAGATATTTAAAATCCGTGGTGCACGACAGTAGAGCTTCAGTTGACTAGCCATTTCTTTAGGATTTTAATGCCTTGTTTGCCATAATCTAGCTGTCTCTCACATTGTCAAGAGGGGAAGTCAAATTCCATAAGCTTCCTACTCCTACTAATTTCTTCTGACTAAATTCGTTGTGAGTTCCAAGGCAGCCGTAGTTTTACTCCTGGGACTGCAATGGACTTCATTGTTCATTGCCTTTTTTGGTAGTCGCCGATGTTAATCCTGGCTACACAGGAGACACAGTGTTGGGAATGTGTAGTGTCCTGATACCAAACCTAACCTAATTAAGTAATTTTTCCTGGGTCATGTTATTATTTTCCCATTACATAGCATGTGTCTTGGTGTGATTGGCAATCGTCTTTAAATCATCTAATGACTCAGGCTATTACAAGTTGTCTAGACCTCGTAGCATACTCCTCTCAGCGCCAGGTCAGACATTTTAAATGTCAAAGATGTGAAGTGCGAACAGAAATACGAGTATCATTTCCTGTGATGCATTGCATCATTGCTTTTGGAGGCTATCGACCATCTAATGCATTTAATTCAGTTTATTCTGTTGACTGATTTGTTAGGTAATAAGTCACAAAGATAGATCTAACTTTTAGATATTGGCATTGCATAATTTTAAATGCTTCCCAGGACACGGTCTGTATACCCGATCGAGTAATTAAGTGCGAATGGGCCTTGACCGTGTATACACTCACTCGTAGGAACACAATAACCCTCAAGGGAATTGTTATTTGGCTGCGGTATTCTGTGAAATGGAGGTAGTTCCCCAGCCGGGCAGCTTAAAAAATATGGTATGCCTTACCTCTCTTTTCGCCAGAGCCTAGTGTGTCAGTCAGTAGGGTGCACCGCGTACAGGTGAGGTTGGCTTTGGTTCAAAGATGTTGATGAACCACTTGCACTCCAAAATGTTAACTTTAATATGACATTTTATTCAAGATGGTTTAAATACTTATCAATTTATAATTTGACTTATTAATTTTAAAGAGTATTGGTATTGACTACAGTACTCCTCATTGGCCGTGCACCATCACGCCGGCCAATGAGGTGATAGTTGGACGTGGTGGGGTAGGAAGGGAGAACTGAAGTTGATAAGTACGACTGGGAAAGCCATTGGACTAACGGGCGCCTAGCAGTGAAGACGACTTACAATTTTTACTGTGCAGTAATTTATAATAATTTAATTTAATAAGAAGTACAAGGGATGTTAATCAACTGTCGTGGTTTTTATTAATTATAGCCCCGAACACTAAGGTTAAGGCAAGGTATCGCTTACATCTCAGAAGTTGGATTTGAAAACAAAAAACGCCCACTAAGCGAGGAAAGTGTAAGTACCATTGCGACTTTTAAAATTACCGGCTATTCCGTACCTTAAAAGTTGATGTTTTAACTTGTTTAAAGTGCATAATTTGACCCTTAATGATGAATTATCGCCGATTATGTGACAAGAGAAAGGCTCAAAACCGTCACTGTTGTATAACAGCGACTTGGTGATTGTAATCGATCGGGGCACTCCCCGTATTATTTTCACCTGGTTGTAGATTGCACCCTGTCTTAAATACTTGGCTGGGGCACTCCCTGGTAGTATTTAAGATTAGTATTTAAGATTATATCATCCGTGACGTAGAATTTCCTTGTCGGTACGACTAATTCTACCATTAGAACTTGAAACTGTAGTTGCTTATAGTGTGCATGATCGTTACTGGTGTATTTCAACATCCTAGTGATTGGAATTGATCGGGGAACTCCCCGTATTACTTTCTCTTGGTTGTGAATATTGTCTTGTCTTAAATACGTGGCCAGGGCACTCTCTGGTAGTATCTGAGACAATATAATTATCTCATTAGTAACGTGAAGCTTGATTGATCAACTAACAATTGATTGTTTGACTTAACGTTCTTAAACGAAGCGGTGGTAATTTGATCGGGGCACTCCCCGTATGGAAAGTAATAACTTTGTTATAGAAATTATCATGCCATGCACTCCCTAGTTGATTATGATTAACTTGGAATGTATAGTCAACAGGGAAGAGTTTTTTTCTCCTCTCCCCCCTATGTTAAGTTACAAGGACAGTAATATTAACACGTATTCTCTTTTGTTGAGGTTGAATCATCGACAAGAACAAGGCTCAAAGAAGTCGCAGATCAAGGAAAGAGGAGACGGCATTTCATTATCATGCTTGTACAACTAAAACACGCAGTTGTAGCCAGTCACAATGCCGAACGCCACTTTTGTCTCCTGGTAGGCGGTATGGCAGAAAACGATCGTCACGTCTCAGATGTCGTAGCTCGCGTACAAGGACTTCGAGGTCAACATCGCGGTAACGAAGTTCTCGATGTCATAACAAGGATTCAGGAAGGTCTCTGACGTGGTCGAGATCTAGGATCGGGTGTCGCTCGCCCACTTTTTGGAATGAGCGAAAATCTAGTATTAATGATAGGGATCAGAATTTAAGGGTTTTCTTGATGCCATTAATAGTGTGGGATCTAAGAGTACTAGTGACTAGTAGGTATACTTTGAATGTGGTTCCAGAGTTTGATCCACTGAATAGAACAGACTGTAGAATCTTGAAATCACAAAGTAGACGAATGCGCCCAAATATACGGCTGGGACGACAAACATATAGTTCACTATGCAATGGCTAAGCTTAATGGTATAGAGAAATCTTGGTACCAAGGTTTTCAGTTTTGTATTCGTGGGCTGAGTAGAAAATAAAGCTGCGTGAACCTTTTCCCTACAAGAGAAAATCACGCAGATTTATTTATTTTATTTATTTATTCTTTATTGCACACAATCCATTAAGTGGTTATGTACGAAAGGCGAACTTAATGCTAAAGCATTGTCTACCGATTTACCTTTCGTACATGTATGATTTATTGTAGGAGTGCCTTAGTTTAAATAACATACACAACATACGCATATATATACATACACATACATATACACACATACATACACATATACATACATAGATATAGGTAGCCACTGTTCATGACATCTCCAGGTAATGCAAATGTACCTGATTTTTAAATGATACGCGAGACTGTGCACGTCTAATGTCCATTTGTCTGAAATGCTGAACAAAAGAGTGCTCTACGGAGAATCATTAGATTTATACTTTTACTCAAAAACGAATCTATTGAGTCATTGCGAAATATTAGGAAAACGCGCAGTAGACTGTCTGTTAGCCGGTATAGGTAATAGAAATGTTCGGGTTGGTGGTCAGAGTGCAGACTTCACAGAGCATGAATAAGTCTTAAAATTCTTAAAATCTGTAAAAGTAGAGCACGATAGGGGTAATAATGATGTTACTGGAAGTAGAGACAAACGAAATAGTCAACCTAACAATAATTACGAGAAATTAACTAGTAATTGCAACGAAACGGGACATCCCTTTTTCCGTTGACCAAAACTAAATTTATATTGTACCGACTGTAAGTTACTGGGTCATTTAACAGCAGATTATCCAAAATCAAATCAGGGTGACCTCACAAGAGGACAAAATAAAAAGTAATAAAAGTCGAAACTGGCTATGATACTAGTACCAAATATAGAATTACTGTCAGAGTAAACGGTGATTTATTGTATTGCATAATTGACTTGGGCAGTGAGGGCACTCTGATTGGGCTCAGTGAAGCTAAAAGGATACAGCTACAGTGGCAGGGGATTAGTGGCTCTTTACATAAAAGATACATTGCCGATTCAGCATGTCGCCCTATAGGACTGTCTATGCTACTATCGAAGTGCAGGATATTATTACCGAACATAACGAACATTTTCTGATCGTTGATGATCACGTCTTTCCTTCTCCCCTTTTATTAGGCCATACATTCACATAAAAACCTAATATTAAACTAGTACAGACATTAAAATATAGTAAAGACATCAACTGACGTAACATTTCAAAAATCAGAACCACTAACACAACTATTAAATGTCCACTAGTTTAAGTGAAATGTCCCTGGGAGTCGATGAATAAAGACAGTACCTGTGAAGTAAAGTTAAAGGAAGGGTTGGGCACTGTTTTAATTCAAATATAAGCTGCCATAATCTGCTCAACAGCTCGACAGTAAAACGGATAATCTAATTACTAGAAGTCACTGTATAGACAGTTTAAGTATTAATTACGCAAATTCTATTAATGCAGAGAGTTTCGATGAAAGTGTTAATTGTGGGGATTCTCTATCGCATACCCAAAGGTGTCAGCTTAAAAATCTTCCGAATAAGTATAAAAACAGTTTTTCATTTAGCTTCAAAGATTTGGGATTCACAACTGGAACTGAAATGGTCATTGAACTGACTGATTCAGAACCAGTGGTATACCGTCCATATAAATTTTCGCATGATGAGCGTAAACCGTTAAGGGTATGGTTCAGCGATTATGAGGATAGCGATATTATTAGAGAGTCTAGCTCTCCTTATGCCAGCTCTGTCGTATTGGTCAATAGGAAATCGGGAAAAGAGGTTATGCGTGGACTATCGCGCAGTGAATCGGAAGACTAAACGCGACCATTACTCGCTACAGAGGATAGAGAATCAACTCGATAGACTCTCTGGTAGTACGCTGTTCATAACGCTTAACCTAGCTTCAGGCTACCTTCAAATCCCAATTGCAGAACAATCTCGAGAGAAATCCGTATCTAGTCTAATCCCAATTGCAGAACAATCTCGAGAGAAATCCGTATCTAGATGGTTAGTACGAGTATAATGGGATGGATTGGTCAATCCTTTTGGATTGGTCAATCTTTCAGCGCACAACAAATAAAATGATCCAAAGTTCTCCAGTTAAAGTTTAGACCCTCTTATATATGGATGACATACTTATCCCAGCTAGATCATTTGAGGGTCTGGGACGTCTGGAGGAAGTATTTTTTAAACTGATGTCTCAAAATGGTTTAACATTGAAATTAAATAGATGTAACTTTTTCTTTGACAATAGATTACTTGGGGTTTGAAGTTAGTGCAAAGGGTGTTAGACAGGGAACATCAAAGCTAGAGCTACTTATTTTAAATTTCTCTTTTCCATTCCATGCAATGCCTAAGAGGCCGAGCGATTCCTGGGGCTGGCAAGTTTTTTTTGTTTTAGAAGATTCGTTAAGGGATTTGCAATTATAGCATGACCTTTGACAGCGCTTTTAAATTGCGGAGACCTCGTTAGAATCATTCGAGCATCAACGGGAATTGAGAGACAATCTAAGAAATTAGAGCTAAAATGTAGAGGACCATATCGAATCAAGGTTCTTCCTAATGACCGGTACGTAGTGAAAGATACGCCAGTTACGCAGAGGGGTAAACGTTACGAAGCTGTTATAGCAGTGGACAAAATCTTTCGGTCGCTTTCGGTTGTTCAATCAGATTCTTCGGAAGATGATTCCTCTGGCAACGAGGAACCTTATCAAAGCTAAACTAATTCTTAGTTAATGTCACATCACTCTTAGACCTCATAACATGTTTTGGTATATATTGAACACCATAGTTTCTATAAAGTTTTATTATGTAAGAAGTCTTATATGTATAATGTGTGTAAATATCTTATAAGATTATATTGCATAGGAAGTAAAAATATTTTATAAGTAAAGGTTATGATTATGGTGAAAGGATATCTTTGTGCTAATCAGGGTCATGGGTTGGCACAAGGATCAACATACCATGCCGGTAACGGTCAAGGTCATGGACCGGGCATATTAATGAAAGTTGGCACCCTAGTTAGCGTCATGAACTAGCTGGTGCCGTATAGTTGTTAAGATTATATTGGAATATAAATGTATAAAATAACATATTAATGAAAGTTATCCTTGTGCTGATCAAGGTCATGGATTGGCACAAGGATCAACATACCATGCCGGTAACGGTCAAGGTCATGGACCGGGCATGTTGATGAAAGTTGGCACCCTAGTTAGCGTCATGAACTAGCTGGTGCCGTATAGTTGTTAAGATTATATTGAAATATAAATGTATAAAATAATATATTAATGAAAGTTGTCCTTGTGCTGATCAAGGTCATGGATTGGCACAAGGATCAACATACCATGCCGGTAACGGTCAAGGTCATGGACCGGGCATATTAATGAAAGTTATCCTTGTGCTGATCAAGGTCACCGGTTGGCACAAGGATCAACATACCATGCCGGTAACGGTCAAGGTCATGGACCGGGCATATTAATGAAAGTTATCCTTGTGCTGATCAAGGTCACCGGTTGGCACAAGGATCAACATACCATGCCGGTGACGGTCAAGGTCATGGACCGGGCATATTAATGAAAGTTATCCTTGTGCTGATCAAGGTCATGGGTTGGCACAAGGATCAACATACCATGCCGGTAACGGTCAAGGTCATGGACCGGGCATATTAATGAAAGTTGGCACCTTAGTTAGCGCCATGAACTAGCTGGTGCCGTATAGTTGTTAAGATTATATTGAAATATAAATGTATAAAATAACATATTAATGAAAGTTATCTTTGTGTTGATCAAGGTCATGGATTGGCACAAGGATCAACATACCATGCCGGTAACGGTCAAGGTCATGGACCGGGCATACTAATGAAAGTTGGCACCCTAGTTAGCGTCATGAACTAGCTGGTGCAGTATAGTTGTTAAGGTTATATTGAAATGTAAATCTATAAAATAACATATTAATGAAAGTTATCCTTGTGCTGATCAAGGTCATGGATTGGCACAAGGATCAACATACCATGCCGGTAACGGTCAAGGTCATGGACCGGGCATATTAATGAAAGTTGGCACCCTAGTTAGCGTCATGAACTAGCTGGTGCCGTATAGTTGTTAAGGCTATATTGAAATGTAAATTTATAAAATTGTTATTTAAGAAAATTTTACTGGCTCTTCTGAGTAATGTCGCGAACGTTTATACCTATGGCTGATTATTGTTATAGTATGAAAGTAAATGTACATTTAATAGCAAGCACTACATGTATCAAATAACGAAGGGACTCGTTAAAAGTCGGATGGCCGAGTTGTTAACTTTAATATGACATTTTATTCAAGATGGTTTAAATACTTATCAATTTATAATTTGACTTATTAATTTTAAAGAGTATTGGTATTGACTACAGTACTCCTCATTGGCCGTGCACCATCACGCCGGCCAATGAGGTGATAGTTGGACGTGGTGGGGTAGGAAGGGAGAACTGAAGTTGATAAGTACGACTGGGAAAGCCATTGGACTAACGGGCGCCTAGCAGTGAAGACGACTTACAATTTTTACTGTGCAGTAATTTATAATAATTTAATTTAATAAGAAGTACAAGGGATGTTAATCAACTGTCGTGGTTTTTATTAATTATAGCCCCGAACACTAAGGTTAAGGCAAGGTATCGCTTACAAAAAGTCTTCATTATTTATTACATTTAAATTTCTGTAATAGTTTACTACTCAAATCAGGCGAGACGTACGCATGTTTGTTTCCTCAGGGATAAAAGAGAACATACCATTTATATGCCGTTAATGAAATTATAGAAATTGACACAAAGATAAACGAAAGTATTTTAGTAAGCAAAATAACCCGTTAAAGTAATTTCGTACAATGTACTGCAATTCGTTACGCATAAAGTCTTTTTTAATTGTAGTTGTAAACATCCGATATAAGAATTATGGTTGAAAATTAGCAATATGGTAGTTTAGGAGAAATCACCAGAGTCGTTGTTAAACCGCAGTGGATATTTTATGGCCACAGAACGTTATAAAGTGGAACGACGTGGAGATGGGGTATCAGTCACAGCGATTAATAGGAATGTTGACGTAGGTTCAGTTTTTGACTGTTAATATCAAACTTCAGCATAAACTTATGGTACCTACTTACGGTACCTACCTGGTTTATGGTACCTACCTGGTTTAGATTAGTTGATAGAAAACCTAGAGTTCTACCGACAGTGCTGAAGATGTTTGTCAATAACTAAAACGCAAGACCTATATTTCGAATCAGAAATTTTATGTAAAATAGGTTTGTAAACTATTACTCATAGTCTGGATTACAGTCTGTTAACAAAATCATAGAGGAGAACCGTGAATAGTGTCTCAGTAGAGATTTTCATTGAACGGGGCCAGAAAAAAATTACTTACTACCATTATATTAAAATAATTCTTCTCTTCTACAAGGTACTTGAAGATCCTTTTTCGTTTCGTTCATTTAAAATCAGTTTAAAATGAAGCATTTAATGTAGTATATGTAAATTCCTTGTTTAAAATTCGTAATATCTGTATAAAGCTAGACGAGTTACATCATAAAATTTTATAATGATTCATTAATAAATAATTTGAATCATTCCTTTTCACACTACCGACATCTGTATTAAGAGTCGTTGTCAACAGCAGCTCGTTGCCAAAAGATTGCACTTTGAAAACAGTATGCGCTGTGTTAATATACATTGAATACAGAGAATACTGTTTTCGTTATACTTAGAAAGTTAAGTTACGGGCAATAATTGTAACTCCTAATATGATACCTGCAAAATTCGCATAGAAAATACTTAGGCAATAGAGCACGATGTTGATACTATGGCTATATAAATCTTCCGAATAATAGAAAAAAAATAAACCATTATGTACGCAATTATGTACTTTTACGAGTAAGTGTAAAGAAGCGAACGTATTTATATATTCAATAAATAAACATATATAAATAATGACTATAATTACATAGTTAATAAAATATTTACATTTTTTGAAGATATGAACTTTACCAGGAAATCAATTATACAATTTGTATTAAACTGAAAGCGACTGTTTATAGTTACCTATATCAATGTAAATATTTACTGTGAAATGAACTTAGAAGTTAATCGAGAAATAAATTCAACGTCCTGCGTCTGATTGAATAATTTATTCAATCAGATCACTTTTGTATAGAGAAAGTAGATGATTTTCGATTTGACGTAACAGTAAAAGTTGTGGGCCTGATGAGACAATCTCCTATTTGGTTTGATGAGATAATTTCCCTTCCTATTTATACCCTTTCTGATACATCCTGTTCAGTATTATATTGTTAAGTCTTGTGATACATAAACTTTGAAGTGATTGTAAGTTTTTTTTTAAAGATCCTCTGTTCAAGTCAGCACCAACATCATTGTTACTATTTTTCAAATTGAAAACTAGTTATTTTTAAGCAATAATATTAAGCAGCTAATTATAGTGTATGTACGCTTTTAGTTCTAGAAGTATCTATCACTTGTGCCAACCCTTTAAATTATATTTTTGTAACAAACTTTTATTAGTTGTTAAAAAAAAGATTTAAAAGAATACTTAAAATATTTCGCTTATTAAGCCATTTCATTTCCTATCAGCTCATAATGTCCTTTTCTCCAAATGTCCTTTCCAAAAACGTCGTTTTCTTGAAATGTCCTTTCCCTAAATATCCTTTTCTTAATATGTCCTTTTCTCACAAGACTTTATAATTTTCATTTAATACCCATATGACAGAGGTTGTTCAGTATATCAGTCAATAGAACCGGTAAAGTACAGTATAAGAATTTTGCTTCAAATTAAACGCATTCTATGTTTTTAGCTGATTTCTCGGTTTCAATGTTGCAACAAATTATAAGAATTTTACCCAAGCATCCTGATTTGAAATGACACTATGATTTACGATGTCACAACAGATACCATAAGGTCCAACTTCGCAACATATTAGCATATAAGGAACTGACCTATCGGAATTCCACCGCTTGCATTGAAACCACACCCTTTGCGCGGTATCGAAACCTGTCCCTCACTGGGTCAGTCGAGTCGGCTTAGTGATGTGCGGATGTCGATATGGGCAAGTGTCATTGAGGCGACATTTTTGTGATGTAGGTGTTAGAAAAAGAGGCGCAGGAATGGGGACTTAAGGTGTGGTTTCAGCTTATTTTTCTGATATATTCTTTAGTTCAGACAGTTTTATTTTTTACCTATAGATGCTTTCTACCTGTCCCCATTGTGGCAAGAAGAATGCAAGGTAACTGCCCGGGATTCATTCAGTTCCGCGACATTTGCCGTCTCGGCATGACGTTTGCTCTAATTAAATATATATTCAAAAGTTATAGATAAAATGGCTTCCTGTATGTTCACGTTTTGTCCCTTTCTTTGCGTACTGCATGTATAAATGCGTAAGTAAACCTAGTTTGCGTTGCGTAGTCAGTTTTTACTGCCATGATGTTCGCCTATGGCCCGTATTTATATAAAACTAGCTATGCCCGCGACTTCGTCCGCACGGACTAGTTATTTATTTATATTAATAAAATTTCTAAAATAAAAGTAATCTAAGTTACTCCTTATTACATCAGCTATCTGCCAGTGAAAATCTGCTGTCAAAATCGGTCTAGCCGTTTTAGGGATTAGTCGGAATAAACAGACACACCAAAAATTATAAAAAGTGTTATTTTGGTATATGTATGTACCGTGTATATATCCATATGCATTTAGTAAAAAACAGTTATTTTAATATTACAAACAGACACTCCAATTTTATTTATCTGTATAGGTATCATAGGCACAAACATATGAAATTTTTTTTTTCGCCCCAATACGACGATAAAACACAGTTAAATGGAGGTTCTCATCAGAGGTCAATAGGGTCAACCCAGTTAAGGCCGCTGGCAGCGACTCGCTGCGCCAAAGTAAAAGTAATACAAACACAGACTGCACTTCACGTTGCTTGACTTACGTTTTCAGCCGGGCTCACTTACACAACGCCACCAATGAAGATATAATGAACATAAATCAATAGATTTATTGATGTAGGAAACACGAACTGAAAGAAAGTAATCATGCATGAAAGCATGAAAACAAATATTGATGCTAAAAACGCATTAAGTACTAGTCACTGATGAAGTTGTAAATTATAATTACTTATTATAATACTTGATGAAGTTGTAAATTATAATTACTTATTATAATACTTGATGAAGTTGTAAATTATAATTACTTATACTTGATGAAGTTGTAAATTATAATTTTCAGTTCGTCATCATGATCATCCTGTATCTACCCTCTACTCAGTAGAGGGCCTCCCTAATGGAGGGCCTATACTAACCAGTAGAGTCTACTGGGAGGGCTTACAGAGAGATATAGACTCTATATCTCTCTCTCTCTATATCTCTAAAAAAAAGCGAAGGACCACATATGCTGTGGAAAGATCTATAATATAGAGCGACTTTCCACAGCATATGTGGTCCTTCGCTTTTTTTTAATGTGTTCGATCAAAATGATGGCGGTCCTCACATTTAGTCTTCACTTGTGCTTTCCATCAAGTAATGCGGAGAGATTTTGACTGAACACATTAAAAAAAAACCCTTGTAAATAGAATTGAGGTACATATGTATGATATACATATGTTATAGTATATGACATATGTATATACAGCATTTTATACCACGAACAGTGAAACTGTGGAATCAACTTACCTCAGCGGTATTTCCGAACAACTACGACATGGGTGCCTTCAAGAACAGAGTTTTAATTTTCCTTAAAAGGCTGGCAACGGATCGGCGACCCCTTGGTGTCGCTGGTCTCCATGGGCGGTGGTGATTGCTTTCCACCAGGTGACCCACATGCTCGTTTGCTTCCTCTCACATAAAAAAAAGTACTATATATATGAGAAGGGGTCAAACGACTATGTGAGTCACCTGGTGGAAACCAATCACCACCGCCTGTGGAGATCAGGGGGCTTACCACCAACTCTTATTGCGATTCAATACCTGAACAGAATGCTTATTCATACCAATGAATAAGCGACTCTATTCAGTTATAATAGAGTCGCTTATTCATTGATATGAATAATCATTCTATTCAGTTATTGAATCGCAATAAGAGTTGGTGGTAAGGGGGCAGCAACACCAACTTGTCGCCGATCCGTTGCCAGCCTTTCAAGGGAAATAAATATTCTGTTCTTGAAGGCTCCCATGTCGTAATTGTTCGGAAATGACTGAGGGAAGTTGATTCCACAGTTTCACCGTTCATGGTAGAAAATGTGTTAGGAAATATACTGTAGTAGCTCGCCAACTATCAAGATGATATTTTAATATACTAGGAATACTATTATTTTTAGCAGTCTTAGTATAGAATTGTTAGACTTTTTTTATTTTTTATTCCTGGACAATTTACACAGCGCCATCTAGTCCCAAATTAAGCGAAAAGCTTGTACTAAAAAAAATGTATTTAAGTATTATATCAGTTATCTAGTACCCATACTAGATAACTGGTATAATACTTAAATACATTTTTTTTTCTTAAATATATACAAATAATACATAGAAAATTTCGTATGTTTGTCTTGTGCGGGGATCGAACCCGTCACCACGGAGTCAAAGTGGCCATTGCTAACCATTCGACCACCGAGCTCGTCAATATATTGAAAAAGTCAAGTGTGGGGTCAAAGAAAACCAATAAAATATATTCCCTGTATAACGAATTGACTGATCCCTAACAAGCACCACTTAACTTTCACTTCAATAATGAAAATCATATTTAATAACTCCCTTCGTTAAAACAAGTTAAACACAAAATAAACGAAAAAAATTAGAAAGTTGATAACATTGGTCGATGCGCACACACATACACACAAACCTGTTTGACCTTTCATCGAAGATTGTGAAAGTAACTGAGTGGTTTGGGTACGTGGTTAGTAGATATCATTTTCATTCATGGAGATAGCCTTAGACATAAAATAATGTAGATACCATGACCATTCCCAGCGGCCCTACTGCCTAAGCAGATTCCGATTCCCTTCGGAATTATTGACTGTGTAAATCAAACTTTGCAGCTTAGATCATTGATAATGTTTTTTTTAGCTGGTAGAATCCCTGAAGTTGGACAAAGCTACCGATGTCAATAAGTTAAGGATGCTATTTAACATAACATCAAATGAATACTTTGCAAACCTAACCTAAACTATTTTGCACATCCAAAAATACTTATTGCACATCAAATGCAGGATTTGATGTGCGATCAGATTAATTTGATGTGCAAATCAGGTTTTTTGTGGATCAATTTAATATTTTCCATAAGTTAAACCTAAGATCAAAAGAATCGATTGCAATTAACTTTAGTTTAAGCGGTAACGCCCTGGGCCCTACTGTCGAGCGCTGCCTGATTAGTTTTAGTCAAACTCAAGAAAATTTAGCCTAGACTGCGTAGGTACGGACTACCTATAACGGAACGCTGTATGAAAATGATATACTATCATTTTTTTAATATGGTAGTAACATATTTTATCTGTGGTAATATATCATTAACTTGGCTTTAAGGACGTTACAAAAACGCAAAGTTCATCGAACCACAAAATACCGGTGTGCTATAGAAAGTTAAAAAAGCATAGACGAAGCCCTTGCTTATCAAGGTTACCCAGTTTTAAAATTACAGCCTTATGAGCTTAATATCCTGTAATTACCCATTCATAATGCAAGTGCTTATAGCTCTCGGCACGGCCTCGGCGTGATCTATATGGGCTATTTGTCAATGACAACGTTACGAAAAGCCCTATGAAGATTTGGTGTAAGGCCGTATGATTTTTCTATCATCATCATCAGCCTGTATCTTTCCACTGCTGGATATAAGCCTTCCCCAATGCTTTCCACCAAATACGATCCTCCGCCTTCCGCATCCAGCCGCTTTCTTAAGGTCATCGGACCATCTAGAAGGAAGGGCGCCGAACGCTTCTTCGACCTACGCGCGGCCGCCACTCTAATAACATCCTCCCTCATCTTCCATCACTTACTCGGCAGATGTGACCGGCCAATTGCCACTTCAGCTTTCAAACTCTAAAGGCGATGTCGACAACTTTAGTTCTCTATCGAGTTAAGTTATTAATTAAGCGCAAAGCTTGTGTTATGGGTACTAGACAACTGATAAACATACGTAAATGCATTTTTTTTTGTAAATACATACTTATGATACATAGAAAACACCCAGACTAAGACAAACAGACATGTTCATGCACACAAATGTTTGTCCTATGTGGGAATCGAACCCACGACCGCACGCTACGCCACCGAGCTCGTCAAAAAAGTTATTAATATAAATCTCTATCGAATTAAGGATATAGGTCTTTCGTGATGCTTTATACCATATGCGATCCTCTGTTTTCCTCATCCAGTCACTTCTTGTGGCTTTTTTGAGGTCATCGGTCCATTTAATCTATTGGGGTGTAAGTGGTTCATCAACATCTTTGAACCAAAGCCAACTTCACCTGCACGCGGTGCACCCTGCTGACTGATAAACGAAGCTCTGGCAATAAGAGAGGTGGGGAGCGTAATTGTAAGCTACCCGACTGGGGAATGTACCTCCACCTCACAGAATACCGCATCCAAATAACAATTTCCTTGAGGGTTGTTGTGTTCCTGCGAGTGAGTGAGGTCACCAGAAAGGAAGGAGATGCTGCGTTGGCAGCGTGGGTGGTGGCGCCCGAGTGATATTTTATGTTGCGAGCGTTAATATGGCTGCGATAACCGCTTCACATCAGGCGGGCCGTATGCTTGTCTGTCACTCGACGTAGTATAAAAATAAATCTAGGGGGACGGGTATAACGCTTCGTCGTAACAAACGCGGCTTCCACTCCAGAACCTTGTGCCATGGAGCAGAAGAAATCTGCCGTCATCAACCCTTGTTCATCCCACTGCTGGGATACGGGCCTCCCCTAAATCGAAGGGGTTTAGAGCATACTCCACCACGCTGCTCAACTGTGGGTTGACGGAGGCTGAGTTTTCAAGCTTCCTAAAGGCCACTGACTTGGCTTGACGACTGTCATCTAATGACAACAAACCAGGAACTAACGAGCCCTTCGGAACACGGAGGAGCTCGAGATAAATAAACCCATCCATACACAGGCTGCGGTCGATGTTGCTTTACTTGCGTGTTCGATTAGTGTTCAGATTCTCTCTCTACTCGTACACAATACTTCAATTTAATTACATCTAATTAATTAATTATACTACCAAAAAATTGTAGCGCAAAAAAATACAAAAAGATTTTACCTTTATAATTATTAACCTACAAAATATAATAAAAATAAACGGTAATAAAATAAGCAATAAATTTCAACTGGAACTACAATAATTGTCATAATTGAAACTCAAACCAGATTTATAATAATTAATTTGTTATTATTTTAAAATAATGATATCTACAATTTTTCAACTGCCTAATTGTTAATGCAATTATATTTTCAGGTTTAGTAATATGTACTTACTACTTATTTGTGTAAATTGGTGTTAAATTATTTTACGTAAGATGCAATAGCAATTATCATTAATCAGTGAAAGTGATAATTATGTTGTCATTAGAATTTACTGTGGAATTTAATTACTTGTCGTTATCAAGCTATATGAGTATAGACTCATAAAGAGAGGTCTGGCACAGCGTATTATTGGGGAAGTACCTCCAGTCCTAAGGGACCGACTAGGGAAGTACCTCCACCTCACAGAATACCGCAGTCAAATAACATTTCCCTTGAGGATTGTTGTATTCCTGCGAGTAAGTGAGGTCACCGCTTCACGTCAGTCGGGCTGTAACTTGTATCTCACCCGACACAGTATAAAAAAAAAAACTCATTCCACTTCTGAGACGGATCTCCACTCTTCACTCAATCGAACCCGCCTTTTCATACGGATGAAGCCGCGAAGACAGCTAGTCAAGATAAAGGCTGTCGCTCATCATCATCAGGTTCATTTTAGTCTCCACTACAGGAGCACGACCCTCTCTCGTCCGTTCTAGACGGAAGGAGGATTTGGCCTACACTCCCCACGCTGGCCAAACGGGTTGGGGAGGTTGGCTGTCGCTCATCTGACATAAAAAGATGTGCATTCACTTTAATTGAGTTGTGTTTGATAACCGATTGTGGAAGCGATAAACAGCTTTAATTAGCGTAATGCCGGTTTACAAGCCACGGTTCTGCGATAACTGTGGGTTAATGAAAGTAGTTAAGAAATAGGTAATCGGTGGTTATTGATCGATTGACTGTAGTATTGCATACGCTGCAAGTAGAGGAATTATTAGGCTGTGGTAGAGGCAATGCAGATGTTATCTATACCCACATATTACCAAGCGTTTATACGATTTTGTAATTCATATTATTGGACTCGATATGTTAGGTAACAACTCAATGTTTTAGGTCCCCAATAGTGTTAGATACTTAACATCTGTGGCAGTTGAACTTCATTTGACTAGCCATCTCTTCAGGCTTTTAATGGCCATTGCTAACCATCCATTGTCCTAAAATTAGCCCGCTCGAGCAAAAAGCGGCACGGCCGTACCATCCTTTTCTCGAAGCAATTCAGGCCATTTTCGACTCCCTATCATAGTCCTAAGTGACTATGTCAGTACTAATGGTGATAGGACTCAGTATATCCGGAGTAGAATTAGCTTCAGCAGGCTGCAGTGCAATTGACAGGCCATATTGCTCACAGAATTCACGACAGTGGGGGCAGAAAGATTCTAACCATTCGACCACCGAGCTAGTCTACCTATAGATGTCACATCTATACGTAAAAACATCTTAGGGGCAAGGTCGGTTTGGTAAGTTCTTGGACTCATATTTTTTTCCAAAGTTATTCAGCTTCATGACCCTACAGCAATGTGTCTATCAAATATCGTCATTGCTTATAAACCTCCATGACCTTTGAAATTTAAAAGCCTTCCATGTGCCTTTCAGTTTTAAAGTCCCATAAGTCAATTTGTTTCATAGCTAAGTAATGACTTATGCTAAGCAATAACAATGCAAGAGATGTCTCCTAACGGCAACATGGATAAGTCAAGTTATTACACAATCATCATCAGGTCATTTTTAGTCTCCACTTTCCTTCCACTCTATTGGGGTGTTAGTGGTTCAACAACATTTTTGAACCAAAGACAACTTCACCTGCACGCGGTGCACCCTGCTGACTGACAAACGAAGCTCTGGCGAAAAGAGAGGTAGGGAGCGTAATTATTACGCTCCCTTCCCCAGTCGGGTAGCTTACAATCCTTCCCCAGTCGGGTAGCTTACAATTATTGTAAGCTACCCGACTGGGGAATGTACCTCCACCTTACAGAATACCGCAGTGAAATAACAATACCCTTGAGGGTTGTTGACGTTGTTGTGTTCCTGCGAGTGAGTGAGGTCACCAGAAAGGAGGGATATGCTGCGTTGGCAGCGGGGGTGGCAACGCGCGAGTGATATTTTATGTTGCGAGCGTTAATATGGCTACGGTAGCCGCTTCTCTGGCGGGCCGTATGCAAAAAAAAAAAAATCCTCTCTCGTCCGTCACAGACGTAGGAGGAGGATTTGGCCTACGATTTGGCATACACTCCCCACGCGCTGGCCAGACGGGTTGGGGAGGCCTGATCGATGTTTTATAATGTATTTGCCTTAGTCGCCTTGTACGACATCCACGGGAAGAGATGGAGTGATTCTAGTCTGCCGGAAACCTCACGGGAAATATTTACACAATACACAATAGTTTTGCTTAAAAGTGAGTTTGTTGTAAGTGATACTGATGTGAGGAACTCGATGGCGACGTTGCGCTCGTCAACCCTTATTCACCCCACTGGCTAGGATAAGCGTCACCCCTCAATTGAAGAGGTTTCGAGTTCTGTTGCCATGGCCGTGCCTGGTTACGATATAGCAGTGCATGCCACCGTGAGCTAAACTTGAAAAGTACTCATTGTCATCTATAAATAACCTGATTGTCACAAATAACTATTGTGATATAACGCTTACAATGCCTGCCATTCTTAGCCATACTTATGTAAGACACGAATCAGGTAATTGGGACAATGAAAATAACTTAGGATTTATTAGAAAAGTAGCTATACTGCATTGCCCGCCTGATGTAAACTGATTACCGAAGCGTATACAATACAAGCCTCTCCGCCAACCCGCAGTTGAGCAGCGTGGTGGAGTATGGTCTAAAGTTCCCTTCGATTGAGAGGAGACCCGTATCCCAACAGTGGGATGATTATGGGTTGCCGATATGGCTACGGTAACCGCTTCACGTCAGGCGGACCGTATGCTCTACATAATAACTATAGATCTTTAGGAAATTGTTATTTGAGTGGAGGTACTTCTCCAGTCAGGTAGTATATTACACTGTAAACAAACTGATATAACTAGGCCGGATAGGAGTGGAGCGAGTAGATTCGTTGAGTGTATGTTTTCCATTGATTTCAATGGAAAATGTATTTGATGATCATTCCTCAAGGACATGATCGATCTCAATTTTTTTTTCGACACAAACCTCAAGCATGTCGGCGTCTTTAATTGTGACAAGTTTCATCTAAATCGGTTCAGTGGTTTTGGAGCCAAGTCATTTCCAAGAATGACTTTTCAGCGTATAAGTATAAGCGTTCCCCTTGCTCCGCTCGCTGCACTCAATAAAGGCGTCAAATAGTCCAACATAGTTTTTTGGATCAGTCTATAACAGTGGTTTCTAACATTTTTTTGTTCGCGGACCACTAGGAGGTTTTTGTTGAGTGTAGGGTCCCCATACGTATCATATAAATCCATTATCGTTGACGAGCTCGGTGGCGTAGCGGTCAATGACGCGGCTTCGACACCAACGCTCGTGGGTTCGATTCCCACACGGGACAAACATTTGTGTGCATGAACATGTGTGTTTGTCTTGGTCTGGGTGTTTTCTATGTATCATAAGTATGTATTTATAAAAAAAAAAGTGTATTTACGTATGTTTATCAGTTGTCTAGTACCCATAACACAAGCTTCGCTTACTTTGGGGCTAGATGGCGCTGTGTAATTTGTGTGACAATATTTATTTATTTATTTATTTTATTTATTTTATTTATTTTATTTATTTTATTTATTTTATTTATTTTATTTATTTCATTTATTTCATTTATTTCATTTATTTTATTTATTTTATTTATTATATTTAATTTATTTATTTTATTTATTTTATTTATTTTATTTATTTTATTTAATTTATTTATTTTATTTATTTTATTTATTTTATTTATTTATTTTATTTATTTATTTATTTTATTTATTTATTTATTTTATTTATTTATTTTATTTATTTATTTTATTTATTTATTTATTATTCTATAACTCGAGTTGTTAGTATTTTGTATAATAGTGCTCCATCTCTCTATATAAGTTTGTATCGCGTACCATGATTTACCTCGCACGGACCACTGGTTGCCCGCGGACCACCGGTTGGGAACCCCTGGTCTATAATGTCATTGAGTTAAATTTAATCGACAGTTACCCTAATGGCATTCACATATAGTCTACAATCACCTCTTCCTACCTTTTGGTGAAGGCGTGGTTATACCGGTTCCGAAAATGTCAATAAAGGCGATCAGGAAGTCATTCCTCGTGAAAATATTGCATTCCATCGAAGGTTGCATGGGTCTGGGAGGGAATGGCTTACTGTAGGAAGTAGATACTTGTCATGATAATATTTCCGGTCGTCGGTTTGTTAGTACTAATTATTTTTTGGAAGTTAATTATTATATATCATGCATTACTGTATAATAAATATAATAATAGTTGATAATACTGTTGATTGTTGGAACTTGGTGGAACATTATTATCATAATACACTTGTACATAATTACGTGGAACAGTACAACTGCTTTATTGACAATAATATAATAATATAACATTATGGTACAATAGTATGTTTTAGGGGTGTAAGTGATTCATCAACATCTTTGAACCAAAGCAAACTTCACCTGCGCGCGGTGCACCCTGCTGACTGACAAACGAAGCTCTGGCGAAAAGAGAGGTAGGGAGCGTAATTGTAAGCTACCCGACTGGTGAATGTACCTCCACCTCACAGAATACCGCAGCCAAATAACAATTCCCTTGAGGGTTGTTGTGTTCCTGCGAGTGAGTGAGGTCACCAGAAAGGAAGGAGATGCTGCGGTGGCAGCGGGGGTGGCGGCGCGCGAGCGATATTTTATGTTGCGAGCGTTAATATGGCTACGGCAACCGCTTCACATCAGTATGCTTGTCTGCCACCCGACATAGTATAAAAAAAAAAAAAAAATGTTACAGATATATGTCAAGTTGATTTTAATGTTGTGTTTTTTTTCAAACCTTTATTAAATCTGTGGTTCTGATTTTAAAAATTATATCTAATATATATTATTATTTTTATTTAATTTTATTTATTGCGAACAATTTTCAATTTTTAGATAAATAATAAATAAATAAATAAATATTGTTAGACAAATTACACAGCGCCATCTAGCCCCAAATAGGTAGTTAGTATTCTCGTAATTTGTGAATTATTATAGTAAAGGAAGAAATATGTTGCAGATAAAAATGTACCTAAATGTAAATATCTTGAGTTAAGCCAAGTAAGTGCCCTTTAGGCAGCTTGAAACACAGGCCTCCGGCACCCCGCAGTTGGACAGCGTGGTGGAGTATGCTTTAAACCCGGTCGATTGAGGGGAGGCCAGTATAGAGTCCGCCCGGATAGGCTACGTTTTATACCGGGAAAACATCTTATTCACTTGGCTTAATTAAAAAAATATATATATGACGACGCAGCGACGGACGAAGCCACGGAATTTAACTAGTAAACTTTATAAATTAAACTGCTTATCATCAGGTAGATCGTATCCCGTTTTTCTTCAAGAAAGGGCATAAAAAATTGCTTAGAAAACAAACAAAATAAGTAAAATCCATTTGTCCAACATTCAGCCTGTGATTCAACCTCAAATATGCGTGTGACATTTCTTCTTGAGGTCATATTTGTTATTTACATAGAAAGTATAGACAAGCCGTCTGTTTGTCCGTCGGAATTAATTACATACGCTTCCGGTTGTCATTCATTTTTTTATGTTGACCACCTTGAGAGATAGTGAATTGTTTTTTTTTATTACATTTTTTTTTACATGTGAGTGCCAAAGAAGCTTAACCTGCTTGATAGTGAATATCACCACAGCTTATGGAAGCTTGCTTCATTGACGAGCCCGGTAGTCGAATGGCTAGCAATGTTCACTTTGACTCCGAGGTCGCGGGTTCGATCCGCTCACAAGACAAATATTTGTGGCTATAAACATGTCTGTTTGTCTTGGCCTGGGTGTTTTCTATGTTTTATAAGTATGTACTTAGAAAAAATGTATTTAAGTACATTTATCAGTTGTCTTGTACCGATAGTACAAGCTTTGGGACTAGATAGCGCTGTGTAAATTGTCCAGATTTTTTTTTTATTTATTTATCAAAGCCGCGGACATAACTTACATTATATAACTCGATACAATTGTTTAGAATATAATACTCATAATAAATAAAATATTATACATACTTTTAACAACAGATTTCATCACTTTTTTTAAATTATTCAAGTCAAAAACCGTAACAATATTTTAGGTGTGCAATTATTGCAAAATTAAAAGATATCGGTATAATATCAATCTTATGTTGTAGGCAATAAGGCGCATGCAGTTAGTTGCATTGACCTTGTGTTAATGACGCGATTTTTTTCGTAAGTGCATTGTATTTACCCACTTGCGAAGTATTGCAATCGGCCTTTTTACTTTGTTTTTTTTTACTAGTTTTTGCTAAAAATTTTTTTGGTCAAAACATTTTTTACTCATAATAATGTCTAACAAATTTTATGTTAATATCAACGACCAAAGACCTTATTTATATACGTCAAAAAGTCACTTTTGGAAATGAATAGGCTCCAAAACCACTGAACTGATTTTGATGAACCTTGTCACAATTAATGACCTCGACGTGGTTGAGGTTTGTGTCGAAAGAAAATTGAGATCGATCATATCCTTGAGGAATGATCATCAAATACATTTTCCATTGAAATCAATGGAAAACATACAATCAGCGAATCTACTCGCTCCACTTAACCTCTATTTCGGCCCCGTGGGCTAGAATCCGTCCTAGTTATAGAAACATATAGGCGAAGTCGGAGACGGCCGTTAGTTAGGTACCTAATACAGTGGTATCAAAGGGTACCTATTTAATTATTCTCGCGTACTATGTCAAGAAAGAACTCAAACTTGTATACCTCTTGAAGCAGCCTCGTGCGTTTGCGTGCCATGGGTGCGTACTCGTAACTGGGAAACATTGATCTAATACAAATAGACACTCATTAATTTTCAGAAAAGAAAATACTTTCTACGCAGTTTATAAGACAAAAATATTCTTAATCGGCAGTCCAGACTATTTGTCTGTGTTTCTGACCGTACATTTCCAGACGGGCTCTTTTTTTTATATAAGAGGGGGCAAACGAGTTGTAGTTCATCTGATGGATAGCAATCATCACCGGCCATGGAATTCAGCAATACCAAGGGGTCCCGTATCCGTTGCCACCCTATACTCCTTCATTTCATATTGGTGACCTCACTTACTCGCAGGAATACAACAACCCCCAAGGTAATTGTTGTTTGGCTGCGGTATTCTGTGAGGTGGAGGTAGGGCAGCTTAAAAAATAAGCTATGTTCTACTTCTCTTTTCGCCAGAGCCTCGTTTGTCAGTCAGCAGGGTGCACCACGGGCAGGTGAGCTTGACTTTGGCTCAAAGATGTTTTAATTTTAATAATCAGTTTTCGCTATTATATAAAATTTTAATAACCTCTCACGCGTTTGATGTTGACTTTCGTTTGACTATCGAAATACATTGCAGCACTGCATACCGTCGAGGTACAGACGCAGTCAGGCGTAGCACTAGTGTGCCGGCCGGCCGTGGGAATATGCAATGCATGCCATTTTAATTATTACGAACGTATTGATGGATTTATCGTCGTTTTTATACATAATTGTAATAGTGTTGACAATGACAAGTATTTATGCCGCTTGTGGAGCATGAACACAGATAAGGAAGGGTTCACCTTTGTTTGTGCTGCGGAAAAGTGTTATTTTTTGTACATGAGAGGGGGACAAACAAGCATGTGGGTCACTTGATGGAAGCAATCACCACCACCCGTGGAGATCAGCAACACCAAGGGGTCGCCGATCCGTTGCCAACCTGTACCCCTTCCGTTCTTTTTTACGCTTTTATAAATTAAAATTTAAAGGTACAATTTAAAATAATTCCTTTTCCTTTTGATTATTTAATTAATGAAAAAGATATGATATAAGTTTTAAATCGTATTTAATGATATACTTATTTTACGAAAGAATTATCCTACTTAATTCGAAGTAGGATCGAAATGAAAATTCGAGCTAGTCCCAATTCGGAATATATTTTGTAGCGTCTTCTAGAAAACAAATACCACAACGAAGTTATAATATAGGATCGAATATAGCCTGAATTGCTTCGAGAAGGAAGGAGATGCTGCGGTGGCAGCCGGGGTGGCGGCGCGCGAACGATATTTTATATTGCGAGCGTTAATATGGCTACGGTAACCGCTTCACAACAGGCGGGCCGTATGCTTGTCTGCCACCCGACGTAGTATAAAAAAAAAAAAAAAAAAAGAAAAGGATGGTACGGCCGTGCCGCTGTTTTGCTCGACTTGGCTATCAATGTTGTATGAATGAATGAAACATGTATATTTGTATCTCCACTCTCCAGCACACACATAATTAGTTCTTTCCAGTCTTATAATAACTACTTCTAAACTTAAGTGCGATATAGTGTTAAAAAAAAACACAAAAAATATTGTATGTATGTGTGTAATCTCTAAATTATACCACAAAACAATACAAAGAAAAGTAGACAAATAAATTAAACAGTATAAAGACGGGCTTATCTCTGAAAGAGATCTTTCCTCTAGCTAACATTAGAGTGTTTGAAAGGATTCATAATAAACGGGGTTAAATGGAGTGTTTTGAATATTTTTATGGTCTTTAGTTAATAAACTAGTCTCCGTTGGACGAAAATTCTACGTCTACTGGCCTAATCGAAGAAATTTCGCATCTAAAACATTCCGAACTTTCGCCGAAACCCCCGGTTGTTAATAAATAAATAAAATATTTGTTTCTTTTGGCAACGAGGGCCCATTTGTTAGTTACAATTTGTCTTACAAGCTAATAATAGTAAATATAAAAACATCAGAGAATAGATTATATGACCGATTATAATTATGTTCCAGAAGTATTACAGCGTAGTCACCCTTGTCTCGAATGGTACACTTCTATACGTTACATCGGATCGTTTACTACTACCACTACTACATAAACAATGGCGTCTGTGCAGAGCGCGAATGAGCGTGTGTGCGTGCGGTACTATACAAACTGTTCTGGATTTGTCTCAGAGGGGAGGTGAGGTCGACACGAGAGCGGCAAGGAGTGGCCATACTATACGTGGTTATACTGTGGTTACATCTATGTATGAAACAATGGACTATCAATTACGGTAACATTTCGTCAAATTCTCAACATTTAAAACGAAATTGATAGGTAAAAGTGAGTGATGGCTGGTGCTAATCGATTGGGCCACGAAATTCGCAAGGCCCTACATCTGAGAATTTCTCCGCGCGTGGAATCTGCTTTCACCCAACCACGTTCCAACTGTTTACTTGATAAATATGGTATAATAAATGGTATATGCGTATAAGTGCTTTTTCTTATAAGTTTTACGGTCGCTTTAGTAACTTAATTATTCAATTTTGCGATGTAAGTGGTTCAACACCTTTGAAGCAAAGCCAGCCTCGCCTGCACGTGGTGCACCCTGCTGATTGACAAACGAGGCTCTGGCGAAAAGAGAGGTAGGGCATAGCGTATTTTTTAAGCTGTCCGACTGGGGAAGTACCGTCACAGAATACCGCAACCAAATAACAATTCCCCTGAGAGTTTTTTTGATCCCGCGAGTAAGTGAGGTCATCAGAAAAAAGGAAGGAGTACAGGATGGCAACGGATCGGTGACCCCTTAGTGTTGCTGATCTCCATAGGCGGTGGTGATTGCTTTCCATCAGGTGACACATATGCTCGTTTGCCCTCCTCTCATATAAAAAAAAAAACGCTACTAGACTATCATCACAGTATAAGTAATAGTACTAACGTACTACACCCCGGCCACTCCATACAAATATCGCGTCGTTTACTACTACATAAACAATGACGTCTGTGCAAAGAGTGAATATGCGTGTGTGCGTGCGTCTCCATACAAACGGTTCCAGATTTGACTATACTTAAAATATCACAATGAACTGTATTTTGTCTTCGTTGACGATGAGTTCGAATGCAAAGATTTTTACACCGTCATCACCATTAAATTTTAATGACTTTAACTTGGCAACAGTATAATATTATTTCATTCTATTTGCATAAATAGTTAATGATTATAACTTTTGCCAAGTCTATGATTATAATTTTTGCGTAATCAGCAAAAATAAGCAACTTTTGCGGCAAGAAAAAGTAGAGTCAGTAAATGATATAAGTGCTAAGACCACAAATTATAGACCTCTTTTTCTTAAAACTGTTCGGATGGAAATGTCTTTTTTTTTCTAAATAGTGGTTTGTTTCCTTGTACTGTTTAATTACAAAGTGTCTTATAAAATAATCCATACAACCTAATATGAATTTAAATAAACAGTCTGAATTAGTTAAATACTACTTATTATGTATAGCTAACGAACTTAACAAGCAAATAATCTGAAGATAAAGGCACGTAAATGGTGAAAGTAAATTCCAACGGCAGCGGAGAAACTCACGAGACGGCCCTTGCAAAACTATAAGTAAACAAAATTAATGTAATGTTATATGTGTATGGGGCAATGGTGTTTATATTTCTAAAGATATAAAACTAATCGTCAAAATCGAACACCCGAAAAATTATGTAACTGCTTCGATAAAAATGAGGTAATTGCTCCGATAATTAATATATAAATAATGATTGAAGTGTAATTGTCTCACCTCGCAATAAGTATATTATATATGTATAATATTATACGTATGTTATGTGTATATTAGTATGTATGTCATGAATGTATTAGTAAATTTCATATTATGTTTGTTAGTTATTTTGTATGATATAACAAATTTGTTATTAGATATTTTCATCTTTCCATCGTCTTGCGAACTTTACCTACTTCATTTAATGTATCCGTTGTTTTGAAAAGATTGTTTTGCACATACATATTCTATAAGTGGATATTTTCCGTATGCTAAATTGTTTCTGTAGTTTGAATAGTGCAAATAAAGCATATTTTATCTAAGTTCACAATCTAACGTATTTGACACTTGATTGAAATATATAAAAAGCAGTCTTTTGTAATAAGAAAATGCACAATTCATGTAGTAGATTACATTATTTACTAGATGTGCCCGCGACTTCGTCCGCGCGGAATAGTTGTTTTTTTTTATTAATTATTTATATAAATAAAATTTCTAAAATTAAAGTACATTAAGTTACTCCTTATTATATCCGGTAACTGCTAGTGAAAGTACCGTCAAAATCGTTCCAGTCGTTTCAGAGAATAGCCGGAACAAACAGACAAGACAGACATGAAAATTGTAAAAAAATATATTTTGGTATACGTACCGTGTATACATCCATATGCATTTAGTCATCATCATCAGGTCATTTTAGTCTCCATTACAGGAGCACGGCGCTCTCTCGTCCGTCCCAGACAGAAGGAGGATTTGCATTTAGTAAAAAGCGGTTATTTTAATATTACAAACAGACACTCCAATTTTATTTATCTGTACAGATTAGATTCCACTAGTAGATTATAAAAGATAGAAGGATTGCAATATCATGGTTGAAAATTCTATAAGCAGTCATAGAATTTGGCCCTAAAGATACCCTAATTTAGGGCACTAAGTAACCTACGGAATTTATTGACTATAAAAATACCTTGTTTAATGTATTATAACCAGTTTAACCACGCGGCAGTGCCCACGTGTATATCAAATTTATTACCAAGGGAACACCTTGTCTTTGCCTACTTTGATTTGGAGAGACACCTTGAATATACTTTTTCGTATCATTATTTCTACATATATGTTAGATTAAGATTAATTTTCGTTAAAAATAAATATTATTATTATTATCTCTCTTAACTCGCGGGTCAAGCCCGGTCATTTGATAGGCATACGCAGGGATATAGATCCAACACGTAGAGGCCCCTTTGAGAAGTTTGATGTAATGTTGTACGCCCGCCGTGACCCGCTCCAGGATATATCAATGGAACGATATACCCATGAGCAGGTCTCGGCAGGCGTTGAGACTATTGCGAAGTGTGATGGAAAATAAATGGGCTATGGAGATGAGATCTGGGTGAACTTAATACCGGGCTATTACAGAAGAGGGACGGACGCCTGCCATTATAATTATACCTGTGAAAATTCACAGTATATAGTAATATGTAAATATAATGTGCACGCAAAAGACTGTAGATCAAATTGCTTGTAAATTTATATCCGACTTCATTCATAAAATATCTATTCACTCAATCTAACCACCTCTTCTTTACTCCTTTCATCTTTTGTTTAATTCTTTATTATCTTTATAGAGAGAGATGAGATTTGTCGATATATCCATTACATATTTGATTTGCTTCTACGTTAGTGATAATACATTTTTAATGAAATTATACATTTTTTTCTACACCCAGGAAGCATCGATGATCCGAATGCAATGAAGTGAACACGCATACATACACATTGATTTCGTAATGCTGATCAATTGTAACACAGTGAAAGTGTGCGTTTGTTTGTTCTATACCTGCAACTATTCGGTCACTTTCACTAATACCTTGATAGTCAAGTCTGAATGTGATAATAGCTTGCACGTTTTTAGTTTCTTCTCACGTTTTTTGGTGAAGAATACGTGGCAATGATTGATGGTAATATTATGCAAGACGATAATATTCCTCATCAATCACATAACTTGAAGAATGAACATAACCATTGATTTACAGGCAATTTGACATATTGTGAGCTCCCGGATGCAAAAATCTTATATCCATAATTACTGACTGATCCATCAACGCACAGTTCATACCACTGGACGGATCATGATGAAATGTAGATAGATAGATATAACATCTATCGGGTCGCTGTTAAACTTACCTTAATCTGAAGACAGTGACAAATACTTAAATAAATGCTATTTCTTCACCCATTGTCGCTCTACATGACGTTTGCTGCTCCCGCAATCCTTCTCCATCGGTCTCTGTTGGTGGCTTGACGAGCGCATTCAAACGGTCCATCTGGTTGGCGACCGCGCGCTCTCTCTTGTCCCTACACTAAATGCAAACAAAGATTCACAAATAAGGTACATGTTTAAAAGTGCGCATATAGGTTGGAGGCTCAGTGATAATTATTACCCCTAGAGGGAAAACACAGATGTTCAGCTCCCACCTTTAGGAAATTTAACATACAGACAGATAGATATGACGTAGGCATCTGCTAAGAAAGAGTATTTGAAAATTCCCATGGGATACCAGGATATATGTGTACGAACTAGTAGCAATATAAATTAGATTTCCGCAAAATAACACCTGATATAATTAACTATATAGCCACTGATTCATGAAATAGCTTGACCTCCTTTAGGAACGCTTTGGAAAGAATAACGTTATTGAATGCCTTATCTAATGTTTTGTTACCTTAAATCAATTATAGATATATTATTTCGGACTAACATAAATCTGGATTAGTAGACATTTTATATGCTTAATTAAATCGGTTTTTTTTTTGGATGAAAAGTCTTCAGACGGCTTGAAGTTACTTGCTTCTGTAAATATTCAGAGTATAGCAAACAGCACCATTATATTCCTGTATTCCAGGACCGAGTAATTTGAAACTATGAAGTGAAAGAAAAAATTATATTATTTAAACTTTACATACAAGATTTTGGAATAGCAAATAATAACTTGAAATTAGACATAAGTACACATATGAGTGAATATTCCAAAAGTCATCCTCATTATATTTTGATTCTTTTTATGATTGAGATTGATTATTTTTGTTGATTGAGACGAGCTCGGTGGTTGAATGGTTAGCAATGGCCACTTTGACTCCGAGGTCGCGGGTTCGATTCCCGCACAAGACAAATATTTGCGTGCATGAACATGTCTGTTTGTCTTGATCTGGTTGTTTTCTATGTATTATATGTATGTTTTTACAAAAAAAATGTATTTAAGTATATTATCAGTTATCTAGTACCCATAGTACAAGCTTTGCGCTTAATTTGGGACTAGATGGCGCTGTGTAAATTGTCCAGAAATATTTATTTATTATTATTATTTACATTCAAAATAATTATCTCTTTGGAATGGTCAGATGAAACATAAATTGCGTAAACAGTTACGTTATGCTTTTCAGTAGCTTTATTATTATGAAAGTTAAGTATTAACATAACATTATGCTCGTTTGCCGGAAATCCGCTCTTGTTTTTTGTCATACACTGCTCGACTAAGTAATCGATATATAATATCTTTCTTATGACCACTTTCGTGTATATCAAATGAATTTACTTCAAATGCAAGCATTAATGTGGAGATTATAATAACATTTGTCATTAAATTAAACTAGGTAATGTAGCGATACATTATAAATAAATAAATATTGTCAGACAAATTACACAGCGCCATCTAGCCCCAAAGTAAGCGAAGCTTGTGTTATGGGTACTAGACAACTGATAAACATACGTAAATACATTTTTTTTTGTAAATACATACTTATGATACATAGAAAACACCCAAACCAAGACAAACAGACATGTTCGTGCACATAAATGTTTGTCCTATGTGGGAATCGAACCCACGAGCGTTGATGTCGAAGCCGCGTCACTGACCGCTGCGCCACCGAGCTCGTCAAATTATATTTATCATTATTATCTAGTATTAATCATGCATCGCTATATTTAAAGTTGCGCTATTTACGAAATTGTAGGTTAACACAGTTTAATGTCATGACATATGTCTAATAATCTCTAAGCAGTCACTATGACAGCGACAGCTGTCAGTCAACTTGACAATTAGCTGTCAAGTTGACTGACAGCTGTCGCTATCATAGTGACTGGTTAGAGATTATTAGACATATGTCATGACATTAAACTGTGTATAACCACAGTATAAGTAATAGTACTACGTACAGTATGGTCACTCCCTGCCGCTCTCTCGTGTCGTCATCACCTCCCCTCTGAGACAAATCTGGAACAGCTTGTATGGCGCGGCACGCTCACACGTTCAATCTCGCCTTGCACAGACTCATTGTTTATGTAAATGTAAATGACACGACATTTCTACGGAGTGGCCGGGGTGTGGTATAACCTACGATTTCGTAAATAGCGCAACTTTAATTATACCGACGCATGATTAAAACTACATAATATGATAAATATAATGTATCGCTACAGTAAATATGTAATAGAACGCAATCTCAAATATAATACAAGCAATTGTTTGCGGCTATGCTCGATTTTATGATTTAAATTTATCATGACATACTCTGACGGGAACATTTGTAGGACTAGAGTTAACAGCGTTGTTAACCAGGATTAACAGCGTCAGCACCTAAGTGACGTGACAATTAAAAGTGGTTTTTTTTCCTGGGGTTAAATTATAGCCTAACTGAAACTTACAAAATTATACAATACGATTATACGATATATATGAATTGAAAAAATGCTAGTTCAAATAACATTCTACCAATTCACATTTAGCACTAGCGGCACCCAGGGATCTATCCTCAGCCCTTTATGATAACTTATTATATATTATTTATTTTTCTTATTTGTGTAAACAAAAGAGTGGCGTCTAGACTATTTTTCTAGTGATATTATTCGATGTTACTTTCGTGAACTGAATTAGGGGGTGTAAGTGGTTGCTCAACATCTTTGAACCTAAGCCAACTTCACCTGCACGCGGTGCACCCTGCTGACGGACAAACGAAGCTCTGTTCTCTGGCGAAAAGACAGTTAAGGAGCCTAATTGTAAGCTATCCGACTGGGTAATGTACCTCCACCTCACAGAATACCGTTGTTGTGTTCCTGCGAGTGAGTGAGGTCACCAGAAAGAAAGGAAGGACATGCTGAGTTGGCAGCGGGGGTGGGGGCGCGCGAGCGATATTTTATGTTGCGAGCATTAATATGGCTGCGGCAACCGCTTCAAATCAGACGGGCCGTATGCTTGTCTGAAACCCAACGTAGTTCAAAAAAAAAAAAAAAAAATTGAACACATACTTATATCATTGATGTGATACGGTCACTAGATAGTATTTTAATATTTAGAGCGAGCTCTACTGCGTGTTAACAGAAGTCAGTGTTTGCAAATTACCCAAAGTCTTACTAACTTTGATTAACGACTGTCATCTAATGACATTTAAGTCTCCAACTCTCCATGTGTGTAATCAGCGTGAATGTAAATTACATTAAAGTTTTCTTTTTGCTTACAGGTAAGCCGCGGTTACGGAACACCGATTAAGTTGCGATTGGCACATCGAGCGTCACCCGTCCCATTTCTGGTAACTTTAAAAGGGCCACTTTTTGTTACAAAGCCTTGGTATCTTTTGATGTAATGATTATCACGGTTAAGTTCATAGAAGTAAGACTTACGAAAGATCGTCTTGTCTTTGACCTTGTGACAGAACAAACTCTTGGTAGTCCTTGGTAGATTTGCTATGAATGAAAGAGTATTTTAGAATAAACAATGCTTTTTAATCTACTTAAATATATAATAACAAAAGAAATAGGCTGAAATAGCAATATAGTATTTACTTCTATATATATAATAGAATTTACTTCATATGCAAGCATTGATTGATTATAATGAAGTTTTGTCATCAAAGTGAATAATGTAAATCTATACTAATAAATAAAATTGGAGTATCTGTTTGTGATATTAAAATAATAACTTTTCACTAAATGCATATAGATGTTTACACGGTACATATACCAAAATAAAATTTTTTTTTACAATTTTTGTCAGTCAGTTTGTCTATTTATTCGGCTAATGAAACTCTGAAACGGCTGAAACGATTTTGACGGGACTTTCACTGGCAGATAGCTGATGTAATAAGAAGTATATTAGGCTAATATTAGCGTGTGTGTAATGTAGTACATTTGATGAGATACTGTTTGTATAGTGTGAGTAAATATTTTCATTGAATGTCAGTGGCAATTATGCGTTTTTTTCATTGAATCATTATTTTCTTTTGGCAGCACTGTAGCGTAGGGTCCAATCATTTGTCAATTCATAACATCTTGTCAAATGTCTTGTTGACGTCTTGTGTTGTCTTGTCGTCTAAGCGCTCGTGTACACGGCGCCGCCGCCGCGCCACCGCCGCGCCGCCGCCGCGCCGCCGCCCCCGCCACCCCCCTGTTACCGCGTCATCTCACACACTTACGGTTGTTAGTAATACATTGCTTGCCATGAAGATCACGCGACACGTGTGATCTTCAAGTGGCATGGTGAAATCAAGCGGCGGCGGCGCGGCGGCGGCTCGTATACACAGCGCAGAGGCGCGGCGGCGGCGCCGTGTACACGAGCCCTTATAGTTTCACTGTCAAAAAATTCAGTATATTTTGACAATCTGGACTCGACGTCTACCTAGCGACATCTAATGTCAGAAAAAATATCAAACATCCCCATTGTGCGGCCTTTTCTACGTAACATTTATTTCACGGTTAAGTTAGGTGATTTCATGCAACTTACAACGTAACATTTGTTAACCTTATTCAAGCCCGCAGCAGAAAAACATTGATTTCTAGACTACAATACGAATGCCATTTCATTTTAAATTTATAACAATGTACTTTATTAAAAAAAATACAAAAGCGGAATTAATTTTATTAAGTTACAAAAGGCGGACTTATCGCAATCTTTTCCAGACATTTGTCTCGAAGAGATTGCTATAAGTCCGCCGTAGGGAAATTATAGAAATTTAAGTAATTGAAAGGCATAGTTAGAGGAGCTCGATAGCGTCGTTGCGCTTATCAATCTAATCGAACACGCAAGTTAAGCAACATCCACCGTATCCTGTAGGATGGGTTTTTATCTCGAGTTCGTCCGTGCTTCGTAGGGCACGTTAAGCCTTCGGTCCAGGCTTCTGTCATTAGATAACAGTCGTTAAGCCAAGTCAGTGGCCTTTAGGCGACTTGAAAACACTGGCCTCCGCCAACCCGCAGTTGGGCAGCATGGTGGAGTATGCTCGAAACTCCTTTAAAGTAAGGAAGACAAAGATTTAATAACTTGGGGTGTAAGTGGTTCATCAACATCTTTGAACCAAAGCCAACTTCACCTGCACGCGGTGCATCCTGCTGACTGACAAACTCTGGCGAAAAGAGAGGTAGGGAGCGAAATTGTAAGCTACCCGACTGGGGAATGTACCTCCACCTCACAGAATACCGCAGCCAAATAACAATTCCCTTGTGGGTTGTTGTGTTCCTGCGAGTGAGTGAGGTCACCAGAAAGGCAAGAGATGCTGCGTTGGCAGAGGGGGTGGCGGCGTGCGAGCGATATTTTATGTCTCGAGCGTTAATATGGCTACGGTACCCGCTTCATATCACGCGGGCCGTATGCTTGTCTCCCACCCGTCGCAGTATAAAAAAAAAAGTGTTTGAAAAGTTAATGCTTTAAGAACCAATGGCAATATTTGACCATAAAATTAAATTTCTAATTAATCTCGTCTGCGAAGAGCCAAACCAGTCAACATTGACCTATATTTTAATTTATGTTAATGTTCTACCGAATAGCGTGTTTCGGCGGTGCGAATTTTAATATATTATTATCAGTTTTAATAATTCCGCACCGTGTAAAATAACTTGATTGTATGTATGTTTAATTAAATATGATTAATTTAATTTGTAACTGCCACGAAGATACTACTGCAGGATATGTTTTAAATAGAATAATTAATGTTCAAACTCTGTACCGCGGAGTTCAGACGATGTGGCCGACGCATTGCCAAAGTTTTTTTTTTATACTACGTCGGGTGGCAGACAAGCATACGGGCCGCCTGATGTGAAGCGGTTACCGTGGCCATATTAACGCTCGCGACATGAAATATGGTTCGCGCGCCGCCGCCCCCGCTGCCAACACAGCATCATCTTCCTTTCTGGTGACCTCACTCACTCGCAGGAACACAACAACCCTCAAGGGTATTGTTATTTGGCTGCAGTATTCTGTGAGGTGGAGGTACATTTCCCAGTTGGGTAGCTTTTTGTAGTAGCAATTTCGCATTGAAGTTCTTTAGTTTCTGAGATTGTGAACGTTAGAGTTGACCAATTAATGCAAAAATCACTGTCGAGTTGTAAACAGCATCTAAAAATAGGAACATTCAAAATAAGTCCACCGCATAAAAGGTCAATTTCCTTGCTCTACGTAACAAAAAGACTACCAACCGAATATTTTACAAGTCACAGTATAGCCAACCAAATAATTTCATCGCCTTACACCAGATAAAACATCACGCTCGATTACTTTCTCGGGTGGAGAAAGCCGCCGCCGTTTCGTCACATCGTTCGTCATTCGGGTGGGTCGTCATTGGCCTGTCGTCATTGCCGGCAGGTCGTTTACACTTAAGAATGGTACAGACTTGCAGGTGGTAAAAGTAGGTTGTATTTTATGCAATGATAGCCGCCAGTGGGTTGAAATTTCGTTGATAATAATTTTATTATGGAATGTGCAGGGCGATTTACACATTGCGTTTGGTAGGTTGAAACTTAGTTGATATTATCTTTATTATGGAACTTGCAGGGCGCTTTACATAACGTTACATTGCATTTTGTTTGACTGAGCGTTTGTTGAGTGACGACTTTGAATAATAGTGATTTAAATGTTCTTTTATATACGTGGTGTATGTGGTTCATCAACATCTTTGAACTAAAGCCATCTTCACCTGCACGCGGTGCACCCTGACTGACTGACAAACGAAGCTCTGGCGAAAAGAGAGGTAGGGAGCGTAATTGCAAGCTACCCGACTGGGGAATGTACCTCCACCTCACAGAATACCGCAGCCAAATAACAATTCCCTTGAGGGTTATTGTGTTCCTGCGAGTGAGTGGGGTCACCGGAAAGGAAGGAGATGCTGCATTGGCAGCGGGGGTGGCGGCGCGCGAGCGATATTTTATGTTGCCAGCGTTAATATGGCTACGGTAACCGCTTCATATCAGGCGGGCCGTATGCTTGTCTGCCACCCGACGTAGTATAAAAATAAAAAAAAAAGAATAAAGATAAGATGGTGATTTATGTTCTTAATACATGTTGATTTCTATTATTATTTATTTAGTTATTCTTTTTTTTTTGCATGTACTGTTTCTAGATTGAGCATAGCGCACTCTATTGTCTTTTATTAAAAATATATTTTTTTAAATTATTAATCTTTAATTTAAAAATATCAAACATAACCTAAAATCGATATCAATGCCAAATGAAATTATATTATCTGTTATTCTACATTATATTACGTACCGTATAAAAACACTTAAATATCAGTTTATATATTAAAACAAGTATTCAAATAGTTCGTAGAGTAGATATAACTGTGAACTAAGCCAATTTAAAACCAGTCTTACATTAAAATGTATTATTAATAAAACCGGTGAATGTAATCTACATCACTGTAATCTGACCTTAAGTCCTCAAAACTAGTTTCTGACATTATAACGCTCAAACGAATGAATATTTTTTTGTTACAAGAAAACAATTGCAATTTTAAATGTCAAAAAAAAAACATTTTTATTTATAAGAAAACAATTGCATTTTAAATGTCATATGAAATGTCAAAAAATAAACAAAAATACTTAACAACTACAATTAAGGAATCAATCACAAACAAGATTTTTTTACGAACTACTAAATTTTGTAGTTCATTCATCATATTGGATTTAGAATGACATCACATAACTAACCATGCATGGTCATCTAAACTAAGCGTGTATACAAAATTACAGCTTAATCAAGGTTGAAGATAACTGGTTCAAAATTAAGTTGCAAGATTCCACCCGGACAAACATACATACATTGCAAGTTAAATAAAAGCTTGTAAAAAGACAATAAATAATTATGCCGTTTAATAATATTTCTCAAAAATGCACTTAATAGTTTGTCTTTTGTGTTTGTTTGAACTATATCCATAATCATTAAATTAAGTGTCAAAAACCTAGATTTGCTAAAATAAAAAAGTGTTTGTGTGGGTATTGAAATAACATTAAATTCATATTGACACGTATAAAATCATTTGAATTATTTATCCGAAATATGTAGTCTCAAAAGTAAGTAGGTTAAATACGTAATTATTTCGTATATATATATATATATATATATATATATATATATATAATATATTTATAAATACATATTTAAAATGCAAGTCTTCTCGTGAGATATTAATGTCAAATTACGCATTTACCATATTGTTTAGAAAATGAAAGTGTAAAAAGTGCATGAAGACAGTAAAAACAACGAATGTGAATATGAAATTTGTGTAACAATAGTAATTCTCTCTAATATTTTCTCGGATTAAAATTTTTGTTAGACAAAGTCTTTTGTGTATAGTTAGCCTTAAATTATCTTGTTAATAATGATTCTCATTAGAGAAATTTCACTTCTGGTTTGGATTTCTGAGTTTGTTAAAATATTTGCTGACATTGGGATTTTTATATATATAGATTTTAAAGTGTAAGTAGCTCATCTACATCTTTAGAGCCAAAGCCAAATTGACCTATACGTGATGCACTCTGTGGACTAGTGAAACATTCTCTGGCGAAACATAGGTAGGGCATTCCGAGCCCGACAGAGGTAGTATCTTCACTTTACTGAGGACCGCAGCTTTGGTGCACTTGCACCCCCCCTGTCGTATGCAAAATTTCGCAATATAAATCGGCTATCGGCCACAAAGGTACTGATATACATATTTAAATTAAAATATCCACGCGGATCGAATTTGACTATAACTTAATTTGATATTTGATATGAAAATGTATGATTATAAATAGTATCACATGTAGGAAATCTTTTCGTCCTGTACCCATCATCATCATCACCATCATCAGGTCATTTTAGTCTCCACTACAGGAGCACGACCCTCTCTCTTCCGTCTCAGACAGAAGGAGGATTTGGCCTACACTCCCCACGCTGGCCAAACGGGTTGGGGAGGCCTGATCGATGTTTTATAATGCATTTCCCTTAGTCGCCTTGTACGACATCCACGGGGAGATATGGAGTGATTCTATTCTAGTCTGCCGGATACCACACGGCCAATGACTGGCTAAATGTGGCCGGTTTACTGTCTTTCCAAGTCGTTGGCTTTGAGAGCTATGAAGACAACACTGGTGACGTTCTTCAAATTTTGCATTAGAAAAGCCTGAGCAAATGTCCGAGTCAGCCAGTTGAAATGGCTGTGGGCTGGCCACATCTGCTGAGTCAGCGAGTGCAGATGGGGGAGGAAAGTCCTAAAGTGGCGACAACGTATAAAACGAATAAGCGTAGGACACCCCCTCTCTAGATGGGCTCCCGATCTCAAAAAAGTGTCTGGCAGTGGTTGGATGCGAAACACGGAGGATCGCGTATGGTGGCACGCATTGGTATAGGCCTATATCCAGCAGTGGGTATACAGGCTGATAATGATGAACATATATCATTCAATAGCTGAGTGACATTTAAATATTACAATCTATGAACCGGCCAATGATTTGATTCCAAGTGTATCGTACACTGGATGGAAGGATGAAGGCTTTGCTTGTATATTAAGATCGTTATATGTCAAACTAAATAAAACTATGCTGTGCACAATCAGTTGTGTTCAGTCCAATTTCCTCTAATTGTGATTGCCAAATTGATGACACGCGTTAGTTCCGCCCCGTTTGCTTACTTTTGCCTTAATGATCTCGTTTTCTTTGGGCCAAATTTTCAGAGATTGGTTACTCACTGCACATTATTCGCAGAAATGCCTATTTTTGGTTAAAAATTTGGTTAATATCGTCAAGCCTTACTCATCCCACTGCTGGGATACGGGTCTCCCCTCAATTGAAGGGCTTACTCCACCACGCTTTTCAACTGCAGATTGGCGGAGGCCAGTAATTTCAAGCCGCTTAAAGGCTCACTGACTTAGCTTAACTGTCGTCTAATGAGAACAGCCGGGACCGACTGTTTAACGTGCCCTCCTACCCCAACGGAGAAGCTCCAGATAATAACCCATCCATGAGCAGGCTACAGTCGATGTTGCTTGACTAGCGTATTCGACTAGACTGACACGCGTAACGACGCCATCGAGCTCCTGAAAAAACCTCGAGAAAAATTTGGTTAAAAGTTGTTTAAATATCGTTCTTAGCAATGAATTCAAGCTAACTGCAAGTATACTGTCATCTCACTTTTAAACAGCTTGTATAAAGCGTAAAATTCATTTTTAATAGGTAACTACTATTCTTTTATTGTTTTATGCTTGCAATGTCAGTTATATTATATTATAAAAACATTGTAACAGTAAAACCACAAAATATCAAAACAAACCAATGTCAATCAGATAAAAATTAACGAATGATTAATTATTCCTCGCATCGTCAGTATCTTGAGTGTGGCCATCTTTTATTAGATGAAATGATGATGATGACTGAATGACTGGCTAAACGGAGAATCGCATATATGCGATTCTCCGTTTTTACAATGCTTCGTCCCATATTCGACGTCCATTTTAGGCATTTATTCTCCATCTGAAATTTCTAGTTAGTCAGATTCTATACAGTCACTCCACTTAGTCACGTTTCTAATAGGGGAAGTCAAATTCCAAAAGCTTCTTACTCCTACTAATCTCTTTTGATTAAATTCGTCGTGAGTTCCAAGGCTGCCGTAGTTTTACCACCGGGACTACAATGGACTTCACTGTTCATTGCCTTTTTTTGGCGGTCGCTGCTGTTAATCCTGGCTACACAGGAGACGCAGTGGTGGGAACGTGTGGTAGGATCTCGTCCCGAAAAAAAAATTCACTCCACTTGCTGACTCTAAGAGCAATGTCGATAACTTTGGTTCTCCATCGAATACCCCGTTCCAGATTCTGACCCACTTCACCCTATTATTCCTTAGAGTTAAAGCGGTAACATTAGTTCCGCTGCCAAAACGAGCTTGGTTGGTAGAGGCAACTTCCCGAGGTCGAATGGTTAGCAATGACCATTTTGACTCCGAGGTCGCGGGTTCGATTCCCGCACAAGACAAACATTTGTATGCATGAACATATATGTTTGTCTTGGTCTGGGTGTTCTCTATGGATTGTAAGTATGTATACTACTTCTGATAAATGTACTTAAATACATTTTTTTTGTAAAAATATGTATTTAAGTACATTTATCAGTTGTCTAGTACCCATAACACGTTACAAGCTTTGCGCTTAATTTGGGACTATATGTGCTGTGTAAATTGTACAGAAATATTTATTTATTATTATTTTTAATAAATATACTCGTCCCTGAGGTTAGATAGTTAGACGTAGAGATACCCTTAACTTCGAGCGTAAAAGTCCATAGGTAATGTATAAAGATGGTCATAAGTCTCACAAGGTTTCGCTGTAGTCGTGGTCAGGTCGTTAAGCATGGAATTTGCGTTGGTCGTGCAATGCATAGCGCTCGTTGCACTGTATTGCAACGTGCAGTACGCAGTGTTGTAAACGAGGTCACTTTCTACTACGTCGGTGGCTTTCCGGCCCTTCGCAGCATCTCTGTTTAAATGTTTCTTAATTATCTATATGTCTGCGATGTTATGATTGTTATTATAGAATTAATTAACAGAAAAACTAACTAAGCTTCAGACGATTCATAAATTTATCTCCTACGAGACTCTGCATCCAAAATAGCCTTTACAACACAATTAGCAGTTTTATACCGTACAAAATATAAATAGTTCTAGACATACCACACAGTGCCATCTGGTCTTGACTTGCTGAACATGGCGACTGAACGCTATACCCCGCACGAATACCGGTTGCAATTACTTTTGGCGCTTGATTAGAGTATTACTTTAAACCCAAGAAGTCGCCAAAACGCGATGCAGTATTGATACTGTCGCTAAAACGCGCATTTCCGATACCGCGACCGAACGAAAAAGAATGGGGTGTGACTGTGTTATGGACACGGCCGTATGCTGTACGTGAATATGCACTAAAATTATCTCAAAATGGCAGCGCTTGCCCCTCCCCCGCACGCGATAGAATTGTAGCTGCAACACCAAATCTGTTGTTTGCTATGGCCCTTAATACTGTACTTTTTGACCTCGTACTTAAAAGCTGTTTATTTCGGTACGGAAAGTTTTCACCCTGTAAGTTACCTACCAGTTTTGGACGGATATACCTCACCACACCTGATTTTGTAGCTTGTCGCAATATTCTGCATATTTATGCCCTTAGGCGTTTTATTAAGGAAGTACTGCATAGACCGTCATTTTTGAAATTTCTTCCTGAATGGACAACTTTGACAAGGAGTGGACAGGTTGTGGTACGGTCCAAGTTGGTGTACGTAGGAAATGATGTGTGGAATTTTATATATTGCACTCTTAATTTACTTTTAGATAGTTATAAAGCTATTCTAAGTTAGAAAATGTCACGATGAACACTACTCTGCTCACTAGTTGGTATGTCGGTATGCCGTGGTAATTTTTGAAAATCCGTTCTTAGCGGTAGTCTACGTCATAATATCTTACCTGTAGGTATATTAAATTTCAACCTGATCCGTCCAGTCGTTTGAGCTGTGCGTTGATAGATCAATCAGTAACGGTAGTCTTTTACAGATTAGCGGAAATTAAAATTTATAGTATTTTTGAACTGTTTCATTTTTATTACTTAACACTACGTAGTATTATTATTTGAATGTGGTATGAGTTGATGATGATGAGTATCACTAAGCATTTATGGTGCTTAACTTTATAAGCCATTTTGTAGCTAGGGTTGTCAACTAACAAGAGATATGGAAGAGGTGTAAAAACAATAGACATTAAGATAATAATACCTTTAAAGCATTAGATCGATGCTGTAAAGTGTTTTTTTATTGTTCGTTTTTAAGTTCAGTTTCTGCTGTCTGGCTAGAATTTAGTAGATATGGTTGTTATATATTTTACTAAGCGTGTAATAGATAATATTTAAAATTTTCACAGTGATCAGTTCTGTACCGTTTGCGATGCGGTTCAGCTGATCTTTCTCAGATTTGTGGTTAATTTAGTAAAGGTCCCCTTTCTTCACTGCCTATCCAGTCGATGGGCGCTATTGCAGAGATTTTTTTTGTTACAACGGCTAACAACCTATATTTTGTAAATGTCTTTCATGTAAATGATGATGTCTGTGTATGGTCCTGCTGTCCTCCCAATCTGAAATGAAACATTTCTAAAGTTAGGATTTTTCTAACTAAACTGGGGACCCGATCTGAAATAAAAAAAATCGAAACTTTGGATATTTCAGATTACTTTTTGTTACATTTACGACAAAACAAATATCATTATATAGATATTTACTATATTATTTAGGTAATTAATTAAGCCGTGCTGAATGAAAACTCCATAACCACTCATCATGAAATTCCTGTTTGAAAAATTTGGGACCTTCACTCGAAACCCCGGATTATCATAATGTTATTATAATAAAGTACTTGTACTGTTCCACGTAATTACATTTATTTTACCGACCGGTTTCGCCGCTAAGGCTTTATCAAGGTAAACAGATGGTGTTTGTGTTTCCCGGATTATCGTCTTTGGATCTAAATAAATAGTTTTCTAAAATATTGCATTAATATTTTTAGCTCACAGATTTTACACACGCGTATCCCATGGGAAATTTATAAAATCCTTTCTCACTTGTGTACTGAATCCTGCCAGATTTGTCTAGTGTTTTAAGCTGTTCGTTGGTATATGAGTCAGTCCATCCACCTTTTTCTTTTATAAATTTTAGATAGACGCTTTTGACAACCCTAATTGTAGCCCAGTTTAGAGTGGTAAGCATCCGAAGGCCGTTACAATCTCAATATGAAGCACATTAGAACATCCAAAGAGACATTTAAGTTAGTGACTTGTACTTAAGTTAAAGTGTAGGCAATTTTATTGGTTAAATTATAAGTGTTCGTGCTTAATGTGATAAAATTAACGGGTTTATGCTGAAAAGTTTGCGGTGGAAGTGTTAACCGACTTTTAAATTAACGGAAGCGGTTTCATTCATATTCAACTTCTTTATTTGGTGACATATTTTCTCTTTTTTTTAATTAACATCCCGTCTCGTATAAAACAATATATACGAGAAAATGATAAAAATATTATTTTTATCCTTCGGGATAATAAATAAATATTTAAATATTCCAGGACGAATTACACACGGCCATCTAGTCCCAAACTAAGCAAAGCTTGTACTATGGGTACTAGATAACTGATGTAATACTTAAATATATTTTTTTTTGTAAATACATACATATAATACATAGAAAATACCCAGACCAAGACAAACAGACATGTTCATGCACACAAATATTTGTCTTGTGCGGGGATCGAACCCGCGACCTCGGAGTCAAAGTGGCCATTGCTAACCATACAACCACCGGGCTCGTCATAATATCAGAAATTATTGTCAAATACCGAGTAGTAGAGATAGTATCGAGTGAACCCCCTGCCAGTTCATCATCATCATCATGATTATCAGCCTTTAATTTAGACCTGTTCTTTGTGTAGTGTAGTTGAATCTAGTTTATAACTTTGTGTTTAAAATATAATTATTGAACCAATTACAAGCCAAATTTAAGTAAGTAGACAAAGTAAATAACGTTCTAGGATCTAGAATCTAGGTATTTAGTATTGAATAATTGTCCTAAATTGACACAACACCCACTAAACACGTATTTGAAACGCAAATCTATTAATTTGAATCTAGATAACGGCTAAGGGCTAGCGCAGACGCTGTGATTATGTATCGTTAAGGTTTAGTCATGTCATACCCCGACCACTCACTATTACAGAAACAATGTGGTCTGTTAGTCTGTTAGAGCGAGCATGCGTGCGTGCGTGTGTGCGTGCGGCGTCATACAAACTATTACAGGTTTGTCTCAGAGAAGAGGTGAGGTCGATACGAGAGAGCGGTAGGGAGTGACCATATTGTACGTAGTACTATTATACTTCCTACGACTAGTGACCTCAGTCAGTCGCTGGAACATAATATACGACCAAAAGCAGCCAAGTCAGTTGCATGCATCTACTAACGGTAGTGGGTGGGTGCCGGCCGGTAGTAGTTTGCATGAACTAATTGGTGGCGGAAGCACGCAAAGTAGTATAGATCAAATTGCCTGTAAATTTGACTTCCACAAAATAACACCTGAATTTTGGGGTGTAAGAGGTTCATCAACATCTTTAAACCAAAGCCAACTTCAACTTCAACGCGGTGCAACCTGCTGACTGATAAACGAAGCTCTAGCGAAAAGAGAGGTAGGGAGCGTAATTGTAAGCTACCCGACTGGGGAATGTACCTCCACCTCACAGAATACCGCAGCCAAATAACAATTCCTTGAACTTGAGGGTTGTTGTGTTCCTGCGAGTGAGTGAGGTCACCAGAAAGAAAGGAAGGAGATGCTGCGTTGGCAGCGGGGGGTGGCGGCGCGCGAGCAATATTTTATGTTGCAAGCGTTAATATGGCTACGATAACCGCTTCACATCAGGCGGGCCGTATGCTTGTCTGCCACCCAACGTAGTATAAAAAAAAATGACACCTGAATCAATTAACTACTATAAAAAAGGTTCTACAATCATGCGAAAATTCCAGTCACAATAAAGTAGTTCAGTCTTTAGATACCCTAATGCTGTTCCTCTAACGGCCTTCATCAATATACCTGGTCAATAAGAATTTACTCAATTATTCATCACAACAAATTTACTTGTCTTGCCTTGGAGGTTAGATTGGTTCGGTAATTGCTTGGAATTAGTTCACGAGATTATTGAAAAGCCTTGATAGAGTGGGGTATTATCTAATATGGCCGTGCGAATCATATTGTAGTCAAGTCAATATATCGACGGTCCCTACGTATAAAGCGACATGTCAAAAATGGCAATTTTTTTTTATTGCATAAATTGCTATAGATTGCCCGTAAAAAACATTTTCTTTTTTATTTTATTGATTGTATATAATTAAAAAGTAAGAAATTAACTCATTTGTCCAATAATGATATTCTGTAATTACTATATCGTAATATAAGCAGACATGTCTGAAATGACATGTCGCTTTATACGTAGGGACCGTCGATATACTCATGATATTATAGAGGTTCTTGATGATAAAGGTTATTCTTTAGGTCATGAACTGAATGAGAGTAGGCGTGGGGCGATGACAGAAACCTGAGTAATTTTTATTATACATGGATGATTCTGATAGATATAAGAAAAAAGTATCTTTGGGATCCACCTGTGACTTGATAGGATACGTAATAAAGGCAAGTGAAGTGGCCGTGTGGTTTTCGGCATACTAGAATAGAATCACTCCGTTTCTCTCCGTGGATGTCGTACAAGGCGACTAAGGGAAATACATTATCAAATATCGATCAGGCCTCCCCAACCCGTTTGGCCAGCGTGGGGAGTGTAGGCCAAATCCTCCTTCCATCTAGGACGGACTAGAGAGGGTCGTGCTCCTGTAGTGGAGAAGGAAATGGACCTGATGATGATGATGAAGTGGCAGTGGGCTGGCCACAACTCCCGAGTCAGTAATGCCAGATAGGGAAGTCCTAGAGTAAAGGCCACATATAGGGCGAAGAAGCGTAGGGTGCCCCCTCTCTAGATGGACCGACAACTTCAAAAAACTGGCTGGTAGCAGTTGGATGCGGAAAGCGGAAGATAATATATAGTGGAAAGCATTGGAGAAGGCCTTTTTCCAACAGTGGGTAGATACAGGCTGATGATTATAATGATGATGTATGCATCTATATCCGGAACAAGGAAATTGGATGGAGAACGAATGTTATCTTTTTTTTTTTATACTACGTCGGGTGGAAGACACGCATACGGCCCGCCTGATGTGAAGCAGTTACCATAGCCATATTAACGCTCGCAACATAACATATTGCTTGTGCGCCGCCACCCTCGCTGCCACCGCAGCAATTCCTTCCTTTCTGGTGACCTCACTCACTCGCAGGAACACAACAACCCTCAAGGGAATTGTTATTTGGCTGCGGTAGTCTGTGAGGTGGAGGTACATATCCCAGTCCGGTAGCTTACAATTACGCTCCCTACCCCTCTTTTCGCCAGAACTTCGTTTGTCAGTCAGCAGGGTGCACCACGTGCAGGTGAAGTTGGCTTTGGTTCAAAGATGTTGATGAACCACTTGCACCCCATATCTACATACCTGCACTTTTGATGAAATCGAAGTCATTGCTACCAATATTCAATTTATCAGCCACTCAACTGGATTTTAGCATCAATCTATAATGACCTACTGTTGTGTTACGGGTCTCCCCTTAATCGAAGGGGTTTAGAGGATACTCCACCATGCTGTTAAACTGACGGTTGGCGGAGGCCAGTGTTATCAAACTTGACATACCGACTGCCATCTAATGACAACAGCCTGGACGTAGCCTTCCGAAGCACTAACCACGGAGGAGCTCGAGATAAATAAACACATCCGTAGAAAGGCTACGGTCGACGTTGCTTAACTTGCGTGATCGATTAGACTGACACGCACATCGACGCCATAGAGTTTCTTTGTCAATTGACCGCAACTGGATAATAAATAAATAATAATTATATAATTATGCTAATTATATTTAACTTTGTATGTAATGAAGTTAATTTAATGGTATAATTTATCATTAAATTAATCCCAAATACGTACGAACCCAAAGAACTAGTTTAAACGTAAAAGTGTCAACAGTTTGGGGTTTTTAGAATAGAATAGTTATGGCAAAGCGTAGCGAAATATCGTAGGTCTGTAGTTACGTCTGATTTTTGAATGGGTTGTGTTTAGAATAGTTGTTTGGCATGATGCCCACGGCGGCTGTACAATCGCACTGCTCACCATCTTCTTCTATGAACTTCTAACGCTCGCCTCGAGCGTTTTTTGGTGGTCGCCACTGTTAATCCAGGCTACACAGGAGGCATAGAGGTGGGAATGTGTGGTGGGCCTTCGTCCCGATCTTCCCGTCCCGAATACATAATAGCTACTGTTTACAAAACTTCAACACGGGGCCCTACCGCCGAAGCTGAAGCCGATTATCATTAGAATTTTTGAATTCAAAAATGAAAGTACTGCTTCATCATCATCATCATCTCAGCCATTGAAAGTCCACTGCTGGACATAGGCCTCCCCTCTAGATCTCCAATAAGACCGGTAGGAAGCGGCTTGCATCCAGCGCGATCCTACGGTCTTAATGAGGTCGTCTGTCCACCTTGTGGGTGGACGTCCTACGCTGCGCTTGCCGGTACGTGGTAGTAGTACTGCTTAGATTGTTGCTAATTATGGTTAGAAACTTTAAACTAGGGTTTATCTTATAAGATAAACCCTAGGGTTTCTAGCAGCCTTCTATCAGGATACGATGGTTTCTTCAGCTTAGTCGGTAAAGCTCTTTAACCTAAGACCAATTTTTGGAAACAAAAAAACCGATATTTTTTTAATTATGCATAAAAAATAGATTAAATCAATAAAAAAAATACACTCACTACCAGGTATTTGTCACACCCGTATAGTTTTCTCTTTTGTTTAGTGTTAAAGTCATTTAAATTAATCATGGTTGAATTTATACTAGTGGGCGACCACTAGTTAAATAAAACCAGCTTCCAACATAAAGACAACGTTAACCCCGATGGTTCAGTGGTTGCCAGACGATAATAAAGTGACTTGGGAAAGGGGCCTGTGAACAGCTTTCTTAGCAAATAGTGCGTTCAGTTCCGTTTGAACGATGCTGTCACCGTTGGTTTTACCTCCGCCTCAGTGGTAATTCATATACTAAGAAAATAATAACCGAAACTAAATGAATAAAAACCGTAACCTGGTTTTTCACCACTCCCAATGGTTGATTGGTAGAGAATTTAGTTACGACATGGGAGCCTTTAAGAACTGAGTCTATATAATTACCTTAAAAGGCTGGCAACCGATCGGTGACCCAATGATGTTGCTGATCGCCATGGACGGTGGTAATGACTTTCCATCAGGTGACCCACATGCTTGATTGCCCCCCTCTCATATAGAAAAAAATCCTCGTTCCTGTTTAGATACCCCTAGTAAGTAGTATGTATATATATATATTCTCACCATCGCTTCGTATGCCACTTTTAAAATATTAACAAGCTTACCATGTTTAGAACTTATCATGTTTAGAATTAAAACCGACCTCACTTGCCTCCGGTGCATCCTGCCGTTGAGATGTGATGCAAATGAGATAATAATGGTGAAAGAGAAAGAGAGTAATATTGCCTGCGTAATTTGAAGAGACCATCATTTTTGTGACCCTGATTGGCTGACAAAGTATGGGTACATTTATTTTTACCAACCACATAGTCTTTTGTCTACCAGACATCCCGGACTGGTCATTTTTTTTTATAAATAAATACCTTATTAGCTAGTTAACAAACCAACTAATGAGTATTAACAACTCTTAGTTTCTAAATGAATGAATAACAATTACGTCGATTACTTTATCTTTACGAGAGTGCATTACACAACACGATAGTGGAAATCAAGTAGCGTGAAACGACAGCACATTACATCGCATCTTGCTTATTAAAAAATGAACAAACTGGGGAAAAAATCAGGTGGTGGGGAAAATATACACACCCAGAGTACCGCAGCCAAATAACAATTCCCTTGGGGGTTGTTGTGTTCCTGCGAGTGAGTGAGGTCACCTGAAAGGGGGGAGATGCTGCTTTGGCAGTGGGGGTGACGGCGCGCGAGCGATATTTTATGTTGCTAGCGTTAATATGACTACGGTAACCGCTTCACATCTTAGTCGGAATAAACAGACAGACAGACAGACAAAAATCGTAAATAAAAATGTTTTGGTATTGTTTATGTACAACTACATACGTGCGTAGAAAATAGTAGGAAGAACTATGTCGCAAAATATGCCGCGTAATAAAAATTGTTCATATTCATGGGTACATTGACATCTTCGAACACAACTATGTAAATCAATGCCTAGTGTATCAGATTGTATCATTATGTATAAATATACTAAACAGCGTGTCTGTCCGTTACAGAGCCCGTTATATTCCGCTATCTGTCTCTAAGTAATATACTTGAAATATATCGTAAATATAGATATTTCGCGTATTTAACGAGCCCGGTGGTCGAATGGCTAGCAAGGGCCACTTTGACTCCGAGGTCGCGGGTTCGATCCCCGTACAAGACAAATATTTGTATGCATGAACATGTCTGTTTGTCTTGGTCCGTGTGTTTTCTATGTATTATATGTATGTATTTACAAAATATATATATATTAAGTATCATATCAGTTATGTAATACCCATAGCACACGCTTTGCTTAGTTTGGGACTAGATGGCAGTGTGTAATTTATCCTGGTATACACTGGGCCGCAATGAAAGCGGGTCGGTAACAAAAACATCAATAACTTCCAAAATATTTTAGCTAGCTTTATGAAATAAATACTGAATTAAAGTTTGTTTCCTTACAAATATAGGCAGAAGTAAAATCTTTTTTTTTTTATATATATTACTACTGCCAACGCAGCATCTCCTTCCTTTCTGGTGACCTCACTCACTCGCAGGAACACAACAACCCTCAAGGGAATTGTTATTTGGCTGCGGTATTCTGTGAGGTGGAGGTACATTCCCCAGTCGGGTAGCTTACAATTACGCTCCCTACCTCTCTTTTCGCCAGAGCTTCGTTTGTCAGTCAGCAGGGTGCACCGCGTGCAGGTGAAGTTGACTTTGGTTCAAAGATGTTGATGAACCACTTACACCCCCTTTAATATTTCTTTTTGGTGATTGTATTAAAACCATAAATAAAAAATTAAGACGATTTCAAAAATTGATGTTTTTGTTACCGACCCGCTTTCATTGCAGACGAGCTCGGTGGCGTAGCGGTCAATGACGCGGCTTCGACACCAACGCTCGTGGGTTCGATTCCCACACAACACAAACATTTGTGTGCATGAACATGTCTGTTTGTCTTGGTCTGGGTGTTTTCTATGTATCATAAGTATGTATTTATAAAAAAAAAATGTATTTACGTATGTTTATCAGTTGTCTAGTACCCATAACACAAGCTTCGCTTACTTTGGGGCTAGATGGCGCTGTGTAATTTGTCTGACAATATTTATTTATTTATTTTATTGCGGCTCAGTTTATTTACTCGTATTATTTTAAATTCCTTATTTTATTATGCTTTAATTTTTACTAAGCGTACGAAGCGAGCATAGATTAGCGACATCTATCGATCTGTGGAAGCGAGCGAGTTATATAAATCGACTTGGACAGAAAAATGTTTTTTTTTTCATGTTTGTATGTATGTTTGTAAATCGATAACTCTCGAACTCCTGCTCAGGTTTTGATGATATTTGTTTATTTGTATTATCTTTATTGTACATAATAAGCACAAATGTATATACATAAGATACTTAAAATATAGAAGTGCGAAGGCGGGCTTATATATTTAAGAGATCTCTATCAGCCAACCTTGGAGTGCTGGATGTGAGCTGTGGAGTGACGAGGGCCCTCATATATAAAGAATATATAAATATATTTGGTAGCTGTGTAGTTTCTTTAGGCAACGAAATCGGTTTCCTAGATATGCAAAATAGGTGGTAAGTAATAATAATAACTCAAATATTGGTCTCCTATATACGAAACTGCAATCAGGCAGTTTAATTGAAGGGCTCTTCTGTACGTGACGTACCGTCTGGTATCCCTCAAGGTTCTAATTTAGGACCAATATTATAGCGCCCACATATAAGTTACGAAACATTGTACCTAAGTCCTAATATGACTTTTAAACTTTCTCGTTGCATGATTTATGAAAATGACAACAGGAATTAACGTGCTCATGCATAAGGGTATTTACATACCTTTATTAAGTCAGGTTTCACCTGCCGTGGGCAGCCGAAACGTCAGGCAATAATAAAGGTATGTAAATACCCTTATGAGTGATCGCATTAATTCTCTTTGTTATTTTCATTATAAGTTATGTCTATAAATATCGGTATTAAAATTTTGTTCCCTCAATAGAAACTTTCTGTGTGATTATTTTTATGTAAATTTATTATTTAGTATTTATAGAGGTGGTGGAAAGTTATTCCAACAATATGTAGACGCTTTGATCAAAAGTTATTTGTGACTTTATGTGTGTTGTCAATATATATAAATAATATTTATGCAAAGCATGTGAGCGTGTGTGGAAAAAAGAATGGAGCAAACAGTCACAGCTTACGTTTCAGGGGAGACGTAAGGTCGATCGAGAGAGCGGCAGGAAATGTCCATATTGCACGGAAATAGGTACTATTTCTTATACTGATCAAATTACGAAAAACAACGACATGATCAATTTGATAATAGCCTTGCAAAATTACGTTTTGCGTCAGTGATTATATGAGTTCGTGACCGTGTGTTTACTTAAAAAAAAAATGCTCCTATAGTGGTTGGTTCCATGTAATATTTTTAAGGTTTGATAATTAAAAAAGAAGATTTTTTTTTCTTTATACTACTTTTGCGCTTGCGAGCGTTTACATGCCTGGTGGGCTGTATGCTTGCCACCAGACGTAGTACAAAAAAAAAAAAGAAAAACGACTATTATGCCGTAGGCATCCGCTAAGTAAGGATTTTTGAAAACTCTCACGGGATACCGGGATACGCGTATGAAATCAGGATAATCGCGTCGCGGGCGCAAGCTAGTCGTATCATATTAATACTTTATTTACTTACATCGTACGCCCCACCAGTAGTGTAGGCGCGTTTTCTAGAAATGACCTTGATTTGCGAATCGAAAGTCGCCATAGCCGGACACGACGACATATGACGTGTCTACTTACACTGGTCGGTCCACTCTTGGCACGACACCTGACTTTTTTATCAATGTACTCTCGGGACTGGAGATACATAAATCGAACCGTAAATTAGAAGATTTTTTTTACGAAATATATAATTTTACTCGCAAATGAGGCTCTGGCGTTAGAGAGGTAGTCAGTAGCTGTTAGTAGAGGCTTCACATCAGGCGGGCCGTATGCTTGTCTACCACCCGACGTAGTATAAAAAAAAAGCTACCGGTAGTGGCTGGATGTGGAAAGCGGAGGATCCTCCATGATGGAAAGCATATAAGATGGCTTATATCCAAAGTTGGTAGTAGACCTATGATTACAATAAGCTATGCGTATAATCTATTTTTACTCATCTTTAATAACGTGAAAATGAGGCGTCATATAACTGGTTCCCAAAGTGGTCAGTGGTCAAAAGGTCAGAATTAATAAGTCTTTTTAATGAAGGTTGCTCGAAAATGGCTATAAAACACTAAAATTATGTGATAGATTTAAAATTAACTAGTTTTGATCGGGTAATAAAAAAAATATTCATGAACTTTTAAACTTTGTATGATTTATGAAAATAACAACGGGAATTAACGCAATCATGACCGGCCGTGATCACAGGCTAACTGTCTCAGGACAACGCTGAGACAGGCAGCCTATGACCACGGCCGGTGCCACCAGGCCCCTTACCACCAACTCTTATTGCGATTCAATAACTGAAGAGAATATCAAATTCCAAAAGCTTCCTACTCCTACTAATTTCTTCTGATTAAATTCGTTGTGAGTTCCAAGGCAGCCGTAGTTTTACCCCTGGGACTGCAATGGACTTCATTGTTCATTGCCTTTTTTGGCGGTCGCCGCTGTTAATCCTGGTGTAGCCAGGACCACAGTGAGGAGACACAGTGGTGGGAATGTGTGGTGGGCCCCCGTCCAAAAAAAAAAAAAACTGAATGGAATGCTTATTCATAACAATGAATAACCGACTCTATTTCAACTTGAATAGAGTCGTTTATTTATTGGTATGAATAAGCATTCTATTCAGTTATTGAATCGCAATAAGAGTTGGTGGTAAGGGGGCTGGTCGAAACGTCAGGCAATAATAAAGGTATGTAAATACACTTATGCATGAATGCGTTAATTTCCATTGGTACTTTCATAATATTCATAAATTATAGTCTATATAATCTGCCATAGACAACCCCTCTATCTATCGGTGAAAACGTATGCAAATCCGTTCTGTAATTTCTGAGATAAGCCTGGACAAACAAACTCACTGCGGCAGACTTTCAGTTATAATCTTTTAGTGAAGAATTTAAGAAAGTATACATTTGATTTATTTTAATTCCTGCAAGATTATGATTTCATAAAGTTGAATGCGGCGGATATAGTGTTTTTAATACTACGACTAAAGACGCATGCGGCTCACCTGATCTGAACTGATTACCGTAGCTTGCACTTTGCCACTATCGCTGCCAACGCAGAAACTCAATCCTTTCTGGTGTCATTATTCACTTGTTGGTTTACAACAACCATCAAAGGAAATTATTATTTTTTATATAATATTTTTATCTATTATTATATTATAAAGAGGTAAAGTTTGTGAGGTTGTAAGAGGTAATCAACTGAACTGATTTTGAAAATTCTTTTACCAATAGAAAGCCACGTTAGTTGTGAGTATCATAGGTCCGAATTAATCTGAAATATTAAATGACTTTTCGTAAAAATATAATTTCGTAAAAACGATGTGAGCACGGGTCAGATAGTATAATATAAAATACTATTATTTGTTGAGGTATTTCACTAGTCAGGTCGCTTATAAATACGCGACTACTTTATAAATACTACCTACCCTTTGCCAGAGCTTCGTTAAGTCAGCAGGGCGCACCACGTATACGTGAGGTTGGGTTTGATTTTAACGATGTTGATGAGTCACTTACACACCATAAGTTTTATATATTTTTAATATACTTTTTAGCATCCTTCAAAGAACGCGGAAACTTTCACTCAAACGTGAATATAATTTTATATTTCTAGACTATTATCTTATAATTATAAATTTTCGACAGTTATATAAGACAGTCGTAGGTTTAAAAATATAATTACAAGAAATATAATTACACTTCGTTGCCGTGTTCGTTTTAGAAGTACTTTTTGGGCTTCAGCTCGGCTGGGTAGTATTCGGGACACTACGTCACGTCTTCTAGTCTAAAATACCCTAAAATCAGAAGTCTCCGAGAAGTTTGTGTTACCACTGAAGACGTTTCAATTCTGCTAGAATTGGAACATGATCTTTCATTGCTGGACCTGTGGTCGCTCAGCGAGCGATGGAGTGTCTCTCTGTCTCATAGAATAGACTGTGTAACAGAATGAGAATATCCGGAGTAGAACTAGGGTAACCGATATAGATTACACGATAAGCAAACTGAAGTGGTAGTGGCCGACCTCATATCTCGTAGAACCGGCAACTACTGGGCAAGAGAGGTTTTCGAGTAGCAACCCCGTTCTGACCAACGCAATGTGCCTCCAGTAGAGCGACGAATTTAAGTAATTTGTAGGGAGTTGATGGATGTAGGAGGCTCATTAGCGGTGCGTTTGGCTCCCCAGGGGGAGGCCTATGTTCTGCTGAATACCGTCCATTGCTTTGGAAGAATACGGACTGAGACCTATAAATATTTGATACTAAACATACAAAATCGCACTTTGATGGGAACATTCGTTCTAGTAATATAGTTGGCATACGGCATTACGGATTGATTAAAATGGAGAAGTATGGTATTTTGAAAATAGTTCCACGTCACTTTAGTAAAGTGACATCATTAACATCAAACTAGGTAATGTCGCGTCGGGTCGAACGAATCGCAAAGTGCCATGTACGGAGTCCTTTAGTGATTCATATGTCAACTATTTTATGTGACAGACAATCATTAAAGGTCATGTTAGACTTTAGTGGGGATAACTTCACCGGTGGTATTCTTAATGTAAATATACAAATAGTTCACCGCAATCTGCGCTTTACTTTAGGTGTTTTTTATTTATTTATATGGGATAAGCGAGTATATGGGTCACCTGATGGAAAGTAAACAATCATAGACATCAGCAACACCATGGGGTCGCCGTTGCCAGCCTTTTAAGGGATTGACTCTGTTCTTGAAGGCTCCCATGTCGTGCTTATTTGGGAATGCTGCTGAGGGTTGTTGATTCCACAATTTCACAGTTCGTGGTAGAAAATGTCTTAAAATGCGTACCTACTGTGGTAGATCGCCAATTATCAAGATGATATGGATGGAATTTTAATTAATTCTAATTGTCCGAATTGTTTGACTGAGGAAGTACCTCTAACTTGCGGTAGACTATTGCTCAACAACGAGCTTTACGTCCCGTAAAGTCTGTGCCACACACACAGTTCCAGTAACTTAATAACATTTAATGGCCCAGGATGCTGGTTCTTTTTGAGGCTGATATTGTTATTTGTATTGTAATCTATTAAACGTTATTGTGAATTTACATAGACATAATTGTTGGTAATAAAATATAAAAGTACAGACCTGTTCTGATGATGTCCGTTCCAACACTAGTCTCTATGCTAATCGGTTTACATCAGGCGAGTCATGTTCTTGTTTTCGATCCGTTGTTTTATGAACCCAGCTTTATTAGTCACTTAGTATACAATAAAACCACGGACAGTCAACAAAAAAGCCGACAACAAACATTTTTTAGCAAGTTCACTTTCCATCTTTCGCCGGCGGCCGGACGTTAACCTCGGATGTACCGCAGATTTCACCGCAAACTGTTTTGCTGTCTGTACGACGGTATAGTGAGATTGATTGTTTTCCTTGTATTTCTGCTATCCTAGTACTCGTAGTGGTGTGATAGGTTTTTTATATTACATCGGGTGGCATATAAGCATACGGCCCGCCTGGTAAGGTTACCGTAGCTTATAGACGCTTACAATATAAAGTGCCACTGCCGCCACCCCACGCCGTTCGTCGTCAACCCTTATTCATCCCACTGCTGGGATACGGGTCTCCCGTCAATCAAAGGGGTTTAGAGCATACTCCACCACTCTGCTCAACTGTGGGTTGTCGGAGGTCAGTGTTTTCAAACCTCCCAAAGGCCACTGACATTGGCTTAACGACTGTTATCTGGTGACAACAGCCGGAGCCGACAGCTTAACGTGCCCTCCAAAGCACGAAGGAGCTCAAGATAAATAAACCCACCCATAGACAGGCTATGGTCGACGTTGCTTAACTTACATGTTCGATTATACTGACACGCGTAACGATGCCGTGCCCCTCAGAGGGTTTAGCTTAGTTGGTCGTAACGCCGGAGCTCTACCGACTGAGCTGAAGATGGTTGTCAATAACTAAAACGTAAGAACTATTTTTTCAATTAAAATATTCAGTGGTAATCGGCTTCAGTTGCAGCGGTAAGGGGCCCAGTGAGTCTATGAAACTTAGTGTTAGATAGTCTCCTGAACTTGAACGAATGAACCAAATCATACTTCCAAAGTATACTCTTTGGAAGTATGATGTGTTTCATTCGTCCATTTATACTCTTTGGAAGTATGATGTGTTTCATTCGTTCATTTGCAAAGCATACTCTTTGGTAGTATGATTCGTTTCAGTCGTTCACCGGCATTCCACCCTTCCTAAAGCGATACCATAAACCATAGAATGCATAGAAAGTCTATGGCAATCGGATGGCGTATTAAAATTGCTAATGTGTCGCGTCCGTCCGTCTGCCTGTATGTCACACGGAAACTGGTTTCGCAAGCACTAAAAAGGATTTAGAAAGTGACATAGGTGTACCATGTCCGGTGAAGAGTTTTCTATTTTATATATTGATTTTCCGAAGAGAAGTTGAAATAATAACATCCTGGACCGATGGTAATGTGAACAAGCCCATCCATAGACAGGCTACAGCCCATGTTGCTTAACTCGTGTGTTTGATTAGATTGATATGCGCAACGATGCCATTGAGCACTGCACAGCCAGTTACAAATTTACTAGTTATTATTTAGTTTCACAACTTCCTAGTATCTGACTGAGCTGATTTTATTTACACTCGTTTAGGCGTCTAGATAAAAAATATAGATATTAGATAAAAAAAAACCGTCGCCATATTAGATAAAAAATGGCGTTAGGTGAATAGGTATTCACCTAACGCCATTTTTTATCTAATATGGCGACGGTCACAAAATGGCTATTTATAATTTTCTGATATAGGTATCATACGACATGGTTATATGTACATGTACAGGTATGGGTAAAGTGAAAACCCATTTAAATCGGCTAAACAGTCGCTGAGATTACCTAGTACAAATTCACAGACAAACAGACATACCGACAAACAGTTAAAAATTCTAAGAAACTTTTTTTTTGCCTACTGAAGCAAAAAATTGATGATCAGATTATTTCGTTTAGATAATGACTATTATTTTGATATTTTTTTTAATATAACCAAAGTAAATACAGCAGGGTAAAAATGAGAAATATTTTTGAAATCGACCTACGTTCGAGATTTTTTTGCTATGAAGCAAAGTAAAGCTAATGATGTAATGAATCGAAGGATATGTAACAATAGGCTATTTGACTAACATTTTTTTCTGTTTGATATGTAGGGACGTCTCCATAATATAACCATAGGTGAAAGAATTACTTCGATAGCATAAAAATCTCTCGAGATATGGTAATTTGAAAATCACAATTTTTAGACTGCCCCAAAACGCTCCATACAAAAGACTACCGATTTATGACGTCACAGGTTTGTATTTTGTATTCATCAAACCAGAAATTTGTACGACAGCTATGATAAATATTACGTTTATGTGATTAGTATTATAATAAAAGTTATAGCATTTTTTATTGCTTCTCCAATAAAAAATGTCTCTGAAGCTGAAAAAGTACTACAAGAAAATTTTAATTTGATAAGTGAGTGGTCACACGACTTAAAATTAGTTATTAACGCAGCAAAAACAAAAGTAATACACTTACATTCCTCACATAATATATCCAGTGTACAGCCTGCAATAGCTGCTCACAGTCACGACTGTCTTCACGCCGTTGGCGTCTCTGTGAACCGTCAGAGATGCTCCTGCCCAAGTCTAGAGTTTGTTGAGCAACACATGTATGTTGGACTTAAAATTGACAGCCGACTCAACTGGGGCCCCCATAAGGACTACGTGTGCAATAAACTTAGAGCAATCCTTAGTAAACTGGTGATACTAAAACATAGACTACCCTATAACACTCTCAGACTATTATACATGGCACTCGCGGATTCGGTGATCAGCTATGGCTTGAGCAGCTATGGTAGGACATCTAAAACGTGTATTATGGATGTTTATAATCTCCAATTAAGAATTTTGAAAACCATAATACCACTTAATATCAGAAAAAGGTATAAAAATAATGACGCAGCCGTATTTAAATATTGCAAGGTGATTAATGTTTTCGATAAAGTGAAACTCCTTGTACTTGCGGAATGTAAACAACCAAGTCAATTAGTGCTAAAATCAAGACCTATTAATTTAAGAAATTTGAAATCGAACACATATGTGCTGCCTAAATTTATTAACACTTATGGTACACGAACTTCTGAATACCTTATTCCATGTTACCTGAACGAAACTGCACCAGAAATTCAAAACATGTACACAAAAGGTAATATATCTGTTGTCAAAAAATTGCTGAAATCACTGTATGTCAACGACCAGCCGACACTAAGATAAGCCCTGCGAGGCTTGTAAGGTGCGGTGTTATATACAACATATGTATCGTGAAATAATTTTGAATAAATGAAATAAAAAAAAAAAAATGGAAATATTATTTTTTAATAATTTCATACTTTTAAATTGGACTTTCCCGCCAAACTTTGATCGACGCTAAAAAAAGTCTGACTGAAGATATTAGAATGAAAGTTTGCAGATCTTTATAGTTTTGTGTATTTTACGATATTGTTAAATAATTTATACAATTTTTAGACATTGGAAAATAGCCTATTGTAACATATTATTTTATCAATGCTTCTGTGCATATAGTTATGGATTAAAAATATAAATAATAACAAAAATATAATATAAATGATAGTCCATTAAAAATCTAAAATTACGAACTTACGTCTGCTTAAACATTTTTTCTATCGAGCAAAGCAAAGACATTAAGATGCTCAATTATAATATTTTTTTTTTAAATTCTTCAGTTCATGTGGACAACAATTAAGCCTGGTTTAAAATTCTGAAATTACGCACAAACTTACGCCTTAAATATTTATAAATACATACTTATACATACTTATGATACATAGAAAACACCCAGACCAAGACAAACAGACATGTTCATGCACACAAATGTTTGTCCTGTGTGGGAATCGAACCCACGAGCGTTGGTGTCGAAGCCGCGTCATTGACCGCTACGCCACCGAGCTCGTCGAACAAATCAAACAATTTATACGCCTTTAAGTACAGAAATGGCTCGTTTACAATTTTATTATGTGTATAGAAGATATAGACCGATAAAAGTTTCCATATATATTTAATTCTTGTTTATAATCAGCCCGCCCAGTGTCCACCCACAACGCAAGACAAATATTTTACGAGTAAAATTGCTCAGCGATTAGTGAAAGTACTTGTAGAATGTTAATGGAATAAGTAAATAGGCTTTGCGTCGCATTGCCTGCTAAATATATGTACAAATAACACTTTCGGATTTTGTACCTTTATGTAAGAGATATGTACTTATTTATTATCATCTGGAACTAAATAGAAAATATACTAATAAAGCACAACAATTAGTTACATAATATCGCATAGTAAGCGATGGAGAGGGCTACGCTAGAGATTCTTTGAGGGATCGAATCCGGAATGAAAAAAATCGACGGAGAACCAAAGTCGTTGACATAGCCTTCAGAGTTTGCAAGCTGAAGTCGCAATAGGCCGGTCACTGCCTGCCGAGTAAGTGATGGCAGATGGGGACGAAGATATTAAATTGGAGGAGGAGCGCTGGATGCGGATGCCGTAGGATCGTATTTGGTGGAAAGCATTGGCGGAGGCCTATATCTAGCAGTGGATAGATTCAAGTTGATGATGATGACAAAATTTGACACAAATTATCAAACATATTTGGGGTGTAAGTGGTTAATCAACATCTTTGCATAAATGCCAACCTCACCTAACCGTGGTGCACCCTGCTGACTGACACACGGGGCTCTGACGAAAAGAGCGGTAGGGCATAGCGTAATTTTTAAGCAACCTGACTGGAAAAGTATCTCCACCTCACAGAACACCGCAGCTAAATAACAATTCCCTTAAAGGTTGTGGTGTTCTAACGAGTGCTTGAGGTCACCAGAAATAAAGAAAGGAAGGAGTATAGGCTAGCAATGCGGTGGTGATTGCTTTCCATCAGGTGGCCTACATGTTCGTTTGTCTCCCTGTCACATAAAAAAAAATGAACAATACTCTAAACATACGATAAGTAACATAAATTCTATAAACAACTTAGAATTCCACAACCGGATAAGGCATATCCTACAGAGTACTAACCTGCTCCACATTGTAAAAGGCAGGCCCTGATAACAAGAAGCTGGGCTACTGGTTGTCATTCTTAGGACGCCTAGATCTAGGTTTGTAGGGAAGTTTTTCTGACCCGGCCACTGTTTGTGTCGCTTTAAGTAGTAAAACGTGCTTGGGATGGCAAGCTAAAGCGCTTACAACTCAACCCCGACTTAACTTTTTTATTTATTATGAGAATGGGGCAAGTGACATGTGGACTATATAGGTACTACATTTTTTTTTATACTACGTCGGGTGGTAGACAAGCATACGGCCCGCCTGATGTGAACCGGTTACCGTAGCCATATTAACGCTCGCAACATAAATTATCGCTCGCGCGCCGTCACGTCCTTTCTGGTGACCTCACTCACTCACAGTAACACAACAACCCTTAAGAGAATTGTTATTTGGCTGCGGTATTCTGTAAGGTGGAGGTACTTTTCCAGTCGTAGTCAGGTAGCTTACAAAATACGCTATACCCTACCTATCTTTTCGCCAGAGCCTCGTTAGTCAGTCAGCAGGGTGCACCACGTGCAGGTGAGGTTGGCTTTGGTTCAAAGATGTTTAATGATGATGAGATCTTATTATTATTGAGTGGAGCGTACGGAACGCTTATGTACGCCGAAAAGTCATTCTTTGGAAATGAATAGGCTCCAAAACCAGTGAACCCATTTTGATGAAATTTGTCACAATTAAAGACCTCGACATGCTTGATGTTTATGTCGAAAAAATTTGTGGCGAATAATTTAATTGAAAAACACGAATTTTTTTTCAGCGAATCTCCTCTCCCTACTCAACTTCGATTTCTGTACCGTGGGCTTGGAATCCAGCCTAGTATCTTCTCTTTATTAAAAAAAAATCGGTGTGCCTTAAGGAAAAGACGAAAAAAAAAAATTGCCGCATTGGTTGAGCCGTTCTCGAGTTTTGCGCTTAACAACATTCATTTTTATTTATATAGGTTTGCAGATTATATATATATATATATATATATATATATATATATATATACTCGTACATAGCTCGCTCGGTGGCCGAATAGCAATGGCCACTTTGACTCCGAGGTCGCGGTTTCGATCCCCGCACATGACAATCATTTGTGTGCATGAACATGTGCGTTTGTCTTGGTCCGGGTGTTTTCTACGTATTATAATTAATTATTTGTTTACCAAATAAATGTATATATTAAGTATAGTATCAGTTATCTAGTACCCATAGTACAAGCATTGCTTAGTTTGGGACTATATGACAGCGTTGTAATTCGTCCAGGAATTTTTATTTATTTATTTATATCATTAAACAACACAACCCCGACTCAACCTTTTTTTATGTGATGGGGGGGGGGGGGGGGGAACGAGCATGTGAGTCACCTGAAGGAAAGCAATTACCACCTCCCATGGATATCAGCAACACCAAGTACAAATCTTCAATAATTCAAATGTATATAATTAAAAATATTTTATTTTTGTTTTCAGGTAAATCCGGAGTAACAACACTATTTTATAATCGACAATAGTAAGTAATATTCCTAAGCACTGTTAACCAAAAATCTAACAGAATACTGCAGCCAAATGTCAATTCCCTTGCGGGTTGTTGTGTTCCTGCGAGTGAGGTCACCCTGAAGGAAGGAGCTGTGTTAGCAGCGGGGGTGCCAACGCTCGAGCGATATTTCATGTCGCGAGCGTTGATATAGCTATGGTAACCGCTTTGCATCAGGTGGACCGTATTCTTGTTTGCCACCCAACGTAGTATAAAAAATGAAGAAAATGTGCTACTCTGGTATTCTATTTAAAGGTTCTCTTATCTATGTCAATTTTGGTCTTCAAACTATATCTGTTAATAAATCATCAATCTATTGTTATTTTGATGTGAGAAACGGATGAAATAAACAAATAAAATTTCCATACTTCGAAGATTATGATCTCACATTTCAAATATTGAAATTGGCCATTGTATCAAAGAGTAATCTAAAAATGTATTATCTTATTCAAGTTATAATAATTAGTTTTTAATTAAACCTACGCAACCTATGTATGAATCAATATCATCCATCTCAAATTTTTGAGTCGCGAGATATTTACACTTAAAAATGCTAGAATCAATATCAAATATCTTTTGTCTTTAAAGATATTGATTTATAACTATCGATTTGTATGTTAGGATGTCAGTAATTCGGCTCAGATGACTGAAACATCCTCGTAAATCAATATATTAAGCATTCTCGTAATGAGGTTAATTATTTTTGTAAGTATAAAATAAGCTGATGTCGTACGCAGCGGAAAAGGTAAGTAAGAAGTAACGGTTCAGTTTAAAACACCATATAAAGTTCGTAACAAACGTAGCTCTAGTGAAGAGATTACAACCGCATTAATTAGCAATATCGATATCACCAGAATAAAAAAAAACAACCGAGATTTTAAAATCGTGTCTTAATAGTATACTTAACGCAAATAAAATAAAAATACTCATAAAAACAGAAGGAATCGAATTCTATGTCATTATTATTTACCCGTATTTTTGTGCGTGTTTTTTTGCTACTTCAACCTGTTATTGACAATTAATTGATTCAATATAGGTATATATATATCGCTAACCGGAAAAGACGTGACCCAAGTAATTAAAAAAAACAATACCACACAAATGCTAACGTTTGTTTTTATCTCAACTCAATGTCATTTATACTTTGTAATGTTTCATAATTTATCTAAATTTATTTTAAATGTTTTTGTTTCTATTACTTATTACTTTGAATAAAAAATAACGAATCATATGGTAACAATATTTCAATTATCTTAAATAAGTGTAATTTGTAGAATTACATTACTTACGTTCCGTCAACCCGCAGTTGAGTAGCGCGTGGTGGAATACGCTCTGAACTCTTTCGATCATGCCAATATTATTTGTACATACTTCTTTTCCCATTCCTGGGCTGCCCAGTTTAGTTCCATCTATATTGAATTTTTACCTATAATATATTTTTCTCTCTCTTTCAAGATAATCAAAATGATTAAACTTCAAAAACAAAATTATATGTTGAATTGATGACCGACTTCCAGACTTGTGCTTTCATTCATTATATTTTGATGTTTTTCGGTATCGACATAACGCGTTTACGGACAAGGCACTTCACTATGAGCTTAGAACAATAGACGATCGCAAGCGACGTACCGTGTCGACGCCGGCGCATCCCAACTTGATACCATAATGTGGCCATGACTTTGAGATAATTAGGATTTTCTTTTTGATTTACTGTTACAAGTATCGATGATTGGAATTTGTAAAAATGAAAGTAACTAACGGTTATTTCTAATTTGAGTTATATTTTTGTTCATTAGGATATGTACGAAAATATTTTAATGTTTGTAATGCAAATTATTATACGATAAAAGGTTTACAGTGCATAGTTTATAAATACATATGCGTTTACTGACTAAACGATGAAAATTTAATTATTATTTTAACAACAACTATTTATTTTAATTCTTTTTTTCATATGCTCATATATTGATGAAGAGAAAAAAATTATCACCTTTTAGATAATAATTATAGGGCATGAATTATAAGGCACTTGGACTATCACGACAAATTCATTATTATCTTCAATGTTCTACTAAATAGGAGCAGTGCTTTTCACGAAACGTGGCAACTTGGAGTTCAAGTTTTACAGGCAGAACTAAGGTATTGTAATTTGACTATGGTTTTCTATGAAGTTGAGTTACGTTCCCAGTTAGACTAGACATATCCTATCTCTTTCGTAGAGGCTCGTTTGTTAGTCGCCAGTAAAGTTTCCAACTTCATTTTACAAAAAAACTGGAGTATCATAATCAACAATATAATAAAGCCGAGGTATCAAAATAAACAGTATTTTGGATAAGTAAAGTTTTTTCAACATTATTAAAGCATCAAAACAGTATAATACAAGTTTTAACAGTATGGTTGGCAATTCTACATGTCAGGCATACAATGTTCTATGATAAAACTTACTCAGACTTAAGTCCCATTATTCTTATAGATCATGGGTACAGTACGCGACAGAAGCTCTGTATGTTACGCGGTCGTTCTCATGACCTAATGTGGAAGAAAAACGCGACAGACTATACTGTGTTTGCGGCTTGGTACACTTATAATCTTATCCCAACGATTTTTATGCAATATCGCGAACCTTACGCAGAATGAAATTAGGTCGAAAATGGAGAGATCGTTGTAGATAAAACTCCATTTACGGAAGATTATGGACAAGATGTGATAATGATCGGGGGCCCTACCGCCGAAGCTGAAGCCGATTACCATTGGATCTTTTTATTCCAAAAATGGGTCTTATGTTAAAGTTATTGACAAACATCTTCAGTTTAGTCGGTAGACCACTAGGGTCATACCAGCTGAGCTAAATATAAATACCAACAGTCTAAGCAGTAGTTTCATTTCATTTCATTCAAAAAAAGCAATGGTACCTAATCGGTTTCTTCGGCGGTAGGCCCCTGTTCGTATGACTTGTTAATTTTCGTTATCTACTATATAAAAATAAGTCGGGTTTTCCTTCCTGACGCTATAACTCCAGAACGCACGAACCGATTCCCACGGTTTTGCATTCGTTGGAAAGGTCTCGGGCTCCGTGAGGTTTATAGCAAAGAAAATTCTGGAAAAATTTGAAAAGAAAAGCGGGAAAATCTTTTTTCACATACAGTGCCATCTCTGATAGATAGCATGTACTACAAACCAATATTTTAATCTACCCGTGCGAAGCCGGGGCGGGCCGCTAGTCTGCTATATATATATATTCCAAATATCGTAATGTTATATTGAGTGTACCAAGGAAGGAGTGTACAAAGTACGGTATTTGGTCTTTCAGACGTATTTCTTTATGACGTAGGCATTCTTCAAGTAGAGACATAAACAATGGATCTGTGCTGAGCATAAATGAGTATGTATGCGTGCGGCGCCATCCAAATTATTCCAGATTCATCACATAGGAGATGAGGACGAAACGAGTCAGCAGTTGGGCCTTACTGTAACATAGGACTGTTATACTGCGATTCTGCTTGCGTGCTCGATTGGTTTACCGAGCGCAAGAGCGGAGCGGGTAAAGGTTCTCTCGTCTGGTTGGTTTACTGGACGAGAGACTCGCAATCCTGTGATATAACCGGAAGGTTGGCACACAGGGGCGCTCTAGCAGTTAGGTATAATAGGGTACGTGTTATACTGTGATGTTGGTAGGAATAACACGATTTTTTCCTTCTCACAGAATACCGGGATTATTATATGTATGCACGTACGAAAGCGCAGGCGAAATCTTGCTTTTAAAGTGATCTGAAGCCAAAGAATGTATGTAAATGATAACAATGAATGAATGAACTTTATTTGCTATAATATGTGGTATAATATACATGTTACAGTATTTATAAAAGCAACCCCTAGATCTAGCCTTTACTGGCATGCAAAAGCTTAACCACACGACCGAAGTGAAAACTTCAACCAACAACAAAATAAAGTTGTTACTGTTGATCGTTGGCACTTGGTGGAACATTATTATCATAATGATAATAATAAAGCACTTGTACTGTTCCACGTAATTTTATTTAATTTTACCGATCGGTTTCGCCGCTAAGGCATTATCAAGGTAAACAGATGGTGTTTGTCTTTTTACTCGAGTAGAAACATAAACATTATTTTTTTGATTTTTAGAGATAATTAGAACAAAATAAAGTGCATAGCATGCTTAAAGAAGTATTCAAGTTAGAAACGATCTCAATAACAAAGTAGTCTCTGTTCTAGTTCATATTACTAATAATTGCAAAATACCGGCCGGGACATTCACTTCTCTTAATGATATTTCAACGTGTACCACTAAACATGTTATTTTGTATAATTGTGCTAACTTACGAGCACAGCGTGTTTTAATAATGATTATCATGGAAAACTTGATCTTGGGCTTTAGGTCAGCTAGTATGAGCTGCTGATTGAGAGCATAATTTGAAGAGCTCGGCGGTCGAATGGTTAGCAATGGCCACTTTGACTCCGAGGTCGCGGGTTCGATCCCCCGCACATGACAAACATTTGTGTACATGAACATGTCTGTTAGTCTTGGTCTGGGTGTTTTCTATGTATTATAAGTATGTATTTACAAAAAAAAATGTATTTAAGTACATTTATCAGTTGTCTAGTACGCATAGTACAATCTTTACGCTTAATTTGGGACTAGATAGCTGTGTGTAAAATTGTCCAGAAAAAAGTGTTAAAAGGATATGCAATAAGTTCTTATGGAGAGAACTCCATAAAAAAAAACGGCCTGTGGCCTCTCTACTGAAGTGAAAACTTCATTTCTCTCTCCGTCTCGCTCGCTCCCTACCGACTTTACCCGAACGAGCATTATACGATTAAGAACAAAGAAAGAAAGAAAGGAAGGAGCATAGGCTAGCAACGGATCGGCGACCCCTTGCTGTTGCTGATCTCCATGGGCGGTTATGATTGTTTTCCATCAGGTGACCCACGTGCTCGTTTGTCTCCTCTCCCATAAAAAAAAATCAGGCAGCTCTACTAAGAGACAAGCAGGCTGTACATATAGTCTGTACTGCCCAGATTACGTTACAGACACCCAATATAGCGGCCGAATGCAGATATTGCAGTTGCATAATGCATTACATAAAGCTGTGACAACCGGTCAAACAGGCCTATTTATTATGATTAGTTAACTAATAGATTTTATTACTAATCACTCACAATGAATTAGTTATCTCCATGTCACTTTTAAAGTTAAAATTAAAAGTTAGGTCACAACAATGATGGCCGCAGACAAGTAACCATTCTCTTGAGGGTTGTTGTGTTCCTACGAGTAAGTGAGGTCACCAGAAAAGAAGCAGATGCTGCGTTGGCAGCGGGAGTGGCGGCGCGCGAGCGATATTTTATGTTGCGAGCGTTAATATGGCTACTAGTAACCGTTTCACATCAAGCGGGCCGTATGCTTGTCTGCCACACGACGTAGTATAAAAAAAAATATATTTTAAGTGTTTTTATGTATACGTATTTACAAAATAGATAACACAAACAAACAAACAAAATTATTGAACATAATTCATTGATTCGCTGTACTTTAAGTTTGTATTGTAAATAAAGCATATTCTATCTATCTACATTTCATATCTATTAGTTTTTTAACAACTAAAAATACCTTGACATTATTCTGACTCATAGTACTAAATTCAGAGGTGAAATTAACATATCAAACTTATAAGTACAAACTGGTAGCTAGTTTAGGCAATAGAATTCAATAAAATCTATATACATCTTTAATGCAGATAACAGCGTGTCCTCGTTGCACACCCACACTTGACCAAAGTCGCCATAGGCGGATAATGTTGGCACTAACAGTAAAATATTTATTTATTTATTTAATCTTTATGCACATACAAACAATGTACAAAGGCGGACTTAATGCTATACAAGCATTCTCTACCAGTCAACCTTAGGGTGATGCAGAGATAAGACATGGTAGGTGCACAAGGCGAATATTGATATTAAAATTACTGACATATTAAATATAATAAGAAGCATTATCAATAAATAGTAATTTAGAATATAAATACATAACAGATAAAATACATAACATACGTATCAGTACTTAAATACATAAATACATATCCATAACTTTATACATACATACACATATATATACATACAAATACACATATACATACAAATACACATATACATACATGCATACACACATATATACATCTACATACATATCCATTTAGAAACATATTATGTCTGTAGATCCTTTGTTATCTTGAAGAAATAGGTACGCGTCATGGATTTAAATGAGTTCCGAGTTAAAGCTCTTCTGATTTCAACAGGTAGCGTATTCCAGAGACGGATGGACTGAATCTGGAAAGATTGGTCTACAAAACCAGAGTGATGGGGAGGGCAAAAAAGGAGAAGATTGTTTTCAGAGCGGAGGTTCTTAGAGTGAATAGAACAGAGGGGTTGGAATTTGGTTTTTAGATAAACCGGAGAAGCGTTGTCATTAAGGATAGAGAAGAGGGTAGTGAGGATGCGCACACTTCTACGCTGACGAATGGGCAACCATTTCAGTTGAGATCTATAAGCTGAAACGTGATCATACTTCCGAAGCCCAAACGCGAAACGTATGCAGCTGTTGAGAAGTCGTTCAAGCTTGTTGAGAAGGTCTGCGTTCAAATCGGTATAGCACACATCGGCATAGTCGATTATAGGAAGGATCAGACTTTGCACAAGCAAGATCTTTGTCTTAAAAGGGAGAAAGTTTTTATAGCGAAAAAGACTACGCAAAGTACCTATAACCTTCTGACATATGCTGGAGACCTGCACTTGCCAGCTCAGAGCGGAGTCGATATGCAGTCCTAAGTTCTTTACACTGGGGGAATAAGGGATAGCCGCATTGTCGTAAGTAATAGGTCGTAAAGAAGATATATCAAGCCTGTCAAGCATCCGAGAACTACCTACAACTATTGCTTGACATTTTGCTACATTAACAGCAATCCCGAACTGCGCAGACCAATCTCTAATACGAGACAGATCACGATTGATGTTGCTGATTGCTGCCGGGAGACTACTCAAATCAGCATGACAATAAAGCTGCAAGTCGTCGGCATACAAATGAAACGAGCACTGAAGATTAGAAACAAGCTGGTTGATGAAAATAGAGAAGAGAAGAGGGGAAAGAATGCCGCCTTGTGGTACACCAGCAGCAAGTACAGACCAGCTAGACGAGGTCTCACCGAGCCGGACAGACTGGCGGCGACCACGAAGGTAACTGGAAAACCATTCTAGAGCCAATGATGAAACCTTAAGATGGGAAAGGATAGCAAGCAGGATGTCATGATCAACAGTATTAAAGGCATTTGAAAAATCTACCAGTGCCAACACACTAAGCCTTGAATCCCCCATATTGTCACGAATGTCTTGGGTCACTTTAAGAAGTGCAGTGACAGTGCTATGTCCTGGTCGAAAACCAGACTGAAATTCACTGAGCAAGTTGTTACTAAACACGAAACGGGACAGATCTCTGTGAACACAGGCTTCCAGTACTTTGGAGAGAAAAGGGAGTATTGAAATTGGTCGTAAATGCTTAGGGAGAGTGGGGCTAGAAATTTTGGACAGGGGAATTACAATAGCATTACGCCACAACGTAGGGAATTGACCAGAGGAAAGGGAAAAGTGAACAATATATAAGTTAAAAGTAATTTGTATAAGTTGGAAACGATTAGTAATCTCACTCGATTAACTTATCCTAAACTATACTATTAAACGAGTTATTCTTGTATATAATATATCGTCGTCAACCTTTATTCATCCCACTGCTGGGATACGGGTCTCCCCTCAATCGAACGGGTTTAGACCATACCCCACCACAGTTATCTAACCATAACAGCCAGGACCTACGGATTAACGTGCCCTCCGGTCCTAGTCTCTGACTGGGGCCTCCACCTCATATAAAACGGCGGCCAAAAAATAATCCTTAAAGGTTGTTATGTTCCTGCGAATGAATGAGGTACCCGGAAAAAGGAGTTGCTGCGTTGGCAGTGAGGGTGGCGGCGCGCGAGCGATATTTTATGTTACGAGCGTTAATATGGCTACGGTAACCGCTTCACGTCAAGCGGGCCGTATGCTTGTTGGCCACCTCACGTAGTATGAAAAAATATCCTCTGATCCATTGCTAGTTGGCAACAAAGATTTGAAAACACTGGCCTCCGCCCAACACGCTAGGGCGGAGGCCAGTGTTTTCAAGTAGACTGACAGAAGAGAGTACTCTATACTTATGTATATTTCAAGGAGTCATTTAATAATACCCATTGTAATAATTATTAAGCAAAAGTCCACATATAAAAGGTTCAAGGTTGGAATAGTTGCTAGCATGCATGCAAAGTGATAATCATCATCATCATTAACCTGTATCTACCCACTGCTGGATATAAGCCTTCTTCAATGCTTTCCACCAGATACGATCCTCCGCCTTCCGCATCCAGCCGTTTTCTTCAGGTCATCGGACCATCAACAGGAGGGCGTCGAACACTTTGTCGCCCTACGCGCGGGCTCCAGTCTAATACGTTCCTCCCCCAACTGCCATCACTTACTCGGCAGATGATACCGTTGTTATAAAATTATGATTAACGTGAAAGTTGTAATAACATTGCAATATTTACAAATATGTCAAATTCTATAGATATTGCCATACCGATACTAAATTGCATCACTATCACATCACCGATACTAAATAGCTAGCTATAAATAGTTACACGGACTATCGCCATCTTTATCATATCAGTGATTCAATAAACTTGCTTGCTACAAAATGGCTCCAATTCACATCATTGCAAAATCACCTTGGTCACAGTACAAAATAGTGCGGTTTCATCTTATGTGATGGTTGGGGTTGGACGTTTATAAAAATTCGTATAAAACACATATGTAATTTATATTTAACCGACCCAGAACAGTAAGCAAGCGTGGAGTTGTATTGTACTGTCTATTATTTTAATTAGGCATTACGCAAACTGTTATGATCTATGGATTAGCATTTTGTAACAAGAGTATGATACCGGTAGTGGAACGAAAAGACAAAAATAGAAAGCTTATGTATTGTTATATACAACTTCATTGTTTCTTTCCGTATCTGTCTGTCTGAAGCTGTAAAAGCGAGCGTTCAAAAAATAATTTATTAAGTAAATGTTCATTTCGGAACTTAATCGACGATACGACTATATACAGACACTTAATTATTTATTATATTAACCGCTATCTAACTACGAAAATTAATAAAAATGCACGGATTAGATATTTTGTAATTTACATGCAGGTTAGGAATCTTGAAGGGTAAAGGGTCGCAAACGGTTTCTACATACTAAGGGGATCGCGTCATGAATAAGTTGAAAATACTGGTAATAATGAGGTATAAACGAATTCATGGATTATTGGGTGAAAATTTGACTCAACAGTTTTTAATCTTGATTATTACGTACGACGATTGATGATCTCATGTAGGCACAATAAGAAATCTAATAGTAGGCTTGTTGCCAATGTTACAAAATTATAAAAACAGTCTATCAGTAACGTAAAATACATAAAACTAGAACGATTTGTGATCTTAAAATTTTAATAACTTATGTCCGACGTGTTTTATGTTCGATCAAAGTTTGGTGGGAAAGTCTATTTTAAAGGTATGAAATTATAAAAAAATAATATGACAATTTTAGAAACAATAAAAAATACTATAAATTGCTGATTTAATACATATAAAATAGCAAGGTGTAACGTCATAACGTGGTGGCCTTTTGTATGGAGTGTTTTCGGGATAGTCCAAAATTGTGATCTTCAAGTTATATAAATCATAATCTCGAGAAGTTTTTATGCAATCGAAGTAATTATTTCACCTATATTTATATTATTGTTACGTCTTTAAATAACAAATCGAAAAAAAAATAATGTGATACAAGCCTATTATTTTATTGAAGATAAAAATATTTAGACTAGGCACTATTAAAGTATCACGTTTTATAGGACAATCTAGCTAATAATTTGATTTCGACTGATAGCAAGTTACAATAAACAAAACAGGTTGTTATTAATCGGTTTGTAATAACTACAGGTCTAAATAATTCATTTATAAAACTATTAATATTGTTGTGTAATGAATTCGCCTAAAGTGACACCATACCTGATTATGGTGCAACAATTTTGACTTACATTATACAACTGCAATTAATGCAATTCGATTGGGCTTCTTTTATCACCTGATCTTAAAAAGTCAGTAAAAATTATAAGTAAACCGGGCCGCGTGAGAAAGCTTGATTTATGTATAATATTTATAATAAATAAAGTTTTCCCAAAAATTAATACTTACGAAGATTTTTTTAATTTCCTTTTGTAATGTTTATTTTAAAAGTTTCATAATAATACATACATCCTCTCAACCCTGAGGGCCTACTCCGGAATGAAAATCCAAACTTTCGACCGAAAGTTCGGAATATTCCAGATACTTTCCTTCCATCGTTTGGAAGGAAAGTTTCTGGAATATTATACCGATGGAGAAGGACTTTTCAGCAGGGCAATTTATTTTAGGGCCGTGGGGTCCGTAATCTTTTTAAGGAGATATGCAGGAGGTTAGTCGAAGTGTCATGCGACAAGAATATGCCCATTACCTTGCTCAGAGGATTAGTATGCTATTCAGCGAGGTAATTTATCATTGAATCTGTTCGCAGTGTTCGCTTCTTTATTTTTTACTAAGGCTCTGCTGTCCGTTCGTCCGTCCGTCTGTCACCAGGCTGTATCTCATGAACCGTGATAGTTAGACAGTTGAAATTTTCACAGTTGATGTATTTCTGTTGCCGCTATAACAACAAATACAAAAAAGTAGAATAAAATAAATATTTAAGGGGGCTCCCATACAACAAACGTAATTTTTTGCTCGTTTTTGCTCGCAATAAATTATAGGTAGACGCTTGAAATACTCACATAATATTAAGTAATATATTCAATTTAAAAATAAATAATTAAATAAAAATAAAACAAATATTTAAGGGGGGCTCCTATACAACAAACGTGTTTTTTTTTGCCGTTTTATAGATAATGGCACGGAACCCTTAGTGCGCGAGTAAGACTCGCACTTGGCCGGCTTTATTTGGTCTGCCTCCTTCATTACATCCATTCACATTCAAATTCATTATTCTCTTCGTCACATGTCTTTCAACTCTCCGAATGACATGCCCATACCACGAAAGACAATTTCCTATCACCTTTACCGTTACGGGTACTACTCCAAACTTCCTCTAATTCCTTATCTTACTCATTCTAACACGCTACACATCCATCTCAGCAGTTGCATCTCAGTTTCATACATTTTTTTCATCCTTCCTTCTCACGTCCCAATATTGCGATCCATACAAGACAATAGGGCTGATTATATAATTTTTTTTATAGATACGCTATATTTATACTTTATACGTTATGTGAGCCTTATTCGCTTATATGCAAAAGTCACTATTGGAAATGAATAGGCTCCAAAACCACTGAACTGATTTTGATGAAACTTACTCACAATTAAAGACATGCTTGAGGTATGGGTCGAAAAGAAAATTGAGATCGATCATGTTTTTTTTTATACTACGTCGGGTGGCAGACAAGTATACGCCCCCCTAATGTGAAGCGGTTACCGTAGCCATATTAACGCTTGCAACAAAAAATATTGCTCGCGCGCCGCCACCCCCGCTGCCAACGCAGCATCTCCTTTCTTTCTTTCTAGTGACCTCACTCACTCGCAGGAACAGAACAACTCTCAAGGGAATTGTTATTTGGCTGCGGTATTCTGTGAGGTGGAGGTACATTTCCCAGTCGGGTAGCTTACAATTACGCTCCCTACCTCTCTTTTCGCCAGAGCTTCGTTTGTCAGTCAGCAGTGTGCACCGCGAGCAGGTGAAGTTGGCTTTGGTTCAAAGATCTTGATGAACCACTTACACCCCAAAATGTCCTTGAGGAATGATCATCAAATACATTTTCCATTGAAATCAATGGAAAACAACTCAGCGAATCTACTCGCTCCACTCAAGCTCGATTTCGGCCCCGTGGGCTAGAATCCGGCCTAGTTATTTCGTATACTAGATGTTACTCGCGACTTCGTCTGCGTTATTTGATAAATTTCTAATGTAATGACAGGTCTACGGACGAAGCACAGCGAAGACTTATATTGTTATTTTCAATGCTTCTATTTTTTTTCAACTGAAATAATGATTTCTTAATTTGTATCTATGAAATATATAAATATTCTAGAAAGTACTTATTGTAATTGATCCCACAATTTCACTTTACGCCTACGTGGTAGTCGGGAGTCACATGTAGGACAACACTGTATCGAATTTATAGTGCAAAAATTTCCGCCAGCATTAAGACCATACCTGATTGATTTTAGGTGCGTGTTCATTTGGAGCTTTATTATATAATAAAGTATTGATATATTTGCAATGTCGTACAGTGTGTAGGTTACTGGGTTACAAGTAACTTCCGATATTGTTATGTTACCATGCGTGCAGAATTGCACTGCTTTTGATATAACCTCGATATCAGTAGACGATTTTTTATTAAAAAAGGTTGTACAGAAGATAAAATATATTAAGAAGATAAGATAATTAACATAGTTTTTTATAACTACATAGGTATATAATCTTCGTATAGACTACAATAAGACTATTATTATATACCTATGTAGTTATTAAAACTATGTTAATTTATTCTGACATTTAAATTGTAATTATCTTTTTGCATGTCAATGTTTGATGCACTTGCACTTTTATATTTGTACTACCTTTTTACCGTGTATCCTCGCAAATAAAATGATTTGATTTGAAACTAAGTTTAGCCTGACAGAGGCATATTGTAAACTGGTGGTCCAGGAAATTTAAAATTAGTTATAGATATGTCTCTGCTTGTGTTAGTTAGATACGTCTTACACTTTTTATAAATAATATTCTTATTTTTGTATTTTTTTATCAGCTAGCATTTTGTTATCAACTTTATGTAGGGTTGGTATGTGTATTGAACCCTACGTACCAACCCTACATTTTTTTTATACTACGTCGGGCGACAGACAAGCATACGGCCCGCCTGATGTGAAGCGGTTACCGTAGCCATATTAACGCTCACAACTTAAAATATCGCTCATGCACCGCACCCTCGCTGCCAACGCAGCATCTCCTATCTTTCTGGTGACCTCACTCACTCGCAGGAACATAACAACCCTCAAGGGAATTGTTATTTGGCTGCGGTATTCTGTGAGGTGGAGGTACATTCCCGAGTCGGGTTGCTACAATTACGCTCTCTTTTCGCCAGAGCTTCGTTTGTCAGTTAGCAGGGTGCACCGCGAGCAGGTGAAGTTGGCTTTGGTTCAAAGATGGTGGTGAACCACTTACACCCCAATATACTTACATAATAGGTAGGGGAAAAAGTCTTTTCGCATTATAGTATGTATGAACTTGTAATAAAAACTCTTTGGCTATACCATTTGTATCTGAAAGGTTTTGATATCTTTAAAAAGTTTAAATTTTAAAAAAGATAATTCCAAATTCAAATTAGGTAAATGTGTGATTTTCATTTGTTTTTTTTACTGTCAAGATGAGTGAATCTAATGAAGAAATTCGATACATTTTAAAATTTTACTACTAAAAAAGGTAAAAATGCAACGCAAGCTGCGAAAAAATTTGTGACGTTTATGGACCTAGTGCAGTGTCTGTGAGAGTAGCACAAATTTGGTTTAGGCGTTTTCAATCCGGAAATTTTGATGTCAAAGATGCACGATGATACAAGATGGCAAAAAGTTATCGAACAAAATGGCACCTTCATACTTTAGTTAAATGTAAATAAACTTTATCAAAAAATGTTTTGAATTTTCATATAAAATACGAAAAGACTTTTTCCCCAACCTAATATGTTGATATAATGCTATTTTTTTAAGAAGAAGAAGAAACATATTTATTACCTCTGTTTAATAACACAAATAAAAATTTAAAATAAATACATACATAAATTACATAACAGTGTATAATATAAATAATATAGAGCCAATGTCTGTCACTAGGGTCTTATCTCCATAGTATTAAGTGCGATGCGTGCGTGTGACGCCCCTGATGCAACAGGCGTCCATAAGCAGCGGTAACTGCTTTCCATCAGGCGAGCCGTATGCTTGTTTCTCACCTTAGTGGTATAAAAAATATACCAAAGGCGCTGTTTTATCAGTTAGGCCCACAAATATATGTACACAAACAGTAAAATAATTGTATTAAAAAAACTACTCAAAACACTGTATGTCAACGATCAGCCGAAACTAAGATAAGCTCTGCGATGCTTCTAGGGTGCGGTGTTATGTACAATATATTATATAATAATTTTGAATAAATAAATAAATAAAGATAGGCCATTTTCGGCTCAAATGTGCTCTCGGCAAGCAGTTTATGTCGAAAATATTTTTAATGCGGGGTTCGAACCTACGATCCTCATTGTCAAAGTAGCCATCTCTAGCTTTACTACCATATACTCATCGTAATACCAATCAGTATGTGTAAATCCTTTGTAAGATATATGTATACACGTATATTTATCAAGGTTCTCCTTTGTCCACAAAACCCCAGTCGCCGGCCTTGCCTTTATCACACCTGGATCTGTAAGATGCTGACACTCAGTTTGTTCCAAATAAAGGGACGTTTTTTTATTCGGCAAGTGGGATATCTATATTTAACTATATAATTGCATTCAGTGTGTTAGGTAATAACTAATTGGTAAAAGTGAAATTGTGGGATCAATTATAATAAGCGGTGTTCCCATACCTTCAAGAATATTTATATATTTCATAGATACAAATTAAGAAATCATTATTTCAGTTGAAAAAAAAATAGAAGCATTGAAAATAACAATATAAGTCTTCGCTGTGCTTCGTCCGTAGACCTGTCCTTAGATTAGAAATTTATCAAATAACGCAGACGAAGTCGCGAGTAACATCTAGTATACGAAATAACTAGGCCGGATTCTAGCCCACGGGGCCGAAATCGAGGTTGAGTGGAGCGAGTAGATTCACTGAGTGTATGTTTTCCATTGATTTCAATGGATAATGTATTTGATGATCATTCCTCAAGAACATGATCGATCTCAATTTTTTTTCGATACAAACCTCAAGCATGTCGTCGTATTTAATTGTGACATTGTGTTTCATCAAAATCGGTTTAGTGGTTTTGGAGTCAATTCATTTCCAAGAATGACTTTTCGGCGTATATACGCGTTTCGCTCGCTCTACTCAATAACTGTCATTGTTCATATATAATTTTTACATTTGTCACTGTCTAAAGTCTACTAAGCATGACAAACAACACAAAATATAAATATCACGGCTTGGGAATTAACATTTTCTTTTTAAATGTTAAACTTAATTATATGTGGGTCAAAGTTAACCGAAAATTCCAGTTAAATGAGCAAACCGGATTACATCTCGCTTCAGAGTTTGCTGATACTAAACGATAATTTTATACTTGCGTGGTTTGACCCCGTTTTCTCTGTAACCGGTTTCAATAGACTATTCGTTTTCTATTATATTTTATCGATTTATTATCTCAATCGATATTCTATTCGAGTCGATTTTATTGGTTAGAATAAATCTGATTATTGCAAAAAATCTTAGTCACAAGAAATACTCGATTGATTAGTGTTAATTTTAGTGTTCGTTTAGTCCAAATCGAATCTAAAGTGAAAAAAAAGTGGAATACTCAGTTCTTACTTCGGTTTTGTCCAATCGACTATTACAAAATCACAAAAATTAATGCTGATTTGAACTGAACAATCTCCCGTTAGGTATTAAAATTTTTATTAGGTATTAAAACTACGTGTTCCCACTGAAGTGGGAAGAGTGACTTCGCGTGTACTATGTCTTAGTGACTTTATTAGTCTTAGTCACATAGACTTGGAAACTGACCATCGGACTGGTCCACAGACTACTACAGAATGTACAAACCGTGATGCTCTACCGACAAAGTAGAAGATGTTTTTCAATAACTTAAGCCTAGGAACTATTTTTGATATCAAAATATTCAATCAGAATCGAGTTTAGCTTAGGCGGTAGGGCTCTTGGGTTTAATACAGCTGAAGGCGAGAGTAACTATAAAAAAGATATCACTAGATTGTACAGGTCAAGTAGACACTTCGCCTGTTTACCATGAGAAATTCTTCTACAAAAACATCACCTAGATCCAGGTAGAAACTAGGGTATACACCGAGAGATGTTAATACATTCGAATGAAAACATATGTAGAAATGATTGCATGATGACTTGTTTTGAGGGTAATGACCTTGCAAATGAACCTACTGACAGTAAACAGCGCGGATCCATATAAGTGTCATAGTTTTGGAGTGGTGTGTTTATCTAGATATGGCTTTACTGCATGTCTTTATTTAAAAAAAAAAAACCACTAGCGTAGCATGACGTTCTTTTACCACATATTTTTTACCGTGTCATGTATTACTTAAGATGCCATTCGTAAGGTTTCCTTAATGTTCTTTCACAAAATCCGGTGGCAAACAATCGTACGGCCTGCCTGATATAAAGAGTACCGCCGACTAATGTTACAATAGTCATATAAACGCTCGCAACATGAAATATCGCTTGCGTCTATAGGCCGTTGCAATATAAACTTTAGCTCTCTCTCAACTCCTTCCTTACTGGTAACCTCACTTACTTGCAGAAACACAATAACTCCCTTGGCTTCTAGGAATTATAATTCGGCTGCGGTATTCTGTGAGTAGAGGTACATTCCCCAGTTCACACATTACGTTGTGACCCATCTCTCTTTCGCCAGAGCCTAGTTAGTCAGTCAGAAGGTGCGCAACAAATTGGCTCAAAGGAGGTGTGTGACTCACACCATACAGCACATAAATGGTGCACATTGTTTAAGACAAAAGTTTACTAATGTTTTACTATTCCCCTCGCGCTATGTAAAAAAGTCCAAGTATGATTCCAGCATGAAAGAGTAAATTATATTACGACTTATAAAACCACTTTTATGTGAATTGGACGGTGTGGCGCCGTATTAATTAACAATTTGTAGTACTAAAATTAATTATCACGTTATTGAATATTACACATAGGTGTTTTATGCGCAATAACGCGATAATTAACGACATTACATATTAACACCTTAGGGCCATAGCAGGCGAGCTACTTTTAGCAACTTTGATCGACGATTTAGCTGCTTCTCTGAAGCTAGACGCATCGATCTAATGCTCCGAACGAATAAAAACGTCGATCGCTGTAATGGTGTTTGTTACTCAACATAGGCAGACGCTGACCGGTATACCTTTGAATGCCAGTCGCATCTACTCTTGGATGCTTAATGCAGCGACCTGACGCTACATTTCGCTCACACTTCGATGCCAGTCTCAGGATCAATGCTTTAGCTAAAACGCGCGTTTCTAATACTGCGTCTGGACAACCACGAAGAAAGCAAGGTAATTGCTCAGCATTTATTGAGTCCAGTGCAATTTACCATCGTGGCGACTTTAGCGCTAATCAAAAATAATTATAGAAAATTGTAGAAAAAATGCCTTCCCGTGCGTTCACGTTGTTTTCCTTTCTTTGCGTACTGCGTGTATACTTAAATGCGTTGGTATTGAGTCAGTGTTTTGTATTCAATTAATTGCATTGTTGGCCCGTCTATATATATGTAACAAAAATGTCATAGGCATTGATGCCTACGACATTTTTGCAGTTGCTAAATAGCGCGTATCCGAACGCAGCATGTTACCAACACGCGATGTGGCATCGATGCAATCGCAAAACGCAAATCTCTGATACTAAAAGTGTTACGTCTGCTAGCGCCCTTAGTGTGACATCAGCTTTACAGGCATCTTCTGATAATTTTATGTATAGTCAACATGTTATTGTATTTTTGATATTTTTTACTTGATTATCAACGTCAATACATCAAAATCGGTTCTGAGGTCATTGTGGAGGGTACCAATGACCTTTTTTTGAGATAAAAATAAAACCTGATGGCATGGTTAAGATATTCCGCCTGGGTTGGGTTGTAACTTATTTTTCGCATCACGTTTCGTTTTTTGCAAGAACACTTGGAATATTCTTTATTTTTGTATTTAAACAAAAAGGACGGTTACAGCTTTTTTTGGTGATCTAGGAAGTATTTATAAGAAAAATATTAGATTCGTTACATTTTTTGCAATAAAGATATTAAAAACCGACGACGTTAACATAGTCTAACACTACCGTAGTACAGGCAAAAATAATACTAGGTACAGTCATCATCATTATCAGCCTGTATCTACCCACTGCTGGATATAGGCTTTCGCCAATGCTTTCCACCATATGCGTTACTCCGTTTTCCGCATCATACTCGTACCAGACACTTTTTTGAGGTCGTCGGTCCATCTAGAGTATTCTACGTACAAGTACTTCTTTATAATATTAGTGTTTAGGGTTGCCAACCCCAAATATCAAAAACAAAGATTTGAAGTTGAAAAAAACAGGACAGAGGGGCAATTCTCGTAACTAAAATGTAGTCAAAATTCAGTTTCGATCCAGTCTCGATCTCACAAATGTCACATTTGGTATTCTCGTAACACAATATGTAACTTCAAAATTAAATTTAAGCGGGATTATATCGAAATATGAGTGAAAATTAAATGTTAGTAAAAAAAAGAATGTTACTTTGCCAACAACAAGAATTGATAATAATTAATTAATGAAATCAAGTATATAATTTTAGTCAATTCACAATTCAATCTCGATTTGGTCAACTTTCAATCTGCGTTCGTAGAAAATTTGTTTCTGATTAAAAACAGGACGAAATAGTAAAGATGACAGAGGGAGTCAAAGGGTGACGAAGTGGAAACCCAGAACAGGTGGCCGAAAACCGGGTCGACCGAGCACGCTGGTCTAATGACATTGTCACTGTGGCCGGGCCACAGTGGAATGAACTGCCTATGGAGGTTTTCTCAGGAGACTACATCATGGGGTTCTTCAAAAAAGGCGTGAAGAGGTTTTTACAGGGTCGGCAACGCGCGTGTGTTGCCCCTGGTTTTACGGGCGTTCATAGGCTGCGGTAACTGCTTTTCATCAGGCGGCCGTATGCTTGATTGTCACTTTAGTGGTATAAGAAAATGAGAGAGACTGATGATGATGATAGTAAAGTAGCAATCGTTAATATGGCCTAAGAATAGGATAAGTGAATGGTTATTACTTGTTGATTATTATTAATAATGATATTTTTTTTATTTAAAATACTACAAGATGACGCTTTGAATACCCATGACGCTGATAACAACTATCCAATATATCCCTCAGCACACTCCAAAAACTAAAACATATCCTTGGAAAACAGGTCGTTTGGCAACCCTAGTGTAGATAGCTCCTTGAATGCGGCACGTCACTATTGACCATTTGAGACCTATCATTAATCTATGGTTGCAAGGAAGTTTAATGTCGTTAGTAAAAAATGGCGGATTTTGCTTTAAGCTCCGTGGTATAGACAAATTATCCTTATCAAATTAAATTAAAAAAAAAACTAACAACGAATATAATGGAAGTCGTGAATTATTATTATAGGTTTTTGCATAAAACTAGTCGTGACAGTCGATGGTATTGTTTGATATTACGTATTCAATAATTTGTTTTTTTTTTTTTATTGTGTTGCAATATTTCCGTCTTTGGATGGACGGCTTTTGGCCAAAACGTATTGCGACAGAGTTGTTTAGTGTTGTACTACTATTGTACTACGTACAATATGGTCACTCCCTACCGCTCTCTTATGTCGACCTCACCTCCCTTCGGAGACAAATTTGGAACAGTTTGTATGGCGCCGCACGCACCCACGCTCATTAACGCTCTGCACATACATCATTGTTTTTTTTTTATACTACGTCGGGTGGCAGACAAGCATACGGCCCGCCTGATGTGAAGCGGTTACCGTAGCCATATTAACGCTTGCAACATAAAATATTGCTCGCGCGCCGCCACCTCCGCTGCCAACGCAGCATCTCCTTCCTTTCTTTCTGGTGACCTCACTCACTCGCAGGAACACAACAACCCTCAAGGGAATTGTTATTTGGCTGCGGTATTCTATGAGGTGAAGGTACATTCCCCAGTCGGGTAGCTTTCAATTACGCTCCCTACCTCTCTTTTCGCCAGAGCTTCGTTTGTCAGTCAGCAGGGTACACCACGTGCAGGTTAAGTTGGCTTTTGTTCAAAGATCTTGATGAACGACTTACACCCCAAAATTGTTTATGTAGTAGTGAACGACGCGACATTTGTACGGAGTGGCCGGGGTGTGATAATACTTAATTTAGCCTGGTGTTTGAAAAAGCTAACAATGGCTGCTTTAAGGATCGCGGATCCGTTTCCCGTTGAATAAAAAATGTAAATTGGGTTTGAGCGAATTCAGCCATCTTTAGAGTTTAATCCTATCTGCACGTGGTACACTCTACCGACTAGAGTGAGCCAGGTTTAGGCCATACCCCGGCCACTCCATACAAATGTCGCATCGATAACTACTAAATAAACAACGACATCTGTGCAGAACATGAATGAATGTGTGCGTGAGGCGCCTTACAAACTGATTCAGTTTCGTCTCAGTGGAGGTGAAATCGATACGAGAGCGACAAGGAATGGCCATACTGTACGTAGTATTATTGTGCTTAGGCGAAAGAGCCAACCCATCTGGCGAAGTATCCTTTGAGATTGTTGTGTTCGTACGAGTGAATGAGGTCACAAGACCAGTGTCAAAATCATTACATAAACAGAGTAAGTTTACCGAATCCGATGATGTAAATAATAAAATTTTTGTTAAGGTGTAGAAAGTTTAAAATGCGCATGACATGACCTACAGAACGGACCGTTTCATGGCCATAATGGCAATTTTCTTAAATGTCAATGTTAATGGCTAAAGATGATGCGAAGCTATATGTTATGGCCGAATCAACTTTCTTATTCTTTATGGCTATTAAAATTCGATATTGTACTTTTCTAATAGGAGGAAAAATGAACGAATGAATTTAGGGAATGAATGAAACATATTGGAGATATAAACAAATGTCTTGTATATTGAAGATATATATAAATGTTTCATTATATTGGAGATATAAATAAATGTTTAATTTATTCACTAATTCATTGAAATAATAGAATGAATTAGAAAATGAATGAAACATTTACTTATATTGGAGATTGAAATAAATGTCTCATTCATTCACTTTTCATTCATTTTTAACACACACATGATCAGTTATTTCCAGTATTATATTTAATTAGAAATTAATTAATTAATGAAAAAAAAGTGAAATTATACAAAGACTAGATTAGTAAGTGTGATACAATTTTTTCTGCAACTATACTAACGCTAATTGACGAGCTCGGTGGTCGAATGGTTAGCAATGGCCAGTTTGACTCCGAGGTCGCGGGTTCGATCCCCGCACAAGACAAACATTTGTGTGCATGGACATATCTGTTTGTTTTGGTCTGGACGTTTTCTTGTATTATATGTATGTATTTACAAAAAAAAATGTATTTAAGTATTATATTAATGTTATAATAAAACACTGGTACTGTTCCACTTAATTATGTGTTAATTAAGTGGAACAGTACAAGTGTTTTATTATAACTTTATGATAATAATGTTCCACCAAATGCCAACAATCAACAGTATCAACTTTTTAAGTATTATATATCAGTTATCTAGTATCCATAGTACAAGCTTTGCTTAGTTTGGGACTAGATGGCCGTGTGTAATTTGTCCAGGAATATTTATTTATTTATTTAATCTTTGAACTATCAGGTTCAGCTGTTAGCTCAATTCTTGAGAAAAAAAACAAAGAAGAAAAGAAAATTATTTTATTAGCCATATATTTACATATGTGAGTAAAAAACTAGGTAGGCTATTACAAAAATAAATTAACAATCCACATACTATGAGCCGTAGGGCTTATAGTATCATCATCATCATCAGGTCATTTTAGTCTCCACTGCAGGAACACGACCCTCTCTCGACTGTCCCAGACAGAAGGAGGATTTGGCCTACACTCTCCACGCTGGCCAGACGGGTTGGGGGGATGAGACTTATACAGAGAATTATACAATACAATAATCATTTACAAAGACAGGGGCCTTACCACCTAAGCTGATGCTGATTTCCATCGGAATTTTCTATTGCACTTTTGCAAACCCTAGTTTAAATTTGTTGCAACTGTGTTTTACTTACGTGGTAGCAACCCTAAAGACGTACCGACAAAGTTAAAAATGTTTGTCAATAAGTTAAACCTAGGATCTATTTTTGGGAATTAAAATATTCGTTAGGAATCGGCTTCAGCTTACGCGGTAGACCCATGGGCTAAGACTAGACACATTCTTGCACACAATGTTTGCCTTGTGCGGAAATTGTCGTTTCAAAAGTCAGGTTTGTCGATTCCTTAAAAATTGTAACTATAAATATCTGCATGCTGTTATATAATATGGCTAAATAGGCATAATCAACTTTACTTTTAAGATTCAACCGCATTCATTGTACCCGCCCTATTTATTGCAATCAAATCATTTGTATTTGTATTGAACCTACGACCCTTGGTATCAAGAATCTCAAATAAGTAATAATATGGCTTGGTGTGAAAGTAACCATTTCTAGTTATTCGAGTCGTAATTCATCCGTGGAATGTCATGATAAGGCCACATGGCTGGCTTTGCTCGAAGAGTTAACGTGTTTACACTTTCACTTGCCCGAAATATGCTAAGACGTACGAAGTACATAACTACATACATCTATGTAATAGATCTTCTTTTGTCCCAAATCTAGGATATTTCACTAGTTTTGTCTCACAACAATAGTTAAAAATACCGCACTGATGACGAATCGGGATTGATGGCCTTTTCCCCTGGCTTAACGTGCCTTCTGAAGCAAGAATATTAAATAATACAATACAATATATAATTATTGCACCAAAGGAAAAGAAAAATACACAATGAAAGACATTAAGTACAAAGGCGGTCTTATCGTCAAGCGATCTCATCCAGACAACCTGCGAATACGTGCGAAATCAATAAACCCATCCATAAATACGTTGCGGTCGACGTTACTTAACTTGTGTTATCGATTAAACTGACACGCGCAACGACGCCATCGTACTCCTCAAATTTAAGATAAATATCATATCATGATTATAAATAGTCATATTTATAAATAGTATTTTTTATCCCAAAATTGCCGCATAAAATCCTGTTCATGGAAGGCTAGTCGGTTGGTTGTTAGTTCTCGCTAGTAGCACAGTATAAGTAATAGTTCTAGTAGTTTGCCTAAGTAAACAATTTAAATTAATTGTTGCTATATCCTTTTATCCCAAAATTGCATCAAACAAAGATGTAGACAGTATACGCGACGAGGGATCACCATACGTTCCCACCATTGTGTCACCCGTGTAGCCAGGATTAACAGCGGCGAGCACCAAAAAGGCAATGAACAATGAAGTCCACTACAATCCCGGGTGGAAAACAACGGCTGCCTTGGATTGGTATGGTAGTTAACAAACACGCTGCTTAGCAACTAGTTTCCTACAATTTCAGGATAAAATGATACACAGCTGTATGTATTTATCCCGAAATTGCCTCAGTCAGACATGGAAGGCTCGTTATAGACAAGATTCTCATAACATAATGAAAGTGAAAGCACTTAGCCCTTGGAAAGTAGACAGGTGGCCATTGTACTTCATCGAGGACCGCTCTCACCAGCCGTTGATTCATAGCCACTATTTGTGAAAAGAAATTTTCTTTTATACAAAGGTATTGTATGCATATTTTGGGGTGTAAGTGGTTCATCAGCATCTTTGAACCAAAGCCAACTTCACCTGCACGAGGTGCACCCTGTTGATTGACAAACGAAGCTCTGGCGAAAAGAGAGGTAGGGAGCGTAATTGTAAGCTACCCGACTGGGGAATGTACCTCCACCTCACAGAATACCGCAGCCTAATAACAATTCCCGTGAGGGTTGTTGTGTTCCTGCGAATGAGTGAGGTCACCGGAAAGGAAGGAGATGATGCGTTGGCAGCGGGGGTGGCGACGCGCGAGTGATATTTTATGTTGCGAGTGTTAATATGGCTACGGTAGCCGTTTCACATCAGGCGGGCCATATGCTTGTCTGCCACCCAACGTAGTATAAAAAAAAATCCTATACTCTTAGATGAGCAAATTTTTCATTAAATAAATTGGTTATCTGTAAAGTCGGTTTACGGACGATAATTTTTACGTGATAACGTCATAAGAAAACATCGGCCGATGGAGTGGAAGAGGATAGATGCGTCACAAGTCGAACTTTGTACTGCCATACATTTTTCGTGAATATTTTTGAAATTCCTGAAAAGCTTATTTTATACCTATTACTAGTTGGGTCGTTCTCAAAATAAATGTACGTCACGAAAGTGTCAGTAAATTGTTTTGTTAGGAAATGACGTTTTACCATGGTTGTATTGACCAACAATTTCCTAACATTGACATTGCCTTGACATTGCCTACGTACATTTATTTTGAAAACAACTCAGTTTCCACCCGTGATTACTTTTTTTTAAATAAAAAGTACAAAAAAGTCCTACGTCCTTCCTATTAGGAATATGTGTATAAAGTTTGATGATGATTGGCTCAGTAGTTTCGGCGTGAACAAACTCACATTCATATTTATAATATTAGTAGGGGTGGTTTATTTTATGTCCGCTTCGAACGTCAACGTGTCAATATTTTGTCAAATTGTATATTTATATACAACATGGTCAATTCCTATGATACACAGTTTTTATCATCATCAGGTCATTTTAGTCTCCACTACAGGAGCACGACCCTCTCTCGTCCGTCCCAGACGGAAGGAGGATTTGGCCTACATTCCCCACGCTGGCCAGGCGGGTTGGGGAGGCCTGATCGATGTTTTATAATGTATTTCCCTTAGCCGCCTTGTACGACTTCTACGGGAAGAGACGGAGTGATTCTATTCTAGTCTGCCGGAAACCACACACACAGTTTTTATAGGAAGTGTTATTTGGCGTCAAATAAAATGTCACCAATTGAGTTGCTTCTAATGCAATATCGCTTGTCTTTAGTTCCTTTCTATTGCTATACCCTCGTTTGCTTATCGTCAGTGTGTACCATGTGCAGGGTAACTTTCGCTCTAAAGATAATTGTGAATCAAGAGCTATTACAACTTTTATACATAAACTAAATGAGTTTGCGTAACTGACAGCCGCTTCTCACAATTACTTTTTCCTATTACAAAGAGCGAAATGATGTGTTTTCATGCTCCGTAGTGCGCGGGACTGGCAATAATCCACTGTTTGCAATGATGACGTTGGGTTTGGTGTAAATAATGAGATGTTTGACCTTTTGAATGCAGCGCCATTTATTCTCAAGAAATGGCTACTTATTTATATTGTGACAGAACAAGCTTACGGCCGTAACGTACGCGTGTATCCCGGTATCCCGTGGGAATTTTTAAACATCATTTATTAGTATACCCAGACTTCATAAAGAACCTATGTGCCAAATTTGGAATCATTACATCCAGTGGTTTGGGCTATGCATTGATTTGTACGTCAGTCACTCAGTCTGGTTTCTTCTGTTATGAAAAGGAAACAGAAAAGAAGAAGCAAAAACTAAACATAAAATTCAAAGAACATAGCGAGAGAATATAGAAAATTCAAAGAACATAGCGAGAGAGAATAGGTGGAGAAAAATAGGTGATAAACAGAAATTGTTACTAATCTAAAACCGAAAGTAAAAGAAAGAGATAGATGGGTTTGAAGTAGGTGGAGTATGTACGTAGGATTAATTAAAGAAGGTGGAGAATAGAAAAAACAAACGTCTCGAAATTTGTGCAAAAACACGCGGTTTCTGCTTGTCATCATCATCAGGTCATTTTAGTCTCCACTACAGGAGCACGACCCTCTGTCGTCCGTCCCAGACAGAAGGAGGATTTGGCCTACACTCACCACGCTGGCCAGACGGGTTGGGGAGGCCTGATCGATGTTTTATAATGTATTTCCCTTAGTCGCCTTATACGACATCCACGGGAAGAGACGGAGTGATTCTATTCTAGTCTGCCGGAAACCACACGGCCAATTTCTGCTTGTACAAAAAGCAATTTTTAAATAAAGTGTATTCTGCTGCTAACGTGAGTACTTCCTCAGGAGTTTCTTGGTAAGGTCATTAAAGTCAATAAAGCATTTCAGGGAGATTTTTAAGCAGCTCACACTTCTCCTAAATATCACGTGCCCTACTCCCTTCACAACCTCGTATACTAATTGTAGGGTGTACCGCGTGCAGCTGATGTTAGCTTTAGCTCTAAAGGTGATGATGAGGTAGTGAGCAACTATTGATTTGTTCTTGCTATATAATAGTTCATGTTTGTCTTCTATACGTTTAATATTTCATTGCGATGAAATTTTTGGTAAGTTGTTCTGTGCATGACGGGGAAGGTTCTTGACAATTCTTCTCTCACTCTCTACATCATGGCCCTGCTCGAAAAAAAAACTAGCACCAACCCTCGATTGAGCAGCGTGGTGGAGTATGCCTCCGAATGAAGGGAGAACCATATCCCAACAGTGTGATGAATAAGGGTTGACGACGTTATTTTAATCATCATCATCATCAGGTCCATTTTAGTCTCCACTACAGGAGCACGACCCTCTCTCGTCCGTCCTAGACGGAAGGAGGATTTGGCCTACACTCCTCACGCTGGCCAAACGGGTTGGGGAGGCCTGATCGATATTTGATAATGTATTTCCCTTAGTCGCCTTGTACGACATCCACGGGAATAAACGGAGTGATTCTATTCTAGTCTGCCGGAAACCACACGGCCATTATTTTAATCAATGAGTGGTTATCATTGATCGAACAAGCAAAAATTTCAAAAATGTTTTTACGTCTTATGCCTCATCTCACCCAATTATTATTTTATACTACCTTTTAATGCTATCGATTTTGTTACATGTATTAATATAGATATACAAAATAATATAATTAAATCCGCTTCTCCCAAAGACTTGCGCCAAATCATAACACTAAGTACATACTTAAGATGCGCACGCGATTGCAAATCGTAGATCATGAAACATCGTGTGAACATCACGGTGCAAATTGCAACATTTTTTTTATAGTATCTTTCGATATTTTGTACATTGTATGCAACTTTGTCGGAAGTAAGTATAATCTAATCACTATATATTTTACCGTTAACATTTATACATTGGGTGGAAGACAAGCATACGGCCCACCTGATGTGAAGCGGTTACTATAGCCATATTAAAGCTCGCAATATGAAACATCGCTCGCGCGCCGCCACTCCCGCTGCCAACGCAGCAACTCCTTCCTTTCTGGTTTATTCACTTGCAGGAACACAATAACTCTCAAGGGAATTGTCATTTGGCTGCGGTATTCTGTGAGGTGGAGTTACTTCCACAGTCGGGCAGCTTAAAGAATACGCTATGCCCTACCTCTCTTTCCATCCGAGCCTCGTCTGTCAGTCACCACGTGCACCACGTGCAGGTGAGATGTTGATGAACCACTTACACCCTACAGGTGATGTTGATTTTGGTAACCGTTGCATATTTTTCAATTCTTTTAATTAGTGGACCACTACCTGGCTTCACTTGAGAACAAAACGACTGATTCGTCAACACAGAACCGAAATTACCCAAGTATTGACGTACAACACACGGCCGTGTCCATGACCCAGGCCTTTTTGTTGTGATATTGTTACTAATAAGTCTTTTTACTTTGTTTCAGGTAATTTATATCACCATTTGCAAGACAACGCGCCAAAAGTTTATCAGAAGGCTGAGTATCTAAATAGCCAATGATTTTGACTTACTGGTAGATTTGAACATATTTATTCATATAATTTAGCACGTATGTAAGTATATGTAATACTCATACTCATAGTAATGACTAGTACTAATATCTGCGCTGCACCACCTACCTTAATTTCAGATTATTTGTCCTCTACCATATGGTTGTCTGGAAGAGATCGCTCGACGATAAGACCGCCTTGGTACTTAATGTTTTTCACTGAAGTATTTTCGTATCTTTGGGTGCAATAAAGTATTGTATTGTAAGATCAATATTCTTTCAAGATATAACACATAAAATAATTCGTTATTTATTTATTTAATTAAATTCTTTATTGACCACAGTAAGACCAATTGTACAAAAGGCGGACTTAATGCCAAAAGGATACTATTTAACGTAACATCAAATAAATACATACATTGCTAACCTAACCTATTTTGCACATAAAAAATACTTATTGCAAATCAGGTTTTTTTTTATCAATTTAATATTCTCCATACTGAAAGTATTCTCTACCAGCTAACCTTTGGGAAGTGCAGAGAGCCACGAATGTGGTTTAAAAATATATAACAAGAAACATAAATAGTGACTAATATACTATAAATAAACAAACATATATAACATTTATACATACATATAATATGAAAACGATATCTGATCTTACTCGATTATTTCGAAATTATTAAGATATCGAAAAACTGATTACTGACCCTGTAAGTGCTCCACGTACTCTATCAGAATAACGTTTGAGGTGGGAGAGTACTAACCGCTCGAGATAAATAAATCCATCCATGGATAGGTTTCGGTGGACGTTGCTTAACTTGCGTGTTCGAATAGACTGACACGCACAACGACGCCATCAAGCTCCTCGATCGACCTATAAAAACAGCTATTTCATGTTGACATAAATAAACTAATTTTATAGAATGTCATGCATGAAATGTTTTAAAGAACGGTCGTAGGAACCATTAATAGTTAAGACTATTTGCTCTACAGTTTTAAGTGCTGTAACTGTTGTAAAGTATACTAAATGTAGATGAATATGTAGAAAAATGCAAGATTTGACGTAAACAGCAATACCATTTTGTGCCACCGTTTCAATGCTTGCTTATGAAGCACGCAAAGTAATCGATCTACATAGAGCTTTGAGTACTGTTAGAACGTATATTACACAGACTCGTAATGTTGTTGTTGTTGGAAACATCTTTATTATATAAAAACTGTTGCAGTACACAGTATGATAAAAATGTTGACATACAATTTGTAGTAACTTATCCCATAAAGTATAATTCCGCCTTTGTACAATTTCTCTCCAGAAAAATCTCTTCGAGCCAACCGTTGAGTATTCTAAATGAGACAGTAAAAATAATAGGAGTATCCATATGATCAGAACTGTGTTAGGATATATACGCAAGTATGTAAGAGTATACATTACTTGAAAAAGTAAGCCTGCTACCTATGTAGAAATACATAGGTAGAAGGCTTACTACTTATATGACGAGCCCGCTTGTCGCATGGCTAGCAATGACAAACATTTGTGTGCATGAACATGTCTGTTTGTCTTGGTTTGGGTGTTTTCTACGTATTATAAGTATGTATTTACAAAAAAATGTATTTAAGTACATTCATCAGTTATCTAGTACTCATAGTACAAGCTTTAAACTTAATTTGGGACTAGATAGCGCTGTGTAAATTGTCCAGAATTATTTATCTCGTAGAATAAATAAGACAGAATATTAGTCGTTGCGCGTTTTAGTCGATTAGACTCACTAGATCTAGACTAGATCACGCGAGTATGCTCGCAGGGACGAATAAAGGTTGTCGACGAAAGTTTTGATAAATAAATGATAAACAATGAGTTAAAAATAATTTCATTTTTATTTCCAGCAAAAACATTATTTTTATAATTGTCAGTCGGCAGTTGTGTTTATTAATTAACAATCATTATATTGTGTTGTTTTCTTAAATGATTAAATACTTTTATTTTCCGTTTTCTACAAACTCTTACGGTGTGACATACGTCCAGTAATAGACATTATACCCAGTAATGTGCACCTCGTTTCGTTGATGACGGCACGCGCCAACGGGACCGTCATCGCTTCGGCTTTCTTCCGTGAAATCACTGATGGTCATAATAATAGGTAGGGGAAAAAGTCTTTTCGCATTATAGTATTTATGAACTTGTAATAAAATCTCTTTGGTTATACCATTTGTATCTGAAAGGTTTTGATATCTTTAAAAAGTTTAAATTTTAAAAAAGATAATTCCAAATTCAAATTAGGTAAATGTGTGATTTTCATTTGTTTTTTTTTACTGTCAAGATGAGTGAATCGAATGAAGAAATTCGATACATTATAAAATTTTACTACAAAAAAGGTAAAAATGCAACGCAAGCTGCGAAAAAATTTGTGACGTTTATGGACCTAGTGCAGTGTCTGTGAGAGTAGCACAAATTTGGTTTAGGCGTTTTCAATCCGGAAATTTTGATGTCAAAGATGCACGTCGCTCTGGTCGCCCTGTTACGGATAAAATGGATGCCATTTTTGATAAAGTGGAGCAAGATCGGCATATGAGTAGTAACGACGTAGCTGAAGAACTAGGAATTGACCACAAAAGAGTTTTGGCGCATAAAAAGGTCGTGGTCAAAGGCCGGTCAGGCTTCACAGACTCTGGCGAAACCCGGGTTAACCCGCAACAAGGTGATGCTGTGTGTATGGTGGGATTGGAAGGACATTATTCATTATGAGCTGTTACCGCCAGGCAGGACTATCGATTCTGAACTCTACTGTGAACAACTGATGAGATTAAAGCAAAAACTTGAGAGAAAGCGGCTGGAATTAATTAACAGAAGGGGTGTGATTTTTCATCATGATAACGCTAGACCTCACACATCTTTAGCCACTCAGCAAAAATTAAGAGAGTTTGACTGGGAGGTGTTAATGCATCCGCCGTATAGTCCTGACCTTGCACCTTCTGATTTCCACCTGTTTCCGTCTCTTCAGCATTCTTTAGGCAATGTCAGGTTAACATCACGAGAAGACTGCCAAAACCACTTGTCGCGGTTTTTTGAACAGAAGTCCCAAAATTTATATAGTAATGGGATCATGTCTATACCTACAAGATGGCAAAAAGTTATCGAACAAAATGACACCTACATACTTTAGTTAAATGTAAATAAACTTTATTAAAAAATGTTTTGAATTTTCATATAAAATACGAAAAGACTTTTTCCCCAACCTAATACTTATTACGAGTGTGGAATTTCTTCAGTTCATGGTGAATTCCTTCGTATGCGACATGTAATCTTATACGTTTTGATTGATTGCTTTGATGTAAGATTGATCAATTATCTACATAAGGTACAACGACCCTATGCCTACAGGGACACTACCGCCGGAGCTGAAGCCACCATCTCCATCATATTACCATCGTATTTTTTGATTGCAAACTTCAATTTAGATTTCTGTTTAGCTTAGCTGGTAGAAACGATGGAGCTCCACGGACTAAGCTGAAGGTGTTTAGCAATAACTTAATCGTAGGACCTATTTTTCAAATTTAAAGTTATGCTAACCTTTTAAACAGCCTAATTCAGCACTATATGGAGATGTATGTATGATATAATATATTGATTTGTATGTATGTATACATGTGATATATATATATATATATATATATATATATATTATATGTATTTCGACGGTCCTTACGTATAAAGCGACAATGGACAAATGAGTTAATTTCTTACTTTTTAATTATATACAATCAATAAAGAAAAAAGAAAATGTTTTTACGGGCAATCTATAGCAATATATGCAATAAAAAAAAATTGCCATTTTTGACATGTCGCTTTATACGTAGGGACCGTCGATTTGTTTATTTATAGTATATTACTCACTTTTATGTTTCTTGTTAATATATTGTTTTACCGCATTTGTGGATGTCTGCACTTCAGTCCGCCTTTTGTACCATTGGTCCCACTGTGGTCACTACAGAGTTTAAATAAATAAATAAATGTGCTACGAATGTGTCGATAAGATACTTCATATTCAGACACTGTTTTTGGGAGACAAAGCCACGGGTAGAAGCTAGTAGGCAATTGAAATATAGCTCTAAAGCAAATGTTCTACATAATCATATATATACTAATACGTGAAGCAAAATCTTTGTACCGCTTTTTAAAAAATCGCGCGGACGGAGGAGTATAAAATTTCGCACACTTATCTTAATATATAAAAATTACGTGTCACGTTGTTTGTCCGCGATGGAATCCTAAACTACTGAACCGATTTAAATAAAATTTGCACAGGGCGTGCAGTTTGATCCAACTTGAGATATAGGATAGTTTATAGTTATAAACATCGGAAAAATTAACGTAAAAATATTTAAAGGCGATACGAAGTTCGCCGGGCCAGCTAGTAGTTTATATAGAGAAGGAGTGCAGAATGATAATATTTTTTTAATTATGCATAAAAAATACATAAAAAACATTACATGCACTACCATGTATTCGACACACACCCGCGTATATTATACTCTTTTGTTTATTGTTAAAGTCATATCATCATCATCATTAGGTCCATTTTAGTCTCCACTACAGGAGCACGGCCCTCTCTCGTCCGTCCTAGACGGAAGGAGGATTGGCCTACACTCCCCACGCTAGCCAAACGGGTTGGGGAGGCCTGATCGATATTTGATAATGTATTTCCCTTAGTCGCCTTGTACGACATCCACGGGAAGAAACGGAGTGATTCTATTCTAGTCTGCTGGAAACCACACGGCCAAATAATTCATATAATTTAAATTAATTATGGTCGAATGTCGACCACTGGGCGTCCACTAGTATTTAGTAATACGTGTTTTTGCTTTGGTTCAAATAACTGCACGTAAATCTATCCTTTTGTGATGGCGAAAGTTTGTAGAAGGAGAAATCAGGGACAAATAAACCTGCCCTGCTGCCCTCTGGCGGCGGTAATCATTATTTCGTACGCGTCCACTGGGCTACCGAAGTATGTCAGATTTGCCCGCAAGTGAGTTTCATAACTTACACTGCTTTTGCGTTTAATGTCCTTAGTTTTGAGTGAAAGTAATTTTACATCATCAAGTAATTTTTATACTATAACAACAAAAACTAAAAAACAGAATAAAATTACGTATTTAAGGGGGCTCCCATACAACAAACGTGATTTTTTTTGCTCGTTTTTGCTCGCAATTGCTAACGGCAATAGGTAGACGCTTGAAATACTCACATAATATTTAGTTATATATTCACTTTAAAAAGAAATAATTAAATAAAAATAAAACAAATATTTAAGGGGGGCTCCCATACAACAAACGTGATTTATTTGCCGTTTTTATAGATAATGGTACGGAACCCTTCGTGCGCGAATCCGACTCGCACTTGGTCGGTTTTATTTTTCGTTCGTTCTTCGTCGGGCAGGTCATCGTCGTCAACCCTTATTCATCCCACTGCTGGGATACGGGTCTCCCCTCAATCGAATGGGTTTAGAGCCACCACGTTGCTCAACTACGGGTTGGCGGAGGCTAGTGTTTTGAAGCCCTAAGGCCACTGACTTGGTTTAACGACTGTCATCTAATGAAAACAGCCGGGAGCCGGGAGCGACAGCTTAACGTGCTCTCCGAAGCAGGAGGAGCTCGAGATAAATAAACCCAACTATAGATAGGCTGCGGTCGACGTTACTTAACTTGCGTGTTCGATTAGACTGTCACTAGCAACGACGCCATCGAGCTCTTCGCTTAGTAGACTTAGATAATGCATAATATGCTCGAAAAATATTGCACTCCGTTTTGCGGCGGCGGTCAGGTAAAATCTGTTGAGTAAGTGATAGCAGATGGGGGAGGAAGGTATTAGTGGAAGTTAGTAGTAGAAGGTAGAGTGGAGGCGGCGCCTAGGACGACGAGGTGTTGGGCGCCCTCCTTCTAGATCAGTGGTTCCCAACCTTTTTTGTTCGCGGACCACTACGAGGATTTTCTTGGGAGTAGGGTCCCCAAGTGTCATATGAATCCATTATTCTATAACTCGACTTGTTAGTATTTTGTATAATACTGCTCCATCTCTTTCATTATAAGATTGTATCACGGACCATATTTTTACCTATCACGGACCAGTACCACCGGTTGGGAACCTCTGTTCTAGCCCGATGACCTTAAGAGAGCGGCTGGGAGCGGCTGGATGCGGAAGGCGGAGGATCGTATCTGGTGGAAAGCCTTGGGGAAGGCTTATATCCAGCAGTGGGTAGATACAGGCTGATGATGATGATGATGAAGTAATATCACTAAACTCAAAAACATCGACATCTGCGAACACTACGGTTACTAATCTAAGTGTTAACAGATTAAGTTAACGGCATGCAACGGTAACAATACGTAACTGACCTGTTACGTACTGTATGGTAGTTAGCCGAATATAATCTGTGCTCGGCATCTACGCTGTAATGAAATAACGAGGTTAATGCAATTGTTTTTAAATAATGCAATGTTTTATCTCTTTTATGCGTTGTCTATAATGTATTGCTCTATAATGTATCGACGAGCTCGGTGGCGTAGCGGTCAATGACGCGCCTTCGACACTCAACGCTGGGTTCGATTCCCACATAGGACAAACATTTGTGTGCATGAACATGTCTGTTTGTCTTAGTCTGGGCGTTTTCTATGTATCTTATGTATGTATTTACAAAAAAAAAATGTATTTACGTATGTTTATCAGTTGTCTAGTACCCATAACACAAGCTTCGCTTACTTTGGGGCTAGATGGCGGTGTGTAATTTGTCTGATAATATTTATTTATTATTTATTTATTGCTAGCCGATGGCCCGGGGGGGGGGGGGGGATGAGAAAAGTATGAATTGTAGGTAAAGTGGAGATCTCATGAAGCTTTTCACTTGTAGTAGGAGCCTAGCCTTACATCTACTGCGATTGTAATTCCAACGTGTAAAGCTTCACGAGTTCTTGACTGTACAATAATTAATACTTATAAATAAATAGAATCTATTTATAAGTATTATTTATTGTTACTAGAGATTCTATCCCCCCCGCCAACGCCCTTGTATACCCAGTTTATACTTACTTTGTTCAGCTTAGACGAGGTCTACCAATTTGTGGTCAATGAAGTTTTAAATAAAATAAAGAATTATGTTAAAACGTATGTATATACATAGATTATATATTGAGGAACTCGACGGCGTCGTTGCGCGTGCCAGTCTAACCAATCACGCAAGTCAAGCAGCGTCGACCGTAGCCTGTCTATAGATGGGTTTATCTCGAGCTCCTCCGTGGTTCGAAGGGCACGTTACGCCGTCGGTCGCGGATGTTGTCGTTAGACGAGAGTCGTTAAGTCAAACCAGTCAGTGGACTTTAGGCGGCTTGAAAACACTGGCCTCAGCCAACCCGCAGTTGAACAGCATGGTGGAGTATGCTCTAAACCTCTTCGATTGAGGGGAGACCCGTACCCTAGCATGGAGTTGAATAAGAGTTGTCGACTCGACACATTCAATACAACAAATTAAGGGGGAGGGGGGCACGTCATTTCAGCTTAGACGAACTCTACCAATTCTTTCTGGTCATTACTCTTTTATTTTTAATTCTTTCTGGTCAATATTCTTTATATAAATAAAGGACTATGTTAATACATACATATACAGAATGCTAAAATCGTAACATCTACTTTTAGTATCGCCGTAGTCGAGTAAAATCTACAAAAGTATAATTCCCAAGGAACAATACAACCATACGTCCAGCGCCTTATCGTGGCCTCGAAACGACCTCACTTTCCAAGTGGACCAGCTCGTTTCCTGTATCGCTTATTGTTGCCCTCATTTGAATAACAATTTATCTCGATACTATCTAATTAGCACATATACAAACAACTTGATACACATAAAACATACTTCATAATTATTAAGAAGAGCTCGGTGGTCGAATGGTTAGCAACGGCCACTTTGACTCCGAGGTCGCGGGTTCGATTCCCGCACAAGACAAACATTTGTGTGCATGAACATGTCTGTTTGTCTTGGGTGTTTTCTATGTATTATAAGTATGTATTTACAAAAAAAGCCAGGGACGGACGAGAGAGTGTCGTGCTCCTGTAGTGGAGACTAAAATGACCTGATGATGATGATGATGATTTACAAAAAAAAATGTATTCAAGTACATTTATCAGTTGTCTAGTACTCATAACACAACCTTTGCGCTTAATTTGGGACTAGATGGCGCTGTGTAAATTGTCCAGAAATATTTATTTATATTACACTAATACTACGTTAGTACTATTACTTATACTGTGCTAATACGTGAAGCAAAAACTTTGCGAATTTTTTTTACGAAAATTGCGCAGACGGAGGTGTATGAAATTTCGTATGCTTTTTGTTTATTTTATTTTCCGCAGTAAGTACTTTTTTATTAGTCGTAGTATTATATTTTATTACTTAAATCTGCTTTTGTTTTGCTTCTTCAGTACAGCATTATTGATTTTCTGCTTGTCCCGAAGGTTGACTGGTAGAGAGAAGTCCGCCTTTTGCTCCCTTATATTAGGTTGGGGAAAAAGTCTTTTCGTATTTTATATGAAAATTCAAAACATTTTTTAATAAAGTTTATTTACATTTAACTAAAGTATGTAGGTGCCATTTTGTTCGATAACTTTTTGCCATCTTGTAGGTACAGACATGATCCCATTACTATAGAAATTTTGGGACTTCTGTTTAAAAAACCACGACAAGTGGTTTTGGCAGTCTTCTCGTGATGTTAACCTGACATTGCCTAAAGAATTCTGAAGAGACCAAAACAGGTGGAAATCAGAAGGTGCAAGGTCAGGACTATACGGCGGATGCATTAACACCTCCCAGTCAAACTCTCTTAATTTTTGCTGAGTGGCTAAAGATGTGTGAGGTCTAGCTAGCGTTATCATGATGAAAAATCACACCCCTTCTGTTAATTAATTCCGGCCGCTTTCTCTCAACTTTTTGCTTTAATCTCATCAGTTGTTCACAGTAGAGTTCAGAATCGATAGTCCTGCCTGGCGGTAACAGCTCATAATGAATAATGCCCTTCCAATCCCACCATACACACAGCATCACCTTGTTGCGGGTTAACCCGGGTTTTGCCAGAGTCTGTGAAGCCTGACCGGCCTTTGACCACGACCTTTTTCGCACGTTCTTGTCGTACGTGATCCACTTTTCATCACCAGTTATAAGCTTCTTCAAAAACGGTTCGCTTTCATTACGTCTTAGTAAAGAATCGCAAATGAGTACACGGTTCATTAGGTTTCTTTCAGTGAGATCGTGAGGCACCCAAATATCGAGCTTTTTAGTGTACCCAGCTTTTTTCAAATGCGCCAAAACTGTTTTGTGGTCAATTCCTAATTCTTCAGCTACGTCATAACTACTGATATGCCGATCTTGCTCCATTTTTTCAAAAATGGCATCAATTTTATCCGTAACAGGGCGACCAGAGCGACGTGCATCTTTCACATCAAAATTTCCTGATTGAAAACGCTTAAACCAAATTTGTGCTACTCTCACAGACACTGCACTAGGTCCATAAACGTCACAAATTTTTTTCGCAGCTTGCGTTGAATTTTTACCTTTTTTGTAGTAAAATTTTAAAAAGTATCGAATTTCTTCATTAGATTCACTCATCTTGACAGTAAAAAAAACAAATGAAAATCACACATTTACCTAATTTGAATTTGGAATTATCTTTATTAAAATTTAAACTTTTTAAAGATATCAAAACCTGCTAGATACAAATGGTATAACCAAAGAGATTTTATTACAAGTTCATACATACTATAATGCGAAAAGACTTTTTCCCCGACCTATTATATAAATTAGTGGTCAATAAAGTTTTTGAAAATAAAAAAAAATATTTGGGTACCGCTTTCCTTTCTGCTTACATAAAATGTTGGTGCCTTGAACTTGGTTAATTGGTATGGTATAATAAATTATCTTTGGCTCCCTTCTTACTAACGGGATTAAACCCGGTCATTTGATAGGCACGCGCGGAGATATGCATCCAACGCGTAGAGTCCCCTCGAGAATGTTATTGTTATGTTGTATACACGCCTTGACCCGTTCCTGGATATATCAATAGAACAATATACCCATGAGCTGGTCTCGGTGAGCATTGAGACTATTGCATAATGTGTTGGAAATTTTATGGGCCCTGGAGTGCTGGGTGGACTAGGTGAGTAATGAGCTATTACTGAAGAGGTACGGATGCCTGCCATAACTACCGCTAGTGATATATCACTGTAGGATAGCTTTCCACCAAATACGATCCTCCGCCTTCCGACTCCAGTCGCTTCCAGCCGCTTTCTTTTAAGGTCATCGGACCATCTAGAAGGAAGGCGTCCAACGCTTCATCGTCCTACGCGCTGCGTCCACTCTAATACCTGCCTCCCCCATCTGTCATCGCTTACTACTGATATAGCCTTGATCTTATTATTAATTATGTAATAATAAGTTCAGCGTAAAAACTACCTAATCCTTACTAATATTATAATCCTTACTAATATTATAAATGCGAAAGTAACTCTGTCTGTCTGTCTGTCTGTCTGTCTGTCTGTCCTGCTTTCACGGCAAAACTACTGAACCGATTTAAATGAAATTTGGTACACAGATAGTTTAGAGCCTGAGGAAGGACATAGGCTACTTTTTAATGCAAAAAAAGGGTTGTAAGGGGTTAAAAGGGGGGGTGAAAGATTGTATGGAAATATCGTTATTTTTAGAGCTAGAAGCTTGAAACTTATTTTTTAGGCTGTTGATTCGATATCCTTACTTCCTTACTAATATTATAAATGCGAAAGTAACTCTGTCTGTCTGTCTGTCTGTCTGTCCTGCTTTCACGGCAAAACTACTGATCCGATTTAAATGAAATTTGGTACCTACACAGATAGTTTAGAGCCTGAGGAAGGACATAGGCTACTTTTTAATGCAAAAAAAGGGTTGTAAGGGGTTAAAAGGGGGGGTGAAAGATTGTATGGAAATATCGTTATTTTTAGAGCTAGAAGCTTGAAACTTATTTTTTAGGCTGTTGATTCGATATAAATAAATATGACATTCAAAGTTTGTAAAAGTTTTACCCACACGGGGGTAAAATAACAATAGGGAATAGGGGATGAAAGTTTGTATGGAAATATGTAAGGTATAAATGAATGTTTTATAAGTTTGTTTGCCAAGAGACAAAATATTAGTGCTATCCTGATGTAGATAACATTTACGCAGTCATTACAAAATGAGAAACTGAAATTAACGCGAGTAAAAAACTTGCCAAGCATCGCGCCGTACTAGAGATGGGCAAAATGCCGGGCATTTACAATAAATGTCCAAAAAATAGTTATAAATTCCCTATTTATGCCCAAAACTAGGCATTTATTGGGCATTTACAGGTTCTTACTGGGCACTTATTGTAAATGCCAGGCATTTTGCCTATCTCAATGCCGTACACCACCCGTACACATTGAAAGCTGCCACGCGGGGGTCAGGGAGCGGGCCGGGGGTCGTTACGCGGCGTGGTACCACATGAGTAAAAAACGGTGGTACGGCACAGAAAAAATATGCCCAAGTGGGCTTGCCCAAACGTGCAGACACGTGACAATTATTATTTTTTCCGCTACAAATGCATTATTATTCACTGCACATTGTTTACAATTCGATTTGCTTACTTTAGTAGATAAGTTATTAAATATTTTTTTCTTTAGTTGGGTCATTGTTTTATTTATTTCATTCGTTAAAAGTAGATTACTTTCGAGTTTAATTAGATGTTATTACGTCATTTTTTTTTGTTGCACATTTGTATGCTAGGCAGGTACCTAAGAACGGTAAGTTAATTGCCCTCACCAAATAAACAGTACTTTTTTGAGCATTGTACAAACAAAGCATTTGACCATCTGTGAATGTAAACAAAAGATAAGAAAGCTTAATAGTTTTATGAATGAGTCTTTATGCCTTTGCATGCCGACTCAGTCAGAAGTCGCAATATCCGAAAGGGATTTCTAGGAATCGGTTACAAATGGTTCATAAAAACAAGTTCTTAAGTACAAGTGTAAAAAGTTATACTTAGTATAGAGATTTTGTTTATTTGGGTCAATAAAATTAGTTAAATTTAATTCATTTGGGTTTATAATTTTTTTTAAATAGGTTTTTATACAATTAAATAAAATACTTAAATAAGTTATTTTCATAATAAGAAGTTTTGTTTTCTGTGTTTACGGTTAAAAGCAAAATAAAGTGTAAATAGTTATAGGGGTATAGCGCACTCGGTTCTAAAACTACCATTGAACTTAGCTGATGAGGACATGCCGGTATGTAACATTAGCAAAAGCAGTGAGCGCGGAAGAAAGTTGCAGCTGTGTAAGCTGTTGGTTGGGATGAATGTTCAATGTTCCACAAAAGAGCTATATAAGCACTAGATGGCACACTGCAACTCATATAAGTATTAATACGTATGTGTCTTATTTGTAAAATAATTAGCCGAAATATTTAAAAATGCTGCCCAAAGACACTATTCCACGCGGACGAAGTCGCGGGCACAGCTAGTGTTTTATAATAGGTCAAACACCATTAGGAAATACCAACAGTTCTAATACTAATAATATCTCTACCGACTTGTCGTTTGAAAAAAAATGCTGATTAGCTAAAATTGAGAAACAATCATGTTTCCGATTTAAAACAAAAAAAAAATCGGATAATTAATTAATTGCTAGGTAAATATATTCGGTATTCGCCTAGACAACTTTTTTTTTGTTACAAAATATCAAATAACAGTAGAAATGGGAAAATTCTTGGAATTATTTCACTATCACAGAATGATGGTTGGCCGAATCGAGACTGAATAGAATAGACTAAAAGTGGTGTACATGATTTCGTTCGTTAATTACTATCAGATCTTATTGCTAGCAAAATTAAATTCTTAGTTTGTTTACTGCAATATAATTCCACTTTAATTAAACTTGTAATTTCATATTGTGATACGAGAATACCAAATTTGACATTTGCGAGATCGAGACTGTTGATTATTGTTATATTTTGTAGCACGTGCCGAGTTGTAGCCTATTAACCATAAACAATTGTGAAGTATTAATATTAATTTTATTAATTTTTATTGACCTTAATTATGATCACAATGTATTACCGGCGTGTTAAGTCTGTGGGAGTGGTTAATAAACTTCTTGTTCATACTTTATAGGACGTTCTCACTTCACACGTTAATAATACTCGAATAAAACAAAAATCATTAAAATACTGGCCACTTGGCCAAAGACAATCCGCCGCGGGGTAAGAGAAAACAACCTGTAATACCAAATTCGAATTAAGAACTTGTTTCGCTTTTGAACGACCTCGATCTTATCGTGGACGCATGACAAACTCACTTATTTTCATTTTTATTGCCTATTCTATTTGTAATGAGATAACGTTGGATTGTTAATGCTATTTGAAAGTTGTATATACAAATTAATAATGAATTAAGCAAGATGTCGCGTCTAAAGATTAATCTTTGGAGTAAAGATAAATTTTGGAGTGTAAGGGTAATAATTAATTTTGTTCCCTTGAAGGTTGTTGTGTTCATGCGAGTGAATGAGGTCACCAGAAAGAAAGAAAGGAAGGAGTATAGGTTGACAACGGATCGACGACCCCTTGCTTTCCATTAGGCTTTCCATCAGGTACTTCCCCAGTCAGGCAGCTTAAAAAATATGCTATGCTTCTCTTTTTGCCAGAGCCTCGTTTGTTGGTCAGGTAGTCCTAGGTGGTTGGCTTTGGTTCAAATATGTTGATGAACCACTTACTTTTTTTAGAGATGGTCGATGAGGTGATGATTTATAAAACAACTGTCACGTTTTATAAAACAAAAGCCCTTAAATAAACAATGAATAAAAAAAAGTTAAAAAAAGTTCAAGTTCAACGATCATGTAAAATCATGAGCATAGACAAGTAATTTCACTTCTTATGACTTTGTATAGAACAATCGCGCATAGATTACAGGTTATCGACACTATCGTGCCGCTAGTGACCCAGAATGCTAGTTCTAGTAGGTGTATATTATTATGCGTACTTCATAATAATGCGTATGCGTACTTCACAATACTTGCTAAGCATATTGTTTTTTGGTGACTGTACATCAAAGGCGTAAACATTTTTGTTATTAAATAGCTTTACGGCTCTGGAATCAATGTCCTTTGGAGCCCGTCTTTGTATTATTTCTTTATTTGTCTCCCGCTTTTAGGGATATGCAGAAAATATCATCTGGAATCCTCTTGTTCCTCCAATAGTTGTAATAAGTCAGTAATTACAACACCAGCAGGCAGAGGTGGCGAGACGTCGTGAGGCGAGTCCCGTCTGCTGCCTCATAATGACAACCACACAACACTCTGTCAAGAGTGAACCTATAAAGAAGACATGTTATTTTTTTTTTATATACGTCGGGTGGCAGACAAGCATATGACCCGCCTGATGTGAAGCGGTTACCGTAGCCATATTAACGCTCGCGACATAAAATATCGCTCGCGCGCCGCCACACCCGCTGCCAACCCAGCATTCTCCTTCCTTTGCTTTATAATATTAATATAGATATACACGATGATAATAATAACAATACTTATTATTTACATATTACGTTGACGTCGACGTCCAATCATAGACGATAGACCACGTTCAACTTTAATTAACTCGGCTATCAGTAGCACAGTTTGTAGTCGAAGCGGCGTTGGCGGCAAAAAATGCGGTTTCACTCTCGGCGGGCCTGTGGCCTCAATCTCAGGTGACTCGTCATTGGCCTGCGGTTGATATTGAACTGTGTTTAAAATTCTGTGGTGTAGGTTAACAATTAAATTAAATTCATAACATAAATGGGGAAAACCGAAGTAAAATAAATAAATATTTCTGGACAATTTATACAGCGCCATCTGTCCCAAACTAAGCAAAGCTTGTACTATGGGTAATATATAACTGATATATGTATGTGCTTATGTACTTTCTTTTTGTAAATATATACATATAATAGATAGAAAAACACCCAGGCCAACACAAACAGACATGTTCATGCACACAAATGTTTGTATTGTGTGGGGATCGAACCCGCTACGTCGACGTCAAACTACTACTCGACGTCAAAGTGAAAAAAGTAAGATAAAATTAAGTCGAATATAAATAGAAAGAACGTACGAAATATCCTTAAAACTGCAAAATTAACTTAGACACAAAGCCAACTTCACCTGCACGTGGTGCACCCTGGCGACAGAATACCGCAGCCAAATAACAATTCAATTGAGGGGGGATGTCGACACAATATTTCATGTTGCGAGCATGTTATGTGGCTACGACTACCGTTTCACATCACGCGGGCCGTATGATTGTCTGTCACCCGACGAAGTATAAAAAAACGAACGTTGACGTCGGCGACCGATCATACCTAGTGGATGGACCACGTTCGACTTTAATCAAAGCTACATTGTTCTAAGACTTATACAAATGTCAAAGTAATTTATGTACGGCTCTTTACGTACTTTGCATTCCTCCAACCCGCAGTTGAGCAGCGTGGTGGAGTATGCTCTAAACCCCTTCGATTGAGAGGAGACCCGTATCCCAGCACTGGGTTGAATAAAGGTTGACGGCGACGACGTCCCTAACCTACCTAACTACATAATGTTAAAAAGAAAGTTACAAAATTTTAAAATCGAATCACAGACATTGAAACGCATTCTAAATTCAAATCAAGGAAAACAGATCAAACGAGAATTATTCCGGTACGATTGGTGCCGCATTGCAAATTAGTATTAATCGTGTTTGTACAAGTTGTTTTGAACTTTATTCCATTGTTTTGAGGTGTAGTTTTGTTTGATTATTTTCATTCCAAACGACGTGAATGTCAAGTACATGAAATCGATTATAAAGTCGCTCGCAAATTTATCGAACACTTTCAAATGCACGTTCGCTTTGACTAAATGGCAGTTATGATTATTTTGGAATAAAATGCTTTTAATTTTATTTTTTCTTGAGAAAGTTAAACGCATAAATAATAGGCTTGTGGACTATTTTGTACGTCGGAATAATATAACTATAGCTGACAGAATTACTACGATAGCATAGAACTTCTCGAGATATGATAATAATTTGAAAACCTCGATTTTTGACTATATAAAATTACCTCTGATGTCACAGAGGTCCATACACTGCGATGACTGCTTTCCATCAGGCGTATAAAAAAACCCTATATGTATAAATAACACACTAGTTTAAATTTAGCAATCACAGCTCTTTATTTCACTCCTTTATTTACACAAATAGAAGTATTTCCATTGAGGCTAGTTGCCCCTAGGGTTCGTCCAGTAAAGAAAGAGCTATTATTTATATTTGCAAAGTAAAAAAATTGGTTGACTAAATTTTTTTTTGATCCCTCTTGTAACCTCTTGTATTTGGAAAGGAGGGCTCAAAAATCAATTTTGCCTTATATAATTTACTAGCTACCCGCCCCGGCTTCGCACGGGTTCTTTACAAAAAATATAAAATAACCTATGTTACGTAAAATTGTTTTCGTTGAAAGCTCTCAGGCGGCTTATTTTTTCCCGACGTCTTCAACAAATATCGTTAATGTACACAGAAATAAATACAAAACTTAACAAATTATATACTAAAAGCTTCCTCGAGAATCACGCTATCGAGTGGTGAAACCTGCTTAAAAATCGGTGCAGTAGTTTTTAAGTTTATCGCGAACAGACAGACTTTTTTATAATATGTGTTGATGTACTATCCCATGAATTTACTACATACCTACTTACCACATACATACATAAACAAACAAGCAAAATACGTTAACAATAGGTACCATGAGAGTAGCGTGAAAATTTTGACAAGCGTTGTAATTTGACTGTCCATTTGTCCATCGGTGGAAAGCTTAAACGCGTACATCATTACCATAATTGTATTTCACTTCATAAAAAATACACTACACTTACTCATAAAAGCATGAAAGTATTTGAAAATATCTTTGAAATTTTTGGGTAGAAGTGACTCACCGCGATCTTTAGAGCTAAAGCCAATCTTATCTGCACGTGGTGCAACCAGCCGACCAGAGTACAGCGTATTTGATAACTGCCCGACTGGGTAAGTACCTCCACCTCATAGAAAACCGCAGCTAATAACAATTCTCTTGAGAGTTATTGTGTTCCTGCTAGTGTGTGAGGTCACTAGAAAGAAACGAAGGAGTTGCTGCGCTGGCAGCGGGGGTGGCGGCGCGCGAGCAATATCTCATGTTGCCAGCGTTAATATGGCTACGGTAACCGCGACACATCAGGCGGGCCATATGCTTGTTTTCCACCCGACGTAGTATAAAAAAAATCGTGTAATTTTATACACTAAAAGTTAGACTAAAAGTAATATAATTTGTTTCATGAATTTGCTAAACCAAAAATATACAGATTTCTATGGAACAAAAACAGAAGGTATGTTCTTTAACTTCAAATGTGGTCACGAGTTTTAAACTTGCCTACCTCATCAGGTGTGTAATGTTTGAAAAATTACAGATTTTGACAACCAAACTCGTGAAGTAGTCTTGGCCATATACAAGAAGAACATACCCGGTGTTTATCCACTATGCATATCTACGACAAAGTATCTTTGATTCGCTATAATCTTACGTATAAGTTTGAGAATACTCCCACTTTGTGACAATAGTAAAAATGAAAATGATAATTTTACGTAATTATTACCAAAATTATTTTGTATTTGGCGATTTATTTTAGTTTGGCGATTTGTGAATACCATCATTTTCATACAAAGGATATGTACTTACTATTTTGCGGTAATTATTAGGGTATTCACACATTAGGCGTGTGAATTTTTGGCGGAATGTGAAATTTTTTTATAACCACAATCATAGACTTTCACTGTCACTTTCTTTGGTCCAATGCGGTCTTTATGGTTTTGAAGTGGACAAACGAGCGTATGAATCATCTGATGTTAAGTGATCGTCATTTACCTAGAAAATTAGAAGCATTTACTGCAATTTAAAAAGGAGGTCCATACTAAAAAAAAATACTATAAATCTAACTTGAAGTTTGATTTTCGGAGATCCAAAATTGGATGGTAATCGGTTTCAGTTTAGCCGGTAGGTACAGAGTATTTTTTTTTAGTTTTGAGGTGAGAGGTACGGGTTTATATTTTTTAATTTAAATTCTTTTTTACTCTATATTCTTACTAGAAATAGATTGTAGTACCATGTTGTACAGTACAAGGTTACATTCATATCTATGTTCCGGTTCGAGATTGACAGGCAAGAAAAGGACAGGATTATATAAATTAAGGTTCTTAATCCTAATAAAGTGGCACTACTTTGAATAAAAAATAAGGGAGCTTATACCACCTAAGCTGAAGCCGATTTCCATCGAGTATTTTGATTGCGAAAATCGGCTTTCTATTTGGATTTGTGATAAACATCGCCAGCTTAATCGGCAGAGCGCCTCCGTCCCTACCGGCTAAGCTTATTACTATTAGCACAAATTTAAGGTGATGTTAGTTTTTTTCAATCAAAAAATCCGATCGTAATCGGCTTCAGCTTCGGCGGTAGGTTAGGTTAGTTTAGGTTAGGGTATTCACTTTTCCCAGATCTTAGCATTTAGGATGAATATCAGAAATTCTACGCACATTTGGTTAAAAAGATAATAAAAGATTTTATGTTATTATTATGTTATTATACCAGCACCAAAATGTTTTATTTTAGAAGGAAAATTGACACAAAAAGCCATTTTTTGTACCTATCGCTAAAACAGCGAAACCGCTTCGTTCTGATTGTTATTTATTATTGTTTTTGGGGTGTACCACCCCGATCTTTAGCTCCAAAGTCATCTGCACGTGGCGCAACCTGCCGTCTAGCGAAAGATGCTCTGGCGATAAAGAGGTAGGATAGGTACCTCTCTTTCGCCAGACAAGATGTAAGCTAAGTAAAATAATGACTTAATTAATCTAATAGAATGCAGACATATCAAACTTAACACAAAGTCTAGATTTTTAGGTGCAGTCACGGATCATTCCTATTATTTTGTTTACACATATCTTACTGACTTTCACTCACTCGGTGTCGCTTTCTGCCGGGTCAATGTTTTACTGCCTTTATACGATTCTAGAATATTAAATTTTAAATGTGGAATGCCCGTTTTGTTTTTTATTGTGCCTAACCAATATGCTTTGTAAAGAACATTAAAACATGGACGTTAAAACTTGGACATCCATTGGAAAGTCTATATTTATTAAAATGGACATGTAAATTATAGTCAAGGAAAGCTTAAATGTTTGCATTGTACGAGAATCGAACATTTGACATTAAAGTACAAATATAATGTACATACTTATTATCATAACTATAATATAGTACTACGTGTACGTTAGTTTTGCTGTATATTCTGTGTCCGTAATTAAAAAAAAATGTTTTTAGCTCTATTCCTAAATCTATTCTATTCTTTATGGTTCTATTAAAGTTAAACGCTGTGCAAAATGTAAACGAATGACTGACAAATAAATTGTATATACTACCGATCGCTCGTGACTTCGTCTGTGTGGGCTTCCGTAGCAACTTTTATCCTCTGTCTTCACTTCTTAGGGATGAATTAGATAAAACCTATCTTATGTCTTCAGTCTCTCCATGTTAGATCAAATTAATCAAAATGTAGTGAATTGTGGAGTTTTTCACGGACAAACATTGTGAGATGTGATTTTATATAAAAAAGGTGTTTTTGTTTTTAAATACTGGCATTAGTCATGATGAAGAAGAAACGAGAGAACTCAAATAATTATCTGTGGTTTTTTTTTATACTACGTCGGGTGGCAGACAAGCATACGGCCCGCCAGATGTGAAGCGGTTACCGTAGCTATATTAACGCTCGCAACATAAAATTTCGCTCGCGCGCCGCCACCCCAGCTGCATATGCAACATCTCCTTCCTTATGGTGACCTCACTCACTCGCAGGAACACAACAATCCTCAAGGGAATTGTTATTTAGCTGCGGTATTCTGTGAGGTGGAGGTACATTCGCCAGTCGGTTAGCTTACAATTACGCTCCCTACCTCTCTTTTCGCCAAAGCTTCGTTTGTCAGTCAGCAGGGTGCACCGCGTGCAGGTGAAATTGGCTTTGGTTCAAAGATGTTGATGAACCACTTACACCCCAATTATATATAAAAAAAAAACTTAGAGAACAAAAACCAGCACTACATTTTCATATTTGAAACCGACAGTGACCTCACATCATAAATATTGAATAACTACGTGTATTATATGCAAACGTGTTGGTTCTATTCCCATAACGGGCCATTGTGCCAATTGCTATGAGATTGTTAGGAATACTGACCTAGAAGGCGATTGTAACACGGAATTGGAGAGTCAACCTCGTCATTAATGAAAAATCCGATTGATTTCTTCTTTGTCTATCGAATCTATGATAATAACTCAAGTTTTAGAGCAATACTTTGCATCTTGTGGAGGTCGATGACGCCTCCGCCAACCCGCAGTTGAGCAGTTGAGGCCAATGTTTTCATGTTGCCCGAAGGCCACGGACTTGGCTTAACGATTGTCATAAAACGGGAACATCCAGGACCAACGATGTTGCTTAACGTCATTGCTGATTTGCGCAATAACGTCATCGAGCTCCACAAGATGCATAGTATTGCTCTAAAACTTGAGTTATTATCATAGATTCGATAGACAAAGAAGAAATCAATCGGATTTTTCATTTATGACGAGGTTGATTCTCCTTTAGCTTTAAAACGCCTTCTAGATATGATGACGAATAAGGGTTGATTACTAAACGGTATAAACCAAAGAATGCTCGTCAAAAAATGATAAAATTATGTGATGAATTCCGGCTATGTAAGCTTGGCCTAACCCCGCATAGCCCGACTTTTTTTTATTTGATAGCCCAGATCTTAAGGAAAGTTACATGACATCACGATACAAACACTAGGAGATGAAAAGACAGGTCAAACACTAGGCACAGCTAATTAACAATACTTGCGTACATTTACTGACGAGTTTGGTGGTCGAATGCCTAGCAATGGCCACTTTGACTGTTCGATTCCCGCACAAGACAAAAATGTGTGTGCATGTACATGTCTGTTTGTCTTGGTCTGGTTTTTTACTATAATATTATATGTATGTGTTTACAAAAAAAATCTATTTAAGTATGGGTACTAAACCATAGTACAAGCTTTGCTTAGTTTGGGACTAGATAGCAGTGTGTCACATGTACATAAATATTTATTTATTTATTTACAACAAACCAAATTTCTTCCGATTGTATTATTATTTATTCATGATATAGAATTTCAGACATAAATAATTAGTAGTCATAATAATACTTTGAAATGACATAATATTTATAATGTAAATAATAATTGATAATGAATAATGACATGTTTGGATAATATGCTATTTTCCAATCTTTAAAAAATTTATAAATTATTTAGCAATATCGTAAAATACACAAAACTATAAAGATCTGCAAACTTTCATTCTAATATCTTCAGTCAGACTTTTTTTAGCGTCGATCAAAGTTTGGCGGGAAAGTCCATTTTAAAAGTATGAAATTATTAAAATATAATATTCCCATTGGAGAAGCTATGAAAAATGCTATAACTTTTATTATGATACTAATCACATAAACGTAATATTTAACATAGCTATCGTACAAATTTCTGATTTGATGCATACAAAATACAAACCTGTGACGTCATAATTCGGTAGTCTTTTGTATGGAGCGTTTTTAGGACAGTTTAAAAATTGTGATTTTGAAATTATCATATCTCGAGAGATTTTTGTGCTACCGAAGTAATTCTTTCACCTATGGTTATATTATGGAGACGTCCCTACATATCAAACCGATAAAAATGTTAGTCAAATAGCCTATTGCGAAAAATGACATTAAATTTGTTTGATTGTTAAATTTTGATAATGCATAATGTAATTTAGTCTCGAAATATTGAGTACAATGTAACAATAGTACGTGTTAAATACCTAGCTTTAAGATGATTTTCAAACACAATGTATATTTGTTAATTTTCTTTTTTTCAATTCAATCGATATTTAAAATTACATATAATATAACAGTTATATTCTAAAATGTATATTAACCTAAACTAATCTAAAAGCCTACCTAATTTATCTATAACAAAGAAAAAGTTGTGGGATAAAAAATAAATATATAAATAAATACAAATTTACTTACAAATAAAAAATATCCCCAAGATTTTTTTCGTTGTCTTTCGGCAGTGTCCCCAGAACACTGGCAGCATTACCTCGCTGAGTAGCTATATTTATTCTCTGAGCAAGGTATTTCAGTTTATTCATTAACAAATATATTTACATATATTTGTTAATGAATAAACTGACACTGTATGGTAGCTACACCGTAAAAAGTCATAATTTGTAATAACTCATAATTCGCCGATATATTCTGTTAAACTTGCATCACGTAGTTACAACACTATCCCAATCGGTAAGCACTTCCGAATATTCAGTCAGGCTGATCGATAATCGATATGTTTTGCAACGATTATGATCTCCTTTCGTTTATTCGATTATGAATACAAGTTCCCGAATATGGCTGTTTAATAATATATTTTATCTAATCTCATACTGAAATTTACACATTAAAAAACTAAACACAGTATCATAATGACAGTCTTTACGCACAAGCTATCAAAATAAATTTAAAAAGTTATTTTTCGATACAGCTCTTCTATGGACAACTGTATCGTAAAATAACTTTTTTACCATTTCGATACAGCTTCAGCCCTGGATACAGGTATTTTAAACAGGTTGCAATGCAAATACATTGCAGCTATGCAAAATTTTTCTACATAATCTGTGAACGAGTCCCGCATGCGCACTACGCATGCTCGATCTGCAAATGGATTTAAGTAAGAATTATAGCTGTTAAATTAACTTCATGGTTGTATTTAAAATATTATTATCATATATTTCATGAGATTAGATAAAGTAGTGTATGAACATAATTAGGTATTAAAATACTCGTGTGTTATAATGTCTATTATAACATTCGCCTTCGGCTCATGTTATAAACTCACACTCGTATTTTAATAACCCTTATTATGCAACAGTTTCATAAACTACTATTTTTATATGAGAGGGGGCAAACGAGCATGTTACCTGATGGAAAGCAATCAGCACCATCCATGGAGACCAGCAACACCAAGGGGTCGCCGATCCGTTACCAGCCTATACTCCTTCCTTCCTTTCTTTCTGGTGACCTCACTTACAGGACCATAAAAGATGTTTTTTTAATATTGCAGAACACATCGCTATCTAGTCACAAACTACATTTTTTTAGTGCCAAACAAGCATATCTACAGTTCACCTGATGTGAAGCGGTTACCGTTGCTCTTTGTTTGTGGTCTAGCACCTGAGGTGGTGATGTCATTGTCATACCATGTACTCAATATATGTAACAGCGTCGTAGTTTATAAGTTCAGTTATAATACAGAGTTCGAACTATGAATACGTTTGATTTTGATCCCTAAACACCGCATGGCGACCCAGCCAGAGCTGGCCGCGGGGCGCGCCGCCGCTTGCGTCCGGCGATGACGCCGCACGGTCAGCACATTCGTGTGAACGTTGTGTGGAACAGTGAGAGATTGTAACGAACAATGAAATGTGACATTAATTAAATAGTAAATAACAGTTAAAGAAAAAGAAATAGTGATAACTCAGTCCGGCCAGGGTAATAAAGCAGACCAAAACGACGGCGACGGCCACAACGACCATCTTCGGACCAATAACATCATATTGTCCACCATATTGGCGTTATTTGGAATATTCATCATTATCATTTTATGGAGAATGTATAAGAAATACCACAAAAAGCTAATACAGCGAGAGATGAGAGTAGAGTTTATTAGGAGACTCGGAGCTAGAATTTCTGGAAGGAAGATACCAAAGAATGAAGGAGAAGTGGACATTTAAGTGAATTAGTGAAAAAAGCGGTGACGTTATATTTTTTTTTTATTATTATTATGTGTCTCACTTAATTCAAGTTTAATATTATTATTATTATTGTTCGCAAGTCGCGTTTACCTACTAAACATTAAAAGTATGTATGGATAGTTTAGAAATAATTTACTCTAAGTTGTTAAAACTAAGAATAGAATTAAGAAAGTTAGGACCAGAACGGAGAAAACAGGAAATAGGTTCAAAAAAAATTAGTTTAGCTAATGAATTGTACTATGAGTATAAACAAATAATTAATGACTTAAATTTAAATGAATTGGATGTACCAGATTTTATTATTATAGATAAAATCGAATGTGAATATAAAATAATCATAGATTATTACAGTAGTATTGATTATCGCCTTTCAACATGACTGACAAAAAAGAAAAGTTTGACCTTAGGGAAGTTGCTAGTATTATTCCGGTCTTAGATGGAAAAGAAACTACAATTGAAAAAATGATAGAGGGAATAGAATTGATGAATGACTTGCTTAAAGAAGAAGAAAACAAGAAATTGCTGATTTCTTTCATAATTAAAACTAGACTTGACAAAACCGCAAAATTAAAGATTAAATCGAATTATAATTCCTTACAAATATTAATTGATGATTTAAAAAAATATTTATTACCAAAAAAATCAGCAAATTCTTTGTTAATTCAATTACATAACATTAGCCAAAATAATATGTCTCTTGACGAGTACGGTAATAAAATCGAGGAGTTATTCATGAATTTGACGATAACTCAATCGGAAGGTAATAGCGTAGCCCGTGACGTTCTTCGTCCAATTAATGAAAGCCTCGCGATTAAAAAATTTGCAGATGGATTAAGGAATCGTCGATTAAGCACTGTCATCGCAGCGCGCAACTACACGGAGCTGAAGGAGGCGATACAGGCAGCCAAAGACGAGGAAGTAGCTCAGCCTACCACATCCGTTTTAATGAATATGAGGGGTAAGTTTCCCTTTAGGGGACAACAGTACAACGGGAGCCGGGGAGGCCGTGGTTCTTCTCATCAGCGTGGTTATTACCACAACCCGAACACTGCATGGTACGCAACACCGCACCAGAATAGCAGGTACCAACAAAATAATTACTACAGAGGCAGTAATAACGTATCGCGTGGTCAACGGGGTTTCCAAAATGAGCGTGGGACGCGTGGTTTTCGTGGTCAACAAAGCAACCGAGGTCGCGGCGGACCGCATGTGTACTCATTTGACAAAGAACAGCAAGCGGTAGCCGAGGATGAGCCTGACTATGTAGCCGAGCAGCAGCAGCAACGTGAGTATCATAATGACAGTAATCAGTTTTTTCGTCCATAAATGTTTATTCGCATGTGATGGATTAGAAAATGTACAATTTAAAATCGGAAATCAAACTTATTCATTTTTGCTAGATACTGGAGCAACACTTTCGGTTATACATAAAAATAAATTACCATATAACTGTAAATTAAATAAAGAAGAAACAATAATACAAGGCTTAGGGGGTCGTATTTCGTGTGAAACAACTACTTTGCTTACCATCAGAACGTGTGACGACAATTATTCATTTCAGCAGAAATTCTATATTGTTGACAACATACCATGCCATACGGACGGCGTTATCGGTTTAGACTTTCTGAGAAATCATAGCGCACTTATCAACTTACATTCAAATATACTTACAGTGTATAACAATGGCTTAGAGTGTACCATACCAATTATTAAAAGTAATCAAAGTAATGTTTATTTAACTTTGCCAGCGCGTAGTGAGTCCATACATTTTTTACCCGTTGGGACAAATTATACAAACAATGAATTCGTAGTTTCTTCCAAAGAGTTATCGGAAAACGTATTTTTGGCGGGAAGTATAGTTAAAGTTAATAACGGCCAAATACCTGTAAGAATTTTAAATACACGCGAAAAAGACGTTGTTCTAACATTGTTTAAACCACAAATGACCTCTATTGACAATTACACTATTTGTAATTATAAAAAATCGGAAAAATCGGTAAACAGAGTAAAGTTATTACTAAATATTTTAAAATTAAGTCATTTAAGTGCTACAGAAAGACAAGAAATAGAATCCATATGCGCGAAATACGCTGACACATTTTACTTAGAAGGCGACAAGCTTGGTGTGACTAATGTTATGGAACAACCCATCACCTTGAAACCTTATACTAAACCTGTGTATGCCAAGCCATATAGAATTCCTGAAGCTTTAAAGACTGAAATGGATAAACAAATAAATAAAATGTTAAAAGACGATATTATCGAGAAATCCGTTAGTGATTGGAATAGTCCCGTGTTACTAGTTCCAAAAAAATCTTCAAATGATAGTAAACAATGGAGATTAGTTATCGACTACAGAAAATTAAATAACGTCATTCAGGATGATAAGTTTCCCTTACCGAACATAAATGAAATTATTGATTCACTGTCAGGAGCTATATATTTTAGTCATCTAGATTTACAAAGCTCATTTTATCAAACTAGTCTTGAGCAGGAGAGTAGAAAACTAACAGCTTTTACACCAAGGTTAGGAGAGGATCAGTATCAGCTAAAACGTTTGCCTATGGGACTGAAAATAAGCCCAAGTGCATTCTCTAGAGTCATGTCTGTAGCATTAGCTGGTCTCAAGGACAGAGCATTCATATATTTGGACGACCTCGTAGTTTTTGGTAGAAACCTTGAAAGTCATAACAAAAATCTCATCGATATTTTTGAGAGGCTAAAGAAAGTAAATTTAAGAATAAATCCACATAAATGTGAATTTTTAAAAAGGGAACTTTTGTATTTAGGTCACATAGTATCATCAGAGGGCATATTTCCGGATCCAAATAAAGTTAAAGTAGTGCAAAATTATCCTGTGCCACAAACTGCTGACGAGACACGACGTTTCGTTGCATTTTGTAACTACTATCGAAAATTTATACCTTCATTTGCACAAATAACTTTACCTTTAAACAAACTTTGTAGAAAAAATGTAGAGTTTATATGGACACCCGAGTGTCAACAATCATTCGATTCTTTGAAACAGGCCTTAAGCACACCTCCATTACTCCAATATCCAAATTTCAGTTCAGAAAATGAATTCATTTTACAAACAGATAGTTCGGGCACCGCGATAGGTTCCGTCTTATGTAACAAGGATATGCGCCCAGTCGCGTATACCAGTAGACCATTAAACAAAGCTGAACTAAATTATCCAACGATACAAAAGGAACTTTTAGCCATAGTTTGGAGCATCAAATATTTTCGTCCTTATCTATTTGGAAAAACTTTCACTGTCATGACGGATCATAAACCCTTAATTTATTTGTTCGGAATGAAGGATCCGTCAAGTCGATTATTGAAATTTAGATTGCAGCTCGAAGAATACGATTTCAAAATTGTTTATATAAAAGGTAAAGAGAACGTCGTAGCAGATGCTTTGAGTAGGGTGACCATAACTTCGAATGAACTTAAAGACATAAATAAACAAATAATGGTAATGACTAGAGCTCAAAAGAAAAAGGTAGAAAACTATGTAGAATTTAATGGAAGTCTGGGAAACAGCGATAATATGTCTGCTGACTTACGGTCTGATCAGCCGGCGGTTGCAGAGATATTACGTATACCTCATAACTCTACAGAAATGAAACTTTCATCAGGAGACTACTTAGCTAATATTAAAAATAAAGATAAAATAATAAAAGAATGTTTCGTTTACATAAAAAATAAATCAACGTTGTATGTTAACCTTAACTATAGTCAGCATTTTACGCGAGCCGAATTTGCGGACATGTTAAAGGATTTTTGCGAGCGTTTACAAATAAATGAATTATGTATTATAGTAAACGATGAAAATAAAAATTTTATAAGTAACTTACGCGAAGAAATAAATGAAAGAGAGAGATGGACCGGTCCACGTGTAAATATATTAAATAAAATTATTAGAATAACAGATGATGAAGAAAAAACTATAATTCTAAATGAATATCATCTACTACCTTCTAGCGGACATGCAGGGGTTCGTAGGATGATTAATAATATAAAGAGTAAATATTTCTGGCCTGAGCTAGAATCGGACATTAGAAAATTCATTATGAAATGTAGCAAGTGTCAAACTATGAAATATTCTAGGAACACTCGCGAGCCTATGATTATAACTACTACTGCCAATACAGCATTCGAAAAGGTATTTATGGACATTGTAGGTCCCATCGACAGAGATGAAGAAGGATATTCTTACATTTTAACCCTTCAGTGCGAGCTTACCAAGTATATAGAATCATATCCACTAAAACGAAAGGATTCAGTAAGTGTCGCGAAAGAGTTCGTCAATAATTTTATTTTAAGGTACGGTATCCCGAAGGTTATCGCAACCGACAGAGGCACGGAATTTTTGTCAGCAACCATGGAACAGGTATGTAAATTATTAAAAATAGATAAGATACACTCGACAGCATATCATCATCAATCTATTGGCTCTTTAGAAAACATGCATAAACACTTAGCAGCATTCTTAAGAATTCAGTGCGAGGGATATCCACAGGCTTGGAGCATGTGGTTACCCTTCTGGAATTTTTCTTATAATACTACTGTTCATAGCTCAACATGTTATACTCCATTTGAGTTAGTTTTCGGCAAACAATGTAACATACCGTCACAGCTACAAGGCGGTGTTCAACCTTTATATAATACAGATGATTATGTACAACAGTTACGATATAGAATTCAAACAGCATTAAAAGACGCGAGAGAACGCTTAATCGAAACTAAAATTATAAGAAAATTAGATTATGATAAGAAGTTAAACACTGTTACTTATAAGAAAAATGATAAAATCTTAGTTAGAAATGAAACGGCTAAGAAACTTGATGAATTGTTTAAGGGTCCTTATATAGTTGTAGAAGAAATAGAGCCTAATGTTAAGATAATAAATAATGGGAAATTCGAACTAGTAAATAAGAATAGGACTAAACTTTTTATATCTTAATATAAATTTATTGTTCCATTAATTAACATACATGTAAAACATTGAATACATACCTTTTTTTTTTAATACATTAGATTATAAACTTTTCACGTAACTTAAATAATGTGTGTTATTTTTTTTTCTCTTTTATATTTTCATGTGAAATATTTTAATATTTAATGCATTAAATATGTTAAAATAATATGTTAATTGATACAATTTTCTTTTATTACTTTATATGACATGTTTAAAACAATTAAGTACTTATGTTTTAATTGATGTTTCTTTTAATTGTATTGAAAGCTTATTTCACCATAATACGTATAATTCGACTATGTTATAAGCAAATATAAATAAATGTGTAGCTATTACAAAAAAAAAAAATGTAATTTTTATATATTTTTTTTTAAATTCACCCCGGTGGTGAGGTGGTGATGTCATTGTCATACCATGTACTCAATATATGTAACAGCGTCGTAGTTTATAAGTTCAGTTATAATACAGAGTTCGAACTATGAATACGTTTGATTTTGATCCCTAAACACCGCACACCTCTGCTGCTAACACATTATTTTTACGTCTGTTGACCTCTTACACTCAAGTGAGGTAAGGCATAGTGTATTTTTTAAACTGCTCGACTGGGAAAGTACATCCACCTCACAGAATATCGCAGCCAAATAACAATTCCCTTGAGGGTTGTTGTGTTCGTGCGAGCCAGTGAGGTCACCAGAAAGAAAAGAAGGAGTATTATAGGCTGGCAACGGTACGGCGACCCTTTGGTGTTGCTGATCTCCATGGGCGGTGGTGATTGCTTTCCATCAGGTGACCCAAATGTTAGTTTGCCACCCTCTCATATGAAAAAAAAACCTAAAAAAGCGGGACGTCCCGCCAAAGCCGAAAGGCAACATCGCTCGTAGGATCGACCACTACAGTGGTAGCGGTCGCTTAGTGTGCGGAGGCCATTATGGGTCTGCAAGATACACAATGTCTCCAATGATGTGAATTAATAATACCCACCCAGCTGCTGTATTGTCGCAATGTCCTGTTGTGACTTCACCGGATTAGTCACCGAAAATCTAGTTGGTAGCGGGTTCGAACCGGGCGGCCTTGAGGTAATCATATAAAATTTTATATTTACATATAAATAAAGTATAGAGTTCCTTATTTATTGTGTTTGCTCGCGGAGTCTTCTGTAGATTTCAAGTAGCCTATGTCATTTTCCGGTTATCCAAAAAAATGTCGACTTCTTGCACAGGTGTGATAAGAAATAAATAAATAAATATTCTATTTTTTTAACGCTTGCAACATAAAATATCGCTCGCGCGCCACCTCCCCCGCTGCCAACGCAGCATCTCCTTCTTTTCTGGTGACCTCACTCACTCGCAGGAACACAACAACCCTCAAGGGAATTGCTATTTGGCTGCGGTATTCTGTGAGGTGGAGGTACATTCCCCAGACGGGTAGCTTACAACTACGCTCCCTACCTCTCTTTTCGCCAGAGCCTCGTCTGTCAGTCAGCAGGGTGTACCGCGTGCAGGTGAAGTTGGCTTTGGTTCAAGGATGTTGATGAACCACTTACACCCCAACTTTCTAGTCCCAAACTAAGCAAAGCTTGTACTATGGGGACTAGATAACTGATATTATACTTAAATACATTTTTTTTTGTAATTTTGTCCTTTGTTGTTAAACAATTAACCTGCAAATTTATGTACAAACAATATTATTCAGATTATGATTTATTTTTAATCAATCACGACATACTTTTTTCAATGTAAACGTTTTTAAGGAAGCTATAACTTTGATTTTTTAAGTACTACGTTAACAAAAACGAACAAATATGTACCACACTCATGGATCATATATAACAACACTTAAATTTTTAAACAAAGGAGCGGTTTGCAATAGGTAGGTAGGTATTATTTAATATTCAGAATCAACAAATTAACATGACTAAAATAAATGACAGAAATTATTGTTTTTTGTACCAAGCTTCCTTTTGATACTCTAAGGTTGACTGGAAGAGATCCCTCTAAGGGATAAGTCCGCCTTTGTACTACTTTATTTTGCATTTTATTTTTGTTATTTTATTTTTTATGTACAATAAAGTTATAACAAACAAACAAACAAACAAGCTTTTAGGCTGCTTAATGAAACATGGTCCTCGCAAACCAACTGTAGAACAACGTGATGGAGTGGAGTATATTCTAAAACGTCCTCATCATCATTATCATCTCATTAATGGGTTACTTATCTCGAGCGGCTTCGTGCTTCAAAGGGCACATTAAGCCATCGGTCACGGCTGTTGTCATTAGATGACATCGTTAAGCCAAGTTAAGGTGGAGTATGCTCTAAACCTTTTCGAGACCTCCTAATTGAGTGGAGACCAATATCCCAGCAGTGGGGTGAATAAGGGTTGTCGATGACGTTAAGCCAGAATATTGAAGAAGAAATTTAGAAATATGATTTTTTTTTTTTTTTTTTTTTTTTATACTACATCGGTGGCAGACAAGCATACGGCCCGCCTGATGTGAAGCGGTTACCGTAGCCATATTAACGCTCGCAACATAAAATATAGCTCGCGCGCCGCCACCCCCGCTGCCATCGCAGCATCTCCTTCCTTTCTGGCGACCTCACTCACTCGCAGGAACACAACAGCCCTCAAGGAAACCGTTGTTTGGCTGCGGTATTCTGTGAGGTGGAGGTACACTCCCCAGTCGGGTAGCTTACAATTACGCTCCCTACCTCTCTTTTCGCCAGAGCTTCGTTTGTCAGTTAGCAGGGTGCACCGCGTGCAGGTGAAGTTGGCTTTGGTTCAAAGATGTTGATGAACCACTTACACCCCAACTAATATTATATAGATAAAAAAAAATGTATTATCTATATTGGAACAAACTACCAGGGCATATTAGAGAGAGCTGTACTGTCACTACTTTTAATAAAGAATCTAAAGGGGCACTACCTTTCTCATGACGAGTTTATCACGCGTTTAAATTAGTATTGTTAAAAAGATACTAAAATGTTATGCATAGCTTGCTTGACTACCAGCCATGTAAAATTTCTTTATGCACAGTACGGTTGGCTGGAAGAAATCTTTTGAAGAGATAAGCTCACCTTTGTATACTTGTCTATTCATTAATTTCTGTATTAGTTGTTACGCAATAAAGAATATATAATAGCTTGACAACCCTATGTAGAGTTCGTAAATAACAGGTAAAAGGTATATTGACAAGGTCATTACTCAATATATAAAGCTATATTTCGTATCTGGTTACTTGGACCGGTATTCTGGACCAATACTTACACAATACATTGTCAATTTTGTAACTTAAGCTCTTTGGGTCACGAAATAATTTTGTTTTTAACATTAGACTCTATGACATTTTAAACATACGCCCAAAGTAAGTAGTCGTCCAAAAGTCGAAATTGGACCATAATTAATATAAATTATGACTTTACCAATAATCAAAGGGGCATATATGCGTGTGCGTATCAAATACATGGTAGTGTGTTTAATGTTTTTTTGATTGATTTAATGTATTATTTATGCTTATTTTAAAAAAAATATTAGCATTCTACACTCCTTCTCTATATAAACTTCAGGAGCACGACCCTCTCTCGTCCGTCCTAGACGGAAGGAGGATTTGGCCTACACTCCCCACGCTGGCCAGACGAGTTGGGGAGGCCTGATCGATGTTTTATAATGTATTTCCCTTAGTCGCCTTGTACGACATCCACGGGAAGAGACAGAGTGATTCTATTCTAGTCTGCCGGACCACACAGCCAATATATACGAGTATATATAAACTATAAGTGTGCGAACTTTCATACTCCTTCGTCCGCGCAGTTTTCGTAAAAAGGGGTACAAAGTTTTTGCTTCACGTATTAACTATATATAGATGGTTCATAGGCGAACATCACAACAGCTAAAATTCTCTACAAAGCGCTTATTCAATACATGCAGTTCTTAAAGAAAGGAAACACACAGGAAGGCATTTTATCTACAATAATTGTTTTCAATCATTGTTTTTGAAACGTCCTGCTGCGACAATAAATGGCGCGGGATTGGGTAAATACTGCGCAATTACGGCCTCCAAAGGCTGCGCTAACTGCTTTCCATCAGGCGAGGCGTATGGTTATTCTCCACCTTAGTCACAAGCAGGCGGTAAAGTATAGTGGTTGTTGGTGCTTGGCCGTTTGTTTGTCTGCCACCTGAGATAGTATAAAAAAACACAAATAAACATGTATTTTTATTATCACATTTAATATTACCGGTGACTATACATCCAAATCACCAAGGACCCCTTGCCTACGGCTAATGCTCCCCTGTGCACTGATCTTCCGGTCACATCACAGGATAACGAATCTTTCACTCAGTAAACCAACCAGGCAAGAGGACCTTTACCCTCCCCGCTATCGCGCCCAGTAAAACCAACCGGACACTTAATCGGATTGGTAGCAGGCTTATTCCCCATTCTCATGCAAGGAGACTACTTGGCCACTCTTAAGCCGAGTCATCAGTCCAATCTTCATCAGTTCGAAAGCAAGCCAACGTAATACATTATTGTTATAATGTCGTAAGTCTCATCACCGTTGTGTAAACTACCGCTTGAGATAATTGTGAGAATTATTTACGAAACGTAACATCAATTAAAGTGAGTCAAATCTGTCAGCTCACTGAGTTAGGTATTATGTATAACCCATTAACCACTAGACAGTATGAATACATTGACGAATTTCGAACGGAAGTCCAAGGTTGCTCAGTATCAAAGGAGAAATTTATGCTTACCTATCCTGGCTGCGATGGAATTATTTATTCCAAACCGGCAGGTGGCTACTTCAGGCAGCCGTGGTTTAATCAGTCTTGCAGGGAAGCTAAGAAAGCTACATACGTAGCTTGGACCACGGCTCCCATCAATAAAAATCCCGGTGTTTCTGACTCGAAACGCGAGTTCAATGTTGTCTCGAGGTTCAGTAAGAGAGTAATGGCCAAGGCAAAGTTTAATTTCATCGGCAGCATTGGTGAGCGCCTAGATAAGCTCCCATCTAGAAGCCGTGCTTTTTGGTCGGTCGCTAAGAATGCTGAGGGAATCTTTCCACCACTCCGAAAACCGGATGGTAGTCTGGCCAACATTGCTAAGGAGAAAGTCGATCTGCTGCGGAATCTCTTTACCTCAAACTCGAATTTGAACGACGAGGACTCACATACCATCCTGTGGTGTGATAATTCCATGCCGGATCTCATTTACTTAACTGCTGGACGTGCTTCTTCATTAGACTTCCATAATGACCGATTTTGTACTGATTGTGTCCATTGACCGGCTTTCTGCGATCTTTACGAGATCTTAGGTCCATATAGATGTTGTCGTACGGTGCGTTTTGCGGTACGCGGTAGCCATTTCAGAATCTTTTTGACCCACTTAGTGGTTGGGCTTGTTTCTTACCGTAACCTGAACATTCCGATATGCGCGAATGATGTAAACATTATCTAGAGGTACGAGTATCTCGACGTAAATATTATCTAGAGGTAATTCTTAAACACCCGAATTATTTATTCTCGTTTCATGTACGTATGTCACGTATTCATGCCCCATTTGGATTAAATTATCATTCTTTCATTCCTAAGATTTGTTTTAAATAAGAGGGGGTAAACGGGCATGTGTTTCACCTGGTGGAAAGCAATCGTCACCGCCCATGGAGATCAGCAACGCCAAGGGGTCGCCGCCAAGCAACGCTGATCCATTGCCTGGCGGCCGTTGGCCGTTTTAAAGGAAATTTTGTCTTTGTTCTTGAAGGCTCCCATGTCGTAATTATCCCGTTCAGTGACAATGCACGATTACCTAAATGCCACCATTTTTAGGGTTCCGTAGCCAAATGGCAAACAACGGAACCCTTGTGGATTCGTCTGTCCGTCCGTATGTCACAGCCACTTTTCCGAAACTATAAGAACTTGATAAGTGTATTCCGTGAACCGCAGATTTTCACACCAAAATAGAAAAAAAATCCAATAAATTCTGTGGGTTCCCCATACTTAGAACTGAAAGTAAAAAAAAAATTTTTCTATGTAACTAAACAAAATATAAAAATAATAAAAAAAAAAGTTTCATAAATATAAACCTTATGCATAAACCGTGAACCATTACTTGTCCAACTACTGAGGAGGCACACAAATTGATAATATTTTTGGAAATATTTCTTGTCAATGTTTACTTATCAATAATTTAATTTAAAAGTATTATTAAAACATCGATCAAAGTTACAACGAACTACAAGAACTTTCATATTATGTTACTTGCTGCTACGGAACCCTTCATGGGCGAGTCCCACTCGCTCTTGGCCGCTTTTTACAAACAAGCGATTAATAAATAATTTCTACGATATGGGTATCAAATGAAAGGGCTTGATGAGCGAAACACAGAAGAATAGTTTCTTTTTATTAACAACTAAAAAAATCTTGCTTTATTTATTGACAACTATTAATATTTTTTCATTTGAAAATCGGGTCTATAGCTTTTTAAATTCTTTTATAAATGCAACTTGCAACATGCAACTGCATTGCGAGTGCGTTGGGCTCGGCTCACCTACTGACATAGTTATATCATTATGTCTCTTTCTAACATCCTCGTATAGCTATATCTTCGTCCCACTTGCACACACTTACTTTTTACGGGCACTTTTCTCGCCATAAAAGTTAGACTTGTTTTGAAATGAGCCCTAAGATGTCTTACACCTAGTGATTTACTTTTTAAAACGTAGCTGTTCCTCTTACTAGTTCCGTTCCGTATTTTGTCACAGTTCTTAATATTAAGTTTTTTTTTGTTTCTGGTGATATTATTTTGGTAACCGTTGCATATTTACGACACTTTCAATTACTGAACCACTTTCTAACTTCCCCTGAGCAGAACAAAACCCTAGGGAAGGCTTACGGTATGTCGCTCATCCAATACAAAAATGGCACAACTAAAAACGAAATAACTACTTATAACCTGAGTGCTAAAACATCTCTCTAAAATTAATATGCTAATTCTTACTGATTGTTTTATACTAGATACATCTAGTAAAAAACAATATTTCTAATTATTTTACCTAGTTATATTTTCACTTTTTGCCAACAATAAAGTGCACTGTGTCAAACTGTACCAATACAGTTTACAAAATGTAATTAGGATGGACAATTTATAAATGGAATTTAAATGCAACACAGTAATAGTTACACACTATAAAAAAAAATGTATATTATGATATATTTTTCATTAAAATTTCATACCAATTCGTCGCTCATCCCATGCAGGGATGCAAAATTAATATGTTAATAATTATAAAACTCAAAGCAATGAAAAGTTTTAGTAATAAAACAACTTATAGATTTCACAGTCTATATAAGGAATTTGGTTGGACCATGAATTTGTAGAAAGCACTATTTTCTACAAAACGACCATCTTACTTTCGTTGGAGCTACAATGGGAAGTAAAAGTGAAATCAAAGTAAAAATAAACCAGATGAGATTAAAATCGGCCATGGAGAAGTTATTCTGTTCCGATACCATCACTGTTATTTCGTACCGCGATATGAATGAACCGTTCCGTCGTATCACTTCCCAGACGTCTATGATAAAACACCTAATCATTCGACACTTGAATTTAGAACACTAACGTTCTATTTGGTATGTGGAGGGTATTAGACTTTGAATCTTAACGCTTTTGCGTTAAGGGCTTGTGTAGGTTATGTGAAGTGATAATAATGTTTGTTGTTTTAAAAGGAGAGCGTGCGAATAATTACTATTTTGACAGTTCCATGCGTGCAATTAACTCCTTTGTTTATACAAACGTCTGCCTTTTCTTACTTTCTATATTGTACTTCATCGTCTTAACTTTAAGGTATAAAATTGTGTGAATCATTAAGATGACCATGACTATGAGACTATAAAAGGTTATTTACGGAAGCAATTTTAACGGGAATTGTTTAAAAATACCGGTAAATATTTTTGTTTCACATTAATCAATGATATTTTTTTAAATAATTTTAATGTAAATTTTTATTATTCTCTTCTTTTATTCACGATTATCCGGGTATGTTGTAATACCTAAATCGTATACAATTTAAAAATACCATGTCACGATGTTTAAACACGCGATGAATTCCGAAACTACTTACACGATTTAAATGAAATTTTCCACATTAAATAATAAATAAATATTCCTGGACAAATGACACGTCGCCATCTAGTACCAAACTAAGCAAAGCTTGTATTATGGGTACGATATAACTGACATAATACTTAAATACATTTTTTTTTGTAAATACATACATATAATACACTCAGACCAAGACAAACAGACATGTTCATGGACCCAAATGTTTATCTTGTATGGGGATCGAACCCGCGACCTCTGAGTCAAAGTAGCTATTGCTAGGCTATTCGCCACCGGGCTCGTCTTGACTTTGTGTGTAATTTGGTTCAACTTGTAGGACAGTGTTTAGGGTTCCATACCCAAAGGGTAAAAAGGAACCCTATTACTAAGGTTCCGCTGTCCGTCCGTCCGTCTGTCTGTCACCAGGCTGTATCTCATGAACTGTGATAGTTAGACAGTTGAAATTTTCACAGATTATGTATTTCTATTGCCGCTATAACAACAAATACAAAAAAACAGAATAAAATTAATATTTAAGGGGGCTCCCATACAACAAACGTGATTTTTTTTGCTCGTTTTTGCTCGCAATTGATAACGGCAATAGGTAGACGCTTGAAATACTCACATAATAATAGGTAGGGGAAAAAGTCTTTTCGCATTATAGTATGTATGAACTTGTAATAAAATCTCTTTGGTTATACCATTTGTGTCTGGCAGGTTTTGATATCTTTAAAAAGTTTATATTTTAAAAAAGATAATTCCAAATTCAAATTAGGTAAATGTGTGATTTTCATTTGTTTTTTTTTACTGTCAAGATGAGTGAATCTAATGAAGAAATTCGATTCATTTTAAAATTTTACTACAAAAAAGGTAAAAATGCAACGCAAGCTGCGAATAAAATTTGTGACGTTTATGGACCTAGTGCAGTGTCTGTGAGAGTAGCACAAATTTGGTTTAAGCGTTTTCAATCAGGAAATTTTGATGTGAAAGATGCACGTCGCTCTGGTCGCCCTGTTACGGATAAAATGGATGCCATTTTTGAAAAAGTGGAGCAAGAGCGGCATATCAGTAGTTACGACGTAGCTGAAGAATTAGGAATTGACCACAAAACAGTTTTGGCGCAATTGAAAAAAGCTGGGTACACTAAAAAGCTCGATATTTGGGTGCCTCACAATCTCACTGAAAGAAACCTAATGAACCGTGTACTCATTTGCGATTCTTTACTACGACGTAATGAAAGCGAACAGTTTTTGAAGAAGCTTATAACTGGTGATGAAAAGTGGATCACGTACGACAAGAACGTGCGAAAAAGGTCGCGGTCAAAGGCCGGTCAGGCTTCACAGACTCTGGCAAAACCCGGGTTAACCCGCAACAATGTGATGCTGTGTGTATGGTGGGATTGGAAGGGTATTATTCATTATGAGCTGTTACCGCCAGGCAGGACTATCGATTCTGAACTCTACTGTGAACAATTGATGAGATTAAAGCAAAAAGTTGAGAGAAAGCGGCCGGAATTAATTAACAGAAGGGGTGTGATTTTTCATCATGATAACGCTAGACCTCACACATCTTTAGCCACTCAGCAAAAATTAAGAGAGTTTGACTGGGAGGTGTTAATGCATCCGCCGTATAGTCCTGACCTTGCACCTTCTGATTTCCACCTGTTTCGGTCTCTTCAGGATTCTTTAGGCAATGTCAGGTTACCATCACGAGAAGACTGCCAAAACCACTTGTCGTGGTTTTTTGAACAGAAGTCCCAAAATTTCTATAGTAATGGGATCATGTCTCTACCTACAAGATGGCCAAAAGTTATCGAACAAAATGGCACCTACATACTTTAGTTAAATGTAAATAAACTTTATTAAAAAATGTTTTGAATTTTCATATAAAATACGAAAAGACTTTTTCCCCAACCTAATATTTAGTTTTATATTCACTTTATATATATATAAATAAATATATATAAATAAATAATTAAATAAAAATAAAACAAATATTTAAGGGGTCCCACACAACAAACGTGATTTTTTTTGCCGTTTTTATAGATATTTTTTTTTTTTTTTTTTTTCAAAATATCTTTTTTCCTTGGACTTTATAAAGCACTTAGAAACGTCATACAAATTAAATATAAGAATATGTATAAATCATTACTACTCTAATAATCCGCAGAGCTTAGATTCACTTTCATCACACTATCTTGAATGTGAAAGTGAATTTAAGTGCCAGTTCCGGCGACGGGGCTTCTTGAGAAGAACTGGCAAGAAACTCAAGGCCGACTCTTTTAATTGCCAATAACGTTACATTAAATACAAATACAATCATTAACATAACATAACAAGAGCAATTCATTTCCAAATACTTTTATCATTTATGTAATCCGAGATACAATAGTAAGCCTTTTGACATAGTCTAGTTTTGATATATTTCTTAAATTTACCCATGGATAATTTAAACGCGTCGTTTGGATGTTTATTGTAGAAGCGTATACATTGACCTGGGAACGAGTTAGAGATTTTATGGAGCCTAGTAATATGCATAGCGAGTTTGTTTTTATTTCTTAAATTTAATTGATGGAGATCACTGTTTTTCCTAAAATTTGGTTTGATTTTTATGAACGTAAATAAGATTTTCATAAATATATTGAGAATGTAATGTCATAATATTTATCTCTTTAAATTTATTTCTCAGTGTCTCCCTGGGACTCATCATATAAATAGCACGGATAGCTCGCTTCTGGAGCAAAAAAATTTTTTAATGGTACGGAACCCTTCGTGCGCGAGTCCGACTCGCACTTGGCCGGTTTTTATATATTTCATCCGTCATGGATTAAGAAGGGTTAGGGGGTGAAAGTTTGTATAAAAGTTCACGCGGACGAAGTTACGGGCGACTACATGTATACCTATAGGTACATTACTCAGAGTAAATATAAACTTTTCTCATTCTTATATTGACAAAAACTCTCACGCACGTGCTCAGAAACTGACCTCTTAATGAAGTCAATGGCGTCAGTAGTCGTCATAGAATTGGGTTCCGTACCTCCAAAGGAAAAAAACGGAACCCTTATAGGATCACTTCGTTGTCTGTCCATCCGTCCATCCATCCAAGACCCTTTTCCTCAGGAACGCGAGGAGGTATCAAGTTGAAATTAATATCACATACTCAGGTCTATAATCTCTTGCAGTGAAAAAATCAAGCTTCTAAAGCGACACAATCAAAAGATACGACCATTTATGTTCCATTTTATCGCATATTTTAACGTTCGCAAAAGGAATCAAAACCTATAGGGTACTTCCCGTAGACCTAGAATAGAATCATGAAATTTGGCAAGAAGCAATGTCATATAGCACAAGTAAAGGAATCCGAAAACCGTAAATTTCTAGATATTTCACAAAAAAAATTTTTTTTGGTGAATATTGGTGCATTCTGGACTCGCACTTGACCGGTTTTTTTATTAGTTGATTTGGTTGCTTTACGATATTTATCACCAGATTTTTTTGAAATGTAAATATCGAATTTCCTGTAAATAAAAAAAAAGTACTCTCCTCATTATGGATAACGAGTTATATTAGAAGTGTTGTTATAAGAATTAATACAAACATCTATTGGCTGCAATAACTGCTTACAATCAGGCAGATTGTATGGTTGTTTTTCACTCAGTGGTTTAACAAAAATGTTAAGGAAAGCAAATGGAAGTAACATAGAGGACAGGTAAGAGCTCCTTCAAAGGGAACTGTATTAACAAAGGGTTGTCAATGTGCGGTTGCTAAAAATTATAACTAGTGATCAAATAATGAAACCCATCCAAAGACAAGCTACAAGTTCATGTTGTTTAACATAAAATTACAACTCAGTGGAGTAGAAGAAATAAGCAATAATTTGACCTGCGGCTATTTTTGTAGGGTTATAGACATGATAGTACCGTACCATTAAGCAGTATGATTGTTTGTCGTTAGCTTGGTACAAAAAAAAAATACATTTTGGGGTGTAATTGGTTCAACATCTTTGAACCAAAGCCAACTTCACCTACACGCGGTGCACCCTGCTGACTCCACCTCACAGAATACCGCAGCCAAATAACAATTCCCTTGAGGGTTGTTGTGTTCCTGCGAGTGAGTGAGGTCACCAGAAAGGAAGGAGATGCTGCGTTGGCAGCAGTTGGGGCACACGAGCGATATTTTATGTTGCGAGCGTTAATATGGCTACGGTAACCGCTTCACATCAGGCGGGCCGTATGCTTGTCTGCCACCCAAAGTAGTATAAAAAAAAACCATTGCATTTTAATAATTAACATTTTATTTGTGCCTAATTGACACTATACATCATAGTAATAATTTTGTGGTGAAACATAAAATTACAGCTGTGTTTCCATGGGCTAAGATCATTTCAAATAGACAAAATAAGAGAACGATATTAAAATTAATTTTATCATTTTCCATTAAAAAAAATATTAAGAATACTTTACATGGATTACGTTTTTATTACGTTATAGTTTAATTAAAATTAGATTAACCCCATAAAGTAGAACATTCTGCTAGTAATATTAAGTTTGTGGGGATAGATGTAGGTACAGAAATTTTATACTATGTCACCGGTAAACTGAACTGATTTAGATGAAATTTGGCATACATTACAAGTAGGATATTTTGTGAATTAACGTTATAGGATTATTTTTTACATTAAGTACAATGGTACTGTAATCATGTGGGGTATAGATAGAAGCGAGATTAATATAAAATCTCTTGTGATTAGCTTTAGTCGTATGGCATAATATATTTGTGTGTTATATAACTAATATTTAGTATTTTAGTTTAGTATCGTTCTTTGAACATTTGGCTAAGCTGTAATTATGTTTAGCTCGACATAATCCATATTTCATCGGTCTTGTCGCACCAATTTTAGCTAATAGAAAAACACCTTAAGTGTTATTAAGTATGCGTAACACAGACCGCACGTAGGCTTCCGTGCTCATTGCAGATACTGTGTTAGTAGACCTCACACTGTTGGTTCCGTAGCCTAGTCGCTATAAGCGTGATAAAATGTCACGAGATAGACTTTTACTTGAAATTATTGGCGAGTGCCTCTATGGCTTTTCTTTCCTTATGTAGAAAGGTATACCGGGTGTCCCACGGCCATGCCACATGGATCCCTCCATGTATATTAAATATTGAAGAAAGGATATTTTACTGAAAGAAGACATCATTTTATTTTTAAGAATAAGTAGAACTGCAATTACCCTTTGCATTGACGAGCCCGGTCGAATGGTTAGCAATGGGCACTTTGACTCACTGACAGTATGCTCTAAACCTCCTCAATTGAGGAGAGACCCGTATCCTAGCAGTGGAATGAATAAGTGTTAACGATGTAGAGACAATGAAATCATATTAAGTGAATCGAAGACTGATGGAGGTGGTTAAACCGTTACTCGAAAAATAGTAATGTTTTTTTTTTTTATTATACTACTTAGGGGGTGGCAGACAAGCATACGGCCCGCCTGATGTGAAGCGGTTACCGTAGCCATATTAACGCTTGCTACATAAAATATTGCTCGCGCGCGGCCACCCCTGCTGCCATCGCAGCTTCTCCTTCCTTCCTTTCTTTCTGGTGACCTCACTCACTCGCAGGAACACAACAACCCTCAAGGGAATTGTTATTTGGCTGCGGTATTCTGTGAGGTGGAGGTACATTCCCCAGTCGGGTAGCTTACAATTACGCTCCCTACCTCTCTTTTCGCCAGAGCTTCGTTTGTGAGTCAGCAGGGTGCACCACGTGCAGGTGAAGTTGGCTTTGGTTCAAAGATCTTGATGAACCACTTACACCCCTCAGTACTTATTTCATTTATATAATTACACTTTCATCATCATCAGGTCATTTTAGTCTCCACTACAGGAGCACGACCCTCTCTCGTCCGTCACAGACAGGAGGATTTGGCCTACACTCCCCACGCTGGCCAGACTGGTTGGGGAAGCCTGATGTATTTCCCTTAGTCGCCTTGTACGACATCCACGGGAAGAGACGAAGTGATTCTATTCTAGTCTGCCGGAAACCACACAGCCAATAATTATAATTACACTTTACACACTTTACACCCTCAATATAAGAGTAGAAAAGGCGAACTTAACCCTAATAACATTCTCTACCAGACAAACATCGGGTACAGCAGATACTCGTATACACGAAAATATATTAAAATCATCACAAACTTTAACAAAACAATTCCTTTCAGGGACTCAAAGCACAGCATAGCAATACAACCAGTACATTGACTTCATACTAGCGCCCAAATCGGCGCACGCACACAGCCAAGCGTCATTTACACGACCGCTCAGGCACAGTTGGTGCGCCGCGCACCAAAACTTCCTGAGCGGTCGTGTAAATGACGCTTGTCTGTGTGCGTGCGCCGATTTGGGCGCTACTATGAAGTCAAAGTACTGATTGTATTACTATGCTGTGCTCAAAGGTTGACTGGAAAAGATCTCTTATAAGGATAAGTCCGCCCTTGTACAATGTCTTGTAACCTTGTACACTACAATCTGTGTTATGTAATATTTAATGCAATAAAGATTTAACAAACAAACCAACAAACTTTCACATTTTTAATAACCTATTAGTAGGTTATAGTATTCATGTTGTTATTTATTATGAACGTATCGTCTTCCGTCACAAAGTAAACAATGTGACCATTGACCATATTATGTTATTCCCAACGCGTATTCGGTGACCCAGTGACTGTAACAGTTCCTTGTGACATACTAAAGCGCAGCGTTAATTGATTATAACGGTGTGATTGACCATCGAATTAGCTTTCACAACCAAGTATGGTCGATGAGTATTTGCATTGCGCATGTTATTATTGTCACTAATGAAGGATGACCTAATGTCGTAGTGTAATATATAAGTAGCTGGACGATCTACATATTTTTTTATGTGGTATGTAATATTGACGAGCTCGTCAAATGGTTAGCAATGACCACTTTGACTCCGAGGTCGCGGGTTCGATCCCCTTAGTAGACAAATATTGGTGTGCATGAAAATGTCTTGGCCTGGGTGTTTTCTATGTATTAACAAAAATAATGTCATAATCAGGTCATTTTAGTCTCCACTACAGGAACACGACCCTCTCTCGTCCGTCCCAGACAGAAGGAGGATTTGGCCTACACTCCCCACGCTGGCCAAACGGGTTGGGGAGGCCTGACCGAGGTTTGATAATGTATTTCCCTTAGTCGCCTTGTACGACATCCACGGGAAGAGACGGAGTGATTCTATTCTAGTCAGCCGGAAAACACACGGCCAAAAAAAAAAAAAAAAAATGTATTTAAGTATAATATCAGTTATCTATAAATAATACAAGCTTTGCTTATGCTACGTTTGGGATTAGATGGCCGCGTGTAATTTGACCAGGAATATTTCTTATTATTATTGTCGATAGCTAACATAGGTATTTTGCAAGAGATGGAATTATATAGCAATATTAATTGATATACCGGAGGCGACATGGCTTTTCTCGGTGTTTTTAGAAATTAACGAATTTTTCCAGAATTGAAATGTAGCTAGATTGATTTTTCTACTCCGTAAACCTCTATACAGTAAATTTTATAAAAATCATTAAAATTACAAAAAATGGCGTGGGGCTGTGTCATGGACACGGTTGTGTGTTGTACGTGAATACGTTATATGCACTAAATTATCTCAAAATGGCAGCGCTTCCTCCTCCCCCGCACGTGATGTTCCACAGTAATTACTTAGCGTAATAAATTCTTTGATCCATCATCTATCCAGTGGCGTGATTTAATTTTGGATGGAGATCATAGATTTGTAGCTGTAACACCAAACTGTATCCCCCGATTTTATAATCATTTGTTTTTTTGAATTGCCTCCCTATGGAAGCCATTTTAAAGACATATTCACGTCAAATATCGATCGAATTTTATATTACGAGTAAATATTAGATATTATAGGTTACGGTCACTATATAGTCACAAAACAATGAATTGCTCACAGTATAAGCTACTTCTGTCCTCCGAAGGGCTTTCAGACATTTATAAGACTGGATCAAGAAACGACAACAACACGTACTTCAAGTGACAGGCAGTACCTATTCCATAATAACAGATATAAATCATTGAGTTATCTAATCCGTTTGCTCAAGAGACAACACTTACGAAAGTGCCTACACATTACGCTGTGAGGTAAGGGAGTGTACCCTCTGGGAAAAAACTTGCGTAAAACAATAGTAGTAATTTTACTGTCTGAAAATGTTGCGGAGAGTTCTCACAATTACTTTAGTAGGAACATTTCCTGTTATTTAAATTTGTAATATTTTGGCAATAAAGATTAGTGGACTAGTTTTTTTAATAGTCGTGTTTTGGAGACCCAATTTATAAAATTTACTGTAGATAAATATTTATTTTTTAAAGTACAGTGAATCAATAAATTACAAACACTTGTATATATGCAAGGCGGCTTTATTAATGAGAGCAATATATATTTGGCCGTGTGGTTTCCGGCAGACTAGAATAGAATCACTCCGTCTCTTTCCGTGGATGTCGTACAAGGCGACTAAGGGAAATACATTATAAAACATCGATCAGGCCCTACTCCATTGAAATAGAGTCGCATAACGTATATAATGCAACTCTATTCCATTTGAAATAGAGTCGCTTATTCATTGGTATGAATAAGCATTCTATTCAGTTATTGAATCGCAATCAGGGGGCTGGCCTCCCCAATCCATCTGGCCAGCGTGGGGAGCGTAGGCCAACTTCCCTTCTGTCAGGGACGGACGAGAGAGCGTAGTGCTCCTGTAGTGGACACTAAAATGACCTGATGTTGATGAAAATATATTTATTTTTAGTAGCGGATTATTTCTAAATGCTAAGTAAGCTAATAATTAAATAATTAATTAAATTATTGTCAGACAAATTACACAGCGCCATCTAGACAACTGATAAACATACGTAGGTAAATGCATTTTTCTTTTTTTTGGTAAATACATACTTATGATACATAGAAAACACCCAGACCGAGACAAACAGACATGTTCATGCACACAAATGTTTGTCTTATGTGGGAATGGAACCCACGAGCGTTGGTGTCGAAGCCGCGTCATTGACCGCTACGCCACCGAGCTCGTCAACTTGAAGCTTGTTTACTTTTGTCTTGTACATCGCCGTCGTCCACTCTTATTCATCCCACTGCTGGGATACGGGTCTCCCCTCAATCGAAGGAGTTTAGAGCATACTCCACTACGCTGCTCAACTGCGAGTTGACGGAGGCCAGTGTTTTCAAGCCGCCCAAAGGCCACTGACTTGACCTGACGAACGACGAACGACTGTTATTAAAGGACAACTGACGGAATCGATGGCTTAAGGTGCCCTTCGAAGCACGAAGGAGCTCGATACCCATCCACGGACAGGCTACCGTCGACATTGCTTAACTTGCGATTAGACTGGCACGCGCCACGACGCTATCAAGCTCCTCATCTTGTCCGTCATCTGTCTTGTACATCAAAATGCTCCAATTCTAGAATACGATCGACAATTTCGCAATTCGAGTGCCAACCTAGATGTAGTAGAAAGTCGCACGATACAAGGTTGCGATCGATATTCTAGATCGCCTTATTATGCCAATTAATAATGATGTATTTGGGGTGTAAGTGGTTCATCAACATCTTTGAATCAATGCCAACCTCACCTGCACGTGGTGCACCCAAACGAGGCTCTGGCGAAAAGAGAGATAGGGCAAAGCGTATTTTTTAAGTTGCCCGACTGGGGATGTACCTCTACCTCCCAGATATCGCAGCCAAATAAGTTTGTTGTGTTCCTGTTAGTGAGTGAGTTCACCAGAAAGGAGTTGCTGCATTGGCAGCGGCTGTGGCGGCGCGCGATCTTTCGTGCTCGTGTTGAGGAGGACATGTTAAGCCGTCGGTCCCGGTTTTTGTTATTAGATGACAGTCGTTAAGCCTAAGTCAGTGGCCTTTGGGCGGCTTGAACACACTGAGCGTGCGTGAGCGTGGAGTATGCTCTAAACCTCTTCGATTGAGGGGAGACCAGTGTCCCAGCATTGCGATCAGTAAGGGTTGACAACGACATCTTACATCAGGCGGATCGTTTGTTTGTCTACCACTCGACGTAGTATAAAAAAAAATAGGGGCTAAGCCCGTATGATATGATGCGATATTAGTAAAGGTGAAGATGAAGGAAATTAAACCTTATTAATCGAATTCAATATTATTGTTTCAGATATTAGTAACGATGAATCAATAGAAGCAACTAGAATAAAAAGAGAAGGCGTCCCGGAAAACAGGGGTAAGTCAATTACATACATTGTTCTTTCTTCTGTAAAAATATTTCCGTCTCTCAGCTTGAATGTCTTTTTGAATCTGCTGCCTTCATTCTGAATTCTCTAGATTCTTTCTGTTATGTTAATTTTCCTATTATCGCATAACGTATATAATATGTAAACGTCGAAACTGGTGATATTTCAAAATTAAGCTAATAAAGTTATAACTTGTGTTTTGAGAATCATGATGATATCATGAATGATAATCATGTGATACACATAAAACACCCAGACCAAGACAAACAGACATGTTCATGCACACAAATGTTTGTCTTGTACGGGGATCGAACCCGCAGGCTCGGAGTCAAAGTAGCCTTTGCTAGCCATTCGACCACCGGGCTCGCTATTGTCATTTATACTGCTTATTTTGCTAGTTTTTATCTTTTAGAGTTCCATTAGACATATAAGAATTACATTCTCATAATACTAGATATTTATTACGAAGAAATAAAAAGTTATTTAAGGTGGCCTTAAATAACTTTTTATTTCTTCGTAATAACTTAGTATTGGACTTCGATATAATCTAAATATTTTTAGAAATCTTTGTCTGTAGAAAAGAAAGTCATGCTTCTTCATTTTGTTTCATAATAAGTAATTTATTATAATTTTGCGCTGCACGATTTTTGCAATTACAACATAACTATCACATTTGAATGCTTAAAATGCAATAGATTAGATCATAACAGCAATAAAATTATTCTAGGTAACCGACAACCATTTCATAATCTTTATATTATTATGGAATAGTTTTACATTACGTCCATCAAGGCTTGAGACAATCCGTTTGAAATATCACCACGATTAGACAAATCATTTTGTACAAAAACTAGTGCTAACGAAAGTTGTTCTCATCTATTAGCGTCTTATATATTCTATTCTATTTATTTACATAATTAATTGTATGTTTTTTCTTTCTCTTTCAAATCTAATCCTCGGTCGTGGACAACTCAACCGGACTATTGTATTATACGCACTCCAACGATCACAATCCTATCCACGACATGACATCATGACGGGAACGACTCAGACTTGACAGTTCTTCTTGTAAACGACCAGAAGAAAAACGACTATAACAGCAAAGTCGGGAGGTATCATAGTGTGAAGCCTCTAATCGGCCTCCTCACTTCCACAGCAAGGACTTTCATTCAAGATGGCGTAACAACAGAATTTGCGACGCAAATCCTCGGCACCACTCTAGATAATGGCAGAATATACGCCCAGCTATTAACGAAATCGTCTCTAGTACTTTATAATAAGCCCTCAAACGTAGACGATCCTGTTATTGTACAACCAACTCGTGTTCACTCCGCCTTCGACGGACAATGGAATGTCAAGCAAGATTTAGGCTTCATTGATCCCAATAAGTTCGAACTCAAAAATACTGACTATTTAGCCCCGAGTAGTAAAATGGATATAGTTTATGCCAGCAAACCTGGACAAGATCTTAAATATTGGAGTTCACCTACTTCGCCTGATAATCAGGCAGAAAATCAAATTTTTGATGAACCTGTCGGCCGTAGGGTACAACCTGTCAAAGAAATCCCTCGGTACGTTCAGAATGAAGCCTTAAACTTCCTTGACGGTCCTGTCATCGATAGTGAAAAGAAATTTGAATTTATAATACAACCCTCAATTTTACAAAATGTTAATACATTACATCGTCAGAGTAAAGCTTATGAGCCTGAGCAAATTAAATCCCAACCACTTTCAAAAGCGGAGAAATTAGACGAATCGAATATTGTAAAAGTTAAACCTGATTACGACTTACCGACCTTCACGATTAAAAACGAATTTTCACCAATATTTTATTATATCGATAATGTTGAATCTCGTCAATCACCACAGCTTACAGCTACAAAACTACCCAAAAAATTGTTTGGTCAAAAAAGTGAACCAAGACCCAAAAAAACATTTACGTATGCTGGATTTGCTGATTTCACGACCATTGTCGGTGACACGGTAATTATATTCACTCCTAATACTGATATTAATCGTCCTCAGAATCCTGATGAAGTTAACGTTTTCCCTTCAGCTAGACCTGTAGATAAGTTATCAACTAAAATAACATTCCTTGCTGCTGATATTCCTGTAGCTACGTCAACATTTAAAGCTCATGAAATAAATGACGCAACTAAAATTTCCGTACCAAGCGTTGAACAGTCTAGTTCTGAAAGCCCAGTTTACAGTAATGAAGAACTAAAGAAAGTACAATACGAAGTTGATAACAATACACCTGATTCCATTAATGTACAATATAATAATGGATTTGGACTTAATTTAGATGTAATTCAGCCGTCAGAAGCATCTATTACTACAACAGAAAGCACTCGCTTAACACACGATTTGGAGGTAATTCCAATTCAAGAATTCAGTTCTCAAGCTACTGAACCTTTATCTCCTATTCAACCGTCTGCTACAGTATTTGAGGAGACTACAGAATCTACTGTCACAGAAAGCGACATAAGAGAAATATTTACTAATTCTGAGGAAGAGTCTGAAAATACAGCGGCTGAAGTCACAGAAAAAATGGAAGAAGAGGACGAGGAAGAAGAATCTACAACAGAGAGAGAAGAAGAAATTCTTACTACAACGGACAGCGGCCATAGTGAGGAATCTTATGAAGAAATAGAAGCCACTACCGAAACAAAACATGATACCCACGAAGATGTTTTCTGCACCAATGGTATCGAAACGCAGTCAACTATGACTACAGCTTATAAGACCTTGACATATTTAACAACTTATTTCATTCCATTAGAGAGCACAGAAACTACGACGTCCATTAAATCAGATGTTGTCATAGAAAGTGAAGTTGGATATTTAACTAATGTTGCATGTAAGACTAGTTTCGATATTGAACCAACGTCTGTTTTGTCTATAGACATTGCATCTAGCATTGACAGTAATTTAGAAGCTCCAGACACAGCCTCACAAGAACCTGTAAGTAAACAACCTGTACCGGCAGAAGTTATAACCGAGGAGGCAAAATCAACACCAACTGCCGAAGAAGAACCTCCTACACAAGAAGTACAAGTCGAATCAAGTGAGGATAATACTGAAGCACCTGATGAGGCATCTGAAGAAAAAGAGCCTGCTACGACAACTACAGAACGAGTATCAACAAGTGAGAGTCATATAGAAGTATCCGTAAGCACTGAGCATTCGGACACGGCAACTGAAAAACCTAGTTCTGAAGAAAAAGAAGACGAGACCCATGAAAATGAAATCGATCTTATTTATAAAACCCTATATACAACTTATACTTACTTTACTACATTCTTCGGGGATCAAAGTTCAAGTATTGCTAGTCATAAATCAGTTGTGACTAATATAATTACATCTACAATAGATCTTTCTCAGTTAGACCCATCTTTACTTGGTGCTTTTAATGAAGATGAAATTGCACCAACTAGTGTTGGAATAGGTCGACCGACAAGTATCAATGGTCAACCCGATATAAATAGCATTATTGATCTAGTGCAAAACAAAAATGTACTCGAATCTGTGGAAGTAGCAGATGTTTACGCATCTCAAACTCCTACACCCTCTTTAGGCGATGATATAGCTAGCATCAAACCTGATTCTGTAAAAACTTATTATACCACATACACATTTTTCACAACAATATATGTTGGCGATGACGCAAATGTTTGCAGTAGGAGTGAAGTTTATACTAATTATGTCGGACCACAAGAGTTGATACCTACAAAGAGCAGTTCTTTGATAAATGAAAACACTAGAGCGCCATTCAATTTTGCTAATTGTAAAAAGGTTGAAAAAGATTCGCAACAAAATTCAGACGACAATTCTTCTGTAGAAACAAGTGTCAGCATGGATGAAGGAAATAATAAATCTAATGAAAGTCTTAACGAGACTACACCACATCCAAGTCCTATAGAGGTTGACATGTTATTTAGTGTTGAATCGAATCCTTTAGAATCTGAAAATTCATATGTGACTGATGTTAAATCATCCTTTTCTAAAGGAGAAGCAAAATATTTAGATAGCAATAATATTTTAGAAGACCAAATAAGCTCTGAAAGTAACATAGATGAAATAATGCCATCTCCAACACTTTTGTTACAGACAAGTTACACTACATTCACTTACTTCACTACTATGTATATTGGCAAAGACTCCAGCAATATAAAGAGTCGATTAGAAACTATCACAAATGTAGTAACTGAAACTATAATGCCAAAGAAAGAAACACAATCAGAAGAAGAAAATTTGCCTATCACTTATTATACCACATTTACATATTGGACTACACTTTACAAAGATAAGTCTACAACTATTACGAGTCGCGAAGAAATAGTCTCGAACGTCGTCACTCCTCCTGTTCAAACATTGGCAACTATTAGTCCTATTGATACCACTCCTATTGAGGTTGAAAGTGTTTTACCGCCAAAAGATCTGGAGGTAGAAATTAAACCATCACTAGTCGATGATGGTTTGGAACAAGATGATGGTAAAGCTACATTTTATACTACGTATACGTATTTTACTACTTTCTACAGTGGAAATACGTCAAACATAAAGAGCAGTCTAGAGACCGTTACTAACATTGTTGATAATACTAAAGCTATAGAAGATAATCAATTAGGGCGTAAAGTACCATCAGGCTCAGTGGACAAAAATCTTATTCAAGACAATGGAGATAAGCCGCATATATCACCCACTGTTGTTAAGGAAGAAATTAAACCAACTAAATTACCAGACGTTGCTGCAGCTGCACCTACTGTGCTACTTGGAACGTACATAGATAATTTATTCGCGGAAGTCAAGCCAGCAGATAGTAGTTCACCTGCTCCACCTCCTGAGAAAAAAATATTATTTTCGCAAGTTGCTGTGATTTCAGGAGACTCGACTATTGTCACTAGTGATAATAAAACGCTAAATACTGAGACTACAACTGGTTCTACAACAACAACAATAAGCAGCACCGAGGGCGCAATTATTAATGCTACACCGGAAGTAATTGAAAGTTCTGTTGGAGAACCAGAAACAAATACTGAACCCAACGATGAGTCAGAAGAAGATGATGAATCAGACGGCAGAAAAAAGAGTCGTCTAACATTTACACCTAAGAAACCTACATTCACTCCTGTAATTAGACCATTTTCATCAAGAAACAGACCTACTTTCAGTCCAAAGCGTGTTCCATTATTAAGCAGTGCTACTACTATAACTAGATTAGATTTCACCCCAACTATAACTGCTACACCCACTCTGAAATCAGTTAGAACTTCAGGCTATGGCGCGAACAGAAAACAATCCGCGTTCCCTGGTTCATCCAGTTCTGGAAGACGATTTTCAGGGCGAACGAGTGCATCTGGTTTGTCTTCAAATATACCTTCAGCATCAAGAGCAGGTACTTTCCCCAGAGGTAGCATACAACCTACATCAAGAAGAACTGGTTTCAGATCTAGTAGTCAGAATAGAAATAACAACTTAGATTACGCTAGTAGGTCCGCTGTACCCAAAATCCGGCCTACTGCTTCATCTAGGTTAAGAAATAACAGACAATCAGCGTCAGTCTCATTTCCTCCAGCGGAACAAAATGAAGCTGAGACATTCGCGACTCAACAAGAAGAAAGTGCAACTGAGCCTTTAGAAGAAGCTACTGAAACTCCGGTTAGAACAACTAATAATCCTTTATTAAGATTTAGGAGACCTCCAATTGCTAGACAACCAGGTACTGCTATTACGCCACGATCAACGACACCTTCAACAAGAAGAGCAGTTACGCCTCGAGGGCGAGTCACCACAACAACAACTAGAAGAACTACAACGAGATCAACACCAAATCCTCTTTTATCTCTCAGACGGCAAAGACCTAATTCACTGTTCCCTAGAAGAAATCTATTCCAAAGACCAGAACCTGAACCTGAAGAAGAAATAAAGGAGGATGAACAAAAAGTAGAAGAGAGCGAAGAATTACTAGAAGAAGAAGAAGAACTGGAAGTCGATAATGACTATGATTCATCTGATAGGAAAGAACAACAAGTAGCTACGCCATCAACTCCGGCACCGAAGAAAAATAATAATATAGTACAAATTAGACCATTCCCCTTTAGAAGAAGAGTAAGGCGTCAGGTGGACTATGGTAACCGAAAATATTCTAATTTCCGAAGGCCTGGCGTAAAATCTCCGTCTACACGTAGAGCAGACCCTGAAACTGATACTGAGCCTCCTGCACCATCTACTCCAAAACAAAGAAGTACTAATAGATATAGCGCACGTGCATCTAGTAATTCAAGATCTACAACTGTATCAGCTCCAAAATCATCTGCCAGACAACCATTCATTATTCGTGGAGAAAGTCGATCAACCACGACAGCTGCGCCAGCTTATAGAAGAAGTAAATCAAGACCGTCATCTCGATCGACTACTATTTCATCAAGACCTAAGGCGCCCAGACTTAGTAATGGGAGAACACAGACAGAAAGATCACGTTCGACATCTTCACGTACAACAAGTAGGAACTCACGAACTCGTACAACAACGAGTAGAGCCAATAGTCGGCAAAGAAGCTCATTTGAAAATACCAGTGGGGAAAGGTACCTTCACAATCATCCACTAAATTATGGCAAAATAACCGTCACTCATCAAATACCTACTGAAGTCACTATCCCTGTAGTAAATGGTAAGATAACAGAGTACAAAAATGTTCTATCAGCGACACCAAGAGTTGAAACATTGTTAAGAAATCAAGTTACTACTTCAGCGGGTCCATTAGGTAACCCGCAATTAGTTCTTGCTCAAGAATCTACAGAGTTAGCTGAAAATGGTGCTACAAGGATAATAAAATATATAATACATGAAACTCCAACTACAACTGTCCTATTTACTCCTACAACTATAAGAGGCCGCCGAACATCTTACTCTCATATTCTTCCAAGTACAGTTTACAATGTCGAGGCTGTTACTCAAACTTTGGCTCCTGAAATAAACTCAAATGTACCACTAGCCAATTTGTTATTATCTCAACTTCTTCTTGGTAACCAACAACCTGCTATCAATCCTCTCCTAGCATTGCAGGGACAGGCCTTGTTACCGCAGCAAGCTCAAACTCCTGTTACTGAATTTAAAACTAGAACTACAACTTATGTGACTACAGTTACTGATGCTAGAGAAACAGTTTTGCCTATTACATTCCGTGGCAAAGCCATTTTAACAACTATAGTTGATCCTACAACAAGTGTTGTAACTGCTACTGAATTTGTAACTGATACAATCGTCACAACGCCAACTGTTTTAGGGCAAGCTTCTCAATTCAACTCCTTATTACTTCCACTTTTACTACAACAACAACAACAACAACAACAACAACAACAACAGCAGCAGCAGCCTCAACCTATATCTCTTTCTACTCCCAATCCTTTATTAGGCTTAGGTCAACCTGATTTGCTACAAAATAATAATTTACTGCAAAATAATCTCAACAATGACATTTTCAGTAACAGCCCAAAACCAAATATCCTATCTGACTTTAACAGTAACGAGGGTTTCCCTGAAGAGGTTCCAATAGATAATGAAGAGGACGCCCTTCCGCCACCACCTCCTAAACGTAGGAGAACGAAACCAACCACTCCTAAGCCTTCACCACCGAAATTTACTAGCGTAGTAACACTATATGTGTCTGGTAGATATCCTGGCGAATTTAGCACAGTGCTATCAACTATTGTGTCAGATGACACACAGACAGTGAGAAAACGGGAAGCGATTTATTACGAAGACGTTAAGGTCCTGCCATCATTATTGCCATCAGTTGAAGAACTTATAAGTTCACAAACTGGTTTAGAAAATTTAATAATACCCGATACCGAGAAATATTCAGACAGATCGATGGAGAGTCAAATAGAAACGCAGAGTTTAGAAAGTTTCGTAGGCGAAATAAGTAAACATATCAGGTATGACGCTTCACCGACTTACGTCGTGGAGTTAGCAAGTCCTTCAGCTCTTAGTGATAGTATACAAAGAAATTCACTTGATGAGGTATCGTGAGACGATAAGCAAACGGTTAGGTGTATAAAGTAATGGTAGACTTATTTATTACTTTTGTATCATAGTAAGTTAACTATGAATAGTGCCTTATAGATGTAATTATAGTTTTTAAGAACCAAATACTCTTTTGTACTTGACTAGTTAAGTATTAACCTTTCTATAAGATCACCAAAAATGTTTCTCCTATGTTACCAGATCTAAATGTGTTGGGTACTGATTTCTAGGTAACTTGTACTCACACTAAAGGTGGTCCCATACATATGCTCCCCCTCTTTGCTAAAGAGTTTCTGAATCTTTTGCATTATGGCTCAGAATAGTCCAAATTCGCTTTGAATTTGCACAATTGCGCATATGTGTGGGACCAGAATAAAGTAAGTGTAGATTATGAATATAATGTACCTTTCGTAATACTCGTACTTCCTTCGCTTGTGACTGTAAATTGCAAATACGACTTAAAATGTTAAAACAATAAATAAAATTGAAATTATATTGTCTTAGTTATTTGTTCATGACATCTTTACATATTAAATTAATTTTCAAGGCGATACAAATAAATCAAAACTTTTAAAAGCTAATAATAGCACATTTTAATTGTAGATCTTGCACATATTACGATTAAGATAATGAAATTATGTTAGATTGATAACATTTAATGTAATAAATGTACACTATTTCAATATTTGTTTAAAAATATAATATATACTAGAACTACCTAATATTATAACGTACTTACTGGTATATAAAGGTGACAAGCAAAAAATATTTTTCATGTTAACCTAGGGATCGCCTATATGTGCAAAAGGTCACAATTATTTACACAATAATCAATCTATATCAACCCCTAGAGTTTTTTTTTATATAAGAAGGGGGCAAACGAGCATGTGGATCACCTAGTGGAAAGCAATCACCACCGCCCATAGAGATCAACACCAAGGGGTCGACGTTTTTTAGCAAAAACCATAATTTATTAACGATATATGACATTATTAATTAGTTTACTATAAAGTTAACTAATTAATATGTCAAGTTTAGTGATCACTAAACTTAAAAATTTACAAATTAAATATTTACATAGAGTTCTCTATGTAAATATTTAATCTGTAAATTTTTATCTCTATGTATAAAAGTAAGAAAATAAACAAAACAAAAATATAATTATAAGTAAAAAAAAACCCAAATCGTTGCCCGTCAGTAGCGTACCAAGAATGCTGGCAGCATTACCTCGCTGAATAGCAATGATAATCCTCTGAGCAAGGTAATGGCCAGCTCTGGTCGCATGAAGCCTCGACTAACCTCCCGCATATCTCTTTGAGATGATGGACCCCACGGTCCTAACGTCTAATTAATCAGTCGAATTCGAGGCATGAACTTTATATTTAAAAATATCGAAGAAATATTTACACTGCCACTGTTTTTAACACATACTCATAAGTAGAGGTACCTAAATATGACATAGGCATCCTAAGAAAACATTTTTGATATGACACTACTTGGATATACACTAACGAAAGCCAGTTAATGTTAACTGGTTTATGATATGACTTGAGCTGACTGAAACTTGACCGGAGACTGATGACAAGACGATGGAAACCTGGAGACTCCCGAAGCTCCTTAGTGGACGGTTCCAACCTTCTTCCAACCACCTGACGGTGAGTTTACCTTTATTATTTGTAGTGTTAATAATTGTATATTCTTGAATTTTGATTGTACATTGAAGGCCGCTAATGCTGACTGGATAACACCCGGCAGGCGAAAAGATGGAACGGTACCTTCGCACAATTCCATTGCGTAAAATAGTAGTGTTGTTTCATTGTAAGAGCTTAAACACACTAGGCGACTACGATCGTGATTATGATTCGTAGTGACCAACCAGTTAAATTATGTTATAGTGCAACTAGCGCCCCGGCTTCGCACGGGTGTAATCTAGATACTTCTCTAATAAAACATTAACATATTTAAATACATGCATATTATAATACAAGCACTGTATTATAATATGCATGTATTTAAATATGTTAATAATTTTACCAAAAAAATAACCTACTTCAAACATTACTCTACATTTATGTATGTAGATACAGGCTGATGATGATGATAATGAAAAAATATGGGACCAATCTAAAAGTATACTATTTCAAATAAAAAAAGTTTTTTTTTCAAATCGTTTTATAAATCACGGAGTAATTAAGTAATAATCATTAAAAAATACAGCCGAATTGAGAACCTCCTCCTTTTTTGGAGTCGGTTAAAAAGACCTTTGCATCAATTTCAAGCTTGAAGTCTGACCTTTGCGTCAGTTTGAGTTTAAAAGATCTACAAGCTTTTTTGTACTTCTTGTTTGTACAAGAAGTACAAACAGCGGCTTGTTTTAGTGTAGAGATGTTGTAGAGTAGAGATACCACTAAATGCGCGACTGCGAATAGTAATATAAACGGTTGGTCGCAGCGACTATATTTGCAATCGTGCTCGCCCAATGCGTTTAAGCTCTTATGATCAACTAAAACTTGACATTTTGTCTCTTCTACAGATCTTATGCAGCATGCCATATGAGCTAAAATTAAACTGAAGTGTCTGGCAGTAACAGACCCAGGGTCCCTACCGCCGAAGCTGAAGCCGATTACCATCAATTATTCTTATTTTATTACTATTATTGATTCGAAAAATAAGTCTTAAGTTTTAGTTATTGATAAACATCTTCAGTTTAGTCGGTAGAGCTCTAAGGTTTCTACCAGCTAAGCTATACACAAGTTATTATTATTTAAATAGTTGTCTTGGCCATCTTGCCAGATAAATATTTTTTGAAAAATGGAAAAATTCGCCTGCCCCCCCTAGGTGGGATTTGAACCCACGACCTCTCGATGACCGGTCGAGTGCTCTTCCAACTGAGCTACCAGGAAGGTTTGTGTTGCTGACGAATTTTTGCATCTTATATTTCTATACTGTGTGAGTAACAGTATACAGTATACACAAGTTATCGTACTTGTATTTAAGCTGAAGTTAGATTTTCGCAATCAAATAATATAATGGTAGTCGGCTTCAGCTACGGTAGAGCCCCTAGTCTGTTTATGAGGCAAGAAATTAAACAATTAAAATTTGAGAATATACACAGTAGATGTATATAGTTTATAAATATAAATAGTTAACTAACTTTTGATGTAGTTGTTTTATTGTAATATTAACAATATGTAGTAATAAATAGAGCAACTAAAATTATACAACTGGGTGATATTGTTATTCCTATTAAACTTTAAATAGCTTTAACTTAAACGTAACCAAATGTCGGTTGGATCTATTCTGGATAACAGGGGCCAATTTGCGAGAAAAGTCGACATAAACATACCAAACCTTTCTACTTCAGTCGCCCATTTAGTTATTTTAGTGGTTTCTGTTATTATTTTCCATTAAAAATATTTGTATAGAATAACTTATTTGTAGATTTAGCAACTACAGAAATTACATTATAAGTTCTTTTACTTTTTTTTCTATACATCTAAGGTGGAAACTAGCATACGGGTTGCCTGATTTTAAGTAGTCATCGCAGCCTATGGACGCTTGCTATACCAGAGGTATATTACGCGTTGCTAACCCTGTAAAAACCTCTTCACGCCTTTCTTGAAGATGCTGTAGTCTTTGGAGAACCTTGGCAGATATTTAGTTCCACAATCTGAGAGTCTATGGAAGAAAATCTCATCGGAACCGCCGGATTCTGTGCGACTTTCACATGTAATGCTCAGGTGACATGAGAATTGAGATCTGTTGTTGTTTTCCCAGAAGACTACAGCTTGTAGAGTGTGCCAGAGTACCACAACTTAGCTATTCGACGGCACTTACCACATCCTTTAAATACTTTGTTCGCGGTGCTGATCTATGCTGAGAAGTAACGTACACTTCTAAATTTTAACTTGAACTTATAAGTACAATTTGTCTTGAAATAAGATGTCAAGGCTTACAATCTTACTTGACTGTAGTTTGTGATATCGTAACTTTGATGTAATTTCTGTCTTGATTGGTGTAATTAGGCTCATTATGTGAATGTTTCAGTGAAACTTGCGTAAATAATGATTTGTGACTATGGAAGATGTTAAATTTACGATTTTGTGAACAGAGATTTAAGCTTAAATATAAAAAACAAAATACATTATCAGCAGTTGATGAATCAACAGTTGTCATTATATTTTGTCGTTGATTCTATGCTAATAGTAAAGAATGAAGTGGAGGAAATAGGAGAGGCATAACAAACACAGTAAAGAAAGAGAATGTATGAAAGCACATTTAATTCACTTGGAGTAAATCATTGGCTCTGTTTCAGTCCGCCTCATTATGACATCGTGGGCCATAAATCAATTCAATTCTAATCAAACTTTTTGGCGCGAATTTGGTGCGTGGTTGTGCTTCTAAACAAATTTACATAATTTAATGTAGGTATAATGATACTGATTCATAATTGAGATAGTGTATTATGATGTAAGTAATCATTTGAGTGCACAAAATTAGTAGAATCTTTGATTAAAAGTCTGTCGAGTTATTCCAAGAAGTAAAATTGCACTATTGGTTTTACTGTTGACTTATTACAAGTAATGGAGGATCAAGAAGATTCCTGATGATATTTTTCGGCATGTCCCTGAAGCCGGGAATAAGATAAAGAAATAAAACAGTCGGGTCCAAAGGACATTAATTCCAGAGCCGTAAAACCATTTGACAAATAAAGTCAACTCTAATTGCACCAATCATTTTATGCTACTTTTACTTTACTAACAATTTTTAGCACTAATATTGCACTGAATGTTACAGATGACCACTATGGCTGTAAATGGTAATTGCTTCTACGTTATTTACTACAAAAAATATTGTTTTCTCTTTGGTACAGTTAAGAGCACATCGAAGTGTCCTCATTGTCATTCCTATTCAACAAGAAAATAAGATCTGATTTAAAATTAACTGCAGGTGTAAAACTTGATGCGCTCTTGGCTGTACCTAGTATTGTGAAACAAAAGAAACTGAATATATTGGAATTAGTTGTACAGTATAATAATAATAATAGCAATTTTGAATAAATATTATGTTTTAAAATACTAGTGTCTAAAAGTACACTATTTGTTGGAAATTTATTTTGAATTAAAATTTTATTGAAAATATTGGTTTACTGATAAATAACATTTATGGATAAATTGAAATCCATATAAAGGGGTATTATTTAATATATTTATTTGATACGTAAAACATGCAAGTCCCACCTAATTTTATAAATGCGTATATTTTGTTTATCATTCACACATAAACCGCTGAATCGACTTTGTTGAAATATTGAAACGTAAAAACGAATATTTTATAACTTCAATGTATTTTAAACGAAATGTAAATATTATAAATAAAATACATTTTAATAAAACAAACTTTGACAGCAATTTATTACGAATTCCAGCATTCAACACATATGGAATCGTTTACGATAATTCGCCATGGAGACCAGGAAGAGATATGGATTTAGTAGATCGTCCAGTGGTAGAGGAGGATGATCGAAAACTGAAAAATTTAGCAACAAGGATCATGTCGAATGGAGTGGAAGTGTTAGTAAAAGACAAAAGCGCTGATGGGAAACAAGATCAGGTCAGATTTTTGCAATGTAATATGCTATCGGAAAACAATCAAGTACAAATGTAACATCTCAATATTTGCGTTAAAAATCTTTTAACTTTCACAATGTTTTCACTATTAGAATTGTTGAATAATCTGCTAATGATACAATTTATACTTTCAACTATGCACATCTATTACGCTTAGATAATATGTAGTAAACTTATTATGCATTCATTCTTCAACATTTCTCAATTTTTTCTCAGCGCAAACTTAAGTTCATGCACGTAACTTCATTGAAACCGACGCATCATCATATCAGCTCATCGTTACCACCAAAATCATTGCTATCATCAGCAGTAGCCACTGTTGTCAATCATCAGCAGATGAGCGCTATGTTTCCTCTGCATCAACTCATGCAACACAACTACATCATCAAGACTTGCATGACTACTTACACATATCTGACTACTGTTGTCCAGAATAAAAGAAGTGCTATATCAACCTTCGAGACAATAGTTTCAGTAGTAACTACTGAGTCTTTGACAAATTTGTACGCAACAGATTTAATGGCAGAAATAAAGCCGACAAAAGTAAGATTTGGGACCCCGGTGAACCAAAACTTAACCTGGTTTCAATTGAACGTCTATGATTCCTTTTTGAATAATTATCAATGAAACTTAAAAAGCTGAAATCCTATTTACAACATGTCATTCCTAGTCTTGCTGTACATTTGCTTCAATACATTCCTCGTTCTAAACTTGTGTAAAATAAATTTAGTCCCTAACATATTCGTTACTATTTGTTGAATAAAAAAATCATGGTTTAAATTACTTATATTGATTTATTATTGTTATATTTTCAGACAAAGTATATGGAAGTAAAGACTATTCAACCATCTACTCCAAGTAATATGTTTATAAGCAATTTTCCGAAGATTGATAAAAGGATTGACAATCAAGATGTTGATAGTTTTGACATGATCCAGCCATCAGAAGTAGGGCATGTTCCTTGTACGACGTCTTGTTCTTGTTCACACACTAAGACGGAAGGATTAAAAACTAGATATACGCATATTGATCCTTCAATGCCGTCAAAATATGGAATAAAAACATCTAAATACGGTACTACGAAAATAGACTTGAGGCCAACAAATAAAGAATCACTTGATAAAAAAACTCAGTATGGACCTTATGAATTTGAAACAAGTTTACACCTGGCGCCGACGGACAGAATAGTTGAAAAATATACAGAGGTCATTAATGATTATTCTGATGAAAAAGAGCCAGGATCGGTTGAAGAAAGTGAACTATTAACTAACGAGGAAGCACCTACTACAATGAAAACGAATAAAATATCCAATACTAAGATTCCAGAAAAAACAAAGCCTGATAAATTGCCAAAACCTAACAAAAATAAGTTTGTAGTAGCTGATTTATTGAAACTAGGATCATTAGGAATAAAAGGATTATCGCAGTTAGCCCCTGTAATTGAAAAGATGACTGGTGGTTTTATAAAACGTCAAGAAGTTAATAAGACTACGACAACTACTGTGAAGCCCGCAGTAAATTTAATTCCTTACAATATGAACAAAAGAGTTGACGCCGATTTAGATTTCAAACAAGGAAACTTTCCAATTTATATTCCGGTAGATGAATTAGAAACATCTGAATCACAAATTGTATTCACAAATGCTACATTACATCAGAATTTAGCATGGGCAGCAGAACATAAGCAACCCAAAGCACATATCGTTTTGCCGAAGGTTGTGCATGAAAGCCCACTTGTTAATGGAGGTATTCCTATAAGCCCTGGTGAGATAATCACAGCTAATTCAGATGTAATAGTCGGTAAACCAGCTGTGGGCGGACCATTGACCTTGGCGGCTAGTGGCATTAAGTTGCATAATCCTGTAAACCCACCTGCAATAGACAGTTTTGTCGCAGGTAATGAACAGTACTTAGTTGAAGAAAGGCCAATGAGTGATCAACCATTACTAGGAACTAAAGTAGATGACTCGTTTGATTTGAGACCACCAGATTTACCGAAGCCTAAACCCAAACCGAACAGAAATTTACCCAGGCCTTCTTCTACTCCATATAAACATCAAAATTTATTAGGACAAAATAAGTTACCCCAACGAGTAACTTCGACACAATTTTTTTCTGATAATCTTATGAAAACTGAACATATAAAAACAACTAATACTGTATTAGGAAATCATGGTAGACCTGCTTTTCTAGACTACATTCCTTCACTGGCAAAACCAGCCAATAACGTCCCACTTAAACAACATGTCGATTTTTCGTCACTTCATGATGGAAATAGAGATCAAGAAATAGTTGATAATAGTCCAAGTTCTTCTGAAATTATCAATACTCAAGTACGGACTGATGGCGAATACGCAATATCTAGTAACGTGGAGTCAAGCAAACCATTTTTAGTAGACATTCAACCATCTAGAGTTGCTAATGTGTTAATACCCCATGGCAGCTCCACGGCTTTAGTTTTCGCCGGATCTTCAGAGCCTCATAAAACAGGGGACTATGTTGATGATCCACTACCTTACCCTGAGCCAGGTTATTTTGGTAGTTTCAGCATAGATGCACCGCAAATGACTAATGTTCACAATGTTCCTCCCAATAATAATAAAAAAATGTTAAGTAATTCCAATATTAATCCAACATTAGAAACATACAAACCCAATTTATCGCCTCTCAAAGAACAACCATTTAGAAATGATCTTAAATCGAAATGGAAAGATGTAAAACGTCCAGCTGATTTTAATAAAATTCCACCACCTACAAGCAATCAAGAAACTCATGTACATTTTGGCCCACAAATAACTTCTTATAACCCCGATATTTATAATCCAAATAACGGGGAATTTGAAAAGTATAAGCATGTACGAGGAAATAAATATATGGATGGGAAAGAAGTGATCGACAAAGAGTACGAGAACTATTTGGCTGTACCTCCACCACCTCCGAAAATGGTATTTAATGAAGAGGCACAGTATGAGAAAAATAAGCCATATAATCAACGACCGATAGTTCACACAAAACCAGTACAGGATATGAAAGTATTCTTGAACATTCAACATCCAGTACCGACTGCAACTGTTTCAGAACAACAACCTCCAAAAGTAACATCGGAGATTTATTTTGCAGCTCAAGTACCCAACAGTAAACCAACACCAACGTATACAATACGAATACCACCATCACCTCCATTATACGGAAATCCATATGTAAATAAACCAACGGCAAATAATGCTCAAAATTCAAATCTCGGACAAATTCACAACTCATTTGCTGTTGTTACGTCGCCAAATGTAAGGAATAATTCAATTTCGTCAAATGACGTTCGAAATACGGACAATACTTATACTGTTACATTAAACACAGCTACAAACGTCGGAAATAATGTCGGCGAAGGACAAGTAGTAGGATCAAGCATACCTGTTGCTGTTGATTCTTCAAATAATGAGCAACTCAATACTAATATACCAATTGGTACAAATGTTGCCATTACCGTGCATGACGGCCCGTCAACATTCGAAAGTTACATTTTGCAAGAAGATCCAAAACCAACCATAGTATATGATAATCGTCCTCATAATATAGATATTTCTGTAGGAGATAACAGATGGAATAAGAGTACAACTGATGGTAAAAATGAACAAAAAATACAGGTTGTACCATCAAAGAGTTTTTATCAAAATAAAAATTACAATAAAAAGCCATTGGAGCAATATGATGTAAGCCCTTCAATTGCGCCGTCTGTTAATAGTCACGCGAACTTCCCAATGATAAACGAATATTCAACTCCATCTAATATTTATAACAGTGTGAAACCTGTAACTGAATATCAAGAAGATAATAAAACACCTGATCAAAAACGTCCTGCTAAACTTATACCTAATATTCCAACAAATTCTCATGGCTGGTACTCCAGTGTTCTTAATGATGAAAATAACTTCAACAACATCAAAGTAGAAGTTACTACTAGAAAGATAATACCATTATCAAATGAGTACAACTCTGGCAATCTTCCAGAATTTGGTCAAAAGATTACGAGCGTAGGCAAACCTCCATCTGGCTTTTGGGCACAGAATACAAATCAACAAATTTTAGCAAACTTTAATATTGGTAAACCATTTACCAAACCCAGCTCTGAAAAACCTTACTCTAAACCTCCAACATTGACGACAAAGCCTTATAGTAACCCGAATTACATACCAGCTAACTTCGATACTATGAGGCAACCAGCTTATGATATACCAATTAGAGATAATAGTGATGAAACAACAACAGCAAGAGTTACAGTATCTACTACTGCCACCACAGAAAAACTCAAACCCGTTTATGAAAATTCGGAAGAAATTTATGATGGTGAAGGAGAATCAGAGAATTATGGCGAAGATGATGGCGAAATTAGTTCTGAATCAGTGAAAATTCCAGTTGTAAGCTCATCACAAGAATCCGGCGATGCTCATAAGTCTACTACAGGAATAACTCTTCTTCAAGATGAAGTATTTGACCCTCCTAAGCATGAATCGAATAAAAATGTTCAATTGGCGGACTTTAACCCTGGAACTCAAACTGAAAAGCCTTTTAGAAATAATACAAATACAATTGGCTTCCAGTCTAATACAATCAAACCTATAATCGAAAATGATCATTTTTTGAAACCTCGTCCATTTACAGTTAATTCTATGACAACTTTAGACCATCAATTACAACAGCCACATTGGCAAATTAACCAGCTCATGGAAAATGTGACAAATATATCATATGAAGATAATCTCGATCTGAATCTCGGGGAGGAAATTAATGCCCCGACAGTGTCTACTCGCAGACCGCCATCATCTACTCAACGAAATCCGTATCGTCATACACAGCCTGACATTAAGTACAAAAAACCACTTCGACCCATATATACACGTAAAAATAACACTCAAGTATTGAATGAGAGCAATATTATAACATCTACTGTTCATATAAAAGACAAGAAGCCATTGGTTGTTGAAAAAGTTTCTGGGAAAACAACTTTGCCAACGTTCACCGTACCAAATACCTTGGAACTAAATAGAACATCAAGTGAAATTATTGACCTGTCACCACCTCCACCAACGTTGGACTATAACTTTAGACCCTCGACAAATGATGAAATGATTATGGGAATGAGTCCTCCTCCTCCCAGAACACCACCAGCTATAAGACTGCCTTCAAGGATACCCTCAACTCCAAGGCCTATACTTCCAATTAGAACTCCCCCGCCTTATAGAAATAAGCCACATAGAACACTCCCACCAAGAGCATCAACTCAGAAACCCATCAGAAAACCAGTTAACAGAGATGAAGTATCTACGTATAGACCGCCGTTTGACATTCTGAATAATGTTCGCAGGCCATTACCATTTAATAATGATCAGCCATCATCACAGCTATTACCACCACCTCGGGAGATACCTTCGCGAGTCATTACCCCTATCAATGACATACCCGCACCAACTGTCAGTATACCGTCAGTTCCCAATCTAGTTTTCCCAACTCCTATATCTTCGGGTTGGTTAACCTCATCAGGAATAGATTTCTCATCTAGTTTTAACTTTGCTCCAACTTCAATACATTTCCCAGAAACTCCTCCACCTTCGAGAGTACCAGACACATCCGAAACTGGCTCAACTGAAAATAATTCATATTCATATGAATCAGAGGTATCATCATCAGAACATGTTTTTGATATAAGTTCAGAAAAACCGGTGACAGAAGACAGAATATCTACTTCAAAGGAAGTAAACACAGCAGAAAACACTACACCGTTATCGACCTCAAGTACTGAAGAAAATTTGAATGATTCCGTGCCTGAATCAAGCCAAGAAGAAACAGCTACCGATAAAGTACGAGTACCGTTCTTAAATAAAAACAGAACTCGAAAACCTTATCCTGTCCGTCATGATGAAAAGAAGTCGACAACATCTAAGTACAAGTTACCTTCTAAACTGGCATCAACAATAAGACCAACTAGAACAATAAATAGACCAGAAATTTTATATCCAACAAGGCATACATCTATAAGAAAGATAGTCAGGCCAATACCCACAAGATCATCAACTACTTCTTCATCAAGCATAATTGAAAGTTCTGAATCAATTATTGATGATGAGTTTATAAAACCAACAGAAGTTTTGAGAGAAACAATATTAACTACAACACAATTGGAAACAAGTCTCTTTTCAGAACAAGCAATACAGTCATCTGCAAGTGAAGTCACTCCAATGTTAGAAGAAATAAAAACGATCATTAAACCAATTCATCATGCTGGTAACGAAATTAAGATTTCAGATGAAGTTGTACCAACTAAGACTGAATTCAGAACAACCGTTGTCACACTAACTAAGACTTTATCTGAACCACCAAAAACAGTTTCAAGTATAGGATACGTGAACTTGACCCACACGTTAACTGTAACACATACAAAGACAAGTCTAGTAAGTCTTTCAGAAGGTGCAGTAACTCAAACATTGGTATTAACTAATACTCAAACTTCTACAATAGTTGATGTGGTGACTGAGATTCACACACAAGTACAACCAACCACTATTATTGAAACCGTCACCAAACATATACCCGTGCCAGTTGAACCTACGCCTGTCCAAGATGTTTCTCCAAAAACGAAGGTTTCTCTTGATGATATAACGATGTCTTCTGAAGAAAATGACAAATTGACAACCAAAGATCACGAAACTACAGAAATTGTTCAAAAGATTGAAACAGAAGGCGATGGTGACAATGATACGTTCTTCGTAGTGATGAATAAGTCCCAGAATGGTGGTTTAGCTCCTCCGATTAATAATGATATTGAAACTGGAGATTACGATGGAGTCACACGGAATGAACAAGTGAACAGCAATGGAGTTTCCCAGGTCCTGTTTGGTGAAATACTATTAGCTGGAACACCGTATTTAGAAACCACTAATGTTGTTAATCCAACAGGTAAGCATACAATTTCAGCAATAGAGTCGGTTGTTGGCTTAGCGGAATTTGTTTGAACAATATATATAATACTTAAAATAATTTGTAAATTTTCACAGGTGTGTCCTATGGCAAGGAATGTCATCCAGACTGTAAAGCTTCCAGGAACGAGCGCTGTCAGAGAATTGATAGTATAATGAAATGTGTGTGTAGACCAGGATTTGCTAGGATGTTCCCAGACAGACCTTGTAAACGTATGTACTTTTTAATTTTCAATGTTATCAAATTATTAAGGTTGAATAGCTAATTGTAATCATGGGTAGCGATTGCTAAGCCATTCTCTCCCATCTTTATGTCAATCGTTACCCATATATCTCTCGCCCTGGTATACTGGTTAGACAAAGACAGTCTTAGCTACATGAAGAAGGTCCTTAACATGTTCACAGTCATAATGGTTTCAAATACCCTTCACGTCCAATAAATATATAAGATATAATATACTTTTCCAATATAAAGATTATACGATTATGTTCACAAACATATATAGCATAGCATAAAAATAAAACAACGTATATTAGAGGAGAGCACATGATTCTAGGAGACCGCTCAGCACTGGACTGTGAATGTGTTAATAATTCTTCATCATTATCCAAACTATAAATAAAACTATACAGATTAAGAAATCGCCCTTTTAAATGTCTATAGTAAAAATGGAGGTTAAGTGTCGAAAGTTTTTAATTGCTTGATCTGAATTGTACCCTAAAGTTTGCTTTACAGGATATTTCAAGTTAATCAGTACATCTCTACTAACTTTACAACGAATTTTACCTTTCAGCTACTTACACCTACTCTGTCAAACTAGCACTGGGCTCTCAAGGAAATGCTCGTCTCCAATTCCACGAGAGTCTATCAGACAACTCCAGCAAGCAGTATCATGCATTAGCTGTAGCCACTCACGAAGGTATTAACCGAATGGTTATGCAGTCAGACCTTCGAGATGTATTCCACGGAGTTCATATTACTGGGTTCTCACCAGTGCAGATTAAGACCCCGACAGGAGAGGAGTATCAAGGTGTCATGAATGACTTCTATGTTCAGGTATTCTTTTCTATTTTTGTGTATATTTTTTGTACTGTATGTATATTATATATAGGGTATTTTTAAATAGTATTTTGATAGATATTGATAGTTAATTTGATAGATATACGAGACCTATTATAGATTTCGGTATTGATCTAGACGAATGTAAAAACTCTTTACCAAACAATATGAACGAACTAATTTTTTTATAATACGTCGGGTGGCAGATAAACATACTGCCCACCTGAAGATTTTAGCGCGCAGAATACCTCGTAGTGTTATAGCGCGTTAGTGTAGCTTACATCAAGAAAGAAGAGCAAGTAAAGAGGATTGGGAATAAAAGATAAATAAATTAATGAATGTTATAACATTTCAGCTTTCTGACAACGCGCATGAGAGTCGACTTAAGGAAGTAATCGAGAAATACCTGAGGAACAACAATTACAGCCTTGGTGGTACAGATGTTCACGCAGCAGGCGAATTGATGGACAAACTGGATGTCAGCGGTATGTATTTCTAAAATAAAACTGATCTATAAGCTACAGAATTCACTAAATTGATACAGCACAGCGCTGCGCGAAGAAATATGGAACGGCGTCAAGGGCGGACTTTTATTTCCCATTTGATTTTGATCTTCCATCGTTCTTTACTCATGTGCCTCCGTAGCGTAGGGCGGAGTAATTTGAGCTCCACTTACATCCATCTCTTAATTCTTCGCTTTATTGTTCTACTACCTTTGACATACATCCACACAAAGGGGCAGCTACCCTTTATTTCCCTTTAGACCTACATAACATGTTGAGTTATTCTTGTCAACTCTAATGTGATTTTTCCATCTCAATTGTCCCATTGTTTCATAATGAGACAACTAAGAAAAGTCCTTTAGCCCCAAAAATCTAGAGACCTGTGATACGTTCCGAAGAAGCAAGTAAAGGTCTATAATTACATTCTATAGTGATTTCTGTTTCTTATGACTAAACTTTTATTTATAAATATAATATGCTGTCCTTTACAACCAGTTGTGTTATGTGGGATTTGCATATGCATTTCAAGCACTAAGATTTTCACTCTTTTTATACCATATCCGTCCGTCCGTGTTTTATATTTACCGCAGCCTATAGCAATGTAAACGTCGGTAGTCGCGTATCAAATTGTTACGCCTGATGAATCAAGCGCGATGTAATTTGAAACACGCAAAAATATGATATCAAGAATTGAAAATTCATGGATGTCATGATCATGATCATTGAAGAGAGCCATGCCTGGAGATACACACTGTGATGAGAATACCGGTTATAAAATTACAGTTACTGATATAGCTCTAAGCATCAACAGACTGCGTGGGCAGACGTTATACCTATCAGAAACCACGGCTATCGGATCTGCAAGGTCCTGAAATGATGACTGCAAATCGAAAAACGCGCTGTATTCTCTGGACACTCTGGAAAAAATCTCGGGATGCCTATAGACTAACGGAAAACCGATTATTAAGAAGCTTTATTCAGCAGTGGACTTAGTGGATGATGATTTAAAGCATGGGTCAAGCATATATAATACTTGGCTTAATACTTCTCCAGCAAAATATCTATAAAACAAAGCGTGGCTCAAACAAAAAAGCTACTTGCTTAGTTCAGTTTGCTTGACTGTCTCTGAACCTCAAAATAATATCTGGAAAGGAACTCTTTGGTGAAAATCTTTTTTAAATTTCAGATTTCGACGAATGTGTAAGCGGCCAATTCCACGATTGTTCTGAACACGCACAGTGTTTCAACCTCCGAGGTACCTACACTTGCAGTTGTTTGGAAGGGTTCGCTGACCTTAGCGTGAATACCCTGTATCCTGGCAGGATTTGTTCAGGTAAGAAGAGCTTTCAATCTGTTTGCAAGTTTTTTTCTAAACTACGTCGGGTGGCAGACAAGCACACGGCCAGCCTGATGTGAAGCGGTTACCGTAGCCATATTAACGCTCACTACATAAAACATCACTCGCGTGCCGCCACCCCCGCTGCCAACGCAGAATCTTCTACTTTTCTGGTGACCCTACTCACTCGCAGGAACACAACAACCCTGAAGGGAATGGTTATTTGCTGCATCAAAGCCAACTTCACCCGCACGCGGTGCACCTGTGCTGACTGACAAACGAAGCTCTGGCGAAAAGAGAGGTAGGGAGCGTTATGAATGTACCTCCACCTCACAGAATACCCAAGCCAAATAACAATTCCCTTGAAGGTTGTTGTGTTCCTGCGAGTGAGTGAGGTCACCAGAAAGAAAGGAAATGCTGTGTTGGCAGCGGGGATGGCGGTGCGCAAGCGATATTTTTAATGTTGCGAGCGTTAAAATGGTACGCTGGCCGCTTCACATCATTCGGGCCGTATGATTGTCTGCCACCCGACGTAGTAAAAAAAAATGTTTATGTTAAAATATTATTGATAAGCGATGACTAATGATTACTTTCATATGAAGATATTTTTAAACGAAATGTATTATATAATAATGCAATAACTATTTATAATAAAATACCGAATTAATTAAAATTATTACAAGGAAATACATTTAGGAGGAGTTTAAGTGACTGGCTAATGACTAATTGTTTTTATCTACTCTCATACTGAAAATTACACATTAAAAAACTAAACACAGTATCTTAATGACAGTCTTTACGCACAAGCTATCAAAATAAATTTAAACAGTTATTTTTCGATACAGCTCTTCTATGGACAACTGTATCGTAAAATAACTTTTTTACCATTTCGATACAGCTTCAGCCCTAGATACATTGCAACTATGCAAAATTTTTCTACATAATCTGTGAACGCGGCGCCGCGCGGCGCGTCGCGCATGCGCACTACGCATGCTCGATCTGCAAATGGATTTATAAGTAAGAATTATAGCTGTTAAATTAACTTCATAGTTGTATTTAAAATATTATTATCATATATTTCATGAGATTAGATAAAGTAGTGTATGAAACTGCACATAATTAGGTATTAAAATACTCGTGTGGTCTATTAAAACATTCGCCTTTGGCTCATGTTTTAAACTCACACTCGTATTTTAATAACCCTTATTATGCAACAGTTTCATAAACTACTATTTCGATACAGTTGTCCATACGACAACTGTATCGAAAAATAACTTTTTTTTCATTTCGATACTGCTTCAGCCCTGGATACAGGTATTTTAAACAGGTTGCAATGCAAATACATTACAACTTTGCAAAATTTTTCTACATAAACTGTGAACGCGGCGCCGCGCGGCGCGTCGCGCATGCGCACTACGCATGCTCGATCTGGAAATGGATTTATATGTAAGAAATAAAGCTGTTAAATTAACTTCAGGGTTTAAAATAAAATATCATGAGATTAGATTAAGTAGTGTATGAAACTGCACATAATTAGGTCTTAAAATACTCGTGTGGTCTATTATAACATATAAACTCACACTCGTATTTTAAGAACCCTTATTATGCATTAGTTGCATAAACTACTATTATAGTATTAAAGATTTTATAGAATATTGTGACAATAATACTACTTAATATTTGCACGTCTGTATGCAGGCAGAATACATCTACTGCCAATGTACTGTAATAAGACCTCATAATGATATTGTGTATTCTAGCAAATAAATTATTATTATTTCTCTTAAATTACGGGTCAAGCCCGGTCATTTGATAGGCGTGCGCGGGGATATGGATCCAACGCGTAGAGGCCCCTTTGAGAAGTTTGTTGTATTATTATTTCTTGTCTTCACAGCGGAACCAGTTGGCTGCGAGCGGTGCAACTACCACGGCGCATGCTACTCCAGAGACGACCGTCGAGTTCTTTGCGAGTGCTTCCAGTGGTACTCTGGTAGTAACTGTCAAATTAACTTGAAAGGTATCATCATGTTTACATAATTTTATAATAATTCTAGGGATGTAAGTGGCTTACTATCACTTTTAGAATCAAAGTCAACTTCGGGAATTAACGCGATCATGCATGTAAGGTAGTTTTACATACCTTTATTATTGCCTGACGATTCGACTAGGTTACACCGGCCGTGGTCACGGCTGAGTCAGCCTGTGACCTGTGTGAATAAAATAAATGTACGTAAAACTACCTTACATGCATGATCGCGTTAGTTCCCGTGTTTATTATAATTTCAATCATGCAACGCGAAAGTTTAAAAGTTATTAAAGTCAACTTCGCCTGCACGAGGTAAACGTTGCAAACTAAAAAACAAAAAATACAAACAGAAAATTGCAAAATGGAGAGTAAGACAAATAAATATTTATAACCTACTCTAAAAAAAGGAGGAGCACTGTGCTTTCTGTGCAATTAATCAATCAATCTATTTGTCTGAATTTACAAGGATTCATGCTTTATCTTCACTTGGTTTCAGTGGTCCTGATTTCGCTGGTGGTAGCGGGCGCTGTGCTCTCGGTGGTGCTCGCAATCTGTGCCGTAGTAGCGTGCTCGAAGAAACCTCGCCCGGAGCCAAGGTCCATCGTCGCTTGTATACAGAGCATGCCAAGTTTACACCAGGTAGGTGTCTCCTTACACTCGTGTGGAGCTCGACCATCCTACTGTTGGGATACGGATCTATCCTCAATAGAGGGGGTTAAGAGCATACTCCCATGCATGCATGCAGGGGCGCCGGCTTTTAGAAAACCTCAGGGGGCTCATGCTCATTTGATGACTCCATAAAATGGCGAAGTGTGAGAAGAGAAATGACCGACAAATAAATTAATGTCCTACTTACATACTGCGTACTTAATTACTAATTATGGTTGATAAAAATATAAAATGGCTCGTAGGGTAATGAAAAAACGCCCATTTAAGGCCAAAAATTTAATTGTGCTTGAAGGCTCCCATGTAGTATTTATTTGGGAATACAGCTGAGGGAAGTTGATTCCACAATTTCACAGTTCGTGGTAGAATAAAAAAGCAAGCTTTAAAAGCGTGGATACTGTGCTAGATCACCAATTATCAAGATGATATGGATGTAATTTTAATTTATGGAGTGGTACGATAGTGGAACTAACACACATTACACAATTAGGGTAACTTGTACTAACTTTGGCATCCCCACAGTCATTGGCACTTTAACCTTTAAACGGAGATATTAAGAATTGTCATGGCAATACAATACGTACTCTGTTATTTTTAAAATCTAGCATTGCAACACTTTAACAATTTTATAATAGACTTTTTTACCAGATTATTATGGCAACACAGCATTAAAAAAAAAGAACGCTCGTAAGGCATGTTGTTTTTTTCCGCAAATTTTAACGGATTCGACAAAGAAGAGGTATGTAAAAACCATTGTTTTTTTACAATTTTGACTTAGTAAAAGGTAGGAAATATTTTCATTATATTAATTCTAAGTAATGTTACCGTTTTTATTCATATTTTCCTTATTTTTGGTAACACACCTCAATTTATTAGTGTGCCAACTATTGGTCAAGTAGCTTATATGGAAGTGCAATAATTTGGCACCTGTGCCAATCACTACATTTTACTTTTTTTTTTTTTTCTTATGTTTTTTATAGCCAATTAAATTCGATTTTAGAATATATTAATATTACAGTTCAAAAATGTTTTTCGTTTCTTTCTTCACAATTGTTAGCACTGCCAATCATTGTACTTTAGGGGGTGCTATTCACTACATTTTCGTGTGTGCCAATCATTGCAACGGTTAGCAGCAGTGCTAATTATTATATTATTTCCAATGCCAAACACTGGCGTATTTTATAAAATATCGAAACTAGTATAATTATTTTCATGCTATACTGGCAATACACACAATATTCACAAGAATGTAAGAATAATAAAGAAAATTTATTGAATCAAAATGTTCAATTTACTCAAGCCATATCCAACCAAACCAAACCAAACATTTTATTCTCCATAAGCCTATAAGGAAAGTGTAAGAATAATAAATAAAATTTATTGAATCAAAATGTTTAATTTACTCAAGCCATATCCAACCAAACCAAACCAAATATTTTATTCTCCCTAAGCCTATAAGGAAAGTAGCTGATAGGTGGGACACTTTTCGAAGTGAACTAGAATTGTTCAAATTTTTAAATGACGAGTCAGGAAAGGAGTATGGTTAGAACGTATCTACCAGTATTATATATTTTTAGATATTTTTTTACAGTTTTAATTAATACAAATGTGCCATAATTACATATTAGGATGAGTGCCAATTACTAGTAAGTTAGTGCCAATAATTGTGCTGTAAGTGCCAATGACTGTACTTTTGGATATTTTTAAATGTTTTCTATTTTCTTTTAATAAAAATGTTTCCTTTTCGTACTAAATGTGTTTTTATTTTAATAACAATACATTAAAGAATACCTTTTATGTCGTAAATTACGTCTAAATATGTTACATAAATTATAATTAACAAATTTAGGGTAGATTTTTCTTAGAGTGCCAATCATTGTACAGTTTCCCCTACATAGAGCTTTATCAATTAATTTCAGGGTGCCATGCCATCGAAGCAGCGAGCAGATCGTCGGGCGCTGATCAGCGAACGAGGAGAGTCGGGGGATACATCTAGTATACAAAACGCGTCGTTGCCATATATGCCCACTAAGGTAATTTTTTTTATAATCTTTTTTTTTATAATACGGCCCTACTGGTGTTAAGCGGTGACTGTACACGATTGCAATATAAATTAAAGATCGGGCGGTGCCAATTCCTTCCTACAAGAAATTTAATTTTAGATCCTTAGTGCATTGTCGTTATCAACCTCTATTCATCCCACTACTGGGATATGAAGGTCCCCTCAATTGAAGGGACTTAGAGCATACTCCACCATACCACTCAAGTACGGGTTGGCGAAGGCCAGTGTTCAAGTTTTTTCCCAAAAGTTCAAGCCACCTAAAGGCCACTTGGCTTGGCTTTGTTTGACTTGACTTAACGACTGTCATCTATAATGCCAACAGCCAGGACCGACCGCTTAACGTGCCTTCCGAAGCACGGAGGAGCTCGAGATAAATAAACCCATCCATGGAAAGGCTACGGCTTTGCTAATACGCCATTTTCCCCTTTTGTTTCCAGAAGTCTACACCAGCCAAGAAGTGCGTGATGTCGGAGCCGCCCGCCCACGACCCGCCGCCGCCGCCGCCCGCGCCCGCCGTCATGATCCCCCGGGCGAGGCTCCACCCACACCCCGACAGGTATAATACTGTTACTTTTTTCCCGACTGAGGAAGCCAAAAGGGTTATTTATCATTTTAATAGTCTATGTATGTTTGTCGTATGTGCTCCTATTCATCCGACTTTGATGAATAAGCGAAGCGTGAAGAAGCCTCTTGTAGGCCAGCATGGCGGCGTCAACTGACAACACATCAGAAATTAGTAGGGATAGGAATCTTTCTAAAGAGGTGGCTAGGTAAGTGAAGCTCAACTACCGTGCACCACGGATTTTAAATACCATACACTATTCCCCAATAGTGTATGGTATTTAAAATCCGTGGTGGAATCGATGTGTTAGTACCCACCTAAAACAGTGAGTTTGTTACCTAACACATCGGTTCCATTATAATGAATTTAAAAGGGAGAATTATGATGTTACCAAGCGTTCAGACGAAAATCGTCTGAATGCTTGGTAACTCCCCCTTTTATTTAACCAAATCAGAATAGTATACTGCCCTGACGACTTGATGCTTTCATAAGAGTGACGGCACTAGTTTAAACGAAAATAGTTTAGCCTTAAAATTGCCATGCCCAGTTAATAATTGTGCAACAGTGTGATCGACTTCTAACCACTTATTATTTAATCTATCTCTTATCGACAGAAAGAACAGATACAAGTCTGATAAATGGCGTCCTTTGGTAGAAATTTCGCATTTTTAGAAAATCAGGACCATGTTTTTAGATGAATAGTACATTGATGCACGTTATTCCTAAGTCTACTGGTAATCACCCTGTAGTATGTTTGTAGTAGATATAGTGCGATATAAGAACGTATGATGCTATTGTATTAAGTCAGTATTAAAGTAATATTCAAACGATTCCCATTTATTCTCATAATACCATAATAGGCGCCTCTCTTCACATGGCGACCCTGCACAGGCGACCTTCGTTATGGATACAATTGTATTAAGTCAGTATTAAAGTTAAATTCAAACGATTCATAGTGTTCTTCATAATACCTCCCGCCCCTCTTCACATGGCGACCCTGCGAAGGCGAACTTTGTTATGGATGCTATTGTATTAAGCCAGTATTAAAGTTATATTGGAACGATTCACATGTGTTCCCCATAATATCTCCCGTGCCCCTTTTCACAACCTGCTAGCACTAGCAGTGCATATAGTTGTATAAAAAAAGATCCGTAATATTGGCACGTATAAGGATGAATCCGCATACCAGCTTACAGATAGCCAGCCGGTACACGTTATGAGTAAGTAAACTATATCTTATTTCTAACTTGTCCTTTTGTTGCAGTCGAGAAAATATTGCCAGGAAACGAAGTCTGGAACTCAGCAGTGAAGCCAAATTGATCAGCTATTTGGAATCTGGAGCCGTGAAACCGAATGACGAAGTAAGTATATGTTTTTTTTAATACAATTTTTTTTTAATCAACAACTCTATTCCTTTCAGTTTCACTGATAAATTTTTAGGTGCCATTTCTCCGTAACAGCACATCGCGACCACACCATACAAATGTTGTGTCATTAACTATAACATAAACAATCACATCAGTGTACTCCCAAGAGCGTACGGCACCATGCAAACTGTTCCGGGGACCCTACCGCCTAACCTGAAGCCGATTCCCATGGAATATTTTGTTTCCCAAAAATTAGCCTTAGATTTAAGTTATTAATAAACATTGCGGTAAACCGGCCGTGTGGTTTCCGGCAGACTAGAATAGAATCGTCGTACAAGGTGACTAAGGGAAATACATGAGCAAACATCGATCAGGCCTCCCCAACCCGTCTTGCCAGCGTGGGGAGTATAGGCCAAATCCTCCTTCTGTCTGGGACGGACGAGAGAGGGTCGTGCTCCTGTAGTGGCGAATAAAATGACCTGATGGTGATGATGATATATCCTAAAGCTTCAGGGTTTCTGCCAGCTAAGTTAAACACAATTGTCACTAATATATTCTGGAGATTGATATTTGCAATTAAAAAATCCGGTGTGAATCGGCTTCAGCTTTGGCAGTAGGGCCCCAGATTACAGTGGTATCGGCTCAGCTGATGAACAGTGACCTAAACATTAGCTAGATTTTTTAAATATAAAAATCTGAACAGTTATCACGTTAGGTGTTAATGCCTTTTTAAAAAAATAAACTAATTACAAATTGTTATTACAGATGAGAAGAAAACATAGTGTGGAGTCATCATACAGTGCTAATAAGGACAGACATAATAAACAAGGTAAATGCTATATTTAATTCAGGCTCTTGATCACAGATTATATAACAATAATATTAACGTTACCGTTGATGTTATTGTCGTTATTAGTGATGTAGATATCTGTATCCTGATCCGCGGATATCCGAGGGAGAAGAAAAATCCGTATCAGTATTCGTTTGTTTTTGGCGGATTTTAACGGATTTTTTACCTTATTAATTTTCAATTCATATATGAAATTTTATACATAGGTGATTAGGAAACAATGAAAAAAAATTTAATTATATTCAAATTTTTTTTATTTCTTAAAATCGTATTTGGCATCTATATATTGCAACCATATATCGTAATGAATACCATACCGAGTTTTTTATAGAGGTCAATAAGGTCCATAACTGATTGTCTCTTTCTAAAGGTCTATGTGCATTATCCGCGGATCTTGAGACCAAATATCCGTATTCAGATCCATATCCGCGGACATACAATTTTAACGATCCGGCACAACACTTGTCGTTCTTTTAAAATACCTGTAATTCGTGACTTCATGGTGGACTACTATTAAAGTTTTTTTTAAATAATTTCCAGGAGCTCTAGTATCAGCTGGATTCAAGGTATCTACCACCATCAGGCCTGATGAAAATATGCTGAAAGATGACAGAGATGACCTGTCTTCGGTGCACAAGGCTGATTTAGAAGCGGAGCTGTCCCGGTTTGATACACTTAGGAAGTCATATAGGTGAGGTGTTTTGCTAGAATAAAATAGAATAGATGGAATATAATATAGAATAGAATATAGAATAGAATATATAATAGAATATAGAATAGAATAGAGAATAGAATATAGAATAGAATATAGAATAGAATATAGAATAGAATATAGAATAGAATATAGAATAGAATATAGAATAGAATATAGAATAGAATATAGAATAGAATATAGAATAGAATATAGAATAGAATATAGAATAGAATATAGAATAGAATAGAATATAGAATAGAATATAGAATAGAATATAGAATAGAATGAATATTCTATAATACCTGTGAAGTGGTTCACCATGATCTTTAGAGCTAAAGCCAACTTCACTTGCACGTGGTACACCCTGCTAACTAGCAAAAGAGACTCTGGCTAAAGAGAGGTACCGTATAGAGTATTTGTAAGTTGCCCGACTGGGGAAGTACCTTCATCTGACAGAAGACCGCAGCCAAATAGCAATTTCCTGGAACGTAGTTGTGTTCCTGTGAGTGAGTGAGGTCACCAGAAAGGAGTTGTTGTGCTGGCAGCGGGCTTTGCGGCGCGATATTTCATGTGGCGAGCATTATTATGGCTCTGTTAACCGCTTCACATTAGACGGGCCGCATGCTTGTTTACACCCAACGTAGTATACAAAAAAAATCTATAGTCCAAAGTCCTATTCTTAAAGATTAGTCGCGTCACATATAAAGTGCAATTTATGTTAAAGAGGCCTTAAAATTCCCATTGAATATAATTAAATTTGATTGTTCATTAAGACCACTTCTAATTAGAAGAAATTTGTAGGAATCTAGAAGAAATTTTGTAGGAATCTACTTCTACAAAAAAAGTTTTGGAATTTGACTAAAGTCCTTGGCAATGCGAAAGATAGAATACTTAATAGAATTGACATAAATATGGGTAACATGAGGAATGGGTACAATTTCGTCAGTCAATACAATAACTCTAACGAAGCTCAAACTGTTTTCCGTCAGGCTGATCGTATGCTTGTTTGTCACCTTCAATATATATTAAAAAATCATACTTTTTGTTAAAGCTTTTGTGCTATTGTTTTTTCAGTCAAGAAGATTTATCGGAATGGACGGACGCAGAAAGGCGTATTGGTGAATTGTAAGTGAAAAGATAACTGAACAATTATACAGATCATTTAGGTAATTAATTCAAAAGATTTTTTAAGGAATCCAAATTTAGAGAAGGGTATATGAAACAAAAACCAGTGTGCTTTAGACCACACGACTGAAATAAAACTTCTTTAGCTCTACTAACTTATAATCTCCCTCTCAACTTCCGTTCCCCGTTTCCGTAACGCTCTCGTTACGCATTCACCAGCTTACTCCCCAAGTCACGCGTGCGTAAAGAAGTTTTACTTCAAAAAGTCATAAATGCAAACTTTGTACAGCAAAACTATAATTAGTAATACTATTATATTTTGTATTATTTCAATAGATAGATAGAGAAATTGGCCGTGTGGTTTCCGGCAGACTGAGGGTTTTTCAATTTTTTTTTTAAATTATAATTAAAATAATATTTTTGACGTGATAACGTCTTATAAATCGATGAACGCCGTCTGCACGCACGAAAATGCACGATTCATTGTCACGTTCCGCCTGAGCCGAGCGTGCAAGCGAGAGCGCGGAACAAGCGATAGAGAGGCACGATCAGCCTATGTTACTTATGAAGTTATCACGTAAAATTATCGTCCGTAAACCGACTTTAAAGACAACCAATATTTTTAACAATTATTCTTGTCAAAAAAATATTCAAATCTCAAATTGTTTTTCAATATGATCTATACTACTTTGCAAACTATTGCCGGCCGGCACATGTTTGGGACTAAATACATTGATTTCAGAACTCTGTCAGAGGCACGGTCAGTGGGTGGAACCCTACCTGCAAGCACGGGGAGGGCAGCTTCTTCTACACGTCTCACACATCAGGTATCATTTACTTTCATCTATAATTTTCGTCAGTCAATTCATTAAGTATTTAGTACTTGTATCAATAAGTAAATACTTATTTTATAAACTAAGTCAGACAGAGGTCCAGTGGTTTACAATTATGTTGTAATGAAAAATTACTTTAGTTACTAGTAAGCTTACTCATTCTTTTCATTTACTGCTTCTTAAAGCAGTTGCACATGAACTGTTAAAATTGTATTTTGTTCTAATTGCTTATACTATGCATTAAATTGGTTAAATACATTCAAATAACTTAAGTTAAAAAAAGAAAAACTTTAGTTCATAGTAACTGTGCTAGCCTCTGCTGACTTAAGATGTATGTCATTAACTTCAATCGAAGACCAGTTTCTGGAATCAAGTGATGGAAAGATCACAGACACGGCTGTTTTCGCAGTACAATGTAGCGCCATCTATTGACTACCAGCCGAAACAGAATAAATTTTATACAAAATTAATAAACGTAGAATAAGTTAGAAAACTCCCATTAAAAAGCCCTATGCTTGAAATAGGCCGGGTAGAGCCTACCCGCTTATTAGTTACTGTAAAATCAGCTATAGCGCGCGGCGTTCTACACGGGTTTAAGACCTATGAATTTTACTGATGTATCTATTAGTTTCTTCCATTTTAACTATTTTAATGTACTGTACATACCCTATTGCACTCAGGAAGCAAACACGATGGCTGAACGGGATCTCGGCTCTACCTTCCTCCTGCCGCACGTGCACCTCTATAAACCGGACCTTGTGGGTATCACAGCACATCCCTAACCCTTAAGAGCCCTTAATAGCTTAAGAGAACATTACAACGTTTTCAGACAGTCTGACATGTAGCTGTCTCGCTATTATTAGCGAGGTATAAGCGAAACTATGACAGTCAGTCTGAATATTTCGTGGCCCTGTAGAGACTGTTTGGAAACCCCGCAGATTTTGAGTTGTTTAGATACCGCTTTTACCTTGTCAAAACTAGCGCCTTCGTTGAAAAATATCATAATCAAATTAAAATGAAAGATATTACACGAAAATGTCACAAATACTATAAAGTATTCTGACTTCACTTAAAATGGAATTGTAAACAATAATTCATAATTCCGTTATAAATGCTCGTACTTAGCAGTCTCGCAAAAAGTGACTAAAGTAAAACATTAAACTGTGACATGTATGACATATAAATTTTTGCACGTCTGCTCGCAGATAGAATACAATACCTATACAAGACATACATACCTTAGAAATGTACTTCTTCAAATAAACTATTAGAATTGAACTGTGAAATATAACCAATGTGAAACTTGTAGTCTTGTTTGGTTAATGGACTTGAAAATAATTGGCTTTGTTGTTTCTTTTTTATTCAAAAACATAAAAGTGGTTTATTTTTCAATGGCGGCATTAGTTTCGATGATTATAATCAACTATTTTGAAGATATTTAGTCCACCAACCAACTCCACAGTTTGTGCGTTAAAACAAATTTCCCTGACCTGCTTGGACTTGGCTTACGGTATCTTGATTACTTTAAATCTGTGTCTGCCACTTTTCTAATAGGTACTTTAGATTCCAAATGTATTTTCAATATAACACGTCTTTTCAATTTATATTTCTTCCATTTTTTTTTTTGATACATTGAAATATTACACAATAAAATTGTTTACTTGCCTAAAACAGCATGCTTTAAGTTAGTCCATAATTAACTACTGCACTTTCACCATCAACCCATAATCATCCCACTGTTAAGCTACGGGTCTCCCCTCAAGAAGGTGTTTAGAGCATACTACACCACTCTGCTCAACTGCGGTTTGGCGTGTTTTCTAGCCGCTTTAAGACTTGGTTTAACGATTGTCATCTAATGACAACAGCCGGAACAGACGGCTTAACTTGCCCTCCGAAGTATGGAGGAGATCGAGATTAATAAACCCATCCATAGACATGCTACGGACAACGATGCTTAACTTGCGTGTTCGATAAGAATGACACGCGCAATGACGCCATCGAGCTTCTCTACTAACTTTTTTTACTTGTCTAAAAACAGCATGCTTTAATTTAGTACAGACTTAACTGCAAATTAATTGCATAAAAAAGACTTGTAAAGTCGTATTTTGTGTAGAAATGCAGGTTAGCGCACGCACGCATGTGCGCAAATTACGCACGATCTCTGAATCGTTTCTGTATATTTTTTTTTTGGCATAAAATAAAAGTTAAGTGGAAATGTCTTTTTTAAAAGGGTGAAATTATTTTAAAAGGATATGACGGTTGAAAAGCAATAAAAAATACTGAACTTTTGTTACGGCCCTATCTACGCAATATTTAACATAGCTGTCGTACATCTAATTTACTGCATAGAAAATGGGATGATGTGACGTCATAACGTGATAGTCTTTTGTATCGAGCGTTTCCGGTTTAGTCAATAATTGTGATTTTAAAGTTGTCATGTTTAGAAAAAAATATAATATCGAATTGATCTACAGTATATTATCGTTATATTATTGTAAAGACCTTACGTAATAAATCGAAAAAATAAATTGTCCCCTAGCCTAATTTATTTTTTTCTATTTTTCAGACCAGTGACGTGTCAGAATTCGACTCCCTGTGAAGCCGTCAACAATCAGTCATAGACCTATATACATTAAGTTTAATTGTTGCGAATTAATTAGACCGTTCAATTTATTACTTTAGACCATTATGTGGTTACATTTACCACCAAAGTGAAGACTTAATTTATTTATTACTATTTATTCTTATTGTTAAGCTGTTATCCGCTTTTCTAAATGAGGCAGATACAAATAACAAAGTCTTTACTCATTATATTCGAATCTCATATCTATCTATTGATATGAAATAGACAGTATATCGATGCATTTAGGCTCTAAATCATCCGATGTTAGTTGATTACTAACAATGATATCAATCTCCCTATTAAATGCTATAAATGCAAATTCTCCCCAAAAGGGGAAGTAAACTTTAATGTTTTGAGATTTAAGTTTACTTGCCACTATTTGGATGACGTAACCATGGGTCGGAAGGGTGAATTCCGAATAATAAGAATTTAAGTACTTAAGATATTAGGCAATTCTTTGGAACTTAACTGCTTGAGATATCATGCAATAATCTGATTAGTCGGAATTCATCCAATGTCTATCATACTGAATAAAAATCGCCGGTCAATCGATACAATTCAATGGCTACTAATCAGCAGATGTTAGTTAAATATTAACTATTTACCGATATATTTCTGTAGAGAATGGTACCTATAACTTGTCAATTTCCTTATTGTCAGTTTTCCCTGAAAATCGGCAAGTAAATTTAAATAAAAAAGAATTTAAGTACTTATGATATTCGACAGTTGTGTGATTATTCAAAACTTATCCAATATCTGTCATGTAGAATTAAATTCATGATATATCGATATTCGAATCGATATCGAATTTCAAAGTGTCCAATCACTTTTTAACGGGCAACAAAATGTAAATATCAAAATAAATGTAGTATTCATGATATTTGGAATTTGATCTGATTATTCGAAATTCCTTCAATATATTTGGATGAATTTTTACTTTTTTCTATACAATTTAATAGCTTCATATCGATCGATGGATAGATAAATAATTTATCGATATGGTTGATGATCCAAAGGATTATAAATGAGTTATATACAGGTTTTGTTGTACTGCTAAAAGTTTTGAAGCAGACCTGTGTTATGTTTAAAATTCAGATATGAAGATGATCATAATGAGAGCTACCAAGTTATTAATAATAACTTTACACGATCAAAAACGTTACTGGTTTTCTTTTTTTAACACAAAAACGAAATTAATAAAATGCCATAGTAAATGTAAGCTAAGATTAGGTTAAGGTACGTAAGTGAAAATAATTTGAATGAGAAATCAGTGTAAATACAGCTTTTTTTTATTAATTTATTATATGATTTCTTATTTGAAGATTTTTCATTACTTTTTGAGATTGAAAATGTGCACGGACAATATGTGCCAATAATTTTACTTTTTTGGACTTGAGTAACAGAAAAAATAATAATTTTAAATACGAACCCATAATAGTCATGAAAACAACGATTAAATAAAAATCAACTATTATCTAATTTCTCATTAATATGTTTGCGTTTTTGTTATATAATAAACGTTTTTATATTTCATAGAATTTTTTTATTCACCCTGTATGTGTGTTATCTTCGTGTGTGTTCGAATGTCCTTAGATTCATAGCTATGAATCTAAACTACCAAGGACGGCAAGGACCAAGGACATTCGAACACACACGAAAATAATTAAAAATCGGCTCAGCCGTTTCAGATGTGTTCAATTACACAATAATAATAATATAATAATAGAGAAGAAGAATTTAGATGAGACATAATAAAACTACAAATTTAAATATGAGACATAGCGTTTTTATTAATAATATTCAATAATATTTTAGTTAATCGATAGAATATCCAGCAATTACAAATACAACGTGAAACAATCGAACGAGCAACTTAATCGATTTGGAAACTTAATACGAGAGCGTTGCAACTTTACACAACTAGCTTTTAGTATAAAATCACTGATAAAAATACGACTCCATTTTTAATAGTACTAGTGGCGCCGCTTTTCCAATGAATTTACATCTAGCGTGAAAAAAGGGAACTATACCGTAGTTCTATTTATGTCCACTTAATATAAAAAGTGGCGCTACTAGTATTAATATTTTGGTGGCGTGTTTATTACCTGTGAGTTTGACTCCTTAACACGAAATTCCTTAAGCACACATAGTTAAAACAAATTAACTATATTTATAATAGTTACAAGCACGCCCAGTTACTTAGAGTAGCTGATATGAAAAACAATTGCTTCAAATCAGCACTTTGCGTGTAAATTAGCTAAGCATACCGCCTTTCCGGTTTACTTTTCTAGATCTATCCCACGTTCAGTCTCAAACTTTTGAATTATGGTCTTGTCAAAACTGCTAGTTAGATTCTTCTAAAATTTTACGGAACTCCAGTTCTAAGTCGTCAATTATTACAAAATTTATATTTTTATACTAGCTGGCCCGGCGCACTTTGCGCCTTCAAATATTTTTACGTTAATTTTTCCAATGAGTTTATAAACTATCCTATCTCTCAAGTTGGATGAAACTGCACACACTGTGCAAAATTTCATTAAAGTCGGTCCAGTAATTTAGGATTCAACGTGACACGATTTTTTATGTATTAAGAGTATAATTTTTGTCTTTAACTCAATTTATCGTTTTTTTCTCTCGATAATCAAATTTGGCCAGGAAATTTAACGTAAATTGTTTACGAATATCATTTTTAGATCTATTTATTTTTAAATAATAACCGTCCAACAAAGTATTTAGTACAAATTTAAATAGACAAATTATTTATTACAAAATGTCTCTCAAAAAATTTTAATTTTAAATATTCCGGTGCGCTTGAATTTCTCCATTAATTCTCCTTTTATTTAAAACGAACATTTATTTGACAAGACCCAACCATAAATATTTTGGGTAACGAAATTAACGAAACCCAAAACCCATTATCGTCACGATCACTAAAAGCAAAGTTAATAACCACCATCACAAATTATGAACTTATTTTATCCTGGAACATACAAACACCTGGAAGTGAGCAAGCCTTAACCAATTTTATAACTTGGTTATAATACCTACGGTCAACTGACATAACCTTTAAAACTATTTGATCACTTAAATACATAAATCTTGATGAGTATCAACTTAAATAAAAACGTAGCCCAATTTGACCAAGTTAATAGATCAATTGAGTCAATGTAAAATATTTTTTTAAGTCAAATTAAATAGGACATAAAACATAGATCTGACTTAAATTAATTTCAAAGATAACTACGATGTAAAAAAAGCTATTATTGGCCCATAACTTAACGTAATCATAAACTAGATAAATATGGCGGTACTTAAATCATTAATATCATTAATTTAATGAGATCAAAATGGAAATTCTTAGTTGACCGCAGAAGCTTACCCTACATTTTGTATCTCTACCTATCTACTTACAAGAAATTGTGCAAGAATCAAAACTGATTGAGATCTGCCCTCTCATGTAGCTGACTTTGTTGTACTTATAGAGTATGAGCAAGACAGTAACATCAAGTTCAATTTCAACCTCATCGAAGATTCAATATCAAAATTGATCAGAAACGTTTCTACTTATTATGTATTCTTAAAAAATAGTTAATAGTCCTACAGTGTTAACTTCATATTGAATAAGCATTTTACTCCGAGACTAAAAGCTAAGCACTATCTATGAGGATAGGTCGAAATTACATGGACCAACGTCGTACAAAAACCCGACTTTAGTACAAAAGTGAGTACCAAAATATTATCCGAAACTTTACTTGGATTATTCGTCAAACGCCCAACCAGATTCATTTTAACTATGAAGATTTATCAAAAGTTGGAATTTTGCCATATATGCCAAGATGAACTCTAACATTTGGCTAAAATGTGAAGAGTCCACACGTCAATTTATTTAGGACTTGCAAATACAGTAAGTACCTCGTTAGAAACTATCACAATAGATGTCTTAACAATACACATTGATATTTTGTCTACATTGTTTAGTTTATGCAATGCTATCATTCAACTATGTTTATATTTATAATAAGTATTTGTCTAAACATTTCCAATGTTCGCCAGTTTTAGCAAATAGTGCACCTGCCGAAGCCTTAAATTAGCTGCATAAGGAATTGAGTATTTAAATTAAAAAAGATTACACTAGAAAGGATAGAAATAAATAAAGGGAAATAGATTTGGAAAACGGGAAACGCGTATAAGTCTACTTCTTTGCAGCTTCTTCTAGACTAGATGGTGGAGACTTCGCGATCATTGTCAGTGATCTGGAAAGAACGCCGTGAGAGCTATACCAATCGATAATAAAATTGATTTTTGAGAAAAGACTCCTGTGGAAAGATTGCTAATGCTCGTGTAAGTAAAATACACTAAACTAATGCAAGTAATAGTACTCTACTTTTGAAAGTTTTATACGTTCTTACTTTACATGATATGGATAACAATAAAATGATTTATATTAATGGTAAGGCAAACATTCTACAAGAATCTTTTAATACGACCGTTGAGGGCATGCTCATTTTGAGACCTATTTATTAATGTTTTGTAAACCTTTAAATGTACAAGAAGACAAACATTTCCACACAATAAATAAACCAAAAAGCAAATGAAATTGTCTGTATGATGATACAATAAATAATGACTATGAAGCAAAAGATAACGAAGAAGCAGTTTAATACAAAGTAAGTGTACCTATTTGTTGAGCTTTTCTTGCGAGTGACTTAAACAATAGCAGCTGGAATCACAATATTATTTCGTTTAGTAGGTACATCCAACATGTTATTAAATTAAATGATAATTTATAAAATTCTATAATAATATATTACATGGCTGAATATTTCAAAATAAAAGATGACTTTGTTAGATAATAAGCTATGGTGTATGAAAACATAAAAATGATGTTAATGCTAGATGTATATGAAAGGAAATCAGTCAAAATGAACCAAAAAGTAAAAGTGTCGGCGATTGAAAAAAAAATACAATATTTATTTTTGCAATTGCGATTATTTGACTGACACTTTTACTATTTGGTGCAAAAATGTTTGAAACCTGAGTGATTTCCTTTGAAGCTAAAACAAAATATAAAGAAATGACTAAAAACAACGAATCAAATACACACATACATTACTTAGTAATACCTATAGTCCAGACTCATAACAATTTTTACTATTCGTAAATGGGTTTGGCAAGTTACAATTTTGTCTCTTGAATTCAAACTATGTATTGTTTGTAATGTTAAAATAAAAAGGATATTAAAATTTGTAGCCTTTTACCTCCTTTGCGCTGGAACAGGTGGCGATGGCTGTGTTGTAGGTGGTAAAGATGCTGGACAACTGCCAGATAACGGGGGCTGGTCTTCATAGTCCTCTCTTCGTTCACCTATAAAGTGAATTTGAGATCAACATGATAACAGAGTATGATGGCTCATTTTTTCTGTAACAACATAATGTACGCCTATATTCTAGGAAATAAAGAAATGAATTTAATTGAATATTAACTAGATAAATTTGATATCATTATCATGCTGTTTACTTAGGTATAGCTTATTTATCTACTTTGTCTCGACTGGGAAATAGATAACGACTACTGTAATATTTTTCTGTGTTCCAATGGGTGAGAATGGAAAACTTCTGAGGAAAATTAATGTTCGGTCGTCAGTGTAAGCGAAAAACAAATACGGTATTTAAGAGTAATAAGGTACCTATACAACGTGTAGTTTCTGAGTTCTGTGGCGCTTTCTTATCAAAATGACGCGCCAATGGCTACGATAGGCAAATCGCTCTTTAATATTATTATTAAAGAGCGAACATCGCGTCAATGACGCGTAAGCGCCGCTCCCTGCACGGCGCTTAAGACTTTTTGGACGCGGCGGTATTACGTTTGTTTACCTACTTCACATTTTTACGCTTGATTGTCGAGCGCAATTTAATAATAGACACGGCAATTAAAAATAATAATGATTATTTTTCAAAACCAGTTATTTTAAAAATGGATGAAAATTATGGAATTGATTCTACTCATGATTTTGAACAAACTATTTTTAGGTTTTGCGTACTTGACGTTACACGTTGGTTTAACATAATACAGAGATTTAAATACGTGAGCCACGAAATAAAATAGGGTAATTTGTTTTTAAATCTGCATATTGTTGGATTAGTCCCATAATTATATAAAGGAAGAATAGGAACCCGTGTATCTGACTGCGCCAGACAGTCTGCCAACAGGGAGAGATGGCGGGAGATCGTGCGGAGAGCTGTGTCCGCCTCCACCACCGATGTGGATGCCTCTACGTGACCACGACCGCTCTGCCAAGAGCGAAACGACAGAGAAGAAGAAGGTACCTCTAACGATCGGAGTATCGCCGATATAGAAGGTGGGTGCAGGAGTCTCGACATTTGCTTCTTTGACTGAACTATCACCACTGACAGCACTCAGAGTGTCCGTGCTGTCGAACATAATAGTTCGCTCTTTCGCTTGTGGTGCTCGTCCATCCAACTCCTAGAATAGAAGAGTTATGAGATATTAAATAGCTGGAGATGAGGTTTGAAACGTATTTAAGAATCCTCATCAAACTTTGCTTCTAGTTTGGACCTTGATAACGCGATGTAATTTGTTCAGAAATATAATATTACTATTATACAAAACAATTTACAGTCATCACTGTAAATATGGCTTACATAAATCAGTTGAGACAGTCAAAAATTAAAATATGTTATGCCAAATATTTTTTTATTGTATTATGTACTTACCAATCTTTCGGTATCAGAATCTGGTTCATGAACTTCATAGTCGTGGGAATAGTGTTCACTTGTAGACTGATGCTCTAAGCTCTCCATCTGCACGGTCGTGATCGGATCCAGGGTATCCAGGGACGATACCATCGTGTTCGACCCTGGAGGGCGTACCGCTGTTATCTTTCTGATTAGTGTCAAGCTCGGTGGGGTAGCAACATGTCAAATGAAAATATAATAATCATATAAAAGCAGGGATGTTTGCAGATTGAAAATGATATAAAGATCACATCAATGAAATATAGTAAAAAGATGAAGCTGTAAACATAAGTATGCATCATGGAATTAACAATTTGGATCAAGTCTTGATTTAGTAACATATTCTTCTGTATAGTCATGCATTACTAATAAGGTTAGGTATTCGTACGTTAATTTACTTCGAAATACAAACATTTCAATTATGAGTCTTACCTCCAGATGTAAGACTGCCCGTCATTGGTGTGTCTACCTCGTAATTATAAGTTGCCCTGGTTGCGTTAGAGCTGGTTGCTTCCAAACTATCGGTACTACCGAGCATTAGATCTGCGCGAGCACCTCTGTACAACAAATATTTATGATAATCTCAATCTACATACTCAGCTATATTCATTATTTAATATTTGTTTTATTGTTTTTTTTTTTTTCGTAGATATTTCCCTCACCTGCTTAAGCTTCCGGAGGAACTTAGTTCTTCATCCTGGCCGCTCCATGATCCGCTCGCAGGATCTGTGAATTGTTTACCGGAAAGGGAAATGACGCTGTGTGCCATCGACCTCCCCGAGGAGGGTGATAGCTCACGAACCGCACTCCCTTCCCTGGAAATTTCCAAGTCTTCAGGTTTATCTGAAGACATTATAATTGTTTGCTTTGTCACAGTTACTATTTCACCATCCGATGAATGTTTTTCCATAACAGTCATTAAACTATCCATCTCCGATGATTGAGATATCATGGAAGATGACATTTCAGATCCGTAAGACATAGGGCCTTCATCAAATTGCTTTGGCCTTGTAGGTATGTCTACAGCGCCATCTCCGTCTGTGCTTGTCACAGTTTCAGAAACTTTTTTTCCATCTACGAATCTTTGCTGAATAACGGTTGTAGTTCTCACAACTTCAATTACACCTCCATCTGTAAATGTTTTAGTGACCGCCTGAGATTTTTTCGTTTTCTCTTCTTGATCTAAAATTTTCATCATTTCTTCACAATCTCCCGGTATAGACTCTGCAGATCCATCACTTGGAGCAGCAGCACATACAAATGAAGATTCTTTTGTACACTCTTCAGTTATTTCACAAGTTTGTGATTCTGCAGACTCTGTTTCAGGTTCTGGTATAAAGAACGCACCTCGGTCATCATACTTTTTAACAGTTACTACCTTTGGAGTAATTTCTTGGATTTTTTGTTCTAAAGCCATTTGTTGATCAATTAGTTTTCTAATCGCAACCGAATCTGTCAACATCTTTTGAGAAGGACTTCCGAAACTACCTAGTTTTTGAGATGGACTTCCACCTTTTTGGGACGGACTACCGCTTTTTTGACTTGGACTGCCTCCTTTTTGAGGAGGACTACTTTCTGAGCTGCCACTATATGAACGTTTTTCCCTTTCTAAAAAGCTACTACTAACCTCTTTAGGATCTGCTAGTAATAGAGCTTCTTTCTGTTTAGCGAGGATTTCAGCCTTCAATGCTTCAAGACAAGCTGATTCAAGGCCTTCGAATTCTTTTAAGCTTGATATAGAAATATCATCGCCTTGACTTTTACTAAGAATGTAACGTCTCGGTAAAGATCCATTTAGTGAATCTTGAGACGAAGACGAATGTTGTTGATACTGTTCCATTAATGCTTTCTCCAAATTTTCAAATTCTTGTAAGGAGCTTATAGAAATATCATCGTTTTCTCCCCGTACCCTAAATCTTATGCGAGAAGCCATTTCCGATTCAGAAAGGCTCCCATAAGAATTTCTAAAACTACCATAACTACCTATAGATTCCTTCTGTGAACTTAAACTACCAATTCTGCTAGCATCAAAATCAGTCATTTCTTCTTCTTTAATGTCTTCCAATGGGACTCTTTCATATTCATACCTTGGATCTCCTTCAAACTGCATTTGAATCCATCGTTTCCCAGCCTCAATTTCTGCCAGCTCTTGTGCTTGCAATCGTTTTTGTTCGAGTTCATATTGTAGCAGTTCCTCGTCAGATAATGATCCCGATGTACTACTAGTACTTTCCTGTTTTTTCGATGCCTTTGATAAGTATTCTTCAACCTCAGTATCATGGCGCTTCACAAATTTTTGAGCTTTTATTTGTACACTTTTACCTTCAGTGTCAGTTTCTTGAGCTTCTTTCGCTACTTCTTCGATAACTACAAAATCATCCATTTCGCTTGGCTTATCAACCATTTCGAATTCATCACTAATTGGTGATTCTTGTTCCTTTTCATAGGAATGAACTGCTCTTTCTTCAGTTGTTACAACAAGTTCAGATCTACTGCTTTCTGTAATGAGATCAGATCTCAGCTCTGGTGTTTCTGATATATCATACATGTCATCCAAAACATATTCTCTTCCATTGTCGGTAGAAAGTGAACTTTGACTGGGTGCCGATAAAGGAGTTTGAGGCGTCGATATATGGTCGTGTGTTTTCAAACTTGACGTAGAACTTTGTTTGCTTTCCAATTGAGAATCAGGTGTTTTAACAACAGACTTTTCTACTTTAGTTTTGGGTACTGAGGAATCGCTTTTCGATTTTAAAATTTCTTCGTATTGTTTTGAACCTATCGGTATAATCTCAGCTTCAACATCAACAAATTCTCGTTGATTTTCAGATTTTTCAGTAATTGGAAAAGGCACGACACTCACTTCCTTAACAACTTTTTTTACACATTCTTCTTTTATTTCAACAGTTTTTTTTCTTGGGCTACTTTCATCAGTTTGTACCATTGTTTTCATGAGAACTGTTTCATCATCAGATGGTTTTTTAGTTAATGAAGTAATACTGCCATATTGCACGATTTCTTCGTATTCAGCAGAACCGACTGGAATAATTTCACTTTCTATATCAACAAATACTCTTTGAGGTTTTTCTACTTTTGTAACAGCAAACGGTAATGCATGATCCTCATATTTCAAAGTTTTTATTGCTTTATCTTTTATTTCTTCTTTTATTTCTGTTTCTAAATCCTTTTCTATTTCTGAATATGACTGCGATGATGGCATGTCAAGTTTTGAAATTGAAGATGACAAAATTTCATCCGTCTTTAATTGACTTGAAATAGTAGTGTCAGAACCTTCTTTATCTTTGGAAGAATCTTCATCAACTTCTATATTTTCGACCGTGCCTTCTATTGGGAAATGCTCCGGTATCATTTCTTTAGGCTGAAATCGCATTTCATGAGATCTTTTCATTTTTCCAACTGGTTCTATTTCACTTGTTTTATTTTCTTCTTCATCAGCAGATACTTCTTCATCACTAACGTCTTTAACCTTTGGAGCTTGATCTTTTTCGACTTCGTGTAAAAATTGTTCAACATATGTACTACTTTCCATCAATTCTTCTTTTAATTCATTTGCTGACGGTACAAGAGTTTCAGATGCATCGGATATATCAATACTAGCCACGTGACTAGATCCGTCAGAATCGAGGCTTTTCATACTATCCCTTGAAGCAAGCGAACTCGCTGCTGTATAGTAATCTTTTGATGTTCTTAGTGATTGTGAGGAAACATCATGGCTAGTCAAAGCAGTCTCAAAGTCAGTTCCGCTTTGAGCAGTCATCATTACGTCAACATCTGACGATAAAGGTCTGCTTTCAGAATGTTCAAAACTATGATAGTGACTTTCACCTGAACTGGACCAGCCCTCTACTTCAGAGGCAGACCGTCTCTCTACTATTCCTAATTTAGATTTAATATGTTTTTGTACTCTTAGTTTCACTTCCGGGCTACTTTTTGATGAACCGTCTCTATCAGAAAGAACTATTTCACTTTCAGTTTCAATAATAGAATGGGGTCCACTGTCAGATCTTATAGAAATATCACCATCTAGAGGTGGACTGGATTCCTTGATGTGAACTGTGTCTTTTTCTTCGTCAGAAGTAGTTGTTTCTTCTTGTGAGCTTACTTTCTGTGAGATACTTTCAGATATTTGGCTATCTAAAATAGCTTCATCTTTTACTACTTGTGTTTTATCAATGTGATCGTCCGAAGGCTGAGGCTCTTCAGTAATAACTTCAGGCCTCTCAGGACTAATCAAGAGCTTAAATTGGAATTCGGAAGGAGATTGCTTGTACTTACTGCTGCCGTCGCTTTTTTCACTAATAATTTCTACTTGCGCTGCTTCAAGAGACTGCTTAACTTCATCTATAGTTTTTTCCAAAACCGACAAGTCAGCGAGTGGCTGAGCAGACATTAGTGAATCGAAATCGACCCGTTCTGACTCAAGTTTCGTTGCCTGAAACTCGGCAGAAGAGAGATCAGTGTCATATCCACTACTGCAGATATCTTCCAAACTTTTTTCTTTAACTAATTTTAATTCTTCTTTTTTATGGTCAGTTCCTGTTAAATATGCCGAGTCTGCTTCTGTTGAAAATTCAGATGCATGCAAAGTTTCTGCACTTACAGTCGAGTCGATAGATTTTTGTAACATTTCTCCTTCGTGAGATTCTAGTGATTTAATCATATACTCAGTATCGATGCTTTCTCCAGATTTGATCATTATATCTTTAGATGTCGTACTGATATCATCAGTTATATCAAAAGCACTCGGTGACATGTCGGTTTTTGTAGATTTTGTGGATATGTCCATTTTTGTTTCGACAACTTTTTTGATTTCTAAAATAGTATCACTATCTGAACTTTTTGTAGTACTTGACTCCATAGTTGAAGTAATAATAGGTTTTGGTATATCATCAGCTATTTCAAAAGAATCCGATTTTTGGAGAGACACTTCCCATATCTGATCTTGTAGTTGATGCTGCGATACTTTTATTGGTGATTTTGTAGACTTTTCTTTCTTTGGTGTATCGCCAGTCTTATCATCATGCGGTAGGTCTGGTGCTATTTCTGATTCCGAATGAGTGTCTTGACTTCCAGTTCGACTAAAAGTACTTTTAACAGGAGATGTCGATACTTTAATTTCCTTAATAAAATCTACTTCATAGACCTCGTTATCTTTTTTGAAAGATTTAGATTTGCTTTTTGGGCTTGCTTCAGAAGATCCACGTCTTTCTGCTGTCTCGCTTTTGAAGCTGGGTGCATGAGAAGCGTCAGAACTAAGGTCATCGTGTTCTTTACTTTCAATCACAGATTCTTCTTTGTGATGTTCTACTTTCGAACTTATAATTTTACCTTTTTCTGATACTTCAACACTTGAAACTACTTCATCTTTTTCTACAATCTTTAGTGCAGATTCCACAAAAGCTGTTCTTGATCTTGCATCATCATCTTCTTGGATATCCTCTAATTCCCCTGGTTCTGTAAAATATTCTTTACCCCACTGTTCATGCGACAAATCTCTTTCCGAAATTTTAACTTCATGCTTTTTCTTTATTGTTTCATCTTTGAGGGCAGTCATTTTCTCTTCAGATTTACTTTGCCGACCTGTATATAATCCTTGTTCCGAAAATTCTCTCTCAACTTTTATGATATCAGTATCATCAGTACACTTGATTACCGTCTTTGTTTCAACATCAGCACGTTTTGCCGTAGCTTCATGAGCTTTTTCTATTTTCTTTTGAGAAGTTTCAGTTTGATCGCCTTCTCGGCGTACTGTGGTTTTCTCCCTAACTTCATGTTCTTGACCTCTTAATTCATGCTTAGTTTCAGTCTTGATGACTAGAGAGTCATCGTCTGAGGATGATACTTGTTTAGTTTCAGAAAAGAATTCTTGGCCTGTTATTTTTCTAGTTTCAGTTTCTTTATGAGTTAATATAGTACTAAAATCATCCGTGGTGCTAAATTTAGCTACCATATCAGACATGACTGCTTGAGGATCAATGGATTGAAACTTTAATTCTGGCCCTTCATATGTTTTATGAACAGAAGAAGACGATGTAGAAGTTTCGATTCTTGATTCACTGAAGAATGTATCGGATGATGTCGATTTCTGCATCTCTTCCATTTTAACTGCAAGTTGTTCTTTTTTGATTTGATCTATTACATCGATACTCTTTTCTATAGTCCGATCGACAAGTTCAATTGCACCGCTCGTTAATGTAGGTTGATCGACATTTATAAACGACAAGTTGTCTGCCAAATGTTTCGTCGGAGATTTTGGTCTGGCGGCTGTACTCAGTGCCTTTGATGCTTCCGTTAGTACATCTGCAAAAAAAAATCGCGATTATAAGACTATAATTTGAAAAATGTGAGAGAAATCTTTGCACCAATTTAAAAATGTGCTATTAAAATTTTGCACGTGATTTCTTTAGCACTTCAAATGCATTACTTTTGGTATAATACATAATGCAAATTTATTGAGATTGTAATTGGGTTTTATGAATTTATTATGAAATTTATAAACATTAAAGCTTTTGTGGTATTGTAATAAATCTCTCCGCTAGGCCGCGAAAGCGCCTAAAGCGTGAATACAACGATGTGATGAGACAGATTAAAACAGCGATGGAAGCTTGTGAGATGGAAAAAAATAAACGAAAGAAGACTTAATAGAATCAAGGCGAAACGTTACTCAAAATGTGGATGACGACAGATGAAAAACTGCTAATTAAAGACAAGAAATCAATTTGTCTCATTGAGAACAAGCGACAACAATAAAAAGGTATGTTTTGATTGCTTGTGGCTCCACTTACCTATAGCAACGTAAGGGCTCCGCAAGAAAGAAAGTAAATTTTACTGTGCTGACAATAATTGGCATAACGAATGTGACAAGAGCAAACGCACTTTAATGTTGGGTTTTGATGAATTAGAGATTGCATCTAATTAATATCTTTTTTTTATGAAGTGGAGGTGCTTCTCTTTTATGTTCTAGTGGTAGTGGTGCTTATTCTTTATATCGACGATTATATTATTCGTTACCATGTACACAATATAAAAATATTATTTAAGTGTAAAACTGAATTACATACACATGCGAAAATTGGCGTAAAATTAAAGACTGTGGCAAACAAGGCTTTCTAAACGATCTTCTACTAAAATTAGGAGTAAAGTTTCGCTATGACTCTACTTTGCCACTACTTTTACTGCAATAAGCTTGCAATAATCTCCATTTCATGTTTTATTAGCATGACTTGAACACTTAATTACGACTGGAATGGAATTAAACTAAAAGAGGACTTAATAATACTTTAATATAAGTTTTAAGGTATTCGATATAATTTATTAGAAAATATTCACTGACCACTTTGATGTGCTTCTGTCTCGCTGATTAGGCTATCACCTGCTGAAGATGCCCTTGGAGATTGACGGTTTGCATCCAGGAACGAGGAATCGGAGCCTAAATTTAATAGCAAATTAGCTTCTACTTCCTATGGATACTACAACGAGGAAGGTTACTTACTATCGCTCAAGTTAAATAATATAATCAATACGGAAACATAATAGTGGAATCATTTAGCTTCAATTTCACAAAATATATTAAAGTACAAATGAAATACGACGCTACATGGTACAGTGCATAATGTTAGTTACGACAAACTCTGTCAACTTTTTCAAGATATTCGTATAAGTAACTACAATGAAAGGGTTGAAAGTATTTTATGAACAAAAGAATTAATTTTAAATATACCTCTAAGTTGTAGCCCGGTTTGCTTATCGCCAGCACCTTCTTCTGCTTTTGCTTTATCTTTTATCGTTAGATCTACAGGGGACGGAGGTGGTGTCTTCGAAAACTTTGACACTAGATCTGCATTTGAAATTATTGATATTAATGAATATACGTCAAATTATTTCAAAGGCATAAATTATTTAAATCTACCTACCATGAGTCACATGGCTGGAATCGATCCTAATAAGAGCTCCTTGTGATATATCTTCTAATAAGTTTGAACATCTCCTATGTAATTCGCTACTATCAGGAATAATATCTTCGGCATCATTTACTACAGATTGGTCGTTTTTTTCTGTTTTTGTTTCAATTCCTGTCACTTTATCAAAAATTATCACATCAGAAGATTTTTCGTGTATTTTTATACTATCTTCTTCTTTTTTAAATTCCGACTTTAATTCAGCAATTTTCTCATCCATTTCTCCCATAAAATCTTTTTCTGATTCAGTCTCTGCAATTTTATGTCTATCTAATGACTTCTGTTGTTCTTGTTCACTAAGTAATTTACTTTCAGTCATAATAGAAGTTTCCTGTGAAGAACTTGTTGAAACTCTTACAACTTTTGACACAGACCTCTCTTCTTCAATAAAATCTCTACTAATCGTTATTCCTTCAGAAATATCAGATGCTAATGTTTTCGAAACATCTAACGAAGAATGATCTTCAGAGAAAGTTTTTTCATCAATTGATTTCGACGTTTCTTTGACACTTTCTACTGAAGCCTTTGAAAAGTCTTTTGTCAAATCTACAGTCGAGTCTTTGGAAAGCTCATTAGTTGCAAAATCTCTTGACGTGTCTTTACTGTCAATTGAAGATTTTGAGTAGTCTTTTGTTAAATCTATAGATTTCTTTGATAAATCTGGTGTCCCACGATCTTCTACTGGTTCTTCTATCCTAGAATCTTCTTTATTTTCGAAAGAAGTTTTAGAAGGATCTTTGACTAAATCCGCACCACTGATTTTTGAAAAGTCAGCAGATGTCCCATCTTCGAGAACGGATTTTTGATCTTCATCTGAAGATTTTGTGAGAGTAGATATTACTGTAGTCACAGAAGATTCAGTTGTAGACTTTGATACTAAGTCAGAATGGAGAATTCTGTCTACAAACTGGGTCTTCTTAATAATTGTGTCTGATGATTTATCGTCATCTAGATCTGATTGCCTGGCGCTGGTACTAGGAGCAAAAGTGTTGAATGTTTGAAATTTATCATCAAATTTGGTAACTTCAAAGGTTTCTGGTAATTCATTGGCATATTTTCCATCGTCTCCAAAAAATTCGGCCTAAAAATTAAATGGTATTTTAAATTTAACTAACTACCTGTAGGAATAAAATGTACAAAGAATCGTTTTTATTTGTTTACTTACCTCTTTTTCTGGAAAATCATCAGCGTCATCCAACGAATCTGTTCTAATTTTTTTGGAATCAAAACTGGCTTCTATAATTTTACCATCAAGATCTGAGCTTGGTTCTATAATTTCTAACACCTTTGCTTTGTCCATATCTAAGCAATAGAGGAAAATAGTATATTTATTCATCGATATAAAATGAAATCAGAACTAATAATACTAGATGCAATAATAACACTCACCAGATTCAGAGTCAGTGTAAATTTGCTCTTCAATTTCTTCAGGTGAACTTTGAACAGAAAATGTCCTTGGATGTTTTTTCTTTGGCATTATCACAATCTCACCGCTGTCTCTGGAAAGAGACTTTATTAGACCTGGTCTTTCTTTAACAAACTTTTTGGTTTCTTCATAAATAATTTCTTTTTTAGCCTCAATTTCTTTTTCTTTTGCTTGTTTAGATGATTCTAAATAACCTTCGACAGTTGTGACAGCTTCTTCGATAATGGAGTCTACTGAAACTTGCCCAGCAATGTCTTGTTGCTCTGTGAGTATTGTTTCCTCAACAGTTGGTTCTATTGGTTCTTCTAAAGAAATATCTACATCTTCAGATGCCTGTTTTATAATTATTTCTATATTATCAGCCATTTGTTTCATAGCAGAGTCAGACTTTTTTAGTTCAGTTTTAGTGTCGGTTACCTTTATTTTAGTATTTACGACCGTTATTTCTTTGGCTACTTCTTCTTCTGTTTCTATTTCCGATTCCGCAATTCTTTCAAGTGAAATGGCAGGACTTATACATGAATGCCTTCGTTCTTCTTTATGAGGCACTTTAGCATCATAAGATCTTTTTTCAGATTCTACTATATCTTTGGTAATTATTTTTATGTCTTTATCCAAGACAGGACTTCTTGCGGCTGCAGCAATAGTACCTTTTTGTAGAATGTCATCAATGACAGGTTTAATATGTTCTTTCGTGATTTCTGGGGTTTCTTTCAAGTCTAAATCTTTAGGTATAAACCTTTTAGTATCATTTGATTCATTGTTGAAGTCTCCTAAATCAAATTTACTCAGAGTATCAGTCCGTATTTTGCTAACATCAAACTTACTTTCACTTGTTGTTGACGCGATACGTTCTTCAACAAATGCAGAAGATTCTTTAGTAATAGTTGTTACTTGTGATACAGTTGTTGGTTCAAGCGGGTTTGTTACAGTATATGTAGTCTCAGTTTCCTTAGTACATATGTCTGGCACTTGTTTTACTACTGTTACAACTTCAGTTAAGATATCTTTTTTGGAATGTTTCTGAGAATCAAGGGCCGTCGATGTAACAGTATAAACTGTTTCTCGTTTTAACTGCTCCGCTCTTTCGTTGTTCAAAAATTCGTTTATTATTTCTTTATCTCCCATTAATCTAAAATATATTTTTTTATTACTATCTAGATAAATTGATACAGTAAATGGATAATTGCGTATAAGTGTATTTTTTTCTCTAAACTCACTAAACATTAAATAAACCCAATACTTTTAAATTATAACAGTATAAGTCTCTGAGAGCTTACCCGATTTCAGCAATATGTGGTAATTTATGTACATAGTCAGTAACATGATCTTCTGGAAATCCTTCTACATCATCCAAAGAATCGCCATGAGTTAGTTTTGCTAACTTGGTTTGGTCACCTGATTTACCTATAAAGTATATAAATAATCTTAAATTCTAATATAGAAACCTAAATATACTATTTATGTAACCATAGAAATGTTAATTAATATTACCTAATGAGATCTTGGTTTTAGAATCAGTTTCAAGTTTAGATTCAATTTTTTCTTTAGAAAGATCGACGTGTGTTCCTTGTGTAACAATATCATCTTCTGACTCTTCAAACGTATAATCACGAGATTCTGTTAGGCTGTGGGCATCAGACAGACGTTTCTCTTCCAGTCGTAATTCTCCTACTGATCCAGAACCTGCCGATGTTACTGATTGGCGTTTAACTGCATCGGCTAAAATATTACAGACGTATTTTGTAATTTTTTTATCAACAAAAGTAATTTATAATAAAACAGAACTCACAAAAACAAAAGTAATTTATAATAAAACAGAACTCACCTTTTTCTGCGGTGTCCTCTTTGGTCATTTGAGACTTAATATCGACCATTTCTATCTCTTTTGTTATTTCTTTAACAGTTGGAATAATTTTATCTCTTTCACTATCAAGTACCTTTTCACCATCCTTTACCGCATCCTCTTCAGAAGACGTCTTCTTATCAGTAACAGCATCTTCCGAGCTAATTTTGTCTGAAATACCTTCAGATGATTTACGGTCAGATATTTCCATCTCTTTACTACTTTCTGAGGAAATCTTATCAGAAACTTCATCTTTGTCGAAAGATCTATCAACTTCCTCAGCTTCCGTAACAATCATGTGGAACTCTTGTTTCGCTTTAGGAGCTTCTATGTCAGTTTGCAAATCACTTAATTTTGTTATTGATACAGATTCTGTTCTTGAATGACGTTTTGGTCCCATCTTTTTGAAAACAACTTCTGGTTCTTTATCTGATTCAGAATCTTGTTTTTCTAATTCAAATGCTTTTGTATCAATTCTCATTGATGTAAAACCAACACTTTCTTCAAATTTCTCATCACCAAACCCACTTCCAGAATCGACAGTTTCTTCATATTCTGCTCTTTCATCAAAGTCAGATGAAGAAACTTTAGCTTTAACATCTGATTGGTCTGATTTTAATGATTCTGCTTCGGAGTGACGTCTTGAATCTGTATGCTCAGAATCTTCTAAAGAGTCCGAGTAAATGCGTTTGGAGAAAAAGCATTCTTGCACGGAATCGTCTTCAGGAACAGTTTCAATGAACTGACGAGCTTTGGCACTTATAACTGGTGACTCTTTAGGTGACACCTGGATGAATATAATTTTGAATTATTTATATCTACATATTACCTTAATAAATAATCATATTTTCTAAAATATATATAGTACAAACCTTTTCTTGTTCCTTTGTACTTAATCCAGAACCATCTATTTGTGCGCTATATTCACTTTCATATTTTAAAAATTCTAGTGTCTGTGCTCTAGTGGATTCCGCTTTTTCTGGAACCGTAGTAGCCTTCATTTCTTTATCTACTGAAGCTCTATGAGCTGGACTTGTACCTATTTGATCTTCCAGGTCAGAAAATTGAGATGCCTCGTCTAGCGAATCACTTCTGTGTTTGGAGTCTTTTGAATAGACCTGTAAAATTAAGTGCTTTAAAATTGGTGCTTTAAGATTGGTCTTTAAACTTATTTATTGCATTTAATGTTCCTGATAAATATAGTTAAACAAAAAGAAGGAAGGAAATAAAGGCTTTCCTAATTTTGTCTACAAAATTTTCGGGAGCACTAGTGTGATTAGTGCTCATTGTTTAATGCCCAACAGTTTCATATAAGCCGATACGTAAATACAAATATTACATTACATATATATAATATCAATTCAATCATTTTTTTAAAATATAATAAAATATTGACCTTTGATAAAGTTTACCTTGGATTCAGTTTGCGATACGAAACTAAAGTCCTTTTCAGTGCTTTGTAGCAAGTCAGCTAAAGAATCGGCTTTATCTATAACAGACGTTATCGGCGATTCTTGGGATATTTTTTGAGCAATAAGATCTTGCAAATCTGATCCCATTGAGTCGGTCTTGGTATGTCTACTTAAATCAGATTTAGTGCTTGCTATTGACTGTTGGGTTTCAATCTAAAATAAAAAGTATAACTCGGTAGTTGTAGATCAGGAAGCACTTTTCAACAAAAAATAAAATATAAGCATTCTACTGTATTGTACAAAACATACCTTGATATCTTTAATTTTTTCACTAATTGATACATCTTTGTCTTCCAAAGCCTCAGTAATTTCTTCTTCACTAACTTTACTTCGAAGCTCCTCAGTCATTTGTTTTTCAAATTTCTGTACTTTAACAGCTATACGGTGATCATCTTTTCTGTCATCATCATCATCAGTTTTTTTGTCTTTATTATCTTTTGGTTCGTCTGCTTTAAAATCTTTAGGTTTTATATCTTTGAGATCTGATTTAATTTCAAAAATACCTCTATCAACTTTAATTTTGCTTTTTTGTTCTAATTTGTCCAATTTAATAGTTGTTTGAGATTCAGTTTCAGTTTCAGAATCAGTTGACTTTTTTAAGAATTCGCTATCCTCCTCAGACGAAACTTGAACGAGAGTGGAATCCGTTCTCATAGTTTTGGGAAATTGTTTAGTCTTTTCTTCATGTTTTACTCTAGAATCAAACTGCTGTATACTTTCTTTAACAGATTTAACAGTCTCCGTGTGTTTTCCAGATTCAATTGAAACTTTATGAGACACTTGCTCATGCGTTTCCATATTAGACAGTTGTTTGGATTGTTCTCTAACAAATTCTTGTGTGTACTCTATACCTTGTTCTTGTGCCAGTGTATGTTTCTTTAATGCTTCTTTAGTCAATTTCATAGTAGTCTTAGGTAATTCAGTTGTTGTCTCTTTCAACATTTTTGATTCAAAAGAACTTATTTTAGCCTTAAGAGTAGCTTCAGCTACATCTTTATCTTCTTCCATTACTAAATCAGGTGACTTATCGCCATCGTCTAATTTTTCTTCTACTCTGGAACTTACGATCTCTTTTTGAGAAATTGCCTCCTTGGAGAAATTATCAACTTTAGTTTCTACGACTTGTTTCACTTCAGTAGTTTCAGCTGTTACTGATTTTCGAGGGGTTATAGTAACGTTCGAAAAATCCCCAGAGGGAAATCTCATAGATTCATTTCTCATATGCCTTTGTAAGTGTTTTGGTGTAGGTTTAGCCGGAGAGGATGGATCGAACTTTTTAAATTGTTCAACCGGTCTTTCTACTAGTTTGGGTTCTTCTTTTTTTATTTCTATAATTTGTTCTCTGTGTATTTCAATTTCTTTCTCTTCTTCAACAGTATCTGGAGAAGTTTTAGAACGAACCCTTTCTAATTTAGGATCTTTTTCCTTCACCTAAAATACATAATTGAACAAATCGGTTTGTTAAATGTAATAACACTTACACAACAGTATTAAAAGTGATAAAACAACATACAAAAGTAATAAAAAATTTACACACCTGTTGCTCAATATCATGAAATTTCTTGATATCTGGTTTAATTTGAGTCCTTATCTCAATTATTTCTTCTCGGATCTCTTTCTTTTGTTTTGATGCAGGTATTTTACTAGAGCTTAATTTTCTAGTGATTTGTTCTTTTCTTTCAGCGACACTGCGCTTTACGTCTAAAATTATTAATGCTATCATTAAATTTATACCTTTTTACTTATTACATTTATATACATTTTTACATACCTTCATCTTCTTCGCTTTCTTCACTCGGTGTTGGTGTTCTTTCTACTTCACTCTTTTCTACAATTGACTTTTCTTCTGGTGAATACTTAGCCTCATCTTGATCATGTTCAATTTCTCTATGTTCCGCTATATGGTTTTCATCATATATCTTTTCTTTCAATTTATTGTCTTCTTCAGCTGAAATAGTAAATAATTGATTAATAGTTTATTTATTAATAGTTTAAACTTCTATTTGATGACTTACTGTTGACCTTCCTTTGCACTTAAAAATATTTAAGCTTTGATACTCACAATTTAGTACAAAGAGCGGACTGAATTAAAATGCACTAGTTTCAGTTTACCTTTGCGATGTGAAACGTTATACAAGTGTATACGAATAAATTTTTAAATACCTTTGTATGCCTCAATTTCTTCAGAAGCTTGTCTCTCTTGATAGATATTCCGTTGAATACGGCGTTCGTTAATAACCTCGGACTGTGGTGCAATGATATCGTCTCTACCGATACGACATAGTGCCAACTCCAGGGAGTTATCTAAAATAATATTAACAGTTAATTGTAACTGAATAGTCTAATTAAGAATTTAATGTGTCACATCACATCACACAGTCACATCTGCTATGATAATGTACTATGTAGTACATTATCATGCCGGAGCATAGTGTTTTAGTAATTACTTATCTGTATATAACTAATTTAAAGCAGTCAATATAATCTTAGTGCAGTTATTGAGCCAATTTGATATTCAAGGATACAGTTTTGACTATCCGTGAATTAATAGATCAAAAGAAAACAACTCAACTATAAAAGATACAAAGCCAGTACAATAAATTCTAAAATATTAATCTGACCTTGTGCCTTAGTCCCAGACTGGGTCTTCCATAGTTTCAGCATCAACTGCGCTTGCTCGGCAGCTGTGATCCTCTTCGCTTGTATCTGATTGACAGTAGCTACACTTACTCCAAGTTCATATGCTAAGGCCACCCAATCTTTGCCGAGTAGATTGCAGATATCTTCGAGTCTAAAAACATAAATATTAGTTTTTAAAAGTTATGAAAAGGTTTGAATCCCACAATCAATATTGGAGATGCGTAGCCGTGAATGCTCCAAGTTTGTATTGCAAATTCCTTACAAATAAGGACAGTCTTGTACGTCAATCAAAACCATAGGAATTACTTTTCTTTATTTGTTAGTATAACAATGATAATTGAAATATTCTCCATGAGTGAAAGAGATGACTGAAATTCATTGTTTACCTGGGATCGCTGAGACGTTGCCGCCAAACCAATTCCTGTTCGGCTGTACGTCTCGGGACGGTATCAGTCGGTAGTGGACTACTCCTCTCTATTGGTACCTCATCTGGCACCATGATGTTCAAAACTGCGATCTAAAGAAAATTAACGTTAAGACGACTTGCAAACAGTTTAGTAAACCCGTTTGATTTGCCTGTCAAGCCTTCAACAGCATCAGCTCATTTCATAGATTTGAAAGACTATACACTATATACTTCTTCATATACTATATACTACTTCATAAAATTTTAATTCATAAGGACGTTATCTGATCGAGTGATTATTTCCGCATCAGTACACATATTTTTCGTCAACGTGCATTACATGAATTGATATCGCTGTGCTTACTATAGTACTAGTAGTAAGTAGTGAATAATCCTAAATTGATGAGCTCTTTGTTTATTTTATTTGCACAAATTAGTTTAATGATCTATTCCTTGCTGACGAGTCGATCGAAAGACTTAATTTTTTTTTTTTTTTTTACAAAAATGTTGTGCAAATTCGTGCTGAATCGAGAATTTGGACCGGAAAGGAAGGCCGACTCCAATAAATGGGACAATATCTAAAAGGAAGAAGATGTATGGCAATGTACATAGTCATTATTAATAATATCATTGTTTACTACATCAATGTTTTAGTAAATTTGGGTTAATATAATTTACCTTTAATTTTTGGTAATCATACAATTCTAGAAAAGAATCAAAGTTATATACTCACGGGCGCTGGTGACGGTTCTCCTTTAGGAACTTTTGGATCCCTCATGAATTGACACCTACAAATCGGCTCCAGGTCCTGAGTTTTGATCATGACCGGGAACGCAACCCGATTCTCCCGGAACGCTCGGAATGGTATCGACAACTGTTCCCCAGACTTAGCTACAGGGACTAAATTGCCTCCAAATTCTAAATATATCGGTTTACCTTCGTGTACCTGTAATGAGAAAATTATATGTATGTAGTTTGAAACCTGCGAAATGGTTTTTGTGAAGATTTAAAATTGGTATTAGGAGTAAAATAATAGACGTTTAATAGGGACCCAGATCTTTGAAATTCGGCCGAGATGTAAATTATTAATCACAAGACTAACTTAACCTAACCGATAGATAATTTAAAGCAATCCGCTTAATGTTAGCCGTTATGTAATGCGGCGGTTTGGTTGATACTACATGTGTAACATAAAATTTAGGACGTAGTAGAGAACGAACCCCCCCCCCCCCCCCCAGTAAATAAACCGACGGTCTAATAAAGGCCACAGAGAGCCAAATGGCAGCGAAACTATCGTCGTGGAAGATGAACACTACGTCTTCATCATTTAGCCTAGCATTTTTTTTTCTTTTTTATACTACAACGGGTGGCAGACAAGCATACGGCCCGCCTTATGTGAAGATAAAATATCGCTCGCGCGCCGCCACCCCCGCTGCCAACGCAGCATCTCCTTCCTTTCTGGTGACCTCACTCACTCGCAGGAACACAACAACCCTCAGGGGAATTGTTATTTGGCTGCGGTATTCTGTGAGGTGGAGGTACATTCCCCAGTCGGATAGCTTACAATTACGCTCGCTACTTCTCTTATGCATTGATGCTTTATGAAAATATGATGAAGATGATGATAATGAACGTTCTTTTGTTCGTTTTTTAACTTGCAAAACCCGACTTGAACACTAACAGAAATTTACAATGGACGAACATTGAAAGACTACTATTGAGCGTAAAGCTGACACCAGAATTAGAGAATTATAGAATTACGTATCCCTCCAATAATTACGATATACTTAATAAGGCTATGAATGGAAGAAACAAGCATATTGTTATGAAAACCGATCCAATAGATGAAAAACGAGGAAACGCTGCCAGCATCTTCGGTACAATCCCAAGGGGGCCTTTTTTTAGATGATATGTAGTTTTATTTTTATTTTCAATTTAGTTTTTAATTTAATTTGTTAGAAATAACTGTATTTATTAAAAATTTTGAAGTTGAGATATAATAGATGCTTATATTAATGAAATTTGTAAATATGTGAGGAACACAATCCTCCGTTAACAAAGGGACACGCAATCTCAGTTCAGTCAAAGTCTAGAAACATCACCTTAGGTAATAATAAACCATACCTCAACGTCTCGACTCTTGGCGACTTGGATGAACCGCTCAATGCGCTCCAAGGCTTTATCTTCCTTGTCATCAGTAACGCAGAACATGCGGATTTGAGCCTGACACTCGTCTGTGCGTTTGGCATACACCACAAAACGTGCCATGAAGGGTACGTGAATCGCTTCCCTAAAATATATTTTGGAATTAACTATCCACGAATAAAAAATCCAAGCCTCGAAAAAGCCAAGATTTCTAAAAATTCGGTACGACATGCCAATACTGGCATGGTGGTAATGAATGAATATAGTAATATACAATGTGTCTCATTTACTTAGGGACAAACTTTGATCACGAAAACTACGAGTAGACATAAAATTATCGAGAAAAATATATAAATTTCTAATTAGTAGCTAACTGTTAGCTACTAATTTACTACGTTTTATCTTAAAAAAAAAAGGATTATTTTTTAAAGATAAAACACTCTTATTTTTTAATGCTTTTACCTATTTGGGTAATTTTCAGTGTCACTTTAAAATTACCATAAAAAATATGTACAATGAGTATTTAAAAAAATGTTATTTTTTTTCTCGATTTATATCTAGTTTTCGAGATCAAAGTTTGTCCTTAAATGAACGAGATACATTGTATATGTATTACAACATTGAATTATATACCAATTCTAAATAATAAAAGATATCTAATGTACTAAGAAACATGTTATTAATACTGCTTATTTATAACGTAACATACATAAATACATGTTAGCGTTAACTTATATCAAATCATTTCAGCCCCCCTAGCCAAGTGTAATTCGTAGCGTAACGAAGGTTAGATAGATCACGTGACATTTGTCAAAATCGAACATTTTAGTATGAGAAGTGACAAATGTCACATGATCTATCTAACGTTCGTTACGCTACGAATTACACTTGGCTAGGGGGGCAGGTATTATTTCTACTTACCTATATAACTCAGTTGCCATTTTAGTAGCATCTTCTATATGTCGACAATCGATGAGCCAATATCTAGCTGATACGGTGGTAGTGAATGAAACGCAATCATTCACAAACGTCAACGGAGTATTTTCAGTGACGTCTTCCCAATGTGCACGGTTGGTTCCTCCTGCGTCCACAAACAAACCATTTTACCTCATATTCTTAACCTTATATAAACACATGCCACTCCAATTTAAGTTCTATGTAGCTACATTAATAATGCCTTTTTGTTTGCTAATCGTTTAATGGAAGCTAACAACGCAGTATTCAGCTGTTGTTGTAACTGCCACAATGAGTATGATTCTACCTATATTAATATATTGCATGCCAAAGCAGGCCTTTACTTCTACTTGTCTTTTGTTGACTATATAAACTACTTCAATTAGCTAATCTTATTCTACAATAACATCAACAATTTTTACACTAGAATATTGTAGAAAGTTTTGTTTAAGAAATGTGTAGTATTAATTTTTAGAATAATGAACAGAAAAGGTTGTCCATCTCATGTTTAAGAACCAATGTAGAAGAAAGATCGGAAATCAGAAAGATAGGTCAAAAATCAACAAAACAAACGTAAAATGTTTCCAAAACGGCCTATAACAAACACACAACAAGCAAAGACAACACATCACACAAAAACAATAAATAACGTACCATTTTATATTGTTTTTAAATGAAAAAGTGATTGATAATGTGGCACACTGTGTACGTTCACCTGTTTCTTAGAAATATTGTGCTCCAGTTTAAAATGAAATAATGATTCTACTTTATCAACAAATTTCCAAAATGCTGGTCTGGTTTTCGGAAAACAGATCTCTCGAAGGACATTCACTGAATACAACCCAAAAGTCAACTAAAAAGAAAAGGACAAAACAAAAATTGTGTTCTGTGAAATAATGATAAGAACAGAAATGAGACAAACAAAGAGAAGATGATGTGGAATAGAACTGATAGGCCGTTTTGGAAAAGAACTTTGATTAGTACAAGCAAATAAGGAATTATTGGGAACACTGACGCTGAAGTATGAAATGAGGATGACGAACATGGCACCGCAATGGATTATCTCTTTGTTTTTACTCTTACACTAAACAAAAACAGGTATTTTAATGTGTTAATGTTACAATGTGCCCATATAGTTGTTGCAGTTACGTCTAAAGTTCCTGTTTATATTTGTACAATTGTTCTAAACCGACAACTTTCAGTGAATAAATCGCAGTGCATTCTCTTGATGTCCCAAGATTTATTTAATGGTTATGATACAGAGTGATTGTGATTTAATAAAGCGTAAAAAAATCAGCCAGTGCATAGAGGAAGAATGTATGAAAAGCAAGATAAATGGAAAAGCATTCAAAAAGTGATAGAGGGAAGAAAACCAATGTGTCCGATAGTTATACTCTAGAGATATAGACATAAAGCCGCAGAGTATAATTATCATATAGAAAAAAATGACTTATGGAAAATTAATAATGTAAAAATCGATAGGACAAAACAATTTTGAACTCAAAATAAAATGAACTCAAACCGACATTTCGATTCTTGTTTTATAGTATTTGTATAGTATTTTTAATTTTTTACCTTCGAGAGATCGTTTGCGAAATACCCCTGTTGGTGCGCGCCGATAGGTGGCAGCACATTATTTAGCGCCACACACGGTGAGCGTGCAACACACACAAACACACGAGAACAAGGACAATGTAGACACGCACAAAACACACACACAGGGATAAAATCCCTTTAGCTGCTCGGTGTATTTGCTATAAGCGTTTGTTATGTCTTTCTGTATGAAACTCACAACCCTTCTGCCCGTTTGTATAATTGTTTGTATTAAGTATAAAGAAATATAAAACTACACTAAAATTCTCTTCAAAATTACATGCTCATCCCGTTGTCTAAAAAATTGGGAATTGTAAAACTATCCCATTTAATCTAACTGTTTTTGTTAGCTACACTAATACCAATGTCAATAAGATTTATGAAAGATAAAAAACTATTAGTTACTGGTTGAACTATGAGATTTTGAACTATAGTTACACTATAAGATTTTAAAATGATTAGAATCTATTAACTACCGATCTCATGTAATATTAAATCTATTGGTATAACGAGTTGACTGGATGATATAAGTATAACGTCATCTCTGTTTATATCGTCTACGTCTCTAACGTGTTGTAATGGAATATTGGTTTAGTTTGATATTTTCTCACATTACATTTAATATAACGCATCTTTTACCTAATTAATATTAAAGCAAAGGAGTAGAAGCCTAATGTAAATATATACTTTTGTAGGCACACTTACCTCCTGTTATGCAAGCATTTTGATGTCATTAATATAGCAAACATAAGCCATACTCCATTGCAACACTTCACAGATTTCTGTCAGTTACTAGAAATATCACATCATCAAAAAATCAACAAAGGGCATATAGAAAACATTTTCTTTATTTATAATCATCGTAAAGTCAGAAAATATAATATATCTGAAACATTTCTACTTGGTAGAATCCTTGTTAAAGCTCCAGTTTACTCATATTAGGATAGCTCAACTTCAAGTTAAATTATTTATTCAAAACAATTTACATTGTGTCTGAAATTATAACTATAGTAAAAAAAGGATTTCTAGTAACCAACCAGATCTGTATGAAAAATATAAGCAAACTATCTTAATTGTACCTGATATGGAGCACAGTAGTCTTAATGTTGGAGCAGACGATGTACTGTATTGATTTGTCATGCCTTGAGTATGTGGTCTCGGAGCGGGCATGCTCAAAGTAATAGCCTTGTGGAATTTCCTTCTGCGTGGCTCAACGGTTACGACAGGAGATACTGCTACACCACGCCCAAGTAGTTTAGCGGTAAGTTCAGAGTCTATTATTTGAGCCTGAAAACAATAGTTTCCATTGAAACATTCGAATAATTTATTCACGAAGTTTCAAATAAATCTCTAAAGACCAAACGCGATATAAAATTTAAGCTATCATGCTTGTGACCAGTGATATTTAATCAAATTTTGTGCTTGGTTACTATTATTTAATTTTAAGTCCAATACTTACCTTAAAAAGATTTTTTTTTTTAATTTCGTTCAAGACGAATATAGCTAAAACACTGACTTGAGTTCCAGAGATTGGTCATTCTGAAGGACATGATATTGCTGTCCTTTTTCTTAACAAAATGGTAAATGGCGAGTAGCAGCCGGTGCAGGATTAAGCAAATATGAACATATGAAATCACAGGAAAAGCGTTAAAAGGAAAGAACACACTTTTAAGTGTATCACAGTCTTCCATCTTTTCTCACACATGCGCTTCAAAATCAAAATGCAACACACTCTGACTAAATACTAAAGCTCAAACACTGAAAAATAATATGGCAAACTAAATAATATGTACATCATGCAACTCTCACGTTTGGTCTTTAGGAAATAAAGTACATAACAGCATAACAATAATTCCATGTCAAGCATAGATTACCCAATAAATTTAGCAATCATCTTAAAAATACTTATAACTATTTAACTAAATACCAATACGTCACTCCAAGGAAACTTCAAACATATATTTAAATCACACGTATATTATGTGTTTTAGTAGATATAAGTCTGTAAATATACTCATTCATATCACTTTATTATGATCAAATCATGCTATGTTTACCTAAAGACCAACTAGAGACAATACAGTACATGTTGACTTTCAAATATCGCGTCAAAAACGCTGTGTGAGAAAGGATTTATGCTTTTGTGTAGTGATTCCATAAATTCAAGTTCACAATTGAAAACAAAATATTTGACTGTGATGTGAATTTATTGAATTCTGAACTACAATTGTATGACTTAAATATTTTTTTAATACTAAATTTATTGGGTATGATGCCTAACGGAGCAACGTACATCAATTTACCTATATTAGGTGATAAAATAATGGATATCTACATTATAATTATAATCACAAATATTAAGTGACAATAATATTATGAATTTGTGTATAATGAGTACAAATACGATATGTGGTATAATTTTAAGATAACATTTTCTTCATAGAGACACATAAAATTACATTTAAAAATTAAAGATGTCAATTACCAGAAAACTATAGTTCTATTATAATGTATAAAAATTTAAAAATAATTCTTGTATCTCTATCAAAAACTATTCAAATTTCCAATTTTCAGAATTTTACAAAAATAAGTTGATTGTAAAAAAATTTGGCATTTTTATTTTGTACTTCAGGTGTTTGATTTCGTTAAGCTTATTTTATAACAAACGTTGTTGAACACAATCAATTTGGCGATCAAACAAAAGTAACTCCTAAAGATGAACACCTAAATTCTAATCTAATAGATGAAAAAATACTATAGTAATAGTATAATAAAAAATATTGTTAATATTGAGACACATTCAAATTCCTAATAATACATATAAATCACTCTATGTATGAATATTTTGATGAAAGCTCGATTATATTTTTTATGGTTGACAACCATCTTGATTTAAATACGATACATATTAAATCTAGCGAGATTCTATTTATCATCACATTCATCACTAATATAAAACCCTTAGTATCTAAATAATAGAAATAGAAGCTAATTCAAGAAAGTGTTAATATATAAACATAAGTATTCGTTAAAATAGTTCATAAGCTTCAGATTATTGACCAACTATGTCGGTACTAATTTTGGTAACCGCGACATTTTCGTAATAGCAATACTAAATTCAGTAAAGTTACTAGGCTTATAGTAAACGTATATTTGTAGAGATTAGTGAAAATATACGTAGAGCATAACAGTAAATACTACCAAATCAATGAGAAACGTTTTTTCTTGGAGACATTGTTGACAGTGATCTTTTTTAGGTTCTTGTCCTTGACGCCTTTGCGGGGTTTGAATAGATTTACCTGTAGGCCAACTTTTATCTTCTTGGTGAGCGCGCCTTGAGGGAAGACGGCCTGTACTTGTGGGACTACTGAACTGGATACCATACCACCTTTAAAACAGATAAATAGGCTAAAATTTCTAATTACCCATATTCGATTGCTTTACTGCATCGTCTTTTAAAATCGGTAGTACATACTCAAAATTATTTGCAAAAAATATAACTGACGCCGTAGGTAATCTTACTCAAAAAACTATCAAAGCAATTTTCTGGAGAGAAATACTGTAAATATACTATTCACAAAAACATTCTAGGAATGTCTGAAATTGTTGTGTTATATGTCAGAATAACAGAACTGCAAATTCAAACAAAGCACTCATAAAACTATATTCACCTTCTGGGCCAATAGCGTGAACCTCCTGGCGAATACGAGATATCACAGCAAAATACTGGGGAAAGTCGTGAGTCAAAATTCTGGTGATGCGAGGAGCATCCCATCCTTTGTCCTCTTCATTCGTTTCTGTAGAATATGTATATTACTAGATATGTACCATAAATATAATGTACTACACAGGTTCGATCGAGAAATTAGATACAATATAAATAAGTGAAATAAGTGTTCATACAATTATGCAACGGGAAAGAGCAAATTTTTTATTATTAGAAAAACACAGAATAGTCTGTATTCCTTTACCGAAGGCATTTAAACAGGACAATCGTAGCGTACGGTGTGGGGCGGAGCACCACCAAGTGACTAATATCGCGACATAGGGCTATTGGGAAACTGTTTAGAAGGAGACTGACAAAGAGAATAAATATTATAAGATAGCGATTAAAATCAATTATAATCCATGAAGGTAAGCCCTTTCAACAACGTCTATTTTTTCTACTGTCCACGAAATACCATAACCACACAATAACGGGGAATATCCCACTATTATGTGAGTGTATGCAAAAACCCTTAACTATTTTGAAAAAAAAAAATCATATGGCCGCAATGTCATAAAACGCTTCTTCGATCGACATACCTTCAATTTCTAAAGTTTCATGCAGAATGTCTTGAACCACGTCATCAGTTGCGTCAGCATTATGTTCACGCCAACTCGTACCGTTGTCTGACCGCAGTATAACAATCTCACGTTCTTTGCCTCGTAGAGATGCGTAATGTGGCACTTCCAAGATTACGGGCCTAAAAATGATATTAAAATGAAAATTCATTATTTACCACCGGACCTATGAAAATGTGCGACTTATATACAGTGTTTTTATACGTTTATATATGGATCCTAAAGTAAATTTAAATCCACAGAATTCTAAAATTGCTATCAATTCAATTTAGATTATCAGCGAGAAATTGAGAGATGTTACATTTGGAAGACTAAATTTAATTATACGCGCGATGAAGAAGAAGAAGAATAAAAAGCGGCTTGCAACTCACCCCAAGAACTTTGCAGCTACTGGTCCCATCTCAAGCACTCGAGCAGCTAATGCTTCTCCTTCCATCAGGGGTGGCATATGATTGATACGGGACGGCTTTAAATATCTGAAAGATAAACAACGACTATTATATGTCTATATACTCTAGTTAAGATTACGATTATCCAGATGTACAGTGAAATATTAAAATATATGACATATCCTGTATTCATAATATTTACACAAAGTACACAAATGCAACAGTTTTGTATTATCGTCTTTTGCATATTTCAGCGAAGACTGCCAAAAAGTATTTAAGCCAGAATGTCAGGTTTCATCAACATTATTATTATCATTCTTCGTCAGTTCAATGTTGGCTATAGCTCCAATGCTTTATTATACCTAAGAGCTCGATTTTCGACTTCTTTTCCTGCAGTCGCTGCCAACTGTTCTATATGTGTCATTATTGCTCATTCCGCAGCTATAAAATTTAATTTATGATCTTTTTACCTGCAAGTAATCCTAGTAGGCTGCTGTGCTGACAAAGGAGGTACAATAACTCGGACGCCGCCGCCTCGACATCCACGCAAGGCACCGCCCCGAGCGTCCACCAGGAATGACACCAAGAAACTAAACATATAGATAATATATACATTGATAAAGAAATATTAGCATGGAATTTTCCGTTGAAGAAATCGAGGAACGCATGGAATATAATAAGTAAGAAGAGGATATCTACCAACCTCAAGAGAATATTCAGCAGGCAGAGAAATTAACTAGAAATTTTATTTGTGGCAAATCGTCTTCAGTTTTGTCGATAGGGTTCCTAAATCTTATCAACTGAGATGAGATGATTGCAGCAATTATATGAAACTGGATTCCGATTCTAAACAAAATAATTGGATATGAATTGCTTTCAGTTTAGAAGGTAGGAACACTGGGTACTCTAATAAAAAACCTCCGTAAGAATAGAATATTAACACCCTCTCTCCCTCGATTTTTCACTCGCCGTAAGTTACCCGCTGTTTCGGCTCCTATTGTAATGGATATAGCGTAATGTTATATTTTAGCAACCTTCCTCAAGATATGGGCTTGAAATAAGCCCGTAAAAACAAAATACTATTCAGCTTTATTATATTAGTATCATTATTTATTCAGCGTATCAGCGTGTATCTACCTTCTGATAGATAAAGGCCTTATCCAATAACCTATTTAGAGAGGGGGCGCCCCACGCTTCGTTGCCCCAACGCGGTCTCCATTGTGGTTCCTATCCCGACAGCCCTTGCTGACTCGACATGTGGCCGGCCCACTGCCACTTCAGCTTGCTGACTCTAAGCGCTATGTCAACAGCTTTGGTTCTGCAGCGAATTTCTTCGTTCCGGCTTCGATGCCTTAGAGAAACCACACTGCTATCTCCATCGGTAAACCAATGAAGAGAGCAATGTGGTGTGCTGAGGAGAGCGGTGCGGGTAAAGGTCCTCTCGTCAGGTTGGTTTACTAGACGAGAGACTCGCAATAATGTGACATAACCAGAAGGTTGGCGCACAGGGGCGTATAAGCTGTAGGCATAGGGTCCGATTCCGGTTCCTCCCCAACCCGTCTGGGGAGTGTAGGCCAAATCCTCCTTCTGTCTGGGACGGACGAGAGAGGGTCGTGCTCCTGTAGTGGAGACTAAAATGACCTGATGATGACGATGATGATGATAGGGTCCGATGCGCTATCCATCGCTCGCTATACGACTTCTATTCTAGACAGAATATATGAATTCTGAATATATAAATCACTTACTTCTTCCACTGCAATTTTTTCCTGTGTATCAACAATTCCAGGTAGCGTGCGTGAGAATCAGTTGTTTTAAACACTTAATTTCAATTTTCTGAAATAAATAACGTACGTTGTAAAAAAAAATAGACATATCTCGTCTTATATAAATCATATTACGCCTGAAACACAGGAATGTTCCTAGTTCAGGCACATGGTTATTTAGACTTAAGTTAAGTTTTTGTTACTTAATTGGTTGCCAGATAAATGATATACGAGTATGAAGTTAAGTATTCACTTAACAAAACCTATTTTTAGGGGAGCTTTTGAACTGATTATCGAAATTCTTTGAAAGCGAGTTTTCTGCAGTCTATTACCACCAAATTTGTAAATTTCAATATGATCAGATTATGGAATCTATACATGTCTGGTTATAAATTAACAATTGTAATATATTCAGCGAAATTCATTGAGCTTATAAAATCGTCCGGTCGTTCTGTCTGTCCGTTGCCATGAAACTCAAAATTTCGAAATTCTGACTTCGGATTCGTGTAGAGCATCAAAAAGTAGTAATGTAAAGTGACCTTGGTTTTCCGATATCAATTCGTGATTTCGAAAAAAAAATGCGTGGCGCATGCTGCGCGTCCGATGTTTTTTTTTACAATTAGAGAAACAGACGTAATTAAAAGTCTTTTCGAAGCACGTGGGAGCTCGAGATAAATAAACCCATCCATGGACAGGCTACGGTCGACATTGCTTAACATGCGTGTTCGATTAGACTGACACGCGCAACGATGCCATCGAGCTCCTCAACCTGCGCTGCTGGTACTCTGACATATAAACAATAATAAAAAAAAAACTAAAATTTATATAAGTAGTACTGACTTCGGCTGCGTAGGGTCCACGTTGTAGCAGTATCCCTCTGGCGCTTGAGCCGTGCTGTACCGGCTGATACTCTTCACCACCACCTCCTGTTGAGGCTGGTACGGTATACCGTTGACAGAACCTAGACATGATAAAAAAAATACTTTAAAATGTTTAATGTATTTAAAAAGGTAAGTATACTGAGTTCAAATTCGAAGAATTTACATATTCTAGTGGTTTCCATGATCTCTTTTCTCCTTCATTTTTTATATACTACGTCGGATGGCAGACAAGCATACGGTCCGCCTGATGTGAAGCGGTTACCATAGCCGTAAGCTCGCATCATGAAATATCGCTCGCGCACTGCCAACCCCGCCGCCAACGCAACTCTATTACCGACGAGCTCGGTCGTCAAATGGTTTCTTAGCTACGTTGACTCCAAGGTTGCGGGTTCGATCCCCGCACAAGACAAATATTTGTGTGCATGTCTGTGCAACATGTCTGTTTGTCTTGGTTTGGGTGTTTTCTATGTATTATATCTTACCTATGTACTTACAAATAAAATGTATTTAAGTTTATTATCAGTTATCTATTACACATAGTACATGCTTTGCTTAGTTTGGGACTAGATGGCTCGTGTATTTTTTTTTTTTTTTTTTTTTATACTACATCGGGTGGCAGACAAGCATACGGCCCGCCTGATGTAAAGCGGTTACCGTAGCCATATTAACGCTTGCAACATAAAATATTGCTCGCGCGCCGCCACCCCCGCTGCCAACGCAGCATCTCCTTCCTTTCTTTCTGGTGACCTCACTCACTCACAGGAACACAACAACCCTCAAGGGAATTGTTATTTGGCTGCGGTATTCTGTGAGGTGGAGGTACATTCCCCAGTCGGGTAGCTTACAATTACGCTCCCTACCTCTCTTTTCGCCAGAGCTTCGTTTGTCAGTCAGCAGGGTGCACCGCGTGCAGGTGAAGTTGGCTTTGGTTCAAAGATCTTGATGAACCACTTACACCCCAATTTGTCCAAGAATAATTATTTATTTATTTATTACCAAAAATCCCGAACCGCTACCAACCAGGAAAAACGGAGAGCCATCGCAAGGGCATTTATGGTCAAGAAGCTCTCTTCTTGACCATAAAACAGGTGGTCTTGATGGAGCTCTCCATAAACAAGATGACTCTGTCAAAAGTGTACGACTAATTAGAATATTTTTGTAATTTGGTCAAATGGCTTACCTTGGGACATCTCCATGATATTCTTATGGCTCATAGCAGATTCAGTCCTCTCATCCTTGGTGACGTCAATCGGTAGAGAGTCATCTCCGAGCGACTTCATGTCATCTGCAGTCAGGTATCTATATGGTTGGTCGTTGAGGATCGTATCTTCGCCTACAATAATGTAAATATTGTTATTATCGCCATTTCCATTCCATGTTAAAACTAAAATAATGATTGTCTGTACAGTCGGTTTAAGGACGATAATTTTCCGTGATAACGTCATAAGAAAACATCGGTCGATGAAGTGAGATAGCTATGTCATAAACCGAACGCTTGCTTAGGGCCGGCGCCCACTGCCGGTACGGCACGGCGTGTCATGGCAAAGGATTTTGTTACTAATCAAGTTATTTTGAATCTTATTTCAATGATATTAGAATTCATGTTACTTTATTTTGATACCACGATGCAGCGACGTGCCGCGGGATACTGCGGCATGACGCGACGCGCCGTTTCATTCCACGCGTTGCCGCGGCGCGCCATTGCATTCCGCGAGACGTATGGGTCACTTTGCGTCGAGGAATTATGATTGCTAAGATCCTTGAAATAAGGTTTAAACTTGTGCAGTGGTCATTTCGGTTAATAGGGTGCAGTTCGGTCGGTGTAACAAGCAACTTCGAATCCGCGCGGAGCAAAACTGATTGATGCCAGAGTGGTTGCGCTTTCAGCAGGATGCCACGGGGTGCCACGGCATGCCACGGAACGCCGCGGGATGCTGCAGCACAACCTGCCGTGCCATGCCGTGCCAAGCCGGCAGTGGGCGACGGCCCTTAGGCCGACCGTGCCTTTATCTCTATCGCTTGTTCAGCGCTCTCGCTTGCACGCTCGGCTTAGGCGGAACGTGACAAGGAGTCATGCAGCCGGCGTTCATCGTTATCACGTCAAAATAACTGCATTTATTTATGAAATTATCTTTAAGAAACAGTCATTATTTAATGTTACATCTGAAATTAGAAATATCTACGATAAAAGTATTTGTTAAATTATTCGGTAAATTGCACCATAGATTGATGATAGATTTCCACGCGCTCCTACTTAGATAAAGTTCTATAAATTAACAATAGTACCGCAATTTAATTGACAAATTATGAAAATATCAATATTGGCTTCTTCAATACGCGACATATCAATTACAGCCCCCTTACCACCAAATCTTATTGCGATTCAATAACTGAATTTAATGCTTATTCATACCAATGAATAAGCGACTCTATTTCATTATTCGAATGAAATAGTGTCGCTTATTCATTGGTATGAATAAGCATTCTATTCAGTTAATGAATCGCAATAAGAGTTGGTGGTAAGAGGGCTGTTGAGGACTACGTTCGTGGCGATCGGGGGTGTGATGGGTGTAAAAGGAGCGCACCATCGCCACAGCATAGTAATACAACCAGTAGTTTAACTTCATACTAGCAGCCCCAATCGGCGCACGCACACTGCCAAGTGTCATTTACACGACCGCTCAGGAAGTTTTGGTGCGCCGGATTTGGGCGCTAGTATGAAGTTAAACTACTGGTTGTAACTATGCTGTGCCATCGCACTCCCTAGCTTCGCCTCTTGTGACACCCGCGCACCAGTGCAGCGCTACTTGATTTTCTCATTATCTTATATGTCGATATTTGTTATTCACGTTCGCGTACGTTAACCTTCTTTAAATCTCTATTGTTCATATTTTCACAAAAAAATATGTGACTTAAAAACGTGATTATATTCTTAGTCAATCAGAATGTATATATTTAAACAAATAGTGTTTTCATCCTCTATCGATTTATTGATATATTAAATCCAACATGAATGTACTGTAACGTTATACGTTTCTTTTTAATAAAATTCCATATAATAAACATAATTACATAAAAATACATAATACTAAACTTAAAATAAAACTATATACAACACGGTTTTGTGTTATTTAACTTAAAATCAATAATAAAAAAAGATATGAATTGGATTACATAACTCAATTCTATAACTAAAGTTAAATATTAAATGGTGTCTTGAGTTGAATGAGTCACATTTGATTCATGACAATATTAATTGTTAATTAATATTATGAACAAAATGTTCTCAATATTTACAATCGTCGGAATAATAAATAAACAATGAAAAATAAATCACTAAATTAATAATTTAAAACACAGTAAATAAGTATAAATAACCTAATTAAAAATAATAATAGTCGTATTACTCTATTGCCCAAAACGTATTTGCTAATGGTTTTCTTGAGCGTCACACGGTACCCTATTAGACAAACATCGTACGATCTTATGGGCGGAACAAAGACAGCTCATCGGCAACGCCGATACTCGGACCCCACACTACTTTTTTCAACCGCACAGACGACACACAGACTAGCATAGTGCATAGACGTACTTCTATGCATATTTCGTACCTGCAAAATTTAAATAACTGACTTTAATCTCTTTGCATATAAGTACCTAATGTATGTGATCTAAGTTCTTCTTTGCCACTTACGTAATAAGTCGCGGAGGACATTTGTAACCGAAATCACTTATACAGGAATTCCCCGATAGGGTAAGTGTTGATCAGTTATTATTTCATAGGCCAATCTTAAAAATGTGTACTAGCTGTGGTTTTGCCGTGTAATATATATACCTATATATAGCTCCTGGGTTGCTTATCCCAATACGACGAATAAATAATCTTTCGTCCATGTAATATTGTTACCGATTTATTTACATATAATTTATTATTTCATTGCTTTAATTTGGAAAAAGTATTTAATTAGGGTTAGACCTCATTGTGTTTTCTTTGTTAGCTTTGCAAACCAAAATTATTTAACTACGTAGTTATTTTGATCTACCTTCTTTTATAATTATTTAATCTTGACGGCATATAATTGCTTTAGATTTTTATTGTGAATAATATTACTTTGGCCTTAGTTTTTTGTTATTCACAAATAATTCCGCCTACATACTTCTCCGTTCTGATTGCGATCTTTTATACCGACACCACTCACCGTCTACCTATTAGACCCGTCTTGGCTTGGCTTTATGGCTTGGTGTTGGTGATCGCAATCGACGGGCTTAGCTGACGGATGTCCTTAAGCTGGAGTATTGTTCCAGGGAATTAGATACAACCTAAGAAGAATTATATACAACTTAAAAAAAAGAAATTACATACAAGTTTAGAAGAATTACAAACAAGTTTGAACCTGAGCATTGAGGTCCCCTGCTGCCACGTCCCTACACCACCGAGCCATCATCCATCTTCGGCCACCTTCGCCAGGGAAGTACGGGACCGCGGAACCAAACTTATCAGCCGGGCACTGTGAACCCGATACTTATATTTTTATTAATAAATTTCTTTTAAATCGTGTACGCCAGGTATTATTTCATTAATAAATTTACTACCCGACGCGACAGTACCATACTAGCCGCATTGCTTGCGTCCGCCATGAACGTAGTTCCCATCTGTACATTAGTTACTGCTACTAAGAGTCATCATCATCAGGTCATTTTAGTCTACACTACAGGAGGAGCACGACCCTCTCTCGTCCGTCGCTGACAGAAGGAGGATTTGGCCTACACTCCCCACGCTGGCCAGACGGGTTGGGGAGGCCTGATCGATGTTTTATAATGTATTTCCCTTAGTCGCTTTGTACGACATCCACGGGAAGAGACGGAGTGATTCTATTCTAGTCTGCCGGAAACCACATGGCCAAACTCAGAGTAAGAATTCCTAATTCTATGTACATATTTGACGAGCTCGGTGGTCGAATGGTTAGCAATGGCCACTTTGACTCCGAGGTCGCGGGTTCGATTCCCACACAAGACAAACATTTGTGTGCATGAACATGTCTGTTTGTCTTGGTCTGGGTAATTTCTATGCATTATAAGTATGTATTTACAAAAGAAAATGTATTTAAGTACATTTATCAGTTGTCTAGTACCCATAACACAAGCATTGCGCTTAATTTGGGAGTAGATGGTGCTGTGTAAATTGTCCAGAAATAAAAATATTTATTTATTTATAGAAATAGGAGAAGAGTCGACTTCACCGTATTTGGCGTATAACTTTTTGGCGCATTTTATTCGGCGGTTGGCTATATCTAGTCGGATCGATGCGGAGATCTATCATTAATCTGTGTTATTATCTATTAATTTTAATGTTTCAAGTCGAATATTTATAACGGTTAAGTGTTTAGCAATATTGTCCGTACCTCCTTCTTCTTCTGAATCTGACATAAATGTCTCGAGCATGGTCTCCGGAGCCACCACTTTGTATTTCTCTTGAGTAGCTGGCGCTATTGAAGGCTCTGATACTTCTTTCAGTGTCTCCATTACTGTGACATAGCCAAGTTTGGACGCGATGTCCAGAGGGGTTTGGCCATTCTGTATAAATAAAATGTGTTCATTTAAATTTTGAATAAATATAAAAGTAAGTCATATTTTCACTAGACTTCCCGATAGACGACTAAGATATTAAATTTGATCAAAGTTTAACCTAAAAGCAAGCAGGTTTAAAAGTCATTCTATTGTCTCTGGTCAACTGAGAAATCTTTGCAGTACAGTAATATCAAACCCCGGCCACTCCATACAATGTACACGTGCCTATGTTTGAGTGACGTTCTCTAGGGTTGACATTACTCAATTATTAGTCGGACATGTAAGGGGGTGTAAGTGATTCATCAACATCTTTAAACCAAATTAATCTTACCTGCACGGGGTACACCCTGCTGACTGACAGACGAGGCTCTGACGAAAAGAGAGGTAGGACATAGCGTATTTTTTACGCAGCCCGACTGACGAAGTACCACCACCTCACAGAATACCGCAGTCAAATAACAATTTCCTTGAGGGTTGTTGTGTTCCTGCGAGTGAGTGAGGTCACCAGAGAGGATGGAGTTGCTGCGTTGGCAGCGAGAATGGTAGCGCGCGAGCGATATTTAATGTTGCGAGCGTTAATATGGTTACGGTAACCGCTTCACATCAGGTGGGCGTAGTGAAGAAAAAAAAACGTAGTAAATACACTACACTGACTTCAGCCAATATTTACAAAACGCCTTGTATAATTGCCATTGCTTACTTACCCAAAATTTTATATTTTCTAATCACCACTAAATCGAACGTTCGCCTTCCGAACACCGGTACATTGTAATGGTCAAACCATTTCATTCTCACTAATTGTAGCTTTTTACTATTAATAAAAATGCATGCGCAATGATTTGATTCATTTTCATGTTCACATGGAACAAACTTAATTTAAAACTAATGCCACACATGCGCAATGATTTGATTCATTTTCATGTTCACATGGAACAAACTTAATTTAAAACTAATGCCACACATAAAACATCACGCACAATAAATATTGAAATGTAAATGAGAAAATTGTAAACATTAACAATAAACCACCATAACTCAAGTGACAGCAATGTCAATTCCGCGTCTGCGCACTCACTTGCTCTTTGAGACATCTGCTATAATAGCATTATATCCTTTTCTCATCTCGTGTTAATTGTATTTTGTATCCTACTTTGACAGACATGAATTAGTTATGATGAAACTATGGCTGCCGCATGCTTTTTTAGGTAATTTATAAAAAAAAACAGTACTTTATTTCATCCAAAGGGATCGAATAAATTTATTTTTTTGACTTTCCATGTGTTGAGACATCCATCCACTGCACAAGTAACTCCGATCTTTTAAATTGAATGGAGAATAAAATACGAGCGACGTCAATTTGTAGGTCGTTGCATCCATTGCGAACGGTTCCATAGGGGAGGTGAGGTCGACTAGTGAGAGCGGCAGAGAGTGTCCATACTGTACGTTAGTACTATTACTTATACTGTGGTAATATTAAAAACATCGAATTTCACATGAGATATTGAGAAAATTAAAAGTCTCAAATACTAAAACTACTTTCTCGGATAAATATTAACTTTACAGCTTAGCTTTGAATATTCACTAGCTTGTGTTCATGTTATCACCTCCCGTACATTTCGGAAGAGCAACTTACTTCTACAGGGTTCAATCTATCTTCATACCGATATTCAACAGTTGAATTCATTGTTTAACCATTATAAAATGAACAAAGTTGTTTGTTAGAAGTATGTGCTGGTAAGGTAAGGTAAGACAACAGAATATAAGACAATTAGATAAATATAAACACTTACCGTAGTTGTAGCATTGGCATCTGATTTGTGTTCAAGCAAAATGTTCACAATATTTATGTGCCCCTGTTGCGCTGCGTGGTGAAGGGCAGTGTACCTATCAGAAAACAAATATTTTAATGTACAAGCAGAAGTAAAGCTTAATTCAAGAGAGGCCTATACGTACAATATACGTATGACACAGTAAGGTTATGATATAACTGATGCAATAGCTAAATCTAGGAATTAATTTTTTGCTCAAATTAAAACCCTATGCGTTACCTACGTACTGTGACATAAGAATTAATTACTTCATCTCTCTGTAATAGAAGTCAGGCAGTTTATCGTGTCTCTGCGAGAATTTTATCTTCCCTACTACGGGTTCTAGTCTTAAATTATCTCTCCTACCAGAGCAGATTAGTGCTAGAATCTAATAATTGAAAACGGTACAAGCTCACGTTCCCACAATTGTGTCTCCTATGTAGGTAGAATTTAAGAAAGAGCCACACAACGAAGTCATTACAGTCCGAAGGGTAATTGGAACCTTAGAATTCATAAAAAAACAAGGACTACATATAACAATAGAATAAAAAATAATACAAGTTATGGTTAAAAAAAAAATAACTGCTAGAAATAGCACAAAACTTACCCGTGTGTAGTCTGTGCTTTTACAGAAGCGCCATTATCGAGAAGAAAACGGACCATATTGGCCTGACCATAATGACTGGCTATGTGTAAAGGTGTGTAACCGCCCTTAGTGCAAATATCCATCTGTAGATAAACATATTATTTAGACACCATAAATCACTTAATAAATATGTTTTAATCTTGGATCCAGATTAAATACTCACTTCAGCGCCATTCTTGACTAATAATTGAGCAACTGGTACTCTGTCTTCTTGGGCGGCCAGATGTAATGCAGCCAGTCCGTTTTTGGATTGCTGATCAACTTCAGCAGCATGTTCCAGAAGTAAAGAGCACATCTCCGTGTGTCCCTAATAGAAAAAAACTCCGTGAGATCTTATTTCTATAAGGCGAGAATGATCAACAAATATAAGGTTAAGGCGTAAGTAGCTTAGACAGGTTAAAATAATGACAATAATTTGAATAGGAACTCAAAATAATCATTTATGAAAACACATGAGAGTATTTCTCAAGTATGTAAAAGACGAAAATCAAAATGTATTAAAATAATCAATATTTGGACAGATAAGCAGAAAATTTCCGATAATATACCTGTTGTGCAGCAAGATGAAGTGGAGTGAACCCAGCTTTAGATTCAGCATTGGTTAGTGCTCCATACTCCAATAGTGTAGCTGCCGTCTCCATTTGATTCTTACGAGCAGCTATGTGGAGAGGTGTATGACCATTTTTGGCTACAGCCTGTTATGGACAGAAATATTAGAACATAAAACCTGGATCCTCCGACCTTCTATGCTGAAAATGTTGACTACCGTAACTCGACGCTTAAAATTTGCAATCCAAAAAAGCGTTTTAAGACTAAAATAAGGGTTGTATTGTTGACATCGATAAATTATTACACTTGTATATTTGTACTTGTACGTTTTTTAGAAATTATTAATAGTTCCTTACCTTGGCATCTGCACCTTTCTCCAGCAGAGTAGTAGCTACGGCCTGCTGATCATACTGCGCTGCAATATGCAATGGTGTCATGCCGTTCTTCCCTGCTTGGTCTGGCGATGCTCCGTGAGCGAGAAGTAGATTTGCCACCTTCAATCATAGATAATCCTTGAAGTTTCTGATAAGAATATTGTTTAACAGAAGATGTCGCGGATTTTACTAACTCTTACCTTCAGATTGCCATATTTGGCTGCTAGATGTAACGCTGTAAACCCTTTCTTGGTAGTTGCAGTCAATGGAGCGTTATGCTCGATAAGAGCAGCAGCGACCTTAGAAAAAATAAATGACAGATGCTTAAAAATTATATTAATAGGCAACAATTTAAATAAAATTATATATTCTTTGTTATAATAGTTCCCTGTCGGAGTTTCGATGGAGCTAAGTATGTTTGATTATTTATGTTATTTGAGCATATTACGTTGTTGTTTAAACGTGCAGTTACGTAAAGACTAGACTGTCAAACTAATTAGAATTAAAATCCGAAACACAAGTCATTTGAAGCACACTTACGTCATGATTGTGTTGTTTAGCAGCAATATGCAGTGGGTTGTAGTGGTCCGCAGTCATGGCTCTTACGTCAGCGCCGTGCTGCAGTAGTAACACTGCGATATCGACATTGCCAAGACGTGAGGCGATATGTAGTGGCGTTTGACGCTCCCGCGCTTTAGCTTCTACTGCTGCACCGTTGCGGAGCAGAATGCGTATAATATCAGTCTAAAAAAATAAAGTCAATGACATTACTAACCTATTGAAACTTAATATATAAAACTGAAAATATATACAGTATAACTATAAAAAGAAAGAAAAGCTACATTGCGTCCAAGAACTCCTCCGCATTGCCGTCAAATAGTAATGTATCCAGAATGCTAGCAGTATTGACATGCTAGATGGCAATGCTATTATATGCAATTATTCGCTGGGCGAGAATAAGGCCAACCCTCTGTTCGTGAGAGGAGTCGACTAGACGTTTAAAGATGTCTCTATTCAAGGTGTGTGCGCTCATAACCCATGGGCCAAGTGTTTTGACACCAAAACGGTTTGAATGCGTAAGATTTGTTGGTTGGTATAAGGGTGCCCTAAGATGCCGAGCTAAGATACGCCGTACATGTACTAGGTACTTATATAATTATACCTGATTAGCTCTTGCTGCAAGATGCAAGGGCGTCTCTCCCCTGACAGTGGGCACGTCCGGGTTAGCTTCGTGTTGGAGCAGGTAAATGACAATGTTCATGCAGCCCATGAAGGCGGCTACGTGTAGTGGGGTCAGTCCTGATTCAGTCGTCGCTTGTATGCCTACAAGAATAAAGAAATTAAGACTAATTCTCATTGAAGTGATAAAGAAAGCCTGGTAGTTCAGCATCAGAACAATTAAATTAGGTAAGTCAAATGTTTATATTCTCGTTTTTGTCATTGAATCTGAGATTGTTTATTCTAGAAAATTCATGTATGTGACTCCTGAAGCAAATAAATTTGCCTAATACTTTACATTAGGTTGGATATTAGCAGTGTATGCATGGGGTGTATGTGGCTCTCCACAGTTTTTAAGCAAAACCCAACCTCAATAGTGCCAACTCATCAATTTAAAACCAGACAATGACTACTTCCTGATCAATACACAAGCTTAAACATTATTGTAATTATTTTTGAAATGTTCATTGCTGCGTCATTTGACTCGTGAGGCTGTCGTCAACAAGCACATATTGTTTTGAAGCGTTAGTAACACGAAATTTCTCTAAAAGATTTGTGTGCAAATACCTCTATTTCAGTATATACTCACTTGCTCCATACTTGAGCAGCAGTTCGACAACCTTGATCCTGTTCTTCTTGCATGCGATGTGTAGTGGCGTAAATCCATTTAAAGCACGAGCATTGGCGTCGGCGTTTCTGTGTGGGAATTAAAATGTGGCAAAAATTATACACAGGCCGATATGTCACGAGGCTATTGCCGGGTAAAACTTTGAAGTTGTCAACAGTATGTTTTGATTTACGACAAGAATCGTTCGTTTATTTCTAATTAGTTCTAATTAGTTCGTTCGTTATCGTTCATTTAGAAATTTTAGATCAGCTATGGGTGATGATAACATTTTGTATTTTAAGTAAAGATTTCTTTTTTCTAATCTATCCTAGTCTTTCATATTATTGCTAGTGTCAATTTCTTGGTCATTGGGCCCCTGCGGCCACTTAGAAACTTCATATATTGTTCCTTAAAATAATTGTTTATCATATGTATCTCATTCAATTTCTTTTTATTTTTAGGAAGAAGAAAGAAAAATATGTATTTCAACCATCCAAATTGTTTCAGTACATAGTAGTAGGAAAAAAATGGTTTTACATACACATAAATGATAGATTATAATAATGTCAAATCAAGTATGCACCTTAATGCTGTGGAAGTGAAAAGGATTCTGATTCAGTAGAAGTTGCTCCTGAGAACAACTTCTACTGAAACAGAATCCAGAGCAGTGTTGCTGGTCTGAACCAGCAACACTGATTTTCAATCGCCCCGCCAATGTCGTTTTCTATCGTTCCCGAAAAAGAGAACACTTGATTTTACTTGTTTTGATTGAACATACCTGTCTAAAAGTAGCTTGGCCACTTTAGCGTGACCACAATGTGCAGCAACGTGCAATGCCGTAAGGTAATCAACAGTGACGTCATCAACTGGAGCCCGACGTGATAGGAGCACTCGAGCTGCGTCTGCATGGTCCCCTTGAGCAGCCATGTGTAGTGGTGCCAAGCCATTCTGTCAGAAATATATACATAGATTAATTATTAATTTCTTCATGTACATCGAATTGATTGACAAAATTAGGTTCACATTTTTTTATCGCACCACCTGGGCCGTCTTTAACCTTAGAATGGAACTCCATGACTATGGCACACGACTGTTTATATTAATCAGGTTAATATTAATCCTCATCCATAAAGTCGTCGTCAACCCTTATTTATCCCCAGTGCTGGGATACGGGTCTCCCCTCAAACCCCACCACGCTGCTCAACTGCGGTTGGTAAAAGCCAGTGTTGGAAAGCTGCATAAAGGCCACTGACTTGGCCTAACGACTGTCATCTAATGACAACAGCCGGGACTGACGGCTTTATGTGGCCTCCGAAGCACGAAGTAACTCGAGATAAATATATTGCTTTATTGTTGACGTTGCCATTGAGCTCCTATCTCCATAAAATTAGTATCCATAGGATAAAATCAATCTCAAAACTATTCCTCACTAATATTAAAATACTTAGATCTTATAATCTTCAACAGTTCATATTCTCTGGTTCCAGTGATGTTGATGTTTACAGTGAGATAAACGAAAATCATTAGATAATTTGCATGTCTATCGATACATACTAATTGCCTAATGATCTTTGTCCTCCTCACTTGGCTCTCCGTTGGATCTTGTTTCTTGACCAAATCTTGTCTCAGTTTTGTATAGATTTTACACGAGAGATATCAATCAGTTACCTTGCTTTTGCTGGTGATGGGTGCACCCCGATCCAGTAGGGCTTCAACTACTCGCTCGTGACCAGACCTGGCCGCGCAGTGCAGTGGAGTCAGACCGTCTCTGGTGCGGGCTTCCACATTAGCGCCGTTGTCGCAGAGCAGTGATACCATGTTCTCTTTACCTGTATAAAGTTTAGCACATTTCAAATTACTGTTTTCTTTATGATTTTATTAGGAACATTCAAACATGGCCTACATTACAGCCAAAGATACTAATATAATTTAACTTTTCGCATGCCGTAAATTTTAGTGCTGTACCAAGTGCCGTACTAACGCTGTGCCCACCATGGGGCCGTGGCACGCGAGGTGTTAATCTTCAACTTCTCGACTTTCCGGTGATGTTGATGTTTACAGTGAGATGAACGAAAATCATTAGATAATTTGCATGTCTATCGATACATACTAATTGCCTAATGATCTTTGTCCGCCTCACTTGCAGAACGCCGTAATTATGTAGAATTTTCTTTAGTCATCTTCAGCTCTTCTTTGTTACAATCATCTTGATTTTTTTTTTAATAGATGCCTCCAATTTTTATTTCATTACACAAAGAATAGGTATATTTTTCACAATAAACATTAGATTGAACTTAATGTTGTAATATCTAGTTAGATAAAAAACAAAGTCGAGTTAGTTACACATTTATAACTCAAGAACAGCTGGATCGATTTATATATATAACCTTTGATTTGTTTGATCTGTCGCCATCCCAAACAGCAGAATAGCTAATCAAATATCAGCAAAATTAACGATTTTATTCGTTGTGTAATGTAAAAATTGTAAATAAAATAAATATCAAAATTAGTCGGGTTGATTACTTCAAAATGAAAGCAAGTAAACCGCATTATTTTAAAAATACACAACATAAGAGTTCTTCTCTACTTGGTCGGTTTGTTTACGTTGACATGATTGAACGTGAACAACTCGCACTAAGCACTCGAATTGATGTTGATGGTCGGAGTGAATTTTAGTGCTGTAGCAAGCGCACTGTACCCACCATGGGACCGTGGCACGCGAGGGGTTAATCTTCAAATTCTCTGGTTCCAATGATGTTGATGTTTACAGTGAGATGAACGAAAATCATTAGATAATTTGCATGTCTATCGATACATACTAATTGCCTAATGATCTTGGTCCTCCTCACTTGTAGAATGCAAGGTTACTAGAAGTTCATTTTATTCATCCGCGGTATCCGCAATCTGATCTTGCAAGTTCACCTCCCAGCGTCCGACTGAACTGAAATTTGGCATATTTATTTGGTCGTCCTACTATGCCGCCATTTTTAATCCAATATCTCTTCATTTTTAATCCAAAATGGTGATTTATTCAATTCGAAGGGATCTTGATGGGCGAAACTGTCAGTAATTTTTTCAACAACTGTAAAGTTTAAAAAACTTTTTTTTTTCATTCTTGTTATATTAATATAGATAATCGGCCCACTGTTGGGATACGGGACTCCCTTCAATCGAAGAGGTTTAGAGCATACTCCACCATGCTGCTCAACTGCGGGTTGACGGAGGATATTTAGATAATTGTATCATATATAATATTACTAGTATAAACAACAATAATTTTTTTATTGACTTATTTCATTACAGCCAGGATATTTCATGAAGTCTTGCGAGTGCGCAAGACTTCATGATATATAAAGCCATAAGTTAAGGAACGTCCTTGCAGTATGGCACCTGATTTGATCCACTTTTCTGCTGAGACCTTCACATTTATTTGTCGGGTTCCAGTGATGTTGATGTTTACAGTGAGATGAACGAAAATCATTAGATAATTTGCATGTCTATCGATACATACTAATTGCCTAATGATCTTGGTCCTCCTCACTGGTAGAATGGAACATTACTAGAAGTTCTTCTGTAACCTGAAATTTCGGCATTGTCTTCATTCTATTTTCTTCATTCTTCATCATTATCTAGTTTCAAAAATAGATCTCAGGTTAAAGTTAATGACACAAATCTTCAACTTAGTCGTTAGAGCTCCAGGGTTTTACCGTTAAGGTAGACACAATTACCAGAAATCCAAAGTTGAAATTTGATTTTTGCATTAAAAAATCCGATGTTAATCGGTTGGAGCTTCAGCTGTTGGGCTCCTGGTCAGGGTTTATTATTGTCGACGTCAGGCAATAATAAAGGTATAACAAAGTTATAATGACAACAGCCGGGACCTACGGCTTAACGTCCAAAGCACTGTGCTCCTATTTTCATAAAATCAGTCTCCATAGAATAGAAATAAAATCAACCTCAAAATTTACACTCTCGCTTTCTAATTACACTTAGTTCTTTTAATCTTAAAAAGTTCAAATTTTCGGGTTCGAATGATGTTAATGTTTACAGTGAGATGAACGAAAATCATTAGATAATTTGCATGTCTATCGATACATACTAATTGCCTAATGATCTTTGTCCTCCTCACTGGTAGAATGCAAGGATTTTTACAAGCAGTTCATTTTTTATTCATCTTTAGTTCTTCTGTCACCTGAAACGTCGGCATCGTCTTAATTCTTTAATTCATTATTTTTCTTCATTATTATTTGCTACCAAATTTAGCATCATTGCTAATAATTAACATAACTTTTAATTCACAATAAATATTAAAAAACAAGCAATGAATATTAAACTTAACAAACATTATTAAACACAATAAATATTAAACATTTTATGAGTCAGTCTGTGATTTTCATAAAATCAGTTTCCTTAGAATAAACTCAATCTCAAAATTCAAACTCTCCCTTTCTAATAATACTTAGATCTTTGAAAGATCTAAGTATTATTAGAAAGGGAGAGTAGTCAATATTCAAAAGTTCAACTTATCCGGATCCAGTGATGATTAACATCACAGGATCTAGATAATTTGAACTTTGGGTTCCAGTGATGTTGATGTTTACAGTGAGATGAACGAAAATCATTAGATAATTTGCATGTCTAACGATACATACTAATTGCCTAATGATCTTTGTCCTCCTCACTGGTAGAATGCAAGGTTTTTTTTACAAGCAGTTCATTTTTTATTCATCTTTAGTTCTTCTGTCTCCTGAAACGTCGGCATCGTCTTCATTCTTTAATTCATTCTTTTTCTTCATTATTATCTGCTACCAACTTTAGTATCATTGCTAATAATTAACATAATTTTTAATTCACAGTAAACATTAAAAAACAAGCATTGAATATTAAACTTAACAAACATTAATAAACACAATAAATATTAAACATTTATGAAAATGGCCACAGGCGGAATCAGTCTGTGATGTGTGCTACTATTTTCATAAAATCAGTCTCCATAGAATAAACTCAATCTCAAAATTCAAACTCTCCCTTTCTAATAATACTTAGGTATTTCAATATTCAACAGTTCAACTTATCCGGTTCCAGTGATGATCAACATCACAGGACCAGATAATTTCAACTTTGGGTTCCAGTGATGTTGATGTTTACAGTGAGATGAACGAAAATCATTAGATAATTTGCATGTCTATCGATACATACTAATTGCCTAATGATCTTTGTCCTCCTCACTTATAGAATGAAAGGTTTTTTTTCAAGGAGTTCATTTTTTAATTAATCTTTATTTCTTCTGTCACCTGAAACGTCGGCATCATCTTCATTCTTTAATCCATTCTTTTTTCTTCATTCTTCACCGTTATCTACTACCAAATTTACTATCATTGCTAGTAATTAACATAATTTTTAATTCACAATAAACATTAAAAAACAAGCAATGTTAAACATAACAAACATTAAACACAATAAATACTGACCATTTATGAAAATAATACGTGGCCACAGGCCGAGTCCGCTTCTGATGTGCGATCCTATTTTCATAAAATCAGTCTCCTCTCCCTTTCTATAATACTTTGATGTTTTTATGTTCATAAGTTCAAATTATCCGGTTCCACTGATGTTGATCATTGCTGGAACCGGAAAGGTTGTATTTGGGTTCCAGTGCTTATGATGTTTACAGTGAGATGAACGAAAATCATTAGATAATTTGCATGTCTATCGATACATACTAATTGCCTAATGATCTTTGTCCGCCTCACTTGGCTCTCCGTTGGATCTTTCATGACCAAATCTTGAGACGACGACATTCTGCATAATCTACATAATATTTTACAAGAAATACATGAAGAACATAATTAGCATATCATCAATATGTTAACATAATTTTATATAGTACCAATCAAAGCTTTTACATTCCTAGACTTATTATGAACAATGATTACAATTTTCGAAAATGACAATTATCTAGTAGGCAGAGAAAGTTATAGACAAATTAATAGTTTCCATCCACAGAAGAGGAAAAAAAAAACTTACGCCGTCGTTGTGTAAGGAAAAATGATAGCTACGATTTTTGTTTCGTGTCACATGCCGGTTTTTTCAAAGTCAACACATTATACGCGACTATTACATGATAGACATAGATATAATCTACGACATTCCCTATCTCACGTGGCCTGAAATAAGGAATTCTATGCATTACATCTATGAAAAATAACTCCAGGAATTAATGCGATTATGCATAAGGATATTTACATACGTTTATTAATTCCTGACGTTTCGACCAGGTTGCACCGGCCGTGATCACAGGCTGACTGTCTCAAGGATGTGTGTTAATCCCCGATGTTATATTTCATAAATCATGCAACACGAAAGTTTAAAAGTTATTAAGTCTATGTATCATCTTAAGCATTATCTACTTCCTCGACTATAGACTTACCCCATTTGGCAGCAACGTGGAGTGGACATATATTGTGTTTAGCAGAGCAGTTGACATCAGCTCCTTTAGCCAGGAGCAGCCGGGCCACTGCCTCGTTGCCGTAGTGGGCCGCTATGTGCAGCGGGGTGAAACCGGACTTGGATGTCACGTCGGGGTTGTGCTCGTTCTGGTGGAGGAAATAAGATTATTAGAAAGGAGTATCAATAAACAATTATGAATTCATAATTAATTATTAATTAAGTGAATAATAATTATCAAATTAATTAATACTTATTAATTTATTTATTTATTAATAATCAATTATGAATAAAAAGAACCTAATGTTTTAGACGCACTATGACCGCGATCATGGTTTCGGCGACCAGCTATTTATATTATACTGTATTCAATACCACGTACCGCGACTAATGATACGTGTAAAAAAGATTGGTCGCTACGGCTATGGAGCAGCATAAATGATACAGTACGGTCGCACCGTACCGATCTCACTCCTTCTCTTAGGATGTTTGTATGGAGTGGCCGGGATGTGATAATGGTCGCAGTAGCGCTTGCCCAGTTTTGAGTTATAGTAAGTTGACGACATTGATTGGCTATTAAAGTTACCCCAAACACAATGAAGACAGAAGGCTTTGACATCGATTATATTAGTGTAGTGTCGTGGACATTCAGACATTTGAACAGCCATGTCCAGAGAGGGGGTTTTACCTTAGTGTTGTATTCTTTTGAGTCAAAGTGATAGATCAGAACCTGACATTCTCGCATTTTGTCTTCAATTATTAAACTTTTTTTACTGTAATATAAGGTTACCAAAAGTAAATTTAACCCTAAAAATATCTACTCGCTAGAGTTTCATACATTACAGCTGGAACCACAATATTATTATTGTTATGTGCTTCTTATTATTCATATGACTATCGTTTTTTCTGAATAAATATCAGTATTTCAGCCTGTCTGGCTTCTACCATATTATGAAATGACTACAAAGGAATAACTTACTTATGGGCGAAATTGTATAAAGGAATTCGAATAAATTATAATATTTTTTCATATTGTGAAGAAAGCTGTCAAAAATTTCCTCGACAGTTTCGAGGTAACATTGGAGTGTAAGTGGCTCATCTTAAAGCCAAAGTCAACCTCATCTGCAATTGGTGCAACCCTGCTGATTAACTAACGACGCTTTAGCAAAGGAGTTGTAGGACACAGCATAATGTAAACACTAACGCTGCGTTAATATCACAAAGATGGCGCTACCGATTTGGTCTTCACCTGTGTTTTCCATCAAGCGAAGTGGACACGTATTAGCATTGATTATATTAATAAAATAATAGCTACTTTCTTCTTTTTCTCAGTCGTACACTCTTGGCAGAGTAGTCGTGGTCATGGGCAGGTCATCACGAATGGCAGCTCTTGATATATGCCTTAATCTGGTTCTGTTGGAGGCATTGTCAGATATGGAGGATTTTGTAACAGATTCAATTAAGTCTATCCATCTGATTGGAGAGCGATCACGGATTCTCTTGCCCTCTATCTTGCCTTGAACTACAAGACGCTTCCTTAAGTTTACTTGCCCGAACTTCATTTCGTATTCAATTTCAATTCGTTCTTCATTCAATTCGTATTTCGATAATCTTTCCTTGATATGAAGTTAATAGCTATTTATATAACAAATTTTACTTTGATCGGTTCAAAAGTTCTAATTACAAATTGCTAGATTATTATGGAGGTATTTTCGAACTGACCCACGCTGACCTATATCATTGTTAGCATCAGGCTCATGTTAGCCATAGAAAGATAGGTATTTAAAATCATGCAATCTTAATGTGATTGTAAAGCTACAAATTTCAGGACAGAATGTTCTTTTTTTTTGCACACATCTCTGAACTAGGATCCTAGCGAGAGTACGTATAAGATTGTTTTTTTGAAGTGAAAACTTCTTTAGGCGAGTTGGGCATTTTTTGAGAGAGGAAAGAACCATTGAACTTGCGACACTGTTACCATAACCGACATCGATCTATTTGATACGGTTTGAGGTAGGGCAGGGCGGGTGGCTCGCGCGCCGCATGCATGCCTATGCTCTATTGGTTCGTCAGTTTACCTTTGCTGTCTATGTCAGGTCCACGCTACTCTCGTGCCCGAAATACACATACAAGAGAAAAGGGCATACTTTCAGTAGTGCAATATATTTCCTGACGATTCGAATTCGAAAAATACACATGTAATTGTTCAAGTTATCACTTCTGTCGGCACTCCCGGAGAGCCACTGTTTTTTATTTTATACTACATCGGGTGGCAGATAATCATACTGCCCGCATGACATGAAGCAGTTAGCCTCCGCCTCCACTGCTGCCTCGCCTCATGTCCTTCCTAGCAACTTCCTTGTAACATCATTACCAGGATCACAACAGTTAGGTTTCTAGAAAATTGTTAATTGACTGCAGTCTTCTGCGAGGTGGAGGTACTTCCAAAGTCGGGTAGCTTATAATTATCCTGCTCTACCTTTCTTTGTGCCAGAGCCTCGTCAATGAATCAGCAGAATGTGCTGGTGAGGTTGACGAGTTTAAAAATATTGGTGATGAGGTGGTGAGAGCCCCTAACACCCCAATACTCTTTGTTTGTTTGTTTTTAGAACTTTATTGTACAAAGACTTAAAATTGCAAGTACAGCTCCCTTATCTATTTCAAATAGAATAAAGTCGCTTATTCATTGGTATGAATAAGCAATCTATTCAATTATTGAATCGCAATAAGAGATGGTGGTAAGGGGGCTGAATATCATAAACAATGGCATACTTATCCCAGAAGGGATCTCTTCCAGTCAACCAAAGAATGCTTGAAAGTGAACTGTTTAGGTCTAGGTACATTAGGTTAGGTACAGTAGATAAAGGAAGCAGTTATTACAAACACAAATATAGACCATTATAGACAAAAACATACACTAATGCACATAACTGTCTACAATAAGACATAACTTATGGTAGCTACTATGAATTCAGGTGTCGGAAACATCACTGAAGTGCGTTCTTAGCTGGCTCTTAAAAGAATTAATAGATTGTTTTTTTATAATACTACGGGTGGCAGGCAAGCATACGGCCCGCCTGATGTGAAGCGGTCACAGTAGCCATATTAACGCTCGCAACATAAAATATCGCTCGCGCGCCGCTTCCCCCGCTGCCAACGCAGTATCTCCTTCCTTTCTGGTGACCTCACTCACTCGCAGGAACACAACAACCTTCAAGGGAATTGTTATTTGGCTGCGGTATTCTGTGACGTGGAGGTACATTCCCCAGTCAGGAAGCTTACAATTAAGCTTACATTACCTCTCTTTTCGCCAGAGCTTCGTATGTCAGTCAGAAGGGTGCACCGCGTGCAGGTGGCTTTGGTTCAAACGTGTTGATGAACCACTTACACCCCATAGATTGATCATCACCATCATCACATACTGTTAACATACCTCAAGTAATAGATTAGCAGCCTTAACGTCATCCTTTTTGGCTGCGATGTGGAGTGCTGGCAGGCGAACCCTGCCACGAGTGTCTGACTCTAGAAGAACAGCCACCACTTTCTCGTGACCCTGCTGCATTGCCACTGCCAGTGGCGTAAACCCATCCTACGAGAAATGACAGTTAAAGATATTAATTAACAACTTTTATACCTGAAATGGAATGAGATGAATATGGATTGTTATCGGTTGTTCAAATATACATACACAAACTTCTTAACTCTATAGTTTTGTTTAACAAAGTTTGAGATTTTGATTACAAAGAGTTAAATAAACATATATACATAGACGAGCCCGGTGGCGTAGCGGTCAATGACACGGCTTCGACACCAACGCTCGTGGGTTCGATTCCCACATAGGACAAACATTTGTGTGTATGAACGAACATGTCTGTTTGTCTTGGTCTGGGTGTTCTCTATGTATAATAAGTATGTTTTCCAAAAAAAAACTGTATTTACGTATGTTTATGAGTTGTCTAGTACCCATAACACAAGCTTCAGACAAATTACACAGCGCCATCTAGCCCCAAAGTAAGCGAAGCTTGTGTTATGGGTATTAGACAACAGATAAACATACGTAAATATTTTTTTTTGTAAATACATACTTAGGATACATAGAAAACACCCAGACTAAGACTAACAGACATGTTCAAATGAAATTTTGTTTATCCAAATGAAATTTTATGTATGTCTTTTTATAATATCATCATCATCACGTCATCAATTCAGCCGAAACTGAAAGACTCTACTGCTGAACATAAGCCTTCCCCTTAGACTTCCATAATACCTACATAAAAATCATTTTATATTCGTTGCACTTGGCTAGCTGAAAGAGATCTCTTGTAGAGATAAGCTCACCTTTGTATATGTCCTATATCACAATGTTATGTAACTGTTTATGTTATGTGCAATAAAGAGTATATAAAAATAATTTGGACATAAGAGTATAGCCCTGTACACATACTATACGATGGTGATCCAACATACAAGAGAAGTAGCTTGCATACATTTACATTATGATACTATGATACAAGTGTGTAATGTTGGTGATTACCGCTGAGGCGTTATTAAGACCCGAGCCTTTTAGGCGAGGGTCTTAAGAGAGCCGAGGACGGTAATCATCAATACACACGTGTATCATACGACGTTTTTCAACACACTTGCGAATAAAATAATGATAAAAAACTATAAAACGAGTTGTGAAAAATTTTTCGGCGGTAAAATTAATAATTTTTCCTATGCGCGCGCATCTACAATAGCGGTCGAGCATAGAATAAAATAATGAGTTTTTTTTTTATTAACACGGACAACGTTTTAGCTATATACAAAATGGGAAATTAAAAGTTTTCTTAATTACAGAGTAAACAAAAGTTATATAATTATATTAGTTATATATTATATAGACTCATAACTCACTAGTGAATAATAGTAATGAAAAAGTCACAGTTTGATTATAGGTGTCATTATGTGCCTAATTTCGGTGAAATAAGAGCCACTTTATGAGCAAGTGTGTTTAAAAACTAATTATACTTATGAGCTACAGTGCTATTAACACCTAAAATGTCTTAATTGCTTTTCTGCTATCTAAAAGTGTTCAGTGATCCGTAACAAAGTTGCATTTTGAAAGAATACATTTTAGATTACTTACCTCAGTGGCAAGGCTCTGATTGGCTCCATTGACGAGCAGGAACTTCACCACTCCATCATGGTTCTCCTGTGCAGCCATGTACAGTGGCGTAAAACCGTTCTGCGACTGAATATTGACCTGAAAGTATAAAATAGTGTAAAAATGATGTGATATAAAGATAGTTACTATAATTATACGTTATAATTATAGTCCTATTGCTCTACTTTACCAAAGTAGCCACAGTGTGCGTCCTTGACTTCCATCAGCGGTATTTCCGAACAATTACAACATAGATAATTCAAGAATAGAGTCTTTATTTCCCTTAAAAGGCTGGCAACGGATCGGCTACACCTTGGTGTTGAGGATCTCCATGGGCGGTGATGATTGCTTACCACCAGGTTACCCACATGCTCGTTTCCCCCTCTCACATAAAAAAAAAACTAATCTTTCATATCATGTTACATAATTAAACTAACCCTTTCTAATTTGTAAATTGCCTCTATAAAAAGCATACTGTGGTTGCTTCTGATTGTAAGAATTAGTTAGCTGTCTTAAAATGTCATCATCAAACGGTTTCTTATTATTATTTTTTTATTTAAAAACTTCATTGACCAAAAATTATAAATAAGGGTACAAAAGGCGGACTTAACGCTAAAAGCATTCTCTACCAGTCAGTCTTATCTTATGTTGGTAATCCATTGTTAAAATAAATAAATAAACAAATCTACGAGGAAATTCAACACATCGATCTCGAGGAGAAAATTAGATTGAAAATTAAAGTTTTACAGCTCGTAGATTTAATAAGCTCAAGTGACGGCAGAAACCGGCAGATGGCGACGGAAAGTTCTAGAGTGGAGATCGCGTATGAAACGATGGTGCGACGAAGTCCAATGGATAAAAATTAGATTTTTTTTTATACTACGTCGCGTGGCAGACAATCATACGGCCCGCCTGATGTGAAGCGGTTACCGTAGCCATATTAACGCTCGCAACGTAAAATATCGCTCGCGCGCCGCTACCCCCGCTGCCATCGCAGCATCTTCCTTTCTGGTGACCTCACTCACTCGCAAGAACACATCAGCCCTCAAGGGAACCGTTATTTGGCTGCGGTATTCTGTGAGGTGGAGATACATTCCCCAGTCGGGAAGCTTACAATTACGCTCCCTACCTCTCTTTTCGCCGGAGCTTCGTTTGTTAGTCAGCAGAGTGCACCGCGTGCAGGTGAAAGTGAAAAAAGAAAAATCTTTGAACCAGATGTTGATGAACCACTTACACCCCAATATTTCATATTTCACATGATGAAATCCGTAGCTATGCTATTCCTTTATCAGTATTTGGATTGGAGCATGTTTTTTTTTTACTATAATACGTGTTTAAAATTGCTTCCAATTAAAAAAAAGGGAGGCAATTAAAAAAAACGAAGATGGCGATAAGAAAACCGGGAGGACACAGTTCGGTGTTGCAGCTACATCTCTATCATCTCCATCCAAAATTCAATCACAGCACTGGATAGATGAAGGATCATAGAATTTATTACGCTAAGTAAGGACTACAGAACATCGCGTGCAGGGAAGGTGGAAGCGTTGAAATTTTGAGAAAATATTAGTGCATATAACGTATTCACGTACAACACACGGCTATGTTCATGACACAGCCACATTCCATTTTAGGGTTCCGTACCCAAAGGGCAAAAAGGAACCCTATTACTAAGGCTCCGCTGTCCGTCCGTCCGTCCGTCTGTCACCAGGCTGTATCTCATGAACTGTGATAGTTAAACTATTGAAATTTTCACAGATGATCGCTATAACAACAAATACGATAAAACAGAATAAAATAAATATTTAAGGGGGCTCCAAACAACAAACGTGAATTTTTTGCTCGTTTTTGCTCGCAATTGATAACGGTACTAGGTAGACGCTTGAAATACTCACATAATATTTAGTTTTATATTCACTTTATAAATAAATAATTAAATAAATACAAAACTAATATTTAAGGGGGGCTCCCATACAACAAACGTGATTTTTTTTTGCCGTTTTTATAGATAATGGTATGGAACCCTTCGTGCGCGAGTCCGACTCGCACTTGGCCGGTTATAATATCTCTACAGGTACCCCTTTCCTACCTTCTTCGCGGCCTTCCTCATATCCATTCACATTCAAATTTATCGTCCTTTTTGTAATATGGCTTTTATCTCTTCACATTACATGCACATGCCACGAAAGTCGGTTTATTCTCACAACGAATTTAATCAGAAGGGTATAAGTGGGTGTAAGTGGTTCATCAACGTCTGTGAACCAAAGCCAACTTCACCTGCACGCGGTGCACCGTGCTGAATGACAAACGAAGCTCTGGCGAAAAGAGAGGTAGGGAGCGTAATTGTAAGCTATCCGACTGGGGAATGTGCCTGCACCTTGAACACCGCAGCCAAATAACAATTCCCTTGAGGGTTGTTGTGTTCCTGCGATTGAGTGAGGTCACCAGAAAGGAAGGAGTAGCTGCATTGGCAGTGGGAGTGGCAGCGTGCGAGCGATATTTTTAATGTTGCGAGCGTTAATATGGCTGCGGTAACCGCTTCACATCAGGCGGGCCGTATGGTTGTCTGCCACTCGACGTAGTATAAAAAAAAAAGAAGGAATTATTAGGTGTAGGAAGCATTATATTTAGACTTTGTTTCTATAAATATATACAAAAGCTTCAAGCTGTGATTTAATGTACTGCCAATCATCCAGTTCTTTGACCTCAGTAGCAGTAATCATAACAAATCACCGATATTTCCGATGCATCTCGATTACTTATGTTTATTTCTCTGTTCAAATAACGATTAATGTAGGGACGTGTAATATTTGACAGGCAATTTTTACTATTATCTCTTTATTGATCACGGGTCAAGCCCGGTCATTTTATAGGCGTGCGCGGGGATATGGATCCAAAGCGTAGAGACCCCTTTGAGAAATATTATATAAAGTTGTACACCCGTCGTTACCCGCTCTAGGATACATCAATCTATGAGCAGGGGTGTAAGTGGTTCATCAACACCTTTGAACCAAAGCCAACTTCACCTGCACGCGGTGCACCCTGCTGACTGACAAACGAAGCTCTGGCGAAAAGAGAGGTAGGGAGCGTAATTGTAAGCTACCCGACTGGTGAACGTACCTCCACCTTACAGAATACCGCAGCCAAATAACAATTCAAGAAGGAGATGCTGCGTTGGCAGCGGGGGTGGCGGCGCGCGAACAATATTTTATGTTGCAAGCGTTAATATGGTAATTCATACCCTTGTTCATCCACTAAGGGGTTGAACATTGAAAAATCGTGAAACACATGTTTACTTATTTTATTTTAGGACTACGTTTATAAAGTTCCAAGGCGAAATGCCCAATTAAAAATTTCAAGTCTCTTACTTCAAAAACATAGGACTTTCATGCAAAACTTCTAACCCCAGTTCCTAATGGGGTGGAGTTTCGTAAAATCCGTTCGTAGCGGATGTGTACACCCTATAAGGAGCCTACCTGCTAAATTTCAAGTTTGTAGGTGTTATAATTTCTGAGATTTCGTGATTAATCAATCAGGAGTGGTATTTCGCTTAATATATAGATTGTATTAATATATAGTATTAATATTAATAAACCAGACATTACTAGGAGTGTGTCATGGTCAATGAACGATATGTGGTATGTCTAATTATTTGGCACGTTCTGTGGTCTATTCTGATTGACGGATTTCGACATAAGAGAAGATGTTATTATAAGTTTGTCCACGTACAAATATAATTTACTCTTTGGGTTAATTTTGAGAGCTCGGTGGCGTAGCGGTCAATGACGCGGCTTCGACACCAACGCTCGTGGGTTCGATTCCCACACAGGACAAACATTCATACCAATGAATAAGCGACTCTATTCCATTTGAAATAGAGTCGCTTATTCATTGGTATGAATAAGCATTCTATTCAGTTATTGGATCGCAATAAGAGGTGGTGGTAAGGAGGCTGGTCATATGGTATTGATTTCAAAATGGTGTACGTGAAACAAAAGACAGATACTTAGAAAAAAATGTTTTTTCATTTTTAACCCCCGACGCAAAAACAACGGGGTGTTATAAGTTTGACGTGTATGTGTTTGTCGGTGGATCGAAGCTCCCGAACGAATGAACCGCCCGAAATGAAATATTTGTCTTTGCGGGGATCGAACCCTCGACCTCGAAGTCAAAGTGGCCATTGCTAGCCATTCGATCACCAAGCTCATCAAAAGTCATCATCATCATCATCTCAGCCATTGAAAGCCCACTGCTGGACATAGGCCTCCCCTCTAGATCTCCAATAAGACCGGTTGGAAGCGGCTTGCATCCAGCGCGATCCTACGGTCTTAATGAGGTCGTCTGTCCACCTTGTGGGTGAACGTCCTACGCTGCGCTCGCCGGTACGTGATCTCCACTCGAGAACCTTTCGACCCCATCGGTGATCAAAAGTGCTCAAGGGTTAACCGTTTTCCCGAAAGACGCCTAATATTTTCTACTTTTTTTTAGATTGCCCTATAAAGTTGGCAACTCCACATTAGGAACGAAAGCTTCCAGTGATTGCACGTAATTTATTGCTTCGATTATATCGCCCCGATTTAATGGGTCATTAGTTTTTCTCGGCGCTAAGGAGATTACCGTAATGAGAATATTTAAACAGTGATTTGTCATTATTGAATGATTTGATTTGACTATTTGTTACCCGAGTTTTTTATACTACGTTTTTATACTACGTCTAGTAGCAGACAAGCATACGGCCCGCCTGATGTGAAGCGGTTACCGTAGCCATTAACGCTCGCAACATAAAACCTGCTGCTGCCACCCCCGCTGCCAAAAGCAACTAACTTTCTGGTGACCTCACTCACTCGCAGGAACACAACAACCCTCAAGGGAATTGTTATTTGGCTGCGGTATTCTGTGAGGTGGAGGTACTTCCCCAGTCGGGCAGCTTAAGAAATACGCTAGGCCCTACCTCTCTTTTCGCCAGAGCCTCTTCTGTCAGTCATCAGGTTGCACCACGTGCAGGTAAGGTTGACTTTGGTTCAAAGATGTTGATGGACCACTTACACCCCGAGTTAAAAAAATGGAAATTTCCTGTTTGACCCGTGCGTATGTATGTTCACGTTTCCTTAAAAATTCCTTAACAGGGGCCCACCGAAGCTCAAGCTGATTACCATGGGAATTTTGATTCCAAAAATTGATCTTAGCTTAAAGTTATTGACAAATATCTTGAGCTTTGTCAGTAGACCTCTAGGGATTCTACCAGCAAGCTAAACATAATTAATTTTATTAGCAACAATCTAAGCAGTAGTTTCATTTTCGCATTCGAAAATTCTGATGGTAAGCGGCTTCAGCTTCATCGGCAGGCCCCAAATTTGTATGAGATTTTCGTTATTAAACAGCATATTCAATTGAAAAAGTTTTATCGTACAAAACCGATATTAAAGCCGATAATAAAATTACAGTCATAAACTAAAACTGGAGTAAATCAATTAAATTTTCATCGATGATCATCTAATCGATGTTGTGTTTGAAGACGATCTTTCTTTAAAAAAGTTATTTATTAATTAATAATATCAAATAGTTGTATTAATAAATTTAAAGTAAAGTGAAATAGTGACCAATTTATTTTCGGTTAAAATATACAATTAAAATAAATACTAAATATGACTAACTATATATACAAACAAAAAAAGAAACGGAAATAACAAAAACTAATTAAAATTAATAAAATATAATATCTAAATAGCATCAAAAAAATCTTCCGCATCGCCATCAAAGGGTAACGTGGCCAGAAGGCTAGCAGCATTGCCACGCTGGATGGCAATGCTTATTCGCTGAGCGAGAAATAGGCTCTATAGGAAATAGAATAGAAATAATATCAAATTAATTCGAAATGAAACTGAAGAAAGTCGTGGCTGCGGAGTGTGCATCATAGGAGAGTAGTCAAGGTTACCCTCGGCCGAACAACTGTTTTGTAAATATAATAAATAGATAATACCTAAAGTCCAGATTGGAGGACATATATGCTAGAAGTTACGGTCGTACTCTAGATGAAGTAATAACCTCAAATGTGCGATTGCATGAGAAAAACAGGGGATTGCATATAAGGAGACGGGGGACCACCACACATTCCCACCTACTGCACCACTACACCACTGTGTCTCCTATGTAGCCAGGATTACCAGCGGCGACCACCAATAAAGGCAATGAACAGTGAAGTTCATTGCAGTCCCAGGGGTAAAAGTACGGCTGCATTGGAACTCACAACGTATTTAATCAGAAGAAATTAGAATAAGAATTTTACTTCCCCTTTTAGCAATGTGAGAGATAGCAATATGTGGTTGCATATAGTGAAAGGTACGCAACGTACTACATCCAGGAGAGGGTAGAGATAAACTGAGAATAATCGAAGTCGCCATGCATTTTTTGAACGTCTATTTGGTATTTATTTTAATATGCTAATTCTTCTACTTCCTGATTCTTCTTAACTCAGAAATATTATTTTAGAATACCTAATTATTTTTATTTTATTTTGTTGCAATTTATTTTAAATGGTTGGACAATCATAATAAATAAATATAAATAAATATTGTCAGACAAATTACACAGCGCAATCTAGCCCCAAAGTAAGCGAAGCTTACTACGAACTACTACTACTTTTACTAGAAGGTACTAGACAACTGATAAACATACGTAAATACATTTTTTTGTGTATGTATTTACGTATGTTTATCAGTTGTCTAGTACCCATAACACATGAAAACACTCAGACCAAGACAAACAGACATGTTCATGCACACAAATGTTTGTCCTGTGTGGGAATCGAACCCATGAGCGTTGGTGTCGAAGCCGCGTCATTGACCGCTACGCCACCGAGCTCGTCGATAAAAGTGATTTACGTGCAACAACGACATAAATGTACGTTGTGACCTTATTGCAGCCAATGAGCGATATAAAGATGTGCATGAGAAGAACGGCCACCTGGCCGTTCTTCTCATGCACATCTTTATCTCTTAATCTTAAGTAGGTACTTAAGATAAGAAGACCAAAGTAAAAATCAGCTGAAGTTAGGCCAATCTATTGAACAATATTTGACTTTTGATTTTGAATTCTTTGATCCTTTGTCATTATTTCAGCCGAAGGACATCCCTTGCTGGACATAGGCCTCCCAAATTAAAAAGTTTGCGCTGTTTGCATCCCTCGAGTTCCTGTGTGATCTTTGCCAGGTCATCAGTCGATCTGGTAGATCAACATACCATAATTCCATACTCATTCTTCTGCATCGACCTTCAGTTGGCGTGCTATGTAGCCTACCCATCATCATCCCAAATCCAACCCAAAATCATGTCGATTTTTAACACAACTTTTTAATAGTAATATCAACACCAGCTTCATCTTCAAGTTTCGGGACAGACCCTAGATAAATGAAGCTCAACTGCCGTTCACCAGAGATTGTAAATATTTAACACTATTAGGCGGGATTCTAGCCCACGGGGCCGAAATCGAGATTGAGTGGAGCGAGTAGATTCGCCGAGTGTATGTTTTCCATTGATTTCAATGGAAAATGTATTTGATGATCATTCCTCAAGGACATGATCGATCTCAAATTTTTTTCGGCACAAACCTCAAGCAACCTTAATTGTGACAAGTTTCATCAAAATTGGATCAGTGGTTTTGAAGCCTATTCATTTCCTAGAGTGACTTTTTAGCGTATATAGGCCTTCAGGTTATAGGTAACCTAAGTTTCTTAAAATTTACAGATTTAATCTCACCTGGGCTCCATTCTGCACAAGCAGTTTGACTACGGCTTCTTGTCCAGCCAGGGAGGCGATATGGAGAGCTGTGTTGCCTTTCTTCGTGGCCGCATCGATGGCAGCCCCGCGGTCCAGGAGTTCTCTGACCACTTCCGTGTGGCCATCTTTAGATGCGAGATGAATAGCATTCAGGCCGTTCTGTGGAGACATATAAAGCTGTAATGGATTTGTGCAAATTTGGGTAATTTTAGAATGTAATCTAAAATAAGGGATTAAAGACTGCGTTTATTTTATTTGAGGTTATATCTTCGAAGTCGTTGATTCGGATTTTGACGTTTTTAGAATTTTGAAAGCTGTATTAAGGAGCTCGAAGGCGTCGTTGCGCGTGCCAGTCTAATCGAACACGCAAGTTAAGCAACGTCGACCGCAGCCGGTACATCGATGGGTTACTTTATTTATCGCGAGCTCCTCCGTGCTTCGGAAGGCACGTTAAGCCATCAGTCCCGGCTGTTGTCATTAGATGACAGTCGTTAAGTCAAGTCAGTGGCCTTTAGGCGACTTGAAAAACTGGCCTCCGCCAACCCACAGTTGAGCTGCATGTCGGAGTATGCTCATAACCCCTTCGATTAAGGGGAGACCAGTACCAAAGCAGTGGGATGAATAAGAGTTGTCGACTACAATATTTAATGTATAACGTCTACCTTGATGTAGAGGAAGGTAGAGCACGGGGTACCTACATTGTTACGCAGTCAACCCTAAGACACACACAGTTACAGGTCTGAAAAGACCTGAAACTATTATTTCAAATATAATAGAGTCGCTTATTCATTGGTATGAATAAGCATTCTATTCAGTTATTGAATCGCAATAAGAGTTGGTGGTAAGGGGGCTGGTCTGTTTATGTAGTAGTTTTTTGTATGGATTGGCCAGGGTGTGGTCTAAGCCAACATCACCTACACTTGCTGCCTCCTGTCAAATAGCTAAATAAGCTTTGGCAAAAGAGATGTGGAGCACAGCGTATATAGAAACGGCTCGGGTCCGACTGCGAAAGTAGCTCCACCTCACAGAATACTGAACAATTTCCTTGAACAGTGTTTTGTTTCATTTTAATGGTCACCAGGAAGGAAGGAATTTGCTGCATTGACAGCGGGGATGTGGCGCGCGAGCATTTATATGGCTACGGTAATAAAAATCTAATCAGCCGGACCGTATGCTTGTCACCTATATCTGAGATCTGGACGTGGTCCCACTACACATTCCCACCACTGTGTCTCCTGTGTAGCCAGGATTAACAGGGACAACCACCAAAAAACCAAGAAAAGCGATGAACAGTGAAATCCATTGCAGTAGGTAAGTAGAAAGCTATGGCTGCCTTGGAACTCACAACGAATTTAATCAGAAGAAATTAGTCGAAGTAAGAAGCTTTTGTATTTTTTGTCAACTCGATAAAAAAAAATAAAGACGTGCGAATATATAAGTTAACGTTGGATAGAGCTGCAACAGAATATTTGCCAAGAGTCTTTTTGCCAATAACAAAATCCTTATTATTAAATAGTATGGCTGAGAGAGGCCAAATATTGGATAAAATCCAAATGGAATATGTCGCGAATATGTATGTACAAATTAGGAACAAGGTTACAGATGTAAATCTGGTTTCAAACGGATCTGTAGGTATATTCTTATATTTTTTAAAATTAACCTCGCCCTTCGTTTGCTTTGAATTTCGGAGGATTGCCCTAGGGTCCAAGTTTTTAACAGAATTGACTCAGCCGTTATAATTGTCCGGATATCTATCCGTGTCTACAGAGCAACTGTGTCGTCAGAGCAACTCCTCTGTTCCTGGTATCCTCACTCACTGAACTCAACAACTCTCTAGACCTCTATCAATCTATTAATATTTCAAAGTTGTGCTTTCGGCCAACTAAGCTCCGTTCGCACAGACCGGCTTATAGAGGAGAGCAGATTTTGGTGGCGTTTAAAACAGAGTTTTGGGTCATTAGTATAAGGTTTATTTTTCAAACTCATTTCTTTTGTTATATGAGAATGCTCGAGAGCCAATATAGATTTTAAAATAAACCTTATGCCAATGACCCAAAACTCTATTTTAAATGGATCCAAAATCTGCTCTCCTCTCCGAGCCGGTTTGTATGAACGGGCCCTAGTTAGAATGCATAAATGATAATTACTTTCCCTGCCTAGGTGGCACTCACGACTTCTCGATAACTGGTCGAGTGCTCTTTCCATCTGGAAACTCTAGCATATTGTTATTTGACAGTGATCATCTGTGAGGCGGAGGTACTTCCCCAGTTGGCAGCTTGTAATTACTTGTTCCCTACTTCTCTTGTGCCAGAGCCTCATTATATAATCATCAGTGTGCACCACGTGCAGGTGAGGTTTTGGCCCAAAGATAGATAAATAGACAACATTTATTGGGTCGCTGTTATACATTTTACATAAAGTAAAGACAGGTAGGTACCAAAATAAATGCAAATAAAGATTCACACATAAGGAACATGTTAAAAGTGCGCATGTGTTCCAGCAACACCAATGGGCTGGAGGCTCAGTGACAATTATTGCTCCTAGAGGCAAAGCACCGATTTTCAGCTCCCACCTTTAGGAAAATCATTGAATCGCCGAGAGGGCATAAACAACTGACAGTGAACGACTGACCCCAAAAAACTAAAATCTATACAAATACATTGCATACAAATTCTAACTTTCAACTCCATAACACACAATTGCGTGCTTACATTACATATATGGAAACAGCGCCAACGCTTTGATTAAATAGGAAATTCGACTAAAACTGGAAGAGAATAAAGATCTTTTTGCTTCACCAGTATATTTCGTGGGAAAGAATTTTCGCAAACAGTCTGTGTTTTACAGCTCAATTTAGAAACTTGGTGACTTATTAACTGTAATAAAATACGACGGGGGTTTGGTATATATGTTAAAGTTAATACCCGAAATCTAGCCGCTCCTAGGTTTGTCTAGTTAACTACGAGCGTGCCACGACTTGTCAATGCTGTACCAACGCTTTACCCACCGTGGGACCGCGGCACGCGAAAGGTCGCGAAACCTCGGGTACCTCACCTCCCTCTCCAAAAGCAAGTCGTGCCTCGTACGCTTTGCTCGCTCTGCTTTTGTTTATCACAAACAAAACCTAACCTAGTTAATTGTTTCAGGTGCTATTTTGCGGAAGTCACATTTACAGGCCTGATCGCCTTGCGTAGAAACGAGACACGTGTCGCAGAGACGACCACGTCAGTCGGGGCGGCAGCAGTCACACTTTTCTTCTATTTCAGATGTTAGGGATTCTCCGAGACGAACGCAGTAGCTAGAGCAGAGACGACCAAAGCAGCCACGGTAGTCACGGTAGAGGTAACGGCAGTGGGTGGGTGCCAACCGGCAGTAATTTGCATGAACTAATTGGTGGCGGAAGCACGCAAAGTAGTGTAGATCAAAATGCCTGTAAACTTAACCCAATCAAGCTCATTGGTCCAAACTACTGTCTACCGACGTCGTGACAACAAAACCCGAGCGAGAATACCGAGCCAGGCTCGACTTGCTTTTGCAAAGAGAGGTAAGCTAGCTGAGGTTTGACTAGTCAAATCTAGGAGCGCCTAGACTTCGTGTATTGAATATAACATATAGACAAGTTATTAAATAGTATAGAAATGCAGGTGACAGAGGATCACATTTGGTGGAAAGTATTGGGTACAGACCCGGCAGTAGATAGAAACAGGCTAATGATGAGCTCGATTGCGAAGTTGCGTGTAACATTATATAAGTTTTGCGTAATCACGCAAGGTAAGAAAGTTTAGAGTTACCTTGGTACCTGCTGACTCACTAACGAAGCACTGAACGCGAAACAGACTAAGAAAATACCGTCACCTCACAGAATACCGCCGCCGAATAACAACAACTCCTTCCTTCCTGGTGACCTCACTCACTCGTTCAACAACCTTTCTGCCTAGCAGTAGGTAGATACAGCCTGATCATGATAGGTACTTACAGCATTGCTGACATTGATGTCAACCCCTTGCTCCAGAAGGCTGATGATCTTCTCAATCTGGCCTGCACGCGCTGCTCGCAGGAACGCCGTGCTGGCGTCCGCCTGTAAACAAACATCATCATGAATAACATGTCACGTTGCCATCACTGCATAGCTCAAGAACAATGAAAACAAAGTAGCTGGGGTGTAAGTATCTCACTACCATCTTTGAGCCAAAGCCAACGTCACCTACGCATGGTGCATTCTGCAGATAGACCAACGAGGTTCTGGCGAAAGAAAAGTAGGGCACAGCGTATTTATAATCTGCCCGATTGAGGAAGTAACTGCACCTCACAGAATACTGCAGCCAAATAAGAAGTCCCTTTAAGGCTGTTGTGTAATCCTGCAACTGAGTGAGGTCACCAGGTCCATCTAGAGGGGTGGGAAAGGCAGGGGGGGGGGGGGGGTCCTGACGCTTCGTTGTCCCATACGAGGTCTCCACTCTAGGGCTTTCCTCCCCCATCTGCCATCACTGACTCGACAATTGTGGCCAGCTCACTGCCACTTCAGCCTGCTGGCTCTGAGTGCTATGTCGACATCTTAGGTTCTCCGTCGAATTTCTTCGTTTCGGATTCCGATCCCGTGGACTTCACCATAGATTTGTAAAAAATGTGAGCGTGAAAGTACCACTCTATTACTAACTTCTTTTAAATAAATAAATAAATGTTTATTTCGGACAATTGTATAGTTGTTAGTAATGCTTAACCTATGTTAGTAGTACTGGTAGTACACTGAATCGAAGTTCACGCATTTCTCACGGGAATTCCGATCCAAATGTCTCACCATTGGACAGTATACCCTGTCGGCAAGCACATTTAGAATGCCGTTGGTGCTGGTTCGGACTCGTTGCAGCAGTGAAGCGACCCTTTTTCTTATGATGGCGTGTTTTAGAGCCTTATTTGCCATATTGCTGTCTCTCACATTGCCAAGATGGAAAATCAAATTCCAAAAGCTTCCTACGGCTACTAATTTCTTCTGCTTAACTTCGTTGTGAGATCCATGCCATAGTTTTACTCCCGGGACTACGGTGGAATTTATTGTACATTGCCTTTTTAGTAAATTTGATCGCCGCTGTTAATCCTAGCTACACAGGAGACACAATGGCGAAAAAAAAAAATGGCGGAAAAAAATACTCTTAAAGCTGACAAATAGCAGGTCATTCATAGTAAACAGAATATGCGCATACATAGAACTGAGAAGTTACGTTACTTTCCACATGAGAAAGTTAAATTAAAAAGTTACAATCTGCTCAAACTGTCATGATGTCACACAGCGAAATAAACTCTATTACGAATGCCATAAGCAGCAGCAGTTTTACGCTTGCTTGCATTAAGTTTCCAAGTTTTATAGCCTGACTTTGCAGTATCCAGGCTGCTACGGGCGCTAGTCGATTTAACTCGAATATTTGCATTTCTATTTGTTAAACTATGTCTATATCTAACAAGGGTATCTCTAGAACTTATACCTATTATTTTAAACCAGCGACATAGTATATGTAATGGTACTACGTACAATATGGCCACTCCCTGCCGTTCCCTCGTGTCGACCTCACCTCCTCTCTGAGACAAATCTGGAACAGTTTGTATGGCGTCGCACGTACTGTTGTAAAAAACTCGAGTCCGGGAGTCTGAAAATACTGACTCGACTGTAAACACAAGACTCGACTCATATATAGAGACTCCATTGTTCGATTTCTTAGTTATACTCAAGCTCCCGTAATAGACTCGAGTTCGGTATAAGTGCTGGAGTCTATTTTGTGCTTGAGTCTGATTATGGACTCGAGTCGAGCTCGAGTCTGGTAAGTAGCTATTAAAGGGAGGTGTGAAATGTATGTTAGGCTGGTAGCACATCAGGATTTAAAACCTCTCACGCTAAATGGTCATCTCCTCTAAGTGCTGAATAGTCCATATCATTTAGTACTTCCAGACTAGACGAAACAATTATACCTAACTCGTATATAGTCGGTTATAGTTTACAGTCGGTAGCTTGCGTCACTGACTGTCCCCGTATCCCCGTGGTGATATTTAATGGACAGTGAGCTCGTCTCCCCGAATACCCTATAAACATTATAGCCTTATAAAAGTACGTGCGTCGTTTTTAGTCCTATCAAGCTGTTAACCTAGATGGCTTTGAAATGTCGACTTTGCTTGAAAATTGTATGTTATCCTCGTAAAATTAGGAATTTCTGTTATGTTCAAAAGGTTAACTGGGAATAATGCTTTTAGGGTACACTTTGTAACCACATTTTGTATCCTTATTTGTACTTTGCCGCCTTATATACACTACCTTACTCCCACAACTTCCTTCACACAAACTTTATTCATACATATTTCCGTTACCTAAAGGTTGTCTTGAAAAGATCACTTTTAGCAATAAGGCCGCCGTGTTGCATTTACATGTTTGTAAGAAATTGACATTTTTATTTGTTTTAAATTAATAAATAAATATTCATGTTCATACACACAAATATTTGTCTTGTGCGGGGATTGAACCCGCGACCTCGGAGTTAAAGTTGCCATTGCTAACCATTCGACCACCGGGCTCGTTTTCTTTATGATGTAAACTGCAAATATAGCATATTCTATGTATACTATTGGTACTAAACAACTGATAAATGTACTTAAATACATGTTTTTTTTAAATAAATACTTGCTTATAATACATAGAAAATACTCAGGCTAGGACAAATAGACATGACTGTTCATGCACATAAATGTTTGTCTTCTGCGGGGATGGCACCCGCGACCTCGGAGTCAAAGTAACCATTGCTGGCCATTCCATCACCGGGCTCGCCATCGCTCGTCCGGTTCTGGAACAGCACATTCAGAGTATGCACAATATTCTGAATATAACGCACATTCAAATTATAATGTATCGCTGTGCCAGATCGGTTTAGGTAGCCATTTTGACATGATTCTAGCACTCCGTCGCTGAATATCATATTCTCAAAAGACCACATTCGTAAATCAGCACATTCGCAAAACACGATATTCGCAAAATATCATATTCTCATAACATCATATTCTCAAAATATCATGATCTAGTCGTAAGATTATGTCATCATCATCAGGTCCATTTTAGTCTCCACTACAGGAGCACGACCCTCTCTCGTCCGTCATTGACGGAAGGAGGATTTGGCCTACACTCCCCACGCTGACCAAACGGGTTGGGGAGGCCTGATCGATATTAGATAATGTATTTCCCTTAGTCGCCTTGTACGACATCCACAAGAAGAAACGGAGTGATTCTATTCTAGTCTGCCGAAAACCACACGGCCAAGATATCGGCTAGAATCAGTTGCGAATATATAAAACTCGATTTGAAGTTCCTCGCTATGTAAGATTATGTACCCGCCTGTTAATATCAGACTACTACCTAGACAATTAGACAATGGGAATGAAATGAAACGAAATGATTTATTCAGTCATTAGGCCCTTGTGGTCACTTAGACAAGTCTTACACATTTTTATTAATAATATTCCTATTTTTAGAGTTCCGTACCCAAAGGGTAAAAAGGAACCCTATTACTAAGGCTCCGTTGTCCGTCCGTCCGTCCGTCCGTCCGTCCGTTTGTCACTAGGCTGTATCTCATGAACCGTGATAGTTAGACAGTTGAAATTTTCACAAATGATGTATTTCTGTTGCCGTTATAACAAAAAATACTAAAAAATAGAATAAAATAAATATTTAAGGGGGTTCCCATACAACAGACGTGATTTTTTTGCTCGTTTTTGCTCTCAATTGATAACGGCAATAGGTAGACGTTTGAAATACTCACACAATATTTAGTTATGTATTCATTTTAAAAATAAATAAAAATAAAACAAATTATTAAGCGGGGCTCGCATACAACAAACGTGATTTTTTTTTTTGCCGTTTTTATAGATAATGGTACGGAACCCTTCGTACGCGAGTCCGACTCGCGCTTGGCCGGTTTTATTTTTTTAAATAATCAATAATAAAGCTACTGTCCTACATAAGAAAAGTCGGATCTGTATGATACGCTATCAGCCCGAGGCAGAACGCGAGAAGATCAAACCTGTGCTGTGGTAGACAACAAAGCGTTGCTCCATTTGCGTATAAAAAAACGAATCCAGCCATGTTTACCGAATAATAACAATTTCCCGCAAATTTACATTTATAATTACGTTATTTACATAAATTGCGTTCAAAATTAAATCTTACCCAAATGTAATAAGAATCAAAATGTGTACCAATTGTCGGTATGCTGATGACCTCATTAATCAAAATCCATCACGTCACTCGGGGAAGGAGAATAATATGTGGGGAATAAATTACCCTCTAGAATACCCCGGATTTAATCCCTAGCAGGAAATTGAATCCAGCGCGATGCTTATGAAGAACAAACATATATCATTACGTATTTCCGTATGTATGTAGGTTAGTGTCCGACCGAATATTCGGTTTCGGTTTCGGTTTCGGTCGAGTTTCGGCAAAAATAACGAGTTTCGGTTTAGTTTCGGTTTCGGCGGCAAACCTGCCGAAACTACGACCGAAACCGAAACTTCATTCGGGAGTTCCCGCGCTGTGCTCGGTCATGTTCGGCGCAGTAAATTCCATCCAAGCGACGAAGACATTTTGCCGCATCCACGTGCCTAATCATGTCGTGACTTGATTGCGTTTGCAGTGCGTTTTGTTTGTTGTTTGTGACTTTTCGTGTGATTTCTTTTGAATTCGGTAAGTTTTATCATGTGATATTGTATTAAGGGTAGGTAGTAAACATACTAATTTAGTATAACTTTTTTTTTATACTACTTCGGGTGGCAGACTAGCATACGGCCCGCCTGATGTGAAGCGGTTGCCGTAGCCATATTAACGCTCGCGCACCGCCACCCCCGCTGCCAACGCAGCATCTCCTTCCTTTCTGATGACCTTACTCACTTGCAGGAACACAACAACCCACAAGGGAGTTGTTATTGGCTGCGGTATTCTGTGAGGTGGAGGTACATTCCCCAGTCGGGTAGCTTACAATTACGCTCCCTACCTCTCTTTTCGCCAGAGCTTCGTTTGTCAGTCAGCAGGGTGCACCGCGTGCAGGTGAAGTTGGCTTTGGTTCAAAGGTGTTGATGAACATCTTACACCCCAAACTAATGCGTAGATTATAGTAGAATCAAGTCTAACATAACTAACTGAATATTTTGTGTTTAACTCATTCGGTAATGCTATACGTAAACAAACAATAGTTAGGTACTTGGTACTTACTATAGTGCATTAGTGGTGATAATATTAAAGATTTAGAGTTTTAACGTTCAATTTAATAATTATATCCAAGTATCTAGCATTAGGGGAGTAAGGGGAGATCGGAATAACACCTTCACCGGCCCAAATGTCAACCCCACCTGCACGTGCCGGATGGCGACGGCGACCAACTGGTTACCGTGGTGCTCCCTGCTAGACAACCAACGGGGCTCTGGCGACCGAGAAATGGCGGTATAACCATACATACCCGGCAGGACAACCTGTACGGAAGAGGCGTCAGAAACCTTGGGGCCCAAATACCCCCTAAAGGATCTGGTGCAGAAGGCAACGGGAAACCACTGCACTAATCTCCCACGAGAGTCATGATGAGGTCGTTTAAAAACAAACGTGTGCCGAGCGATCCGCGTAGCGACCGGCGCCCTGAGTTGTCCGGGAACCTGGGTGTGAAATTGGCTACCGGCCATGAGGCTGCAGGCGACCAGGCGCCCCATGGAAAATATGCCACTGGAAGAATGAAATTACAACTACGACATGACATCCGCGTCGGAACATGGAATGTGAGAGGCCTCAATGATGAAGGAAAACTCCATGTTTTGGACTATGAACTCGAGCGATGCAGTGCTGTTATTGCGGGATTGAGTGAGACGCATTGGAAAGAGAGCGGACACAGAGAGCTCAAGAAGCACACCATCTTCTTCTCAGGAAATGAGTCGTCAGGCTTCGCCGGGGTAGCTATTGCGATACCCACATCCTGGGTTGGATCTGTCCTGGGTTACAACCCTGTTAACGAGAGGATCATTACCATGAAACTCGATGCTGCACCATGCGCACTTAACATCATACAAGTGTACGCCCCCACGAGTACCGCTACCGAGGAAAAACTCGAAGATTTTTATAACCAACTTGAAGCGTGTATCAATGACATCCCAAAGCGAGAGATCCTTATGATTATCGGAGATTTCAATGCGAAGGTGGGAACCACGGTTCTGGATGCTGGTCTGCGAAATATAGTGGGTCATTACGGTCTTGGCTGCAGAAACAACAGAGGAGAACGCCTAATACAATTTGCAGCAGATAACGACTTCACTGTAATGAATACAGTCTTCAAACACCACCCCAGAAGACTGTATACCTGGACCTCCCCAAACGGAGAACACCGCAACCAGATAGACTACATATTGATCAGAACAAGGTGGAGGAGCTCGGTGACCAACGCACATACGTTACCGGGAGCTGACGTCATGTCCGACCACCAACTGCTCGTATGTAATTTAAGGATCAGACTACGCAAACCCATAGCCAGGAAAACGACCAAGCGTGTGGAAATTGTTGATAAGAACTTGTTAACCCAGTCGCTTCAAGGCAAAGAGCAGTGGTGGCACGAATGCTGTAGCAAGGAGGGAAACGTCGACCACCTCTGGAAGTCCACCGTGCAACTCATAAAAAATGCCGTGCACGAATCACAACCAAACGTGAGACCTAAAAAGAGGCAGCATTGGATGTCGACCGACACCTGGGACTTGATCGGGAAACGCAGAGACCTGAAAGCAAACGGCGCCACGATGCAAGAGCTAAATGCTATGAGTGCAGTTATACAAGCTGCTTGCCGCCGAGACCGTAACACAGCGCTACAATCAATATGTGAGGAACTTGAGCAACACTCTCAAAAGTTTGAAACAAAGGATTTACACATGAAAATCAGACTTATAACCCGTCAATTCAAACCAAAGACTTGGGCCATTGAGAGTGCTTCAGGAACCACCATCACAGAGATAAAGGAGATTGTTAACGTCTGGAAAGACTACTGTAAGTCTCTGTTTGCTGACACGACAGCCGTCATCACAACAACCGATGATGAAAAGTCAGAACAAGAACCAATGCCACTGAAAGACGAAGTGCGCTCAGCCATTAGACACCTAAAACGAAATAAGGCAGTGGGCTGCGATGAAATCCCGATTGAGGTAATAAAAGACATGGGGGAAGTCGGAGTAGATATACTGCATACTATCTGCTGTCAGATATGGGTCACCGGAGTTTGGCCGAGTGATTGGTTACACTCTATATTCATACCAGTATATAAAAAAGGGTCATCAAAAAAGTGCAGTAACTACAGATTGATTTCCCTCATATCCCACGCTAGCAAGATCATGCTGCACATAGTGAACGCGCGACTGCAAGCTTACCTATCCCGAGAGATAGCCCCCGAACAGGCTGGTTTTGTGAAGGGACGGGGTACGAGAGAGCAGATACTTGTGATGCGACAAATTGTGGAAAAGGCCAGAGAGTTTAACATCACCCTCTATGTGTGTTTCGTGGATTTCAGGAAGGCTTTCGATACCGTTAAGTGGTGGAAATTATGGCTAGTCCTGACCGAAATGGGTGTACCACAACACCTTATACACCTCATTAGACGTCTGTATGAAGATGGCACAGCCGCTGTCCGTATTGACGGTATTGACTCTGAACGTTTTAAAACACAAGCCGGCGTTAGACAGGGCTGTATATTATCTCCCTTACTATTTAATATATATTCAGAGTACATAATGCGGATAGTTCTCGAAGATTGGGACAAGGGAATATCCGTGGGAGGTCGAAAAATATCTAATTTAAGATACGCCGATGATACTACCCTCCTGGGGTCAACCAGAGACGAAATCGAAAATCTTCTTCAACGACTAGAGACCACAGCGTTGGATTTTGGACTCGCAATCAATCGCGACAAGACCAAAGTGATGATTGTAGACCGTGCTGGCAATCAGCCCGATATTCAAAACATAGCAGGATGCCAGGTAGTCGAGAGCTACGTATATTTGGGCTCCACTATCACCAATGCTGGGGGCTGCGAGGATGAAATTCGAAGACGTTGCGCCATGACTAGATCCTCAGTAGAAAAACTCGCAAAAATTTGGAAGGATCGCAGAATAACCAGAAACACAAAGGTTCGTCTGATGCGATGCCTGGTCTTTCCTATCTTCCTATACGGAGCCGAGACGTGGACGCTGAGGATGCGGGACCGTCGTAAGATTGACGCATTGGAAATGTGGTGTTGGAGACGCATGCTCAGAATCCCATGGACCGCGCACCGAACCAACGTTTCCATCCTGAAAGAACTCAACATCAAAGAGAGATTATCGTCGACTGTGCAATTACGAATCCTGAAGTTCTTTGGACACATAACCCGCAACGAGGACTCAATGGAACGATTGGTGGTGCAGGGGAAAGTGGAGGGCAGGAGATCACGTGGGCGTTCTCCAACACGATGGACCGATATGGTTAAATCTCTGACGCACTCCACTATCAACGATTGCTCTAGTTCCGCTAAACATAGAACTGCATGGCGGCGAATCGCAAGAACAGCGGTTACACATGAATCGACCGAGTTGTGACCACGACCACTCTGTCAAGAGTGCACGACTAAGAAGATCTAGCAATTATAACGTAACATAACGTAATTATTATTATTATTTTTATAATACGTCGGGTAGCAGACAAACATACGGCCCGCCTGATGTGAAGCGGTTACCGTAGCCATATTAACGATCGCAACATAGAATATCGCTCGCGCGCTGCCACCACCGCTGCAGACGGAGCATCTCCTCCCTTTCTGGTGACCTCACTCACTCGCAGGAACACGACAACCCTCAAGGGATTTGTTATTTGGCTGCGGTATTCTGTGAGGTGGAGGTACATTCCCCAGTCGGGTAGCTTACAATTACGCTCCCTACCTCTCTTTTCGCCAGAGCTTCGTTTGTCGTTTGTCAGTTAGCAGGGTGCACCGCGTGCAGGTGAAGTTTTTTTTTATACTACGCCGGGTGGCAGACAAGCATACGGCCCGCCTGATGTGAAGCGGTTACCGTAGCCATATTAACGCTCGCAACATAAAAAATCGCTCGCGCGCCGCCACCCCCGCTGCCACCGCAGCATCTCCTTCCTTTGTGGTGACCTCACTCACTCGCAGGAACACAACAGCCCTCAAGGGAACCGTTATTTGGCTGCGGTATTCTGTGAGGTGGAGGTACATTCACCAGTCGGGTAGCTTACAATTACGCTCCCTACCTCTCTTTTCGCCAGAGCTTCGTTTGTCAGTCAGCAGGCTGCACCGCGTGCAGGTGAAGTTGGCTTTGGTTCAAAGATGTTGATGAACCACTTACACCCCCGAAAGGTGGCTTTGATTCAGAGATGTTGATGGACCACATACACCCCCAATTATAAGAAAAGTGTAGGTACTTTTCTTATAATTGGGGGTATAAGTGGGTGGGGTGTAAGTTAGATAATTGTTTCGTAAAAGTTTCGGTTTCGGTTTCGGTTTCGGCCGAAACTGAGACTGTTGCCGAAATTCGGTTTCGGTTTCGGTTTCGGTCGTAAAAACCAGTTTCGGTCGGACACTAATGTAGGTCATATCACTCATTGGCTGCAATAAGCGCACAACGTACATTTATGTCGCTGTTGCACGTAAATAACTTTTATGATTGTCCAACCAAATAACATTTTAAATTAATTGCAACAAAATAAAATAAAAAAATACTTAGGTCTTCTAAAATAACATTTCTAAGTTAAGAAGAATCAGGAAGTAGAATAGGCTATTTTCCAATGTTTAAAAATTGTATAAATTATTTAACAATATCGTAAAATACACAAAACTATAAAGATCTGCAAACTTTCATTCTAATATCTTCAGTCAGACTTTTTTTTAGCGTCGATCAAAGTTTAGCGGGAAAGTCCATTTTAAAAGTATGAAATTATTAAAAAATTATATTCCCATTGGAGAAGCTATAAAACATGCTATAACTTTTATTATGATACTAATCACATAAACGTAAAATTTAACATAGCTATCGTACAAATTTCTGATTTGATGCATACAAAATACAAACCTGTGACGTATGACGTCACATTCGGTAGTCTTTTGTATGGAGCGTTTTCGGGACAGTTTAAAAATTGTGATTTTCAAATTATCATATCTCGAGAGATTTTTGTGCTATCGAAGATATTAAAATAAATACCAAACAGATGTTCGAAAAATGCATGGCGACTTCGATTGTGTCGTTGTTAGACCAAATGAGCGATATTCTCTCATGTGGTCCACTATTGGCATAACACATTGGTGTTAGTACACTAATTGGTGTTTGTAGCAGTGGCGTAGTTTACGCTAGAAGGGCTCTGTATAATAATTTGTTGGTGGGCCCTATCAGGTCAGGAAAGGTGGGAATGTTCTACCAAAGGACGCCACTTGTATGTGTTCTTTCAATCGGCAAGAGAAAGATTAAGTAAAAAGTGTAAGATCGACTGCACATGGGGTGTAAGTGGAGACTAATATAATCCAGGAAATTGCTAGTGGAATAATATAAATTCCCGGTAATTCCTGGGAAAATTAATGTGGGAAATTATCGAGAGCACGCCTTTGGATGTAATAGTTTTATTACATGTGTATATTATTTTCCACAGCACTAAGTACAAGGAACTTTATTAGAGTAACTTTAATCTTACATATCATAAATACTTTAGATCAATTCGTAAGGAGACCCAAGAAAATTTAGCAAACGTCGTTGTTGGCTCTCTGCCACACGGTAGCTGAAATCTTCATAAAACAGGCTAAAATTTCTCATTTAATTTCACACTCTGAGGAAAATTAACTGTAGTATCACATAACATAAAGAAATAAATAGTTAATTGATTCAGGTGTTATTTTGCGGAAGTCAAATTTACAGGCAATTTGATCTACACTACTTTGCGTGCTTCCGCCACCAATTAGTTCATGCAAACTACTGCCGGCAGGCACCCACCCACTACCGTTAGTAGTTGCATGCGACTGCCGTGGCTGCTTTGGTCGTCTCTGCTCCAGCTGCTGCGGTCGTCTCGGCGAATCTCCAACATCTGAAACAGAAGATACATGCGACCGCCACTGCCCCGACTGCCGTGGTCATCTCTGCTACACGTGTTTCGCCTCTACGCGAGGCATCCTCAGGCGATCTGTAGATGTTGACGGTTAGAACAACAACCTACAAAATTTTGTATCTATATATTCAGTAGTTTGCATGAACTAATTGGTGCCAGAAGCACGCAAAGTAGTGTAGATCAAATTGCCTGTAAATAAATAAATATTTCTGGAGTATTTACACAGAGTCATCTAATACCAACCTGAGCAAAGGTTGTACTATGGGTACTAGATAACTAATATTATACTTCACTTGCTCACGGGTTAAACTATACCAAGTTTGTAAAATACAGACCCTTCAGCCACATTCATAACTAGAGTTTAATAAGCAGCTATAGAATGGTTTACCCCGAGAGGGTCGATCTGTACCAGACAGTTGGGTAAATTTAATAATTAATGTGTGAAACACTGCACTCTGTTTCAGCTTAGTATGAAATATTAATTCATTTCCATGAAATGGATTGATTACAGTGTAGCCCTACAGTTTTAAGTGGCTAGCCCTATCAAGGGGTCCTCGTGAAGACTAATGAATGACAATAACAATTTGGATTTCTTCAAACCGCAATAGGCTATTTGACAATGTTCAAAAATTGTAATTATTTAGGTAACAATATCGTTTCGTTAGTATTATCTTTATTCATTATCTTTTGTATTAGCGTTTTCGGGAATCTCTAAAATTGTGATTCTCAACTTAACATATTTCTACAGATTTTTGTGTTATCGAAGTAATTCTTTCACAAAAAATATTGGTCAAGTAGCCTATTTGGATTTCTTCAAACTGCAATTGATCAGCTGGTTAGAGTACGCTCTAAACTCCTTCTATTGAGAGAAGACCCGTATCCCAGCAGTGGAATAAATATGGATTTTATAATATAAATAGTGGTATAAATTTAGTCATTAGAGTTAGACCGGTCCGGTGGTCGAATGACTGGTTATGGTCACTTTGACTCGGAAAAATCTCGGTCGCGTGTTATTTATTTAATGTACAACACATCTCACTTCAATCATTGACATCATATATGCCCACAAAACAAAAACGTCGCAGGGTTTACCCGTTTTGTGAGGGGTCGCTATGTGTAGGTATCAAAAACATTTTTTATTTTTTTATTTTTCTTCTTTTACAAGATTAGGATTAAAGTATTTTTTTTAAAATTTACCTATACAATATACATATCCCCGCACAAGATAAATATTTATGGACACGTCCGTTTGTCATGATCTGGCTGTTTTCTATGTATTTTGTGTATGTATTTATAAAAAGTTATCTAGAACCCATAGTACAAAATTTGCTTAGTTTGGGGCTAGATGGCATTGTGTAATTTGTTTAGGAATATTTGTTATTAATAATTTACACACTTTCTTATTCAAAGTTATTTCTAATCAATTGCTAATTAGCAACAATAATTAAATAAATACGATGAACTATATACATCAAATCTATATATCAACACGTAACGAGCAGTACTAAACTCTCATATATAAAGTGCACTAAAATTCCGACCCAGCACTTGCACCTCGTCTTTTGGACCCCTTCCTTTGTGCTAAGTGAGCTGAAAGTACTCGTACTGAGCACCCACGTAAAACAAAGAGTCCAATTGCACCCACTCAAGGGGTGAGCAGTGAACTAAATAGTTTTAATGAATTTTTAACGACGAAAACATTGTTAGTCGCTATATATATTAATACATGAAGCAAAAACTTTGTACGAAAATTGCGCAGACGGAAGAGTATGAAATTTCGCACACTTATAGTGCTTATAGTTTATATAGAAAAGGAGTGCAGAATGCAATTTTTTTTTTTTATTATGCATAAAAAATGCATTAAATCAATAAAAAAATATTTTTGGGGTGTAACTGGTTCATCAACATCTTTGAACCAAAGCCAACTTCACCTGCACGCGGTGCACCCTGCTGACTGACAAACGAAGCTCTGGCGAAAAGAGAGGTAGGGAGCGTAATTGTAAGCTGCCCGACTGGTGTATGTACCTCCACCTCACAGAATACCGCAGCCAAATAACAATTCCATTGAGGGTTGTTGTGTTCCTTCGAGTGAGTGAGGTCACCAGAAAGGAAGGAGATGCTGCGTTGGCAGCGGGGGTGGCGGCGCGCGAGCTATATTTTATGTTGCGAGCGTTAATATGGCTACGGTAACCGCTTCACATCAGGCGGGCCGTACGCTTGTCTGCCACCCGACGTAGTATAAAAAAAAAAGACATTACACACACTACAATGTATTAGACACAAACGCGCATTTACGTTTATTTCTTTTGTTTATTGCTATAGTCATAATTTCAATTAATTATGGTCCAATTTCGTCCTCTGGGTGACCACTAGTATATATGTAATGCATGGTACGATTAATTTTACAAGACACTTTTCAAAAAACTAGATATCTTTACGCTTCCGAGCACGTATGTCAGTGATGTATGTATTTGTCAACCCTCACCCGGAATATTTGAAAAAGCGAAGTGAAACAAGCCAGAGGCCAATAGTAGGTATACATAATGAGCAAAAAGTCACATCAATCAACGCGTTATAACTTGAGAATTTGAAAATTAAAATCTCAGTAGCCTAACTAACCTCGGGAATTATCAATAATACCGCTTCATTTTTTCTCAATTTTTTTTTCAAGTAACTTACTCGTATATATATAAAACATAGGGTCATCTTTTAAGAAAAGCTGACGTCTGAGGGGAAATTCTCGTAAATAAAGTTTATTCAAAATTCAGTTCCGATCCAGTTTCGATCTCGCAAATGTCAAATTTGGTATTCTCGTATCACAATATGAAATTTCAACGTCAAATTTAAGTGGGATTATGTTGAAATATGACCGAGAATTAAACAAACTAAGAATGTTATTTAGCCTAATAGATAAGAACTGATAATAATTAATGAATTATATCAAGTATTTACTTTTATAAAAATATTTATTTTTTTGTCAATTTACAATTGAATCTTTCGATTCGGTCAACTTTCGTTATCCGCTCGTGGAAAAATTACGAGAATTGGCTTTCTGATGTAGATTTCCAAAAACCTGTAGTACAGGTCGCCAGGTTCCCATCTCTCGGTGGCGAGAAACAACGCGGTATAAGTAATATTAAATTAAAATTATTAGACAATTGCAATAAAATTATTGGGAATGCACCCGAGCTTTTTTAACATTTTCCCTTGATTATTGTGTCTTGCGAGTGAGTGAGGTTATTAGAAAATATTTTTATGTCGGCAGCGGGGTTGTGTGAATGACTAAAAAGGCAGACATAATAGACAGTCTAAATAACTCGTAGTATAATAGACTTTACTTGATACTCTCTAGGGATGCTAACGACAAAAGTAAAAATCGGTCACGTCATTGTACACCACACAAAAACTCCCTCTAATTTCAAAATTATACGAACTCTATTTGTCGTCACTATCATTAACTTTTTGCTATTTTGTAAGCCACGTGCCAGTGAATAGGTTGAATGCACGTAAAATGCAATCTATGCATGAAAATATTAGATTGGTAATGCAATTGAGGGGGTCAACAGAGGTATAACGCATAACGAAGTACGTGACTTAACATTTTTATAGGTTGGTAGCTCGACCGCTGCCTTTCACTCAATCATCCGAATAAATGTTGGTAAGTACTTTCCGCCCCGATGCGAACGATTGATCGATGAGCAAACTTTACAGGTGCTTTGAAGGGTGGTTCTATAAAAATATTTGGGGTCGTAAATCGACTTTTGTTTACGTATAATTTTAACTTATTTTGATTAACTTAACTTTGTTATTTTAAAGCTTTTCCTATATTTATGATGCAAGTGTCTCACCAGTATATTTAGAGCCAAAACCAAATTCAACTATTCCTTCTTGTATTATAAACTCTGTTCTTGAAGGCTCACGTGACGTACTTGTTTGAAAACATGGTTGAGGTAAGTTGATTGCACAATTTCCTCTTTGAGTGATAGAAAATGTCTTAAAAAGCTGTTGTAAATTGTCAACTATCAAGATGATGTAGATATAACATTACTTTTACCAACTATATAAAACACCTTCATCACTATTTACTACATATATTCGTATAATGTAGTAATGATATTGAATTTTGAGTATCAAATTTAATCATTACCACTTTTTGAAATAGTTCAAATTTAGTGTACCTTAAAATAATATATCTTACCAGTTTCCAGGTTGTATAAGATAATAAACATTACAAAGGCTGTCGCGTTACAAGTAAAAGACTATTGTATGTATACTTAAAAAAAGAAACGAAATAATTTATATTGGTCCGATAGTCCAGAAGTAGGTCCGGGTGAAGATGGTCCAGAGGTAGGCCTCGACGGTGAACGTCTGCCGAGGCGCACGAAGACGAAGGTTAACTAGTGGGTTAACCGCGACCCTACAGTGGAGCGGCTGGGAATACGCTAGTGAACGTAGGTAGGATATAATGAGAACTGAGGTTAAAGTTAAGTAGTATTGGTACAAGAATAAGGAGCCGGCAGGGTATAGGAGACCCTTTGGACAGTGCTCCAGTTTGTGGAATGTCTTAACGACACGGGAGGCTTAAGAGTAATCGTGCAGTTCCACCAGTTTCTTCTACCCATATAGAGCTGTAGCTGTTCTCTTCTAATCTTGAAATTTTGAAGTTTTAATATAATATTTTTTTTATAAATTCCAGAACATTATAAAATTATAGACATAAACATGTCAAAAATATACATTTAAAACAGAATCTATAGTTCTGTCAATCGAATAAATAGAAATAAACTGGTATTTAATATGGTATTTAAATACATATTATTTTATTACTTTTTTCGCCCTTAAGGTTCTGATTGAAAATCAGTGTTGCTGGTATGGCAGCAACTCATACTGAATCAGAATCCTTCTTTGATTGAAAAACATTATCTTCCCTTTTTCGGCAGTCGGGTATTTAAAAAAATGCAGTTACCACGTTCGCCCCCGTAACAGTAATGAAGAGGGACATACTCGTATGCACGCGAGCAATTATTTCACACCCCCTGCCAGTGGGGTAGACTCCCCTGTGTGTTTGTTTGTGTGGCGTAGGGTGCATTATGCGGTGATTTGTGAACGCGTGTAAGGACAGAAATTTGTTTGGAAATCGTAGACGGTTGTTTATGGTTGTATATGAGAAACTGTATGCATGGGGTGTAAGCGGTTTATCAACGTCTTTGAACCGAAGCCAACCGTACCTGCACGTGGTGCACCCTGTTGACTGATAAATGAGGCTCTGGCGAAAAGAGAGGTAGGGTACATGGTACAGCGTATTTGTAAGCTGCCCGACTGAAGTACCTACACCTCACTGAATACCGCAGCCAAATAACAATCAATTGTTAGGGTTGTTGTGTTCCTGCGAGTAAGTGAGGTCACCAGAAAGGAAGGAGTTGCAGGAGCTGGAGATGGCTACGGTAACCACTTAACATCAGGCGGGCCGTAGTATAAAAAAAACCACAGTCACCAGGAAGGAGCTGTGGCGCTGGCAGCGGGGATAGCGGCCCACGAGCGATTCAATCATCTCACGAGTATTTATATGATTAACGGCTTCACATCCGGCCGGCCCTATACTTGTCTGCCACTCTACGAAGTATAAAAAATGTAGGAATCATAGGGATGTAGGTGACGTGCGTCAATGTCCAGACTTTCAATACTTTTCAGGTGGCGGGCGCCCAGTCTATTTGTAGGGCTATAACTGTGAATAGTAAAGTATTTCGCCCTTTTGACGTACACCGTCATACATAGTGTATGTACTTATGTATCTCAGGGGCAGGGGTAGTCCGCTCGTAACTCGCCATCGATGCGTGTTTGCCCAGCCATCGATACGCTGACGTCATGCGGCGTCACAGTTTACGAGAGTACAGTAACACAACTCCTGTACAACTACTTGCCAAACAAAGTTCAATAGGCTAAACGACAATGATCAAAAATTATAAAAAAAAAATATCAGTATCGTAAAATATACAAAACTAGAACGATCTGCGATCTTGAAATTTTAATAACTTATGTACGACTTGTTTTATGATCGATCAAAGTTTAGTAGGAAAGTCCAATTTAATAGAATGAAATTATAAAAAAAAAATACTTTGTAATAACAATAAAAAATACTATCACTTTTGTTACGGCACTAGCTACATAAACGCAGTATTTAACATAGCTGTCGTACTAATTTCTGTTTTAACGTATAGAAAATACCTAAGTGTGACGTCATAATTCAGTAGCCTTTTGTATGGAGCGTTTTCGGGAAAGTTCAAAATTGTTATTTTCAAGTTATCATATCTCGAGAAGTTTTTATGCTATCGAAGTAATTCTTTCATCTATAATTATATTATGACTTCCTTATATAACAAATCGAAAGAAAAATATGTCGTCTAGCCTATTACATTACTCTGTAAATTATTTTTTCACGTGCATACGTCTTTGAATTTGCTAACATACGGGTCTAACTTATTATTATTTAAATAGTTGTCTTGGCCAACTTGCCACATAAATATATTTTGAAAAATGGAAAAATTCACATGCCCCCCTAGGTGGGATTTGAACCCACGACCTCTCTTCTCTTGTGCTCTTCCAACTGAGCTACGGGTCTAACGTCTAACGTTTAGCATCCAAAAAATCAAATGACAACTAAATCGAGGGATACACTTTGGCGTTGTAGTTTCGAATCCATGCTCTACATCCAAAATTCAATCACACCACTATCCAGTGGTGTGATTGAAGATTGAAGATGAAAGATCAAAGATCAAAGAGTTTATTACGCTAAGTAAGGACTATTGAACATCGCTTGCGGTGGAGGGGTAGCGATGCCATTTTGAGATAATTTTAGTGCATATAACGTACCTATTCTCGTACCTACAACACACGTGTCCATGACACAGCCACACCTATTTTTTTTAACGACAACTTGTAAAATTTGACATTATTTATATTCTATACACGCGGCCCGTCCCGGCTTCGAATCTAATAAAAAATATAGCCTATGTTACTCACGGATTAATGTAGCTTTCTATTGGTGAAAGAATTTTTAAAATCGGTCCAGTAGTTTCGAAGCCTATTCGGTACAAACAAACAAACAAAAAAACAAACAAATCTTAACTCTTTATAATATTAGTTTAGATTAACATTGATTTTCGTGACATTAGTTAAATTATCTTATGTAACTTAGTTCTAAACATTTGTATGTTATCCGTGGCAAAACATAGCGATCTACTCTTGTGTATTTATTTATAACATCTATATTACAGTATCTATGTTTAACAATTAAAACTTTGATTGATTGATTGATCCAATTTTATGCGATAAATTTTATTTGACGAGCTCGATGGTCAATGTCTAGCAATGGCCATTTTGCCTCCGCGGTCACTGGTTCGATCCCCGCACTAGACAAATATTTGTGTGCATGAACATGTCTATTTGTCTTGATCTGGGTGTTTTCTATGTAGGTATTTAAAAAAATATATTTAAGTATTATATCAGTTATCTAGTACAAGCTTTGCTTAATTTAGTTTATACATTATATTAACATAGGTCCATCAAACATAGAAATCGAGTAAAAATATTTGACATACGTAGTGTAGTACAACCACACCCCGGCCACTCCATACAAATGTTGCGTCGTTCACTACTACATAAACGACGATGTATGTGCAGATCGTTAATGAGTGTGTGTGCGTGCGGCGCCATACAAACTGTACCAGATTTGTCTCAGAGGGGAGGTGAAGTCGACATGAGAGAGCGGCAGGGAGTGGCCATATTGTACGTAGTATAATAGTACTGTTGAATACAATAGTACTGTTGTACCACAGCATAAGTAATAACTTATGCTGTGGTACAATAATATTAGCAGAGACACCGAACTAAGTAAGCGTAGTGATCACCGAACAGAAAAGGTTGGGGTTCACTGGGAATGGCCTAGAATTTAGGCCAAGCTTATTGGACCGTTGGACGTCACTGTCTCCTTTGTGCGAATGTTGACGAGTATTCATAGCAAACGAATTTTAATCTAAATATATAAAAGAAGAAACTGACTGACTGACATATCAACGCACAGCCCAAACCGCTGGGTCTATAGATTCCAAATTTGGCACATAGGTTCCTTATGACGTCTAGGGGTGCACTAAGAAATGATTTTTCAAAATTCATCCCCTAAGGGGGTGAAACGGGGGTCCAAAGTTTGTATGGGGAAACAAGTTTAGTTGGACTGTTTTATCTGAAACTTTACACCAGCACTTCTATAGATAAATGAATAAACACGTGTTTCAGGATTTTTCAAAATTCAACCCCTAAAAGGGTAAAATGGGGTGAAAAAGTCTGAAATACGTCATGGGCATGGTTTTTATGGTTTATCGGGTCGTTGATTACGAAAACAACAACTATTTTATGATCTAACATAGCCGGCGGTAACATAAAATCACCCCTGTGGGGATGCGATGGGGTTGAATTATATAAAATAAGAAACTGAGTGACTGACTGATATTTATCAATGCACAGCCCAAACTGCTGGGTCTAGAGATTCCAAATTTGGCACGTAGGTTTCTTATGATGTCTCGGGGTGCACTAAGAAAGAATTTTTGAAAATTCATCCCCTAAGGGGGTGAAACGGGGGTCCAAAGTTTGGATGGCGAAACAAGATTATTTGGGCTATTTTATCCGAAACTTTACACGAGTACTTCTATAGATAAATGAGTAAACACATGTTTCAGGATTTTCCAAATTCAACCCCTAAAGCGGTAAAACGGGGTGAAAAGTCTGAAAATCGTCATGGGTATAGTTTTTATGGTTTATCGGGTCGCTGATTATGAAAACAACAACTATTTTATAATCGAACATAGCCGACATGACATAAAATCACCCCTGTGAGGGTACGGTGGGGTTAAAATGTCATAATATCAATATGGGTGTTGATTGTATGGTTTTCTGGGACGTCAATTACAAAAATGGCATCGATTTGAAAATATCAATCCCTAAAAGGGTAAAATGGGGTCAAAAAGTCTGAAAATCGTCATGGGTATTGCTTTTATGGTTTATCGGGTCGCTGATTACGTAAACAACAACGATTTTAAAATTCTACGTGGCTAACGTGTCCATCATTCTCTATTGAGGTGCGATGAGGTTGAAATGTCTATATATTATAAATGCGACAGAATGTCTGTTACCTCTTCACGCCTAAATTGCTGGACCGATTTAGATGAAATTTGGTGGTTAGGATGACCGGTCGAGTGCTCTTCCAACTGAGCTGCCAGGAAGGTTTGTGTTGCTGACGAATTTTTGCATCTTATATTCTACTGCGTGAGTCACAGTGTGGTTATTCCATTTTTCAAAATATTTATAATATTCTGGCAAGTTGGCCAAGACAACTATTATATAACAATAATAATAGTTTATAAGAAAAAATACACAAATTTTATGCTTAAGTCTAACTTATTTAGCCAAGTATTATACAGCAGTAGTAATACAGCATCCGTAGCCGAACTAAGTTTAAAACCTGTATTTCAGCATACGGCGCCACTCGCCGTGGTGATTACCATTATCAGATATACATACAATTACATATTGCTTACAAATCACACTTTTAACTAATATAACTAAACATATAAAAAAAATACAAGTATAAATAATAATAAGATACATTGAGTCCTGGGAAAGGACATACCTATGATAGTTTTTATCCCAGAAATTACCTATTATTGTTATTTATTGTACCCGTAAGGTGGTAACGTGACCATCATCCCCTATTGGGGTACGATGGCGTTGAAATGTCTAAAATGTGGTGAAAATGTCTGAAAATCGTCATAGGTATTGTTTTTATGGTATATCGGATACCATAAAAACAATACCTATGATGATTTTCAGACTTTTTCACCACATTTTAGACATTTCAATGCCATCGCACCTCAATAGGGGATGATGGTCACGTTACCGCCCTATGTGTACAATAAATAACAAGTCGCTGATTATGAAAAAAACAACTATTTAATAACCCAACATAGCCGACGTGATAACTCTGTAGGGGTGCAATGGGGTTGAAATGTCATAATATTAATATGGGTGTTGATTCTATGGTTTTCTGGGACGTTATTTACGACAATGGCATCGATTTGAAAATATAACGTAGTGGACACGAATTACTTAAAAAGATTTTTCAAATTTTACCTCTAAGAGGATGAAACGGAGGTCCAAAGTTTGTATGGGAAAACGAGATTAGTTGGTTTGTATGGGAAAAGATTAGTTGGACTATTTTATCCTAAATTTTACACGAGTTCTATTGATTAATGAGTAAACACGTGTTTGCCCCGAATGTCACGCGAGCGAAGCCGCGGGCGAAAGCTAGTAAACAATAAAGTCGTGTCTTATAAAAAGCTATCTTTTGCGTCCATAGACCAGAATAATTCGTTAGGAATGATTAGTGTACGCAGACATTTTTGCAAACTAAAATAAACTTTACTTTACAAATCAAAGAATAAAATTACTTGGTACCTAATCGGCGGCAACCTTTTCTTATTTAAAACTAACGGCCCGTGACTTCGTCTCCTTGGAGATTTTTTTGTTTTGGCAACAAACAGTCATTACAGAACACAGTAAACAGAACTTTTAGCTAATATTATCAAAAGACCTAACAGTGCCGAAAAGAAATACATTATAATAAAATGTATTTATATATATATTTTATATTATTGATAATAACTCCTATTTTAATAGACGTATTGTGATAAAACAAACAACAGATTTCTGGTTTTTGCGAATGGTCGAAGTCCTTTTAATGTTTATTATTAATATTTTGGAAAAATAAATTAAAAGAAAAAAGTCAAACGTATTCTGGACGTCTATGAAAACCGCATCTACTTTCATCAATCAATTAATAACTATTTATTTAATTGCACAACATGTAGGTACATATAAAGATGACATTCGATAATTGTCATAATATTTTGTCTTGTATAAGACATGCAAACATAACAGTCTTTTGTATAATATAATTACCAAAATTCAAATTATTTATGATTAAAATAATTATGCTCAAATGTCGTTTTGAAACGAAGCCTAAGACTTGTCTAAGTCGTTGGCCCATTTAATTGGCAATTAAATATTTTAAATAGTTTTTTTTAATTGTATGATTAGTTAACTCGTGTTTTATTCGACGTTCAAGATAACACATTTCTTTGTAACATTCACACGGGTCTATCGATTTCTCAGCGAGTGTCGAAAATTATTCTTAGGGTAAAGGAGGTGAGAGTAACATGGGATGAGTCACGGTTGACTCATCCTCAAAAGGAAGGGATGTAGTTCTTCTTTCCATGGCATACTTATCACTGTGGGGTGCCGTAATGAAATAATAATGGATGATAGCGATTGAGATACCGAAACTCGCTCTTTTTGATGTTTATGACAATTTTTACATTTATTCCTTTCCGCAAATATTAGAACTTAGAATTACGGTAGATAGTACTCCAAATAAATTACTAATTTTCCTAGTCCAGTTAGAGGGGAGGCCTATGTCCAGCAGTGGATTTTCAATGGCTGAGATGATGATGATGATCTACGCCCAAACTAAGCAAAGCTTGTACTATAGGTATTAGATAACTTTTTCGATAAATACATACATATAGGCTGTTCACTAACACCGTGGCACCTGTGCGCACTTGTCGCGCGCAGAATGCACCTACGGCACGTAACATTACACTTATGAACGAAATTCATAAGCGATGCCCGGATGCCGACGTATTCGCTGATACTTTATATCAATTTATAAACAAGTGTTTAAATTCTTTGTAATTATTATTTTTTCATAATATTGTATCTTAAGCTATGTACATGAGTGTTTTGGTTACATAACTGTAAACTTATGTATGTTATCGAATAAATAAATAAATATAATTCATAGAAAATAGACTAAGAAAAACTGATATGTTCAATTGTTCATGTATTGTACACAAATGTTTGTCTTGTGCGGGGATCAACCCGCGGCTTCAGTCAAAGCGGCCATTGTTAGTTATTCGACCACGGGACTCGTGGAAAATAAAGTTAGTAGGAAATGGTGCATGTCTTAGATGTACTATAGACGACCAGCTTCGCCCCTTAAATGTTACTAACAAAGTACTTCTTAGTCAACCTTTATTCATCCCACTGCTGGGATACGGATCTATCCTCATTGAAGAGGTTTAGAGCATACTCCATACTGTGGGATTGCGGATGCCAGTGTCTTAAACTTTAAACCGCCTAAAGGCCACTGACTTGGCTTAACGACTGTCATCTAATGACAACTGCCGGGACCGACGACTTAACGTGCCCTCCGAAGTACGGAGGAGCTCGAGAAAAATAAATCCATCCATGGACAGGCGGACATGGACTGCGGCTGGCGTTGCTTAATTGTGTATTCGATAAGACTGACACGCGCATCGATGCATGCTCAACAAACAAAGGACTTACATTATAGATAAGATCTGAGTAAATAATAAATATTAAATAAATATTGTCAGACAAATTACACAGCGCCATCTAGCCCCAAAGTAAGCGAAGCTTGTGTTATGGGTACTAGACAACTGATAAACATACGTAAATACATTTTTTTTTTGTAACTACATACTTGTGATACATAGAAAACACCCAGACCAAGACAAACAGACAGGTTCATGCACACAAATGTTTGTCCTGTGTGGGAATCGAACCCACGAGCGTTGGTGTCGAAGCCGCGTCATTGACCGCTACGCCACCGCGCTCAATATAGATTATAGATTGGATCGGAACTGAATTCTGACTACATTTTGCTTACGAGAATTGACCGTCTGGTACTCGCACTGAGTGCAATGCCAGTACCTGTGAAGCGTTTTGTAAAAAGATCATACAAAAAGAGACTTACCAGACTAGTGAACGGCGCTTATGTTATAATTAATGTTCTTTTTGATGAAGACCGGAGCCAAGTATCAAAAGGCTATTGCTACACAGTAATTTATACCTCAAGGTTAACTTTACACTCGTGAATCGAGAAAAAATTAGTACATAAAAAAGTCAAAAGTAAAGAACCTTTATAGAAAATTATAAATATTAAAAAAATGGAAAAATTCAATTCCCCGTCTAGGTGGGATTTGAACTCACAATCTCTCGATGGACGGTCGAGTGCTCTTCCACCTGAGCAGGAAGGTTAGTTGGAAGAGCACCTACCGGTCATCGAGAGGATGTGGGTTCAAATCCCAACTAGGCGAGGGAATCGAATTTTTCCACTTTTAAAATAATTACCTATAATATTCTGGAAAGTTCACCAAAATCAAGTATTTAAATAGATAATAATTATTTTTAGAAAATGCTTTGATTTGTTAATACAGTTACTCGGTTCAAGAGTTGAATTCAGACTGTCGGTTAATTGTAACTTAATATTAATCCTTAGAACTAAACTGCTTTAATAGCAAATCCCGGTGGGCCGAAGTTACGTGGGCGTTACTGAAGAAGCACACTAGGCATTGATGACTCCAATACGGAGTAAGCTGATATCGATTTTTTTTATACCACGTTGGGTGGCTAAGATAAATATACGACTAAGAGCTCGGTGGTCGAATGGCTAGCAATGGCTACTTTGACTCCAAAGCAGGGGGTTCGATCCTCGCACAAGACATTTGTGAGTATGAACATGTTTGTTTGTCTTGGTCTGGGTATTTTCTGAGTATTATACGAGTAAGTATGTATTTACAAAAAAAATGTAATTTAGTATATTTACCTTGAGGGCTGGGAGGGTGGAGCCTCTATCGGCGGCATGAAGATCACCAACTTACGCTACGCTGATGATACCACACTTGTCGCTGCAAACGAAGTGGAGATGAGCACACTACTGGAACGCATGGAACGAGCGAGTGGTGAGCTTGGCCTTACCATTAACAAGTCCAAAACTAAGATCATGGTGGTAGATCGCACGCGACGGTTGGATCTTAGCGGAACTCTGAATCTCCAATATGTGGACGATTTCGTATACCTGGGGTCTACCATATGCAATAATGGCTCGTGCGAACTCGACATACGCAGACGAATCGGCATGGCGAAGAGCGCAATGTCCCGCCTAGACAGAATATGGGAAGACAGAGCGATTTCGCGGAGGACGAAAATCTGTCTGGTACGCACACTGGTGTTTTCGATCTTCTTATACGGCGCCGAAACATGGACCCTCAAAAAAGCTGATCGTTCTCGCATTGATGCATTTGAGATGTGGTGCTGTAGGAGAATGTTGAGAATACCGTGGACGGCCCATCGTACCAACGCGTCGATCCTCCATGATTTGCAGGTCGCCATGAGGCTATCCACCGTCTGCCTTCGTAGAATCTTCGATTTCTTTGTTCACATAGCCAGGAAGAAGAACGACAACTTGGAAAAACTCCTAGTGACAGGGAAGATTCAGGGAAAACGACCAAGAGGAAGAAGCCCCATGTGTTGGACCGATCAGATTCGCGACTCTGGTGACACCAACTTGCCTGACGCTATGCGCTGTGCAGAGGACCGTAACAGGTGGAGAGCGTTCGTCCGTAAAAGGATACGTGGAGGTCACGACCCTCAGTAATGAGGATAACGACGCAAGAAGAAGTATCCATAGTACAAGCTTGGCGCTTAATTTGGGAGTAAATGGCGCTTTGTAAATTGTCCAGAAATATTTATTTATTATTATTATTATTTATACGGCCCACCTGATGTGAAGCGGTTACCGTAGTAACGCTGGCCACATGAAATATTCAACGCAGCAACTCCTTTTTGTCTGGTGACCTCACTCGTTCGCAGGAACACAACAACTTTATAGGAAATATTATGCCAGAGCCTCTTTTGCTAGGCAGCAGGGTGCACCATGAGCAGGTGAGGTTGGCTTTGACTCACCATTGTATTGTAAGTGGCTTACCACGATCTTTAGAGCCAAAGTCAACCTCGCCTGCATGTGGTGAACACTACTGATTAGCGAAAAAGGCTCTAGGAGAAGAAAGATAAGGCACATCGAAATTATAAACTGCCCGTTTGGGGAAGTGCCTCCACTTCACCACAGAATACCGCAGCAAAATAACAATTCTCTTGAGGATTGTTGTGTTCCTGCGAGTGAGTGAGGTCATTACAAAGGAATTAGATACTGCGTTGCAGCGGTGGTGGCGGCACGCAGCGCTCGCAAATTCAGATCAGGCGGGTCGTATGCTTGTCTACCACGCAACGTAATATAAAAATAAAGCAGCACAAAACTCGATCGCCGACGATCATTTTTGACGAACACAACATTCAATGTTCGTTAGCGGCACGCATATGCAAACAAAGTTGTTGCATATCATCACACCCCGGCCACTCCATACAAATATCACATCGTTAACTACTACATAAACAATGACGTCTGTGCAGAGTGTGAATGAGCGTGTGTGTATGTGTGGCGCCACTGGCGCCATATAAAGTAGAATACACTTTATTGCACCAATATGACAAATGTAGATACAAAACTAGCAAAATGAATAGTACAAAAGGCGGTCTTATCTCTAAAAGTAATGTCTTCCAGACAACCTTTAAATATAAATACACAAGAGAAACAATGGCAAAATTAGGTACTTAGGTGGCGCATCACAAATTGTTATAAAATTATACAATAGGTATAATACAAATAGATATATAAATATAATATATATAATATATGTGTATATATATATATATATATATATATATATATATATATATATATATATATATATATATATATATATATGATCATACATATCCTGCCTTTAAATATATACACATACATAAAAATATTATATATTTATAAACAAAGTAATATTTCCGTACCTAACACATAGTAAAGACAGAATCCACGTAGAGAATAAATTAAACCGAGAGAGAGTCATACAAATTGTTCCAGATTCGTTTCAGAGGGGAGGTGAGGTCGATACGAGAGTGCGGCAGGGAGTGGCCATACTGCTATAGGCCATAATTCTATTATTTATACTGTGGTATCATAAAAGTAACCTATTTGTTCATACGTACGTACACGGCTTTCCATTTAAAAATTCAGCGAATCTGAACGGTTAAAAATGTAGACAAATGTACCGTCAGCTAGACAAATGAGTCGGAGCGCAAACAGCCTCCCTGTCTGGGTGGAGACTACTTTGTAAACAGTACACCGTCTGACAAATGAGGTATATATAGTGGACTTCAGAAAGGACTGTTTCAAAGAATCGTTGATGTTGGTTAAGTTTTTCTTTTAAACGAGACAGCTACATGTATATGGGTAGTGTGAATGATTTGCATGTTAAGGTATTGCAATTGGTTATTGGTATTATTTTTCTCCTTTTTATCACGGGTCAGGCCCGGTCATTTCATAGGCGTGCGCGGGGATCTGAATACAATGCGTAGAGGCCCCTTTGAGAAGTTTGATGTAATGTTGTACACAAGCCGTGACCCGCTCCAGAATATATCAATACTCATGAGCAGGTCTCAGCAGGCGCTGAGATTATTGCAAAGCGTGATGGAAAATAAATAGGCTATTGAGATGAGATCTGGGTGAATTTAATACTGGGCTATTGCAGAAGAGGGACGGACGCCTGCCATAACTACCGTTATCGATCTTTACTTGCGGCAGGCGGTGGCCCGCCACCCCGTCAGTCACTTAGATGGGCCCCCGAAATGCTCGGAAATCGGCCGGGGGCAACTTAGTATTAGTATTTATCTTTCACTGCAACAATTAATTCATTTATATAATATAATAGAGCATGTTTCCATAGCATATTTATATTTATTATAAATGTATTAGTATTGTTTTTTTATATGAGAGGGGGGGCAAACGAGCACGTGGGTCACCTGGTGAAAAGCAATCACCACCGCCCATGGAGATCCGTAACACCAAGGGGTCGCCGATCCGTTGCCAGCCTTTTAAGGGAAATAAAGCCTCCCATGTCGTAACTGTTCGGAAATGTTTATAATATTTGTTCCATAGACTATGTATATTGATCTTCTTCTTATTTTTATTGATTGTAGTTTTTAGTGTTGTAAACTAGTAATACCAAAATGTTTCTCTTTTTTTTATGTCTATACATCAGTAACAGAGCACTACCAAAGCGTTGTCCACCAAGGAGGTTGAAGGAAAGAAGTTGGGCTTCCGGATTCACTTTGAAACACATTGCTGCTTCACGTCGATATTCTGTGAGAGGGTGTTACTTTTTACCGCTCCAAAATTCTTGACCCATGATTGAGCTCCTTTCAACGACTGTAAGGTTGACTGGTATAAATCTCTATTAGGGATAAGTCCGCCTTTGTAATACTCTATAAGTTTAAGAATTGTGTTACATATTGTTGTCACATCAAAGAACTTACAAACAAACAAATTATTGAGACCTACTGGTAGCGGTTTACTAGATTAAGTATCATCATCATCATCAGCCTGTATCTACCCACTGCTGGATATAAGCCTTTCCCAATTCTTTCCACCAAATACAATCCTCTGCCTTTCGCATCCAGCCGCTTTCTTAAGGTTATCGGACTAACTAGGAGGGGGCATCCAACTCTTCGAGATCCTACGCGCGACCTCCACTCTAATACCTTCCCCCATCTGCCATCACTTACTCGGCATAAGTGATCGGCCCATTGCCACTTCAGCTTGCAAGACTATATCGACAATTTTCGTTCTCCGTCGAATTTCTTCGTTCCGGATTCGATCCCTCAAAGAAACCTCGAGCATAGCCTTCTCCATCCCTCGCTGCGCGACGACTGGTATGACACCATATTCATCATAATCAGATGATTAGATTAGGCGCTACGAACTTACAAACATACATAGACTGTTTATTGACTTCGCCGTAGTCGAGTCATCATCATCATCATGTCATTTTAGTCTCCATTATAGGAGCACGACCCTCTCAGTGTTGGCCAAATCGACAGAAGGAGGATTTGGCCAACACTCCCCGCGCTGGCCAGACGGGTTGGGGAGGCCTGATCGATGTTTTATAATGTATTTCCCTTAGTCTGCCAGTAAATAAGGTCACCAGAAAGGAAGGAGATGCTGCGTTGGCAGTGGCGATGAGGGCACGCGAGCGATATTTTATGTTGCGAGTGTTAATATGGCTACGGTAACCGCTTCACATCAGGCATGCCGTATGCTTGCCTGCCTCCCGACGTAGTATAAAAAAGGCGTATATCCAGCAGTGGGTAGATACAGAGTGATGATGATGATGATGATGATGAAGGCCTAGATTCCTCTAGAATGTCTCAGATGCAGATGTACAAGTACGCCTGTTTTATTTAGAAAAGTTCAAAGTAAATTATTCTAATGCAATAACTTCACAGCATTCGAATGCAATAAACGATATCATCAAATGAATTTTATGTTTGAAGTCTGCGATTTGTTTAGAGAACTGATTCAAATTATATTTTTCATCAAAAGCTAGCTACTTGTCTTGCTAGGTTATGGAATTACGATTTAACCGATTACGAAATATAGGTAGATAAACATTATTAGTCAACGAAAATGAGGAGCTCAATGACCGTCGTCCGCGCAAGTCGAATCTATCACGTAAGTTAAGCAACCTTCCATTAACCCATAATCAACCCAGTGCCCTTACCACCAACTCTTATTGCGATTCAATAATTAAATAGAATGCTTATGCATGCCAATGAATATGCGACTCTATTTCAGATTGCATTGAGTCGCTTATTCATTGGTATGAATAAGCATTCTATTCAGTTATTGAATAAGATTTGGTGGTAAGGGTGCAGTGTTGTGATACGTGTCTCCCCTCAAAGAGGTAGTATGCTCTGTCAGCACGCTACCCAATTCGGGTTGACGGAGGCCAGTGTTATCAAGCCACCTAAAAACAGCTGCGTCGACCGTAGCCTGTCCTTAGATGGGATTATTTATCTTGAGCTCCTCCGTGATTCCGAGGACTCGTTAAGCCAGATCGGTCCTGGCTGTTCTCATTAGATAGCAATCGTTAAAACAAGCCTTCGGGCGCTTTGAAAACACTGATCCCACGGTGGAGTACGCTTTAAACCCCTTGAATACAGAAGGGACCTGATACTGAATATACGATTACAAAAAGGAAAAACAAATAGTAACTCTATAATTAGATAGCTCGCCATTGGAATCAATATCCGAAGCGAGAAATGGCAGGTGTCCTTGAGAGAACCCTCGTTAAAGCCAGTACTGTCCCGGGAGCTGTGTACCCGGGGTACTGTTTACCTTGACCTAAATTATGCCTTAGAAATGTTTGTATTTCATTATGGCGTCCTATTATTTGGTACAGACTAGAAAAGATACTTTAGTCACATCACAGCATAAGTAATATAATAGGTAGGGGAAAAAGTCTTTTCGCATTATAGTATGTATGAACTTGTAATAAAATCTCTTTGGTTATACCATTTGTATCTAGCAGGATTTGATATCTTTAAAAAGTTTAAATTTTAAAAAAGATAATTCCAAATTCAAATTAGGTAAATGTGTGATTTTCGTTTGTTTTTTTTACTGTCAAGATGAGTGAATCTAATGAAGAAATTCGATACATTTTTAAATTTTACTATAAAAAAGGTAAAAATTCAAAGCAAGCTGCGAAAAAAATTTGTGACGTTTATGGACCTAGTGCAGTGTCTGTGAGAGTAGCACAAATTTGGTTTAAGCGTTTTCAATCCGGAAATTTTGATGTCAAAGATGCACGTCGCTCTGGTCGCCCTGTTACGGATAAAATGGATGCCATTTCTGAAAAAGTGGAGCAAGATCGGCATATCAGTAGTTACGACGTAGCTGAAGAACTAGGAATTGACCACAAAACAGTTTTGGCGCATAAAAAGGTCGTGGTCAAAGGCCGGCCAGGCTTCACAGACTCTGGCGAAACCCGGGTTAACCCGCAACAAAGTGATGCTGTGTGTATGGTGGGATTGGAAGGGAAGATATTCATTACGAGCTGTTACCGCCAGGCAGGACTATCGATTCTGAACTCTACTGTGAACAACTGATGAGATTAAAGCAAAAAGTTGAGAGAAAGCGGCCGGAATTAATTAATAAAGTCAAAGTCAAAGTCAAAATTCTTTATTCTGTGGGCCCTCGCGGGCACTTAGACACGTCTTTTACAATTAGGTATATTTTTTATCTACCAGCATTTCGGAATGACCATTGACGAGAAGAAATGCCGAAAGAAACTCTGTCAATATAGGTCTTTTTTTTTTAAATAGCCATACAATATTATCATAATACAATAAAAATAATGTCAATGTACAATAAAAAAAATGGTATGTCAACCAAAATAAGAGAGATAATAAAAAATAAAAAAACAAGTAAAATAAAATAGTAAAAAAAAAAAAAAAAAATATAAAAAATCATAGTATAGAGTGTATATACATATTGTATAAAGTCTAAATATGTATATCCACAATACTACTTGTAAAGATAAGACGCCTGTGCTTCACATCCTGTGCCGAGAATTTGCCATACATTTTTATCATTAAGGTAATCGTCGGTCCTGTAGTAAGCCTTTTTACATAAGGTGGTCTTAATAAGCTGTTTGAATTTAGTCTCGGGTAAAATCAGGACCGACTCCGGCAACTTATTGTAGTAGCGGATGCAGTTTACGACAAACGAATTATTGACCTTCCCCAGTCTATGTTTTGGAATAACCAATTTGTTTTTGTTCCGCAAGTTGACATTAGTTATATCACATACTTTTGTAAAATTCGAAATATTTTTACGGACGTACATAATATTTACATAAATATATTGAGAAGCGACAGTGAGGATGTTTATCTCCTTAAATAACTCACGGAGTGAATCCCTAGAACCCAAATTGTAAATTGATCTAATGGCTCTCTTTTGTAATACAAAAATTTTATCAATGTCAGCTGCTTTACCCCAAAGCAATATGCCATATGACATAATGCTATGGAAATAACTAAAATAAACGAGCCTAGCAGTTGTCTCGTCCGCTATCTGTCTTATTCTCCTAACCGCATAAGCTGCGGAACTGAGTCTGCGAGCTAGTTTCGTTATATGAGGGCCCCATTGCAACTTTGAATCAATGGTAATACCAAGAAAAACAGTATCATTGTCATAAACTAGGGTGTTATCCTTTATGACTACATCAGCATGGACTTGCCTGACATTGGGTAACGTGAATTTAATACATTTAGTTTTGTATGAGTTAAGAAGGAGATTATTTGTAGTAAACCAGTTCAAAATTGCAGAGAGAGCATTATTAACATCATCAATTTTGTCTTTATACCTAGCGACTTTAAAAATAAGTGAGGTATCGTCGGCAAACAGTACTACGTTGGCAAATTTTTCTACCAAATCAGGCAAATCATTGATGTATACCAAGAATAAGAGAGGACCCAAAATTGAACCCTGGGGCACGCCCATTTTTACATCAAATGCATTTGATTTTGTGCCATTTACATCCACCGTTTGAGTTCTATTACTAAGGTATGATTCTACCATTTGCAGAGCCTTCTCTTTAATACCATAATGATTTAATTTGAGCAGCAGTGTCTGATGATCAACACAATCAAATGCTTTGGAGAGGTCGCAAAACACACCGATAGCGTCCTGAGACGTCTCCCAAGCCTCAAATATGTATTTCACGAGCGCGATTCCTGCGTCTGTAGTGGACATTCCGGCGGTGAACCCGTATTGCTTCTTATGTAGAATGTGGAACTTATTAAGATGTGCGAGCAGCTGATTTGACATGATCTTTTCAAACACTTTACTCAATACTGGCAGAATAGAGATTGGTCTGTAATTCCCAGGCTCACGATTATCTCCTGATTTAAATAAAGGTATAAGTTTGCCAAGTTTCATTAAGTCTGGGAAAATACCACTCTCTATACTTTCATTAAAAACTATAGCCAGGTGAGCAGCAACAGTATCCAAAATAGGAAGAACAATTTGAGTGGACATTCCCCAGAGATCCTCAGAATAGAAGGGGTGTGATTTTCCACCATGATAACGCTAGACCTCACACATCTTTAGCCACTCAGCAAAAATTAAGAGAGTTTGACAGGAAGGTGCTAATGCATCCGCCGTATAGTCCTGACCTTGCACCTTCTGATTTCCACCTGTTTCGGTCTCTTAAGAATTCTTTAGGCAATGTCAGGTTAACATCACGAGAAGACTGCCAAAACCACTTGTCGCGGTTTTTTGAACAGAAGTCCCAAAATTTCTATAGTAATGGGATCATGTCTCTACCTACAAGATGGCAAAAAGTTATCGAACATAATGGCACCTACATACTTTAGTTAAATGTAAATAAACTTTATTAAAAAATGTTTTGAATTTTCATATAAAATACGAAAAGACTTTTTCCCCAACCTAATACGTACCTGCCGCTTTCTCGTATCGACCTCACCTCCCCTCTGAGACTAATCTGGAACAGTTTGTATGGAGCGCCATACAAACTGTTCCATATTAGTCTCACACACATTTAAGTAACTAAAAATAACGCCTATTATGAATCCTTTCAAGCACTCTACTATTGGCTGTAAGAGATCTCTTTTAGAGATTATTTATTCGTCTACTTTTATAAAGCCATTATTTGTCTACTTTTCTTTGTATTATTTAGTCATATGATAAAGTGATTACAAACATACATACAAATAAATAAGAAAAAAAATCTGAATAAATTGTCAAGAATTTTTTATTTATTTATTTCTGGATGAACTGTCCGTAGCGTGTGTCATTCTCCAGACTTTAAACTACCCCCTAAATAAAACATGTCAATCTATTGGTTCCTTTCGCCGTGACAGAAAAACGAACAAACACACTTTCACATTTATAATATTACTAAGTAACCTTACTTTTTTTAAATAAAAGTATAATTATGTCCTTCCTAATACCTTTGTGGATATGTGTACAAAGTTTTATGATAATCGTTTGAGTAGTTTCGGCGTGACAAACAAAGTCACATTCACATTTTATAATATTAGTAAGAATAGATTTTGTTCGATAGTGTTGTTATGTGTTGTATTCATGAACATAAAAGGCAGTGTGTGTTTGAAAGAATTCCATTTTCTCCTAAACCACTAACTGCCATTCACTTGCGATAGTTGTGGTAGATAGCTTTTCCCCTCCTATTGATAATAACAGAGTATAGCCACAATATCCAAGGTTTCATCACGGTAGTATACGTATACGAGACGGTGGTAAACATAGAATATAGAAAGTTTTTCAGATGAATTAGTATGACTACATTGTCATAGATTTAGAACTGAGCCACTTTAAGAAGCAACTCTATAAACTGCTTGTGACGAAGTGCTTCTATTCAATACAGGACTACCTGAATGATAACAATCTAACAATATTATAAAGTAATATTAATTAACCAATTCTATTAGCCTATTAACATAATAATGTATTTATTTATCTCTAGTTATATAATTTTATTATTGTAAGCGTAGAGGCAGGACATAGTAAGACTTATTATGTATGTGTTCATTCTTGTAACTACCTATGTTTCCACAATAAACATGATGATTGATTGATTGATTTTACATAGCGCGTCACTATAATAAATAAATAATAAATATTGTCAGACAAATTACACAGTGCCATCTAGCCCCAAAGTAAGCGAAGCTTGCGTTATGGGTACTAGACAACTGATAAACATACCTAAATACATTTTTTTTTGTAAATACATACTTATGATACATAGAAAACACCCAGACTAAGACAAACAGGCATGTTCATGCACACAAATGTTTGTCCTATGTGGGAATCGAACCCACGAGCGTTGGTGTCGAAGCCGCGTCATTGACCGCTACGCCACCGAGCTCGTCCTTTGATAATTATTTGTGGTCTCACGAATTATGATTTCTCTTATTTGATAGCGTTAATTGACACTTTCAGACTGTATTAATGTGAAAAATGAAGGAAACTTTTTTATAAAGTAAATCCACGCGAAACGACCTAACGAAAATTGTATCAATCTGTTATATAAAAAAAAATATGGGAGAGGAGTACGGGAAAAAATGGGTTGCACTCCGGGAGTGCCGGCAGAAGTGAAAACTTGAACATTAACGTTTTGCATTTTTGAATATTTTGGATTGGTTAGGGAATAATTGTATGTCGCATTCTTATATCCCCATTATCACGGCTCAGTATAGCCTCAATTCAAGTTGGTGGTAGTAAGATAGTACCTAAAAATCAAATTAGGTTATACAAAGAGCAAGGTAATGGGAACGACAAGCCGTGACCCAAATTATTATTGTCGGAAGTTTCAAATATCCAATTAATTTAGTCATTTCAGCTTGATTATTAATTTTAAGGCGTAATTTTTCGCATAGAACCACGATAACGTGCGATTCAGACCACAGTCCCTAGTAGGGCTTATTCCATGAATCCCCTGGCATTGTCCCCTTTGAAGGGGATTTTTGGATATTTTGTCCATAAATCCCCTTCCACTGTTTAAACATGCGCGAAGGGGATTTCTGGACATAGAAAGGGGATTTCTTGACTGAAGTTCTAGAAATAAAATTTAAACAACTAATTTAATAATATCAGTCTGTATAATATGTTTTACATAATATTCCATTATTATTAACTATTAACTATGGTTATATAAAAACCAGTTTTTTCAAACTATTTTCACCTACGAGAATGGCGTTAAACATTTGTTTGTATTGAGTTTTATATAACCATGTTAATAGTTAATAATAATGGAATATTATGTAAAACATATTATACAGACTGAGATTATTAAATTAGTTGTTTAAATTTTATTTCTAGAACTTCAGTCAAAATATCCCCTATCCATGTCCAGAAATCCCCTTCGCGCATCTTTAAACGGTGGAAGGGGATTTATAATAATAATAATAATCATTTATTTCAGACCATTTTGCAGTGTAAACACAACAAGTCCATATAACAAATACCTTAAACTAAAATATATATTTATATAAATCTATAATATGGACAAAACATCCAAAAATCCCCTTCAAAGGGGACAATGCCAGGGGATTCATGCAATAAGCCCCTAGTAGTCCCTATATTATGTCGTATATATAAATTTAAGATGAGGGTTTAAAGGTGCCCAGGCCGACCCAGCGGTGTCAGATGGCAGTTCCGATCTGGACACAAAGTGGATTTTTTCCATACTAACAGATATTTAGAAATAAAGAAAAAATGCTTACGGGTAGGCTCTCTAAGAAGACATCAGACCTTTAGTTCAAGGACAGTGCCATGTAGATAGCCTTAGGTTGCTGGGGTCGCTTTAGGGTTATGAAATGAGTACAATTTTTATAAGCAAATTAAATCGCTTCACTGCTGCAACGAGTTCGAACCAGCACCAACGGCATTCTAAATGTGCTTGCGGACAGAGTAGACTGTCCAATGGTGAGACATTGGATCGGAATTCACGTGAGAAATGCGTGAACTTCGATCCAGTGTACTACCAGTACTACTAACATTGGTTAAGCATTACTAACAACTATGGATTGTACAATTGTCCGAAATAAACATTTATTTAATTTAATTTAATTTAAAAGAAGTTTATTAACATAAGTACATAGGTACGTGCACAATCTACCACTCCAACGTAGGATGGCATAGGTACGCCGTGGTCCTTAACACGATTGAGTGACGAGTGATGGTCACCAGACGCACGCACTGACGTTTGGCCAATAAAAATACTCAATAATACGCAGTGGTCACTTACGTAGGTATGAAGAACGCATCAACGATATTGCTCCAGAAACACCGAAGCACACCGTCGTGTTGAAGTCGAGATAGTAGATAGATAGACGACTCAAGTAGATAGACGCAAGTGAAAATTTTAAACGTGCAAAAACTCTATGACCATTTTACATTTAGTATAGAAATGTCTGTCCCCTGATACGAAAGCATGATGATGTATACATCCTATAATATTAATAAGAGACAAATGCACCGTGACTTGCATGCCGCTACAGTTTCATTATGCACCCCTTGAATGCATTTGAGTGAGGCGACGCCATACACGTGAACAGACTTTTATTTACATATAAATAAGCTTTTTTTATTAATAAGTTGATATGATAAAGTATGTAGATTAAATACATTTAACAAATTAAAATAAATAATAAATATACATGGACACTGGAGTGCCATTGCTAACCATTCGACCAAGCTCGCTGGTCATGAAAAAAATAAAAGAAACCTTGTATTGACTTCATCGAAAACAGGATAGTCACACAAGAGCTTCTCCACGAATGAATTAACGCCCCCCTCGCGATAGGAAATGAGCGTCCTACTGTGTTATTACTATGGAAATTGCGTTTTGTGAAATAACAGCACACTGATTGCAGTCACCACAGTGTAGGTTGTTACGCGGTTTTCAATAATAGCGTGTTGAGGCTTGATAGCATCTGGTATGGAGGTGACGAGGTCGTTGAAAGTTCAATTAGAAGTTCGCCGTGAAGTCAGACCTCACGGTTTGTCTTAATTCACTGTAACTTGAGTTCTCAAAGAAATCAAAGATGTTATATTTCTATAGAGATGCTATTAAACTATTTATGAAGCGATTTAAGACGGGAAAAGTGAGCCAATTGTCTCACTTCGCAATTCGTTTGCAATAGCTAGCCGACGAACCTAACGTTTATGACAAAAATGCCGTCTTCTAAATGCGATACCAAATAGCCAGCAAAAAAGTGACTGTCATACTAACTGTACTTTTAGTCATAAAAATGATTTTTTTTCCACGGAATTTTTCAATATACATAGAGTTCGTAGTGAATAATAAAAATCTTAGCTCATAGAAAACATATAGGTCATTTTTTTTTTTTTTAATATTCTTTTTGTCGATCATTTTTGATCCTTTTTCACCCCCTCTCATGGTTATACTTTATCCCGTTAGACACTGTATACTCGTATATGATGCGGAGTACCATCAGATTAATAATAAAATACTTAGGTTGTTAATTGCACGGAAGTCGTTATTGATACTATTTCCGTGAATGGGTCGCACGCCACGTATTATGCTGATATGAATTGTCATGTGTTCAAAGTACATAGCTCATACAATTTCTGACTAACTAGTAACACAGTATAAGCACAGTATAAGTAATAGTACTAACGTACAGTATGGACACTCTCTGCCGCTCTCACTAGTCGACCTCACCTCCCCTATGAGACCGATTTGGAACCGTTCGCAATGGATGCCACGTCCTACAAATTGACGTCGCTCGTATTTTATTCTCCTTTCAGTTTAAAAGATGGGAGTTACTTGTGCGGTGGATGGATGTCTCAACACATGGAAAATCAAAAAAAGAAATTTATTCGATCCCTTTGGATGAAATAAAATACTGTTTTTTTTTATAAATTACCTAAAAAGCATGCGGCAGCCATAGTTTCATCATAACTAATTCGTGTCTGTCGAAGTAGGATACAAGATACAATTATTACGAGATGAGAAAAGGATAGCATTATATGTCTCAAAGAGCAAGTGAGTGCGCAGACGCGGAAGTGACATTGCTGTCACTTGAGTTATGGTGGTTTATTGTTATTGTTTAAAATGTTCTTATTTACATTTCAATGTTTATTGTGCGTGATCTCATGTGTGGTATTAGTTTTAAATTACGTTTGTTCCATGTGAATATGAAAATGATTCAAATCATTGCATTTATATGAATAGTATGAAAAACCTACAATTAGTAAGAATGAAATGGTATGACTATTACAATGAACCGGAGTTCGGAAGGCGAACGTGATTAGAAAATATAAAATTTTGGGTAAGTTAGCAATGGCAATTATACAAGGCGTTTTGTAAATATTGGCTGAAGTCAGTGTAGTGTATTTACTATGTTTTTTTTTTCTTCACTACGCCCACATGATGTGAAGCGGTTACCGTAACCTTATTAACGGTCGCAACATTAAATATCGCTCGCGCGCTGCCATCCTCGCTGCCAACGCAGCAACTCCATCGTCTCTGGTGACCTCACTCACTCGCAGGAACATAACAACCCTCAAGGAAATTGTTATTTAACTGCGGTATTCTGTGAGATGGCGGTACTTCGTCAGTCGGGCTGCATAAAAAATACGCTATGTCCTACCTCTCTTTTCGTAGTAGTTAGTCAGCAGGGTGTACTCCGTGCAGGTAAGATTGACTTTGGTTCAAACATGTTGATGAACCACTTACACCCCCTTACATGTCCGACTAATAATTGAATAATGTCAGCCCTAGAGAACGTCACTCAAACATAGGCACGTGTACAGACGTCATTTGGTTACTACATGCAAAAGCGCCATTTTAGTATGGAGTGGCCGGGGTTTGGTATAAGTAACACTTAGTACTTTAGTAATCCAAATACGATGATCATTTAACCTATCTATATATATAAAAGAAAGTCGTGTTTGTTACAACACTTATAACTCGAGAACGGCTGGACCGATTGCCATGGTTTTTAATTTGTTGGATTTGTTTCCGTCCCGAATAGCAGAATAACTCTTAAAAACATTGGAAAATTCTCGAAAAAATAAAATAAAAGAAAAAACATTTTCCCATACAAAATGTTCGTGGTTGTCGTAGCTGTCAAATGTGACGTTGTCGTACGTGCGTACGCCAAATGTATGCGTGCGTTCAGAAATGTATATTAAGCTCATTATAGAACAAATGTCATAGATTAAGAACAAATGTTAACTCTATTGGTCTTATTTTTACGTCTTGAAAGTTGGCTGTGATTTGTTTTGAAAACAGTTTTGTGGATTTAAATATTTATTGCAAAGAGAATGTAACCACTACGTTTTAAGAGACGGATGTGCCATACAAATAGCGTAATTCTAATATGTATGAAATGGAAGCGAAAACAATCAGAATTTGTACCAAATTCGCTTCCGATTCATAGAGTCGTTTTTTTACTTTGAGTTGCGCTAGGCTGATTTATTGGTTCTAAAATATTTATGCGTGCGTTCAGAAATTTAAATCAAGCTCCATAAATCTATATAATATATAAAATAATGTCGTGTCTTGGTCGGGAAAGTATTAAAAACATTGAAAAATTGACGAAAGAATTAAATAAAAGAAAAAACGTTTTCCCATACAAATAGTGCCAGTTAAAAAGGATTGGAATATATTGATTGTTATGTAAATGTCAAATCGATTGGTCTCACTTTTACGTCGCGAATGTTGTCTGTAATTTGTTTTGTGGATTGAAATATTTATTGTTGTCAATTGGTACTTTTTTTGTGACTTTGTAAAGTACTGAACTTATTATTTACCCACTGCTGGGATACGGGTCTTCCCTCAACCGAAGATGTTTAGAGCATACTCCAACACGCTGCTCAACTACGGGTTGGGCAACTAACTTGGCTTAAGGACTGCCATTTAATGATAAACACCAGGACCGACGGCTTAACGTGCCTTCCGAAGCACGGACGAGCTCGAGATAACATAAACTCATCCATGAACAGGCTACGGTTGACGTTGCTTAACTTGCGTGTACAATTAGACTGACACGTGCCTCACGCCATCGTGCTTCTCTATTATTCATTGTATTAATTTCAAGAAATCATAAATTTTGTTCATATATATATGTACATCACGACATTCATTGACTGTTAGGCGGTACGAAGTTCGCCGGGACAGCTAGTTTAATATATTCCATACAAGATATAGCTGACTGGATCATATCCGTGGCTTTACTCCGCAAGTACTCAGTACCTGAATAAAAGTGGAGTTTCTCTAAGGGTTCGAATCTGGAGATTTTAAGAGAGGTAGGAAGTGTAATTAAGAGAGGTAGGGAGCGTAATTGTAAGCTACCCGACTGGGGAATGTACCTCCACCTCACAAAATACTGCAGCCAAATAACAATTCCCTTGAGGGTTGTTGTGTTCCTGCGAGTGAGTGAGGTCACCAGAAGGGAAGGAGATGCTGCGCTGGCAGCGGGCGGTGACGGCGCGCGAGCGATGTTTTTTGTTGCGAGCGTTAATATGGCTACGGTAACCGCTTCACATCAGGCGGGCCGTATGCTTGTCTGCCACCCGACGTAGTATATAAAAAAAAAAAAAAGAGGAAATTCGACGAAGAACCAAACTAGTCGACACTCGACATACCTCTCAAAAGCTGAAAAGGCAGTGACCATTCAGCAATGGCAGATGAGGGAGGAAAGTCCAGGAATGAAGGTAGCGTCGACGACGACGTGGAAAGCATTAGGGATAGGGTTGTCTTCCATCCGTTTTTCCCCGGATTGATCCTAGTTTAGAGGGCGTCCGGAGACTTTCCGGGCGAGGTTTCATTTGTAGTCCTGGGTAAAAAGTTTTAAATTACTACCGCTCGCTCCATGCTGCGAATAACCATCTTGTCACAGAATAAAGCACATGTACGGTCAGTCGGGACCCTACATGTGCTCTAAATTCACTAAGCCTCCATTTCTAGTGTGGGTCCCGACTGCTACATGTTTTCTGGTTTTAGGGGTTTTTCATTTCCAAAACAAATTACACAGAAAAGCAGTCGGGTTTTTTAGTTTTTTAAATTACCGTTTTTATTTTATGTTTTTTAGTTTTATTTATTTTGATATATGCAATGTCGCTCTCACAGTAAATACATATCTAATGACACCCCTCAAGCTAAAATCCATCGAGCCTTCCAGACTGCGGCAGCATTTTCATTTGAACTTGGAGCCAAAAATCCGCCATTTCAACTTTTTTTTTATTTTGACGTACCCAGTGTCACTCTCACAGCAAATACGAATCTAACGACACCTCTCAAGCTAAAATCCATCCAGCCGTTCGGGCTCCAGAGCGTGCCAAACAATTATACATACATACATACATACTCTCGAAAAACATAACCCTCCTTCTGTCGCAGTCGGGTAAAAATAGTACTAGCATTTAAAAACATTGATGATATGTCCGGCTTTTAAGATTCAAACTCCGGAGTTTTCACGCATCATGTTCTGGTTCCTAGCGTTTAAAGATGGCACTCCAAATAGGGGAAGATCTATATCAAGCAATGGGCACATACAGGCTAACAAAGCTGAATAAATAGTGATGATGATGATGATTAAACCATATGTAAACAGTTCAACTGTTTCATGTCGCGCCGTTATAAAATGGGAGACCTTGACGCTCCTGCTTATGGCATCGCCTACTTTTAGTTATTAATTGAATTAACTGTAATATTATTTTTTCATCAGGTCATTAAGTGACGAAATTAGGGCAAAAGACTGGTTTTACTTCTATTAGGTGACAAACAAGCATATGACTCGGGCCCCTACCGCCGAAGCTGAAGCCGACTACCATACGATTTTTTCAATGCGAAAATCTAACTTTACCTTGAACTACTAGTAATAAGGTTAGCCGGTGGATCTGGAAGCGTTTACCGATTAAAAAGAAGATTTTTATCACAAATGTGAACAGAAGTCCGATTTTCGCAATCAAAAATCCCGATGGAAATCGGCTTCAGCTTAGGCGGGCCCCTGAGGACATTACGTATCAGCGTTGCCAGCCATCGTCGATTGTCGTCGACGACCCTTATTCATCCCACTGCTGGGATACGGGTCTCCCCTCAATCGAAGAGGTTTAAAAAACACTCCACTCTCTAAAGAACATACTTTGTGTTTTTATGTCTCGTCCTATTCAATATGAAAATTACGAGATTTTTTCTCACTAATTTGACCTCTTTTCGCTAGGCTAAACGAGGTAGCTACACATCTATCTCTTTCATTGAAATCCCCAGTCAGGGATTGAGGGAAGCTCCACAATGCTGTCAAGGCCGGGTCTAATGGATGGCAAAATGTGTTGAACAATCTCGCCAAGTAATCGTATTACTGTTATCTTCACACACAGCTGGAAAGAGCAGGACGGAAATATGAAGGTTCTATTGGACGCGATGATTTGGCCAATTCTCGGCGAAACGAAAAAAAATGTTATCCGCCTGGAAGGATTATAGATTAATCGATTCAGATAATCAGGGCACTCTATTGAGACGAGTTGTTACTGTGTATTCCTATACATAATAACGTTTGTGCACAGCGGGAATGTGTGGATGTTTATGTGGCGTTGCTGTGAAAAAAAACCCTATGGTGCAGAGACTTGGACACCGATCATCGGACTGGTCCACATGCCAAAGGTCGCGTAGAGAGCGATGGAAAGGGCTCGGGGTTTGTCTGAGGGATCGAATCCGGAACGAAGAAATTCGAAGGAGAACCAAAGTTGTCGACATATTCTTCAGAGTTTGCAAGCTGACGGGACAATGGGCCGGTCACGTATAGTTTCAGCCATATGTGAAATAGTCGACACCATACCTACATTAGAATTGCTAGTTTTTTATGTGCGAAGGGGCAAACATGCCTGATGGAAAGCAAGCAACACCATGGAAATAAAAACACCAAGTTAAATACTTTCATAGTTTATATAATCGAATCGTATAACAAAGAATGGATATGGATATAATATAATATTTATTTATGTGCTAGAACGTTACGTTAAATATATTTGTAGATGGATAGTTTGTACAATCTATTTGAAATCCAATCAACCTATTCACCAAAGGGAATAGGAATAGGGTAGCCATCTCTAAATGCTAGCAACCAGAGCAAGATGCGTGAAAACTCCGGATTTTGAATCAAAACCCGGACAAGTCAGTACTAGTAGTATTTTCAGCGAAATTCATTGAGCTTATGAAATCGTCCGGTCGTTCTGTCTGTCCGTTGCCATGAAACTCAAAATTTAGAAATTCTGACTTCGGATTCGTGTAGAGCATCAAAAAGTAGTAATGTAAAGTGACCTTGGTTTTCCGACATTAATTCGGGATATCGAAAAAAAAAGAAAAAAAATTCGCTATGGTGGCGCATGCATTGCGTCCGATGTTTTATTCTGTGACAAACCGGTAATTCGGAGCATGTAGCGGCCGGTAGTAATGTAAAACTTTTAACCCTGAATTACAAATGAAACTCCGCCCGGACGCTCCCCGGACGCCCTCCAAACTAGGGCAAATCCAGGGAAACCCGGACGGATGGTAACCCTAAATAGGAACAATACACGCAGTCTAGCAGAACGAACAAGATGAATCTTGGGACCTCCTCTTAATTGATTTAATTATACGTTGCCATTTCCGGCATCTCTATTTTGGTCACAATAATGAAGTTTCAAATAGATTGACTAAATAAATCGAGCGAATAACAGAGCGACCAAAATGAGCGAAGTCTACAAATCGGGCTGGGGCGCAAATCTAAGTTTATATATAAAATTCAATTTCCTGACTGACTGACTTATTATCAACGCACAGCCCTAACCGCTGGGTCTAGAGATTACAAATTTGGCACGTAGGTTTCCTTATGACGTCTAGGTGTGCACTAAGAAAGGATTTTAAAAAATTCATCCCCTAAGCGGGTGAAACGGGGGTCCATAGTAGTGTATATATATTTGCGTTTCGATATCTCTCTCATTTATAATTTTAAACTTTCACGGTTGTTTACGTCACTATTGGGACTTACCGCGATCGGTATTTACATTTTCCCGATATTCCTGGACGTTTCAGACACCACGGTCACGGGACGACTGAGGACACCGAGTAGATGGTAAATTTAAAATGGCGCCATTTAGGTTATTGTCCCTTGTGACGAAAACCAAACTAGTGTGCCAAATCGCAACTCAATCAAACACCTAGAAGTGCAATCGCGGCCCCGCCTGCCCAACGATGTGGCGACTTACGGGCATTTTCTCCTTTATGCAGAGACACCTATATATGGGGACCCCAGTACCCGGCAGCCATGCTATCCCGGGCCAAGGTGGCGGTTTTGGTTACGGCAGGGCTAAGAATGCTAAGAATTAATTGGTCACTGACTTTTTATTTCGAAATTATGAGACACCATAGGCAGCGAAAAACTATAGACAAATTTATAGTTCTGTTGAATAGGTCTCTGTGTCGTCTCTATTGTGGAGATGACGTGGAAGTGATAAATGAGATTCAACACTTAAATAGTTAGAAGAGTTAGAGTAATATGTGACGTCGTTACAGTTCGCAACGCATTCACAGAAAGAGCAAGTTATGAGTATGCCTATCATGTAAAGCAATGTGACAGATTTACTGAAGCGTTTTTGAATCCCTTAATTTCAACGATGGATCCACGCGCAGCGAAAAGTAGTCCATCCATGAATGTCTTCATTGTTAGATCCATGGTTACTTTGTGCTTCAAGGGATCCAATTATATAAAGAAGATTTATACAATTTTTTGTTTCCCGTCGCACGCCGGTATTTTCAAAGTAAGCTCAACTATGTGCTAAACTGTAATATTACCCCGTTATGTAAAGTCTACGACATTATCTATCTCATGTCTACATCAAACCGGTGCCTATAAAACGTAGCGTATTGTTCTATTCCATGTAAGGCACAGAAATGTCTAGACATAGATTTCCGCATTTCTTCAGTCTACCCAGGCGTGATTGAAATCGGAGGCGACGCTTCCCTAATTGATTCAATTGTATAAAGAAGTTACCGGGAGCACGGGAACGATGTCGATACCAATTTTATAAGTTACTTAAACATTGAGGAGATTTTGACGAGCTCGTTGGTCGAATGGTTAGCAATGGCCACTTTGACTCCGAGTTCGCGTGTTCGATTCCCGCACAAGACAAACATTTGTGTGCATGAACATGTCTGTTTGTCTTGGTCTGGGGTGTTTTCTTTGTATTATAAGTATATATTTACAAAAAAAAAATGTATTTAAGTACATTTATCAGTTGTCATTGTACCCATAACACAAGCTTTACGCTTAATTATGTGTAAATTGTGCAGAAATATTTATTTATTTATTATAATTTTTCCAATTTAGATTTTTTTTAACTGTGTGAATATTTGTTTTCGCCCGCGGCTTTGCCCGCGTGTACGAAAAAGTCTTTTAATTTTTTATACGCACAAATAACGTGGCTCTCTTTGGAAAAAATATTTTCAAAATCGGTCAATATTATAGTATAGGATCCCATCTTAAAATCACCTTCACCGGGCTGGTTAATGGATGAAAAGTATTTTATATTCAATTAAAAATGTCAATAAATATATTGCAAATGGGTAAGCTAAAAAATTTCAGTCCAGAATATGATTAATTAATAATTAAAAAAATGTTTTTTTTTAAACATTTCACTGGTGCGGTTAATAGACAAATTCCATACAAATCGAAAGTATGAAGCCCATAGAATATGCAAACGCTAGGTTGACTATTTTTTTCCCGTCACAACTCTTGGGTAGGCAGGTATAAACAGGTAAATCGATACTAGTAACTTGCACCGGTCTGGTTAATGAATTAAAGTTAAAATAAAGTAAAGATTATTTCGTTACGAACACGGTGATATAGGGTAGTCTGCGAAAAAATTGTCTCAAATTCCGGTTGACGAATTTTAAAAAGTGCAATTTTATGGCGTAATTGTATTTGTTTTTTGCTATATTGCTTTATATTTTAGCCGACTGTTTAAAGTAGTTTAAACATTCATTCCCACACATCTGCTTTACCTGCTTAAGCTTTATAATGCTGTATAAACATTACTTGACGAAAATTAACCAATTTATATATATAAATTTTAGTTCAGTATCAGTATCACATGAAAATTTTTATTAACGAAATTTTGGTATTATTTTACAATTTTAGCATGACACGAACTTATACATAGAGGTAATATGCGTAGTAAAGTAATATTTTTGGTTAATTTTCATCAAGTAACGTTTATACAGCATTATAAAGCTTAAGCAGGTAAAGCAGATGTTTGGGAATGAATGTTTAAACAGTAGGCTAAAATATAAAGTAATATAGCAAAAAACAAATACAATTACGCCATAAAATTGCACTTTTTAAAATTCGACAACCGGAATTCGAGACTAATTTTTCGCAGACTACCCTATATCACCGTGTTCGTAACGAAATAATATTTACTTTAATTTAACTTTAATTCATTAACCAGACCGGTGCAAGTTACTAGTATCGATTTACCTGTTTATACCTGCCTACCCAAGAGTTGTGACGGGAAAAAAATAGTCAACCTAGCGTTTGCATATTCTATGGGCTTCATACTTTCGATTTGTATGGAATTTGTCTATTAACCGAACCAGTGAAATGTTAAAAAAAAAACATTTTTTTAATTATTAATTAATGATATGCTGGACTGAAATTTTTTAGCCTACCCATTTGCAATATATTTATTGACATTTTTAATTGAATATAAAATACTTTTCATCCATTAACCAGCCTGGTGAAGGTGATTTTAAGGTGGGGGATCTTAGACTATTAGATTCTGTAACCGCAGACGCTGGCCGACCTTCACGTATCTCGTCATGAAATGATCAAATCACGTTCACGTCTAAATTCTCCGAAGCTTGAATACACAAAGCTGCGACATGGTGTTTCATCACTAAATGCCAATTGGAGACTCTGGAAACTCTCTTGTTCACTTAAGCCAAAGCGAAAATCGTAATAAAAAAATCATTGAACGAAAATGTTATCAAAATACCTACACATTTTTTAAAGGATGCCACAAAGTAAAAATATATAACAGTCTCACATTTAAAACGTAACTGTTTCCCAAAGAATTCTATTTTCGAATTCCATAATTGTATTTTCATTCTTTAGTTGTAAGTGGCCAGATCTAGTAACTTTCAGTATGCTCCACGTATTACCAAAGCTGAAAGTTTATCTGTGCATGCCCTTAACATAGCTAAAGACGATCAGCGAGTATGTAATTTAGGGCAACATTGGCAGATAACAAGTAATAAATTAACTTTAAGTGAAAAGTGTAGCAAAATCCGTAGCCTAGCTTACCGGAGATAATAGAAGCAATAGAGATGGCAACACAGTCGCGACTAGCGTCTGTATTGCTACCAAAAATCTCCATTTACATTTGTGTCGAAAGTATTTGCTATAGGCGGAATATATATGTATCTACTCACATATCTGTATAGTAAAGATAGCAATGCCTTTTTAAGCAATTTTTACAACAAAAGTATAGAATTACATCAATTAACGATATTCCATAAAAATATGTTACTAATTCAGAAAAAAAAGACGCAACGACATAATTACATTAAATTATTCATAGACAAATAATACGCCAGTGACAATATTGATCCTTCCATTGTCAACCCCATGCAGCAACTCTATTAATAGATACTTTAAAACTGAATTATGTAATACCTCAAATAATCCATTGTCCTTGACATGAGTTTTATAAAAGCCACATACCTGATTAGGCGTCGCAGTCTCGGTCGTCATGTCTTCAAGAGACGCGAGACTACTCTCCTTCTTTTTCTGGCATGAACAACAGTCTTTCAACTTAACCAGCTTAACACGGCGACCGGCACTAGCAATGAGACATGACCTGTATCGATTTTATGTCTATACACAAAAACTATACGAATTTAAATAAGGTCCTCACTAGCATTGCGACTATAAAGAACCTTTTTTAGAAAAATGGAACGAGATCACAAGGTTCTAAATTCGAATGGGAAGCGAATCACGTTCCGCCATTTTAATTTTTCCCGTCCTTACATTAAACAGTTAAAAAGCAATATTTAAAGCTGAAGCAATACACTGGCAGGCGCGAATATAATTAATTTAATAATTTAAGATAAAGATTCAAATGATTTTGAACTAGTTGTTGCGTTTGGATCGTAACTACGAGGGTGCCGTGGAATTTCGCCGGCTACTGGCAATTGGGTGGGGTGATAACTACGGCGCTTGCGCGAGGGAGTTTTATTGTGTGCGTAATTCGCGTATACCTTTACCGATCTACCGTGACCTGTACTGCCCTCCATATAGCGGACTCTTGAGGGTCTTCAAAGGGGAGGTTAGCGTGATCTAATAGGTCAATTTACGGTGGTTTGCCCTTGTATTCACAAGTACAATCGATAATGTAGACCGGTCAGATGTTGTGAAATGTCAGACGCGATGTCGGCGCTGCTCCGTTTGTGAGATGCCGACAAACAATAGCCATGGAAGTGTTTGTATCGCTCTATAAATCTATGGCATCCTCTAGCCCCTGGATTTGTTCGACCTATATAGGTCTACATAGTAACTTACTATATAGTAATTAAGCTATATATGTTGTATGTTACCCATAAACCTATGTTATAAAAGACATTACTACAATACTAATAACTGTATATCATTTAATTTCTTAAAATGTTTTATGCCTCATTGAGAGGCACTCTATTTTTGTAGTCTCGTTTGAATATCCAGCCCAACGAGAATACAGTCATCATCATCTGGTCGTTTTAGTCTCCAGTACAGGAGCACGACCCTCTCTCGTCCGTCCCAGACAGAAGGAGGATTTGGCCTACACTTCCCACGCTGCAGCGCTGGTCAGACGGGTTGGCGAGGCCTGATCGATGTTTTATAATGTATTTCCCTTAGTCGCCTTGTACGATATGCATGGGAAGAGATAACATCTAATACAGTATTTACTTCCAACTTCATTTTTTGACAGGGTGTGCCACGTGTATGTGAGGTCGTATTTAGGTAATAAAAAACGTACTCTACGATATGTGTGAAGGGAAGCGAGCCAAAATAGTCTCTAGGGAGGTATCTACATTTCCTTTCTGCAATTTTTTATTAAGTCGAACGTTTTACGCTGGAGTTAGTCTGGGTTCCTGGGCATACAGGCGTTAAGGGCAATGAGAAGGCTGATGAACTGGCAAGGGAGGGATCAAGCAGAGATTTTATGGGACCTGAACCCTTTGTAGGTCTCTCATATGGGGGACAGTCATTACGGACATAAATGATAAGTCAAAGTCCAGACATCTGGCTGAATGGTGGCGGGTGAGTGGAATACTTCACTCCAAGGAAACCATCGGCGAAGGCATAGTGAAATGGTACAAATATGTACAGAAATACGAGAGTAAACGGATACGTCTCATACCTGGGGACTGACTGGGCATTATGCCTGCTATGGGCACCTAAAAAAGATGAGACTTTTCAATAGCCCAGAATGCAGAACATGCAAGGAACCATACGAGACCACGAAGCACTTGATGTGTCAATGTGATGCCTTAGCTGGCAAACGAATGACCTATGTCCTCCAGGTCTGGGTACGCCTTTCCTAGGATCACTAGGAAAGGCGTACCCAGACCTGTAGGACATAGGCTCTTCCCAATTAAAAGCCTGCTGAAGTACATCGAACATGTCTCTAGACAGTCAGGGGAGAGTTACTAAAGAATAGGGAGTGCACTAAAGATCCAAGAGGGTCGACGTGCCACCGGTGCTGCAGCACTGCCCCATTTCATGATGAGATAAGTCGAGCATCTGCTATTGCGATGTCCCTCTCCAATTGTCAACTCTTCGCATAAAAAGCACTTTGATTCATTGCTCAGTTTTAAGACGAAAAAAGACCAAACAAACAAACACCCATTCATAATATTATTAAGGAGTTTGTATTTATACTAGTTTAAGTCGATAACTTAATTAAAAGCGATAAGTAAATGGTACCCGCACACTACACTGAGAGAACCTATTATGGTACCCGACTGGATTGACTAATAATTAATTGACTAATAATAAACTCTGTTGTGCAGAACAGCTTCAACCAACATTTTGTCCTTTTAAGTTAAAGCTATTAAAATTTTAATAGGATTAATTAAAACTCGATTTTAAGTTTCTCGCTGCTGTTCAGCAGTGAATATCTTACGGCTGATAAAATGGTGTTCATTAACAATACTACCTACAACATATCGTATAAAATATATCTAATAAAATGTATACGTCATCATCATCATCATCTCAGCCATTGGAAGTCCACTGCTGAACATAGGCCTCCCCTTTAGATCGCCAATAAGACCGGTTGGAAACGGCTTGCATCCAGCGCGATTCTACGGTCTTAATGAGGTCGTCTGTCCACCTTGTGGGTGGACGTCCTACGCTGCGCTTGCCGGTACGTGGTCTCCACTCGAGAATCTTTCGACCCCATCGGTCATCCGTCCTCCGTGCTATGTGCCCTGCCCACTGCCACTTCAACTTGCTAATCCGCTGGGCTATGTCGGTAACCTTGGTTCTTCTACGGATCTCCTCATTTCTGATTCGATCTCGCAGAGAGACTCCGAGCATAGCCCTCTCCATAGCTCGTTGGGCTACTTTGAACTTGTTCGTAAGGCCCATAGTGAGGGACCACGTTTCAGTGCCGTAAGTCATCACTGGTAACACACACTGGTCGAAGACTTTCGACTTGAGGCACTGCGGTATGTCGGACGAGAAGACATCACGCAATTTTCCGAACGCTGCCCAGCCGAGTTGGATTCGGCGACTGACCTCTTTCTTGAAGTTGGACCTACCTAACTGGACTACTTGTCCTAGGTAGACGTACGAGTCAACAACTTCAAGAACCGAGCTCTCAACAGATATTGGAATGGGTACAACATGGGCATTACACATTACCTTCGTCTTGTCCATGTTCATTTTAAGACCCACTTGTTGAGAAACTCGATTGAGGCCTTCGAGCATCGTGCTGAGATCTTCCATCGAATTTGCCATGACCACGATATCGTCGGAAAACCGAAGGTGAGTGATGTATTCGCCGTTAACATTGATGCCGAATCCTTTCCATTCCAGGAGCTTGAGGCGTTCTCCAAAGTGGCCGTTTTTTTTTTTTTTTTTTATACTACGCCGGTAACCGCTTCACATCAGGCGTATGCTTGTCTAGCATACGCCTGATGTGAAGCGGTTACCGGAGCCATATTAACGTTCGCAACATAAAATATCGCTCGCGCGCCGCCACCCCCGCTGCCACCGCAGCATCTCCTTCCTTTCTGGTGACCTCGCTCACACGCAGAAGTTGGCTTTGGTTCAAAGATGTTGATGAACCACTTACACCCCAAAACAATTTCGGAGTAAACAGTTTCGGAGATATCACGTCTCCCTGTCTTACGCCTCCTTTCAAAGGGATCGCCTTTGAACTCTGTTCCTGTACTCGGACCGACATAGTGGCGTTATTATACAAACACTTCAACACTTCGATGTACCGATAGTCAATACGGCATCGCTGGAGAGACTCAAGCACAGCCCATGTCTCGACCGAATCAAAGGCTTTCTCATAGTCCACAAACGCTAAGCAAAGTGGCAAGTTATACTCTTCGGTCTTCTGTATAACCTGCCGCAGCGTGTGGATGTGGTCTATGGTACTGAAGCCTCTTCGGAAACCGGCTTGTTCGGAAGGCTGGAAGTCATCAAGCCTGCGCTCGAGACGGTTCTTAGTGACACTTAGTGTTCTTAGTGATATGACAAAATAAATATTTAAGATGGCTCCCATACAACAAACGTGATTTTTTTGGCTCGTTTTTGCTCGCAATTGATAACGGTAATGTAGACGCTTGAAATACTCATATAATATTTAATTATATATTATATTCACTTTAAAAATAAATAATTAAATAAAAATAAAACAAATATTTAAGGGGGCTCCCATACAACAAACGTGATTTTTTTTGCCGTTTTTATAGATAATGGTATAGAACCCTTCGTGCGCGAGTTCGACTCGCCCTTGGCCGGTTTTTTTAGTATTTGTTGTTATAGCGGCAAAATAAATACATCATCTGTGAAAATTTCAACTGTCTAACTATCGCGGTTCATGAGATACAGCCTGGTGACAGACGGACGGACAGACGTACGGACAGCGGAGCCTTAGTAATAGGGTTCCTTTGTACGCTTTGGGTACGAAACCCTAAAAAAGTATATTGCATGTCAATAAAAACTTACAATTATCTTCCTGGCAATCTTAAATTGCCAAGTGCGAGTCGGACTTGCGCACGAAGGGTTCCGTACCATTATCTATGAAAACGGCAAATAAATCACGTTTGTTGTATGGGAGCCCCCCTTAAATACTTGTTTTATTTTTATTTAATTATATCTTTTTAAAGTGAATATATAACTAAATATTATGTGAGTATTTCAAGTGTCTACCTATTGTCGTTAGCAATTGCGAGCAAAAACGAGCAAAAAAATCACGTTTGTTGTATGGGAGCCCCCTTAAATGTGTAATTTATTCTATTTTTTAGTATTTGTTGTTATAGCGGCAACAGAAATACATCATCTGTGAAAATTTCAACTGTCTAACTATCACAGTTCATGAGATACAGCCTGGTGATAGACGGACGGACGGACGGACGGACAGCGGAGCCTTAGTAATAGGGTTCCTTTTTACCCTTTGGGTACGGAACCCTAAAAACCGGCCAAATGCGAGTTGGACTCGTAGGGTTCCGTACGTTTGTTGTATGAGAGCCCCCTTTCAATAGTTGTTTTATTTTAAATTAATTCATCCTCATTTTAGTCTCCACTACAGGAGCACGACCCTCTCTCGTCCGTCCTAGACGGAAGGAGGATTTGGCCTACACTCCCCACGCTGGCCAAACGGGTTGGGGAGGCCTGATCGATATTTTATAATGTATTTCCCTTAATCGCCTTGTACGACATTCACGGGAAGAAACGGAGTGATTCTATTCTAGTCTGCCGGAAACCACACGGCCATTTTAATTTAATTATTTAAAGTGAAGATATAACCAAATAATCTGTGAAGGAATATTTCCTTTCGTATCGTAAGGTCATTTAAGTAAAACGCCCTTTCAAGCGTCTACCTGTTGCCTTTATCAATATCGAGCAAAAACGAGCAAAAAAAAATCACGTTTGTGGTATGGGCGCCCCCTTAAATATATATTTTATTCTACTTTTTAGTATTTGTTGTTATAGCGGCAACAGAAATACATCATTTGTGACATTCTATTAAACAAACTATTTTCAATTCGCCAATAGATTTTAACGCTATTGACGAATACTTGCGCTATAAATTGTAATTAATTTCAATAATACTCGTAATGACACATGTACATTGCGACTTAAACTGAATTAATTTTATTAATAATCATAACTATATTTAATTCACAGGCCCAAAACCGGGCAGAATAAGTGAAACTCAGTTTATAAATATGACATCTGTATTACCTTATTTTTGTGAATAATGGAATTTTATCTTATCTTTATATATAATATCTTTATCTATAGATAATAGATACGTAGTACTATTACTTATACTATGTTATACCATAGTATAAGTAATAGTACTACGTATCTATACTCACGTGAGACATTATGCGTTCACTCAATCAGGTATCGGAAATTGTTGATATATTCCACAGTTCTCTGACTGAATTCACTAAGGCGGCAATGTAAAATATATGTTATCTAAAACATTAATATAAGTAATATACTCGTAACTTGTGTGCAAACAACTAAACGTGTAAAATGTTTTTTATCTCGTTCTATTATACGTGTTTATTTATTGTTAGACTACGGTATTGAAAGATATTTACACTATTGTATTGGGTGTAGGTACCTGTAAAATAGTTATGTGTGGAAATAAATAAATAAATAAATTATACTAAATTAATTAAATACACTGTCAGTGTCCGGCGCGAGAGATAAAGGGTGGACGTGTCTGGACATTCGTCCTGATGAAGGTCTCCTTTTGAGATCGAAACCAGTCGGCTTTCCCGACAAAAAGACGTGAGTGACCCGTTTAATTTATCTATACTCAACTTGGAACTCGCAATAGAAGGACTGTAAAGCTGCGGCAGCTTTTTCATCACTGACCGGAAAAATGTTTGGAATTGTACGGAGGAACTGAATTCCGACAGAACATTGCATGCATTTTATTTTACAAAAATATATTTAAACAACAAAATACATTGTTGTGTAAGTAAAATTCTTGCTGAGGCTGCTATTTAGTTTTGTTTCTCGATATATTTTTTGTAACTAAATCACGCTGCGGGTTTTTATACTACGTCTTTAGGGTGTAAGTGGTTCATCAACATCTTTGAACCAAAGCCAACCTCGCCTGCACGTGGTGCACCCTGCTGACTTACAAACGCGGCTCTGGTGAAAAGAGAGGTAGGGCACAGTATATTTTTTTAAGCTGCGCGATTGGAGAGGTACCTCCACCGCACAATATACCACAGCCAAATAACAATACTTTTGAGGGATGTTGTGTTCATACGAGTGAGTCAGGTTACCAGAAAGAAAGAAACAAGAAAGGAAGGAGTATAGGTTGGCAACGGATCGGCGACCGTGTGACACAGTGTTGTTGATCTCCATGGGCGGTGGTGATTGCTTTCTATCAGGTGACCACATGCTCGTTTGCCCCCTTTCATATAAAAAAAGTTACATAAAAAAACTCGCTGTCGAAAGTATCCCAGCCCCTCATTTTCTTAAAAAAACATCATAGTATCTATCTCCTGCCCCCCTAGCCAAGTGTAATTCGTAGCGTAACGAACGTTAGATAGATTCAGTGACATTTGTCAATTCTCATACTAAAATATTCGATTTTGACAAATGTCACGTGATCTATCTAACGTTCGTTACGCTACGAATTACACTTGGCTAGGGGGGCAGGAGATAGATACTATGGTGTTTTTTAAAAAGGGCGTGAAGAGGTACAGGGTCAGCTACGCGTGGGTGATGCCCTCCATATCCAGCTGCTTTCCATTTAGCTATTGGTAGTATGAAACAGAATGTAGAATGTAGAATAAAGAATGAGGCCAAGTTACGAATATTATAAAATTTATGACGTAGATGCTCGTAGATCGATAGAGTGAAGCGGCGAGGGAAGTGACCTCGACCGGGGAGCGCCGGGTCACTCTGACCTTGTACTCTGGCCTTCAGCTCTCACCCACAAATCCTGCAAGTCTATAGGCTACAACAGAAACGTTTCTCCTAGACGTTTAGGTGGCATGCATAAAGTCAACCATCAATTACAACTGACTTTTATTTTTATTTTCCACGTCAATTGCTAGACAAGCACAAGGTCCGCCTGATGTAATGCGGTTACTGTAACAATAGATAATACAATATACGTGACGAGCCCGGTGGTCGAATGACTAGCAATGGCTACTTTCACTCCGAGGTCGCGGGTTCGATCCCCGCACAAGACAAACATTTATGTGCATGAACATGTCTGTTTGTCTTGGTCTGGGTGTTTTCTATGTAATATGTATGTTTTATAAGTAAGTATGTATTTACAAACAAAAAAAATATTTAAGCAAATTCATCAATTCTCTAGTAGCCATAGTACAAGCTTTGGGCTTAATTTGGGACTAGATGGCGCTGTGTAAATTATATAGCATATAGCATATAGATGCTTGTACTAGAAAGAGCGTTGTTCTCGCCCAGGTACCCCCACTGCTAGCGCAGCACCTCTTCACACCCGGTGACCTTATTCACTCCCAGAACTACAATATTGTCAAGAGTATTGTTAGTGATAGGAGAGCATATAAAAAAAAAACTGTATTTCATAAAATAAAAACAATAGGTACAAGGCCAGAAGAACTAAGAAAATATATATTTACTTTTACACCGTTCGACACTTGACATTAGGAATATTTTACAATCGATAGCAATATAAAAATGGCATAAATTCAAAAGATATTATAAAAAATAATCTACAAAAGAGGAACATAACAGATGGCAAAACTGCCAGCAACAGGTAGGTACCTATTGTTATTTCACTGATTTATAATAATATCATTTATTTGCAGACCAAAGATCCATACAGATTGTTCATAAAAAATCCAACCCAAAATAAAAATAAAAATACAACATACACAAAATCAATTAAATAATCAATGAAATACATAATCATATTAAATGTCACATAAAATAATATAATAAAACAATAGTATCAATTAATAAAATCAGAATAAAATAATAAATATTACAATATGAAATAATTTTGAAAAATAAATTGTATATAACTATGTAATTAAAATTGTGATTTGTTTTTTAGGTGGAGGTACTTCCCCAGTCGGGTTCGATGTGCCCTGCTTCTCTTTTGATATGGTCTTCTGAATATTATGAAAATGTTTTGGGGTGTAATGGTTCACTATCACCATTAATACAAGTCCAGCCTCGAATGCGCGTGTTGCACCCTGCTAACTAACAAACGAGGCTCTAGCGAACAGGAGTGTTTTCACATTATCCGATCCGATCGTAACAGTGTAGGACGACGACAGCCGATATCCGACAGCCGACACCATGTGCTGTTTTCACATATTTCCGACAAAATCGTTCCAATACGGCCATTTGTTCGATAGCTTAGTGCGGGCAGGTCATAATAGCAGACTATAATAGAAAACTTTATTTGCTGTATCTATTATATTTGAGACGTTAAAAAGAACTATCCACAGACAGTACTGGATACATCCCACTGTGGAAGCTAAATATTCAGAGGGAGGATTTTATACTCTTTTTAGCAAGCTACAAAACGCACCTAGAAAGTTTTTTTAAATACTTTCAACTATTCAACTACACACAGAGACAATATAGATACACGTATAGCACACATACAAAACATTGTCGTCCGGCAGCCCACGGACGTCCGATGGTGCCGCCAACATATCGGTGTCGGCTCCGATATCCGATATCGGGCCGGACAATATGAAAGACAGTTACATATTTCATACATTTTAAATGCCCCGATATCGTATCGGCGCCCGATACCGATATCGTATCGGATAATGTGAAAATGCAGCCTACACTGATATCGGATCGGATAATGGGAAAACGCTCTTAGAGCATTTTCAGATTATCCGATTCGATATCTGTATCGGGCGCCGATACGATATCGGGGCATTTAAAATGTATGAAATATGTACCTATCTCTCATATTGTCCGGCCCGATATCGGATATCGGAGCCGACACCGATATGTTGGCGACACCATCGGACGCCCGTGGTCTGTCGGACGATAATGTTTGTATGTTTGCTATACGTGCATACAATATTGTCTCTGTGTGTAGTTGAACAGTTGAAACTATTTAAAAAAAACTTTCTAAGTGCGTTTTGTAGCTTGCTAAAAAGAACATAAAATGCTCCCTCTGAATATTTAGCTTCCACAGTGGGATGTATCCAGTACTGTGAATGGATAGTTCCTTTTTTGCGTCTCAATTTTAATAGACACAGCAAATAAAGTTTTCTATTATAGTCATTGATTGAACTATACGTAGTAATAACAGCTCACAGATTATAGTATGCCATTATGACCTGCCCGCACTAAGCTATCAAACAAATGGCCGTATTGGAACGATTTTGTCGGAAATATGTGAAAACAGTACATGGTGTCGGCTGTCGGATATCGGCTGTCGTCGTCCTACACTGATATCGGATCGGATAATGTGAAAACGCTCTTAGGGTGGTAGCGTATTTTTAGTCACACTCCAGGGTCTGGCTGCGCTGAGACGAAACCTGTATTGCAGAGCTCCAGACTCTCTCTATGTAGCCTTAGAATAGAATTTTTAGAATAATTAGAAAACAAATTACACAGCGCCATCTAATTCGAAACTAAACAAAACTTGTCTGTTTGTTTGTTAATTAAAGGAAAAGTACAAAGTATGGTTGGATGGAAGAGATCACTGTGAGGACTTATCCCTCACAGGGATCTCTTCCAGCCAACTGTATCTGAGAGGATTTCTTGAATAGGCAAGTGGATCGTACCAAACATCTGTAAAATAGGTATAACTACTATATTAATTACAAATAAATACATATGTACATACATATAATAAATAATACAATGTTATAGGAGAAGAATACAATAAACATTGAGCAAATTAATAAAATTATTTCGTCCTGTGGTTCAAATCAGGATTCGGCAAAGAACCTTCTCAGTGCTGATTTAAAACAATTTAAAGATGAAGCTAGTCCTTTGGGTACTACATTTATATAACTGATACAATTATGTTTTTTTATTATATTATTAAAAACATATTTTTATTATAATATAATTATGTTTTTTTTTTTTGTAATTAGTAAATACCCAGACCAAGACAAACCGTCTTGTCCCACAAATGTTTTATAACTTTATGTCGCATGCGTTTTTAATTCTTCGGTTACCGCTTCACATCAGACGGGATATATGCTTGACTGTCATCTGACGTAGTCGGGATGGGGGTCCACCATACATTCCTACCACGGACGTGCGGGGATCGATCCCGTGACCTCGCAGTCAAGGTGGCATTTTTTTGGCATTCAACCACCAAACTCGTCAATATATCAGTTATAAGTACAGACAACAGCTTCTAGACCATAACCAAACACAACCAGGAACCAGTGTGAATTGGTCATCTGATGTCTTTACAATTGTACATATTATTTGATCACACTTTAAGTATACTTAATAGGACATGTTCGAAACGAAACTGATTTAAAATTAACCACATCTATTTCCGTGATCCCCAACCATTCATGAAAAGATGACCCAGAGATCCGCGTTCCAAATTACAGAAACGCGCGTGAAGCGAGACGTGTGAGAACACGCGGGTTCCGCCTTCCAAATAGATTTGTCCATAGATTTAAAGTATCACTAGATACCGTAATATTCATTTCGTGCAAGGTTGATACAAATTCTTTATTAAATATAGTCGAGTATTTTTGTCCAGATTTGATGAAATCACGCGTACGAATAGAAATAAGCAAAATGTTTTTAACTTTTATTATGGATACTGAATCTGATATCTTAGTTTTTGACGTGAATACCTCTTTAAATTTGCTACCGTTCGGGGGCAATCAAAAAAATCAAATGACAACAAAATCAATCAAATCAATCATCATACAGTTTTGCGTTTTAGTTTCAAAGCTATGCTTCTACATCCAAAATTAAATTACTGGTGTAATTGAATTTTGGATAGATATATGAAGGATCAAAGAATTTATTACACTAAGTAAAGACTACTGAATATCGCGTGCGAGGGAGGGTAAAGCGCTGCTATTTTGAGATAATTTTAGTGCATATAACGTATTCACGTACAACACACGGCCGTGTCCAAGACACAGCCACACCCCATTCTTTTCTGAATAAATACTTACATAAATCAAAATGTTTCGGTTTCATTTTGTAATGTTTAATTTAAGTTAGTTGCACTGGCAACACATTCTTTCAAGCTATTGACAACGCTGGTCTGTGATTGGCTAAACGATATCTGGTCATTTCTGATTGGTAAATTACTACCAATCAGAATACTTGATTTTTACCGCGAAAATCTGACGAAAAGTAGGAGCGTAAGCGACCTTTTGAACATTCTTCGTTGGACTGTGGAACTGGAAGGTTATAATAGAAATTAAAAGTAATACATCTCTCTTCAGTGTTTTTTCACCACGTCTAATAGCTGCGTCGGAAGTATGGTAACTATATTACATGCAAGGCAGAAGGAGCAATCCTTACACGCAGCAAAATTGATACGTGGCACACGTTTGTACTAAGAGCTTGCGACATCTAGCTAACAAAATCTATGGATATATCACTTTGTCTCTTTTAAACGTGCTATTTAAAAATTTGGAATCCGAGAAAAATAGTTTTAGGTGCGAGACAAATATAATAAATTAGAAATAAAACATATAACACTGTCTATCGTCATTTCGTAACAGTTGTTATGGCAAGTCAGTGGTCTTTGGGCAGCAAACACTAAGATGCCATTGTTTTCAAGCCACAATATGTCAGTCATCATCGTCATCATCAGGTTCATTTTAGTCTCCACTATAGGAGCACGATCCTCTCTCGTCCGTTCTAGACGGAAGGAGGATTTGGCCTACACTCCCCACGCTGGCCAAACGGGTTGGGGAGGCCTGATCGATATTTGATAATGTATTTCCCTTAGTCACCATGTACGACATCCACGGGAAGAAACTGAGTGATTCTATTCTAGTCTGCCGGAAACCACACGGCCAAATATGTCAATGTTGCGGGCTAATACGCTTTAAACGATTGAAGGTAACCCGTATCAGTGTGATGATATCTACATCCACCCATATTCATCTCACTGCTGAGATGTGGATCTCTTCTCAATTGAAGGGGTTTTAAGCATACTCCACCAAGCTACTCAACAGCGGGATGGCGGAGGACAATGTTTTCAATCCGCCCAAAGGCCACTGACTTAGCTTAACAACTGTCATCCAACAGCCTGAACTGACGGCTTAACTTGTCCTCCGGAGATCGTAGAAGCTCGAGATAAATAAACCAATCCATGAACAGGCTACGGATGATGTTGCTTAACTTGCGTGATCGATTAGACTGACACCATGGAGCTGCCCATAGAAGAAATGCAAACACAAATGCTTAAAGGCACGTGTCTATCTGTTTCTTGACATCCAACATAAGCCTTGAGATATCTAGTTTTTAGGGTTCCGTACCCAAATGGTAAAAAGGAACCCTATTACTAAGGCTCCGCTGTCCGTCCGTCCGTCCGTCCGTCCGTCTGTCATCAGGCTGTAGCTCATGAACCGTGATAGTTAGACAGTTGAAATTTTCACAGATGATGTATTTCTGTTGCCGCTATAACAACAAATACTAAAAAATGGAATAAAATAAATATTTAAGGGGGCTCCCATACAACAAACGTGATTTTTGCTCGTTTTTGCTCGCAGCTGATAACGGCAATGGGTAGACGTTTGAAATACCCACATAGTATTTAGTTATATATTCACTTTAAAAATAAATCATTAAATAAAAATAAAACAAATATTTAAATATTCCCATACAACAAACGTGATTTTTTTTTTTGCCGTTTTTATAGATAATGGTACGGAACCCTTCGTGCGCGAGTCTGACTCGCACTTGGCCGGTTTTTTATTGATCTGAGTCTCCACCAACTCTCTTTATTGCGGGCTGACGAAGGCTAGTATTTCAAAACCGCCCGAAGGTCACTCTAAGCTTTACGACTGCCATCAATTGCCATCAACTATAATGGTATAGAAGTGTCCCTGGTGTGCCTTTGAGTAAGATTTACGTTTCTACTATTTTCGCGTTTATACGGATATTTTACAAAGAAACTGAGTTTCCTAAAAGTTCCGCTAGAGGGCCTGCTAAGGATTTTTTTTTAAATGAGAGGGGCATGCAGCAAACGTGCATGTGGGTCTTCTAATGGAAAGCAATCACCACCGGCCATGGAGATCAGCAACACCTTGGGGTCGCCGATACGTTGCCAGCCTATACTCCTTCCTTTCTTTCTTTCTGGTGACCTCACTTACTCGCAGGAACACAACAACACTCAAGGGGGCTGCGGTATTCTGCGAGGTGAGGTACTTCCCCAGACGGGCAGCTTAAAAATACGCTATGCTCTACCTCTGCTTTCACCAGAGCCTCGTTTGTCAATCAGCAGGGTGCACCACGTGCAGGCGAGGCTGGCCTTACGGTTTAGTTCAAAGACGTTGATGTCTCACTCACACCTCACAAAATAGTTGTAGTATTGTAAATCACACTAGATAAATATTAAAGAAAGGTTTTTTTTGCTAACTAACGCGTGGAAAAACCATACGGCCTGCCTGATAATAAGCGATTAGTGTACCCATTAAACGACTGTATGATATATTGTTTACATGTAACCATATCCCCTGCTAACACAACATCTCCTCGGGAACGTTTTGGAGATATGACTAGCTCGCATCAAGACAATTATCAATGTTATTCATGTGAATCGAAAAAAGTTTTAAAGAGAGGTAGGGAGCGTAATTGAAAGCTACCCGACTGGGGAATGTACCTCCACCTCACAGAATACCGCAGCCAAATAACAATTCCCTTGAGGGTTGTTGTGTTCCTGCGAGTGAGTGAGGTCACCAGAATATTTTATGTTGCAAGCGTTAATATGGCTACGATAACCGCTTCACATCTGCCACCTGATGTAGTATATAAAAAAAAGGTCATCTATCAACGCACAGCTCCAATCTCTGGACACATCAAGCCCTAATTTAAACAGATAGATAGATGAAGGCATCCTAAGGCTAAGATAATATTTATGACAATATTCTCACTGTATGAAGATACAAAGTCGCGAAGTAAGGTGAACAAAAATATTTGTAAAGTAGAAGAAAATTCAAATTCTCCAAAAAATTTTAATATCGAGGGTTCCATAACCTGAGGAACCCTACAAAACATCTGTTCAGCGTTATCGGACGATCACTCGAATTGAGCAGCACTGATTTATCGCAAGCGCATCGATGACGAACAGAATCGATACAGAATCGAGATCTCGTTGCATCGAGTAAGATCAACTCCGTTAATTTTAGCCAGTCGAAATCACGATGGGATATGTACGCACGCTTTCTGAACGCTGTCTGTTTACACTATCATCTTTTAAAATGTGCGCGAATGTTATTTTTATGTGTGGAATATAACCTCGAGTTAATATATAGGGTGCTTAAAAATATATAGGGTGTTTTAGGGAGTGGTCGTGTTTTGAAAGGTAAATTTCGAAGTCCGCGGTTTTGTTTTCCATCGAGTGTGTGACGTTCCGTTTCACGTTTTATTTGTTCAGCTATTGTTAAGTGCCTGTAGTGGTGTTTAACTGTGTTTTTATTTGTTTCTTGTGGATAGTCGGATGTTCAACAGCTGTTACAGCGGCTTGTTACAATTAAGGTTTGTTATTTGTTTTTTTTTTATGTGAATTGATGATAAATTTATATGCCTAATTGTATATGTGAGGAGAATAATACTTAACTAAACGATTTGTATTATTAACTGTAATATAAAATAATTGAGAAGAAGGAAAATGCTCAGACAAAATATTTAAGGAACTAACCTGATACTCCGTTGCGTCCAAAATGATTTCTATATTATATAATGTTATGTAATTTTATTACATAAAATAAAATTCTAGCTGCCCAATGTACATAGAAAATATTTACAATAAATTAATATGACTCGGAAAATACTGGGATAGACTGGGAATATTTACAATAAATTAATATGAATGGAATTAATATGACTATCGCCTAAGATGAAGCCGATTACGATCGGATTTTTTGATTGCGAAAACCTAATTTCAAATTTCAATTTATATACATACCTTCATAGTTCTTATACCTCATCTATATATATAAAAATCAATGCCACTTTTCGTTGTAATTTTATAACTCAAGAACGGGCTCACCTATCCAAACCAAATGTTTAGGGTTTATTCGGACTATTTAGTAGATAGTTTAAATGAAGTTTGCACAAAATCGGTGGAGCGGTTCTTCATTTATCACAATTTATGTAACAATTTAATTCAATAAATGGCGGATCATTTTGTTAATGGGGATTTTGCAGTCAAATTGAAACTTTTTTCAGTGTTGACAGTACAGGCATGTTGTTATGTCATTCATGCGGTCATTTCATTTTGGACGTGCTTCGACTTTATGTTGCCTGTTCCAGAGTCGGTAGTGTCGGTATGTTTGTTTATTCATGCTCAAAATGGAAAAATAAAAAATTTTGTTTATCCAAATGTTTTGGACTAAGTTTTAAAATAGCTAGCAATTAATAAAATATTTTTTTGTTTGAATAAATGAATTTGGTGTTCCAATTTTTTTTTATTTTTATATTTCACTTTATACGTAGCGAAGCACGTACCGGGCCGCTAGTACAATATAATAGACAATTTATATATTAGGTTGGGGAAAAAGTCTTTTCGTATTTTATATGAAAATTCAAAACATTTTTTAATAAAGTTTATTTACATTTAACTAAAGTATGTAGGTGCCATTTTGTTCGATAACTTTTTGCCATCTTGTAGGTATAGACATAATCCCATTACTATAGAAATTTTGGGACTTCTGTTCAAAAAACCGCGATAAGTGGTTTTGGCAGTCTTCTCATGATGTTAACCTGACATTACCTAAAGAATGCTGAAGAGACTGAAACAGGTGGAAATCGGAAGGTGCAAGGTCAGGACTATACGGCGGATGCATTAACACCTCCCAGTCAAACTCTCTTAATTTTTGCTGAGTGGCTAAAGATGTGTGAGGTCTAGCGTTATCATGATGAAAAATCACACCCCTTCTGTTAATTAATTCCGGCCGCTTTCTCTCAAGTTTTTGCTTTAATCTCATCAGTTGTTCACAGTAGAGTTCAGAATCGATAGTCCTGCCTGGCGGTAACAGCTCATAATGAATAATGTCCTTCCAATACCACCATACACACAGCATCACCTTGTTGCGGGTTAACCCGGGTTTCGCCAGAGTCTGTGAAGCCTGGCCGGCCTTTGACCACGACCTTTTTAAGCGCCAAAACTGTTTTGTGGTCAATTCCTAGTTCTTCAGCTACGTCGTAACTACTGATATGCCGATCTTGCTCCACTTTTTCAAAAATGGCATCCATTTTATCCGTAACAGGGCGACCAGAGCGACGTGCATCTTTGACATCAAAATTTCCGGATTGAAAACGCCTAAACCAAATTTGTGCTACTCTCACAGGCACTGCACTAGGTCCATAAACGTCACAAATTTTTTCGCAGCTTGCGTTGCATTTTTACCTTTTTTGTAGTAAAATTTTAAAATGTATCGAATTTCTTCATTAAATTCACTCATCTTGACAGTAAAAAGAAACAAATGAAAATCACACATTTATCTAATTTGAATTTGGAATTATCTTTTTTAAAATTTAAACTTTTTAAAGATATCTAAACCTTTCAGATACAAATGGTATAACCAAAGAGATTTTATTACAAGTTCATACATACTATAATGCGAAAAGACTTTTTCCCCTACCTATTATGTCAAACACCACATATTAAGTACATACTTAAAAGGAGACTCCAATTACAAATTATTTGTTCACAAAATTGTACTAATTTAAATTAGTACTTATAGTAATAAGCTTAACCTGTAGGAACGAAGGCACTCTACGGATTAAAATGAAAATGTTTATCACAAATTTGTTGAAGTTTGATACATATTTGAATTCAAAGATCCTAATTGGAATCGCCTAAGCTTACGTGGCAGGCCACCTGGTCTTTATAGGAGGAATAGAATCCAAAACAAATATGTTTATTCTTCTGTCTGTCTGAATGATATGTATGTATTCTATGTAGTGTATGACATATATGAATTGTGTATTTTTATTTAACGAATTACGTTAAATAAAAATACACAATTATTTGTCAATTACATAAGAAATATACAACAAAATACAACTAAACTACTTATAGTAAATAAAAATAATCTAACCTTAAAACTACTTAAAAATAAAACGAATAAAAAAGAAAAACAAAATACTAATCTATTCCTCGAAAATATCGGTGCTATGCGGCAGGGAAGCAAGAACACTGGCTGCGTTTCCTCGCTGAATTGCAATTGTGTATTATATTGTATCATGTGCAAAAACTATGAAGATATGTATATAAATTGAAATTTGAAATTATATTTTCGTAATCAAAAATGTGATCGTTATCGGCTTCAGCTTAGGCGGTACATTAAATAACGATAGATAGATAACATTGAACGATAGCGACGAAAATGCTAATCGGGAACATAGGAACGGGTGGACTGATTTATTATTTTTTACATGTACAAACGGCAAATCAATTTGAATGAAATCTTACTTTGACGTAAGATTTCATTCAAATTGATTTGCCGTTTAATTTGTGTGTTTTTTTATACGTTCCATGACATAACGAGAATAATCTTTGGTTACCATGTTGAAAGCTAACAAAATTACCTTTCAAATGATTTATCACGATCAACACATAGAAATTGTAAAAATCTGTCCTGAGCGATGCGAATGACGCGATTCTAGTTTATTGCTCTCGATAGATGATTGCGCAAAAACAAGTGATATTACTATAAGGTTGGCAACAGATCGGCGACCCCTTGGTGTTGCTGATCATGGGCGGTGGTGATTGCTTTCCACCAAGTAACCCATATGCCCCACTCCGAATGTAGGTAAAAGATGAATATTTACTATTCGCCCACTCTCAGAAAAAAAAAACTTTGTCAAGACATGTACAAGAAAATGACAGTAAAATCAAGGATCATTTCATTTCATTCTTAAACACTTTTTATGTATTGTGTACAGTTTTCTTTATAACAGAGGAAAACTGCATTACGGGACACTATCGCGAGCGAACGGCAGTGTTGCTCCCCCTGGCGGAGCGGGATAGTTGATAAATTTCAACTTTGCTGTAAAACGAACATATTTCATCTGAAATGACTGGGCTATCGAGGACCACTATCGATTTAACAACTCAAACATGTTACTGAAATCTGAAACATACCGTGAGTGAAACCTACATATACAACATAAAGTAAAAAAAAACCGGACTAGTGCGAGTCGGACTCGCCCACCGAGGGTCCCGTACGTAGGATTATTATAAATAGTTCAGGAATCTAATCCCCTATTTTTTAAGATTTAATTACAAATGTATAGTTTTGAGATTTATTCCTGTCTATAACGATGTTACTTGCCAAATTTCAGAGTTATAGGTCAATGGGAAGTACCCTATTAGTTTTGATTCCCTTGAGAATGTGTCTAAATATGCGATTTTTGCTAAATAAACGGCCGTATCTTTTTTTTTACGTAAACTTAGCAGTTTGATTTTTTTACAACTTCATGGGACTGCAGACCTAGGTATACAGTTCAAATCACAGCTTGATACCTCCACACATTCTTGAGTTAGAGGGTCTTGACAGACAGATAGACAGGCAGACGGACAACAAAGTGATCTTATAAGGGTTCCGTTTTTCCTTTTGAGGTACGGAACCCTAAAAGTAATCAAACTTCAGCTTAATTTATGGTACTTGTGTTTAGCTTAGCTGGTAGTAACCCCAGCCCCCTTACCACCATCTCTTATTGCGATTCAATAACTGAATAGATTGCTTATTCATACCGATGAATAAGCGACTCTATTCCATTTGAAATAGAGTAGCTTATTCATTGGTATGAATAAGCATTCCATTCAGTTATTGAATCGCAATAAGATATGGTGGTAAGGGGGCAGAGCTCTACCGACTAATCCAAAGATGTTTGTCGATAACTAAAACTTAATACCTATTTTTCGAATCAAAAGATTCGATGGTAATTTCAGCTTCGGCCTTAGAGACCTAGGAGCGATCGAAAAAACATTGTCAATATTAAAATAATTCATAACCGAGAGCTTCATAAAAAGAGGGTGAGTCGTACCAGACGCCCTACGATAAACTGACGTAATACAAGAATTGTCGCTTATTTTTATTCGATACGCAAAACTTGTCTCATAAATAATGAATCTGATTATTCCTTACTGTTATTACCCTATTACGCATATTTAGTACATTTTCTTCTTATAATAAAACTAATTCGAAAGAAAGCCTGGGCTTAAATAGGTGGCGTCGAAGAACCATCGTGGCAAACCAGTAACTCAGTTTGATATACGAGTACCTAGATAATATATCTCGTCATCACCTTTTTTTATACTACGTCGGGTGGCAGAGATGCATACGGCCCTGATGTAAAGCGGTTAGCATAGCCATATTAACGTTCGCAACATGAAATATCGCTCGCGCGCCGCCTCCCCCGCTGCCAACGCAGCAACTAAAATTCCGTCCATATCTTCGTGATAATTGGCGATCTACTACAGTATGCTTTCTAAGACATTTTGTACCACGAACGGTGAAACTGTGGAATCAACTTCCCTCAGCGGTATTTCCGAACAATTACGATATGGGAGCTTGAAGAACAGAGTCTTTCCCTTAAAAGTCAAAGTCAAAGTCAAAATTATTTATTCTGTGGGCCCTCGCGGGCACTTAGACACGTCTTTTACAATTAGGTATATTTTTTTTTATCTACCAGCATTTCGGAATGACCATTGACGAGAAGAAATGCCGAAAGAAACTCTGTCAATATAGGTCTTTTTTTAAATCGCCATACAATATTATCATTATACATAATACAATATTATCATAATACAAACAAAGAAAATGGTATTCAACCAAAATAAGAGAAAAAAATAAAAATAAAAAAAAAGTAAAAGGCTGGTAACGGAATAGCGACTCCTTTCCTTGGTGCTGCTGATCTTCAAGGGCGGTGATGATCCTTCCTTTCTGGTGACCTCACTCACCCGCAGGAACACACAACCCTCAAGGGAATTGTTATTAGGCTGCGGTTCTCTGTGAGGTACAGGTACAGTGCGGTATTCAGGAGGTACTTCCCCAGTCGGGCAGCTTACGATTACGCTCCTTATCTCTTTTTTCGCCAGAGATCGTTTGTCAGTTAGCATGGTACACCATATGCAGGTGAGGTAAGCTTTGGTTCAAAGATGTTGATGAACCACTTCAACCTACACCCCACTTCAACCGAATGCCGTCATCCATGACCAACAGCGAAGTCTGAAGGGCTTCCACAACCATTGATCCTGTGCGGCTTGCATCGAACCGTGGTGGGCCTGCGCTTTCTGGTTCGTCACTTCCAGTGGCGTAACTATACCATCAAGGGCCCGTGACAAATTCATCAGATGGGCCCTCAGAGAATGGGGCCCTGTCCAATAAATCATCTAAGTAACCAACACTAAAGAAGTACTTTGTACACTTTTTGGTTAATCTTCTTCTTTTATTATATAAAATCAGGCAGCCCGTATGGTCGTTTGTCGCCTTTGTGGTATAAAAAAACCGGCCAAGTGCGAGTCGGACTCGCGCGCGAAGGGTTTCGTACCATTATCTATAAAAAAATTATGAAAAAAACATTTTTAATTTAAACGGTTTTATTGAAAGTAATGTACTAAAAGCTAAAAAATAATTCGGTAGGTCCGAGGTTTCAGTCATCATACCCCTCTCCCTCATCAGTCTAAGGCATTGATCAGACAAAATAATAAAATCGTTGGGCGTAGCGTAAACTGAGTTGATTGGATAGAAACACGGGCCCAACGATTTTATTATTTTGTCTGATCAATGCCTTAGACTGATGAGGGAGAGGGGTATGATGACTGAAACCTCGGACCTACCGAATTATTTTTTAGCTTTTAGTACATTACTTTCAATAAAACCGTTTAAATTAGGGTTGCAACGAATATTCGGTTACTATTCGGTATTCGGTCTATTCGGCTCATTTTATTATATTCGGCCGAACACCGAATATCTACCTACTATTCGGCCGAATACCGAATACTTAAGTAATATGTATATTTTGCTAAACTGAGAGATGAGAGGTAAAATAAAAGAAATTATCGATTCATTATATATTTATATTTGTATTTCTCTTATAAACATTATGTGTTGTGTTATGTACCAATCAACTAATCATTGGTACATAACACAGGTACATAATCTTCTTTTATAAGAAAATTTAAAGATTTAAAATGCATCGGTGCGGGAAGGTTATGATACAGAAAGACAAGTTTTTTTGCATTTTCAGGAAGTAGTTTGCTTCTTTTTTTCTCGTAGACCATCCCAGCTTCAGAGAAAAGACGCTCTGAATAAACACTACTTCCTGGCGTTGACAAATAATTTGTTAGGCCGCGCGACGAGTACAATTAAAACAAACGAGCGCGAAACAATCAGGTCGATACAAGGTTTGGCGCCACACTCCGGCCGAATACTTTTGCCTAATGTTCGGCTATTCGGTCAGCGAGCTTGCCGAATATTCGGTATTCGGCATATGGCCGAATATACTATTCGTTGCAAGCCTAGTTTAAATTAAAAATGTTTTTTTCATAATTTTTATTTTCTAGTTTTTTAGTTCATAATTCCATTACATAGTACTTCTCATGCAATTAAGATTAGATTTGACTTTTGTCATTTTTTTTTACTTTTAAATTTGTCTTGTATTAATTCGATACCCATATTGAAAATTGAGAAAATATGTAACCGCCAACCGGATATTTTGTTGACGGCCATCTTGGATTTTCTGATAATATTCATGAGAGCGACAAGCGACAAGCTGTGTTCTACTTAGTCAAGCTCTTTCATTTGATACCCATATAGTGGTAGTCGTGACAAAATGTGTAAACCACCATTTTGTAGCAGCGGCCATCTTGGATTTTCATTTTTTTTCATGTGAACTGTGTTCTACTAGTCAAGCCCTTTCATTTGATACCCATATTGAGGTAGTCGTGACAAAATTTGTAAACCGCCATTTTGTAGCGGCGGCCATCTTGGATTTAAATTTTTTTTCGTGTGAACTGTGTTCTACTAGTTAAGCCCTTTCATTTGATACCCATATTGAGGTAATCGTGACAAAATTTGTAAACCGCCATTTTGTAGTGGCGGCCATCTTGGATTTACAATGAAACAGAATTTATTTAATTGTATTGTCATCAGAACTAAAGGTGTGTACCAAATTTCAGATCAATCTGTCAACAGGAAGGGGGTCAAATTTCAATTACTAGATTTGACCCAAAAATATAAACAAATAAATAAATAAACAAATAAAGAAACAAACAGGTCAAGCTAAATAAAACCGTTTAATAAACAAACAAACAGGTCAAGCTAAATAAAACCGTTTAAAAACGGCAAACAATATCACGTTAGTTGTATGGGAGCCCCCCTTAAATATTTATTTTATTTTTATTTAATTATTTATTTTTAAAGTGAATATATAGGGTGTCGGGTTTCTATTGGTCCAAACGAAAATTATAGATAGATGGCCCCGTGGGCTATCCGAAACACCCCTATGTATGTTAGCCGAAAATTAGTAGTTTTCGAGAAAATTGTTTTTTTTGTTTTTTTTTTATTATCGCTAAGAAAATTTTTTTCGGCCTAACTATTCAGCGCACGACCTTAGTTTTTTTTTTTTAACGTGGTCAACTATCGTAGCTTTCAGGGTATTATAAATGCTAACACCTGCAGTGACAACTTTCTTAGAAACAAATCTAAAGTCCATATTTTTATCTTCACGATATTTTACACACATGTTAAGAATTTTTTACTAAAAAAGTTCACATAAAAAAAAATTGTGTAACGTACTTTAAAAACTTGTACACTTATCCAAGATTTATTGTGCAAAATTTCATGTGGTTACAACTTAAAGAAAGTAACGTATTCATCGAACAGATTTTAAGTTAAAAATTGTTTTCTTTTTCAAAATGGCAGCGCTTCCCCTTCCCCTGCACGCGATGTTCCACAGTCCTTACTTAGGATAGTAAATTTTTGATCATTCATCTATCCAGTAGTGTGATTGAATTTTGAATAGAGATGATAGACATGTAGTTGCAACACCAAACTGTATCCCCCGATTTTGTTATCATTCGTTTTTTTTTTAATTGCCTCCCTATGGAAGCAATTTTAAAGACGTATTCACGTGAAAAGAACTTCGATAACAATTCATCAAAGCCAGAAACTTACGTTAAAGCTACGTACGTTTCAACAATCCATTATCCGACGTTAATAGCGGAACCGGCGTGGAATGACTAACGGAAGATGTATACATTGAATCGGCCACAAAACACGCCCAATGTGGCTTCAATAGCTACCGATTGTTCCAATTTGCGTCATAATTTATTAGAAATTTTGATCGGGTTGCGTATGCTTACGTCATGTCACGTGTATATGTGTATAAAGTCATATGATCACACGTTAGGTCAGGGATCTTATCTCATCTTGTTTATTCATTCATCCATCACTCTCATAGGCTACAGTAACTGCTTTCCATCAGGCGGGCCATAAGCTTATTTGCCACTTTAGTGGTATAAAAAAACCAATGGGTATAATAAGTCAAGTTTTGGTTACACGTCGACTACTTTCATCTGTCTGTTATCTTTAATTACTCATCCCGTCCTGTCTAATGCATGACATAAGAGGAAATCTTATTTTATAATAAATCTCAAGCTTTGGTGAGACGTCGACTTATTGGATCTTATCTGCTGTCTGTTATATTAATCACTTATTTCTTCCTAGTGACAAAAAGGGGAACTTATCTTATAATAGATTCAATGTCTCAAGTTTTATTGGCACGTCGACTTCTTAGATCTTTTCTGCTGTCTGCTATATTAATCACTTATTCCTTCCTAATGACAAACGGGGGATCTTATCTTATAATAGATTTAATGTCACAAGTTTTGTTGGCACATCGCCTTCTTGGATCTTTTCTGCTATCTGTTATATTAATCACTTATTTCTTCCTAGTGACAAAAGGGGGAACTTATCTTATAATAGATTCAATGTCTCAAGTTTTATTGGCACGTCGACTTTTAGGATCTTTTCTGCTGTCTGTTATATTAATCACTTATTCCTTCCTAATGACAAACGGGGGATCTTATCTTATAATAGATTTAATGTCACAAGTTTTGTTGGCACATCGCCTTCTTGGATCTTTTCTGCTATCTGTTATATTAATCACTTATTTCTTCCTAGTGACAAAAGGGGGAACTTATCTTATAATAGATTCAATGTCTCAAGTTTTATTGGCACGTCGACTTCTTGGATCTTTTCTGCTATCTGTTATATTAATCACTCATTGTTTCCTAATGACAAGGGGTAACTTATCTTATAATAGATTCAATGTCTCAAGTTTTATTGGCACGTCGCCTTCTTGGATCTATTCTGCTGTCTGCTATATTAATACTCATTGTTTCCTAATGACAAAAGGGGATCTTATCTTATAATAGATTCAATGTCTCAAGCTTTGGTGACACGTCGACTTATTGGATCTTATCTGCTGTATGTTATATTAATCACTCATTGTTTCCTAATTACAAAAGGGGATCTTACCTTATATAGATTCAATGTTTCAAGTTTTAGTGGCACGGCGACTTCTTGGATCTTTTATATTCTACCGTTTCTTCAATTACAAAATCCGTTTAGAGACACATATAATTAATTTATCATATAATATCATATAATAAGGTTATCAGGAATCGTCTCGCTCGAAGGCTTGATGACTACCAGCCACCGGAACAGACTGGGTTCCGTAAAGGCTACAGTACCGTGGACCACATATATACATTGCGGCAGATTGTGCAGAAAACCAAAGAGTACAATTTGACGTTCTGTGTGGCTTTTATGGACTACGAGAAAGACTTCGACTCCATCGAAACTTGGTCTGTTCTGGAATCCTTACAGCGATGCCAAGTCGACCACCGCTATATCGAGGTGCTGAGATGGCTATATAGCTTTGCGATAATGACTGTCCGCGTCCAGGACCAGCAGTCTAAGCCTATCCAGCTGCAGCGGTGAGTACGTCAAGGAGATGTTATTTCCCCCAAACTATTTACCGCTGCTCTGGAAGAAGTATTCAAGACGCTGGACTGGAAAAAACGAAAGTCGTGTACAACGATTTTGTCATCCCTAGCCCGGTTATTGTAGAGAATGCAGCTATTGAAGTGTTTAAAGACTATGTCTACCTCGGACATTCCACACAGCTTGGCCGGGGTAATTTCAACAGAGAGATCGATAGACGCATTCGACTGGGCTGGGCAGCTTTTGGAAAGCTTTGGCACATCTTCGCCGCACAGATACCGCAATGCTTGAAGACTAAAGTCTTCAACCAGTGCGTCCTCCCTGCAATGACATATGGTGCAGAGACTTGGACACTGACCATCGGACTGGTCCACAGGCTAAAGGTTGCACGGCGAGCGATGGAGAGGGCTGTACGCTACAAGCCGTGTGGTTTCCGGCAGACTAGAATAGAATCACTCCGTCTCTTCCCGTGAATGTCGCACAAAGCGACTAAGAGAATTACATTACCAAACATCGATCGGGTCTCCCCAACCCGTTTGGCCAGCGTGGAGAGTGTAGGCCAAATCCTCCTTCTGTCTGAGACGGAAGAGAGAGGGCCATACTCCTGTAGTGGAGACTAAAATGACCTGATGATGATGATTGCGCTAAAACAAATATTAACTCGGCAAGTGAGGTCACGAATGTACCGTTTTGTCTAACTTTGGTCCGGAATGCTAAAAACAACACATAACAGCAATATGTATTCGTTTCATTCAATTAGAGAGACGAAAGATCAACAGTCGATGCTCGTAAAATTCGGTAGATTACCAGTGATTGCCAAATAGTAGTAAGAAATCGACCTTGCGAACAATATGTGTATCAGAGAGCCTGATCATTGATAAAAAAATAGTTTTTTATGCTACATTTACGATGAACATCTCGTAGCATTTTATTAGAAACAGTAAAATATGAAAATTAGATTCGTTGAATATTTGTCTCATTTGAAACAACTGGGTCGTGCTGATTCACGGTTCGTTCATTAAAAAATTTGTTTTTTCATTTACTCACCAATATGTTTTGAAGCATAGACTAAAAGCTGTTTCATAGATTAAAGATTTGGGGTGTAAGTGGTTCATCAACATCTTTGAACCAAAGCCAACTTCAACTGCACGCGGTGCACCCTGCTGATTGACAAACGAAGCTCTGGCGAAAAGAGAGGTAGGCAGCGTAATTACGCTGCCTACCTCTCTTTTCGCCAGAGTAGACATTCCCCAGTCAGGTAGCTTACAATTGTAACCTGACTGGGGAATGTCCCTCCACCTCACAGAATACCACAGCCAAATAACAGTTCCCTTGAGGGTTGTTGTGTTCCTGCGAATGAGTGTGGTCACCAGATAGGAAGGAGATGCTGCTTTGCCATCGAGGCTACGGCGCGCGAGCGATATTTTATGTTGCGAGCGTTAATATAGCTACGGTAACCGTTTCACATCTGACGGGCCGTATGCGTGTCTGCCACTCGACGAAGTATAAAAATAATAATAATTAAAAGTCACAGAGCGAGCGATGGAGAAAGCAGTGCTTGAGGTTTCTCTAAGGCTTAGAAATGAATTAGAAATGTTAAACTTCTTTGGCGCCGTTATGCACTTTTTGGGATGGGTAAAAAATGTTAAACTCGCGTCAGGACACGTGACCTGATCGAAAATTCGTAAGACGGAGGGAGAGTAGACCGCCGGCGCGGCGTAGGAGAGGAAGTAATATCCCCCTCTCTTTCTACCGCGCGGCGAAAATGTATGCCTGCTCGTGCTGTTTATTTCTAATGTAATATTAATTGTGAGGTTTCTCTAAGGCTTAGAGAAACCCCAAGCACTACTCTCTACATTCGAATTCCATCCCTTAGACGAGCTCGGTGGCGTAGCGGTCAATGACGCGGCTTCGACACCAACGCTCGTGGGTTCGATTCCCAGACAACAGAAATGTTCATGCACACAAATGTTTGTCCTATACAAACATTTGTGTGCATGAACATGTCTGTTTGTCCTAGTCTGGGTGTTTTCTATGTATCATAAGTATGTATTTACTAAAAAAAATGTATTTACATACGTTTATCAGTTGTCTAGTACCCATAACACAAGCTTCGCTTACTTTGGGGCTAGATGGCGCTGTGTAATTTGTCTGACAATATTTATTTTATTATTTATTTATTTAGAGCCTAAGCGATCGAGTACGGAACGAAGAAATTCGACAGAGAACCGAAGTGGAAATAGCCCTCAGAGTCAGGAAGCTGAAGTGGCAGTGGGCTTGCCAAATCTGCCGAGAGTATGGCAGATGGGGTGGAAAGTCCTAGAGTGGAGACCACGTATGAGGCGAAGCGAAGGGCGCCTCTTGTCTAGATGGACTGACGATATCAACAATGTGCTGGCTGGTAGCTGTTGGATGCGGAAAGCGGAGGATCGCATATGATGGAAAGCACTAGGAAAGGCCTATACCCACCAGATAGATACAGGCTGATAATGATGATGATGATGGTGATGTTTTGAGGTAAAGTACGAAGTAACTGTTAAATAATCTATGGTAAAAGCACCTGCCGTTAGCAAACGAGGGCCTAGAAATAGAGATTTTTTTTTTATACTGGTTGTTTGGGTGGCAGACAAGTATACGGCCCGCCTGATGTGAAGCGGTTACCGTAGCCATATTAACGCTTGCAACATAAGATATAGCTCGCGCGCCGCCACCCCCGCTGCCAACGCAGCATCTCCTTGCTTTCTGGTGACCTCACTCACTCGCAGGAACACAACAACCCTCAAGGGAATTGTTATTTGGCTGCGGTATTCTTTGAGGTGGAGGTATATTCCCCAGTTGGGTAGCTTACAATTACGCTCCCTACCTCTCTTTTCGCCAGAGCTTCGTTTGTCACTCAGCAGGGTGCACCGCGTGCAGGTGAAGTTGGCTTTGGTTCAAAGATGTTGATTAACCACATACACCCCAAAATTTAGAGATTTTTTGTATATCTAGCCCAAGGGGCCAATAGGGTCGAACAGCTAGCAATGGCTATTTACACTCCGAGGTCGCGGGTTCATGCGGGCACACAAGACAAACATTTGTCCGCATGAACATGTCTGTTTGTCTTAGTCTGGGTGTTTTAATGTAAAGTATTATATCGAAGCTTCCGGATAGAAAGGTCGTAAAAGCCATTTGCCAAAAAGCCAAAATGGCTTTTACGACCTTTGTATCCGGAAGCCATTTTGGCTTTTTGGCAAATGGCTTTTATGTAAAATTGAGGAGCTCAATGGCATTGTTGCGCGTAGTCAGTCTAATCGAACACGCAAGTCAAGCAACGTAGACCGTAGCCTGTCCTTGGATGGGTTTAATTATCTCCTCCGTCCTTTGTTTGTTTGTTTGTATTATCTTTATTGTACATAATAAGCATAAGTATATTTACATATAAAACACTTAAAATACAGATGTACAAAGGCGGGCTTATCTCTATAAGAGATCTCTACCAGCCAACCTTTGACTGTTGGATATAAACTTTAGAGTCCTTCGGAGGGGACGTGAAGCCGTCTGTCCCGGCTGTTGTCAGTAGATGATGGCTGTCGTTAAGCCAAGTCAGTGGCCTTTAGGCGGCTTAAAAATACTGACCTCCGTCAACCCGCAGTTGATCAACGTGGTGGAGTATGCTCTAATCCCCTACGATTGAGAGGAGACCCGTATCCCAGCAGTGAGATGAATAACGGTTGACGACATGTAAAATGAATACTCGGTTTCAGCTGCGCGATCTATCAGCGAATCAGACAGATAGTTTCCGGGCCGTATGCTTATTAGCCATCGAACGTAGTATAAAATAAAAATTGTTTTATTTATCAGTATAAAAGTACTATCATTTATGTGGTAAAATACAATATTCATTTACTACGCTATTGTACACAAACATGACAATTTATATTACATTAAAAATAAACAGCACGAGCAGGCATACATTTTCGCCACGCGGTAGAAAGACAGGGGAAATTACATCCTCTCTTACGCCGCGCCGGTGGTCTACTCTCCCTCCGTCTTACGAATTTTCGATCAGGACACGTGTCCTGACGCGAGTTTAACATTTTTTACCCATCCCAAAAAGTGCACAACGCCGCTAAAGAAGTTTTCACCTCAAAAAGTAGTATGAAGCAGGCTCGGCACATTCTGCTCTGAATCATCCTCTATAGAACCCTGTTTACCAATCCAAATGTAAACAAGTAGAGCACTCGTAATCTGCGTATCGATGAAAACCAGCCAAAGCTGATTACTCGATATTTTACGATATTTTTATTTAATTTTTCCGAGGTTGATCTGGCGCTTCATCCGACAAAAATGTTTACTGATTTAGTAGATGAGTAAGACTTGAAGTGTGTTAATTATATGTTTTTATGGCGTTTACTTTTGCTATTAATAAAGTTTATATAAATAAGAATTAAGAAAGTCTCACCTAATATGGAACCCGATATGGAATTCATTCTCACATCGAAATAAATAAGTAAATAAATAAATATTTCTGGACAATTTACACAGAGCTATCTAATCCCAAATTCAGCGCAAAGCTTGTATTATAGTGTATATATATATATATATTGTAAATACATATATATAGAAAACACCCAGACTAAGACAATCATGCACACAAATATTAGTCGTGTGTTGAAATCGAACGCGCGACCTCGGAGTAAAAGTGAACATTGCTACACATTCGACCACCGAGCTCGTCTGATATCTCTATTATGTCTGTATATCACCTATTATTGATATAAAAAATAGATCGTGGCTGTGTCACAGAAATAGCCGTGTGTTGTACGTGAATACGTTATATGCACTAAAATTATCTCAAAATGGCAACGCTTACCCCTTCCCCGCACGCGATGTTCAATAGTCCTCACTTAGTGTAATAAATTATTTGATTTTTCATCTATCCAGTGGTATGATTGAATTTTGGATGTAGAGTATAGATTCGAAACTACAAATGTATATCCCGATTTTGTTAGTATTAGATTTTTTGGATTGCCCCCGTATGGTAGCAAGTTTAAAGACCTATGTCACGTCAAACAATTTTAACAAAAAAAAACTGACGCCAAACATTACTCTACATTTATGGATGTAGATACAGGCTGATGATGATGATGATGATGAAAAAAATATGAGACCAATCTGGAAGCATACTCTTTCAAATAAGAAAAGTCTTTTTTTTTCAAACCGGTTTATAAATGACGGAGTGATATAAGTGACGGAGAATGACGGAGAGGATGTGATATAAGTGACGGAGAATGACGGAGTGCGTAGATACAGGCTTACGATGATGATGATGATGAAAAAAATATGGGACCAATCTGGAAGCATACTCTTTCAAATAAAAAAAGATTTTTTTTTCAAATCGATTTATAAATCAATGTAAGGTAGGGAGGGAGGGAGTAATAATAGTAACAAACATAAAAAAAGTAAGCCGAATTTAGAATGGGGTGTAAGTGGTTCATCAACATCTTTGAACCTAAGCCAACTTCACCTGCACGCGGTGCACCCTGCTGACTGATAAACGGAGCTCTGGCGAAAAGAGAGGTAGGGAGCGTAATTGTAAGCTACCCGACTGGTGAATGTACCTCCACCTCACAGAATACCGCAGCCAAATAACAATTCCCTTGAGGGTTGTTGTGTTTCTGCGAGTGAGTGAAGTCACCAGAAATGAAGGAGATGCTGCGGTGGCAGCGGGGGTGGCGGCGCGCGAGCGATATTTTATGTTGCGAGCGTTAATATGGCTACGGTAACCGCTTCACATCAGGCGGGCCGTATGCTTGTCAGCCACCCGACGTAGAATAAAAAAAAAAAAAAAAAACCTCCTTTTTGGAGTTGGTTAAAAATTATTCACCTGTTGAGGTTTTCCCAGGAGACTACAGCATGGGGTTCTTTAAAAAGGGCGTGAAGAGGTTTCTACAGGATCGGCAACGCGCATGTGATGCCTCCGGTGTTACAGGCGTCCATAGGCTGCGGTAACTGCTTTCCATCAGGCGGACCGTATGCTTGCCACCTTAGTGGTATAAAAAAAAAATGAACAAGCTTCACCGTCGCGTCGCTTTAATATTAAAACCTACCACAAAAATAACCACCGGAGATGACAACTCATACGGGAGAGGAAGATATAACCACTTCTATCATATAACGACATGTCAGTCGTAAACTGCAGTCATAAAATGCACCATTATGCGACCCATTTGAACGATACGGTCGCAGTAAATCCACAGTTCACTACTAATGTTATATATACGCAAGTATGTCGGTTTGTGAGTCTTTTACAACTAAGCCGCTAACCATAATACCTTTAAAAAAATAGTCATCATCATCAGGCTGTATCTATCCACTGCTGGATAAGCCTTCACCAATACTTTCCGCAATATACGGTCCTCCGGTTTCCACATCCAGCTGCTTCCAGTCGCTTTTTTGACACAAAACCACGAAATGTAAATAAAAATTGTCTTGGCCAACTTGCCTGAATATTAGAAATATTTTGAAAAATGGAAAAAATGGTTTATCTGAAAGTCATAATGGGGATTAGCCGGAATTATCCAAGTCTATATATACCTTTTATTTATATATTACGTCGGGCGCGACAAACAAGCATACGGCCCGCCTGTTGTGAAGCGGTTACCGTAGCCATATTAACGCTCGCGGCTCGCAACAGAAAATAACGCGCGCCCCACCCTGCTACCAACGCAGCATCTCCTTCATTCCTTTCTGGTGACGTCACTCACTCGCAGGAACACAACAATCCTCAAGGGAATAGTTATTTAGCTGCGGTATTCTGTGAGGTGGAGGTACATTCCCCAGTCGGGTAGCTTACAAATTACGCTCCCCACCTCTCTTTTCGCCAGAGCTTCGTTTGTCAGTCAACAGGGTGCACCGCGTGCAGGTGAAGTTGGATTTGGTTCAAAGATGTTGATGAACCACTTACACCCCAAAAAATACCTTTTTTTTATGTACCGATACCGACTGTACAATGGTGTTTAGAGAAGTTATTTGATATGTTGCCTACGACCTCTTTTTATAGCCGCACCACTCGCCATAGGCACGGAATTCATCCTCACACATTAATACCTAATTAGGCGCGTACTGTAAGGTTGAAGAGGAATTTGCTACCTCGAACTCTCGACTTGTGGAATGAACTCCGTGCCAAGTTTTTCATATGTTTTTCAGAGGTTTTTACAAGGTCGACAACGCGTGAGTGATGCCTGTGTCGCAAGCGTCCATAGGTTGCGATGACTGCTTGTCATTGGGCAGGTCGTACGCTTGTTTGTCACCTTAGTTGGAATTAAAAATTCAACATTTTTAAAATCCTGAGGAGATTATAGCGATACGGTATAATTATAGTCTTTAAACAGCCCAGTCTCCAATCTGTAAATCAGTAGATAGTGATATTGCATGTCAGAGAGGCAATTAGTATTCACATGAACGAGATATTTGCACAAGTGAGTGTTTACAAAATTCTAATCCTGATCACCGACTGTGTACGCATGCGATGGCTAATAAAAATCACACAGCAATTAAACAAGTTTGCCAGAAATTTTATATCAGCTATAAAGCAATCATAGTTCTAATAACATCTTGTCCTGGCTCCGTTAAAAATAAATCATCATCATCATCAGGTCATTTTAGTCTCCACTACAGGAGCACGACCCTCTCTCGTCTGTCCCAGACAGGAGGATTTGGCCTACACTCCCCACGCTGACCAGACGGGTTGGGGAGACCTGATCGATGTTTTATAATGTATTTCCCTTAGTCGCCTTGTACGACATCCACGGGAAGAGACGGAATAGTTCTATTCTAGTCTGCCGGAAACCACACGGCCATGCCGGAAACCACACGGCCAAAAAATAAATACAATGTCAAAATTTCTATGCAATTATTAAGAAGTCCTGGAGGCCTACCGCCTAACACTGTTGCTATGGCTTTCGATTTACAGGCTCATACTTTTATATTCAGCTTCGATTACAACTTTTAGTGCAAAATCAAATTCAAATTATTTATTTTGCTAAAAACATATGTACAGAATTTAGGTGTTAGCACAGTACAAGTACTGTGTTAGTATGAATAGAAGATCCATTATGTTCTGCTTAGTGCAACAATTTAGTCATGCAAAATGTCAAAATTAACAGCAAATTTATTAAATTTATTATAAATGTAATGTTAACTAATTCTCACAGTCAAAGGATATTTCTTGTTTACATAGTTTTAATATCAAATTTTAGTTTATGTCAAATTGTATAATTTCATTATAGAAACATCTTAAAATTTTTTATTATTAATTCTTCGTGCCTCATCAAATTGTTATAGATTTCCTGGTCTTAAATCATTTTTGAGACAATAAAAATTCCCTTAAGGGTTGTTGTGTTCCTGCGAGTGAGCGAGATCACCAGGAAGGAAGGAGTTGCTACGTGCAAATTAACACGTCGTATGATACTGACGGAAAGCGGAGGATCGCATATGGTGGAAAGCATTGGGAAAGGTCTATATTCAACAGTGGGTAGATACATGCAGTGGGCTGATAATGATGATGATGATAATACCGACAGATGTACTATCGGAAAAAAGTAACTTTTAAGCCACAAATGAATCTGCTTACATTCAAGTCATACAAATCCGTTCAACCATTCGTGCGTTATTGAGTCACAAACTGATTACAAATACACATGTTCAAAAGCTTTTACATGCCTATTATAAAACTCTACATTTCTGTCTCTATCTATTTATAGATTCACAGAAGAAACACTTACATATTTTTTTTTCAAACAATGCTCTTATATATATATACATCACTTAATTTTTCGTTAAGTACAGTGATTGTATTATGTTTTCATAATTATGTACAGATGCGATATGGTATGGTATTTATGGTATAGTAACAAATCAAACTTTAATTTATGACGTAGGCTGCAATTATGCACTTTTTAGGGTTCCGTACCTCAAAAGGAAAAACGGAACCCTTATAAGATCACTTTGTTGTCTGTCTGTTTGTCTGTCGGTCTGTCAAGACCCTCTATGTCGAGAATGCGTGGAGCTATCAAGCTGAAATTTGAACTGTATACTCAGGTCTACGGTCCCATGAAGTTGTAAAAAGATCAAACTGCTAAGTTTACGTAAAACACAGTTACGGCCGTTTATTAAGCAAAAAACGCATATTTCGACACATTCTCAGGGGAATCAAAACCTATAGGGTACTTCCCGTTGACCTAGAACTATGAAATTTGGCAAGTAACGTCGTTATAGACTACAAGTATAGGAATAAATCCCAAAACTATATATTTGTAATTAAATCTTAAAAAACGGGGGCTCTATATAGGAGATCGAAATTTCAAATTGAAGCTACGTTCAAATGGGGTATCATATGAAAGGGCTTGATGTGCACATTGCAAAATATATTGTTGCGAGCTAGGGTTCTGGATTTGGATGTAAAAGGCCAATGACAACTTCCAAGGATTTATTCACGCAGGGTCTGGTCTGCAGGTCTTCACAAGACGAAGTCCACACGAAGTTTCCAAATCGCAGGTCAAAACGAAGTCCAATAGTATCGCTGAGGTCGCAGGCTATCACTTGTCTCGCAGGTAGATTCGCTCGAAGTTTACTCTCCCGAAGTCCAAACTGAACTCCACTATGCGCCGCGGCGGTCGCTATTTATATTCGCCGGCAAGGGTTCTCGAATATTCTCGTATGTACTTCCCTTCGGTAAGTCATCGTAATGTCTCGAGACACATCTCGAACATTTTCATGTCATAGTGTTATGAACCTTATGGCAGTAGACATACGGGTCATTATTGCTTGCAGCGAAGTATGCGGCGACTATTCTAGAAGGTTCCATTCTAGATCGTTCGAGACAGGACCGCGACACTGCTCCCCTCTTAGAGATGCTCGTCCCGAGCATCTTCATTACTGCCGTTATAAGAAGCTAAGCGGTCAATGTGAAGCACTTTTTGTGCACCTGTTGGCTGCCGTTGAATTCGATATGTCACGTCATTCAACCGAGCTACCACTTTGCACGGCCCTTCCCAGCCTGTCTGCAATTTCGGAGATTTTCCTTTTCGTCGAGCCACGTAGCGAAGCCAGACCAGTGCTCCCTCTTCGAAGCCGTCTGCACTCGCTCGACGGTCGCACCCAGCTTTCATCCTTTCACTTGACTGCAACCCATTTTCCCGAACTATGGCATCAACCTCTCGTAACTCGGAAATGCAACCGTGCAGAGCACGTGGGTGGGTCGTCAGGAGGTCCCCCATTCAGCAGATCCACTTCCAGCTCTCGCCCAAAGCTGCCACGTGCTGGGGCTGCCCCCGAGCCGCCACGCTCCGCCGCTCGGCAGGCCAGGAGAAACGGCGGCATGCACCCGTCCCAGTCCCTCCGGTGGTCGCCAACGAGTCCCGCCAAACGTCCCTCGAGTGCCTGACCAAATCTCCCCACCATGCCGTCAGACTGAGGATGATATGGGGCGGTCCCAGTCCCATGCACACCCAATATTTTGCAGAGCTCCTGAAATATCTGCGACTCAAAGCTCTCACCCTGGTTGGAGTGCACCTCCGAAGGCACACCAAATCAGCAAACCACTTTCCCGAACAACCCGAACGCAACAGTTGCGGCCTCTTGACCAGGCATGGCGAATACCTCTGGCCGCTCAGAGAAGCAATCCACAACCACCATGAATCACCCATCCTCCGACTCCGCCACAGGGAATGGCCCAGCCACATCAACCGCAACGCGTTCCCATGGTGCACCAACGTTACAAAATTGCAGGTTTCCTTGGCTTCTAAATGATGGACCCCCTACCGCAGCGCAAGCAGCGCACCTGTGGCACCAATCCTTTACGACAATGAAGCCAGTAAAACCCTTCTCGAATCTTTGCCAACGTCCGTCCCACGCCCAAGCGTCCACCCCACACGCCATCATGCACTTCACGAAGGACATCCTGTACCCCATCTCTTGGGACAACTATCTGAAGATAGAACTCTCTGCCGTTAGGCTTCTTCCATTCACGGTAAAGTATTCCGTTCTGCAGAATAAAACCGTCCCATTGAGCCCAGTATGCCTCGGTGACAACACTAGTAGGGGCGACCTCGCACCATCTTGGCTTGTCCTCGCCTCGGAGTCAGTGGCATCTCCAAATCCCACTTCTGACACCAAATGTTGCGAGCTAGGGTTCTGGATTTGGATGTAAAAGGCCAATGACAACTTCCAAGGATTTATTCACGCAGGGTCTGGTCTGCAGGTCTTCACAAGACGAAGTCCACACGAAGTTTCCAAATCGCAGGTCAAAACGAAGTCCAATAGTATCGCTGAGGTCGCAGGCTATCACTTGTCTCGCAGGTAGATTCGCTCGAAGTTTACTCTCCCGAAGTCCAAACTGAACTCCACTATGCGCCGCGGCGGTCGCTATTTATATTCGCCGGCAAGGGTTCTCGAATATTCTCGTATATACTTCCCTTCGGTAAGTCATCGTAATATCTCGAGACACATCTCGAACATTTTCATGTCATAGTGTTATGAACCTTATGGCAGTAGACATACGGGTCATTATTGCTTGCAGCGAAGTATGCGGCGACTATTCTAGAAGGTTCCATTCTAGATCGTTCGAGACAGGACCGCGACAATATTTTATCTATTTTTTCGACGCATTATTTCTTATTTATAATGAAAAATATTAAATTTATAATGATCCTCCGTACGGAACCCTCGGTGGGCGAGTCCGACTCGCACTTGGCTGTTTTTTTATTTTATTTTGTATACTCGTTATACAAATTTAAAAACATAGTAGTAGCGTTAGTACTATTACTTATACTGTGGTAATAGTTTTTACTTTTAATTTTAACCTGAAACAAACGAATGTAACATAATTGATAATATGAAAACCTAATTATCGAAGAGCGGAGTTATAAGTATTTTATACTCACTACTACTAATGTTAACTCCTAATATTACTAATAGTAACTCCAGAACCTCCCGAAAATTCGAAGTACCATGTTATTGAAATAAACCATTATAATTATTATTATTAAATTTTGATTACTGGTAGAATAAAAAGAAGACGTTAAAATATTTTATTGTCTTGGCTCAATCTGAACATAGGAATTTCTGATATTCATCCTAAATCCTAAAATATGTTCTTTTGACTTGCATACGTCTTTAAAATTGCTTCCATAAGGATGTAATGCAAAAAAACGAATGATAAAAAAATCGGGGGATACAATTTAGTGTTGCAGCTACATATCTATCATCTCCAAACAAAATTCAATTACACCATTAAGCAATGGATAGATGAAGAATCAAAGAATTTATTACGCTAAGTAAGGACTATGGAACTTCGCGTGCAGCGGAGCGGGAAGCGTTGCCATTTTGAGACAATTTTAGTGCATATAACGTATTGACGTACAACACACGGCCGTGTCCATGAGACAGCCTCACCCCATTTTTAGGGTTCCGTACCCAAAGGGTAAAAAGGAACTCTATTACTAAGGCTCCGCTGTCCGTCCGTCCGTCCGTCTCTCACCAGGCTGTATCTCATGAACCGTGATAGTTAGACAGTTGAAATTTTCACAGATGATGTATTTCTGTTGCCGCTATAACAAAAAATACTAAAAAACAGAATAAAATAAATATTTAATGGGGCTCCCATACAACAAACGTGATTAATTGTTAACGGTAATAGATAGATGCAAAGATTGAAATACTTACTCACATAATATTTTGTAACAGATTCACTTTAAAAATAAATAATTAAATAAAAATAAAACAATATTTAAGGGGGGCTCCCATACAACAAACGTGATATTTTGCCGTTTATGTATATAATGGTACGGAACCCTACGTGCGCGAGTCCGACTCGCACTTGGCCGGTTTTTATTATTCAAAGTAGTGACACTTTCGTAGTATAAGGGCCTTAACGTTTATCAAGATGGACGTGGAAGCATTAGCCGCTGCGACAATATTTCTATTTACCACGTACTATTATTTTCTTACTGTAAAATGGGTCCTTTGTAGATGCGTACCGCCATCATCACCTTTGATGTGCGGCGAATACCCGACACCAACGCCATTCCAAAACCATCACACGCTTTATGCCATTAGACGCTACTCCGCCCTTTACACAATGACCCATCACGGTGGACCATTGCGATGGCCCATCGTATATAAAAGCTATTACGCGGTGGAAACCCTGGTTATAGTTATTTTATACGAGCGGAGTCGCGGGCATAGATTATAGGTAATACTAGTAGAAATTATCGTCAGATTTATCACCACCGTAAACCGCAGAAAGATAGATAGACGGTTTTTTTTTTAATATTCCTGGACCAATACACACTGCCATCTAGTCCCAAACTAAGCAAAGCTTGTACAATGGGTACAAGATAACGGATATTATACTTAATTACATTTTTTAATACATTCATATACATAGAAAACACCCAGACCAAGACAAACCTTATACTGAGATCGAACCCGTGACCTCAGAATCAAAGTGACCATTGCTAGCCATTCGACCACCGGACTCGCCATATAGATAACTAGATAAAAATAATTGTCTGTAAAATCGATAATTTTACGTGACAACGTCATAATTAAGAAAACTTCAGCCGAAGGAGTGGAAGAGAGATAGATGCGTCACTTGTTCCGCGCTCTCGCTTGCACACTCGGCTGAGGCGGAACGTGACAATGAGTCATGCTTTTTCGTGCGTGCAGCCGGCGTTCAGCTATTTATAAGACGTCATCACGTCAAAAACAAGTGTACATAGTTAGCATATTCACAAAAAAAGCACAGCAGCACGAGAGCTCGTTTTCATTTGGCTTTCATCAACCTATCTGACTGCAGATATTGCATTTAGCGTGCTTCTATTAATATTTATATGCATGTGTGCTATTGTCCATAGTGTATACGACGGAACGAATTCACGACGTTCCGCACACGAGAATAGATGACCGCCGACGACCCCTCACAACTATGTGATAATGTGGAACTATTATATTAAATAGTATTGCGTAATATAGGTCACCAACGCAGCTGTCCTCATTTCGAAGTAAAATTTTAAGTTCGTCCGAAATAGATGCATTTTCTGTATTAATTCAAAACGCATAGAGTCATGGCATTTGTAGAGACATCTCTTGCATGTAGGTTTGCCGTCTAATCGCTAGCAACCAGGACAAGAAGCGAGAAAACTCCGGATTTTTAATCTAAAATCCCAGACATTTCATGAGTGTTTTTAGTAGTAGTACTATTTTTTATTCTGAGACAAGACGGTTACTCACAGCATGGATCGGGCGGTAGTGGTTTAAAACTCTTAACCCTGGACTACAAATGAAAACCAGCCCGGACGATCCCCGGCTAACCTAACCGGCTACACTAGGACAAATTCGGGAAAACCCGGACGGATGGCAAACCTACTTACAGGGCAGCTTGAGGCAAACTGTGGTGAGCGAGTGACGACAAAGTACAGGGTGGACCCCAGGAAATTAAATCAAATGTAATTGGTATGCAATTAGATTTGTATGATATATCCCGTAGATGTCGTACAAGGCGACTAAGGGAAATACATTATCAAATATCGATCAGGTGTCCCCAACCCGTTTGGCCAGCGTGGGGAGTGTAGGCCAAATCCTCCTTCCGTCTAGGACGGACGAGAGAGGGTCGTGCTCCTGTAGTGGAGACTAAAATGGACCTGATGATGATAAGTAATAGTATGGCTACTCACTGCTACTCTCTCGTGTCGACCTCACCTACACTCTGAGACGGATCTGGAATAGTTTAAGCAATTGTACACAGTATAAGTAAGTGTACTACGTGCGGTATGGCGAATCCCTGCCGCTCTCTCGTGTCGACTTCACCTCGCTTATGAGACGAATCTGGGACAGTTTATATGGCGCCGCACGCACACACGCTCATTCACGATCTGCACCGACACCATTTTTTTATGTAATAGTTTACGACGCGACATTTGTATGAAGTGGCCGTGGTGTGATTTAGCTCCCAGCATTGTATAAAACATAACTATGATACATGAAACCGGTGGAAATAGCCCTTTTCATACAAACGACAGTTAAACAAAATCAGCAACTTTTATCACCGTGAAAAAATCTTTGATGTACATTAACCAACGCAGTTAACACAAACCGGCCTCTGGTCTATCTCAAACCGTAATAAAATCAACAGAACAACATTTCATATTCATAAAAAAACATATTTTTACATTTACCAACGCACTATATGTCAATCGACGTCGAAATTAGACGACGAAAGATTTACGATTGGACACCAGTGCCAAATTTTAGGCCTAGTATTCCATATCTATTTATGAATATTCTGTAAACATTGGAGTATATAACTAAGAATATAACACACGAAAACATATATAGAGAGAAGTTTTCTTCCACGTACTACCAAACTGTGGAATGAACTGCCTACGGGACGGGGGCCCACCGCTCATTTACACCACTGTGTCTCCTGTGTAGCCAGCATTAAGCGACCGCCAAAAAAGGCAATGAACAGTGAAGTCCATTGCAGTCCTGGGGGTACAATTACGAATGAACTGCCTGTTGAGGTTTTCCTAGGAGACTACAGCTCCGTTACTTTGCTCTTTGTACAACCTAATTTGATTTTTTAGGTACTATCTTACCACCACCAACTTGAATTGAGGCTATACTGAGCTATGACAATGGGAATATAAGAATGCCTGTAATTTAAAAGAGTCAGGGAATAACGAACCCAGTTCGGGGCAGTATCTCTACCTATCTCATAGAAGACCGAAGCCACATAACGTTAAAGCGCAGGGAACTGGATTGCGCAATCTCTTCCCGGTTAGTGATATTAAGCTCGCATAGATCAGCCGATTAGATATGTGTAATAATAATGATGCCTTCTATTGTCGCACCGCTGGCCATCGACAGGGAATTCATCCTCACTCATTAGAACAGAAATGGTCACGTACTGTGCGGTTCCAGAGAAGTTTTCTTCCACGTACTAGCAAGCTGAGAAATGAACTGCCTGTTAAGGTTTTCCCAGGAGACTACAGCATGGGGTTCTTCAAAAAGGGCGTAAAGAGGTTTTTACAGGCGTTCATAGGCTACGGTAACGGCTTTCAGGCGGACCGTATGCTTGTTTATCACCTTAGTGGTATAAAAAAAATATAGGCCAATTAATACAGTATTTTAAAATATATTTGGGACACAATATCTGTGACAGCGACGGACGGAATATGCTGGGTCAAACAATGTGTCTGGTGGGTAAAGTAGGAGAGAAAGAGAAAGACCATAGAAAAATAAATAGAGGTTTTTACTGTGCCGCCCTGACAGCCCAGGTAGTCATGCTCACTAAAGTGTACAAACTGGTGGTGATGTCGTGTGGCGGGTCGCCGCATTCCCAATAAAATAGTTGAATGCGGCGATGGCTGGCCCCTGCATCAACTCGTGAACGGGTGCTGCCATAGAGGCCATAGAACGGGTCTGCTGGGGCTGTCTTGGTTGCAAGGTAAATAATAGGAGGATTTAGGTTAAGTAGTATTAGACAATAGTATGATTATTAGCATAATAGCGAAGTGCAATTAATAAATTGCTAGAAAATTGTGAGACAGAAATAAAAATTGTAAACAAAAGGTACGGATCCCGGCGTCTGTAGATTGTAATAATAATTATCAATAAAAAGAGTATATTTGGGAGAGATTTGCTATAATCACTACGCCTGGCAGGTTAATGGTATATACATGTATACCATTAACCTGCCAGGCGTTGTGATTATAGCAACCCTTTTCCTTTCCGGCACAGGGCCGATCGTCGTGGAAATCTAAGGCATATTTGTGAATGTATTTTATACTACTAAGGTGGCAACCTCAGTGGTCAAAATCTTCATTTATTTGTACGAACTAACAACTCGGTTGTCCGAGTTCTTTACATTATCTCGAACAATACCCATTATGCCGAATATACCTACGTGACCGAAGTTCGGCGTGAAAATATATAGTATTGCGTCAATTTGGAATAAAATTGACTCAAGACAACTCGATTAAAAATTCACATAACTCGCCTTCAAATCGATTTACAAACCTCGGTAAACATAGCTATGTGAATGATTTATACGATATATAGTAAAGTATATAGTTATATACATATGTATATCTATAAATGGGATGTCATTTCCCCGAAACAGATGCCCCGTTTTTTCCGGCGTTTTAATACGTCTTCCAGAGCAGCGGTAAAAATTTACCGCTGCTCTAGAAGACGTATTAAAACGCCGGAAAAAACAGGGCATCAGTGTGAATGGCGAGTACATCTCACACCTTCGATTTGCCGACGACGTGACCATAATGGCTGAATCGCTCGAGGATCTTGGTCGTGTGTTGACAACTCTTTGCATCTCGATCCGTGGAGCTGGGTACGAATTTCGACAAGATGAAAGTCATGTACAACGATTTTGACATCCCTAGCCCGGTTATCGTAGATAATGCTGCTATTGAAATGGTTAAAGACTACATCTATCTATATATCGTACAACCAAAGTTTCTACTTAAAAGTGCAGCATAATGCACATCATTATTATGAAGCAATATCATTAGGTGTGAACATTTTATTTATAAAGCACAACCTAACTCGACGGGTTCCAGCCAAAAAGCTCGTCGGTGATATTCGATCGATGGACTATGGCGACTCGAGTTGGTGAGAATCCAATTTGAGTTGACCCATTATAGATTGGTAGACAGAATATGCTTTATTTGCACTATACAAACTATAGAGCCAAATTAGTCTGCATACAGAAAATATTCACTTATAGAATATGTATGTGCAACAAGACGGCTTTATTGCTAAAAGCAATCTTTTCAAGGCAACCTTATACCGGTATACAATATGTGAAGTGGGGAGGGTCACAAGACTACTATTGATGCTTTTTTAATGTAAAGCAACCTCACCTGCACGTGGTACACCCTGCTGAGTGACAAACGAGGCTCTGGCGAAAAGGGAGGTAGCATAGGGTATTTTTAAGCTGCCCGATTGGGAAAGTAGCTCCGTCTCACAGAACACCGCAGCCAAATAACAATTCCCTTGAGGGTTGCTGTGTTCCTGCAAGTGAGTGAGATCATTAGAAAGAAAGGAAGGAGTATATGCTGGCAACGGATCGGCGACCCCATGGTGTTGATTGATGATCTCCATGGGCGGTGGTGATTGCTTTTCATCAGGTGACCCACATGCTCGTTGCCCTCTCATATAAAAAAAGTTATGATAATCAGGCCGTACGCGATTTCAGCATGACATGTTCAATTTTAAATACTTTCACTTTAAGTACAACAACTGCACCAGTTCCGTACACTAGTACTGTAACTATAATTGATCGTGCTTATTATTAATACATTAATCAAGAAACTCATTGGCACGTCATGTTCAGCTATAAAGCGGGGACGAGGCAATAAAAATGGCGCACAATTAATAGATAAGATACGTATCACGCCCCACTTGTGAGCTATTCCTGTCACAGCTGAAATAAATATGAAAACAGGAGTATTCTGTATGTTTGGGACGAAACAAGTTACCTGTTGTTATTCATTTCGTTCGAGAACTTTTGAGCAATTTTCAAAATTATTCATCAATGTCGTAATAGTAAATAATAAATATTTCTGGACAATTTACACAGCGCCAACAAGTCCCAAATTAAGCGCAAAGCGTTTACTATGGGTAGTACTAGACAACTGATAAATGTAGGTACTTAAATACATTTTTTTTTTTTGTAAATACATACATAGAAAACACCCAGGCCAAGACAAATAGACATGTTCATGCACACAAATGTTTGTCTAGTGCGGGAATCGAACCCGCGACATTGGAGTCAAAATAGCTATTGCTGACCATTCGACCATCGGGCTCGTCATAGTTATACACAGAACTAGAACTATCGGCGATTTTTAATTTTAACAACTCACGTTCGCCTTGTTTTGTGGTAGATCAAAGTTTGGTGGGGAAGTCCATTTCAAAAGCATGAAATTATAAAAAATAAGTATTACCATTGGAGAAACAATAAACAATACTATAACTTTTGTTACTTAAATAACAACTCGTAAAAAAAAAATGTCCAGTATTATTGAAAAGTTGTAGATAAAATGCCTTCTTGTATGTTGTTTTTCTTTCTTTACGTACTGAATTTAAATGTGTAAGATTTTATTAAACGGTTTGTAACTGATTTTTACTGCCAAGATGTTCGCATTTTGTCTGTCTATATATAAAACGTCATAGCTTATTTCAGTGTCTTGAATAGAGCAGTCTGCGTATGATTGCATGTACTCAAATAATAAATATATCTGGACAATTTACACAGCGCCACCTAGTCCCAAATTAAGCGCAAAGCTTGTCCTATGGGTACTAGATAACTGATATTATACTTAAATACATTTTCTTTTTGTAAACACATACATATAATACATAGAAAATACCCAGACCAAGACAAACAGACATGTTCATGCACACAAATGTTTGTCTTGTGCGGGAATCGAACCCGCGTCCTCGGAGTTAAAGTGGCCACTGCTAACCATTCGACCAACGAGCTCGTCAATACTCAAATTAAATTACTGTTTTGTAAGTACTGAAAAATGTTTATATACGCAAACATATAATGACATGTTTTCGTGTATATTGCTGTATTATATATTATAAAATGCTGTTTGTTTGCCAATGAAAATAAAATATATTTTTTTAGACCACAGTAATAACCATTGGTTTATTTGATTCCAAAAATGGGTCGTAGGTTAAAGTTATTGACAAACATCTTCAGATTAGTCGGTAGAGCACAAGCCTTTCTTCCAGCTAAGCTAAACGTCTCATCATCAGGTCATTTTAGTCTCCACTATAGGAGCACGACCCTCTCTCGTCCGTCCCAGACAGAAGAAGGATTTGGCCTACACTCCCCACGCTGGCCACCACCAACAATCTAGCAGTAGCGTCATTTTCGCATTCAAAAAATCCAATGGTAACCGGTTTCAGCTTCGGCGGTGGGCACCCAGCTACCAATCTGCTTGAGTGGTTGGTTGGTTTACCAAGCGCGATGGCAGCGCGGGTGAAGATCCTCTCGCACTGGTTTGGTTACTGGGCGAGAGACTCGCAATCCTGTGTTATAACCAAAAGGTTGGTGCACAGGGGCGCATTAGTTGTAGGCATAGGGTCCGTTGTCATCATCATCATCAGCCTGTATCTACCCACTGCTGGATATAAGCCTTCGCCAATGCCTTCCACCATATACGATCCTCCGCCCTCCGTATCCAGCCGCTCCCAGCCGCTTTCTTAAGGTCATCGGACCATCTAGAACGAGGGCGACCAACACTTCCTCGTCCTACACTCTAATACCTTCCTCCCCCATCTACCATCACTTACTCGGCAGATGTGACCGGCCTATTGCCACTTCAGCTTGCAAACTCTGAAGGCTATGTCGACAACTTTGGTTCTCCGTCGAATTTCTTCGTTCAGGATTCAATCCCGCAGAGAAACCCCGAGCCCTCTCCATCGCTCGCTGCGCGACCTTTAGTCTGTGGACCAGTCCGATGGTCAGTGTCCAAGTCTCTGCACCATAAGTCACCGCAGGGAGAACGCATTGGTTGAAGACTTTATTTAGTCTTCAAGCACTGGGGTATATGCGCGGGTCCGTTGTAACTTCCGAATAATATTGATAAGCTCTACAATTATATCGTATCTTTATGAAAAGCTTAGTATTTTCGATTTTAACATTTATTGTTATTGTTTTATCATTATTATTCTATGATTCATAATAAGTATCCGTGTCATGTGATAAAAGTAGTTTCATTTTATTTATGAAATAGTTTCGTTTTCAACGAACTCATTTCCTATGCGAGACTGTTAAATCCTTCTTCAACCGGTAAATTTTAAGAATCTTATTTAACCAATTTCGTGCCTCGGCCTCAGCAAATATTCCTTAAATACCTGTATTTTGGCGAGTATGGTCTACATTGACCGATTGACCGCTTTTGCTCAAGGTCCGATTCCATACTTTATTATTAAAATAAAAATAAAGTAAACATGATCAGAATAAGCCCGCTGGCTTCATTACACATGACTAACAGATTTTTTTATAGAATGTCCACACATTTATTTATGTACACAGTAAAATAGTTGGAGAATTACATTTTTGTACTATTTTTTCTAAATATATTCTACGTTCTTATTGCTAGAGACATAGGGTTGAAATATGTGTATTTTTTACAAAACTTGGCCCAAGGCAATGTGGAAATTTCTGCCCAAGAGTTTTCCCTTCGAAAAGTCAAAGACTAAACTGTTTCTTTAGGATTTTTGAAGCAAAACTTCTTTACGCTCGCTTGACTTAGGGAGTAAACTGGTAAATGCGTGACGAGAGCGTTACGGAAACGGCGAACGGAAGTTGAGAGGGAGATATAAGAAGTTTTATTTCAGTCGTGAGGTCTAAAGCACACTCGTTTATTTTATAAGTCTATCTTCACTATACATAATTTTGAAGTTCCTCTGCAACATTATAAATATTTTTGAAAAATGGAAAAATTCACCTGCCCTCCCTAGGTGGGATTTGAGCCCACGACCTCTCGATGACCGATCGAGTGCTCTTCCAACTGAGCTACTAGGAAGATTTGTGTGAATGACGTCACACTGTGACTCACGCAGTAGAATATAAGATCCAAAAATTCGTCAGCAATACAAACCTTCCTGGTAGCTCAGTTGGAAAAGCACTCGACCAGTCATCGAGAGGTCCTGGGTTCAAATCCCACCTAGGGAGGGCAGGTGAATTTTTCCATTTTTCAAAAATATTTATAATATTCTGGCAAATTGGCCAAGACAATTATTTAAATAATAATTCCTCTGCAACAACTTCCTTTAATGTGACCAATCCGCTTGGATCCGATCAAATTGATGAGGATCCGGCCGGCACAGAACGATTTCATGTTGCTGGTAGCTAATGGATATGGAATGTATGTAGTATGTATTTAGTATTAGATGTCCCACCACTAATCAGCCTATCCAATCTCTTGTGAACAGCGCATGTTTCTTACTTCGACCATTCAAGCATACTCCACCACGCTGCTCAATTGAGGGTTGGCGGAGGTAGATAAAAGCTTGCAAAAAGAAAATTAATAAAATATTAAAAATAATTTACGCAGTCAAGGCCGCGGGCACAGCTAGTTCATTCCTGGTCATACCTACTCATGATCTATTCTCATTCTTTAATCCACACAAAATCTTAGCAAAAGTGTGTTTTGTTTTCAAATCGATTCAACACGCACTCCGAAGTACGCATCCGTAGCGTAAGATAAACAAGCAAATACGTACGGACAGACGAGCGACCTTGCCTCACCATACGAGGCTCATAACCCTGGTTTGTTTGGTAAACACTGTCTCTAGAGAATTATGATGATATTATATAAAATTCTAACCAGTCCATGGTGAAACGTATTTATAAGTAAACAAAAATGAAAATGTACTGAAGGACTTCCTCTTCCTAGAAAAGATTTTTTAGATATAGTTTATTCGTATATAAAAGTAGATAGTTTAAGTTAATAAAGAAAAATATAATATTGGTTATTAGTCATTTGCCGTGTGGTTTCCGGCAGACTAGAATAGAATCACTCCGTTTCTTCCCGTGGATGTCGTACAAGGCGACTAAGGGAAATACATTATAAAACATCGATCAGACCTCCCCAACCCGTTTGGCCAGCGTGTGGGGTGTGTAGGCCAAATCCTCCTTCCGTCTGGGACGGACGAGAGAGGGTCGTGCTGACTCGTGCTCCTGTAGTGGAGACTAAAATGACCAGATGATGATGATGATGATATAATATTAGTTTAGTTGTTTTAGTTTCCTTGTTAATTTGTTTGTCCAAATGGTTTGGTCTTGAATGTACGTAAAATAAATTAGTAAAAAACATCGGACGGCGCAGCATGCGCCACCATAGCGAATTTTTTTTTTTTTTCGAAATCCCGAATTGATATCGGAAAACAAGGTTTACTACTTTTTGATGCTCTACACGAATCCGAAGTTAGAATTTCGAAATTTTGAGTTTCATGGCAACGGACGGACGCTGAAAAGTAGAGAGTTGATTAGTACCTCATTGGTATTTTGAACTGAATGTGAATATAATAATATGTGAAAACTGTATTAGTGCTTAGTACGAGTACGAGTACGTAGTACTAAGCTATACTGTGGTGCGAGTATAACGTGTCGACGTATACAGGCGACCAAATTGAAAAAGTTTCATATTGTGAATTTACAATGTGATTAAGTAAGCCCTATAATTTTGATATTTAACACGCGTCTAATAAATTCACAACATGAGAGTTTTTCTCTATTTGATCGGTTTGTTTACGTTGACATGACCGGACGCGAACAAAAAATGTCCCGCTAAGCATTCTGATTTAAGCTAGTTTATTTTGGTACAGAATTAAAGACGCAGAAGTGTTTTTTGACTTCATTTTGATTACGAGATTTGCCGCTCTGGAAATTAAATGAAATTATTTATTCTGCCATTATTACGTATCTAAGTGCTCACAAGGGTCCCCTTGTGAGCACTTAGATACGTCTTACACATTATTTATTAATAATATTCTTATTGGTTTGTCATTTTTTTATCTAGGTACTAACATTTCGGTATTGACCATTAGCGAAGAAGAAGAATGAAAATGAAAGAAAGAAAGAAACACCTCCTGGTGAAAAAAAAACGGGTTGCAGTCCGGGAGTGCCGGCAGAAGTGAAAACTTGAACATTAACATTGTGCATTTTTGAATATTTTGGAATGGTTAGGAAATAATTTCGCATGAATGGCTTTTTTCATTAATAAATGCACTTTGTTCAATTTCCATATTTTATACACTTTATATACACGAATTTTACAAGTATACAGACGCTCAAGCCATCAGCAGTCACCATCCGTGGATGCGCGTAGCAGACTGTAGTACAAACACACACGCACACTCGCGCAATCGTCCTGCGCCGCACTAAAATATACTTTATGAGTTAAGTATTATGTTCTAATTTCTTTTAAACGGAAATGTCGTTCTCGAACGAGGTGACACTATGTATTTCATCATTCTATTATAATTCTTATCGTCTTTGCTTAAAGTTGAATTTTGTAGTATCGCAGCTTTATCTGACTATTTTGATGTCATAACAATTTCTATTCAAACCAATCTCAATCGTATCGTCTTTGCTTAAAGTTGAATTTTGTAGTTTCGCAGCTTTGTCTTACTATCAGGACACGTGATCCTGACGCGAGTTTAGCATTTTTTTACCTATCCCAAAAAAGTGCACAGCGCCGCTAAAGAAGTTTTCACTTTAAAAACCCTTAATGATTTAAAAACTGTGCTGCAGATATTAGTCATTACCTGGCTCTTTGACTGCACACCTCGTGCACAAAACAAAGCAGACCATCTGCCAGATGGCTCATAATTTTTCCATGTTGCAGCGAATGCATCAGGTAAACAAAACAATCCGAATTAACCTCAATTAGTCAACAGACATGAAGTTTATAAACATCGCTTTCAAAGAATATCAAAGGCACATTTCGTGACCTGCAAAATGCAGGGGCGTAATTAACAAAAGAAAACTTTTCAGTACAAGCGATTGGATAATTTGCGAAAAATTTTGATATATAAATTGAGGAGCTCGGAGGCCGAATGGTTAGCAATGGCCACTTTGACTCCGAGGTCGCGGGTACGATCCCCGCACAAGATAAACATTTGTGTGCATGAACATGTCTGTTTGTCTTGGTCTGGGCGTTTTCTATGTATTATCACTACATGGTATAAAACAAAGTCGCTTTCTCTGTCCCTATGTCCCCATGTATGCTTAAATCTTTGAAACTACGCAACGGATTATGATGCGGTTTTTTTTAATAGATAGAGTGATTCAACTGGAAAGTTTATATGTATAATATATGCATAACATAGTAGAAAAACACTGATAATTTAGAGGTTTCTAATGTGATGTCGTAAATAAACACATTTTTTTGCTCTTTCATTGCAAACGCTGGCTGAACCCAACGAGATAGATCAAAATAATGTAGTACAGTATTGTTCACCTTAAAATGGTCTACAAAAAAGTTCGCGATGGTATATGTCTATCTCTTAGTGGTAACACACAATAACCGTTATTTTATCCTTTGCTTTTTACAAGAAATAATGCCTTATTTACGAAGCGATTTTAAGCAATACAGAATTAATCCTTATCCAATTAAGTACCTTAAATACATTGCGCATTTAATATAGATCAATATGGCCCTTCACAGCATGTAATTTAAATGAATAGTTTAGAAGATATTACACATTTATAATGCAGGGACATAACGGCTGTGGCGGTACCGGCCGCGGAGCCGGCGGCGTGTGCCTATAACTGGGGAAGGACTGGATAGGACAAAGCGCAAAGACCTTCTGTAGTACATTTATTGCACCCGTGCGAAGCCGGGGCGGGTCGCTAGTATGTATATATTTACAAAAAAAATGTATTTAAGTATTATACCAGTTATCTAGTACCCATAGTACAAGCTTTCCGCTTAATTTGGGGATAGATGGCGCTGTGTAAATTGTCTAGGAATATTTAATTATTTATTTATATAAAAATAAAGTCTAAGAGGCGATCACAAAAGGCTTGACAAAGTACGAAACGCTCAGAACATCTGATGTACGTGAAGTGTGCGTGAAGAGGTTCTTACAGGGAACGCGCGTGTGATGTGCTCTGGTTTTCATAGGCTACAGTAACTGCTTTCCACGGGCCGTATGCTTGTTTGCTACTTTAATGGTAAAAAAAATATACGAGTATATATATTTGGCCGTGTGGTTTCCGGCAGTATAGAATAGAATCACTCCGACTCTTCCCGTGGATGTCGTAAAAGGCGACTAAGGGAAATACATTATAAAACATCGATCAGGCCTCCCCAACCCGTCTGGCCAGCGTGGGGAGTGTAAGCCAAATCCTCCTTCTGTTTGGGACGGACGAGAGAGGATCGTGCTCCTGTAGTGGAGACTAAAATGACCTGATGATGATGATAATTATATATATACACAGACGCTTTTATAAAGACGCTCCCATCAAAGATGGGGGAGAATCATATGCGATGATGGGACATTTAATGCGACGAAACGAAAATAATGCAGTAAGGAAAGCCCTAGCCATGCCTGACAGAAATAGAGGTATAGTGTTACGGCAAGCCACGTGGTGATGAACCGTTGCTAGACAGCTAGAACAGGTTCATTTAGACCAGTGGTTACCAACCTTTTTTTGTACGCTGACCACTACGAGATTCTTGTTGGGAGTAGGATCCCCAAGTGTCACATAAATCCAATATTCTATAACTCGAGTTGTTAGTATTTTGTATAAAAGTGTTCAATCTCGTTCCTTATAGGACCATATTTTTAGCTCTCACGGACCACTGGTGGTCCGCGGGCCAGCCATTGGGAACCCCTGATTAGACGAACAGGCCCACGACCGACTATCTTAGCGCCGTAAAATGAGGAAGGCCAAAAGGGATGAGGTACTGAAGAAGGAGAGGAGGAGAAATCGGTTTGACACGACCCTGCATAATAAATCATGAGGTTTAAGAATCTGGATCGAGTTACACCTACATTATTTAATATTGACCGTCGAGTTTTAATATTAATGAGTCATCGCTCGTTTGAAATGAAGCCAACAGTATATAAACCAATCAAAGCAGTCAATGAAACTCGCAAAAGCAAACAATAAATAATAACAAATGGAATTCAGTTTGGCGTAACTGAATGCACCCTGCATTCAGTTGATAACAGTTTTGTGGAAGGGCAAAGATTATGTTAGCGCAGAAATTCAATGAGGGTAAAAAAAGAATTTGTAAAAATATCTATTATTTACTATTCAAATTTTTGGGAATTTTCAAGATTATTTTGTTATTATAACATAGAAATTTTATGAACTAGGCGCCCATACTAATATGGCGACTAAAAAAATGGGATGTGGCTTTCTCATAGACACGGGTCACGGACATGGCCGTGTGTTGTACGTGAATACGTTATATGCACTAAAAATATCTCAAAATGGCAACGCTTCCCCCTCCCCCGCACGAGATGTTCCTTAATCATAACTCAGCGTAATAAATTATTGATCCTTCATCTATCCAGTAGTGTGATTGAATTTTGGATGTAGATGATAGATTTGTAACTATAACACCATATTTGTATTGATGGAGTGTGTCAAGTACAAACAAAACAGGGACTCACTGATGAGAAAATTAAAATTGAACATCAACGATGTAGGATTGGCTCAATACAATGTATATTGACTAATCCTACATCAGTGCGGGCAAGAATGTTTTTTGACCTAATTACTGTATCTCATCACTGAGTCTCTTGGATTACGGTACGATGGGGCTGACATATCTGAAACGAATATAAGCCCCTAAAAAAAAGATCAATAAAAAAAAACTAACACCAAAGTGTATCCCCCAATTTTGTTATCATTCGTTTATTTTTTTAATTGCCTCCTTAGGGAAACAATTTTAAAGACGTATCCAGGTCAAAAACGAGGTTATATCAAATTAAAGGCAGCGTAAATAAACTTCTCGATTGGCGAGCTACCACATAAAAGACTTTCACATAACAATTTCCTAGAGACCTAGGATTCTCGTGTTCCTATGAGTGAGTTCATCGGCACATCTGTGACCATTAACAAAGCTCAGGGGCAGTCTTTAAAGGTCGCTGGGGTTGACTTGAGACAGGACTGCTTCTCTCATGATCAGTTGTATGTAGCTTGCTCAGGAGTAAGTTCTCTTGGCAGCCTTGCAATTTTGGCTCCTGGTGCGAATGCCAAAAATATTGTTTACCGGTACTAATGGTCAATACGAAACAGTCCTTTATGGGGAAAAAATGAAATATCTGGAATCTTAACAAAAATAGACGCAAATCAGGAGTGTTCCCGTAGTGAAGCACGGGTACTTTGCTAGTATTTAATAAAAACATAGATAGATATATTTTGTATATTATGTATTATATATTGGGTTGTTAGTGGCTCACCATGATTTGCAGAGCTAAAGCCTACCTCACCTGCACGTGAAAGAGTACATCGAACTAATAAAGAGAGGTAGGGTACATAGTATTTTAAGCTACCTCCACCTCATAAAATACCGCAGCCAAATAACAATACCCTTGAGGGTTGTTGTTCAAGTGAGTGAGGTCACCGGCCCCCTTACCACCAACTCTTGTTGCGATTCAACAACTGAATATATTACTTATTCATTCCAATGAATAAGCGACTCTATTTCAAATAGAATAGAGTCGTTCATTCATTGGTATAAATAAACATTCTATTCAGTTATAGAATCGCAATAAGAGTTGGTGGTAAGGGGGCTGGAAGGACGGAGTTGCTGCGCTAGCAACTGGGGTGGCAGCGGTCGAGCGATATTTTATACTGTGAGTGTTAATATGGCTACGGTAACCGCTTTACATTCATCCTTGTTTACCACCCAACGTAGTATAAAAAAAAAAGTACGACGTGTCGCCTCTGCGTGCATTATAAAAAATTCACCACACGAAAGGTGAACGAACTCGAAATATATAAAAGATAAGTGCATCGATCGCCGATGCAGACCGCCGATATACATTCATTCGCACGAATCGAAACGACCCTTTTGAAAGACTGGATTGACAGAATTAGGGGATACATGCGATTCGGGGAAGTGATTCTAATGCGATACATTGTTCAGAGAGTGAGCGATTTACGCTCTTAAAGCCAATAGTACAGTCAGTTCCCTAAGATAACTGACTTTTAATTCAGTGTTCCGCAAAGTGTGTGCCGCGGCACACTGGTGTACAGTGGTCATTAGTTGGTGTGGCTCAGAAAAATAAGGTTATCTCAAAAAGCTAAATAGACGGACGGGAGAAAAATCCTTCTGTCTGGGACGGACGAGAGACTGTCGTGCTCCTGTAGTGGAGACAAAAATGACGTGATGATGATGATGATCTCTTCATCCTACCACCTGCATGCGGACGATTTGCAAATATACCGAAATTTTGCTGTATAAATTAATTCGGGAATCCAATTGATTAATTCTAACCTGAGGAGCAATTCTCGTAATTAAAATATAGTCAAAATTCAGTTTCGATCCAGTCTCGCGATCTCAAAAATGTCACATTTGGTATTCTCATGTAACTTTAAAATTAAATTTAAGTGGAATTATATCGAAATATGAGTGAAAATTAAACAAACTAAGAATGTTACTTTGTCAACAACAAGAATTGATAATAATTAATTAATGAAATCAAGTATATAATTTTAGTCAATTCACAATTCAATCTCGATTCGGTCAACTTACAATCTGCGTTCGTAGAAAAATTACAAGAATTGGCCTTCTGGAAGCAATTGCAAATTGTTCTTCGGGCTACTCGTTAATACCTCAAAATTGCAATCTATAATTATTGACAGTAACATGTTAATCTCGATGTCTAACTCTTTTCCAAATACCTTGTACAATGGTACCAGTATACTATATTCTAGTAACTCTTAAAACCTGGGTCTGATCGGAGATAGTAACATGGTTTCTAACCATCTTTGATTTTTTTTTCTTTTGATTTTTGCCAGTCTAGAATGGTTTTAACTGTAACATATACCTAAACCAAAATATATCATTTCCCCGAACGTACGTATTGAATGATTACTCTTATTCATTCACACGCTTGCAAACACGCAAACGTATTTTAAAGCAATGTTAACAAACATCCCGGATCATACGCGTGCGCCTACGCATATTTCCTTACAGTTAATGTTTGTAGTAACAAATGAAGTTCTTGGGATGGCTGAAAATAATGGCGCCGGGATTATGGTAGTTACAACTTGGTAAACAGAATTACGGCTTATTATTACGTTACACAAAACGAACGAACGAACACCAAGTTAAGCAATGTCCACCGAAGCCAGTCATTTGATGGGGTCATTTATAAATAAATAAATAAATATTACTGGACAATTTACACAGCGCCATCTGGTCCCAAATTAAGCGCAAAGCTTGTGTTATGGGTACTAGACAACTGATAAATGTACTTAAATACATTTTTTTTTGTAAATACATACTTATAATACATACTTAGAAAACACCCAGACCAAGACAAACACACATGTTTTTTGTCTTGTGCGGGAATCGAACCCGCGACCTCGGAGTCAAAGTGGCCATTGCTAACCATTCGACCACCGAGCTCGTCAATTTATCTCGAGCTTCTCCGTGCTTCGGAGTGCACGTTTAGCCGTCGGTCCTAGCTGTTGTCATTGTAGATACCTCTGTGTGTCCTTTCCAGTGGCCTTGAAGCGGCTTGAAAACATTGGCCTCCACCAGCCCGCAGTTGAGTAAAGTGGTGGAATATGCTCTAAATTCCTTCGATTGAGGGGAGACCCGTATCCCAACAGTGGGATGAATAAGGGTTGACGACGACTATACTATAATACTATGCTATAGTACTATAGTATTTATACCGCACAAGACTGTCTGTTTGTCTTAAACTGGGTGTTTTCTATGCCTTATTTGTGTGTGTTTTTTTAAAGTATTTAAGAGCCCTATTACATTTGCACGCTGACGAGCTCTCGCGGTGGCCGCCGGTGCATCGTTTTTTGTAGTAATTTTGAAGTTATATTTATCGCTTTTAATGAAATAAGATAATAAATTCATGCTACAAAGTTTATTCATCATGAAGTAACAATTATTCTCGTATAAATTTTGCTCAATAATATTATTGTTTATTCGAGAAATTAACAGTTTACTCAAAGCGATTTTCGAAGTTTTTTTGGTTAAAAGAATGTTTTTTTTCTATATTAAAACAATGATATTTCAAAATTCCGAGGCCGCTATGTACTATACGACTATATAACAAATAACATTCTATTTTTTTTATTTCATTTGTTTGGAACAGTAGTACATTAATTTTGAGCTCCAAAAAAGTGAATGCGCGCATTTTATGAAAATCTTTCTCTGCAATTTTGGGTTTATTTAAAAAGTTAGGCAAAATTTACAAAAAGCGAGGCCGCTACGTACTATGTCAATAGCTATTCTGTACTATTCAATAAGTCAACATTGTTAATGTATTTTGGTTTCCGAGATCAAGAACGCCGAAATTGGCCATTTTACGCAAAAATTCACAGTCAAAATGTGATATGGCTCTTAAGTACATTTATCAGCTAATTAGTACCCATATTACAAGCTACACTAAGTTTGGGACTAGATGGCTGTGTGTTAAGAATATTTTATTATTATGTAGGTACTTAAATTTATTTTATTTCTTGTCAGTACGAAAATATTTATAAACTGTCTACAATGTTCATTTATCACAAGCTCTCGCAAACGACAAGAGATTTACGTTATTTTCGACATTACGAAAAAATATTAGACAGTGAAAGATTGTTATGACATACACTCAATCTATACTATTTGAGATTGAACGTTATAAACATCTTCCCGATTGACAACTGTGATTGACAATCATCAAAACAAAACGTCAATTCATTAAGTGGGGCTGTCTATGGCCTTTTTTATTTTGGAGTCAATCAAAGTTTGGCTCGAAAGTCCATTTTAAAAGTATGGAATTATTAAAAAAATAATCTATTGGAGAAGCAATAAAAATACTACAACTTTGATTATGATACTAATTATATAAACGTAATATTTAACATAGCTGGTCAAAACTCAGTTACCTTTTGTATGGAGCGTTTTCAGGAAAGTCAAATATTGTGATTTTCAAATTAACATATCTCGAGAGATTTTTATGCTATCGAAGTAATTCTTTCACCTATGGTTATATTATTGAGACGTCCCTACATATCAAACCGAAAAAAATGTTGGTCAAATAGCCTATTATAAGATCTGCTGGGTCCTGTCCACTAAGGATGTCGATAAAATTATGACTGACTAATTTCAAGTAATACAAACTAAATTAACTAAAAATAATCTTAAAATGAATATTATTTATTATATAAATAAAAAGAAAGAAAAAAAATATATATATTGCACAACGTATAAGTATAAGCATTGCCATTCAGCGTGGCAATGCTGCCAGCGTTCTGGGCACGATGCCTTTTGACAGTGATGCGGAGGAATTTTTTGACGAAATTTAGTTATTAATTATTATTTTTTTCTGACTGACTTGATTGTCGATTATAATGTTGATAAATGTAAATAGTAATAAATATTGAGGTTGACTTGAAGAGATTTTTGGGGTGGAAGTGGTTCATCAACATCTTTGAAACCACCCTGCTGATTGACAAACGAAGCTCTGGTGAAAAGAGAGGTGGGAGCGCAATTGTAAGCTATCCGACTGGGGAATGTACCTCCCTCACAGAATACTGCAGCCAAATAACAAACCAAAAACCTAATACATGTTATATATATTTATATCAATGACATACATACATATAGAATTTTCAATGAGACCAACAGGACTCTATTATTAGGGCCCTGCCCCCTTACCACCATCTCTTATTGCGATTCAATAATTGAATAGATTGCTTATTCATACCAATGAATAAGCGACTCTATTCCATTTGAAATAGAGTCGCTTATTCATTGGTATGAATAAGCATTCTATTCAGTATTTTTGGGGGCTTTATAGTTCAAACCGAGTGGAAATGACTGACGAAATTCGTACCAGGGGATCTACAGCCGAAGCTGAAGCCGATTCCGATTGAATATTTTAAACCCAAAATTAGGTTATGTCATTAACTTTAACCGAAGAGATTGATACAAAAGCATTTGCCTATTGTTTGCCTTGTAACCATGACAACCACGGTAGACCAGTCCCCTCGGCAGCACCCATTCACGAGTTGATACATGGGGCAGCCATTGCCGCGTTTAACCACTTTATTGGGAACACGTCGACCGATCTCTATCAGATAAGCTTAACACAATTACCCCCAATCTTAGCTGAAGTTTTATTTTCGAAATCAAAATATCCAATGGTAATCGGCTCCAGCTTCGGCGGTAGGGCCCTTGGTGACCCACCGCCTAAGCTGAAACCGTTTCCCATCGGGTTTTTGTGATTGCATATGAAACTTCAGCTTAGATTTACGGCACCTGTGTTTAGCTTAGATGGTAGATAGTAGGTAACCCTGTGGTTCTACCGACTGAAATTAATGGTTAAACAAACTTACCTGAAGTGACGTTTGACCATAATTATACGAGACGCTACATCCGAACAGATTTATTCTTTTACTATGTAGTACACTTTACAATGTACTGGGCATTGCACAATTTAAGAGCTAAAATTTGAAATAAAAAGTATTTAATTGACTCATATCCCCCACTCCGGTCGCCTTCAGCTCCCGCGCTTGTAACCGGTGAAGCCTCATTATTTTCAGAGATATATTTCGCGTATACGGGACAGGACTTTTGAGTTAATCAAAGGTTCAGGGTGAGGAGGGTAATAAATCTGTTCGGATGTAGCGTCTCGTATAATTATGGTCAAACGTCACTTCAGGTAAGTTTGTTTAACCATTAATTATACATCGACGCTACATCCTCCAGATTTATTCTTTTACTATGTAGATGTTCAGCGCTAAACGCGAAATAGCTAAGAAAGGAAACAATTAGTAATATATTCTATCATGTATCTAACTTAAGTCTTAATCTGACGTTTGAATTAATTACAATTAAACAATCATTTCACTTCAATAGATATAGACTAACTATTTATAGCTTCAGCAAAAGCATTACTGACATTTTTTTTTTTTTTTTTTTAAATCGGCTGATTGTACACTACGCGTACTATGTACTATGTACTATGCCGAAAACGTGGCCACATCAATGCCACTTTCTGAGAGCACAGACTTTATCCATCGGACTTATAGTCTAAGCACTAGCGTTATGTATAGCCTTCTTCGTAGTTAAAATAACTCTATCGGTATCTGGAAGGCGTCGAAATTGACTAGTTATTTCAATATACGCGGTTTATGCTTTTGCCGGACAAATATTTTGTTTTTATGTGGGGAATAAAGGCAAAGGTATTATTAAATGTGGCATTGGCCGACCTGAAGCAGAAGTCTCTATAAGATCATTAACTATATCCATACTCAATGTATTGGTCCTGACATCAGACAATCGGAGCAATGCTAACCTCTGTACCCGTTGTGCTGTTGACATAGCGAGAAGAGTTAACAACTTTTTGTTAATTTGCTCAATGGGAAGTCATGGTTGGGGTACCAATGACTTAAATGATCACGGACCAAATTAGGATTCCAAGTAGATTGGTTTTTCGGTAAACATGGCTTTGTTTTAACAGCCCCCTTTACAAATCTACAACTACGATCATATCTACACTCACTCCTTTGCCAATCAGGCCCAAAGCTGATCGAAATGTATTTCAGGTGGAGTAACTCACACCATTTTTAAATTGTTTCATGAGGAAATCTAAAATTAAGATAATACATTTTAATTTAGGTGTAATACAATCATGCAGTATTGTACTATTTTAACGAACTCTCAGCTATGGATGAAATCATGACGTCCATTGTGTCTTCTACATGATTTGTTCTGTGAATGCTTTCCTGGTAATATTGATAACACCACGGTAAGTGTTCTGAAACGAGATACAAGTATCTCAAGGTTCGGAATAAATTGTATAATTTGAGACCGGGACAATTTTTGAAATAAGGGATACTTGCTGACTTGGCTAATATAGTAAGACCATTCTTCCAGTAGCCTTATCACTTACAAATTTTTAAGCACTAGCGAGAAAGGCGGAATCACCCGCCCAGTCCAATGTGAAGGCATTGATATCAAATGCCTCGGGATCGCGTTGCCACGAGACATGTTTAGGACATGTAGCATTTATTTTGGTTGCAAATAAATGTACCTATAATGTGGATAACCAATGGTATATTTGATTCTATCAAACGCTGAGCCGGATAAATTCCACTCAGTGTCGATATTGCAGGAATGTGATACTTCATCAGCCTCCTTGTTTTCACTTGATTTTATATAGGGTGCATATACCTGTGTAGTTAACGTTGATCACACCACTGCCAGATCTCGCTGGTGGTATTCTTTAAATGCTTATATTGCACACTCCCGTATCTGTTTATGTCATCATCATCCCACTTGTTGGGATACGGGTCTCTCCTCAATCGAAGGGGTATAGAGTATACTCTACTACGCTGCTCAATTGCGGTTTGGCTTAAACCAGTGTTTTCAAGCCGCCCAAAGGTCACTCACTGCCTTGGCTTAACTACTGTCATATTATGACAACAGGTTATATTATCTTGCGAGAGGCGCCGCTCGTGTTGTATTATTGCGTATACGCAATAATACTTATTTTTTATTTAAACGCCGTAATAATTTTAAAAAAGTGATATGATGTTTTGTCTCCTCTATATTCCAGAAACATCCCGTTCTTTGTTCATTACAAGAATTTTCTATATAGTATTTTATTTACCTTCCCAAATTGGGTTGCTAGAAACCATAATGTTGGTGATCCACCATAAGAACTCTAATCGTAAGTCAGTAGACAAATGCATTACGTTATCAAAAATATTATTCTTTTGTACAGCAATGAATTTTCTTTTTCCATACGCTTAATACTTAACCCAACCATAGTCAATAGCCGGGCAAGCTGAGCATAATACCCCCAATAGTTTAGCGAAATTTCTAATAGAAACAAAAAAAAATATATATATATATATTTAATACAAATTATTTAACTTTATCCCGATTTTCTCTAGGTAAATCTAAACACATGTTTCTTGAATCCAGCTTAAATCCTAGGTATTTATGACAAACCCCAAAAAGTTTACAGTAAATTAATGGTTCTGAGACATAGGCGAAACATAGATATCGGCTATACAAATAATATCATGCAGATAAATGTCAATTCTTAAACCTTGTCTCTCGTACTTAGTATGAGACAACTGGTTTAAGCTTAGTAAACATTATTGGCGCTGACGTCAAACCTAAAGGTTTACTGTTGTTAAACCATTGAAACTCGTATGTTTGTCCTTGAAATCTAAATCTCAAAAAAAAAAAATTATAGTATTATGAATGCATACTAAAAATATGCTTCTTTGAGATCAACTGTTGTCATAAAACAACCAAACAAACATGTGACAAATTTTATGATAAGGTCATCAATTTTGTCACATTTCGAATATCTCTCATTTTAACATGTTGACAAATGTCACTAAAGTTAATATTTTATGGGGCCATGTTTTTGGGCAACAGGACCATTAAAAGGTACAAACAATATACCCTTTTACGAAACTTAAAATAACTATATCGTTACTTATGCAATACCATTTGTCCAAGTAGTAAAACCCGCGTGAGGAATTACCTCTACTGGGGTTTGAAGTTCTTGCCGCTCTGCTTGGCTGGCGCTCGTGGGTCGTCCGGAGCGGTTTTGATGCACATTGATTCGACTGGGGTATATAGCGGCCCAGCTGGACCCTGCCTGTAGGGCCGATGCGCTGTCGAACGGGGTGGACCTCTCAAGTTTCCCTGGTTAGGGTACTTTCTAGCCGATGTTGTAGCGGCATCACTTCGCTTAACTTGAGCTGATTGAACTTACTTATTTGACTTGCATTTACAGCTGACTTTGACGCTTATAACTTCTCGCCTAGATTAACCTCGGAAAGGTAAGTATCATGTTTAAAAATGTTATGTATTTAGGTTTGATGACACTATTTTCCTTCTGCGTTTAGTATCCTCATAATGAGTCTAAAAATATTTGGCTTATTTCGGAGATCTGTATTATATGTAAAATATATCTATTTCTATTTTATCAGTATTTCCATCAATAACTGTGCATAGAATGTAGGACGAGAAATTACATGGTCCCAGCGTTTAGCAATTTCGTCAGGTATTTTATGGTCAAAAACTTTATGATATTTATAAGAATATTTTGTATCTGGTAATATTCGTCTGTAATAGTACCGACCAAACAAAGGCACTTTTTTGTTTTAAAATAGGTGAACAATATACGTTTAATGTCGCTGAACGCAATCTCGTTGCGTCACTGGACTACAATGGATCAGCTATGTGCACGACATGGAGTATACCATAATAAGTTGCAAGTCAGATATAATAAGAATATTCTGTATACGGGTGGTATCATCTGCGTCGCCTATCTTCGTAATATTCGTCTGTAATAGTACAGAACAAACAAAGGCCCCACCGTTTTTGTTTTAAAATAGGTGAACAATATAAGTTTAATGTCACTGAACGCAATCTCGTTGCGTCACTGGACTACAATGGATCAGCCATGTGCACGACATGGAGTATACCATAATAAGTTGCAAGTCAGATATAATAAGAATATTCTGTATCCGGATGGTAACATCTATGTCGCCTATCTTCGTAATATTCGTCTGTAATAGTACAGAACAAACAAAGGCACCACCGTTTTTGTTTTAAAATAGAAAAACAATATACGTTTAATGTCACTGAACGCAATCTCGTTGCGTGACTGGACTACAATGGATCAGCGATGTGCACGACATGGAGTATACCATAATAATTTATATAATATAATATCCACTTTATAGATTACCCCACATTGGCGCACGAAAGCAGTGCACATCATTTTGAGTCTTTGGACGTACGCTCGTTACGCCGCTAGACTTGGTAGGTATCAGCCGTACGCTCGTCACGGAGATACATATAATTAGGTATATCAATATAATATAGTCTATAATATTTCAAAATGCTAGAAAAACATTAGTAAATTTCCCCCTGCGAGCATGGCTCCTCAATAACGTAAAATAATTACTTAAATTCGCCATACGAGATTTATTATCAAAACTAGACGGTAGGCAGCGAACATAACAATGAACATGGAATGTTACACTCAATGTTTCTGTCTTTATCTTTAACTTAGTCAAATAATGAAGAATTATTACTATCTAGCCAGAACACAATGTGTAATAATGTAATAGCCACTAACCTTGCGTTGACAATGAACCGGATTCCGATTTCGAATAATATCGTACGCGTTTCTCCTGTATTTTTCTGTTTCCTTTTACCCATAATTACACCGAAGCGCTATCGAAGATGATTACATTTGATAACTTGAAACTAATTTTAAGAGTAGTTGCAATGCCCGCACAAAGAAAGCGAATGAGGCTTCACCGGTTACAAGCGCGGGAGCTGAATGCGACCGGAGTGGGGGATATGAGTCAATTAAATACTTTTTATTTCAAATTTTAGCTCTTAAATTGTGCAATGCCCAGTACATTGTAAAGTGTACTACATAGTAAAAGAATAAATCTGGAGGATGTAGCGTCGATGTATAATCAATATGTTTGTCAATAACTAAAACCTAAGACCTATTTTTCGAATCAAAATATTCGATGATAATCGGCTTCAGCTTCGCCGGTAGGCCACTGGCCCCTGACCCTGACCCCTAGTCGAGCCAGAGACCCCTGGGCCCCTGGCTCGACTATACATTTCAAAGCTCGACGTGACTGGACGGAGATGGCTCGGACGAATCCGTACGCACTCGTTAGATTCTTCCATCATCCATTAATCTCTTCGTGTTTAGATAAAACTAAGAAACGATGTGCACTGTCAATTATCATGAAGTGCTGTAGGTAGCGACTAAACGCCCAGTGTATTTTGAGACGGTATTATAAACAATAACATGGTGCGCGCGGGTCAAGTCATAACAGCCGATAATGATGTAATAAGCCAAAAACGTCTGCATTTAGGTCACTTTAGTATTTGTTTCCGCGGTTTTAGGTATCTGGTTGTTAGAATTTAGATATTTGGGTGAAAGGGCTCACCACGATCTATAGAGCCAGAGCAAACCTCACCTGCACGTGGTGCACCCTGCCGTCTAGCGACAGAAAGGTAGGGTATAGCGTATTTGTAAACTGGCCGACTGGGAATGTACTCCACCTCACAGAATACCGCAGCGAAATAACAATTCCCTTGAGGGTTGTTGTGTTCCTGCGAGTGAGTGAGGTCACCAGAAAAGGGGTTGCTGCGTTCGTAGCGGGGGCGGTGGCGCGCTAGTGATATTTCATGTACGAGCGTTAATATGGCTACAGTAACCGCTTCACATCAGGTGGGTCCGTATGCTTGTCTGTAAAAAAAAACCTACCCATTAGAAGTGTTTCAAATGTTACTATGGTATGGACGTGGCGCTCACTCGTATTTTTATACTACGTTGGGTGCGAAACAAATATACAACTTACCTGATGTGAAGCATAGTCTACCATAGTCATCGCCTGATGTAAAGCGATTACCGTAGCCTATCATTCATCATCATCATTATCAGTCTATATCGACCTACTGCTAGATATAAGATATAAGCTAGACGACCCCGGTGGTCGAATAGCTAACCATGTCAGCTTTGACTCCGGGGTCACGGGTTCGATCCTTGCACTAGACAAATATTTGTGTACATGAATATGACAGTTTGTCATGGTCTGGGTGTGTTCTATGTATTATGTATGTATATACCTACGAAAAAAAAAATGTATTTAAATATCAGTATATCAATAATATAAGCTTAGCTTAGTTTGGGACTAGATGGCAGTGTGAAATTCGTCCGAGAATATTTATTTATTTAAATACGTGAATGAATGGATAAGTAAATGAATAGTTATGTAAATTAGAAAAAGATTACACTAACATTGCATTGGACAATGCAGTGAATAGTAATATAAACTATTTACTATTTATTATAAAAAGTAAAACAGAATAATATAAATATAAATACGTATGTAATAAATAGTGGACTATATAATGACGAGCTCGGTGGCGTAGCGGTCAATGACGCGGCTTCGACACCAACGCTCGTGGGTTCGATTCCCACACAGGACAAACATTTGTGTGCATGAACATGTCTCTTTGTCTTGGTCTGGGTGTTTTCTATGTATCATAAGTATGTATTTACAAAAAAAAATGTATTTACGTATGTTTATCAGTTGTCTAGTACCCATAACACAAGCTTCACTTACTTTGGGGCTAGATGGCGCTGTGTAATTTGTATGACAAATATTGTATTATTATTATATTATAATATTGGATGTATTACAAATGAAGAGCAGAGTCTTCTAATAAGGAAACTCTAACATTATTTATAATTACTGTCCATGTAAAAATTAAAATAAACTTTTTGATTTTGACGTGACAACGTCTTATAAATTGGTTAGCCGGGTGACACTTCAAGAAACTGCGTTACGCTGCGCTCACGTTATGCGCTCACAATGAGAGCGAGTGAGAGGCACGCGTCCCTTCCACTCGGGCATGGTTAGCCCGCCTAAGAGCGAGAGAGACAGACATAAAAAGTGAAAGGCATGCGTCCCTTCCACTCGAAAACATTTTACCACTCAAAGTCGTTGTCACGTAAAACTTTCGCCCGTATACCGACTTTACAGGCAACCAATTTTTTTTTTTTTTTTTATTTATTATCTATAGAGCAGACGCCCTACGCTCCGTTGCTCCACTCTAGGACTGTACTCCCCCATCTACCAACTCTGACTCAGTAGATGTGGCCAGCTCAGTGCCACTTGTGACTCTGCTCACTCTGAGAACTATGTCGAACAGTTTCATTTTCCGTCGAATTTCTTAATTCCAGATCCATTGGGTATCTGCGATGAGTATGTGCTAAAACTTTCTAAAAGCTGTCCAGCAATGGAATGCGTCTATCGATCTCTTTGTTGAAATTACCACGGCCCAGCTATATGTCCAGTCCGATATAGACATAGTCTTTAACCAAACTTCAATACCACCACCAGGAGAGGCCACCAAAAGGAAGGAGATGCTGCGTTGGCAGCGGGGCTGGCGGCGCACGAGCGATATTTTATGTTTGCAAGCGTTAATATGGCTACGGTAACTGCTTCACATCAGGCGGGCCGTATCAGCCGTATGCTTGTCTGCCCTGCCACCTAACGTAGTATAAAAAAAAATAGCTGCGTTCTATATAACCATTATAACTGGGTTAGAAGTTGTCGCTTTTGTCAAATTCATCCAAAACGTGATACAAAACTAATGTCACTGAGGGAACATTGCTATATTGAAGGCTTTCGAGATTGTGGAATAAAAATTGGTATTCTCTCTACCTATTTCAAGTGTTGTAAATAATATAGAGAAGAGATGATGTGGAAGTCACTGAAAACAAAAGAAGAGAAAAATTACCATTCACCATAGACAACCATAAAAATTCATCAAAAAAAGGAAAGCGTGTAAGGTGAAATTTTGAGGCGAATACAATTCAGGTATGAATAAAATTTAATTTAAATTAGCAATCACGCCATAAAAGAATTACGAAGATGTCTTACACACAAATGAAATAAAATTTAAATGAAAATTCTTTATTTGCCAGCGGGACTCTTATGAACACGTAATTACGCTTTACACAATTTTTATATAATCATAATTATAATTCTTTTCATTTCTTTCTATTTTTGAAGTAGTAGAAAAAACACAAAATCTATAAAGTAGGAGCATAAATTATTGCAAACGATCGTGTATTGTCTACGATATCATTGGAACACACCACTACTGGTGTCATTAACAATTTTTTTTTTGCAACCACACCGTAATGAAGTTCTAATTTAAAACTTTAACATTTACCGATATCGATTATTTATAATTCGTAAGATCACGACACGACATAAAAAAAATATTTATGCAGATCGTAATTGCATTTTATTATTAATAAAGCACTTTTTTATTCATTAAGTTACACACAATGATGTTAATTATTTTATAGATATGGCATACCCATACTAAACTGCGTCAGAAAATGGTTCCTGGTGAGGTTGGGACATGGGACATAGATATTGCCATCCTTATCATATCAGCGATTTAATATATTTGCTATTTATTTTCCTCAACAAACGAAAATGGCGCCAATTTTTCTTGCATAAATATAAAATTAACTAAGTGTTAAAATCAGTTATAATAATAGTTCACGCGTGATGCCGTCGTGACCAACGGAAATAAAGATTAATTTTTATATACATATATAGATTTTCGCATGGTATATAATCACTTGGGCTTCAATTACTTTATCGCGATAATTTATACATTTTCGTAATACAGAAGGCATTTTTACATATTTCAATCAATTGTGAGATAAGACAATTGGCTCACTTACGGGTGTTCGTTTTTGACGCGTTACACATCGCAAGTCGGCAGTGGTGTGGTTAACTAAAAACATTTTTTTTATGTAAGAAGGGGGCAAACGAGCATATGGGTCACCTGATGGAAAGCAACCACCACCGCCCATAGACATCAGCAAAACCAAGGGGTTGCCGATCCGTTGCCAACCTATACTCCTTCCTTTGTTTCTGTCTGGTGACCTAACTCACTCGCAGAACACAACAACCCTTAACAACAACAAAAATATAAACGATACCCCAGTAGTGTGGTCCAGTGGTTGTCGGCGACAATACATGCAAAAGATAAATCATTATTAAAGTTCTTATTTATTATGTACAATAAAGTTATGTTAATTATATACAACTATTAAACTACAATCTATGCAGTTAGGCAAATTGAATGACAAAATTTTAATTAAAATTAATCAAACATCAATTATTATTTTTATTCAAATACTAACTTAAACAGTCTTTAAAGTTTACTTAAAACTTTTTCAAAGTATTAAGACATACATACTCAGTCAGTAGAAACGATCTCAAATTATAAATACACTCCAGGACACACCTATCGATCCACTCCAAGAAAATTTATACATACGAATTTATTTTATATCACTAAGGAAGCAAACAAGCATACGACCCGCCTAATGGAATGCAGTAACCGTAGCCTAAGGACGCCTGCAACACAAGAGGCATCACATGAGCTTTGCCAACCCCGTAAAAACCTCTTCACGCCTTTTTTGAAGAAATCCCTGCTGAAGTCTCCTGGGAAAACCTCTACGGGCAGTTCATTCCACTTTTTTTATCTTCTTCTTCTTCGTCGTATTCTTCATTACTGAAGGTCGTGCCCGTTCTGATATGCCTTGGTAGAAGATTTGACAAGCTGTTTCCACATCACCCTGTCTGAAGGCCGTAGTTACAGTGAGACCCATAACCTGTTTAATGGAATCAGACCAGCGGATTGGTGATCGTCCTCGAGGTCTTTTCCCATCCACCTTGCCCACAATGACCAGTTTATCTATCTGGCTGCTTACGAGCTATTTATCTTAACAAATTTAAAATAATATCACATCCCAGCCACTCCATATAAATGTCACGTCGTTTACTACTACATAAACAATGACGTCTGTGCATAGCGTAAATGAGCGTGTGTGCGTACGGCGCCATGCAAACTGTTCCAGATTTGTCTCAGAGGGGAGGTGAGGTCGACACGAGAGAGCGGCACGGCGTGGCCATACTGTAAGTAGTACTTATACTGTGGTAATGTAATGAATTTAGTATGGCTTTTCCCACAACAAAAGTGCGAGTACGGATCCACGAATACTTGCCCTAGCCCCTAGCTCCGCCCCTGCTCGTTCATTGTGAATGTGTTTGCGCGACTCCGAACTAGGTCCATGGAAAAGTTTAAATTTGCCGCGATGCCTCCGCGTTTGCACTTTAGATGTGGACGAGTATTTAAATACTGACTTTTGTGGCTTTCAAAACACTACATTAAATTTGATAACATAAAAAGTGCCACTGAAACACCGCATTGGAATAAAATTTTGATAGATGTTTCTAGAGTGTGTACTGAGAAAACTTAAAATCTATGACTTAAAGTTATAACTATAAGGAATATACATAGGTACATTTATATTTATATTAGAGACTTTAAACTATATTATTGTATCGATCTATTTTTTTTAATACATTGTAATGGCGGCGTATTGAGAAAGAATAGAGAGATAAAACATCGGACGCGCAGCATGCGCCACCATAGCGAAAATTTTTTTTTTTTCGAAATCCCTAAGTGATATCCGCAAACCAAGGTCACTTTACAATACTACTTTTTGATGCTCTACACGAATCCGAAGTCAGAATTTCTAAATTTTGAGTTTCATGGCAACGGAACGGACGATTTCATAAGCTCAATGAATTTCGCTGAATATCTCAAAGCAAACCTACTTGTTGTGGTGGTCCACACAGCAAGTAAGCTTCTTTCTTTTCTTGCTTGATTGTAATCAGTATTTATGATGAGTTTATGTTCATTATGCGTGCTTCGGAAGACGTAAAGCCGTCGGTCCCAGCTGTTGTCATTAGATGACAGTCGTTAAGCCAAGTCAGTGGCCTTTAGGCGGTTTGGAAACACTGACCTCCGCCTACCCGCAGTTAAACAGCGTGGTGGAGTATGCTCTAAACGCCTTCGATTAAGGAGAGACCCGTGTCCCAGGACTGGGATGAATAAGGGCTGAAGAGGAAGACGACGATGTTCATTATCAATCATTAAAAACACTAGTTAACGCTAGCAAAATTCAAGTCACTCAACTCACAATCATCATCATCAGGTCATTTTAGTCTCCACTACAGGAGCACGACCCTCTCTCGTCCGTCCCAGACAGAAATAGGATTTGGCTTACACTCCCCACGCTGCGCTGGCCAGACGGGTTGGGGAGGCCTGATCTTAGTCGCCTTGTACGACATCCACGTGAAGAGACGGAGTGATTCTATTCTAGTCTAACCACACGGCCACAACTCACAATACCAATCACTAAATCTATCTGACATTTCAAGTCTTCTTTCCCAACACAATCTATGGTTCACTATAAACAGTATTATATACTAATTCCTGAATCTTCATTCTTAACATTAATTTTTTCGCCGGCCCTAACTTCCTAACATGAGGTAGAAGACTATTAAAGAAGCCTACATCTTCATCTTTAGCTGGCTCACTCATCTCTCCGTTTCCTGTACTCTTTTGTGCTTCATCGTCATCATCATAGAAATCTGTTTCCATAATTATAGGTTTTGTGTCAAATTCGTCAAATTCATCTTCTTTAACGCTAACCTCACTTGCAGGAGGAGGTTCTAGATAGTAGCTACTACTTTGATCAGCATCGAAGTCTTGGCTGTAGTGATCGTCGGGTATGTCGTTGTCATTAGGTTCATTGCCTTCGTAATCATTAAATTGATTTGTAAGAAATTGCAATTTGGGTAGATATTCCCATTCTGATCCTTGTTTTCTTATTTCTTTTCTTGCTTGATCTCTCAGGTATTTCCATTTTAGTCTGGCTTCGTCTCCTGTAACGATATATGAATAAAATTAGATTTTTATGTATTTAAAAACGAATTTAACAAAAAACCAAAATACTTGTGAATATTTAATAGAGTGGTCGCCCAGTGGTCGAAATTCGAACTTAATTAATTTAAATTACAATTTTGAACATTATTAAGGTGCCATTGTCACAGACTATACTTCTATAATCACTTCAGTAAGACTATACATAAATAATATTAGAGACAAACAATATTAATCGATTCTCAATTTGACCACAAACTTTAACAATAAACAAAAAAGTATATTTATTTGTGTGTGTGTGTCAAATACATGGTGTGTGTAATTGTGTATTTTTTTTTATTGCTTTAATGTATTTATTATTAATTTGGGACTAGATGGCGCTGTGTAAATTGTCCAGAAATATTTATTTATATCATGAAAGTATGTTGTCCTTTATGGTTTTATACATAATATAGATCACATTTCGAACGTATAGATAATCGAAAAGTTCACCAAACTATATTCGATCGCTCGATATTCATGTTTTTACTATAATCCTACGTATCCCAATGTCCGAACAACATCTAAGTATTCCTAAATATTTCACTAACATGAAATGAATAGAAACGGTAGCTGCTTCAGCTAGGGCGGGGAAACGCGTGCTTGTTTAGCAAACAAACCAGGATCAACCCAGGAAGAATATAAAAAAAGTCGTATGACTTTTGAAACCAATTCCGTACAAGTATTTTGACAGGAAGGCAAATAACTAATGGATTAGGTAGTGCACAAAAGATTCACGAAGATCAATGTGCCATAAATATTAGATTGGTATCTAAAAAATTTTTTTTACTATATTGAAATTAGAATAAGGGTACAAAAGGCGGACATTATGCTAAAAGCATTCTCTATCAGTCAACCTTTGGGAAAAGCAGATAAAACTCCAATGTGGTTCACAAAATAACAGTGATGAACATACACAGAATCAATACCTATGAAAACATAACATTATAATTGTATAATACGTAGACATATTCTAATTATATACATATACATAATCATACACATATAATACTTTATAATAACTCTATAATACTTTATTTGGAACAAAGTTGTTATATACAAATTCAACAATTGTAACGATGACATCTGCAGTAGTATAGAACTGTGTCGCAGATATCAACGCTCTCCTCCGAATATATACATAATTAATGACAATTAACAATTAATTTATAATTTTTAATAACTATGAATTATTAAGAGCGACAAAGTATTCCAAATGCTGGTAGAGTCGCCGGTTTATTTGTTTTGATTTGCCTATATTTCCAAATTGGTAGCATTTTTTGTTTATTGTTTATATGCAGTAATTATACACATATACATAATCATACACATATACGTCACACATATACACGGAAACGCAAAGGAGAAGCAGTAAATAGGAGAATGATGATTATGGCTTGTCTATTATTAATAAAATATGTAAAGAAAATATGTAATCAAAGCTTACGTGTAACATCTAGTTCTTGCGCAATTTCTTTCCAACTTTCATCCAATTTGTACCAATTGTGATGTCCTTTTAACTGCCTGTTCCATATTATGTCTCGAGCTTGGACCAAATCTATAAGTTTATTCATGTCTACATCTATTGTACGCCTTTTGTTCATCAACAACTTCTTCCTCATTGTATATCCTAACTTAGGTCTCTTTATAGATTCATCCAAAGAATTTAACACTTCCTCAGTCGTGTCCTCATCACCTTCTTCATCTTCAGCTAAGAACTGATGATGAATGAACTTTAACTTTTGGAAGTGAGGCCATTCTGATTCGTTTGGGTTTTTCTTCATTTCTTTCCGGCATTGGTCTTTGAGATTCTTCCATCGTTTTCTGCAATTCAGACCTGAAATTTAATGGTATACGTAGAAATAATGTATGCTATCTAATATTATACCAAAGTAGAAATCCATACTTCCATATCCATACTTCCATATTAATATTATAAATGTGAAAGTGTGTTTGTTTGTCCTTCTTTCACGTCGAAAGTAACAAACGGATTGACATGATTTTTTTTGTAGATAGTTTATGGCCTGGAGAGTGACATAGGCTGCTCTTTATCCCGTAAAAACATCTTATTCCCACGGGAAAAAATTAAGTTTATAATAATTTGTCCTTCTTTCACTAGATCACTAAATCGCGCTATGGTTGTGTATATAAATATACACAAATCAATGGCAGCTCCCCTGGACCACGCGGGCGAAGCCGCGGGTAACAGCTAGTAAATTATAATCGCGTCATACTTCCAACTAGAAAAAAAAAATCTTTAAAATTTTTAAAGAACTTTCGTCGCGTCTGGTCGAAACATCCCGTGACCATAATGCTGGCGGCCTCTACTTTGCACAAAGAATTAGTGTTGCGATTCGACGAGGCAACGGGGCCAGCACATTGGGAACTTTGCCTAAGGTTTATTAGATTAGTTTTGCTTTAGTTTATTAATGATGCAAGTATATATATAATTTTATCTATTTTAAGTTTATTTTAAGTTGTACATATTTAATTAACAGTTATGTTGTTATATTTAATATTACCTATTTTAAAGAAGAAGGGACTTGGATTTTAGTGTTATATAGTGATATTATTACAGTGTCACACTAGAATAATTATGATATAAAAGTCCGTAAAGTTTAACAAAACATTTCAAAAATGCATGATTACTTAGTGACATTGTTGCTCAAATGAGAAAGAGTACTTATTCTACATTGTCTTGCCTCAGCAACACAGATGTCCTATCTTTTATGATACCTATAAAATTTTAATGGTAAAACGACTACACTAGGTTCTTAATCAGTAATAAATAAGAGTCTTTAGTTCTATGTATATTTATTAACATTCCAAACATTCATAATCAGGTCTATCAGTAACATCAGTTTTAGTTAGTTTGTGTTCATTGAATCAAATCTAATAATACCAACGAAAATTACAATAACTTTCCAATTATCTCTTTTTACTCTACAATTTATGTTTTCATCAATCAATAGTTGTCATAGCCGATTGTTTATCAATTTGTATTCATTGAATCAAATATCAATGAAAATATTAATAACTTGCCAATCAACTCTTTATTCTATAATTTTTGTTTTCATCTATCAATAATTCTTATAACCGATTGTTTATCAATTTGTATTCATTGAATCAAATCTAATAATACCAATGAATATTCCAATAACTTTCCAATTAACTCTCTTTACTCTACAATAAAATTTATGTTTTCATTTATCAATAGTTGTTATAAGTAGTCGATTGTTTACCAATTTGTATTTATTGAATCAAATGTAATATTATCAATGAAAATATTAATAACTTGCCAATCAACTCTTTTTATTCTATAATTTGTGATTTCATCGATCAATAATTATTATAGCCGATTGTTGATTAGTTTGTGTTCATTGAATCAAATCTAATAATACCAATGAAAATTCCAATAAACTCTCTTTAATTTCTCTACAATTTATGTTTTCATCGATCAATAATTGTTCATTAGTTTGTGTTCATTGAATCAAATGAACAAATTCATTAGTAATATTATTACCAATGAAATTGTCAATAACTTTCCAATCAACTATCTTTGTTTACACCTATAAAATATGTTTTCATGGATCGATATCCTTGACTGTTGTTATTACGTCGCAACAACATAAACAAAATGTGAGGCACGTATAGACTCTCGTTCATTCGTTTTATAAATCAAAAATGGCGCCTATTATTCTTAAAAATAAATGCGCAGACAGCTTACTTAAAGTATGTATTACAGTATTCATTGACATGGCCGCCGCCTCATCGACGGGCTTCGGCCATGCTCGGCAAACCGCGACAAGCTACTTACTTGAAGTCCCCACTTCGGCGGCCACTTCATTCCAATATCGCTCCAATTTGAACCGATTCCGATGTCCTCGGTAACTTTTGTCCCATAAGCACTCACGGGCTTGCACAGCCGCTATCAGCTTGTCCATATTTTTGGCTCTCATGCCTTTAACTTTCTTCATCGCTGAGCGGTAGCGGGAGCGGGGTAAACGTAGCGAGAGGCGCGCGGCTCGGTCGAAACTGAGCGGAGAAGCGGAGGCCAGTACCAACGACCGGCCATCCGCTGTTGCACTCGCTCCCGCTCCCGCTGCGTCGTATCGCCGTCTTCCTCGCTCGTCGCCCCGCTCCCCTCTCCGCCAACGCGACACGCCTCGTCGAATAATCCTCGTTTATTACTCGCACCACACATTGCACTTTCTCGTTGCTTTCTACCGTTACACTTCCATTGCTTATTTTATATGACTCATTTTGTTTACATTTCGAAGAACTGTGGGTATGAACGTCGTATTTGTTTATATATTGGTGAGGTTTTCAAGGCGTGCTGGTATCGAGATTGGGTTGGGTAGTACAATAGTCTTAGCGGCAGCGATTCAATACGGATGTCACTCACAGCGCTCGTTTATCCTGCCATTAGGAGTAGGGCAAACGCGATGCGACTCAGATAGACAAATTGACACGACTCTACCACTGCTTAACTGCGTTTAATGTTTATGTTATGTAAAATGCATTCATACGCAGTTTTTCTTTATAGATTTTAAGTCCAGTATAGCGGTCTAGAGAAAAATCGGCTGTGGTTGCGATCAAAATCAGCTACTTTGGAGGTGGTCTAAATGAAGAGTTATCGATTAAAATTCTTAGTTAAAATTTAGATTTTATTTAATAATGTACGAATATTCTTTAGAGATTTTTATGTTACTTTATCAATCAACAAAAACCCTATCGTCGTTGTATGTGTTTACGTGGAGAACATTAGATACGTTATTGGTAATACACCAACGACTCATACCTACTCTTTGGTATGCACTAAAAATGTTGATAAAGTTGTAGAGTCACCGATTTGTTTTGACATGCCTATATTTCAGAATTTGTTCGAGAACCAGAAAACAATATGACAAAATATTATGACAATTAAATTAATAACTATGAATTATTAAGAGCGACAATGCCTCAGATTACAGAGATGACAAAGCATTCAAAATGTTGGTAGAGTCGCCGGTTTATTTGTTTTGATTTGCATATATTTCCGAAATGGTAGCTTTTTTTATTGATTGTTGATAGATAGTTGACTTTATAAGGAGCTTCTACAGGGGGTCGCGGAAGTTTGCTAGAAAGATATTTTTATTAAGAAAATGTTAATTTCGGAACATAATCGGCGGCTGTGTTACATACTTCATTATTTATTATATTAACCGATATCTAACTATGAAAATAAATAAAAATGGACGGATTTGATATTTGTAATTCAATAAAATACACAATTATTTCGATCAAAAATATTCTAGCGAGGAATTGGTTCGACATTGTACCCTGATATTTCATCTTGTTTACGCTACCTTTTAATATGAGTAAGCTTGTAGATTTATATTAAATTATTTTTTTTTCTTAAAAGACTGGCAACGGGTCGGCCACCCCATAGTGTTGCTGATTTCTATGGGCGGTGGTGATTACTTTCCATCAGGTGACCCACATGCTCGCTTGCCCCACTCTCAAAATAATAACGTTACTCCACTGTATTTAGTTTTTGAGTACTGTTTGTTTTCCTATGAAAATAAAATAAATATTATAGAGATAGAGCATTAGAGTAGGATTCTTTATATGTCGATTGATTTATGATATTTAATGACTAAATTAAAAGTGTAAAGATAAAACCCTGCCCTAAACAAAATTGATTGTTTTCCTATGAAAATAAAATAAATACTAAAGAGATAAAGCATTAGAGTAGGAATCTCTATGTGTCGACAGATTTATAATATGAAATGACTGAATTAATAGTGCAAGAGACAAAACTCTGCCCTAAATAAAATTGATTGTTTTCCTATGAAAATAAAATAAATACTAAAGAGTTAGAGTATTAGAGTAGGAATCTCTATGTGTCGACAGATTTATAATATGAAATGACTGAATTAATAGTGCAAGAGACAAAACTCTGCCCTAAATAAAATTGATTGTTTTCCTATGAAAATAAAATAAATACTAAAGAGTTAGAGTATTAGAGTAGGAATCTCTATGTGTCGACAGATTTATAATATGAAATGACTGAATTAATAGTGCAAGAGACAAAACTCTGCCCTAAATAAAAATGATTGCTTTTCTATGAAAATAAAATAAATACTAAAGAGTTAGAGCATTAGAATAGGAATCTCTATGTGTCGACAGATGTATAATATGAAATGACTGAATTAATAGTGTAAGAGACAAAACTCTGCCCTAAATAAAACTGATTGCTTTCCTATGAAAATAAAATAAATACTAAAGAGTTAGAGCATTAGAGTAAGAATCTCTATGTGTCGATAGATTTATAATATGAAATGACTGATTTAATAGTGCAAAAGACAACACTAACAAAAATACTAAAAGAAAGTAAGTAGTAGTAAGTAAAGTAGCAAAATTAATAAAAGAGTACTCACCCTCCTCTTAAATCCTGTGTAACTAAGGAGCAGCGCCGCAGTAATCAGCATCTTCTATCGTCACTATAGTTTTCACTCAACACAATCAAAAATTGTTTATACTTTTTGTTTAACTTTGCTCTGTTTGTAGATATATAATATATTTATGTATATGTATGTTAGGATATGTTTGATCATATATATCGACGGTGGAAAGGCAAAACAAATGAAACGCCATTTTGACCGAAATTGAGTTTTATATACAGTTCGATAGGGTTTTTGATTCTCTATCGATCTGTCTGGGTTACAGTCTATTTGGAGGTACTTTTTGGCGCTTCATTTAATGTAATAACAGGGCCATTTTAAAATTTCACTCCCTTCAAACGACATTTTTATGACATATATTATTAACATTGTCGTATGATGGATCTAAAAATACCATTGGCGTGTTTTAATTTATTGACTTAACTAACTTTTTTACGACGATGGCATATAACTCATTGTACCCGTCTGTGTATTTTTAACCTTTGGCGTTTTATTACTTTTTCCCTACTAACATATAAGAAGACGTGTCGCATAACTTATTGTTCCTTGCAAGAAAAACACAACTAGTGGCGTTTCAGTTGTTTTTCCTGTCATATTTTTAATTGTAAACGTCTTATCAGTTACTTTCACTAACTGTAATATATTTTATTTTGGTGAGTCAATTGTTTTTCCTTACATGATTTTTTACGACATAGGCGCTTCACATGTGTGTTTTTGAAATAGTTGATAAATATCGTGTGATCAAATTGGCGTTTCACATCAATCTACCTAGATACCAGTTGCAACGATAACTTGACATTTGTGTGCACGTGACTGCTCAATCAAGTGATTTCCGGATGCGATGTTACATAGTGGTAACTTACCGTAATAAATTCTTTGAGCCTTCATCTATCCAGTGGTGTGACTGAATTTTGGATGGAAATGATAGATTTGCTGCAACACTAACTGTATCCCCCGATTTTGTTAATATAATTTGAATTGCCGGATAAGAGGCTCTTCATTACCTATTAAGAATAGAGATTGAGTGGGTTTTGGCTGGAATGAAATTATTTATTCCCAACAGTGCCGTGGTTTAATCGGTCTTGTGGGGAAGCAAACTCCGCAAGCAAGCTGCATACGAGGACTACGGCTCGTATTAATGGAGATCCTGGTGTTTCTGTCTTGAAACGCGAGTTCAATGCTGCCTCGAGGTTCAGTAAGAAAGTAATTGCCAGGGCGAAATTTGAGTGCATCATCAGGATTGGTGAGCGCCTAGCTAAGCACCCATCTGGTTGTTCTTTTTGGTCGCTTGCTAAGGGTGCCGAAGGATAAAGTGTTTTATCAATGTATAGTAATAAGGATGCATAGTTTATAATACTTTTTTCCTATTCGTAATTTTCTCGTTAAAGTGTTATAAATTGTTTATCCCTATTTGTTTAAATTTTAGTTTGATTTTTCATAGATTTTTTCTGGCAAACTTGTATAAAAAACGGCGCATAAATTAATTAACCCCATTAACTATTTTTCTTAGATGCCGTATAAAGTATTTTTCCCTACTCACTTGTCATTTAAATGAAACGACACTTATCTCTTAAAATATAGATTAAAATCGTTTTATTTTATATACTGTATATAGGTAATATCAAGTTTAATCTGCACGCAAAAAATTAAAAATATCCTCCAATAAATAAAATGATTATGATGATTTTTTCAATTTTAAAATCTTTAAACAGCTCTACTGAACAATTGGCCAAATGTCGCTTATTTTGTTTTGCCTTTCCACCGTCGATATATATGTGTATATATATCTTGATTGGTCCACGCCTCAGGCGACTTTAAAGCTGGTGCTTATTTCGCTCAGCGGTACATAAATTGTTATTATATTTTAAGATTAGTTTATTTTTTGTTCGAAATTAAATATTACCAGTGTATATATATATATATATATATATATGTTTTATCATTGTTTCTTATCTGAAGGTTGTCTGGATGAGATTGCTTTTGGCGATAAGACCGAATTTTGTACTTTTAAATTTTGCAAGTTTCTTGTATGTATCATTGTCATATTGGTGTCATAAGGACTACTAAGGGAAAAAAACACGTTTGTTATATGGGAGCCCCCCTTAAATATTTGTTTTATTTTCATTTAATTATTTATTTTTAAAGTAAATATATAACTAGATATAATGTGAGTATTTCATGCGTCTACCTTCCGACCTTCCTTCTTACCGACGGTCGGACGGACAGCGGAGCCTTAGTAATAGGGTTCCTTTTTACCATTTGGGTACTGATCCCTAAAAATAGTTGAAATTGGAAAGAAATCTTTATAAGTGGCCTCAAACTCTTTTCTTTGGATTTACACTATCTATTTTTACTTATATAGATAACTAGTGTTTAGGAGGTTCCTTTATAAACAAAAATCTTTCTACTTCCGCCCTCGGTATTAACCCATGTTCATTGTTCATCCCACTGCTGGGATGTGGGTTTCCCCTCAATCGCAGGTACAAACTTGCGTAATTAATTAGAATTTCTATTGACACGAGCAACGACTAGCTAGAAATACTGAAGAAATTAAAATTTGGTTAACAGGCAGTTATTATGACGTAGACATTAGATAAAAATGAATGTTCCCACGGGATACCATGACGAGCCCGGTGGTCGAATGGCTAGCAGTGGCTACTTTGACTCCGAGGTCGCGGGTTCGATCCTCGCACATGACAAACATTTGTGTGCATGAACATGTCTGTCTGTCTTGGTCTGGCTGTTTCCTATGTATTTTAAAATGTATGTAAGGCGGGGTGGTACCAGTGGTACCTACTGCAAAATCCACAATTTAGAATTCATCTTTGAAGTAATAAACATAGAATTAAAATCTAGGAAAATTATATTGATATTGTTGATTGTTATTGTTATACTAGGGAATATATCCGATGGAAACATGATTTGATGAAGTTGACTCGATAAAATAAATTCAATAAGTTACCTCTTTTTTCGTGTCATTTTATCTTCCATGTTCGGTTTTATTCTTAAAATAAGTAATTTGACATTACTTAGTCATGTAATAAAAAAAGGTCATAAATAACTGGAGGTATTATACCCGATAGATTTTTTTTATTACATCTTTAAATTTTTTGATCGATTATTCAATTGATTTTCGATCAGTAGGGCGCTCGCCAGAGTCGCCAGTGTCTCGCGGAATTGTCATATTGTTTCTAGCGCTGGCTCACCTCGCCTTAAGTACTATTAATAGTTCTCTAGCACTCATAGTACAAGCTTTGCGCTTAATTTGGGACTAGATGGCGCTGTGTAAATTGTTCAGAAATATTTATTTATTATTATGCCGATATACACGCTAATCAACCAAAGCTTTATTTTTATGGCCTCTATGTTTAATGACAATGACTTTTCCGTATCCTTTTGCACTTCCCACACACTGAAGAGTTACAGCGATTTTATGAGGTGAAATAAGACTCAATTTTATCGACTATCAGAACATCCATCGATGCACAATTTATGACCAGTTTATTGCACATCTAGCAGTCATTTTATTATAATACTAGCTGTGCCCGCGACTTCGTCCGCGTGGAATAGTGTCTTTGGGCAGCATTTTTAAATATTTCGGCTAATTATTTTACAAATAAGACACATACGTATTAATACTTATATGAGTTGCAGTGTGCGATCTAGTGCTTATATAGCTCTTTTGTGGAACATTGTACATTCATCCCAACCAACAGCTTACACTGCTGCAACTTTCTTCCGCGCTCACTGCTTTTGCTAATGTTACATACTGGCATGTCCTCATGAGCTAAGTTCAATGGTAGTTTTAGAACCGAGTGCGCTATACCCCTATAACTATTTACACTTTATTTTGCTTTTAACCGTAAACACAGAAAACAAAACTTCTTATTATAAAAATAACTTATTTAAGTATTTTATTTAATTGTTTAGAAACCTATTTAAAAAAATATTATAAACCCAAATTAATTAAATTTAACTAATTTTATTGACCCAAATAAACAAAAAAGAACTTATTTTTATGAACCATTTGTAACCGATTCCTATATTATACTATATTATTCCCTTTCGGATATTGCGACTTCTGACTGAGTCGGCATGCAAAGGCATAAAGACTCATTCATAAAACTATTAAGCTTTCTTATCTTTTCTTTACATTCACAGATGGTCAAATGCTTTGTTTGTACAACGCTCAAAAAAGTACTGTTTATTTGGTGAGGGCAATTAACTTACCGTTCTTAGCCTACCTATGCCTAGCATCCAAATGTGCAACAAAAAATAATGACGTAATAACATCTAATTAAACTCAAAAGTACTTTTAACGAATGAAATAAACAAAACAATGACCCAACTAAAGAAAAAAATATTTAATATCTTATCTACTAAAGTAAGCAAATCGAATTGTAAACAATGTGCAGTGAATAATAATGCATTTGTAGCGGAAAAAATAATAACTAACACGTGTCTGCACGTTTGGGCAAGCCCACTTAGGCATATTTTTTCTGTGCCGTACCACCGTTTTTTACTCATGTCGTACCACGCCGCGTAACGACCCCCGGCCCGCTCCCTGACCCCCGCGCGGCAGCACTCAATGTGTACGGGTGGTGTACGGCGTTGAGATAGGCAAAATGCCAGGCATTTACAATAAGTGCCCAGTAAGTACCTGTAAATGCCCAATAAATGCCTAGTTTTGGGCATAAATAGGGAATTTATAACTACTTTTTGGGCATTTATTGTAAATGCCCGGCATTTTGCCCATCTCTAGTACGGCGCGATGCTTGGCAAGTTTTCTACTTGCGTTAATTTCAGTTTCTCATTTTGTAATGACTGCGTAAAAGTTATCTACATCAGGATAGCACTATTATTTTGTCTATTGTCGCAAGCTGATAAAACATTCACTTATACCTTACATATTTCCATACAAACTTTCATCCCCTATTCCCTAATTTTATTTTACCTCCGTGTGGCTAAAACTTTTACAAACTTTGAAAGTCATATTTATTTATATCGAATCAACAGCCTAAAAAATAAGTTTCAAGCTTCTAGCTCTAAAAATAACGATACTTCCATACAACCTTTCACCCCCCCTTTTAACCCCTTACAACTCTTTTTTTGCATTAAAAAGTAGCCTATGTCCTTCCTCAGGCTTTAAACTATCTGTGTACCAAATTTCAGTTAAATCGATTCAGTAGTTTTGCCGTGAAAGCAGGACAGACAGACAGACAGACAGACAGACAGACAGAGTTACTTTCGCATTTATAATATTAGTAAGGATTTTATGATCAAAATAAAGTAAATCAACCGAGTAAGAACGTCCTTATCGACCGCAGCCAATTTTGTTGTTCTCTAGAAATAAATACCACTATTTTTGTGATCACTTATTTTCAGCGAATGAAATCGTCCGATCGTTCTGTCCGTCCGTTGCCATGAAACTCAAAATTTCGAAATTCTGACTATGGATTTGTGTAGAGCATCAAAAAGTAGTAATGTAAAGTGACCTTGGTTTTCCGAAAAAAAAGTCGTTCTGTCTGTCCGTCCGTTCCGTTGCCATGAAAGTCAAAATTTTTAAATTCTGACTTCGGATTCGTGTAGAGCATCAAAAAGTAGTAATTTAAAGTGACCTTGGTTTCCCGATATCAACTCGTGATTTAGACAAAAAAAAAATTCGCTATGGTGGCGCATGCTGCCCGTCCGATGTCTATATTTTTTTTTTGTGTTACCACTTTTGTGATCACTTATTTTTATTTATCTACAATAACATTAACATTTCAGGTATTTACCAAATGCGATAGTGTATTATAATTTAGATAGTTAATTGATTCAGATATTATTTTGCGGAAGTCAAATTTACAGACAATTTGATCTACACTACTTTGCGTGCTTCCGCCACCAATTAGTTCATGCAAACAAAATGCAATTAAACATGAAAAAAATGCTATTATTATTTATAGTATATAAGACAATGATATAAATAATGCAGTTCTTATGAATTCGTTCAGAGTACACACGAACAGGGTTCCTACCGCTGAAGCTGAAGCCGATTCCGATCGAATATTTTGAATCCCAAAATAGGTCTTCGATTAAAGTTAAACATATTATCTTCAGCTGAGTCGGTAGAGCCATAGGGTCTCTATCAACTAAGCTTAACACAATTACAACCAATATTAGCTGAACTTTTATTTTCGAAATCAAAATATCTTATTTGACGAGCTCGGTGGTCGAATGGTTAGCAATGGCCACTTTGACTCCGAGGTCGCGGGTTCGATTCCCGCACAAGTCAAACATTTGTGTGCATGAATATATCTGTTTGTCTTGGTCTGGGTTTCTATGTAATATAAGTATGTATTTACAAAAAAAAATGTATTTAAGTACATTTATCAGTTGTCTAGTACCCATAACACAAGCTTTGCGCTTAATTTGGGACTAGATGGCTCAGTGTAAATTGTCCAGTAATACTTATTTATTTTAATCGGTTTCAGTTTCGGCGGCAGGGCCCTGGATCTGTGGCCCTACCCCCGAAACTGAAGCCGATTATGGATTTTTTGGTTACAAAAATCAAACTTTAACTTAAATTGGCGATAATTATTATTAACTTAGCTGATAGACATCATAGAGCTCTACAGACTAAGCTGAAGTTGTTTCTCATTAACTTAAACTTAAGATCTATTTTCACGGTCAAAAAATCCGATGGTTGCTTCAGCTTCGGCGGTAGAGCCCTAGTCCCCTGTCTATAATGTTGGGAGTGCGAAGTGCACACGTCAGCGGTGCCTCACTCAGCAGATTTGTTCTTACTCGAGGCACTGCCAATAGTTGTGGCCGCCGGCGTCTCCATATATACCTGTCTGGTACATTTAGCGATTTAGCTCTACTTTCTTCAGTATCTCTGCATGTTTAGTTGTAATGAATCATTTGTTCACAGTTTGTTTATTGCATTATCTTTACATTTTTATTGTGTTGTTACTACTACTGATATTTGATATCATCATCATCATCATCAGGTCATTTTAGTCTCCACTACAGGAGCACGACCCTCTCTCGTCCGACCTAGACGGAAGGAGGATTTGGCCTACACTCCCCACGCTGGCCAGATGGGTTGGGGAGGCCTGATCGATGTTTGATAATGTATTTCCCTTAGTCGCCTTGAACGACATCCACGGGAAGAGACGGAGTGATTCAAAGTTGTCAAAATGCTGCCAACGCGGTGCTGCATTGGTGATGCGAATAGAAATTCATGTATAGAAAATATGCAACAATATCGGGTACAGACAAGACCCCAAGTATATATAACCCGCAGCTGGAGCAGAGACGACGAAAGCAGCCACGGCAGTTGCATGCATCTATTAACGGTACCGGCCGACAGTAGTTTTCAAGAACTACCGCCGGCCGCAAGCACGCAAATAACACCTGAATCAATTAACTTATATAAATTGTAATTGTTTCATCGTGAAAGTAATATTGAATTGAATACTTAAAACAAAATTTACATGATTTTCTTATATATTATCGGTATTTTCGCCTGAAATAATTAATTTTTATTTTTTTATTTTATATTTATTACCTAACAATTCTCAGAAATACAATAAATATTTTTCAATACGTGCAACTGGCTCGAAAGCGTCACTGTCCGAAGCTCAAACTACGTGTGGGAAAGTAGCTTTTCCTCACTAGTGCTAAAAATATTTTTTTTCTTCATGTACGAAAGTTCAACTTAAGATTTGGCCACCAAAGATATTTTTTTCGAAATGCTAAGAATTTTAAACGTATTAATGTAAAAAAGCGTTTGTGTTAATGTTCGAAAAAATCGGGACTATAAGAAAATCATTAACTAAGTAGAGTTATTTAAAGTATGAATAGATTAGTGTTTTCTGCATTAATGTACATAATCAAGATTTGACATATTTCAATCCTATAAAATATAATGTGAAAAATTTACAAATTGTTCATATTTTTCCAAACATTAAATTTTTGCCATTTCGTCCATTACTTTCAGTTCCGCCCTTGTATCACAATCTATTTAATTTCGTTTACGAACTACGTATGTTTTTTTTCAAAGCGCTCTTTTAATCAAAACCGATAGAACATAAAACAGTTACCAGACAAATAACAAAAAATACACTTAGAATACCTAAAATAAATAATACATACGGTCAACGATCTAACTCATATTTAATTCCGCGATTAATTAACGACTTAGATATTGAGGTTAAAAAATATATTACACCAACAAATTTAAAACGTAAACTTAAACAGCGCTTATTAGTAAAATTATAACAGCCTGTATTTGCCTGACTGTGAAGTTAGCTGCGGTCGTACAGCGCTCGCTGTGGTCGGCTACGAATTAATAAAATTAGGGTAGACTTGTTTCATGTGTGATCTAACCACCTTCTTTTGCTTTATGAAATGTAATTATTACCCGACAGCGTATTTATTTTTAAGAAATATTTGTGTGAATGATCGTCGAACACTCCTATTCTGAACCTATGTGGATCTTTGTGAATGAGAAATCAATGTAAAATAATTTGTATAAATGGTAATTAAAGTAAAAATTAAAAAAAATCGCAGTTTTGGTGCAAGAATCGCCATTAAAAAGTTTAGTCACATAACACAAAGTTACCTATACCAAACTAAAGTCTTGTATTAGTACTAGAACTTTCACGTATGTACCGAAGTAAGAACTACCGGTTCACTGAATGCCCTAGAAAAGCCTACGTTGCACTTCGTGTTCGAGATGACGTCCGTGCTAATGTGACCATGATGTAATTTATTTTGGTATACTCTGTTTAATATTTTCCAGCCTGTTTGGGGAAGCAGACTTCGCCTAACGACTGTCATTTTATGACAGCAGCCGGGACCGATGACTCAACGTACCCTCCAAAACACAGAAAACACGTGATAACGAGATAAATACAGACAGGTTGCTGTTGATGGTGCTTACTTGATGTAATCGATTAAGATTGAAATGAGCTCCTCTTCTGTATAGACATGATTAATAGCGACTACTAGAAAAAAGGCAATGACAATTAATTTAATCAGTAACAAATTGTATCAACCTTCCTTAACCTTATTGTGATCTTCTGAAATATGTCGTCGGCATAGACCGAAAACCTCCTATCTTCATCCGACCTAAGTTTTCAAAAGTCGAAAAAAAACGTTATTTTTTTTTTAATAATTATATTATTTGTTTAAATCAATATGGTTCTGAGCAACTTGTAGGAAAACACGGTTATATAAAACATAGTTTCTGAGCAATAGGAAGAAAAATGTTCTTCTGATTTCCTGAAAACTTATGTCGGATGGAGATAGGATTTCGATCTAAGCCGATGATATACAATAATAGTTGTAATCTCTGTACTCTTATTGTCTCATATTCTATCTATAAAAGCATATTCTATCTATCTATCTAATATTTTTTGACGTGATAACGTAACGAACGCCGACTGCACGCACGAAATAGCATGACTCATTGTTACGTTCCGCCTAAGTCGAGCGTGCAAGCGAGAGCGCGAAACAAGCGACAGAGAAGCACGATCAGCCTATATTTCTTATGACGTTACATTACAGACAATTTTTTTTTTATAACGACAGTCCGTTTGCAATTGAAATGATGGTTACCCTGTTGACCCTTTATTGCATTATAGGATCATAGAATGTCACAGCGGTGTCACATTGCGTAATTAGGATTATGTTATGTTTATTTCGAGAGGACCTCGATAGTGTCGTTGCGCGAGTCAGTCTAGTCGATCACCCAAGTTAAGCATCATCGACCGTAACCTGTCCACGGATGGGTTGTTTATCTAAAGTTCCATGTGCTTCCGCGAGGACTTTCAGACATTGGTTCCAGCTGTTGTTTAAATAATAGCCCTTAACCAAATCTGTCTAATCGATCACGCAAAACAACGTTAAAAGTAAGTAAAAAAGTTAAGTAACGTCTACCGTAGCCTCTACTGATGGGTCTATTTATCGCGAGCTCCTCCGTGCTTCGGAGGGCACGTTAAGCCGTCGGTCCCGGCTGTTGTCATTAGATGACAGTCGTTAAGCCAAGTCAGTGGCCTTTGGGCGGCTTGAAAACACTGGTCTCCGCCAACCCACATTTGAGTTACGTGGTAGAGTACAGTCTAAAAATAGCCTCGAGTCGGCAAGTAACGGCTCTTGTGTTGCAAGCTACTATATAGGCTGTGTGTGACGATCAATGACTACTTACCATCAGACGGTTCATATACTTGTTACACCTTTTTCGTATAAAAAAATCCGTGGAGTACCAGGGTACTTCCACACGTACGATCAACGACAACAGGCAACGGCCTATACGAGTATTTTTTTATTATATAGACAGTTAGGCAAACGAGCATGACGTATGACGTAGGTCACCTGATGAAAGAAATCACCACCGCCCATGGAGATCAGCAACACCAAGGGGTCGCCGATCCGTTGCCAGCTGATACTCCTTTCTTTCTTTCTTTTTGGTGACCTCACTCAGTCGCAGGAACACAACAACCCTCAAGGAAATTGTTATTTGGCTGCGGTATTCTGTGAAGTGCCTCCCCAACCCGTTTGGCCAGCGTGGGGAGTGTAGGCCAAATCCTCCTTCCGTCTAGGACGGACGAGAGAGGGTCGTGCTCCTGTAGTGGAGACTAAAATGGACCTGATGATGATGATGATGATTCTGTGAAGTGGAGGTGTGTGTGAGTATTTATAACAACCCAAACTCAGTTGACCTAGGTTAAAAATGATCGAGTTCTAGAAACTATGTCGGCTAGATATTCTGTAGGTACAGTCGACTCAATTATAGTAATAATATATAGATATATAATCTATTTAATGCTTATTGTACATTTTGTTGATGATGAAATTTATTTGCTGATGGTTATCTCTGTTTTTAATTAATTAGTTTGAATTGAATTTGATTGGACTTATGGCTTGTAAATATTCGAAGTTTTAGAATTATTCGAATACCAGCTTTTATATTTGAAACCAATTTAAAGTCATGAAAGAGCATGCATGAACAGTTTAATAAACAAGTCAGAGTTGAGTATTTATTTTATTATGAAATTAAATCACCTTTCAGTAATTTATAATAAAAAAAAAACAATAAACCTACGTACTACGTTAGCCGGAAGATATCTCTTGTAGAGATAAACTCACCTTTGTATACGTCTGATAATACTATGTTATGTAATTGTTTATGTGGGATATAGGTCTCCCTTCAAACAAAGGGATTAAGAGCGTACTCCACCACGCTCACCACCGCAGGCCGCAGCCTGTCCATGGATGGGTTTAATTATCAAATCAAAAAATCAAATCAAAATCAAATCATCTTTATTTGCAGAATACAGTTACATAAGTTGTTTCTCAGGTATAATACAGACAGGTACAATGTATTCAGCCCTCAAGCAGGCGTGCAAAATATTTATGTCAACTACTACTTACTAATACAACTTTCAAACCCGGTCATTTGATAAGCGTGCGCGGGGATATAGATCCAACGCGTAGAGGCCCCTTTGAGAAGTTTAATGTAATGTTGTACGCCCGCCGTGACCAGCTCCAGGATATGTCAATAGAACGACATACCCATGAGCAGGTCTCGGCAGGCGTTGAGACTATTGCGAAGTGTGATGGAAAATAAATGGGTTATGGAGATGAGATCTGGGTGAACTAAATACCGGGCTATTACAGAAGAGGGACGGACGCCTGCCTTATGGCCTGCTTTTATTGCTAGTTATTTGCAGCAGGCGGTGGCTTGCCACTCACTAGATGGGCCCCCGAAATGCCAGGAAAACGGCCGGAGGCAACACCGGTGTGAGTGACTCAGGGATGTCGAGAAGTGTGCTGCGCTTTCTCCGAAGTTACTCGCGGCGTGATGCCCTTTAACACTTCCACCCCTGGAGCATATAGCTCTAGCGGCTCCTCTCTGGACGGCCAATGAAGGCAAGCCAGAGCTGAGAGTCCTGCGAGCTTAGACTTCGACCGATGAAGACACGTCGGAGACGAAGGCCCTGACCGCCTCTCTGGAGACTCGGGTTCGTGGTGTCGCTACTCACACAACAGCTCGCCACAAGCTGCCCTGCGGAATAATACAACTTATTATTACTTATTATACTAATACAATTTATTATTATTATTAACGAAATTATTACAATTAATGCTGCAAAAACATGTCATATATGATATTAGTCTACCATTTAAATGTCATGAATTCTGAGACAATATAAACAGTGTCCCAGAATCCAATCAGTCAGTCGTGTTTTGAAACTATTTTCTTTCAAGATTTTAATGTCATCAGGCAAGTAATTGTATAATGTCGTACACATATTATGCTAAACGTTTTTCTCGTAATGTACTTATAGCAAGAAGGTTGATATAATTTGTTCATGATCTTTGTTCTTGTTTGTCTAATGAAAATTGCACTCCTCTTTTTCCAATTGTTAGGATGGGAATTAACAAAAACACAGATATCCCTAATGTACTCGTACATGCTCGGTGATGGTAATATCCCTAGTTGTTGGAATAATGGTTTGCAACTGTCATCAAACCAAGCATTACATAATTATAGCGCGTACGCACTTTTTCTGAATTTTGAAAACTACTGTCTATATCAACAGAGTTTTTCCAAAGTATCCGCCGTGCTTCGGAAGACACGTTAAGTTGACGGTCCCGGCTGTTGTCTTTAGATGACTTTTAAGCGGCTTGAAAACGCTGACATCCACCAAACCCCAGTTAAGCAGCGTGGTGGAGTACGCTCTATACCCCTATGATTGAGGGGAGACCCATATCCAAGCAGTGGGATGAGTAAGGGTTGACGACGACTGTAAAACTAGCCTGATGGACAGCATCGAAATCTCTGCTCAGGAGGTCATAGCGAGAAGAAAATGCTGATGGAAGATGTAAAGTCTTTTTTCTTCAGAACTTATATCGGCAGAAAAAAAAACAAGTATTGAATTAGTAAATTTCCAATTTATTTATTTTATTTATTGGTTGCAATTGCAACAAATAGTAAAATGAACGCTATATAATCAATGATATTATATGTTACTATATAATAATAATAAAGTAAACTAAACAAAAGTAAGTAAAAATGATATTATTATTAAAAATTAGTTAATAATAATCTTATTTAATTTTTATTTACTTTACTTTACTTTATTATTATTATATAGCGTTCATTTTATTAAAAAATATATAAATTATTATTATTAAAAATTACTTAAAAAAAAATAGTACAGATTTTGTAATAATACCAACCACTTGATCTTGCTCCATTTGACGGAACAGGAGGCCTGAGCTGCAGTCTGTGTCCCTGAAACACTTATAAAGAGCAAACCGTTAAATTGCAACCATCTGGACTATATTTAACTCTTTCTGTAGTATGTTTACATAACTAACAGTTGTAGATGCCGTTACCACTATAATGGGACTTCCTTAACTACTGTATACCTGGGAATTTCCGCCAACGTTTCCACAATAAATACATGTGCATGCACCTGACCTGATCTGTCCGTTGACCTGCCGGTACCTTCTTGTACCGTGTTGTATATCTGCGAGTGAGTGAATTCACCAGGTAGGAAGGAGTTCCCGTATTGGCAGCGGGAGTGGCAACGCGTGAGCGATATTTCATGTTGCGAGCATTTATACGGCTACGGTAACCGCTTCACATTTGACAGCCTACGTAGTATAAAAGAAAATATGTTTTGGTTTCTTTTTTTTTGTAAATGAGAAGGAGGAAAACGAGCATGTGAGTCACCTGATGGAAAGCATTCACCATGCATGCAGCATGGCCATGGAGATCGGCAACTCCAAGGGGTCGCCAATCCGTTGCTACTCTTTTAAGAGGAATAAAGACCTCTGTTCTTGATGAGTCCCATGTCGTTATTATTCGGCAATACCGCTGAGGAGGGTCCATATTGGCTCACCTAAAGTTTTTTTACCCGAAATCTACTTATACTACATCAATAAATATTTATATACCTACATAAACATACATAAAATTATTATATTACTCTATCTGAGTCAAATAGTGCTCATTTATTTATTTATTTTAGTTTTTGCATATGTGCACTCTCTAAGTTTTGTTTGCAGTTTGTTCCAAAGTCGTTTGTGAATTATAATACAATTTTATAATGTAATTCACAAACCGACATGCAAAACTGACTATCTAAAGCCGGAAGCTATGATCTATCAGATTGATAGATACCATTGTATACCAAAAATGGAGACAATGACGTATTAAAATTTATAGACGACTGTACAATTTCGTCCAGTCAGCGGGCCACTGCGCATGGGTGAAGTGAAGTGGTAGTTGAGTGTATTATAGTGGCTTAGCCGGCGGAATCTCATTAGGTAGACGGCTCTTGGTGTTACTGGAGTTAGTCGAATTACTTTAAAATTGTTTTCGTTCGAGACGTTATTTTAGCAGTGAATAAGACATCACTAATCTTCTCTATCTATATCAATCATTAATCTAAGATCCATACGTTACTCGATTGTCTACGTTTAATATTTATTTTACGTTATAAGGGGCAATACTCGTAATTAAAATGAAGTCAAAATCTTAATCTCATAAATGTCAAATTTGGTATTCCCGTGTCACAATATGAAACTTCAAAGTCTAATTTAAGTGAAATTATATGGAACATAACTGAAAATTACACAAACTAAGAATGATATTTTGATTAACAATTAGAATTGACAATAATTAATGAATTAAATCAAGTATATAATTTTTAGTCAATTGACAATTTAATCTCGATTTGGTCGGTTTTGTTCTGCGTTCGAAATAATTTCGCTAATACCTTTTATGTTTTTGTTTTGTTTTTAGTTTATTTTAATTAGTTTTCATTTAGATGTATTTATTAAATTTTATCTATTTTAAGTTTACAATAAGTTTAATTTAATCTTGTCGATGTGTTATTCTTTAATAAATTACCTTTTATGTTATTTGTTATTATCAGGAGAAGGTTCTTATGAAAGAAAAAAAAAATGAGAAAGTTGCACAGAAAAATAAAAAAATTAACTGAGCGATCATATTAACTTTTCTAATGTAACTTTATGTCGTTTGACAGAACTGTCAGTCACTTCACAAATTGCTCGAAATCAATTCGAATTCAATAAGTATTGTTAAGAATACAGGACAACGTCTATCGGTTCAAATAGTGTTTATATAAATTGACAATATTGCTGATATTCATTCTCCAATGGCTCCAAATTGTCTTCTAAATGTTAAAACTATCCACGTTAACTGACGACTTATGTATAAAATTGTACCTTTTTCCAGGTGTTGATCGACGCATGGCGTATGGGCACCATGTCGGGAATGACGGGAGCGAGCATGCTGCGCACGCGCAGGAAAGATGTCAACGTCAAGCCCAATCGCAAGTACGTCATCATGTTGATACCATAGACCACTAAATTAAATTAAATCTATTGCTAAAGCCGTAGACAGAGTAATACCACACCCCGGCCACTCCATACAAATGTCGCGTCGTTTAATACTACATAAACAATGACGTCTGTACAGAGTGTGAATGAGCGTGTGTGCATGCGGCGCCATACAAACTGTTCCAGATTTGTCTCAGAGGGGAGGTGAGGTCGACACGAGAGAGCGGCAGGGAGAGGCCATACTGTACGTAGTACTCTAAGGTTATACTGTGGTAATACACTACGTTTGATTTTAATCCTTTTGATACTCTAAGGTTGACTGGAAGAGATCCCTCTAAGGGACAATTCCGCCTCTGTACTGCTTTGTTTTGCATTTTATTTTGATGTACAATAAAGTTATAACTAACAAACAATCAAACTAACATTACTACAGGGCTAGCGTATTTGTAAGCTGCTCGACTGGGGATATACCTCCACCTCACGGAAGACCGCACCCAAATAACAATTCCTTTGAGGGTTGTTGTGTTCCTGCGAGTGAGTGAGGTCACCAGAAGGAAGTAGTTGCTACGTTGGCAGCCGAGATAGCGGTGTGCGGGCGATATTTCATGTCGCGAACTTTCGGCGATTAATTCATGAAAGTCCATGAATTTCAGAGACGATCTTAGTTATGCTACATTGCACTTTATTATTCAACGAATAAAGAAAGACGTTTGTTAATTAAAAGTCGTTCCGAATATCCATTTCTTTTCCCGCCGCAATTATTTGTCATTACATGGATATAAAAGTAATTTTTATTGTCAATGATATTTCAGATTGGACCGCAAATCTTCCCGGGGCATGCTCTACGAGAACGAGGAATTACGTCTGCGAACAATAAATATTAATGCTGAAGTCGAACGAGGTGAGTATAGATAGAAATCAAAGGGTGCAAATTTTTCATTGCCAGATAAGCGTGGTAGGTCATGTACTACGCAGAACTGACGGTCGAAGGTACAGAGAAGAGAGAGAAGGTACAACTCTCATAACAAGGACAATTCTCATAATTAAAATGTAGTTGAAGTTCACTTCTGATCCAATCTCGATCTCACGAATGTCAAATTTGGTATTCTCACAATATGAAACATCAAAGTTTAAGTGGGATTACTCGTATATCGAAATATGACCGAAAATTAATCAAAGTAAGAATGTTATTTTGCCAACAGTAAGAATTAATAATAAATGAATTAATGAAATAGAATCATCATCATCAGGTGATTTTAGTCTCCACTACAGGAGCACGACCCTCTCTCTTCCATCTCAGACAGAAGGAGAATTTGGCCTACACTCCCCACGCTGGCCAGACGGGTTGGGGAGGCCTGATCGATATTTTATAATGTATTTCCCTTAGTCGCCTTGTACGACATCCACGGGAAGAGACGGAGAGATTCTATTCTAGTCTGCCGGAAACCACACGGGCAATGAAATAGAATACGAGTATATATTTTTAATCAATTCATAATTCAATCTCGGTTCGTTCAACTTTCATTCTGCGATCGTAAAATAACTACGAGAATTGGGCTTCTGAAATGGCAACTGCGAACCGGAAAGTACTGCGTAGGACGCAGTACTTTCCGGTTTACAGTCATTTTTTACGTCTTTAAACGAATGTTATCATTCGTTTTTTGAATTGACTCCATATAGATCGAGATCAAACCGAAATCGGGAGATACAGTTTGGCGTCGCAGCTACATTATCTATCATTTCCATTCAAAATTCAATCACACCACTGGATAGAGGAAGGTTCAAAGAATTTAATACGCTAAGTAAGGACTATGCAACATCGCGTGCGTAGGAGTGGGAAGCGCCGCCATTCTGAGATAATTTTAGTTCCTATAACGTATTCACGTACAACACACGTCCGTGTCTATGGGCATGGTCACAAAGGCACACCCCATTTTTTTTATAAGCATAAAATCACTAAATCTGTAATAAATTTTTTCGCAGGTCAATCGGATATAAAGAAGCTGAAGCGAGAGAACGATCAGCTGAAGCGAGAGATCTCGGCCCTTCGTTACGAGTACGACAGGCTGGACACCATGCTGCGCGAGCGACGCTCGTCGCCGGAACACTCGGACGTAGGTCACAAACACAGCCTATTCAGACGATATCAATACCTCATATTATGTGTCCTATACTAATTTTATGATGTAAGCATACGATCTGAGTGCTTAGTGCTAGTTTTTTATTCGCTTTCGATCATGTCAACGTAAACAAATCGACCAAATAGAGAAGAACACTTTGACAATTTGCCAACACTATGAATCATCCTCATGTTCATATGTATATGTGTGTATGTATATAATTTGATATGTATTATATATTTTGTTATTTATGTAATGTGTATGTATGTATATTTTCTGTTGTACTATATAATATCGTTGTTAATTTATTTTGTATGCCGCATTCGTGTATATTTGCTCTTCCCGAAGGTTGTCTGGTAGATAATGCTTTTTATTAGCATTAAGACCGCCTATGTACCCTTAAATTGTGGTAAATAAAGTTTTAAATAATAATAATAAGAACCCTCATGTCGTGAATTTAAAAGACGCGTGTAACTGGCTACTGTCACACATTTTGAACTGAGCAATCCGGCTAATTTGGATATGTAACATGCGTCTGATTCACATTACACACTGTGATTCACATTATGAAACTTTGTCTCAATTTGGTCGGCTTGTAAACTTTAACACGTTCGAATGCAGTGGCATAACTACAGGGTGGCAGAGCGGGCAAAATGCCACGGGCCCCCAGACCAAGTGGCCCCAGGCGCGAGAGCTTAGTATTCAAATAGTATGTTTTTAAGTTAGACTATAAATATACAACATATAAATTTTTTATAGGTAGGTACATTATCATATTTCTTGAAAATAAAATTAAATATCTAGAATATATATTAACTAGAAAATAGAATTAAAGATATTAACCAAAAATGTACAAAATACTTCTTTAGTATTGGTTACTTTCATGATTTATTAGAGAGGGCCCCATTCTTTGAACTTCAAAGCATGGGTTGATTGTCAGATGGTTCTTCAAAGTTTGAAGAACCATCTGATGAATTTGCCACGGGCTCCTGATGGTATAGTTACGCCACTGTTTGAATGTGACCAAAAAACTTGCACTAAGCACTCCGAGGACCAATTCTCGTAATTTGTATCCATCGCAGAATGATAATTGACCGAATCGACTTTGAATAATTAATTGTATACTTGGTTTAATTTACAAAATTAATGTCAATTATTCGACTGCGCTAGGCTTCGGCACATCCTCACCGCTGATATACCCCAATGCTTGAAGGCCAAAGTGTTCAATCAGTGCATCCTCCCCGCTATGACCTATGGTGCAGAGACTTGGACGCTGACCGTTGAGCTGATTCACAGACTAAAAGTCACACATCGAGCGATGGAGAGAGCAATGCTTGGATTTTCTCTAAGGCTTTCTCTTTTACGTGGTGCACCTTGCTGACTGACAAACGAAGCTCTGGCGAAAAGAGAGGTAGGGAGCGTAATTGTAAGCTACCCGACTGGGGAATGTACCTCCACCGAATACCGCAGCCAAATAACAATTCCCTTGAGGGTTGTTGTGTTCCTGCGAATGAGTGAGGTCACCAGAAAGGAAGGAGATGCTGCACTGGCAGCGGGGATGGCAGCGCGCGAGCGATATTTTATGTTGCGAGCGTTAATATGACTACGGTAACCAATTCATATCAGGCGGGCCGTACGCTTGTATTCCACCCGACGTAGTATAAAAAAAAATAAACAAAATAAAAAAAAAGAAGGGATCGAATCCGGAACGAAGCAATTTTCTTCCGAGCCGAGTCAGCGATATCAGATGGCGGAGGAAAGTCCTATGGTGGCCACGTATAGTGCGACGAAGCATAGGGCGTCCTCTCTATAAATGGACCGATCTCAAAAAAGTGGATGGTAGCGGTTGAATGTGGAAATCGGAGGATCGGGTATGGTAAAAAGTATTGGGAAAGGCCCATATCCAACAGTGGATATATCGAGGCTGATAATAATAACGATGATGAATATCAATTCTAATTGCGAACAAAACGTAATACTTATTATGTTTAAGTTTTGGTTATATTTCGATATAATCAGCGTAGTGAAATAGACCTAGGTCAGTGATATAATCACACTAAAGTCAAAGTAATTATTTTACTTACTTTGCTACAATCAAACTTTGAAGTTTCATGATGTGGCTATTTAATTATTGTATGAATTTAATTAATCTTCGAAAGAAATTTTAGTCAAAATTACACTCAAAATCAGCAAACTGAAATGGCAGTGGGCCACATATGCCGTGCTAGAGTGAAGGGTGCGTATCGAGCGAGTTAGCCATCTAAAACGCATCTAAAATTCTCATTCGGGCCCCTCCGTTTGGAGGCAATTTACTAGCATTTGCCTCCTGTGGTTCCTCGACCCAAACCAAACCCTCCGACGACCCATTCATCGCATTCTTGTACTCCCACCTTGGCGTTGAAGTCCCCGACGACAACCCTGGGTCATGGTGGTATTGGCCTTTGTAATAATCAAATCAAATCAAAATATGTTTATTCGTTGGACTTATTATAATGCACTTAGAAACGTCATACAAATTAAATATAAGAACATGTATCTAAATCATTACTACTCTAAATCCGCAGAGCTTAGATTCACTTTCATCACACTATCTTGAATGTGAAAGTGAATTTACGTGCAAGTTCCGGCGACAGGGCTTCTTGAGAAGAACTGGCAAGAAACTCAAGGCCGACTCTTTTAATTGCCAAGTTTTAACTATATCGTTACATTAAATACAAATACAATCATTAACATAGCATAACAAGAGCAATTCATTTCCAAATACTTTTATCATTTATGTAATCTGTGATACAATAGTAAGCCTTTTGACATAGTCTAGTTTTAATATATCTTCATACATGGCCTCGACCGCTTCAGCCTGGTATGTTGGCGTTGGAGCATATAATACCTATTCTACTTCCTAAGAGTATCTCTTCCTTAGTTTTAGCCCAAGATATGCTACCCTTGACGACATACTGGATATCTCCACTACGTTGTTGACTGAGAGCTATATGTACGAGGAACCCGACACCGCCCTGGGAGAGCTGGTGTCCTTCGCGGTAGTAGAAAAGACAGATTCGAGTATCATGGTATACTTTCCCTCTCGTCGGATATCTGGCAGACCTAGAATCTGACATTTGACTGAGTTCAATTCTACTCCCAACTCTCCTACATCTTCGTCACACCTCAGTGTCCGTGTGTTGTACGTGCCAATAGTCAGTTGTTGGTGGAGGCCTGCCAACCGGAGATTGTTGCGCCCTGAACCGATACCGCCGCATAGGCCCGGGATAGCAGTGCTGCCTGGTACTGGGGGCCATATAGTTTGGTTTTTATATATTGAAGAGTAATGCCCTTAAGTCGCCACGTTGGGCAGGCGGGTTGTGATTGCAGTCATTTGTGAGGTGGAGGTACTTCCCCAATCGAGCTGTTTATAATTTGTGAAACGAGATCTCGCTTCACGTAAAAATGATGTTGAATGGTATTACATAATACATACCTAAGCTCATGGTCACCAATTTAAATTTATTTGCTGTTAAATGCGGTAAATATGAACCTTCATAGATTATAATATATCTTCGATATACGTAGGTCACGCTAAAAGTTTAGCATATGTGTAACTTAAAAAAACAACATGTGATAACCAAAATATTATGTTTATTGCAAAATACTCTCCTTTACATTTTAAACATTTTTTCATGCGATCGCAACAATCTTTAAAACAGGAGGACCACAGATCTTAAGGCATGTTTTCTACATGCTGATTGAACGCTATCACTGCCTCTTCCGATTTGGTAAAAGTGAAACCTCTCATCAAATCTTTGATTTTGGGAAAAATACAGAAATTACAGGGTGCTAGGTCGGGGCTACGTGCAGGATGGGTGACGAGTTGTACTTTTTCGGAAGCTAAAAATGACTTTGTTTTGTTGGCCGTGTGTGAAGAAGTGTTGTCATTGTTGGCCTGTTCTCATTTTCAAACACCCATTCACAAGATTGCTGTTTTTTTTTTCGGGTTCAAAACAATAAATTCACATTTCGTCTCCTGTGAAAATGTCATAAACAGCATTAGAATGTCCGTGGTCGTACTTCAGTAGCATCTGTGAGCACCATTCCACGCGTGCCCGCTTCTGCTCCGCTGTCAGTCATGAGGGATCCAACGACAACAAAGTTTCCGAACTTGTAATTCTTCGTGTAAAATTTCCTGAATTTTGCTCATACCAATCTCCAATAATCTTCTCAATTCAATAGTCTTTCGAATTGTCTCATAGGTAATCCGCAGTTTTCTTCAATTAGCCGCTTAACAGTAGCCACATTATCTTCGTTGACGGCAGTTGAAGGCAGCCCTTCACTATATTCGTCATGTAAAGAAACCCGACATCTCTCAAATTCAGCAAACCATCGTCTCACGGTGCTTAAACAAGGCGCTTCTCTCCCAAAAGCATTTTGAGGACGAGCGGCACAATCTCCACTTTTTACTCCACGAACTACGAATTTCTGTTCATATGCTGCGCTAACGCGTTATTTAAAGACATTTTCATTCTGAATCTATTTAGGTTCTTTAACCGCTCGTTAACATTACCCAATTAATGACATGGTTTAGGCAACCCACTCGCGGATTAGTTTCAAATCAAATCAAAATCTTTATTTGACTGTACATTATGTTCTTAAGGTGTTACAGATCACTTAGCGAGTGTATTCAACCTGCTTAAATGTTAATGAGATCGTTTAATAATAAAAATTTCTGCTAGTCACAATAATAATTTAAAATGTCACAATTGTCAATTTTCATTAAAATAATAATAATATTAAAATGTCCTATTTGTAAATTTTTGTTATGTCTCATTAGTAAATTATTCTTACAGATATTTATTCTATTGGCTCTGGCATTATAAATTACAATATGTCAATAATAATAATAAATCATAAATACAGTGTCACAATTCTTTATGGTCCATATATTCTTTCACAATATAGATGCAATGTGCTAAAAACCATTTTGTCAAATTTGTCTTGAAACAATTGTTTTGAAACATTTTTTTCATAGATATTCAATTTACAGGCAGGCTGGTACAGCAACGTTTCAAATTTCACTCTTTTTTGCCGTGGGTGAACATCAATATATTTAGTAAATAAATATAAATTGTTGTTTACAAATAGACAGACGTTTCTAATGTACAAACAAGGCAACGGCAACACTTTTAACTTTTTAAATAATGGCTTACAGCTATCCGTATACCACGCGTTACAAATTGCACGCATGCATCTTTTCTGTAACCTAAAAGTCCTGTCAACGTCTACCGAGTTACCCCATAGAATAAGACCGTAATTAAGCACTGACGACACATAGCCGTGATATGACGTAAGCGCTGCTTTTATTGAAAGAGTTTGTCTGATTCTTTTTGACGCAAAAACAAATCTGTCTAATTTTTGGCAAACCAAACCAACATGGTCCTTCCAATTTAGATGTTGGTCTATCATTAGTCCTAGAAATTTTACGGTGTTCATCACTGATGTTTTGTTAACATTTACCTGGAAACCATTATAGTTCATCCACGTAATTACATCTGATAATACTTTATTCGCTTCTGATTCTAAAGCGCGTTTATCATCACATTCCAATAATATGGTCATATCATCAGCAAACAATAGACATTTATGAGGTGTACAGTTTGGCAGATCGTTTATATATAAGATAAACAGCAGTGGACCGAGTATACTACCTTGTGGAACACCGATATTGATGGTTTCTAACTTAGATCTGAAAGATTGTTTTATGAGAATATTTTTAGATTTGGTCATTTTGTTATTTCGGTGCACTGCTTCCTATTCCTCAAAAAACTATTTAACCAATCATGAGCTCTACCTCTGATACCATACCTTTCAAGCTTTTCTAGGAGTTGAGAATGGTTGACGAAAACAAAAGCTTTGCTCATGTCAAGGAAAAGCGACATGGTAGGTGTTCTATTATTTATTCGTTCTGTCACCCATTTTATAAAATGAAAACATGCAAGCGTTGTGGAACTACCCTTTCGAAATCCATACTGTTCAGGTTGTAAAATCTTATGTATAATCAAGAAATTATTAAGTCTTATCAGCATAGCCTTTTCCAAAATTTTCGACAGGATTGGAACCAAGGCGAGTGGTCTATTGTTATTAGGTTCTAGCTTGTCTCCCTTTTTAAATAACGGTTTGACTACAGTTATTTGTAACTTTTCAGGATATAAACCCTCTGCAAAAGATAAATTAATGATATGTGCCAGTGGGCGGCTTATATAGACTGCAGTTAATTTAATCATTTTTGTTGAGATACCGTCATATCCACTAACTTTACTATTCTTTAAAGATATAATAATATTGTAAACTTCCTCTTCATCCACTGGTCTCAAAAACATTGTATGTGGGTTTGTTTCTAAATTAGGGTTATAGATTTTATTTTGTCTCAGAGGCGTATTTTTCGTCAAATTAATAAAATGTCTGTTGAAATTATTACATAAATCAATTGGGTCAGAACATAATTTATTATTAAAATTAATCATGTCAATGCTATTGCTATTAAATTCCATAAAAATTTTAACCGCATTTTTAAGAAATGTATCTAACAAGCTCAATATATAAATAATAATAAATATTTACAAAATAATAAAAATAAATGTAAAGCGACCCTTTACATTTATTTTTATTATTTTGTAAATATTTATTATTATTTATATATCGAGCTTGTAAGATACATTTCTTAAAGCGACCCTTTACATTTATTTTTATTATTTTGTAAATATTTATTATTATTTATATATCGAGCTTGTAAGATACATTTCTTAAAAATGCGGTTATAATTTTTAAATTTCATTTTATTAATGTGCTTGCTCAATTTTTCTTTACGATACTGTAGATATAATTTCCGTTTTACTTTACTAGATCTTCTTAATCCTTTAGTTATCCAGATTCTTTGTTTTGTATTGTTATTTAATTTTACCTTTACTGTAGGAAAACATAGGTATAAAATAAACTGAAGATACTATGCAATAATTCGAAAGCATCGGTAACATTATCTGCTTCCAGAACATCCGAAAACGAGAGAGATGATATACATTCATAAAATTTGTTGACATTATAAGCACAGAAATCTCTTCTGTACGCAAACCAAGTCGTGTTTAGCTTTATGTTTTTTACGTTAACTGATATAGATTGTGCTTTAATACAGAATACTGTTTCTATTTAATACAGAATACTGTTCATCGCGAAAAGGGATTGATGAAGTCCCCTTCTTATTTGTATTCTAAATATCTCCACTCTCATTCGATTCATTCCTAAAAGAAAAAAAAAGCTATAAATAGCTCTTTTTAAACCTTATTGCGTGCAGCGAGCGGAACATAAGCGTTCCGCCGTACGTATACGCCGAAAAGTCATTTTTGGAAATGAATAGGTTCCAAAACCACTGAACCGATTTTGATGACAGTTGTCACAATTAAAGACCTCGATATGCTTTAGGATTGTGTCGAAAAGAAATTGAGATCGATCATGTCCTTGAGGACAGACCATCAAATACATTTTCCATTGAAATCAATGGAAAACATACACTCAACGAATCTGCTCGCTCCACTCAATCACGATTTCGGCCCAGTGGGCTAGAATCCGGCTTAGTCGTATATAGAATAAATAACAGTATCAATTGGCAGGACAGCGCGTCTGTGTGCAGCGCATGCCCTGAATGCGCGAGCGCAGACGGTTCCACAAAAGCAGTCGCATTCCATGACCTGAGCGTGGTGCCGGAGGAAGGGGAGCTGGAAGGAAATAAGGTGAGTTACTTATGAGTGGTTTTAAGGAAAACCCGCCTCTGTTAAGGAGGGTTTTCCTTAAAACCGACTAAGCCCGAGCGTGACAGCCAAATGTTAGGGGCGGTCACAGGAAAGTCCCGAAGGATATTTTTTAGGGTTCCGTACCCAAAGGGTAAAAGGACCCTATTACTGAGACTCCGCTGTCCGTCCGTCCGTCCGTCCGTCTGCCACCAGGCTGTATCTCATGAACCCTGATAGTTAGCTAGCTATAACAACCAATACTATAAAACAGAATAAAATAAATATTTAAGGGGGCTCCCCTACAACAGAATTGTTTTTTTTTTTCCATTTTTGTAGATAATCGTACGGAACCCTTAATGCGCGAGTCCGACTCGCACTTGGCCGGTTTTTTACATATTACCTTCCAACAAAGATTGAAATGACGATTTTACGGATAACAGTTACATATATAGGTAACGGGGCTAATAAATATGGACATGAGAGCCTTGAAAAACAGAGTAATTTTTTCCCTTAAAAAACTGGCAACTGATCGGCGACCCATTGGTGTTGCTGATTTCTATGGGTGATTACTTTCCATCAGGTGACCCACATGCTCGCTTGTCCTCTCTCATATAAAAAAATCGGCTAATAAGAATCAAGATACAGCCTAAGGCGGCCACGACATGATCTAGGGAGGCTAAAACATGCTTAGGGCGACCAAGACTGCAAATGCGCCTCTTCTCTTTAGACAAAGTATCCTGGCGAAGTTGAATAACGCCAAGGAGTTGACGATGATGCCTCATATTTTTAATACTGTATTTAGTTTTTGTATACTGTTTGTTTTCCGAAGAAAAAAAAAAAAAATAACGCAGTTGAGAGGGGTTAAAACGAATCATGGAGCATAAAATACGGCCCGCCTGATGTGAAGCGGTTACCGTAGCCATATTAACGCTCGCAACATAAAATATCGCTCGCATACCGCCATCCCCGCTTCCAACCCAGCATCTCCTTTCTTTCTTTCCGGTGACCCCACTCGTTATTTGGCTGTGGTATTCTGTGCGGTGGAGGCACATTCCACAGTGGGGCAGCTTACAATTACGCTCTCTACCTCTCTTTTCGCCAGAGCTTCGTTTGTCAGTCAGCAGGGTGCACCGCGTGCATGTGAAATTGGCTTTGATTCAAAGATGTTGATGAACCACTTACACTCCAGTAAAAGTTAAGTTAAGCATAGGGCTCACCTACTGTTAAGCGGTTACCGAAGCCTATAACTTATAAAAGACGCTTGCAACATAAAGTATCAGTCACGTATCCCTGCCCTCACTATCGTCTCAGTATCTTTCGTTTTTCTAATAACCTCATTCACTCGTAGGATCGCAACAAGTTTCTAAGTCTCTAGAAATTTTGTATGACTGCGTCTTTTGTGAAGTGGAGGTAGGTGCTTTCCCAGACGAGCCACTTTTATTTACGCTATGCTGTATCTCTCTTTTGCCAAAGTCTGGTAGGTAATCAACAGGGTGCACCACGAGCAGGTAACGTTGGTTTTAGACTATTGACTAAAACATTATGGTGAGCAACTAATGACCAAACTGTACTTTGTCCAGCTAAAAGGGATTCCCAACGTAGTCCATTTTATGTATGGGACCATGAAATTCAGGATAGGGCAGAGGATCTACGCAAATAAAAAAATGTATGAGCAAGGCATCAAGAGACTATTATATAGATAGAATATGCTTAATAGAATATGCTTAATATGCATAATAAAAATTTTAAAGCACAGTGAATCATTAAATTATTATAGACTTGTATATATGTATGCAACAAGGCGGTCTGAATCTTTTCAAGGTAACCTTAGGGTAACGAATTTATTTTTATACTAGCAAAGTACCCGTGCTTTGCTACGGGAACACTCCTGATTTGCGTCTATTTTTGTTAAGATTCCAGATATTTAATTACTACCCCGCAAATGACTGTTTGCCGTGTGGTTTCCGGCAGACTAAAATAGAACCACTCCGTTTCTTCCCGTGGATGTCGTACAAAGCGACTAAGGGAAATACGCATTATCAAACATCGATGAAGCCTCCCCAACCCGTTTGGCCAGCGTGGGGAGTGTAGGCCAAATCCTCCTTCCGTCTAGGACGGACGAGAGAGGGTCGTGCTCCTGTAGTGGAGACTAAAATGGACCTGATGATGATGAAATGACTGTTTTGCATTGCCTATTTACAAACATACACCATTTAGGTTAAGATCTCCCGGTTTCAGGAGAACTTACACGTAAGCAGGCTACATACAACTGACCATGAGAGAAGCAGTCTTGTCTCAAGTCAACCCCAGCGACCTTTAGATACTGCCCCTGAGCTTTGCTAATGGTCATAGCGAAGCATACCGTTATAGGAAATTGAAGTCTCTTAAATTTAACGGGGTGGTCTGAGGGAATCATGGGAATGCGGGGTATAAAGAGAGATTTCCCTAGAGCACATCCCTTACTGTCCTCACTTAACAACTGTAACTCATAGTTCCAGTTGTCGAATACGTGGTTAACAATGGTGGCACGAACCTCCTGATGATACACCGCTATTCCATGCAAGTAGTAGGAGATGAAGCGGATCAGGCAAGCTCCATCACATTCCACCCACAAGTATAAATTCAGTCAATATTGACATCATTTGAGAAATACAGATTTTTTTTTTTTTTTATACTACGTCGGGTGGCAGACAAGCATACGGCCCGCCTGATGTGAAGCTGTTACCTTAGCCATATTAACGCTGGCAACATAAAATATAGCTCGCGCGCCGCCACCCCCGCTGCCAACGCAGCATCTCCTTCCTTTCTTTCTGGTGACCTCACTCACTCGCAGGAACACAACAACCCTCAAGGGAATTGTTATTTGGCTGCGGTATTCTGTGAGGTGGAGGTATATTCCCCAGTCGGGTAGCTTACAATTACGCTCCCTACCTCTCTTTTCGCCAGAGCTTCGTTTGTCAGTCAGTAGGGCGCACCACGTGCAGGTGAAGTTGGCTTTGATTCAAAGGTCTTGATGAACCACTTACACCCCAAAATACGGGTATATATATATATATATATATTACGTAAGTATATATATTAAGTAGTATACCCCATAAAGTCTACTTAGAATCGGTTTTTCAATTATTTTTCGGCACCCGAGGTTGCTTCATTTGAAGGACGCAGTTTTTTTAAGCCCTACGGCGATGGGTAACCTCCGGGGGTAACTGAGGGGATGAGGTGGGCGATAAACAATCGTGGATAACCCTATGGTTTGAAATAATCTCTAGTTAATAACGAACCTTTCCTTAATAACGAAACCATAGTGCGAAGTACAAATACTATAGCGCCATCTAGTGATGAGTTAGGTAAAATATAAATATAACATTTTTAGACATTTCTAGGCTGGCCGCTGGTCAAAAATTAATCAGTTACTCCTAGACATCCCCTTTTTTATGAACAACCATTCCACCAAGTCTCAAAATCGTAGGTCAATCGGTTTCCAAAAAGAGGGTTTTTTTTTCAACCACTATTCTCGTAGTTTTCCTATTCTCGTAGCTTCAATAGTCTGGGCTGTGCGTTGATTAGTGAGTCAGTCAGTCAGTGAGCACAAAGCCTTTTATTCGGCATCAACCCATAATCATCCCACTGTTGGGATACGGGTCTCCCCTCAATCGAAGGGGTTTAGAGCATACTCCACCACGCTGCTCAACTGCGGGTTGGCGGAGGCCAGATTTTCTAGCCGCCTTAAAGCCACTGACTTGGCTTAACGACTGCCATCTAATGACAACAGCCGGGACCGACGGCTTAACGTGCCCTCCGAAGCACGGAGGAGCTCGAGATAAATAAACCCATCCATAGAAAGGTACGGCCGATGTTGCTTAACTTGCGTGTTCGATTAGACGTGACACGCGTAACGACGCCATCGAGCCCCTCATTTCATTTCCAAACCTTTTATTATTATAGATTATTTATTATTAGTACTCGTGTAAAGTTGAGGATAAAATTGTCCAACTAATCTCGTTTCCCTACACAAACTTTGTTTTCTCGTTTCCCTACACAGACCTGCGTTTCACCCTCTTAGGGGTAAATTTGAAAAATCCTTTGAAGTAATTTCGTGTCCACTATGTTATATTTTCAAATCGATGCCATTTTCTTAATTGACGTCCCAAAAAACCATAGAATCAACACCTATATTGATATTATGACATTTCAACCCCATCGCACCCCCATAGGGGTGATTTTATGTCACGTCCCGAAAACCATAAAAACAATACCCATGACGATTTTCAGACTTTTTCGCTCCATTTTACCCCTTTAGGGGTTGAATTTTGAAAAATCCTGAAATATGTGTTTACTCATTTACCTATAGATACAAACTTTGGACCCTCGGTTCACCCACTTAGGGGATGAATTTTGAAAAATCCTTTCTTAGTGTACCCCTAGACGTCATTAGGAACCTACGTGCCAAATTTGGAATCTGTAGACCCAGCGGTTTGGGCAGTGCATTGATTAGTGAGTCAGTCAATGAGGACAAAGCCTTTTATTATTATAGACTAGCAAACTACCCGTGCTTCGCTACGGGAATATCCTGATTTGCGTCTATTTTTGTTTTTGTTAAGATTTATTTTTTTCCAATAAAGGTCTGTTCCACCAAGTCTCAAAATCGAAAGTCAATCGATTTCCAAAAAGAGGGTTGGTTTCAACCCCTATTTTCAACCTCTTAGAGGTAGAATTTCGGAAAATCCCGTCTTAGTGCGCGCCTACGTTGTATATCCCACACATATCCAAAGTTTCAGATTTCTAGCTTCAGTGGTCTAGGCTGTGCGTTGATTAGTGAGTCAGTCAGTCAGTGAGGACAAAGCCAAAAGATGGATGTGTGTAATTCGTCCAAGAATATTTATTTATTTATTTAGATGTACTGGTAGAGAACCATGTATGACCAGGGCCGGCTGAGCTCAAGCAGATTCGTATCGGATATCTTGATGGCGAAAATCAAACTTCAGCTTAGATTTGTGGCAATTGTGATAGTTAATCAAGCTGATAGAAATAAAAAAAACTCTACTGATAAAGCAATAAATATTTACCTATCAATAACTCAAGTTTACACCGACGCCGACTTTACGGACAATTTTTTTTTTGTATAATATTTAACTCCCAAAAAATCTGTGTCACGTGACCAAATTCAAGAAATGCCAATGGATTGACGTATTAGCGCAATGGCTTCCGCCGATAAGCCCAAAATAGACACAAGATTAACAACCAAACGAATCTCTACTTTATTCCTTGAGGAATGGTTACCCGGCATAACGATTTAGGTTATGGCAATTTTTAATAAATGAGTCAAGGGCGGGCATACCGTTCGAGTTAGAAAATATTGAAACACCAAATGTATAAATAACTCAGTCGGCTCGAGCGTCCGTCGCGGACGCAGCGGCGCACAATTTCAGAAATCGTACAATTCTGTGACATGTGATTGTGAATTTGTTAACGTTTAAAGCATCAAATATATTATGTACCTTGACGTAAAAACGAGATTTGCCAGATTCAAGACGTCATTCAAATTTGTTGACGGACACAAATGTTTAGCGGAACGTCAGGGAGAAAAAAGCAGGTATTGGACTTGATGTATTTAGGTACGATATATGAATATCTGAGGAAGAGAAAATGTATTACAGTCCTATCCCATCACTATTCCCATTGCTGTCTTATATAGTACATATAGATATGATAAACACATAAAGTATATTAGCTTTATGGATAAACAGTACATAGGTATAAACGTTCGTGGCGATCATTTTTAACGATTTTGATGTTGGTGCTACCGTAGCAAAGAATCTAAGTCTGAATCCTAAGTATAAAATTGCGACCACAATTAATTATACACAAATGTAAGGCTAAGGGCCGACCCTACCGTTAAAAATCTTTAAAAATAATATTTCTGAATAATTTACACAGCGCCATCTAGCCCCAAAATAAGCGCAAAACTGGTACTATGGGTACTAGACAACTGATAAATATACTTAAATACATTTTTTTTGTAAATATATGCTTATGATACATAGAAAACACCCAGACAAGGACAGACAGACATGTTCATGCACACAAATGTTTGTCTTGTGCGAGGATCGAACCCGCGACCTCGGAGTCAAAGTAGCGACTGCTAGCCATTCGACCACCGGGTTCGTCATTTCACTGCATTTTCACTGCAGCACTAACATCGAAATCTTCAAAATCGACAAAAATGCGACCTTCCCTTAGAAAAGCGATCAGCTGTTGGAAGCTTGTACTGGAGAAGTTGAAACTTTTTCTCAATGTTTTTGGTTTCATAGTCGAGTTTGGCAATGTAATATTGCCACGACTCAGGCTCATGTGAAATTATCAGACTGTACCCATTGCCTGATGTAGGTCGTTCCCAGTGCTTACCACCACATGCGATCCTCCGCTTTCCGCATTCACCTGCTTCCAGTCGCTTTCGTCGAGGTCGTCGGTACATCTAGAGACGGGGCATCCCACTCTTCGTCACCCCATACGCACCCCTTCACTATGGGACCTTCCTCCCATATCTGCCATCACTGACACGGCAGATGTGGCTGACCCACTGCCATTTAAACTTGGTGACTCTGAGAATGTCTACAACCTTGGTTCGCCGTCGAATTTCTGGATAATTAATATAATTAAGAATACGTTTTTGGATGGATCGGCCTGTTCGGTCAATCCCGTTGACTACGGCGAGTCGTCAGTCGTACAGCGAATGCCTACGTCATAATATAAAAGTGGGCATTCGCTAAGAATTTTAAAAAAAATCTACGGGACACTAGTTCTTATCCGCGTATCCACACACGAAAGCTAGAAATAAATAAATATCTAAATATTTCTGGACAATTTACACAGTGCCATCTAGTCCCAAATTAAGCGCAAAGCTTGTGCTATGGGTACTAGTCAACTGATAAATGTACTTAAATATATATTTCTTTTGTAAATACATACCTACTTATATAGAAAACACACAGACCAAGAGGAACATACATGTTTACGCACACAAATGTTTGCCTTGTGTGGGGATCGAACCCGCGACCTCGGAATCAAAGTAGCCAACAAATAGTGTTGTAAAAATGCATACTCTGTTATTACGCCATTGTTACATTACATCAGATGAGATCTGCATAAACAAAACACTTCCTCCATCGTCAGGGTTCAGTTTGAACAGACGTCCGGAAAAAAACGTAATTATAACATGGTGCATTATAAATGTTTTATAGCAATATAAAAGCCAGGGTCGCTACCAACTCGTGACAAATCTGATGACGTGGTAGATATTTCTGAATCGCCAGATGTCCAGACACCGCAGACCTTGTCACGGAAATCAGATCTGGTGTTAAGGTTGGTTCTCTTCTTCATTAAACAACGTATCCTGAATATAGACCATCCCCAATGCTTTTGCGAAATGCGATTCTCCGACTTCCTGATACAGCCACTACCAACCGCTTTTTTGAAGTTTTCGGTGTATCGTTTGGGGAAGTACCTTCACCTTACAGAATACTGTAGCCAAATAACAATTCCCTTAAGAGTGAGGTCACCAAAAAGATTGCTGCATTGACAGCGGGAGTGGCGGCGCGCTAGCGATATATTTGTTTGCGAGTTAATATGGCTACGGTAATCAGGCGGGCCGTATGCTTGACTGTCACCCGATATAGTATAAAAGAAAAGTCAAACCATCATCATCAAGTCATCATCAATAAAGATGTGGCATGGCTAACACCAAAAGTGGCGAATTTGTATCAAGTGTAATTGTGTATAAGAACATATATTTGTCTTAAACTGGGTATTTTCTATACACTACCACAGTTATTACGCAAGTTTCTTATTTAATTAGTGAAATCACGTACGTTTATTTCAACTCAAAACAAAACTTTACTGTAAACGAAAACATTGCTAGAACGCATGCTGAAGGTAATGATTCATCTTACTAATTAGCCGTTTATATATCTTCATGTATAACGCATGAAGTATTTAAAAACATATTAACGTGTTTATGGTAAATGACCTCTGTTCAACTTCTTTGTATTCTCAATGATACATGACTACCTACTCTCTATCCTAGATATTTCCAATGATATTCTGTCTGCAGAAACGCAAAATTCCTCTCAATGTTCGTCACGCTAAAACGGGACGGGGTCCCACCACACATTCACACCACTGTCTCCTGTGTAGCCAGGATTAACAGCGGCGACTGCCAAAAAGGCAATGAACAGTGAAGTCCATTGCTGTCCCGGGGGTAAAACTTCGGCTGTCTTAATCGTTCAACTTCGTCACGCTAGTCAAACAAATCGTTATTCGTTTATCCTTTTCAAATTATTTGCTGTTGGCACAGTAGTAATAGACACAGCAGTTCTATGTGTTTTTTATCAGCCGTTAACTCTGCAGTTATTTCTTTCTTACCCACATCATCTTTCACAGAAAAAATTGAGTGGATGGCCAACTTTTTTTCTGTCTTCCTCTCTCTTATTTATACACATTCAAATTCATCACTATCACACTAGTCAGAGAAATAACAATCTAAATTTAATGTTACAGAGTGGCATCGAGTCTCCTTGTACGTGTGAAGATTGCCAGCCTGAAATCAAGCCACCTGTGAGCAAACCCAAGCCGACATCTACCTCAATGCCACAAACAAGCCCTAACAAAGCACAATCGCAGCCGAATACTACACAAAATGGACACGAACGCACAGTTGACGTGTTGGTACACGATGCCCCATCAGAAACGCCGAGATTCTTTGAAGCAGTCACTACTCCTCCTTACCATATCGGATCCCCGCCACCTCCTGGCTTCGTCGTAGCCCCATACCAGACGCCACGCTTCCACACAGGCGGAAACGTTGAAGATCTTCTCGGAGAAGTACAATCCACACCCTCGATCCAAACGACGTTTATACAGCAAAACTCAGTCTTCATGTGCAATACTAAACGCATAATGCAGAGGCAATGCTGCTGCCAAAGACGAGAACCAAACCTACCCCCACCAGCGCCATTTAATGGAGACGAAACTCAAATACCAAAATCATACGTCACTGAAAAGAATATAGAATTAACTTACGATTATCCAAAATCAACGCCCGTTCCGAGTACCCCAAGCCCAAAATCAGGAGACGATTTAACGACTACGACTGAAGTTGCAAGCACTGTTGTATTTGTCGAAAGAAGAATACCAGTGAAACCCAAAAAGTTTGATTTCTTCTTCAGGTCTCGATCTGCTCCCGTCGGAGAAAATGAAGAACCGATTTACGCAACAGTAAATAAATTACCTAAGAGATTACGAAGAATGGAACTAGCGAATTTAGAGAAAGAAGTGGCATATAAAACAGGCGAGCCAGATTCTTCCACGCGCACAGAAATAACTTTAAAAACCGATTCAGAATCTCTAGTCCCGCCACCAGACGATGACACCAGTAGATCAGAGAGGGAAAAATCAACAGTTCCTAAAAGACCAGACTCTCCTAAAGCAAAGAAACGGAAGAGATTTTCATTAACCTTCAAAAAGAGAGAAAGGAAAAGAAGGGAGAAGAAAAAGGAACCCAAAAATGGAGTACCAAAGAATGGGGTGTCGGTACAAGTGGAAAGCGACAACGAGAGGTTAATAGAAGAGGTGCAGGAATTAGGAAAACATAAACACTGCAGTAGACATCGTCCGAGAAATACGATGTCGTCTTCTAGTTCAGGCCCGCGGTACAAGCGGGATAGTTATCAGGTACCTATTGTATTTGTATTAAGTAGTATCGATAACTGTTGGCGCATTTAGTTATATGAGAATGGTTGACTGTACTGAGTATGGTTGATTGTCTGTGAGCCTTTTAAGTATAATGGAATGGGTAGTTACGTCTGTGTCATGGTTATGCTAAACCATCTAATATTGGGAGTGTAAAGTGTACGTGAGGTTGATTGTATGCCTAATAGAAATAAATTCTGCCATGATGTAGGTCGTATGCTTGTATGTCACAAATCAACACATCAATTCTCTCAACTTGCAGGAGATGACAACGTCTCACTCGGAACATGAACGAACCAACAGCGTGTGTTCATCAGTGAATTCCCTAGCGTCAGCCTGCACTCACAAGTCCAGAAAGTTGTCTGCACCGCCCAACGATGGCTCCATCCCCTGGTGCGGCTGCTGGGGCGCTGGGTGCGTCTGATCTACTCGTCTAAAGAACTATCTTCTATACTACTCTAAATAATGCTCAAAGGATAACATTCACTTTTGGGACAAAAATTGAGGACATTTGTATGTTACTGGTCCAAGATGGTGATACTTACTTCATAGCAGGATGTCAATGGGTTTTTATACTCAGTTTATTTAGCACTACATAGTCCAACTTTGTGATAAATAAAAGAAATTAGGGTAACCTCAGAGAACCAGAGAGTTCAGATTGATATTTATGTAGTATGCAACAAAGACGAAAGAGGGTGATAGTTCATCAATCATCAATCGATAATGAAAAACTTGTAGGTAGGTACTATTGGACAACATCATAAGAGGGACACAATGCAAGCGCAGCACACCGGGAACTAAGGGAAGCTAAGTTCGTTTAACTTCGCTCATGTCACTAGGTACCTCGTCTTTTAATCCTTCAGTTCACATTGCCAAATACATAGTTAAACTACACCGGCGATCCGACGTTACCTCTCTATTTTATATTTAGGTAACACGACCGAAGCAAAACGAAGCTCGTTTCGCTCTGCAGTATTTTACAAATGAGTTAATATGGGGTTTATTTTTCACATTAGTGGCTTGCGTAGTACTTACTTATTGATGGATATTTCCTTTTGACTTGATTCTCTTTGAGTGTGATTCCTATAGAATTCAAAGTTAAGGAGCATTTGTGCGGTTGACTGTATGCTCTTTGAGTTAACTGTAAGTATACAGATTTTTAGCACCACGCATCCACAGTAACGCCCCCCAAATGTATTAATTACGACCATAATGTCACTATTTTTTTGTCTCAATTTAAGTGAATGATCTGCTACCGACGAATATCAACTAATAAAGCTTATATTTTCCATAATTTAAACGATACAACTTATTACTTTGTTATCAGGAAAATTCCATAAATTTATCGTACCACGCTGTCACAATTTCTGTTCTAAAATAAACTGATGTAGTTAATAGAAAGTCATGTATATTACTTCTCTTGTAGATAGCGGAGGCCTCTGATCTTCTGGATCTTGGCCCCAACAATGCGGCTCGAAAACGAAGTACCAGAAATAAAGAGAAGTTGAAGTCAAGAGGCTCGATATGAATTTATAAAAAATGTTATAGTCAATATCCCAAGTCTAGATTTCGGGTATTGAATATAACATATACTTACACATACGAAATTATTTTTAACTGACGACGAAAAAATAGGAAATAAGTTTTTCTATATCAGTCTTATTTATTTGTTGTTATCTTTTAATACAGATATAACTAAAGGTGAAGTAACCAATGTCCTTTGGATTTGGATCCTATGTGATCGAAGCCTTTGGGTCATAGGTAACATATCAGAAGAGGTACATAGATCCAGCTATTTCTATGTAGCTCCTAAATAATTGAACCTGTTTCAATGCAGTCTCTCATCGCAAAGCTAGATCAGATAGTTCTAGCTATGTTCTATAGAAATCTATGTTCTATTTAAAGATAAAATTTTCAAATAATGTTTGTAATTCGGCATGGTCTAATTTTTTTATTAATCAACAGAAATGAGTACATACTTAATCAAGCAATTTTTTGTTCTAAATTCAAGAGGACAAGTGCTACAACAGTATCTCTGTCAGTTGATTACAAACTATTGTGTATAACAAACAAAAATATAAATTATAAAACACTCCTTTTCTCACCATTTTTGGTCAAATTCGAACGTGTTAACGTTTACAAGCTGACCAAATAGAGAAAACGTTTTATATTGTGAATTTAGCAGACGCGTGTTACATATCCAAATTAGCCGGGTTGCTCAATTCAAAATGTGAGCACGTAAGCTATATAATTTTGATATGTAACACGCGTCTGATAAATTCACAACATGGGAGTTCTCTATTTGGTCGATTTGTTTACGTTGATATGATCGAACGCGAGCTTTTCTCAATTTGGTCGGCTTGTAAACGTTTACACGTTCAAATATGACCAAAAAACTTTCACTAAGCACTCAGATCAGCAGGGGGCTGATCTGAGTGCTTAGTGAAAGTTTTTTGGTCGGGGAACCACCAACTCTTATTGCGATTCAATAACTGAATAGAATGCTTATTCATACCAATGAATAAGCGACTCTATTTCAAATTGCATAGAGTCGCTTATTCATTGGTATGAATAAGCATTCTATTCAGTTATTGAATCGCAATAAGAGTTGGTGGTAAGGGGGCTGGTAACCTAATGAACAATATTTCCTTAATATAATACTTAACTGTTCTCATAATTCTGTACATACTAATAATTTTACGTAGATTTGAGTTTTATGTCGATGTTATGTATGAGAAACAAAATGATTCCGTCATATGTACTTACATCTTGTAAAAAAGTATTTCTCACATACCTACCTACGAATAATTAGCTTACGTCCTTATAAGTATTAGCTAGATAAGTACCTATTATAATTTTATGTTAACAAAGATAATCTGTGATTTTGTTAGTGCGTCTGTCGTCCAGCGTGACGTGTATCGGCATCAACCCATTATCATCCCACTGTTGGGATACGGGTTTCCACTCAATCGAATGGGTTTAGAGCATACTCCACCAACTGCTCAAATGCGGGTTGGCGGAGATGTGACGTGCATGTTGAATGTTAAATAAAGTTTTTATATCTAATTATTTTTCATGTGTGTTGTTTTATTATTAGCTAGTATCTAAATATTCCTAATTTTACTGTGAATCTGCGGAATTAACTACATTCCAGGAGACCACAGCAAGGGGTCCTTCAAAAAGGGCGTGAAGAGATTTTTTACAGCGGCGGCAATGCGCGTGCCCTTAGTGTTACATGCGTCCATAGGTTGGGGTAACAACTTCAATCATTCTGAGGCTTTTTATTTGAAAACTCGCAGACTTGTAATCAGATGAGTTTTGACGTGATAACGCCTTATAAATCGATGAACGCCAACTGCACGCAAGAAAAAGCATGACTCATTGTCACGTTCCGCCTGAGCCGAGCGTGCAAAGTGATAGAGAGGCACGAAGCGTTCGGCTTGTGACGCATCTATCTCTTTTCCACTCCATCGGCTGAATGTTTTCTATGACGTTATCACGTAAAATAATCGTCCATAAACAGACTTTACAAAGAAAAAAATATTTTTTTACTATGTTGGGTGGTAGACCTGCTTCTAATGCAAGAACTCCTTCTCCTGATCAAACCCACCACAGCCTTATAAGACCGCTCTAGTAAGCAAGGTGAAATGGTTTTATAGTCGTTAGCTAACAAGGACAAATAAATTATTATTTAAATAGGTGGGATGAATAGGATAGCAGGTGAATTTTTCCATTTTAAAATAATAATAATAATTTTTAAATTTTTCCATTTAAAAATATTAATAAAAATAATAATAAGGCGGGCGTATAACATTACATCAAACTTCTCAAAGGGGCCTCTACGCGTTGGATCCATATCCCCGCGCATGCCTATCAAATGACCGGGCTTGACCCGTGATTAAAAAGAGATACATAATAATAAGGACAAATAAAAACTCCACATAATTACATATAGGGTTATTTATTATAAAATATGACACATTCCTTTGAACTGTGTTTACAGTAATTGAGACGCACATTGCAAAATTGATTTACCGACTGAGGCATCATTGGCGGCGACGCACATTTCGCATATCACAACATTCATCACACGCTACTTATTATAAGAGAAAATTAGGAGGCCCTGGGTTTGGCGCGAGCGTTCACGCGGACTTTTCAATAATACGATTTAGATTAGTGCCAATTTTCTGGTCACATTCGACCGTGTTAACGTTTACAAACCGACCAAATTGAGAAAAAGTTTTATATTGTGAATTTACCAGACGCGTGTTACATATCCAAATTAGCCGGGTTGCTCACTTCTAAATGTGAGCAAGTAAACCACATAATTTTGATATGTAACACGCGTCTTCTAAAATTCACAACATGAGAGTTCTTCTCTATTTGGTCGGTTTGTTTACGTTGATATGATCGAACGCGACCAAAAAACTCGCACTTACCGCTGAATACCCGTTTCGCGCGGTCGCGTAGTTGCTAAATCGCGGATATTCGCAGCGTGCGCTCGTGTCAAACTGAGGACGTTCTAATAGGTGCTTGCCCACCGAAGCATAGTAGAGTAACTGTCACTTATTGCTTTTATTGCTGTCTACATGTAGTATTTTATTCGAAAAAGGTTAAGCTAGTAAGACCTGCAAACTAGCGGTTGATATTTGTAATTCACCCCATAATTATAGGCTAGGAAAAAGATACAACATAACCGGACAAATCTTATTTTTTATATGGATCTAAGTTCTATGGACCAATATTTAAAAGTAATATAAAAAGAAAACCTAGCATGCAACACTGTTTATGTGCATTTATACATGACTAGCTTCTGCTCACGGCTTCGCCCGCGTTTACGAAAAAGTCTTTTCATTTTTCGCTTTTGTTTCGTTAATAGCCAATGACACTCACAAATAACGTGGCTTTCTATTGGTAAAAGAATTTTCAGAATTGGTTCAGTAGATCCAGAGACTACCCCCACACAGACTCACAAACTTTACCTCTTTATAATATTAGTATAGATGAACAAGTTCAATACACGAACACAATCAACTTCTACTATGGGAAACATCATCAAATCAGGAAGATCACAATTTTGGACCATTCCGAAAACGCTCCATACAAAAGGCCACCACATTATGACGTCACACCTTGCTATTTTATATGGATTAAATCAGAATTTTGTACGACAGCTATGTTAAATATTGCGTTTATGTAGCCAGTGCCGTAACAAAAGTTATAGTAATTTTATTGTTTCTACAATGGTAATATTTATTTTTTATAATTTCATACCTTTAAAATGGACTTTCCCACCAAACTTTGATCGAACATAAAACACGTCGGACATAAGTTATTAAAATTTTAAGATCGCAGAGCGTTCTAGTTATATGTATTTTAAGTTACTGATAGAGAGTTTTTATTATTTTGTAACATTGACAAATAGCCTATTAAGAACATATGTAAAAACTAAACTGTACCAGATTTGTCTCGGAGGGAAGATGAGGTCGACACGAGAGAGCGGCAGGGAGTGGCCATACCGTACGTAGTACAATTACTTATACTGTGATAAATAAAATAAATAAATATTGTCAGACAAATTACACAACGCCATCTAGCCACAAAGTAAGCGAAGCTTGTGTTATGGATACTAGACAACTGATAAACATACGTAAATACATTTTTTTTTTGTAAATACATACTTATGATACATAGAAAACACCCAGACCAAGACAAATAGACATGTTTATGCACACAAATATTTGTCCTGTGTGGGAATCGAACACACGAGCATTGGTGTCGAAGCCGCGTCATTGACCGTTACGCCACCGAGCTCGTTAAAAACGGAATACTATCTACGCTAATATTACAAAGAGGTAAAGTTTGGAAGTTTGTACGAAGTAATCTCTGAAACTACTAAACCGATATCACAAATTCATTCACCAGTAGAAAGCTACATTCGTCCTGAGTGACATGAGACGCCCAGGGAAGCGGGCACGGGTCAGCTGGAACATACGTTAACATATGTGATACACTTTATATCCTTATACGCACAGTGAACAGGCACCAAATATTGCTCCTTGTGGTACGCTCAAGCAGAGGTGATATAAAAATCATTCTTTTGTATGTTTGTGGGTCCTCTATTTTTAGTTCTACCGCTGTAGAACGTCTATGTTTCAAGTTTCCTTTGTTAAAAACCAGTGGTGCAAAGGTCTTGCTTCTTTATCCCAATATTTCTAAACGTCATATTTTTTTGCATCACTCGAATCACAAACAAGCACCGATATTGTTTTTTTTTTAGATAATCGTCGGGATTCTATAGACCATTTGAAATTTGAGCTTGGAAACATTAGGATATTCCACCGCCCAAAATTATAAACAGGGCAATGAATAGAGTCGAATTTCAACTGGTCTATAGAAATTCGATGAAATTAATTCACACCTATAAATTATCAAGACAATCCACCTCATTGACGACCACAAAGGCTACACCTTAGCTTAACATGATTTAAAACCTTCCACATTCCTATCATTATAACATTAAAGGCAAAAACTTTCGTGAAAGGTACCTAATTCTCACTATCCGCCTAGTTATTAGCCTATACAAGCGAAAAGACACCCAATCAATCACATTTCTAGCGACATTAAGGGCCAATATCGCGTGACGGCCGCCAGTGAGTCCTCAGTCGGCCAAGCGTACATTGATTCTACTTTAGAACATTCGAGAACCTACAAGAAAGAATTTCGGACAAAACGCAATGATTCGAAACGCTGGAACAATTTTTAGGAATCACCAAAATCACGTTTCCATATCAAATGGCACATTGTTTTAAACAAAGAAAAAAAACAACATAATGTGCTCTGAAAAATAAAAGAAACTAAAAAATAAAACACTGCACAAATTATATTGCATAGGATAACAAAGATATGGCTTCAAAAATCTTTTCTCATAAAAAAATATTTAAATAAATAAATTACGCGAAAATAAATGAATGAATGTACAATATTTACATCGAATATTTATATAGAAATTGCATTTTAAAAATCATTAGGGGAAGTTTTCATAACGGAAAGATTTTCTATCCGTTTGAGATCTAAGAAAAGCGAACATTTCTAGAAAAATAAATTTAAACACAGGTAGGCTCTATGTCTTTTTCGATTCATAGTAAAATATAAAAAATTCCCTCACATCATTCCCCTAATGGACATGATATTTTTTGTCTCGCTCACGCAGGCGCCGAAGCGTGTACATTTCTCATATAACGACGCGTGCCTGCGAAAGAGACAGTTGATATAATGACATTATATCGATAAAAACTTACGTAAATACACCTTACCTAGGCTTAATTGGAGACATCTAATATATTAAATATACTTATAAATAGTTACATTGATTTCATTTCTCGCTATTTATTTAAAAACACAAATCCATTAAAAAATGCGTTAAATCAAAAAGCCAATTATTACATTTAATATATAATATTACAAAATCGCGACGTCTTGTGTGAGTATAACAATTTCACTGAAAAATCTTACGATAGTAAAAAAATCTACATGCCATTTTCCTTACAGCAATGTGTGCTTTATTTCTTTACCAATAAGGTGCTAAATGGAAAACTGTACTACGAGTATTAATTCAGTACAGTTATACAATAAAACTAAGCTAGCTTGACTATTTCAATCGTTACTTTTCATAAGAAACCAATTTTCAAGAACATTATACACTATATAGTTTTTAAAATGTAAAAAAAAACTATCGATTGAAATGCAAGCCTTTTCAACTTTAATTCTATTGGCAATGGGATCATAATAATGGCATAAAACACAAATATAGTTCCCGTTACTAACAAAAAACTATTTAGTAATAATAAAGGCTCCACTTCTTGCTAAAGCCGAATTAAATGTAACTGTTGACCAGTTTAAAAATATTTCTGTTGTTTGATCATTTTTAAAGGAAAAATGAAAGTCAAAAATAAATATTTTAAATAATTCTTCTTTGGAAGTACTCTATTAATTAATTATTATTTAGAAGCATCTTAATTAAATCATCTTTAGAAGTATTTTAATTAAATCTTCTTTATTAAAGTTTAATGAAGGAATTGAAATTTCGTTTCGTTTGAATTCGTGTTCTAATGTTGAATCAAAAATAAAGAACAATATTGAATTGTCAATATCTTTCAAAGGACGCTAAGTTCCGATTTCTTTTTACTCTTCTTCTTCTTCTTTTCCCCTTCCCACTTTATATGGGGTCGGCTCTCCTAATTCTAATTCGCCAGGTTTCGATTTCTTTTTACATTTAATAAAATATATTAATGTATTTTTGTTAGTAACGGAGAAATACGAATATAGCTACAATGGCGGCTCAGTACGAACGTAGGTACACACTACATCAGTCTATACAATAAACATGTCTGTAAAACATGAGGAGCCACATCAAATATATTACAAAACCTCACATCTTTATTTAGTAGCAATTTACCTGCCCCCCTAGCCAATTCGTAGCGTAACGAACGTTAGATAGATCACGTGATATTTGTCAATTCTCATACTAAAATGTTCGATTTTGACAAATGTCACGTGATCTATCTAACGTTCGTTACGCTACGAATTACACTTGGCTAGGGGGGCAGATATCTTAGGCTGAGTTGTGGGATTAAACTAAAGACAATATTCACTACCAGCGATAGACGGGATAGCGGGAACAAAATCTTAAACTTCTTGTTAACTTATTGGTACTTACCAACACCTCTAGACAAGGTCTCTCGGCGAAGTTTGGTACTTTGACTTTGAGTGGTACTTTGACTCCGGGGTCGCGGGTTCGATCCCCACACAAGACAAATATTTGTGTGCATGATCATGTCTGTTTGTCTTGGTCTGGGTGTTTTTTATTTGTATCTTTCTTTTTATATTTGACTATTTTTTTTATACATTTTTTTTTTCTAGTTGTCAGTTACTTCTTGTCAATGTAATAGCGAATACATAGTAAGTTCTATGCCTTGCCTTAAATATTTTATTTATCGGTGCCCTGTCTCCTAATCACGAATAATTACCACTAAATTTGTAATAATGTGTATGCAATAAGCTTTATAATTTGAAGTGGCACCCCAATCCTTATTGACATCAATAAACACTTAATTTAAATAGGCCATTCGATACACTGGGTTGTTCCACTCACCTCTCATAGTAATCATATCAGAATATTAATAATATAATTAATATCAACAGTATAATAAATAGAAAACGATTATGGATTTCGACTTCAATGTCAATGAGAACAAAGGTCATTCAATGCGACTTTTTGATAGCTTATAAAATTTTAGTACTTATTAATTATTATTGCAGAAAATAAATAATTTCGACTATGAAAATCATTCTCAAATCGAAAGTTCCATTGAACATGTTCATATTTTATTTGGTATGTTTTTGTTCAAAATCCAATTTTTACGCCAAATAAAAAAAACTGTTTACATAATTGGGTAGAATAATATGAAAGGTGGGATGTAACAACCCTAACTTGCTTATACCATGTGAAATGAGATTTGGGTTAAATAAGGAACTCTGATTAGTGTCAGTCTCAAAAAAAAAGTATAAATAAGCTAAGCTGCCGATTTAAAAAAAAAAAAAAGAATATAAAAAAAAATCATAAGAGATCCTTGCGTTAAAACATTACACATGTGATGTAAAAAAGTGATAAAATAAAATCTCATATAAAATTGTAAATAGGAAAAAACAATTCGAAATGTAAAAGTGCAAAAATAAAAATTGTAAAAAAAGTGATTATAAAGGAGATTCGATACATTAAATCAACACATATCCACTAAATAAGACTACCACAATATGTACATCTTAGTATACAAAATAGGAATACAATATATATACCAGTATACGGAAACGCGTCAAAAATATGTTGAAGTACCTCAACCATTCGTGTGCAGTGGAATTTTTAACGCATCGCAGTACACGTATAACTATCCCGTATACTCAAGTATACTATCACACAACGTATTCCATATCTATAAAACCTCGTATGGTGTTGCCATAAAAAACGCTAGCATATAATGCGCTACAAAACAACGTCCATGAGTATGTATATCTAATAATAATTAACAATTAATTAATATCGACTGAACGGAATGTGCTTTATGTGGTGTTGCGTATTTATAAAATATCCTAAGGCTGACGTCACACTGCTCGTGATTAGTAAAATAACGCAACGCAGCACTACTACAAGTGGGATTTTTACACTATTTTTTTGTGTAACGCTGAGGTGATGGTTTGTATATACCTATGTGACATCAGCCTAAGGGATTTGGTTTACAATAGATGCTATAAGGCAGTTCGGTGTCACTGTGTGCGTGATTGGGTAATTTTGTCTATGAATATAGACAGAAGCCTATATCGAAATATTAGAACCGAAAGTATACATATAACAGCCGTACTTATGTAAAAGATGATGGAAAAAATACAAAATGTCATCCACTCCATATTTGCTTTTTTTTTTCTTAATTCATTATTTAGTTTAGGGACTTAAGTGTTAAATAATGCCATTTTTATTCCATATAAAATTAAATTTCTTGTGGGAAGTCGAAATACAGATTTTTAAATTAATATGAGCAATGTTATCAAAAAAGTACCTACTGAATTTAGTCTGTAACGATTGACTTCATAGGTTAATGGCGTTCTATTCAGGATTTTTTTAATCCTCAAACAACGCTATACATAAAAACAAGTATTCATCCCTGATAAATAAAAGTTTGCAATTTTTTTGACGTGACAACGTCTTATAATTCGATGGGGCCGGCTGCACGCAAGAAAAAACATGACTCATGCGGCGTTACCTCGCTCTGAGGCGTTCCATTAAAATTTTCTTTTGAAAAATGCAAACATTCCATCAGTATTTTCTTATGACGTTGTCACGTTCAACTATCGTCAGTAAACCGACTTTACAGACAACCGATTTTTTTAACTAGAGAAGTCTGCAATATTCATATTCACCGTTCAGCTACGGTTCAAAGAAACGCTCAGAAAGATTTAGGACTAATACAACGATTACGTTTACAAATGCATGCGCATAAACGCACAATCCAAAGCCATTACGTTAAATGGCGTTAAATTTAAGGAACTCTGTCACTTGTTTCATACTTTAAACGCACCGAAATTCAAGATGCATATGCATTCAACGGCGCGTAATTTCGAAAAGCCTTAAACTTTTTTTTTTATAGAACAACGACATAACATCCATTGTCGACCAACGCCTTAGCCTACTACCTGATTAGTCGGTACGCCGTATACACAACGAATACGTTACTCACTGCCGATTTGCTTTACTAAAAACGAAAAATCTTACCGACCAAATCAGAAAGCAGCCTTAACCTTCTACGGACACTGGCAAACATTTTATTGTTATTTAGTATCCACGAAAATCCATTAATATTACCAATAATACTTATTTTAAAAAACATTTTTATTCCGTTAAATAGTTTTTGTGCATGAATTTTCTTAAGTCTATTATGATGCAGGTTTATTACTTCTAATTATAAAATACTGTTTTTTTTATTGAAAATAAAAATGGCGAGAATGTTGCAAGCACAAAATTAGCAATTTTGATATGACAATACTTTTTTCAACAAAATAATCCGATTTTAACGACACAAACACTACAATGGAACAATGACAGCTCGTTAATAAATACAACTTCATAAAAACGCAGTGTCCGTTTTTGAATTTGCGAAAATAACGACTACTACAAAGACCGAAGACCGACTTTCGATTGATAAATACGTTCAAATAAAATTGCACCGTAATTTCGCTCTAATGATACATACAAATACCGTGCAAATTCAAAATCGTACACTGAGACGTGTCACTAGCAATACGAAAAGGAAATCGTCCACAGTCCGAATTAACACTTAATACGTAGCAACAGAACCGATTACCGCGCATCAACACTAAGCTGGCTTACAGTAACATTAACGCAAACGCACTGGTTTCCGTTACGTTCGGTATCGTGCGGCAACGTCGGCTGACGTCACACGTCGTTCATCACGAATGCAACATGCATTGTGGGCTCCTGAAATATTCAATGACAAAATACACGTCAATAACTTTCAGAGAAAATACAGAGTTGTGAAGACTAAGATTTTCTAAAAAAATATTGAACGTAAAAACCAATGTGGAAAATTTTGCTCAAAATTTTTCGAACGTCCCTAAATTTTAAAATATTGTAAATCAAATATTTCAATACGGCTTTTCAAATTGCCTACAGGTATTTTTATTAATTATTTTACGACCTTGGATACTAGTTTTTTTAACTGTGCAACTCTGCGACTCGGTTCATCTATCTTCCTTCTCTTACCGCGCTGAGTTCGTTTAAGCATTCCACGACATTTCTGTGTTTTAAAACTTCTTTACGCACGCTTAACTCGGGGTGTAAGCTGGTGAATATGTGACGAGAGCGTAAAGAAAAGTGTGATCGGGCGAGGCGAACGGAACTTAAGACGAAATAAGTTAGTGTAGATAGAAAGAGAGAGTTGAGTTGCGTTTCGTATATTACTGTAGGGACAAGACAGACAAGACAGAGACTTCTCTCAAAGCATACATTTTCTTTTTCTATTTCTCTCATATACATGTAGATGGAGCTAAAGAAGTTTTTCTTCAGTCGTGTGGTCTAAAGCACATTCGTTTTTTTTATTTATTTCCTACCCTAAGGTCATCTAGAAGAGCTCCTTCTTTTCTTTTTTTATACTACGTCGGGTGGCCGATAAGCATACAGCCGGCCTAATGTGAAGCGGTTACCGTAGCCATATTAACGCTCGCAACAAAAAACATCGCTCGCACACCGCCATCCTCGCTGCCAACGCAGCATCTTCTTTCTTTCTGGTGACCTCACTCACTCGCAGGAACACAACAACCCTTAAGGAAATTGTTAATTGGCTGCGATATTCTGTGAAGTGGAGGTACATTCCCCAGTCGGCTTACAATTACGCTCCCTACCTCTCTTTTCGCCAGAGCTTCGTTCGTCAGTCTGCAGGGTGCATCGCGTGCAGGTTCGTAAAGATCCTTGGAATAGATTCGACCTTCTATGCCACAGATTTACTGTAGAGGTTCTTAAAAAAGATAGATAGTAATTATATGTTTATTTACGTTATGATAAAGTCATTGTAATTTTTATGCGTATACTCACACACTGTCCTCACACCATAACAAAAGCCTCTTGCCCTCTGAACAGGAAGGGGTGCTGGTCGATCATGGTCTGCACGATGTCCTCGAGGTAAGGTCTCGTCATCTCGAACCGGCCCATGTCGGAGAACTGGACCGGCAGCAGCGTCGGCCACCAGCATATCGCTAGGTTCTTGCTGTCCATTGAGTTTAGCTTTGAGTTGTCCGCCACTCTAAAAAAATATATTAATCGTCGATGTGCGATTCTGTTTGCGTCGTAGACAGACAAAACTATAGATCAAAATTGATAGATTCCATCGCATTCATACAGGAGAAAGAATCACTTACGCCATCATCATCCCCATTGAAGTGAAAATGTCTCGGTTTGCTGACTCTTTGAAATCGAAATTGCACAAGCTCTGGTTTCTTTGAGGTAAACAAACTATCTGTATATATCTATTTGTGTGTATATATGTATATATATATATGTTACGGCTAAAGGTGGGTATGAACATAAACTTAAGATTAGCCGGCTAAACTTAGGTCTAACTTCGAGGAGGTGTTAATGTTAGTTTCTTCTATCTTTAGCCGGCTAAATTACCTTTCATATTTCATAGACTGTGGTGCTATTTCGACGGAGCGGGGCTCCTATTTCTGTGTAAAAGGTTTAAAGTAACCAAAACCTAACCTCGGGGTGCCCTTCGCTCGCTCTTGCATCCTACGTCGTAATTCATTAAAATAGTATTCTATTCGGAAGTTTCATTGCCACGTGTGCGCGCATTGTCTCCCCACCGCCCCCTCAAGCCCTCCGCCGGCCCGGCGCGTCCATCGAATACATTTTTAGCCGTTTCGTTTCAGTTAATGTGCACACCCACCTTTAGCCGTAACATATATATATATACAAACTTTCAGTTTCCTAAGGGTATGCTACGGTTAACTGAAAGAGATCCTTGATGGGACAAGTCCGCCATTGTACAAAAATTGTTATTAATACTAAAAAAATAAAGGAAAAAAAATACTGCGTGTATAACTTTTATAGTACAATAAAGTCTTTACAAACAAAGAACCATCATCCATCATCAAAGGAGACAGATTGATTCGACTTTTTATTTCGCGTCAAGTGCTAGTAATTTCAAAGGAATGCACTACAACCTAATTTATCGCCAATGACCTAAGGGGTAATGGGCGGTAAATGTTTGTATGAAAGTCCACGCGTATGAAATCGCAGGCGGCCATTAGTATCGAGAGTGACCTGGCGAAGTGATCCAGCAGGTAGTCGAGCGTGGCCCGGGCCACGGCGGTGAGCGCGGAGTTGAGCAGCGAGCGCAGCGCCAGCAGGCGCCAGCTGCGGTCCTTCAGCTCCACGCCGCCCGCCATGCACCCGCGCATCGCTGAAACACCACCTTCATGTCACATCGTGCCCGAGTACGCTCTAAACCTCTCACCTCCGTGTGAAGAATATCGGTTTAAAGTCGCGATAGAATTAAAGGAAACATAATATGCAGCATTACAACTATCGCATACAAATTATACATAATATATAAAAATACAAATATAAATTTAGAAGTGGATCCTAAATTCATATTTTTTTTATAATTCGAATTCTGAATACAGGGGGCTTACCACCAACTCTTATATCGATTCAATAACTGAATAGAGACGCTTAGTCATACCAATGAATATTCAGTTATTGAATCGCAATAAGAGTTGGTGGTAAGCCCCCAGAATACTGTACTGGTAATCTGAGAGGCAATTTTCGTAATAAAATAGTAGTCAAACTTCTTCAGTTTTGATCTCAATAACGTCAAATTTCGTAGCACCATTTGAAACCAGAGTTTAATTTAAACAGGTAATATGTCGAAATATGGCTGAAAATTAAATAAACTAAGAATATTACTTCCCCAAGAATAAGAATTGATAATATATAATAATATTCCTGAACAAATTACATACTGCCATCTAGTCCCAAACTAAGCAAAGCTTGTACTATGAGTACTAGATAACTTATTATTAAACTTAAATACATCTTTTTTTATAAATACATACATATAATACATAGAAAACTCCCAGACCAAGACAAACAGACATGTTCATGCACACAAATGTTTGTTTTGGGCGGGGATCGAACCCGCAAACTCGGAGTCAACGTGGCCATTGCTTACCATTCGACCACCGAGCTCGACACTATAGCATATTAACATTTTGTATTAGCCGACAGCATGGGGTTCTTCAAAAAGGGCGTTAAGAGGTTTTTACAGGGTCGGCAACGGCTAATAAATAGGCTGCGGTAACTGCTTTCCATCAGGCGGACCGTATGCTTGTTTTCCACCTTAGTGGTATTAAAAAAAAAGACTTACCAGCGATATCTTCTAACTGCACCATACTGTTCTCGTCGAGTAGCGGCGGCAGTTTCTTCGAGAAGAAGTCTTTGAGCGCGGTGGCTACCGCATTCACGGGTATGTCTAACGAGTCCAGGTCTACGTTGGGATCTGAAAGTAATAGTATTGTATACACTCGCAATAGGACATCTTCTAAATGCAAAAAAATAAAATGAAATAATAAAGAGAGAGAGAGAAAGGTCAGCCGTGTGGTTTCCGGCAAACGAGAATAGAATCACTCCGTCTCTTCCCGTGGATGTCGTACAGGCGACTAAGGGAAATACATTATAAAACATCGATCAGGCCTCCCCAACCCGTTTGGCCAGCGTGGCGAGTGTCGGCCAAATCCTCCTTCTGTCAGGGACGGACGAGAGAGGGTCGTGCTCCTGTAGTGGAGACTAAAATGACCTGATGATGAATTAAGAGAGGCAGGGCATAGCGTTTTTTAAGCTGCCCGCCTGGGGAAGTAACTCCACCTCACAGAATACTGCAGCCAAATAACGATTTCCTGGAGGGTTGTTGTTCCTGCGAGTGAAAAAGTCAAATTCTGAGATATCGATGTATTCTGATAAAGGGGAACTTATTGAACATTTTGCAAAATAGTTTTAAGTTATTTGAATCCGACAAGTACGGAAAAAACATATTTATTTCTTAACATAAATGGAAAATCACTCATACAACATTTGGCCACACTCCATCAAGCTCCTTAACATAGTTTACATTCAAAGTGACTCCATTTGTCGTTACGATAAAGATGTTATGAGACTTGACACAGTGTTGCTAAATATCATTTAGTTTTTCGCTGTTGCGTTAAACAGAAACGTCCATGTAAAAAAAAATATAGAAGTGTTAGTCTCAATTAATTTACAATGTTTACTTGAAACACATTATTGGAATGGAATCCATGCTGGAGTGATCAAGGTAAGTCAGTAATTATTGCAATAAATTGAGATTGTTTCTTTGCAGGCTAGGTTGCCGAGTTAATTTTGATAGTGAATCGATTTGATAAGTGTTAAAGTTTATTTCAAAGCCAAAATTTATTATTTAACGAAATAAATATGTCTTGGAGCTCTCAGATTGCTGTATGTAACAATATAACACGATGAAATACTTGATTGATTGTTGCTTAATACAAAACAATACTTTTCGTACTTCTATTAACTTAACACATTATTGAGAAATGTATAAGAACCTTTAAATAAAACTGTACGCATCGTTTAAGGTACTTAACATATTGCTACTAAATGTAGATTACTTTTTACGCCGGACAATACATGTTTTAAATGCTTTAAAATATCGTTGAAAAATCAAGAATCCTACAATCCCCATACTAAAATTATCTGCCTACTTGAGTATGTCGACTCATTTAGATATTATTTCCATACAATATCACTACATACTAATACTATAACGTTTTCTTTATTTTATTATAGGAAGATGTCGCTGCCAAAATCATGAGGTCAAATTCTGATCAATCTTGCCAAAGCGTAGTAATGAGGAGTTAATACTCGCAAGAGTTCTGCAAAATTGTATCGAATCGTCTCGCTCGAAGGCTTCATGACTACCAACCACCGGAACAGGCTGGGTTTCGTAAAGGCTACCAGACCACATACATACACTGCGGCAGATTGTGCAGAAAACAATATGCCGTTCTGTGTGGCTTTTGTAGATTACGACAAAGCCATCGACTCCATCGAAATTTGGTCTGTTCTGGAATCCTTACAGCAATGCCAAGTCGACCACCGCTATATCGAGGTCCTGAGATGACTGTATAGCGCTACAACAATGACTATCCGTGTCCAGGACCAGCAGTCTGAGTGTATCCAGCTGCAGCGGGGAATACGTCAAGGGATGTCATTTCCCCGAAACTATTTACTGCTGCTCTGGAAGACGTATTGAAAAAGTTACACTGGAAAATACGGTGCATCAGTGTGAATGGCGAATACATTCCACGCTGATGGCTAAATCACTGATGGATCTCGGTCGTATGCTGACGTATCTCAATGCTGCATCTCGATCCGTGGGGCTGGGGATGAATTTCGACAAGACGAAAGTCATTTATAACGATTTTATCATTCGTAGCCCTTTTATAATATAGAACACAGCTATTAAGGTGGTTAAAGACTATAAGTATAAACTACGGACATTCCATACAGCCTCGCTTGGATTGGGGTAATTTCAACAAAGAGATCGATAAACGCTTTCGATATGGCTGGACAGCTTTTGGTAAGCTTCGGCACATCTTCGCCACACGATATCCCAATGCTTGAAGACTAAAGTCTTCAACAAGTGCGTCCTTCCTGCAATGACCTATGGTGCAGAGACTTGGACATTGACCATCAGACTGGTCCACAGGCTAAAGGTCGAGCGATGGAAAGGGCTATGCTCGGTATTTCTTTGAGGGATCGAATGCAGATCGAAGAAATTCGACGGAGAGCTAAGGTTGTCGACATAGCCTTCAGAGTTTGCAAGCTGAAGTGGCAATGGGCCAGTCACATCTGCCGAGTGAGTGATGGCAGATGGGGGAGGAAGGTATTAGAATGGATGCTGCGCGTAGGACGACGAAGTGATTGACGCCCGCCTTCTAGATGGTCCGATGACTTTAAGAAAGCGGCTAGAAGCGGCTGGATGCGGAAGGCGGAGGATCGTAGTTGGTGGAAAGCATTAGGGAAAGCTTATATCCAGCAGTGGGTAGATAGAGGCTGATGATGATGATACATTTACTAACTTACATGCATGCATTTAATATTTTTCACGACTGGTTTAAGCTTCTATATAACCTATGTTTTCCAATTTTAAAAGTGAAAGTATATCATTTTAAAAGACCAAAATGGATCTCTCGTGGTATCAGAATGTGCAGCAAGCGTAAAAGAGAACTGTGGGAATTTAGAAAGTGTCCAAATATAAAAAACAAACTTAAATATAAAGCTTATTCTAAACGTTATAAATCTATAATAAAACTGACACAAAAATCACAAAATGATTATTACATTAAAAATTCTGATAATAAAACTAAGGCAACATGGAAAATAATTAACAAGACTAAAGTAAATTATCCAAAAGATAGCATTGATAAATTGAAAGTAAATGACAAAATAATTACTGACCCTTATGACATTGCCAAAACATTCAATGACTATTTTATAGATAACATAACAGCGAATCCTTATAAATCTAACAAGTGTAATATAAGTAATAATTTAAACTCAATTTTTATGACCCCGACAGTACCACAAGACATTTGCAGAATAATTCAATTATTAAAAAACACGAATAGCACAGGGTATGATGACATAATAACATTTGTAATTAAGGATGTAGCAAATATTATATCACCGCCATTAAGCTTTATTATTAATTTAAGCAATGAGAAGGGTATATTTCCGGATAGGCTTAAAATATTAATTATTAAACCGTTGTTTAAAAAAGAAGATAGAACAAACATGGATTGTTACAGACCAGTGCCTAAAATTTGTATATTCGCGAAAATATTCGAGAAAGTTATTTACAAAATTATGTATTCATTCTTTGAACTAAATAATGTTCTCATTCCCCAACAATATGGATTCATGAAAAATAAATCAATAAATCAGGCAGTATACAATCTTTTGCATAGAGTATATGTAAATATTGATCAACGGAAACCGACTATAGCCCTATACATGGATATGACGAAAGCGTTCGATCATGTGGACCACACCATACTACTAAACAAATTATATGCATATGGTGTTAGAGGGAATGCACAGAAATTAATGAAATCGTACTTGACAGATAGACAACAAACGACACAAATTGATAGAATAAGTATTGAATCAAAAAGTGAAGTACAATATCAATCTGACTATAGAAAATTAAGTTATGGCGTCCCACAAGGTTCCGTATTGGGACCTTTATTATTTTTAATATACATTAATGATTTGCCTTATGCAACAAAACAACATATGACATTATTTGCCGATGATAGTACAATTTTATTTCCAAATGACAATACTCCTAACATTGAAAATGATATAAACGAATCTTTAATACAAAAAATCAATTGGTTGAACAATAACAATTTGAAAATAAACTTAGAAAAAACGAAATTAATGAAATTCAGCCCTGTTTGGGCTGAATCTGCAAATTCAAACAATGGTAATATAAATTATCTAGGTAAGAAAATTAATGATACAGAAACAACAAAATTTTTGGGCTTAGTCGTTGACAACAAATTGAACTGGAAAACGCAAATCCAACAAATTTGTACGAAATTAAGTAAATTTTCTTACGCACTATACAATTTGAGCAAAATTGTGAATGAATCGGCCTTAATGACGGCATATCACGGATATGTGGCGTCTACATTGCGTTACGGATTAATGTTTTGGGGTAACACTACCGACAAACACCTTGCTTTTAGAGCCCAAAAGCGTTGTGTCAGAGCCATGTATGGTTTAAAACAGACCGATTCATGTAAACCGTTGTTTAAAAAATATCAGCTTTTAACTCTGCCCTGTTTATATATTTTTGAATGTGCCTTATTCGTTAAAACTAACATGGAGCTATTTAATTTTAAGTCACGTGACAGACACAAAAATAAAATATTTTCCAAGCCTGCGAGAACGGCTTTATTAAGTAAGAACGTCTTTTGAACGAGGTATATCAGCCTCGTATTTACAACAAGATACCAGAAGAAATACGTGGCATTAAGGAAATTACTGATTTTAAAAAGAAATTCCATGCTCTGTTAGTTGATAAATGCTACTATAGCGTTAGTGATTATCAGAATGACAGAACTCTGTATAGTGCATGATTAGTGTTTGGTTAAAGTTAATAATTATTGTATGCCTAAGTGGTGGAACACAGAATGGATCGATATAAACTTGTAACATCTGTAAAACCTGTTGTTCACAATAAAGACAATTTGTTTGTTTGTTTGTTTGTTTGTAATTGGGCTAGTCAGAAAGTATCCCAAAGCATTGTAAAAAAGGACTTATATTAGTTTTAGTCTACTTAGTTACTTTTAAAATATAAAGTTATTTGTTAGTTATTGTTATAATAATTTTATTTCAATAATTGAACATCACACACACTCTAAAGTTTGTTAAAAAATGTTTGTTTTTTTTTTTTTGTACATCAAGCTAAATGTAAAAGTTTTGTTAAAACGGGTAATAAATTGAATATTTTCGTAAAAAGAGTTTCATTTTAATAAAAAATAAATAAATATCTATGACCTTAACTTAAACAAGCAAAAAGTTTTAACTAAGAATGTGTTTTCAATCAAAAATCAACAATCGTTTAAGTTCCTTAAAACACATTTTACTGTTATAAAATACCGGAATCAGATTAAGTAATATAGTGTTAGGTTCCGTACTTTTTACGAATACAATAACGTATTCCACATTTTCAACAATCGAATATCTCAGATTTTAGAAAAACTAGCAAGTTTTTTGTCTACATATGATACTTATCAGTATGCCACTCATTATTCCTTTCATAAAAAATAGACAATAAGCGTTAGATATAATTTTTTTCAAACAAATAATTGTTATTAGGTATGAAATTTTTAGACGCCATTTTCTCGAAATGTAGTCCGTGTTGGTTGACATATTGTTGCTTATCAGCTTTGTCCTATTGCAATCTGAAAAACGCAATGCAATTCCGCGAGCGTAATTTCGTGCATTCGAAACAAATAGGAATATTCAGAAAGCGCTATATCTGGGCGAACAAAGCATCCGCGCACGTTTTTCCGCGCATACTGCCAGGCTGACGCAGAATTCCACACACGATTTTTCCGCCTACATTTATCTCTAGCCATCACATAAAATGATTTTCGCTTACCCTCATAGAACTTGCTGAAGAGCATTTCGACATGCGCGCGGTTGCCAGGAACTCTATATAGACCTTCGGATGCGAGGCCTTCTCGCTCGATGAATTCAACACACTTCTCTACGAATAATGGCACTCCGTGTGAGCCCTATGGATAAGAAATAATTAATTAATTATAATAATAAATATTCTTGGACAAATCACACACGGCCATCTAGGCCGACTAAGCAAAGCTTGTACTATGGGTACTAGATAACTGATATAATACTTAAATACATTTTTTTTGTAAATACATAAAAAACACCCAGACTAAGACAAACAGACATGTCATGCACACAAATATTTGTCTTGTGCGGGGATCGAACCCGCGACTTCGGAGTCAAAGTGGCCATTGCTAACCATTAGATCACCGAGCTAGTCGAGAATATTCTTGAACAAATAGGTACCATCTAGATGCTCTATCTCTATGAATTAAGAGAACTGTGAGTTTGTTTTTTACCTGGGGGCCCCAGTTTTGTATTGAAGGCGCATTCGCTAACTGTGAAGTATTTTTCTTCGAGTCTTTACTTTTTGAAAATTCCTGAAAACAAAAAATTGTGCATTTTAATACAAGGGCGCAAAATAAATTATTGCAAATCAGTTGACGGTTAAACCAAGATCAGCGAGGTTTAAAAGCTAGCGAGTTGTACCTATCGATCAAACCCGTTTGGCCAGCGTGGGGAGTGTAGGCCAAATCCTCCTTCTGTCTGGGACGGACGAGAGAGGGTCGTGCTCCTGTAGTGGAGACTAAAATGACCTGATGATGATGAGTTGTACCTTATGCCTGCGGTCGTGTTTGCTGAAGGGATGCTGTCTACGTCTCGTGTCGGCCGCACTCGACGAAGAGTTGTCCTGGGCCGACGAAGGATATTCACCACCCAACATCTACGATAAAAAAATATCGGTTATACCATAAATTTTACGTCATACTATTGGTCTTACTATTGGTTAATCACGTAGAGATACTCCGAGCATAGCTCCATCGATACGTTGCTCGACCATGAGTTTTCGCATGAGGCCCATATCATGTAGTTACACACTTAGCCAATGCACGACCTATTCTAATTGTCATCTGCCAACAAACTTTTTTTTGCCCCCGAAATATTTGTAGAGTTTTGTTCTGAAAATTAAGCACCATCCCGGCTGTCGTTTGACTAATTATATAAGGAAGAATAATGACGTATTTTAATATTTTACCTTGTGCGTAGGTTCGTGATGCGGTGGCGGTGGTAAAGGCCTAGGTCTTCTCGTCTCACCATCTGAACTGCCTTCACTCGATTCACTCGCTGGACAAATAGTAATGACGTAACAGTGGTTAATAAAGACGTCAAAGCTAGATACAGGGAGTAAATAGCTTTGCCAGCAGTGTATCCACCACATAAATATAAGATACATAAGTGTGATTATAAAGGGGGGGGGGGGGGGAGGGTGTGTGATAGTATTGTACATTCAAATATATTAAGATTAGACTTTAGGATATTCCCCCCGTTTCATGTATACCTACTGACAAATCCCAACTGGTAGGTTTTTAAAGGTTTTTTTTTTATGTCATTAATTAAGTGATATTGAAATAACACAAAAAAAAAAATAGCGATAACTATTATGAACATCCAATTAATCATATAAAGAAATCCTTGAAATGTTATGCATACAGGTAACGATAAATGGGAATAAAATCAAAATATCCGTACCAATGCGAGTCAGTTGGGATACGTTGAGTAGAAGGTTTTCCATACATCCCAACTCTTGTAGGGATAATTGGAAATATTCCAAGTATCCCTACCAGTTGGGATACATGGAACGCGGGGGAGAGGGGGATCCACATGGGGGCATAATCTATGTAATTAAAAATTTTTAATAGTCAATGAAGGACTGACTTCATCATTTCACTTCTCTTCCCCACATTGTCTCTTGAAGAAGAAATTTTAATCTTTTACGGTCTACAAAGACCTGTACAAATGTATAGCCGCTGAAACGTGGCACGAACATTTTATAATCCGAAGGGCAATCTTCGGAAATCGAACTCTCAAAAGGAATATGAAAGGAATGCCGTTTTATGTCTGCCCGCTGTAGCGACTGTAATTTGCCAATAACCCGATTTTAAATCATTTTAATGATTATCATTTGCATTAGTCGACTGCAGAAGGTTGTAGATCACGCAAAGTTTTGTCAGTTTCACATTAAAATTGTTCTCGAGTATGACAAAGACAAGACAGATAAGATATGAATATGTAAATAGTAAAATCAGGTTTTCTTTTAATCGTTTCATGTAACACATTACCTCTAAAAATACTGAAACAATTTATTAAACTTTAGATTTTCAAAATTTCAACCAGCTGTCAAAAATCAAGCATTCTACTACAGCAACTTTGGCTCGGCGTTAGTAAAACAACTCAATCAGTAAGACAATAGCATTATTTTATACATTTAGATAATACATACCCTTATCCTCTTGCGTTCTCGCTCTATACCCAGTAGGCAATTCTGGCGGACCGACAAACATCCCTAATTTTGGAACTCTTGGACTTTGGACTGCTACTAAGTTTCCTAACGACCTGTAAACAAAGGTAAACCATTTAGATTATGAGCATCAAGTCAACAGCTTTAAATTTCATAAAATACGTGGACGGTGTACGGTGTTGGATTTGCGTTTGTTTTCGGTAATATCCAGTAGAACTTGAGCTCTACATATATATACTTATATATATATATATATATATATATATATATATATATATATATATATATATTATATATATATATATAGATATAATAAAATAAAGGAATGTTTACGGATCAAATACCCGATCCAGATTTATGTCAATCAATTTTCATTGATGCATAGTTAGTGTGCATGCGAAATCTATATCGGAGTAATCAGTGCTAGTGATCAACAAATTCGTTGTGTGAATGTATTTTTATATCACTGATGTACTCTTAACCAACGATCGGGCTGATGGGAAACGGTTTCAATAACTTAAATACATTATTAAGGTGGAAAACAAATATTCGGCCTACCTGATGGTAGGCGGTTACCGTAGCCTACAGACGCTCGCCACACCAGGAACATAATGCATGCGTTGCCGACTCTGTATACCTCTTCACTCCTTTTATGATGACAGGCAATTCAATCCACAATCACATAGTGAACACTTGTCTGAAGTCGTACAGTACGCGACCATTTAGCTTTTAAGAATGAATTACCTGCCGAAGGCGAGCGATGTGATTGTAGAAGGTATAGTTAGTATTTTATACCACTAAGATGGCAATGAAGCAAAAATTAAGATTATATACCGTTTTTTGTAATGTCTATGGGCATGGTGTGTGTTATGTCTCCGTCGATGTAGCCGCGCCGCGCTGGCGCCGCCGCCGCCTGATGCTGAACTCGATCCTGAACTATCAGTCTCCGATAATGCTGAAAAAGTAACTTCAAGTTCATGGTAAAGACAGCACCTTGTAGACACTCCCAGTATAAGACGCTAACCTTGGTACAGACCACATTTTGTACTTCAAGAACGGGTGAACCAATTTTTATGATTTTTGATTTGTTTCCGCTGCGAATAGCAGAATAACTGTTAAAAGTTAAAACATCCGTAAAAATAATATGAACTTCTCTTTCCATATAATTACGACATGGTAGCCTACAAGAACAGTCTTTATTTCCCTTAAAAGACTTGCAACGGATCGGCGACCCCTTGGTGTTGCTAATCTCCATGTGGAAAGCAATCACTACCGCGGTAGTGATTTCTTTCCACCAGGACCAAGATGCTCGTTTGCTCCTCAAGATGTTTTTTATCGACCATTGAAACTGGGGTGGTGCCAAAACTGGTCGACCTAGATGAAACGGCCTCTTTCCGTTATCGCAATTGCATTGTGTGGAAATTTTACTATTGCCGGATGTCCATTACATTTGGGGTGTAAGAGGTTCATCAACATCTTTGAACCAAAGCCAACTTCACCTGCACGCGGTGCACCCTGCTGACTGACAAACGAAGCTCTGGCGAAAAGAGAGGTAGGGAGCATAATTGTAAGCTACCCGACTGGTGAATGTACCTCCACCTCACAGAATACCGCAGCCAAATAACGGTTCCCTTGAGGGCTGTTGTGTTCCTGCGAGTGAGTGAGGTCACCAGAAAGGAAGGAGATGCTGCGGTGGCAGCGGGGGTGGCGGCGCGCGAGCGATATTTTATGTTGCGTGCGTTAATATGGCTACGGTAACCGCTTCACATCAGGCAGGCCGTATGCTTGTCTGCCACCCGACGTAGTATATTAAAAAAAAAAAAAAAATGTCCAGCGGCACGAAATGTTTTTCAAGTAAAACTTCTTTACGAACGCTCGACTTAGCTGGTGAATGCGTGACGAGAGCGTTACGAAAAGTGTGATCGGACGATGCAAGGAGGAAGTTTAGAGGGAGATATAAGTTAGTAGAGCTAAAGAAGTTTTACTTCAGTCGTGTGGTCTAAAGCAGTGTTCCGCAAAGTGTGTGCCGCGGCACACTGGTGCACCATGGTCATTAGTTGGTGTGCCTCAGAAATAAATGTTATCTAACTCATAAAGCCAAATAGACGAACAGAAGAAAAATTCTTACACAAATAAAAACAGATTTTTCTTTTACGTGTGTACCTCCAAAAAATTTCGTTTTTGGAGGTACACACGTAAAAGAAAAATCTGTTTGACGTAAAAGAAAAAAAGTTTGCGGAACACTGGTCTAAAGAACACTCTCTTTTTTTAACTTACATGGTTGATGCAGTGGTGTTTTCTCGTGTCGCCTGTGCCGTCTCAACCGCATCATTGACGGTGCTTCCATGTATTCGTTTGGTTCTTTGATCTGTTTAAATGACAAACATTACCATTAGTCATTTTAAGCTTAATTATTGCGAGATACTCACTAATCTCAGAAACTACTAGTTCGAATTAAAAAATATAATTTAGTGTTAGATAGCCATAGCCCATATATAATAAGTATAATAAAAAGCCTTCTTACTTGTGCATATTGCACGTCTAGTTCAGTCTCCGAGCTGACTCCTGAAGGGTGGTGGTGATGACCTTGCTGGCTGCTCGAGTGGGACCACCCCGATCGCTGCGACTGGACAAACATACAAAGTATATGTATTCGTCATCAACAGGAGTTCATGAAAGTCAAAATGGTCAGAATGATAACTTTGACCGTTGGACCGCCCTTATTAACGTCCCCACATTCAATCGACTGTATGCTCTAATAGTAGTTTATGAAACTGTTGCATAATAAGGGTTATTAAAATACGAGTGTGAGTTTATAACATGAGCCGAAGGCGAATGTCATAATAGACCACACGAGTATTTTAATACCTAATTATGTGCAGTTTCATACACTACTTTATCTAATCTCATGAAATATATGATAATAATATTTTAAATACAACCATGAAGTAAATTTAACAGCTATAATTCTTACTTATAAAACCATTTGCAGATCGAGCATGCATAGTGCGCATGCGCGACGCGCCACGCGACGCCGCGTTCACAGATTATGTAGAAAAATTTTGCAAAGTTGCAATGTATTTGCATTGGAACCTGTTTAAAATACCAGTATACAGGGCTGAAGCAGTATCGAAATGGAAAAAAAGTTATTTTTCGATACAGTTGTCCATACGACAACTGTATCGAAAAATAACTTTTTAAATTTATTTTGATAGCTTGTGCGTAAAGACTGTCATTAAGACTTTTTTAATATGTAAATTTCAGTATGAGATTAGATAAAATCATTAAATCGACGATTATTTCTTTTACGCCCAATACATTATATGGACATAACTGTGCGCATTATACCCGTCACGCTCACTTATATTCTTACTCATTTCATTCCTTGTTACTCGTGCTTCTGAGGGCACAACGGACCCTGTGCCTACAGCTAACGCGCCCCTGTGCACCAACCTTCCGGTTATATCACAGGATTGCGAGTCTCTCGTCCAGTAAACCAACCAGTCGAGAGGACCTTTACCCGCACCGCTCTTGCGCTCGGTAAACCAACCGAGCACGCAAGCAGATTGGTAGCTTACTCCCCTTCCACCTGCAAGCAGGCAGGCTACTTCAGGCACTCTGAAGTCGAGGGCACAGTAATCCGTCGGTCCCGGTTTTTGTCATTAGATGACTGTCGTTAAGCCCAGCCAGTGGCCTTGTGGGAAAACACTGGACTCCGCCAACTCGCAGCTGAGCAGTGTGGTGGAATATGCTCTAAAACCCCTTCGATTGAGGGGAGACCCGTATCCCAGCAGTGGGATGAATAAGGGTTGACAAAGAAGTTTGCGTACTTTCAAACACTAAATTACAAGCTTCCACATTTACCTTTCTATCTCTAGGATGCTGCGGTCCAATTGTGATGTGCTGGAGTGCATCGCTGACCATCGTGTAGTTGTTCATATCTAATTTACCGGGTTGCTGTAAAAAAAAATATAGAACACAATAAAAAAACATACAAATGAAGAAGAAAGGAAGAAGTATAGGCTGGCAACGGATCGGCGACCGCTTGGTGTTGCTGATCTCCATGGGCGGTGATTGCTTTCCGTCAGGAGACCCACGTGCTCGTTTGCCCCCTCTCATAAAAAATACGTATTTTAACATCTCGGGTGTTGCCAGTTTATAGTCACAAAATAAAATAAAGACCTTCTGAGATATAAGTGGCAAAAAGGTAAACCTCACTTGCATGTCGAGTCCAACTGGAGAAGTACCTTAACAAAAACCCGAACCCAAATAACTATGACCTTGAAAACTGGGTGCTTAGTGCGAGTTTTGTTTGTTTGTCTGTAATATCTTTGTTGCACATAAAGTAATTTAAAGGAAAATTGCAAAGGCGGACTTATCCCCTCACATCACAGGGATCTCTTCCAGCCAACCTTAGAGTATCTGAGAGAAATTCATGAATAGACAAGTGGTGTACCATACACTTATGGGATATAACTACTATGTTAATTATAAATACATATTCTCGCGGTCCTGTCGCGAATCATCTAGAATGAAACCTTCTAGAATAGTCGCCGCATACTTCGCTGCAAGCAATAATGACCCGTATGTCTACTGGCCTAAGGTCCATAACACTATGACATGAAAATGTTTGAGACTGGTCGAGACACGTCAACGATGTGTACCGATGGGAAGTACATACACGTACATACGAGAACATTCGTGAACCCTTGCCGGCAGATATAAATAGCGACCGCCGCGGCGCATAGTGGAGTTCAGTTTGGATTGGACTTCGGAAGAGTAAACTTCGAGCGAATCTACCTGCAAGACAAGTGATAAAATACGACCTCAGCGATACTATTGTACTTCGATTTGACCTGCGATTTGGAATCTTCGTGTGGACTTCGTGTTGTGAAGACCTGCAGAGCAGACACTGCGTGAAGAAATCCTTGCAAGTTGTCATTGGCGTTTTACATCCAAGTCTAGAACCCTAGCTCGTAACAATATGTACATACATATAATAAATAATACGATATTATATAAATAAATATTGTCAGACAAATTACACAGCACCATCTAGCCCCAAATTAAGCGAAGCTTGTGCTATGGGTACTAGACAACTGATAAACATACGTAAATACATTTTTTTTGTAAATACATACTTATGTTACATAGAAAACAACCAGACTAAGACAAACAGACATGTTCATGCACACAAATGTTTGTCCTATGTGAGAATCGAACCCAAGAGCATTGGTGTCGAAGCCGCGTCATTGACCGCTACGCCACCGAGCTCGTCACAAGAATTTGGTATTATAGAAGAATAATATAATAAACATTGTGCAAATTAATAAAATTACATCGTTGTTTTCCAAATTTTTAATACAAGCAAAGTGGAGTTGCGATAATTAAATATCAAATACCTTGAGGGTTTGAGAGTGTCTCACTCGTTGGGGCGGTGGATGTGGTTTCGTAGGCCCCATCGTAAATGCCCTGTGGCCGTAACCAGCCGGCTGCCATAGCCCACCGCCATCTGTATACATCATACCATATAAGATCTCACTTCAGTTTACGATGCAACTACTAATCTACTAAGAGAAAAAATATGTAATAAAAGGACAAATTTAGGCAATGATGTGTTAAGAAAGAAGGTAGATAGGTTATGCGCGCTTTCAAAATCGCTAGCTATTAAGACTTTGTATTTGTCTACATATATTTTATATTTAATTGCCGATTTAAAAATAATTGTCAAAGATATTAACCAAATTTTTACTGCGTATATTTTCATATATTTTATTTTCAATTACAGATTTAATAGCCGCTAATTAAAAATAAAATAAATGAAAATACGCATTCCAAAATACTGTAATTAATAATATAACTTCCAATTTACTAAATCGGTAATTAAAAATAAAATATATGGAAATATACGGAGGACATTTTTTACGAAAATTTGGTTAATATCTTTGACACTGAACAAAACATTACGACTTGATTTATTTTGATATGACTATTTTGAAGAAAAAAAATGCAACAACGTGTTGGGTAATTTTACAAAAAAAAAACACTGACAATTTGTCTTTTAATAATGAAGCATAATTTGAAAAATATAACTTCTTCATCTACAGAAAAATAACTACTACGGCGACAATCAAAATGTCACTATTTACTAAGTAGGTACATTTATTTTTTGTTCTGTTTGATGATGAGAGCGATATTCTAATATTATGTCACATACAGCGAAGTTCCAAACAACTCATTACATTGTGGATGCCTGGGTTGAGTCATTATTAAACTAGTAGTGGTCTTAACCTATCTACGTCTTCCTCCTTCAGTTCTTATTTATTACCTCTAAAAATAGTGCAGTGCAAAATACCTATCCACAAATAAACCCAAGACGCATAACAAACGAACAGTCAAAAGCAATCAAGTATGACACCCATAATTTTATAAAGGTATCTAACATGACGTCATCTCAACTGCACTTGTATTTAGAACAAAATTCCTTTACCAACATAAAAATTAAACACGAAAACAAAACTAATCTACGTATCATGCAAAAACACAAAATTACGCATTCATCCAGACAATGTATCCAATTGTGAACAAGACAGTTCTATCTACACACAAAATTGAATCCATCACGAATGTCGTTAAGGTTTAAGTTCGCTTGCATGCAATCACCTGACTCGTGCGTGCTGAGCGAATCCTCCGAACAGTTGAGATCGGCTGCGTTCACGTAAAATTTACTTTATTAATTGTATTTAAACATGTTAATAATTTAATAAAAAAATACCTAGAAACAACAAAAAACGCAAAAATTTCTAATAATAATCAAAATCGTAACTTGTTTCTCTTATGTATTTAAACTTACGAAAGAGTATTTCGACATAACTAAAAGGAACAAAAACATGTTTTAGACTGACATATATTGCATTCATACATTTTATTGTCCAAGTCCAATATAAAAATGGGATACGTAACATAACGAAATGCATAATATAACTTGATGACAAAATACATTCGAACCTAAACTAGGAACGTAATTTGTATTTTAAACTCTTAACGTAAAACCCTGTAGATAAGTAGTTCTGTTTTCACTGTAATGTAATTTCTGTGACTTTTTTGTATAAAAAGATATTTGTACAGAAAATATTTTTGTATAACTATTTTTGCTACCAAAATTAACATAGTGTATAATGGGAGAATTACTAAGCGTTCAGACGATTTTGCAATTCATATTATGGATTCAGTTAGAATCCATGTGATAGGTAACAAACTCATTGTTTTAGGTCCCCAATAATGTTAGTCTGTAGGCTTTTAATGCCTTATCTGCCATATAGCTGACTCTCACATTGCCAAGAAGGGAAGTCAAAATCCAAAAGCTTCCTACTCCTACTAATTTCTTCTGATTAAATTTGTTGTGAGTTCCAACGCAGCCGTAGTTTTACCCCTGGAACTGCAGTGGACTTCATTGTTCAATGCCTTTTTAGATTAATCCTGGCTACACAGGAGACACAGTGGTGGGAATGTATGGTGAGCCCCCGTCACGATAGTGAATAAAGAAATCTTCAAATATTTAGAAACAAGCAAGACACAATTATATATTGTTCATGAATATATAAATAAAAAAAGCAATACTTACGAGATAAATCGGCATGCATTCTGTGGTCAGGCGGCGCTGGTTCTGGTGGAGTACTTGGTGGGGGGTATACGCTGAAACCTGAACAACGAATAATAATATCACACCAGCTTTTTACGCGCTGCTTTGGCTTTGGCTCAAATTTGTACTATTGCTTTGTGATATGGTACTGATACAGATGACATACAGTTTTTTTTTTATTCTACTAAGGTGACAAACAAGCGTACATACCTTTGAGAAACCCTCTGTTCTTGGAGTTATTGAGGGTATCACTGTACTCGGAATCTATGTCAGCTCGGGAGTCAGGCCCGATGAGGAGGTCCAGGGAGTTTGTTAACTTGTGCTCCATTCTATGACATACAAGATATACATTTTTGTAAACTGCTGAGACGTAAGCATACGGACCACCTGATGAATGTAATGAATGTATGTTAATACGATACCGACTTGTCATTGAGATGATAGTGATATTGACTTGTGATTGAGAATATATGTACTGATTTTGACCGATAATTGATACAATACTGAGTTGTGATTGAGGTGGTATTAATATTGACTTGTGATCAATACAATACTGATTTGTCATTGATATAATAGTGATACTGATCTGTAATTGATACGATACTGATTGTGATTGAGGTGGTAGTAATATTGACTTGTGATTAATACGATACTCATCTGTCAGTGATATAATATCGATACTGATCTGTAATTGATACGATACTGAGTTGTGATTGAGGTGGTAGTAATATTGACTTGTGGTCAATACGATACTGATCTGTCATTGATACAATAGTGATACTGATCTGTAATTTATACGATACTGATTGTGATTGAGGTGGTAGTAATATTGACTTGTGATTAATACGATACTCATCTGTCAGTGATATAATATCGATACTGATCTGTAATTGATACGATACTGAGTTGTGATTGAGGTGGTAGTAATATTGACTTGTGATCAATACGATACTGATCTGTCAGTGATATAATAGTGATACTGATCTGTAATTGATACGATACTGAGTTGTGATTGAGGTGGTAGTAATATTGACTTGTGATCAATATGATACTGATCTGTCATTAATATAATAGTGATGCTGATCTGTAATTGATATGATACTGAGTTGTGATTGAGGTGGTAGTAATATTGACTTGTGATCAATATGATACTGATCTGTCAGTGATATAATAGTGATACTGATCTGTAATTGATACGATACTGAGTTGTGATTGAGGTGGTAGTAATATTGACTTGTGATCAATATGATACTGATCTGTCATTAATATAATAGTGATGCTGATCTGTAATTGATATGATACTGAGTTGTGATTGAGGTGGTAGTAATATTTACTTGTGATCAATATGATACTGATCTGTCATTGATATAATAGTGATGCTGATCTGTAATTGATACGATACTGAGATGTGATTGAGGTGGTAGTGATATGGACTTGTGATTGGTACGATACTGACTTGTGATAAAGATGGTAGTGATATTGACGTGCGATTGGTATGATACCGACTTGTGATTGAGGTGGTAGTGATATTGAGGTATGATTGTTGCGATAGTGACTTGTAATTGAGGTGGTAGTGATATTGAAGTGTGGTTGATGCTATACTGTCTTGTGATTAAGGTGGTAGTGATATTGAGGTGTGATTGATGCGACACTGACTTGTGGTTGAGGTGGTAGTGATATTGACGCGACACTGACTTGTGGTTGAGGTGGTAGTGATATTGAGGTGTGATTGATGCGTGTGATTGATGCGACACTGACTTGTGGTTGAGGTGGTAGTGATACTGAAGTGTGGTAGATGCGACACTGACTTGTGGTTGTGGTGGTAGTGATATTGATGCGACACTGACTTGTGGTTGAGGTGGTAGGAGTGGTGGCGCGGCGGCGGCGCGGGGCGCGCGGCGGCCACGTCGGGCAGGTTGGCGTGCCGCGGCGCCTCCAGGCGGAACGCGCGCTCGATCTCGCCCTTGCGCTCCCACACCTCCTTGAAGAATGGCGTGTAGAACGCCGCTGGAACGATCACATCTACTTAGAAAAAAAAATTAAAGAGTATACAGTACGCTCGGACCTACCCGTCCATTTTTTTTAATACTACGTCGGGTGGCAGACAAGCACACGGCCCGCCTGATGTGAAGCGGTTACCGTAGCCATATCAACACTCGCAACATAATATATCGCTCGTGCGTCGCCACCCCCGCTGCCAACGCAGCATCTCCTTCCTTTCTGGTGACTTCACTCACTCGCAGGAACACAACAACCCTCAAGGGAATTCTTATTTGGCTGCGGTATTCTGTGAGGTGGAGGTACATTTCCCAGTCGGGTAGCTTACAATTACGCTCCCTACCTCTCTTTTCGAAAGAGCTTCGTTTATCAGTCAACAGGGTGCCCCGCGTGCAGGTGAAGTTGGCTTTGATTCTAAGATGTTGATGAACCACTTACACCCCTATTCCTAAAATGGTTGTTACTAAGCACTCTGAGAGAAAAATATAGCTTTATTTATTTAATCTTTACTGCAAATAAATACAAAAGTATTTTACATAATAGGTGAACTAACTGTCTCTAATATTGCAAAGAGAAGTCAAATTCCAAAAGCTTCTTACTAATTTGTTCTGATTAAATTCGTTGTGAGTTCCAAGGCAATCGTAGTCCCCCGGGCTGCAATGGACTTTACTGTTCATTGCCTTTTTTTGGCGGTCGCCGCTGATAATCCTGGCTATACAGGAGACACAGTGGTGGGAATGTGCGATGGACAGCCGTACCGTGAAAAAAAAATAGGTGAACTAAATGTGAAAGTATTATAACTACCAATTTCCATTAGAAATCTAAAAAAAATGCAGATAGAGATTTTGGTTTGGCAACGTCGATATTATACATACATTTATTCTCAGCGCTGGAAGTGTAAGTTGTAAAATGTGCGCCAAGTCTGTCGGCCGTGGCGTTTCCCTCCGTGATGAGAGCGTGCCCGACGTCTGTGCCGAAGAAAGCTGTGGCCGCAGAGCCCCCGCCGTCCGTCACCGCCACCATTTGTATCGGCAGATTTGGTATGTTCATTGAGAATGCACTGAAAAAAATAGGTTGTCGGTAAGGTCGGTTTACGGACGATAATTTTACGTGATAACGTCATAAGAAAGATAGGCCGATCGTGCCTCTTTATCGCTTGTTCCGCGCTTTCGCTTGCACGCTCGGCTCAGGCGTAACGTGACAATGAGTCATGGTATTACGTGCGTGCAACCGGCGTTCATCGATTTATAAGACGTTATCGCGTAAAAAACAAACAAGTTAAGATAAAATTAAAAATTCCATAGTTTCTTTTTATATGAGAGGGGGAGGGGGGGGGGGGGGGCAAACGAGCATGTGGGTCACCTGATGGAAAGCAATCACCACCGCTCATGGAGACCAGCAACCCCAGGTCGCCGATCCGTTGCCAGACTATAATACTCCTTCATTTATTTCTGGTGACCTAACTCACTCGCAGGAACACAACAACCGTCATGGGAATTGTTATTTGCGGCGGTATTCTGTGAGGTGGAGGTAATTCCCCAGTCGGGCAGCTTAAAAAATACGCTATGTCACACCTCACTTTTCGCCAGAGCCACGTTTGTCAGTGCAATGGGTGCAGCTGAAATAGGCTTTGGTTCAAAATGTTGATGAAACGCTTACACCGCAAAAAAAAGTATTGATAACATATTTTGTTGATTTTTGTCAAGAAATAATCTGGATTAAATTTCCAAATTGCATACTTTATAGGACAATGTGATTGGACCAAAGGAACTTAAATAAAAAAAACATTGCTGACGTAATCGCCAGTTAAATCCCCTTTGTATAGACTAACGACGTCTTTACGTAATTTTAAAAGAATTCAAATAAAACTTGCTAGTAAACAATGTTAATACAGGATCGACGAATATTTTAACTTTTTTTAAGTACCAAACATTTATATCATCATTTTATTTGTTATTTCGCAGCACTTATAAATTTTGCATGCAAATGTCTTGTTAAATGTGTGAAACCAGATGTTAATCTTGACATTTTTAATATCAACTAGCGGCCCGACCACGCTTCGCTGTGGCTCAATCTTTTCGTTTCCATCCATTTCCTTAGAGATGGCGCTGTATGTGAAAAAAGATTTTCCCGCTTTTCTTTTCAATTTTTTCCAGAATTTTCTTTGCTATAAACCTCACGGAGCCCGAGACCTTTCCAACGAATGCAAAACCGTGGAAATCGGTTCGTGCGTTCTGGAGTTACAGCGTCAGGAAGGAAAACCCGACTTATTTTTATATAGTAGATATCATGTACCACATTTTTAGCAAAATAAAGATGTTTGTATTTGTAATGATCAATACTCACTTTAGCGTCGCTAAACTGGCTTTTCTCTTCGCAGAGTAGATTAGAATGAACCCGTGAATCAACTCTTCTCTGAACTGGGTCGCGCCGTGAAAACTCGAAATTATAACCTGAGAAAAATAAATAACTTGTTGGAAAAAACTTTAGTTTTGCTACATTGACAATGGCGTAAGGCGAAACCGGTCGGCAATATAATTAATTACACCGAACAGTATAAGTGATTTTACTAATAAAAATGTATGTGTAGCTCATCTAGCACCTATTTAAAATAGCCGAGGAAGGTCTCGACTGCAGTGCACCTTTCCCCAATAACGAAACAAGCCTAGTGTAACAGCTGCATCTTATCTTATCTTATCTTGAAATGGGTCCAGTGCTGCAGCACCGGTGGCACGTCGACCCTCTTGGACCTTTCGTACACTCCCTATTCTTTAGTAACTCTCCCCTGAGTGTCTGAAGACATGTTCCATGTACTTCAGCTGGCCTTTAATTGGGAAGAGCCTGTACTCCTCCAGGTCTGGGTACGCCTTTCCAAAGATTACCATTCGTTTGCCAGCTAGGGCATCACATTGACACATCAGGAGCTTACTACTAAGAAACAGTTGATACACCCGCCACCTGCGACTCACCTCATTCTTCCGTTTGGATTCTCCGAGGAAGGTCTCGATGACGATGGACCGGTCCCCAGTAAGGCAGCAGGTCCACTGTAACAGCTGCATACTACTAAAAGTTCTATGTACCCGCCACCCGTTTGCTTCACCTACACCTTCCGTTTAGTTTCCAAGGAGGTCCCGATTGCGAAGGATCCGTCCACAGTAAAGAAGCAGGCCCAGTGTAACAGCTGCATACTACTGAAAGTGTTATATACCTTCCCCCGTGTGCCTCACCTCCACCTTCCGCTTGGAGTCTCCGAGGAAGGTCTCGATGACGATGGACCGGTCGCCGGTGAGGAAGCAGGCGCGGTGCGACAGCAGCGGGCTCAGCACGCGCTCGGGGGAGTACGGGTCGTCGCAGAACATGCACACCATTATCCTGAAAACGACATTCAATATTTCTGTAAACTGCTCCCTTACCACCTACTCTTATTGCGATTCATTAACTGAATAGAATTCTTATTCATACCGATGAATAATCGACTCTATTTCAAATAGAATAGAGTCGCTTATCCATTGGTATGAAATTTCAAAATATTTTATTTCATTATGTTATATTGGTATGAATAAGTTTGACGTCCACGGGAAGAAACGGAGTGTAGGCCAAATCCTCCTTCTGTCTGGGACGGACGAGAGAGGGTCGTGCTCCTGTAGTGGAGACTAAAATGACCTGATGATGATGTTATACCTATTCTTTGAAGGTCTCACTCACTTAATATCAGAGTCGAAGCACACGATCAAATCCTTGTAGAGGTGTGCGTAGCTGGCTTTCTCCCTGTTCGCCCGGATGAGTTCTTGTATCGCGTCAGCTGTCAGAGTCTCAGTGCCGAGCTCACTGACCGACGCCTCCATGTACGAACAGTGTAAGCTATAAATAAAAACAAGTCGTTAGCAACGGCTGCGTTCCGTTTGCGCTTTTAAAGCCATCGTGGCTAAAAGTAGTTAGGCAGGCGGTTTTTAGTCAGTTAAAGCCTGATTCGCCTTTATAAGGTCAGACTGGTAGCAACCAGGCTGAGAGGGTGTCGAAGAGGATTTTCCGCCTCCCTCCAGCACAGCTAGGGGGTGACGACACGCGCGTAAGGCGTCAAAAAAAAATAGCAAGTTAGTAAAGTCTTCTTTTTTATTAAAAACTAGCTGACCCGGCGAACTTCGTACCGCTATAATAGGCTTGTATCACATTTTTTTTTTCGGTTTGTTATTTATATATGTCACAATAATATAAATATAGGTGAAATAATTACTTCGATTGCATAAAAACTTCTCGAGATATGATAATTTGAAGATCACAATTTTGGACTATCCCGAGAACGCTCCATACAAAAAGCCACCACGTTATGACGTCACACCTTGCTATTTTATATGCATTAAATCAGAAATTTGTACGACAGCTATGTTAAATATTGCGTTTATGTAGCCAGTGCCGTAACAAAAGTTATAGTATTTTTTATTGTTTCTACAATGGTAATATTATTTTTTTATAATTTCATACCTTTAAAATAGGCTTTCCCACCAAACTTTGATCAAACATAAAACACATCGGACATAAGGTATTAAAATTTTAAGATCGCAGATCGTTCTAGTTTTATGTATTTTACGTTACTGATAGAGTGTTTTCATAATTTTGTAACATGGGCAACAAGCCTATTGTCACGTCGACATCACTCAATTGTTTTGCCTTCCCGGAACCTCTCCACTAACACTTGAACTTTATGGTATGGTATTACAGTTCAAATTGACTTTTAAGTATTACGAATCGTTTGTATGGGAGTATAGAAAAGTGTTGTTTTTAGACTTTTTCAGGCAATTTTTTAAATTTTTCTCTACGTAAGGAACATCCTCGTACTTCAAGGAATATTCTAAAAAAAGAATTAGCGAAATCGGTTAAGGCTGTTCTCGAGATTTGCGCTTAGCAACACATTCAGGGATTCATTTTTATATTATAGAAGAAGATATAATTACATATAGACGTTTAGAGTACTTACTTATCAGCCAAATTTTGCCCCTCCTCTTGCAACCTGGTAATTTCTTTTTTGTCCATGCCTTCATCTTGTACAAATATCACAACCAATGGCAGTCCCTAAAAAATAATTATTTTACAGTATAATAAATAGTTCGCGGAGTTCAGGACCAGAATGGAAAAGTCTGTAACGGAAAAAATGTCCTTCTAGAATATGGCTGTTTATATGACTGAAATTCCAAAGGGTTCGTTCGCTTTTTTTGGTTAAAATGTTTCAGTGACAAAATGACTAAAACATTTTTTGAAAAATGGAAAAATTCACCTATTATTAAAATTCCATCCATATCATCTTGATAATTGGCATATCGCCAATTATCACAGTGCGTTTCCTAAGAAATTTTATAACACGAATGGTGAACCTGTGGAATCAACTTCCCGCAGCGATATTTCCGAACAATTACAAGTGAGCCTTCAAGAACAGTAAGAACCGTCTTTATTTCCCTTTAAACACGGATCTGCGACCCCTTGGCTTTGCTGATCTCCATGGGTGCTGGTGATTGGTTTTCACTAGGTCACCCACATTTACGTTTCCCCTGTTCATATAAAAAAAAAACAATAATGTCGTGATTGATTTTATAGATCCTGATACTCGATCGTTTTTACTCTGCAACAATTTCATTTTGATACTAGCTCTTCTGACCATGAAGCGTTATGACCAGTAATGCATTTGACAACCGTTCTTTCTAACAATGGTAGTATTATGTCTGTTATGCACTTTAACTCTTCTATTATTACACTGGCAATCGAATCATTTGAACATTCAGTCGTGTGCAGTGGCGATTAGAAATTTCAAAAAACAACAATTACATAAAATATAGTAATTTTTTATTATTTTTTAACACATTAAATCAATGCGACGACATTTTTCTATAACGAAATGTTCAATCACCTTTTTATTAAAATCGGGTATTGTTTCTAGATTTTTTTTAAATACTGACCAACCATGCCGGCACCGGGCGACGAATCAAATCGTCATCGGATCGTCAAAAATCGGGTGCTCTCGGTAAACGTAGGTTTGCTCGTGCGGCGCTCCAGAACGGACTCATTTCTCGGTGTATTTCTATGAACTATCTTTTGTTTCACGCGTCGGGCATATTAGCTCGTCACCCATACAAGTTGTCTTAGCCGTCGGAAAGGTCCTCGTGCGCTGGCCGTAGCGCTCGAGGACCTTTCCTTACAGGGGAATAAGTCTTAGTTTAGCAAAGCGCTTAAAATGTTTCGTCATAATTTTATTTGTTATAATATATTTTTGTATTATGGTAATTTAAAAATACACATGAAGTAATATTTTGTAATTTTTAAATATTTTGAATTGGGGGTTCAGCGCACATATGGTACAGCCGCCACTGGTCGTGTGAACAAGCCAAGAAAAGCCTAGATCCGGAAGGCTGTAGTGTGGCGATTAGAGCGATGACACATGCATAGAAATTTCCGTCCGGAACAGTATGGATGGCCCTAATTTTAGTGATGTTATATACGTTGTCTGAAACACAAAGATATTCTAGAGGGGGAAAACTTCTTACAAATTATCATTATCCGAAAACTCCGTCCGGAAATTTCCGTCCGGAAATTCCGGTGCGTATGTAATCTTGCTTACTAGTGACTTACCTGGAAAGGTTGTTTATCCTCTTGTTCTAGACTGGTCAGCAGAGTTTTTTCTGTACATCCTCTTATATATTCGAACGACTCCTGATCTTGATACACGCAGAAATAACCTGTGAAAGATTGCATTTCGTGCATATTCATGTTATCTCGAAAAATCGTCTTGGTATATAACCAATGACATTGTAGGAGTAATTCAAGACTCTACAAGTCGCAATGAAGTCACACACGTACTTGTTGACTTTGCCGCGAAAGCGTGGAAATAAAGCGGTTTTTTGAGTTGACGAAGCGTAGGGCGCCCCCTCTCTAGATAAACCGACGACCTCAAAAAAGTGGCCGGTAGCGGTTGGATGCGGAAAACGGAGGATCGCATATGGCGGAAAGCATTGGGGAAGGCTTATATCCAGCAGTGGTAGATACAGGCTGATGATAATGATTGGTGTAAAATACGATGTATCATCTAGATCCAGGATCGAGGAGCTTGATGGCGTCGTTGCGCGTGTCAGTCTAATCGACTGCGCAAGTTAAGCAACGTCGACTGTAGCCTGTGTACGGATGGGTTTATTTATATCGAACTCCTTCGTGCTTCGAAGAACACGGTAAGTCACGATTGTTATCTTCAGACGACAATCGTTAAGCCAAGTCAGTGGGCTTTGGGCAGCTTGAAAACACTGGCCTCCACCAACCCGCAGTTGAGCAGCGTGGTGGAGTATGCTCTAAACCCCTTCGGTTGAGGGAGACCCGTATCCCAACAGTGGGATGTCACGATGTATCATTGTATACATACCGTTAGGCGCGAACTCGTCTATAGGCGTGGTCTCAGCGCTGAAGTCGTCAGTTCTCACGTGCTGCTCAACCCGCCATGTCTGTGTCTGTATGTTTATGCGGCGCTCAGAGTCGCAACCCGCTAGTAATCTCTTCCCGAATTCGCCTGCGATACCTTCCACCTGGAATAAAACGGGGTAGTACAACATCATCATAATTATCATTCAGCCGTTGCCGTCACTAACGTCGAACGCAGTAGGAAATAGAATGGCCACGAACAACAGTGTTGCCATATTATTATGACTTATTTATTAAACTTATATATTATGGTAGTCTATGAAATGTACGACGTACATTTTTAGCCAGTAAAATATATTTCGCTTAAGTTCACGGTCCGTTGAAAGGCGTGCCCGAGGATATGGAACCAACGCGTAGAGGCCCCTTAGAGAAATGTCATGATTTATTTTATTTTAATATTATTATGTTGATTTATTATAGACTAGATTCAAATGTTTATGTTCATATGCCAATAAGGCGAATCATGATTGTTGCTACTATTTTATTCACATTTAATAACCAATGTATTTCTACCCATGTTTATGAACTAATAAATGAATTATTAATTATGAATTAATTTATGTACCTACTGTAAAATAACATTTATTATATAATATATAAAATTCTCATGTCGTGGTGTTTGTTACCAAACTCCTCCGAAACGGCTGGACCGATTTTTATGAAATTTTGTGTGCATATCGGGGGGTAGGGCTGAGAATCGGCCAACATCTATTTTTCATACCTCTAAATAAATAAAAAATATTTCCTAGAAATAATGTGTATGGCAAAACAACGTTTGCAGAGTCAGCTAATGAGTTATATATATTCATATAATTTCATTTGCTAATATTTTAAATACATCGTTGGCTTGCAATGTACACAAAATATCAAACCTAACCTACAATGGATATCAAATTATAATATACTAGCTGCTATGGTTCTCCAGTTATAAGTGTTCGAACAAACCCGACTTTGTTTTATATATATAGATTATATGACGACCGTTTTTAATATACTTACACCTAATATAATCACGTTGATTTGGTTGGAGTCCGTGGTCAAGGCCCAGGGCGCCGCCGGTGGACCCGCGTGGCACTGCGACTCCCCGGTAGACGTTAATGACCTGGAGAAAAATTAAAGTCACTTTCGACCCTTTCAAGCAATTTAGTGTTTTTTAACAACGAGCAAAGAACAACGGGTTGCACTCCGGGAGTGCCGGTAGAAGTGAAAACTTGAACGTTGTGCATTTTTTAATATTTTCTTTATTTTGGCAACAAACAGAAAACAGTAATTTTATTTTTTTAACTAATATTCACAAACGACCTAATGATGCCGAAAATAATACATTATACCTATATAACAAATATATTAAGTTCATGATTCAAGTCGCGTATTTTTCAAAATATACCTTGTTAGAAGGGTATGATCTATACATGTAGATAAAAGCTGTACACACAATTAAGCTTCCTTATCTCATTAATGCTACAAAACTAAAAAAATGTACAAAGTACTATACAATATTCTACAAAAGTTTTTTTTTTAAATTCTATGTATTCAAAACTTACTTATCAAAAATTTTTGGGATGGTTAAGAAATAATTTGGCACGAATTGCTTTGTTTATCAGTATAACGGTACTATCATTTATGTGATAAAATACAATTAATTTATTGCGCTATCGTATACAAACATAAAATATTCAAAGCAATCTCAATCGTATTGTCTTTGCTTAAAGTTGGATTTTGTAGTCTCGCAGCTTTGTCTTATGAATTGTCATTTCGAAACTATTTCGAATCATTAAAATATTCAAAGCAATCTCAATCGTATCGTCTTCGCTTAAAGTTGAATTTTATAGTTTCGCATCTTTGTCTTACTAATTACCCATACCAAAAATTGCACAACCCGCTAAAGAAGTTATCACTTCAAAAAGCATTGCTCGCCATTCGACCACCAAGCTTTTAATTTTTACTTACCCAACCCTAGTGTTCAATATAACAGGCAAAGTTGCATCGAGGCACTTCGCACCGGCCGGGCAATGTTCCCTCATCGGGCAATGTACGAATCCTAAATGTTGAAACAGCATCAACTTCCGGTCTTGTTCCATACGATCTAACATTTTGTATCTGAAAAAATCGAATACCAATATTTATTTACTAACTGTTAACCGCGGCTTCACTCGCGTGGTAATTATTATAATAAGACAATTCTTTTTCGTAAAAAACAAATCCGGGATAAAAATAAATAAATAAATATCCCTGGACAAATTACACACTGCATTCTAGTCCCAAAGTAAACAAAAAATACATGAACAATTTTTTTTTGACATGCAAACAGACATGTTCATGCACATAAAAATATTTATGTATTATTTAGGACAAATTACACAGCCCCATCTAGTTCCAAACTGAGCAAAGTTTGTACTGTGTATATTAGATCACCGATATATACTTATTTTTTTTTAATACATACATATAATACATAGAAAACACTCAGATCAAGATAAATACACAGCTCATACACACAAATGTTTGCCTTGTGCGGGGGTCGAACCCGCGAACGCGGAGGCAAAGTGGCCATTGCTAGCCATTCGACCACCGAGCTCTTCAACTTGTCAAAGCCCAAAAAGTAATAATACCTGAAGTCATCCTGCAAGACATCAGTAATTTCTTTGATGTCCTCCTGAGTGATGGTTCCCGTGGGTGATATACTCTTGAAATGGTAGAATAGATCCGCGTGTTCTAACAGAAGCTCCTGAAACAGAACAGTAGAGTAATTTATTAATATTTTAAAAAGTTGTTTCGGCCAATTTGCCAGAATATTATAAATATTTAAAAAAAAAGGAAAAATTCACCTCCCCCGCCTACTAATATCCGGAATATAATATAATCCGGAATTCTCGACCTTTTTTGGCTCGTATACAAGTTTATATGTTATTCAATTGACATAAAGTTAATTATGCTATGAACAATTTCTTTGCAAAAAGTCGCTTCCATTCCGCGGCGGTGTAAATTGAACCCTAGTGTGAATCTCCAAGTAATAAATAAATAAATAAATATTTCTGGACAATTTACACAGCGCCATCTAGTCCCAAATTAAGCGCAAAGCTTGTACTATGGGTACTAGATAACTGATATAATACTTAAATACCCTTTTTTTGTAAATACATACATATAATACATAGAAAACACCCAGACCAAGACAAAGGCATGTTCATGCACACAAATATTTGTCTTGTGCGGGAATCGAACCCGCGACCTCGGAGTCAAAGTGGCCATTGGTAACCATTCGACCACCGAGCTCATCAAACCGTATATTTTCCACCACGAATGAAAACTAATTTCTGTTTCTTATTAGTGTGAATCTCCAAGTTTCTTAGAAACTGTAAGTAACGAGCGGTACGCTTAAAGGCCCCCTCAAACAGCCGCGCTCAGCGGTGGCGGTGGCGGTGGCGGTCGGTAGCCCTCCGAATCAGAAGGTCTACCTAGAAAAATGACTTTGTTGGTAAAACATCGACATTTTAAAACGTCTATAAGGTGATAATGTCTTTTACGGCAAAACGACCTACTAGTAAAACGTCCAAATTTTTAAAACGTCATGAATTCGAAGTACAGTTGTGTTCAATAACAATAAACTCCTTCGAGTTTATAATACCACTTGAGACAAATACTCCTTTGTAATTTTAAACATACTGGCTGAAGTGGCTGACCACTTTAAATTCCACATTATGAAACAAACATTTATTGAATGTAATTTTCTTCTTGCATGTTATTGTCGTAGTAAAACCAAAGGTAAAACGGCATTGAAAATTATTTCACGCTTAGAATGGAAGAGGTCGATATTCCTTTTTTTTTTTCATAACAAGTCAAAAAGGGAAATCGGTGCTTTTGCGGGATGGATACAGATATAATCATAATGTGACAAACAAAAGTGGAACGAGCCTATGGAGATGTGCGAAAAGGGATGAATGCAGTGTTACGGTTACTTTAAATGCAGAGAAAACGAAAATTATTAGAGGAGGAAATGGACATTCGTGTAAAAAGAACCCTGACAAAAACGAAAATGATCGTATAATGGATATATGCAAAAAGGAAGTATGCGAGAAATTTACTCCTGTTACAAAAATACTGGAAAAAAACTACCGTGATTCTAATCTTGATATCATACCGAGTGCTGAGTATAAAAAAGATACTCTATATAGAACCAGAAGAAAAATTTTGAAAATGCAAAAGTCGTCTCAAAAAATAAGACAATTAATTTTTTACTTTTCATTTATTTTCACAACTGTCCCCGACTATTTGAATGATAGACGTTTTAAAAATTTGGACGTTTTACTAGTAGGTCGTTTTGCCGTAAAAGACATTATCACCTTATAGACGTTTTAAAATGTCGACGTTTTACCAACAAAGTCATTTTTCTAGGTAGACCTTCTGATTCGGAGGGGTCGGTAGTAACGCTAGGTAAGACAAAGAAACATTCAAACAAGCGCGGGCGACGCGCAGCCCGGACGCGGCTGGCCGCCACCGCAAACCACGCCCTAGCCCCGCCCTGATCGCCACCGCGTTGGTTTGTAGTGTCAGCGGCCGCGGTCGCGATCACGGTGGCGTTCAATTGTAAATAATCACAACTGATCGCGTCACCGCGTGACATAAGTTCAAAATGCTGCGGACAAAACGGAGCAACTAATAGAAATTATTAAAAATTACCCAGTTCTATACGATACATCGCACGCGGATTATAAAAACAATAGAATTTAAAATTTTCAAGCTTTGAGGTATGAGCAACATGTGTAGCGATTGTGTAGGTACCTACCTTTCCTCATCTTCACATAATGCAAACAAAATCAACACTTCGTCTTCTAAATCTGCGCTAGGATGTCTAAACATCTTGTTAATTAGAACATCACCGTAACAATGCGCGTGCTTGATCGCGCGGTATGGCTGTGATCGCTGGTCACGCCCTGATCGCCACCGCGGCAGTCTGTGTATAAGTGATCGCGCGATCAGATCACCACCGCCACCGCCATCGCGGCTGTTTGAGTGAGCCTTTATGCTTATACACTCCGAAAAGTCATTCTTGGAAATGAATAGCCTCCAAAACCACTGAACCGATTTTGATGAAACTTGTCACAATTAAAGACCTCGACATGCTTAAGGTTTGTGTCGAAAAAAATTGAGATCGATCATGTTCTTGAGGAATGATCATCAAATACATTTTCCATTGAAATCAATGGAAAACATACGCTCAGCGAATCTACTCGCTCCACTGAACCTCGATTTCGGCCCCGTGGGCTAGAATCCCGCCTAGTATTTATTACCTGTAGGTTATGTTTGGCTCTCTTCTGTATCTGCCGCTGATGTTGGTCGTAGACTCTCTGCTGTTGGTCCTCGGTGAGTGCTTCGTAACACTCCCGTCCCATCAGCAACACTCGGACCTCCGACAGTTGTTTACCGGGAGTCACATAACCCGTCTCTTCTAGCAGACGCTTGAATTGCTGGCACCATCTGGGTAAGGAAACAAAATTAATAATATTATTACCACTCATAAAACAAATCTAAATAAATAAATTTAAACTTTATTTATTTGTAAAATAGTATAAATTCTACAATATTTTTTTTTATCATCATCATCAGGTCATTTTAGTCTCCACTACAGGAGCACGACCCTCTCTCGTCCGTCCCAGACAGAAGGAGGATTTGGCCTACACTCCCCTTGCTGGCCAGACGGGTTGGGGAGGCCTGATCGATGTTTTATAATGTATTTCCCCTGGATTTGGATCTTCTCTCTCTCCCATTCCTTAGAGATGGAGTAATTCTATTCTAGTCTGCCGGAAACCACACGGCCATTTTTGTTATAATATTGTATAATCCTTGCTCTCTACATATTTCAGTACATCCTATATCAATATGCTTTAATAAACGGCACTGATTTTCAGACAGGACCAGACACGGGCAAGCCTTTCAATGACAATTTTGGCCAAACTTGCTCAATTTGTCCTAACTTCGAAATGGAATTTGGCTTAAATTCAGCCCAACCTTCGGGTAAAAGTATCTCACCACAAGAGATAAGTATATACTTTTTTTTTTTATATACTACGTCGGTTGGCAGACAAGCATACGGCTCGCCTGATGTGAAGCGGTTACCGTAGCCATATTTACGCTCGCAACATAAAATATCGCTCGCGCGCCGCCACCCCCGCTGCCATCGCAGCATCTTCTTCCTTTCTGGTGACCTCACTCACTCGCAGGAACACAACAGCCCTCAAGGGAACCGTTATTTGGCTGCGGTATTCTGTGAGGTGGAGGTACATTCCCCAGTCGGGTAGCTTACAATTACGCTCCCTACCTCTCTTTTCGCCAGAGCTTCGTTTGTCAGTCTGCAGGGTGCACCGCGTGCAGGTGAAGTTGGCTTTGGTTCAAAGATGTTGATGAACCACTTACACCCCAAATAAATATTGTCTTATTTATATAAATTTTGTCTTATTTTTAAATAAAAATAATTTACCCCAAATATTTTTAACATTTTTAATTTTGATTTTTAAAGGGATGTACATCAAACTATACACCAAAACAAAGACAAGCTTATGTACGAGTATGTAGTGGTATCTTACATTAGATGCCTCTAAAAGATAGTAGTGAATCACATACACCGTGTATGTAATTCACCGCCATCTTTAGATCTTTAGACTTTTGGTACACCCTACGAATTGCGAAAGAGGCTCTGGTGAAACAGTCCTACTTCTCTTTTGTGAATCCTGCCCACTAGAATCTGGCGTTTGTAGAATCTGGCATTTTAAATTCGTCTGACATTTCCAGAATCTGACATTTGTAGACTAAACCGTATTTAAGTTTATATGTTATACAATTGACATAAAGCTCATTATGCTATGAACAATTTCATTGCAAAAAGCCGCTTCCATTCCATTCCGCGGCGGTGTAAATTAAACCTCAGCCATTCGACCACCGAACCCGTCAAATAAAAACATTTCAGGCAATTTGATCTACACTACTTTGCGTTCTTCCGCCACCAATTAGTTCATGCAAAATACTGCCGGCCGGCACCCACCCACTACCGTTAGCCATCTGTAGATGCTGACGGTTAGAACAACCTACAAAAATTTTTTGTAGGTCGCCTGAGGATGCCTCGCGTAGAGGCGAAACACGTGTCGCAGAGACGACTACGGCAGTCGGGGCAGTGGCGGTCGCATATATCTTCTGTTTCAGATGTTGGAGATTCGCCGAGACGACCAGAGCATCTGGAGCAGAGACGACCAAAGCAGCCACGGCAATCGCATGCAACTACTAACGGTATTGGGTGGGTGCCGGCCGGCAGTAGTTTGCATGAACTAATTGGTGGTGGAAGCACACAAAGTAGTGTAGATCAAATTGGCTGTAAATTTGACTTCCGCAAAATAACACCTGAATCAATTAACTATCTAAAAACATTTCGTTTATAAATACCTATTTAATTCTATAGCTAGGGAACCGCGTAGCAAAAACTTACTCACGCTTTACAGATTTACATCTAGTAACACATACCCTCCTTTTGCTGATATTGATTATACATTGTTGAGACGAGCAAACTCGCCGACCGCACAACAAGACAGATTTTCCCAAACGGCTTTGCTCGTCTTCCGTGTCTCAGGTCGTTTTTAAGCTATTGCATAGCGTCTATCGCGGGCCTTGAGCGTGGGGACCGAATCCAGAAATTCCGTAAAAAAACCTCACGCTCCCCACTCCGACGGGCAATATATGTAACATAGATGTCGCAACTTTGCTTTACTTCCAGTTGCTTTTGAAATACTTCCCCAGCATACTTTCATAATGATTTAGTTCTAAGAATTCCACATAGATGTCTCTATATTTCGATTTGTAGTTCAAATATTTGACGTAGATGTCGCTGTTTTGAATTATCGCGTTTTCATCCCTCTGCTGAAAATTTTGTTATAACTTTGAAATTTGATGAAATAAACTACTCAAAACAAAATAAGGGCCACCAATAAAATAAAATTGTTTATTAAACAAACATTTATCTTGTTTTATGTTCGTAATAATCTGCCGTTGTTAGTTAATGGGTTCTTTAAAGTGTCAGTAATGTTTCTAGTGAGAAATGGATCAAGTGGGTACTCTTACAAATTTTTTTTAACGATTAATTTGAGGGCACTTGAAAATTGAGTTTTTGTGATGTTTAATTTTGTAACTTTTGATTAGTGTTTCATCGACTAACAGTGCATACAGTTGACATCGTGTTTTAAAATTCATAATGCCTCGTGTTAGGAGACATATGGACGCATTTACAGCGACTAGGGTCGTTACATTGATCCGGGAGGGTCACAGTCAACGCGCAGTAGGTTTATTGGTTGGGCATTCGCGGCGAGCAGTTCAAAATGTTTGGAACCGGTACCAGGAGACGGGTAGTGTCGCTAGACGTCGTGGCTCAGGAAGAGTTCGAGTTACAACAGCTCAAGAAGACCGGTATATCCGTTTAACTGCACGAAGAGAGCGAACGTCTACGGCACGGACCATACAAACTGCATTACGCCGAGCTACAGGCACTAGTGTGAGCGACCAAACGGTACGAAATCGACTCCATGAAGACCAGCAATACTCAAGAAGACGTTTAGTTCGTATTCAGTTAACTGCAGCACACCGTGCAAATCGTTTGAGGTTTGCTAGGCTACACCTGGATTGGAGCGTTCAGGACTGGGCTTCAGTGCTTTTTACTGATGAGTGCAAGGTTAAATTTTCTAGTGATGATCGACGCATTAGAGTGTGGAGAAGATCTGGAGAAAGGGTTTCGGACCCCTGTATACACGAAACAGACCGTTTTGGTGGACCCAGTGTAATGGTCTGGGGTGGAATAACCCTAAGACGAAAAACTAAGCTCGTAATTTTTAACGAAGGTACTGTATCGGCCCAAAGTTATGTTAATTATGTGGTACAGCCCCATATTGTTCCATTTGCACAGCAAGCTGGACCTGGGTTCATCTTAATGCAAGACAATGCTCGACCGCATACGGCGCGACTAACAATGTCCACACTAAATGAAGCTGGAATCCAAGTGTTGCAGTGACCAGCCAGAAGTCCGGACCTAAATCCTATTGAGCACCTGTGGGATCAGTTAAAAAGAAGTGTCAAAGAAAGTGATAGTCCCATAAACACGCAGCAAGATCTCATAAATGCTCTGAAAAGGTGCTGGGGGGGGTTTCCAGAAGATAACATACGCCATTTAATCGAGAGCATGCCATCAAGGATATGGGAATGTGTTAATAAACGAGGAGGTCACACAAGATATTAAACAACCAAAAAAAAAGTTATTTCCTTAATCATTATCTTAAAAAAACACGTTTTTAAAAAGACAATTTTTCCTTAATTTTCCGATGTTTTTAAAAAATAAAAAAAGTTCTAGTAAATCTTAACCAATTAAACATTATTTTTATTTAATTACATTTCAAAGAGCTCGTTTTATATAACATGAATCAAAATGAATTGTAAAACGACACCGCTATTTAAAAAAATAACAAAATATAGGTGGCCCTTATTTTGTTTTGAGTAGTTTATATAATACCATGTAGTAGAAGTAAAATTTTCGGAAAACGGCCGTTTTTGACGTCAAAACGTGCCCCATGATAAATTATTTTTCTGGGTTACTCGTCGATTAGATAAGGTATCAAATTATGTATGGATGTTTGTTAGCAATACTGCATGAATAAAATAAATAAATAAAATAATAATTGCATAAGTTGATACAAAATGCTATGCAATAGCTTTACCGCGGCAGTCCCCGAGTGCCACACGTCTTTTTTTTTATTGAAACGAGTTATCTCGCCTAGCTTACAGGGAGGTAACCATTAAATGAACTAGTTTGGCAGTTTTATAGTAACTTGTATACTTATATTGACATGACATCATTTTCCTTTTATAATTTTAAATTACATTTGAATATTATTATTGTATTATTAATATTGTTTTAAATACTGACATATTATATTCACAACAATTTTATTGTATTGTATCAATGAATTTTGCACGCCATACTCTGGCCAAACATGTTGAGATAAAAGTTTTTGTAACACCACCTGCATGTATTTTCTCTATATCACATGTTTAAAGCAAATAAATATATCTTTATCTTTATTTATATTTAATGTTGAAAGCAGCCCCCGACGGATTTTCTTTATTAAGTTCATAGCATAAATTCTTTAAGTCGGGGGTTTCAAAATTATTTTATCCTTTTTCAACTACATTTTAACCATCGTAGATCTTTCCAAAAATTTTAATTTTGTTTTTATTTCAAACTTTTTAGAGAGTAAGCATAGGTATTACAATTGAAAACCGCATCAGGATCAGACTAGTAGTTTTGGTTTTGCACAAACAAATGTTTACTGCAGCGCCCTCTGGTGAGTTTTGACGTTACAACGTCTTATAATTCGATGGAGCCGGCTGCACGCACGAAAAAACATGACTCATGCGGCGTTACCTCGCTCTGAGGCGTTTCATTAAAAATTCTTTCGAAAAATGCAAACATTCCATTAGTATTTTCTTATGACGTTGTCACGTTCAACTATCGTCAGTAAACCGACTTTACAGACAACCGATTTTTTTTTGGTGAACCCGTCTAAAGAGCAGATTTCGTGTACGGTGTGCAAGCAGGGAAAGGGTAAGGTGGCGTATCGTTAGGCAAGTCAGACCCACTTGTATAAAAAAATCCCGTAAATTCCCGTTTCTTATATTTTATAAATCATGCAACGCGAAAGTTCAAAAGTTAGAACTCACTCATAATTTCTTTGTTCCTCCTGCGCTTCATGTAAGTAAGTTTTGAAGACAGCAGCGGCTTCGTTAGTCTCCAATATCTCGTATGGTATTTTCTGTGACTGTCCAAGAGTCTGTAAAAAAAATACACGAAATTGGGGGTATAAATAAATAAATAAAATATTCCTGGTCAAATTACACAACTGCACAAACCCTCAGTTGAGCAGCGTGGTGGACTCTACCTCTTCGATTGAGGGGAGACCCGTATCCCAGCAGTGGGATAAATAAAGGTTGTCGACGACACGAGAACGTAGACATTACACAGCTCCATCTAGTTCCAAACTAAGCAAAGCTTGTACTGTGTATACTAGATAACTGATGGAGATGATAGATATGTAGCTGCAACACCAAACTGTATCCCCCGATTTTGTTATCATTCGTTTTTTTTATTTGCCTCCTTATGGAAGCAATTTTAAACACATTTTTTTTTTTAATATTTGCTCAGCATATTCACGTCAAAACTTATGATTCCACTGACCTGGTATCTAATAGCACGTTCACCGACTCTCAAAGTGGTATCAGTGCCCAGTGGACTATCCAGTTCCGAGCCAGATTCCGAACCGGAATCGTGGGTTCGATTCTCGCTGAAGTACACGGAAAAGTCACGATGAGCTCGCAGCTGACGCACTACCATCGGCCAATCACTGGAAGAAATACAATTGGTCAAGAGTGTGGTACAAACAGAAGTGGTCAAAAGTGTAATAAAAAATAAAAGTGATCAAGAGGGTACAAACAAAAAGTAGTAGAACATAGTAGTGATCGGATGTGTAAATAAAAATAAATAATAAATAAACTTTCCAGGACAAATTACACACTGCCATCTAGTCCCAAACTAATCAAAGCTTGTACTGAGGGACCCAAATAACTGATATTATTAATATCTTATATACTTTTTTATAAATACATACATATATTATACTTAAATACTTTTTTATAAATACATACATATAATACATAGACAAAAAAAACTAAATTGAAATCGCTTCATCCGTTCCGGAGCTATGATGCCACGGACAGACAGACCCACACCCACACACACACACAGACACGTCGAACTTATAACACCCCTCTTTTTGCGTCGGGGTTTAAAAATACTTAGACAAAGACAAACAAACAGTCATGTTCATATATGAACACAAATGTTTGTTTTATCCGAAGATCGAACTCGCAACCTCATAGATACATGTAAATAGAACTGATCAAGATAGAAATAAAAAACAATTAAGAGTGTAGTGAACATAGTAGTGTATAGAAAGCAATAGCAGTCTCAAAGAGTGTAGTAAAATTAGAAACGGTCAAGAGTATAGAAAAACAGTAGCCATCAAGAGTGTGGTCAAAATAGAAGTGGTCAATAGTATGGGAAACAATAGCAGACATCAAGAGTCCTGTCCACCATAATAATATGTAAAATTAGAAGTGGTCAAGTGTACAGAAAAAAGTAGCAGTCATTAAGAGTATAGTAAAAATACAAATGGTCTAGAGTGTAGTTAAAATAGGCTACACAATTGGAGTGGGGTGTGGTGTTACATAAAGTAAGTTCATACTTTTCTTGCAACTCTTCAGTTGGCAGCTGCATTCTGGCCAGTATTTGTGGCAGTTTCGCCAACTGCTTCCGTAATTTCTTCGCCGATCTTTCTTCTTTAAGCCTCCTAATATGACGACGGAACACCACCTGTCAAAAAATATTACGGTTGATTACACATCAATTGAAACAGTTCACTACAAAAGAGATAATTGATAATATATCTATATGAATGTACACTGTACTGAGGCGGCAGAGTGGGAGGTATTTTTTTTCATTTGACACATATATATATACGTATTATAATCTCTTCATATCCGTCATCTACGTATTGTATACAGTATTTCTTTTAAAGTTTGTGATATTTATATATTTATTTTGAAACTACATACCACTACTGTTTATGTACCTACTAATTATTCTTCATTGTATTTTTATTTTCTTTTATCTATAATAAGTATCTACCTATTAATATATCGCCAAATTTTACTAAACTCCAATATCATCTCAGGTTTTCTATGGTTGACTGGAAGAAATCCCTAATGGGATAAGTCCGCCATTGTACGATAAAATCTGTTTTTTTTTTTAAATTTTTGTAATTGTCTATCTACGTTTTTTTAATTCACCATAAAGTTTTTACTGTACTATACTACCTACTGCTGACCTCTATCTACCCACTGCTGAATATAGACTTTCCCCAATGTTTTGTCCACCATATGTATTCTGTCTTATGTCTTCTACATCTAGCCATTTTTTTAAGCGCGTCGTTCCATCTAGAGAGGCGGAGTCCAACTCTTCATAACTCCACATGCGGCCTCCATTGAAAATCCGTGGTGCACGGCAGTTGAGCTTCACTTGACTAACCATATCTTTAGGCTTTTAATGCCTTATTTGCCATACTGCTGTCTCTCATATTGGTAAGAGGAGAAGTCAATTTCCAAAAGCTTGTTACTCCTATTAATTTCTTCTGATTAAATTCGTTGTGAGTTCCAAACCAGTCGTAGTCATACCCCCGGGACTGCAGTGGACTTCAATCTGCATTGCCTTTTTTGGTGGTCGCTGATGTTAATCCTGGCTACACAGGAGAGACAGTGGTGGGAATGTGTGGTGGGCCCACCCGTCCCGATATCGCTGTCATACAACTCTTTGGCACATTATTGTGCTGTCTTTTAAAAACGCACGTAACGCGAAACAATATCATATCTATCTGTCGCATTTCCATACATGATGATGGCGTAAGTTAGATACACTTTTTCTTATGTGAAGTGTGAATGCGATGAGATCTATCAATTTTTTTTTTGTTTATACTACGTCGGGTGGCAGACAAGCATACAGCCCGCCTGATGTGAAGCGGTTACCGTAGCCATATTAACGCTCGCAACATAAAATATCGCTCGCGCGCTGCCACCCCCACTGCCAACGTAGCATCACCTTCATTTCTAGTGACCTCACTCACTCGTAGGAACACACCAACCCTCAAGGGAATTGTTATTTGGCTGCGGTATTCTGTGAGGTGGAGGTACTCGTACATTCCTCAGTCGGGTAGCTTACAATTACGCTCCCTACCTCTCTTTTCGCCAGAGCTTCCTTTGTCAGTCAGCAGGGTGCACCGCGTGCAGGTGAAGTTGGCTTTGGTTCAAAGATGTTGATGAACCACTTACACCCCTTTAATTGGACCCTGTTATGCAGAATAGAACCAACCGACATTTTGTTACCGTCTCCGTTCTGCGTCTAGGAAATGTCTACTCTTTCTTTCTTTATCAGAACATCTAATAGTAACACCACTATAACTTACTTGAGTACCGTCATTCCCAAATTGCTGTACGAATTTGACCCACTCAGGATAGTGGCATAACCTCTTACTCGCCGCCGACCACATCTCCCTGTAAACAAATAACATTTTAAAGACCATTCAGCGTCTATACATTTTTTGACCCTTAATAGATGAAGGATCAAAGAATTTATTACGTTCAGTAAGGACTATGGAACACCGCATGCGAGACAGGGGGAAACGCTGCCATTTTCGGTGCAAATCAAGCCTTATTGCAATAACAATAATATCGAAGAAGGCTTGCACGTTACATTAAAAGTGCCGGCCAACAAAAAGGGTTCATATCATTAGAGCTAGCTATATGGAAGTTAGTAAGCCACCAAAACTGTACAATTAAATATAATAAATATATTATCATTATCTTATTTATCCAGCATGAACCCATAATCATCCCACTGTTGGGATACGGGTCTCCAGAGACAAAGAGGGTTCACAGAGACCGGCTCGGAGTGAAGAGCAAATTTCGGTCGCATTTAAAATAGTGTTTTAGATCATTGACATAAGGATTATTTTTAAAATTCACATCGGTTTTCCATAATCATATAACTAAAAGAATTGAATTTTAAAAATTAACCTTATTAGCCCATGATCCATGACTATATTTTAAACCGCGCTTAAAATCTGCTCTCATCTCCGAGCCGGTCTGTGTGAACTGATACCCAAAGGGGTTTTGAGCATGACTTAGGGTTAGAATGTCTACGGTCAAATGATAATGCATAAAGTAAGGATTTATATGAGACAATGTACGCTTAATTGGCACCTAAGTAGTATGACAGAAATGTGAAATTGTGGAATCAAATTCTCTCTGCACTATTCAAAAATAAATACGACATGGGAGCCTTCAAGAACAAAGACATTTTTTCCTTAAAAGACTGGCAAAGTATTGGCGACCCCTTGGTGTTGCTGATTTCTATGGGTAGTTGTGATTACTTTCCATCAGGTGAACCACATGCACCTATCATTTGACGAGCACGGTGGCGTAGCGGTCAATGACGTGGCTTCGACACCTACGCTCGTGGGTTTGATTCCCACACAGGACAAACATTTGTGTGCATAAACATGTCTGTTTGTCTTGGTCTTGGTGTTTTCTATGTATCATAAGTATGTATTTACAAAAAAAAAGGATTTACGTATGTTTATCAGTTGTCTAGTACCCATAACACAAGCTTCGCTTACTTTGGGGCTAGATGGCGCTGTGTAATTTGTCTGATAATATTTATATTTATTTGTTATTTTGCGAAAGTCAAATTTACAGGCAATTTAATCTACACTACGTTGCATACTTCCGCCACCAGTAGTTTGCATGTACTAACTGGCGATGGAAGCACACAAATTGCCTGAAAAATTTACTTACTTGTGATCCTGTACGTGTATCCTAACGAGCTGAGTGAAAGCCTCGGTAACAAAGTCCAATGTCTCTCTCCTTATACGCAGGGCTTCGGCGTAGTTTGCAACCTGGATACAAAACAAAATTTACTCTGATTAAGTTAAATATAGAATACAATAGTCAAACACCACACTACCAACTTATCTACGAGTATATTAGAATTTTATTATCTGATTTATTTTCTGATATGTAGAATTAAATAACGTTCAACTGACATTAGCCCCCCATAAAACGCACGAAGTGAACTATGAACAATTCAGAACGAACTTTGTTCTACGGATGATACGTATATATATTTTTTCTTTTTGTACATATGTATATAACAGTTTCCCAATTATTATTTAAATAGTTGATTTCAGCCAACTTACCAGAATATTACAAATACTAGCTGGGCCAGCGAACTTCGTATCGACTTTAAATATTTTTACGTCAATTTTTCCGATGAGTTATAAACTATCTCTCAAGTTGGATCAAACTGCACACACTGTGCAAAATTTTATTAAAATCGGTTCAGTAGTTTAGGATTCCGTCACGGACAAACAACGTGACACGAAATTTTTATATATTAAGATTATAAAAATTGAAAAATCATCTCCCCCTCCTTGGTGCGAGTTGAACAAACGGTTATTCAATAAGTTTGGTGTTATCAAAAATAGCCAAATTTCTTCTGCAACGATGGACAGGTATGCCTTGTTTAGTAGTGTAATACTTCTTTAGTATATGGCGCCACACTGTGACTATACAGCAGTAAAATATACAATGCAAAAATTCGCCACCATTACAAACCTTCCTGGTAGCTCAGTTGGAAGAGCACTCGAGCGATCATGGATTCAAATCCCTAGATGGGGGAGGTGAATTTTTTCATTTTTTAAATATTTTCCCAATTGTCATTTTCCTGCGATATTTTGTGAGGTGGAGGACTTCCCCAGATTAAAGTTCTGCGCCCTACGTTTCTAATCCCAGAACCTAGTCTATTAATCAGTAAAGTTGGTATTGTACCACATCCCCTAACCAATGTATTTCTTCAGGAAGACCATACGCACCTTTATCCTAGCCTTCGACTTCTCCACCATCTGAGCGAGTAAAAAGAATGCCTGATCAACATTGACGTTGTCATGACTGGACGTCTCCACTATGGGTATAGCTCCCTTAAACTCCTTCCTCTGTACTAGTCGCTCCGCTTCCCTAACTCCTTGCTCGCAAGCTTCATCATTCTTCGACGTTACGAGGACTACAGGTTTTTTGAGCTTGAGAATATTTTGTAGAATAGCTGCCAATGTCTCATTCTGTAAGAGAAAACATAATAATAATTAACATTATTCTCCAATAAAATAAAATAAAATACCTTTTGGAATGTAAATTTCGTGAACGTCATGAGTTTATATTCGTATAGGCATGTGCATAATACATCACTTTCTCCAGATATTTCTTAATATAATAAAACCGACATTATATCATGCATCAACGTCGACTTTATATCAACTATTCGGACCTGAATAGTTGTTTATAATTTGCTATGTTAATATGCATATTTGGAGACGTCTCTCGGAATGTCAACGCAATGACAACAAGCATCCCAAGTCTGACATGAATTTCTATTCCTAATCGACCATACTACATAACAAAACTGGACTCAAGACAATTTCTTGTCCGGTATGAGTTTCTATTAGTAAAGAATGACGCATGCTATGCCGAACCGGGCACGCGAGGGTAATGGAAAATAAACCTTAATAACAGGCAAACAAACAATACAATTATTAGCTCAGACGTGTAACGTCCATCACCCGTCTTTACTTGTTTGTTGATAAGGTTTATTTTTCGTTGCATTCGTGTGCTCGGTTCGTGCTCGACTCAACATAGCATGAGCGATCCTTAACTTTAGCTATATCCATAACACATACATGTTTCTCCCAGCTAATCCCGGCAAAAGACCTCTGTACCGGGTACTGAGCTCGTACATACAGAAGAAGCCATCCACAGACAACTTCCCATCCAACATGAGTTTCTGCGCGTACTTCTCTATGCCCAGCTGATTTTACAAACATATATATGTTTGTAAAATCAACTTTCCTGGTGGTTCACAATTTCTTGACCAGTATGAGTTTCCATTAGTAACTTTAACTATATCAGTAACACATACCTGTTTTTCTCAGCTCCTCCCCGGTACAAGACTGATATCGTATGCACAGAAAAAACCGTCCACAAACAAACTTACTATCCGGCATGAGTTTCTGTTCGTGTTCCTCTATAAGCAGGTGATTCTTACATACATATATCAATTTCTCTGCTGGTTGACAATTTCTTGCTCGGTACGAATTTGTATTAGTAACTTTAACCATATCAGTTCCACATACCTGTTTCTCCCATACAACTCATTCGGCATGAGTTTCGGCCCGTATTCCTTCTATATGCCCAGCTGATTCTTACAGAAATATATCAACTTCCCTGCTAGTTGATAATTTCTTGACGGGTATGAGTTTATATTAGTAACTTAAACTATATCAGTAACACATACCTGTTTCTCCCAGCTCCTCCCCGGTACAAGACTGACATCGTACACACAAAGGAAGCCGTCGATAGACAACTTCCCATCCGGCATGAGTTTCTGCTCGTACTCCTTCTCTATGCCCAGTTGATTTTTGCAGACATACATCAACTTCTCTGCTGACTGGATCTTCGTGGCGACACATCGTTTTACATAAGCCTCCGTTTTTCCGACTATAAGAAAAAGAGAAAAAATATTTGGTGATTTTTGAAGTGGAAACGTCTTTAGACGCGAGATTGAGTTGTCACGCTCGACTCTGTGACGCTCGTTAAGGTAAAGTCGACAGGTGCGAGGTCAGAGCATGCGAGAGAGGTGAAGTTTTCACTTCTGTCGTGTGGTCAAGCACACACTTTTATTCTATTTCAGTTGGGCAAAATGTCTGCACCTCGCCTGATGGAAAGTGGTGTTTGTTTCTACAAACACTATCATACATTTTTGTAGAAACACAAACTTAGCGACGAAACCGGTCGGTAAAATTAAATATAATTACGTGGAACAGTACGAGTACAAGTACTTTATTAGAATAATGTTCCACCAAGTGCCATCAATCAACAGTATCAACTTTAAAAGAAATGTACCTTTGAACGGCTGAAAACACGCGTCATCCACGAATTCGGTCTGCTCGATGATTTCGAACCTATACTCCTGCTCGTCGCTCTCCTTTTGCACGCAGCCCCAGTAGAGGAAATGGTCATTGTTCACCACGCGGCCGCTGAAGTCCGACTGAAACAAAAATAGAAAGATATTTAGAGAATAACATAATGATATTTAAAACATACCTAAAGTAATATTATTAAGACTCACGTGAGAAATCAAAGTCAATTAATTAATTAAAGGGGTCACTCACGTGACCGACCCAATACGTGAGCGACCCGTTTAGTTAATTAGATCATCGATATGTAGATATAAAATTTATTGGGTCGCTATTACATATTTTACTTTATCTAAACTAGTGATAAGTACAAACACTTAAATAAATGCAAACAGAGCTTCACAAATTAGGAACATGTTTAGAAAGCGCGCATGTGCTCCAGCGACACCAACGGGTTGGAGGCTCAGTGATAACTATTGTGTACCTGAAAGTGTGATTATGTAGAGGTGTCTATATGTTATGGTCAAGGTAATAAATTAATTATTATTCATACTGACCGATACTTGGTCAATGTAATAAATCATTGGTTATATTTGAGTTGATTTTTGGTAGATAGGTTAGGATTTTCTTGTGTCCTGTCATCGGAAATACGATGAATGATGTGGTGCCAAGTAAGCTTAATTATTAATAATTGTCAATTTATTACATTGGCCAGCCATTATAAATAATGACCAATTTATTACATTGACTATAACATATACATATAAGAGTGTGTTATGATGAGACCATGAGTGTGTTGTGCGTATGTGTGTTTTAGTGTGATTATGTGACATAAACATGAAGTGCATAATTGACTCTCTCTAAAGTATTTTGACTTAAAGTACGTTGAACCACTTACACCCCAAAATATATTAAAAAATCCTGACCTGACTCAACACGGAGATGTGATCTACATTGTAATCGTCCGCATGGGTCCTGACGAATCTGTTGCAGAGGCACGACTTCCCGACGCCAAGCTGACCCTTCTCCTTCTCGGTGCCTGGAAACAAATAAACATACAATATTTTTTAAGTGTAAACTTCTTAAAGCGCACTGCGCACTACAGTTTTGTGGCTAGTAACTGAGCTGTCAGGCTCGGGTATACAATGTAACTATGCTCACGTCTTGACAGAAAACGAATGCGTCTCATGCTTGGAGCACTGACGGGCCATTATGCCTGTCAAGGACACCTATACAAAATGAGACGTGTTGATAGCTCAGAGTGCAGAACATGCAAAGGATCTAACGAGTCCATGAAACACTTGATGTGTCAATGTGACGCCCTAGCCGGCAAACGAATGGAAAATCTTTTAAATTTACCCATGGATAATTTAAACGCGTCATTTGGAAGTTTATTGTAGAAGCGTATACATTGACCTGGGAACGAGTTAGAGATTTTATGGAGCCTAGTAATATGCACAGCGAGTTTGTTTTTATTTCTTAAATTTAATTGATGGAGATCACTGTTTTTCCTAAATTTAGTTTGATTGACAAAACTAGACTATGTCAAAAGGCTTACTATTGTATCTCAGATTACATAAATGATAAAAGTATTTGGAAATGAATTGCTCTTGTTATGTTAATGATTGTATTTGTGTTTAATGTAACGATATTGGCAATTAAAAGAGTCGGCCTTGAGTTTCTTGCCAGTTCTTCTCAAGAAGCCCCGTCGCCGGAACTGGCACTTAAATTCACTTTCACAGATAGTGTGATGAAAGTGCATCTAAGCTCTGCGGATTTAAGTAGATAGTAATGATTTAGATACATGTCTTATATTTAATTTGAATGACGTTTCTAAGTGCTTTATAAAGTCCAAGGAATAAAGATATTTTGACTTTGACTTTGACTTTGACTCCTTCTCTATATAAACTACTAGCTGTCCCGGCGAACTTCGTACCGCCTAACAATCAATGAATGTCGTGGTACATATTAGCTGAACTAAATTTATGATTTTATGGAATTAAAACAATGAATAGTAGAAAATAATAGAGAAGCTCGATGGCGTCATTGCGCGTGTCAGTCTAATTGAACACGCAAGTTAAGCAACGTCGACCGTAGCCTGTACACGGATGGGTTTATATTACCTCGAGCTCCTCCGTGATTCGAAAGACACGTTAAGCCGTCGGTCCCGGTTGTTATCATTAGCTCATCTTGAGCTCCTCCGTTCTTCGGAAGGCACGTTAAGCCATCGGTCCCGGTTGTTATCATTAGCTCATCTTGAGCTCCTCCGTGCTTCGGAAGGCACGTTAAGCCGTCGGTCCCGGTTGTTATCATTAGCTCATCTTGAGCTCCTCCGTGCTTCGGAAGGCACGTTAAGCCGTCGGTCCCGGTTGTTATCATTAGCTCATCTTGAGCTCCTCCGTGCTTCGGAAGGCACGTTAAGCCGTCGGTCCCGGTTGTTATCATTAGCTCATCTTGAGCTCCTCCGTGCTTCGGAAGGCACGTTAAGCCGTCGGTCCCGGTTGTTATCATTTAATGACAGTCGTTAAGTTAAGTCAGTGGCCTTTAGGCGGTTCGAAAACACTGGCCTCCGCCAACCCGCAGTTGAGCAGCGTGTTGGAGTACGCTCTAAACCCCTTCGGTTGAGGGAAGACCCGTATCCATAAAAACTGAAGATTTCATAAAAATAAAGATTTCCTTATTGTTAAATTAAAAAAAAAAAAGTTTTGTTTTATTTTTTTTAGTTTTGAAATAGGTTTTATCATTTTGGTGATTTGTAATTGTCATTTCTTTTGATGTTTACTCTGATTTGATTCTTGCGCTCGAAACCCATGGGAAAAGCGTTTTCACCCCTATCGATTTGACATTTTTAAATTTCCATAACAAATCACAGACAACTTTCGCGACATAAAAGTGACACCAATCGATTTGACGTTTTGATATTTGACAACCAATAAATATCGTAATCCCTTTTTCAACTGACACTTTGATTTGTATGGGAAAATGTTTTTTCTTTTATTTTATTTTTTCGAGAATTTTCCAATGTTTTTAAGAGTTATTCTGCTATTCGGGACGGAAACAAATCCAACAAATCAAAAACCATGGCAATCGGTCCAGCCGTTCTCGAGTTATAAGTGTTGTAACAAACACGACTTTCTTTTATATATATAGATGTGTGCGAAATTAGATACTCCTCCGTCCGCGCAATTTTCGTTAAAATGGGTACAAATTTTTTGCTTCACGTTTAATACGTATACATATATATACGTATATATAGATTATTTAAATACTTGATTTCGGCCATCTTGCCGGAATATTATAAATATTTTAAAAAGTGGGAAAAATTTACCTCCCCACCCACCCACCTAAGCGGGGAGGTAAATTATCAATTTTTATTTTTTATTATTATATGAGAGGGGGGCAAACGAGCATGTGGGTCACCTGGTGGAAAACAATCACCACCGCCCATGGAGACCAGCGACACCAAGGGGTCGCCGAACCGTTGCCAGCCTTTTAAAGGAAATAAAGACTCTGTCCTTGAAGGCACCCATGACGTAGTTGTTCGGAAATATCGCTGAGGGAAGTTGATTCCACAGTTTCACTGTTCGTGGTACAAAATGTCTTAGAAAACGTACTGTAGTAGATCGCCAATTATCAAGATGATATGGATGTAATTTTAATTTTTGGCGAGTTGTACGATAGTGGAATTCAGCGGCAGGTATCAATTTGTAACCTATTGTTCACTCTCATTTTCGAAGAACTTGGAGTTCACTACGAGACATGTAGACTCAACGATTATTGTTCCGATAGTCGTGTCAGTAAACGGACTTATAGCTACCAGCGGGTGACGGGGTTTCTTTATATTTTAAACATTGACCTAGTAGGTCAATGATTTTAAAGCATTTTTTTATCTAGGTATATTGAAAAATGTAACCAAATAAAAGCAAACAGCGAAATAAATGAATAATGAGTATACAATCTATACAGATAAATAACCGCTTTTTACTAAATGCATATGGATGTATGTAAATGCATATGGCACAAATCAAAAAACATTTTTTACAATTTTTGTCTGTCTGTCAGTTTGTTTCGCCTAATCTCTGAAATGGCTGGACCGATTTTGACGCGTCTTTCACTGGCAGATAACTGATGTAATAAGTAACTTAGGCTATTTTTATTTTAGAAATATTATTTATTTTTATTAATATTAAATAAATAATAAAAAACTATTCCGCGCAAATGAATTCGCGCGCACAGTAATATTACTATATATGATCTCGATGACCTCGACATCAAGACAAAGGGTGGACGTGTCTAGACATTCGACCTGATGGAGGTCTCCTTTTGAAATCGAAACTAGTTTGCTTTTCCGACAAAAAAGACGTGAGTGAGCCGTTTAATTTATTTAATTAATTTAGTAGAATGTCTCACGTGAGTTTTAATAATATATTCATTGGTTTAGAACATACTCCACCACACTCCTCAACTGTGGGTTGGCAGGGAATGACACAAAAACAGATCCGAGAATAGAAATAATCCAAATAAATATATTACAAAGGAGTAGCTTTTGTACGAGTATAATAATTACTATTCTTTGAAAATGTCACAGAGGGGGTAAGATAAACTTGAGAGCGGCTGAGTGTACATACTGGATTATTATTTACACTGTGACCATAACTCTAAACTTTCTCCAGTACGCAACATTAAAACACCTACACACGAGATAACAGGAAACGCCATAGATAACGAATTGAACAACAATAGACTGCCCGTACGACGATTCACGATTCGAAACAGTTTTGAATTGAAACCACTTCCTCTTATTCAATTAACAGGGTAACGTTATCGATTTGACGGCTACTACTTGGTTGCAGTCATTCATGTTTATAATAACCCTTGCTCATCTGAAGTTCTTGAATCTCAGTTGAAGGTTATGGTTACACATCCATAGACTGGCTATGGCTGACACTGCTGTATAATGATCGATTAGACTGGCAACCGTAACGATGCCATCAAATTCCAAGATACTTATTATATTAATTCTAAGATACTTTCAATAGAAAGTTTTTTCTGCAATAAAAATACGGCTAATGTTACGTTAACACTTGTAATCCTTGCTGCCAATGCAGCACTTCAATATATTTTTTAATTAATACCATTTCCTAAATACTAGAAACAATTAAGCAGAATAAATATTGTAACGATATTAGATACAGTCCCAATTCAATCACGCATATTTAGTAAATCCAATTATTTCACCCAATATACCCAGTCATCAATTTTAGCCCATTATTAGGTTAGGTAGGTAGGGTAGGTTAGGGTAGGTAGGTAGGGTCGGTCGACGACATGGCGTGGTAACCTTCCACGCTGCCCAGGTACTGACCGGGCATGGTTGTTTCGGCAAGTATCTGTGCAACGTGGCAAGGCGCGAGGAGACAACGGTGTGCCACCACTGCGGCTGCGCCATAGACACGGCGCAGCATACATTGGAAGAGTGCCCGGCGTGGACGGAGGAGCGATCCGCCCTAGCCGTAGAAATAGGAGTCGATCTCTCGCTGCCGGCCGTCGTGCAAGCCATGGCCGGCAGCGAGAGCGCATGGTTAGCGTTTGTCTCCTTCTGCGAGACCGTTATGTCGCAGAAGGAGGCCGCGGAGCGGACGAGAGAGGACGATATTCTCTCCCGCCCGATACGCCGCAGAAGAGCCGGGCGGAGACGTCGGGCCGAAGAGCGCCTACTCCCGCCTTAACGAGGATCTCCCGGCGGCGGGGAGGGGAACTCGTCGCCTAATGGAGAGGGATCCTCGAGAGGGTGGCGTGCCCAGTGTTCCTGGCACGCCACAAGTAGAAGATTAGCCCAGAATTGCCTGGGCAGAGAAGGGCCCGTGTATTGCGGGCTCCCGCTGGCGGGGTTAAGGATGTGATATCATAACCGTTCCCTTAACCCTGCCACACGGCGGTGAGAAGGAACACCGGTGGTTTTTTAGTCGGTAGGTCTACCCGGTGGGGTCTACTAGAGGCCCCTTGAAATCCGGGTAGGAGTCCGACATACCCACGCCGTCGTCCCCTCGATTGCGTGGGATGCATGAGCATTTTTCCATCGACAACAAAAAAAAAAAAAAAAAAAAAAAAAAAAGGTAGGTAGGTCTTACATGTTCTTATCAGTTATTGTTATACTTGCCTGTTTAGCTGCGTCCTTAGTAATTTGATACGATATGCGATACTGTTCTACTTGTGTTTTAAATGCTTATGCTGTTATAACCCTAGGTTTATTTGCCACGTAATTTTTACTTGTATAAAGATATTTTGGCCAACTCCAGGCGAGTTTTTTGACATCGCCATTTAGTAAATGCTTATAAAATCTATGTGGTGATATTGTAATGACGTAATGCACGGCAGTATACATTCTAACCTCTAACTCATTTGTTGAACTTCATCATCCAGAAAGTGGCCGAAAACGAGTACCTTTACCCTATAAACGTACTAATACATTGTTGATCAACTGCTACTGAATGGGGAAGATATTATCTGAATGAAATTTAGTGGAATTTTATTGATGTAAATTTAATATCGATGTCTCAGTGACCCACTGGTTAAGTCATGACAGGGGGAATCAGTGGAAAGGTATAAATTTAATTTATGTATTTTAGGGTCCATTGATTACTATTATTTAAAAATTATTAATATAAACATACAATGCAATTTATTAATACATTATGTATTGCAATTATACTTTTGTGAATTATAAATTAATGTGGTATTAATTAACTAAAGAAAAGAATATTAACCCAACGGAATACTGTCACAATTTGTTTTTATTTTATCTTCCATTTTTTTTCGCGGGCTCCGTATTGACATATCAGCGTCGTCAACCCTTACTCAGGGTCCTTTTTTTTTCACCTCATATACGGGTTTCCCCTCAATCGAAGGGGCATACTCTGATTATACATAAACACCACGCTGCTCAACTACGGGTTGGCGGAAAACCGTGTTTTCAAGCCACCTAAAGGCCAAGTTAGTGAACTTGGCTTCATCTAATGAACAACCGGGACTGACGCGGACGGCTTAATGTGCCCTCCGTAGCACGAAAGAGCTCGAGATAAATAAACCCACGCATGGACAGGCTACGGTCGTGGTTGCTTAACTCTCGGAAACATAACCCTCCCTTCTTCAACAGTCGGGTACAAACAGAGTTGATACTGTTGATTGTTGGCACTTGGTGTAACGTTATTATCATAATACACCTTGATAATGTCTTAACGGCGAAACTGGTCGGTAACAAGTTAAGTTAATTAAAAAAATCAAAAACCCGACTGTACTTACAACAGATTTATTAATCACGCGTAATAATAATATAATTCCATACAAGCAAACCCGCAGGCAAAACTAATATATCAAATATATATTTGAAAGCAATCAGGTCATCGAGACCTTTATTTTGATACCCATATCGATATATTTAGAAGAAAAAAAAAATTACTGCAACGACAATTTTGCGGCTCACAGCCGCCATATTGATTTTTTTTATATTTGATGTAGCCTATGTCACTCTCACAGCAAATACGAATCTAACGACACCTATCAAGCTAAAATCCATCCAGCCGTTCAGACTGCAGAGCGTGCCAAACAATTATACATACATACATACATACTCTCGAAAAACATAACCCTCCTGTCGCAGTCGGGTAAAATATAAATAATTATTATGTGAAACATTACAAGTGCTTTATATAACACTAGCTGTCCCGGCGAACTTCGTACCGCCTAACAATCAATGAATGTCGTGGTACATATTAGCTGAACTAAATTTATGATTTTATGGAATTAAAGCAATGAATAGTAGAAAATAATAGAGAAGCTCGATGGCGTCATTGCGCGTGTCAGTCTAATTGAACACGCAAGTTAAGCAACGTCGACCGTAGCCTGTACACGGATGGGTTTATATTACCTCGAGCTCCTCCGTGATTCGAAAGACACGTTAAGCCGTCGGTCCCGGTTGTTATCATTAGCTCATCTTGAGCTCCTCCGTGCTTCGGAAGGCACGTTAAGCCGTCGGTCCCGGTTGTTATCATTAGCTCATCTTGAGCTCCTCCGTGCTTCGGAAGGCACGTTAAGCCATCGGTCCCGGTTGTTATCATTAGCTCATCTTGAGCTCCTCCGTGCTTCGGAAGGCACGTTAAGCCGTCGGTCCCGGTTGTTATCATTAGCTCATCTTGAGCTCCTCCGTGCTTCGGAAGGCACGTTAAGCCGTCGGTCCCAGTTGTTATCATTAGCTCATCTTGAGCTCCTCCGTGCTTCGGAAGGCACGTTAAGCCGTCGGTCCCGGTTGTTATCATTAGCTCATCTTGAGCTCCTCCGTGCTTCGGAAGGCACGTTAAGCCGTCGGTCCCAGTTGTTATCATTAGCTCATCTTTAGCTCCTCCGTGCTTCGGAAGGCACGTTAAGCCGTCGGTCCCGGTTGTTATCATTAGCTCATCTTGAGCTCCTCCGTGCTTCGGAAGGCACGTTAAGCTGTCGGTCCCGGTTGTTATCATTTAATGACAGTCGTTAAGTTAAGTCAGTGGCCTTTAGGCGGTTTGAAAACACTGGCCTCCGCCAACCCGCAGTTGAGCAGCGTGTTGGAGTACGCTCTAAACCCCTTCGGTTGAGGGAAGACCCGTATCCATAAAAACTGAAGATTTCATAAAAATAAAGATTTCCTTATTGTTATTTTTTTTTAAAAAAAACGTTTTGTTTTATTTTTTTTAGTTTTGAAATAGGTTTTATCATTTTGGTGATTTGTAATTGTCATTTCTTTTGATGTTTACTCTGATTTGATTCTTGCGCTCGAACCCCATGGGAAAAGCGTTTTCACCCCTATCGATTTGACATTTTTAAATTTTCATAACAAATCACAGACAACTTTCGCGACATAAAAGTGACACCAATCGATTTGACGTTTTGATATTTGACAACCAATAAATATCGTAATCCCTTTTTCAACTGACACTTTCATTTGTATGGGAAAATGATTTTTCTTTTATTTTATTTTTTCGAGAATTTTCCAATGTTTTTAAGAGTTATTCTGCTATTCGGGACGGAAACAAATCCAACAAATCAAAAACCATGGCAATCGGTCCAGTCGTTCTCGAGTTATAAGTGTTGTAACAAACACGACTTTCATTTATATATATAGATTATGTAAAAATATAAGATATGACAACCTTAGCAGTAAGAAGCTATATCATTCATTACTCTCTCCTTGACATACATTTCACACAAGCTGTATAAGCCATACTGTAATAAACCCACACAAATGACCTTAAACTCTTAACTGAATAACTCTGAACTTCCTGATGCTATCAGCGAGTGTTATTTCTTAAAAACACGGCTGACAGACGAATTTCATTTATATTAACACACTACGATTTGACTCACTTTAGGTTTCTCAATTTTGGGGTGTAAGAGGTTCATCACCATCTTTGAACCAAATACATTTTGTCTTCTCTGAGACATGCAAATTATATAAAACATGAAATAAAACTCAGAATCTAGTTACACAAAAAAAGTGTTATAAAATAGTCCGTACAATCATAAAATGTCATTTAAAAAATCATTTACAGAATAATAACATTTAAGTGTCAAAAACAATGTCAATTTCTTTTTAAATTTATTTAATGTCAATTCTTTAATATTTTTTGGTAGTTTGTTACAGTGAGCATATATAACTAGAGTAGTAACGTCTTACAAACGATTCTCAGAAATGCGTAACCACTTGATAGATCATAAGACGTAGCTTTGAAACCGATACAATATGCAAATAAAACTCTATTTGTCTCGTTTCTTCCACGAATTAACTAATTACTGTTGAAGTGAGACAATACATAACTGTCGTGAAAACGGACACAGTTGCCAGTGGTCAGAAATAATTTCCCCAAAATGAATGAATGAATAAATGAATTTAATTGCTTTGGTGTGATTAATGTTGTATATTCTGAAGAGAATTAAAAAAAAAATTCAATCTCTTCTATACTATTATAAAACTGTAGCGGAAGTTTGTCTGTACATTGAAAATATTTAGAAAAAGCTATTAGTAGGTAGTAAACGGATTTGATATGAATAAATGACCGAGTTGTTTATTTAAAAAGATAGTAAATAAAGATCTAAGATATTGACAAGGTATATATATAGAAATAAAAAAATAAGTGCGTAAATGCATGATTTATTATTGTTCTCGTATATTTACGATAATAGTAGTTTATGTAACTGTTGCATAATGAAGGATATTAAAATACGAGCGTAGGTTTCTATTTCGTGTGATACTATTATATACTCGGCTTCGCCTCACGTGATACACGAGTATTTTAATACCTAGTCATGTGCAGTTACATACACAATTTTATCTTAATTAGATTTAAATAGATTTACGACACGAGATTATAAAATATTTTAATAAGCTTTTTAAATATGACAATTTATTCTTACATAATATTTTTATAGTAAACTAGATGACCCCGGTGAACTTTGTTTCACCTACATCTATCCACTTAATATATATATATATATATACGATCTAAGATCTGTCTCTTTAAGAAGATCCTACCCTGTGTGCCCGAACCTGGAGAATGTGCCATTGCAAGACATTTGTTTCCTAACTTGCCGCTTTCCATAAAATTTGACAATACCAGCTTCAATGACTCTCTTTGCCATGTCCGAGAATTACTGACGCGGTCCTTTTACGAAACCTCGCGCATACTGCGCAGCATATTCAACTCCATGAAAGACAGACAACACCTGTACGTATCGCTCAAGTATTGGCGATCCTTTACTAACTTATAAAATGGTCTAATCTTGGATTTATAGATTTCTCCTTTCAACTTGGCGGAATTTTGGAGTCACAGATGACACTAGTTAAATCAAACCACTTAGTCCAAGCTTTTCCACACATTTCTTCATTAATATTTAACTGCATTTCTTCTTCTTCACTTAAGTAGCGCTGCTTTTTTAATTCTTTTATCATGTCTGACAATTTCTTATTTTTAATCTCAAGTCTTTTATTTTTTTGTCTTAAATTCTTTATACATTTTAATCTCTTCGATGATACAAACTTTAAGCGTTTAATAGTTTTTCTCATTTTATGTTTTCGTGGTGTTTCTAATATTTCGAGCATTTCATCATCAGTTTCCACATTTAAATCAACTTCCATTTCTAACGGTGATTTGGTTTCATCCTAAAAAAAAAACTTTAGAAAACACAGACCGACGAACAGACTACAAACCACTTTCACGTAGTGAAATAGGTACTTACAATAACCATTGGAACTGCTTTGTTTGACAATTTAGTATGACCTTTATCATGCTTAGGTGGAATCCTATCTTCATCTCTAAAGTGTTTCGAGCATATTACGGTAGCTGTAGATGGTAACCAGTCGGTTTCTTTGCGTAAAAGTCTTATAGTTCTTATCCACTCCTCCTTGCGCTTCTGATCTTTAGGTACTCTAAAAAACAAAAAAATTAAGTGAACTTATGAACGTGTGAACTTAGTGATTACACATTATGATGATTAAATAACATTAATTAGTGTAATAAAATCTAATTTTCGTAATGATTGAGCATATTACAGTCGTTGCCGAAATTTTATTACTGAAACACGCAGATGATAATGGCACACACTTCCGTCATTAATTCATTCAGTCAATAATTAAACTCCCAAAAAAAGTGGAAATAATAAATTCGTTTTACTGGCAACACTGATGGCAAAAATAATGCTCGATATATTTATTTTATTTTCTGATGTTATTTTAGACAATATGATCAAAATTACGCAAACTTACCTGTGAAAAGTAACGCCACTTGCTTTATCATCCTTTTCGGACCGTGATACACAATTTTTAATAGCACATTTCACCATTTTGAATACTTCTAACGGATGCGTCACACTCACACTATGTCAAGCAGGCGACTGACGTCAGATATGCCTGCAGGCATCTTTGAAGTGGCAACGCGTCGCTACCGTAAACTGCCAATCTAGTTACGATAGTAACATATAATATCATTGGTTTGTTATATATTTTAGGAGCCATTCCACAGACGCTCCCACTAAACATGGCTGTGTTGTGTGACGTGTGCCGGATTTTATCCTTATTTCGTTGGGAACTTATAAAATCGAATTTATGTAAATTTGATTTCACAAAAACTGACAACTCGTATATGTACATTGCAGGTAATGTAAGCATATTCAATCGCTTGAAATATGGTGCACATGATTCTGTAGAGTCAAGTCTAAATATTGCCCTTATGCACTTTTTTTGTGCTTTAAATACTTTCACTTTCCCAGTTGAGTTGCCCCAGAAAATGAGACCATATCGTAAGGTGGACGCAACATATCCATGATACGCTGTGAGCAGTGCTGCCTGATTAGCCACCTTATTTAGCATATATAAAGCGTAGGAGAATTGATTTAGTCTTTTACAGATGTGGCCAATATGTGATTCCCAAGTCATTTTATTATCGATATATAGTCCAAGAAACTTTGACACATTTGTCTCTTCAATTGAATGTCCTAAGTATTTGATGTCAAGATTAATTATATTGTTCCGTGGTCTCTGTGTGAATGTCATTGATTTAGTTTTGTCTAGATTTACGATTAAATTATTATTTTGCAACCACTGTATTACTTGAATCAATGTTTGATTTATTTGGGATTCATATGTATGTACATTCTTCGCATGCACTATTAATCTATCATCATTGCAACTACCCTACATATTTCAACTAGACCGAGACAAAACACTAAATGTGCTGTGAACTGAAAAAGCTTGGGCGCCCCTGATTTTAACAATATTTTTTAAAAAGCGCGCGAAAGTAAACACTTGTGACTCGAATCAGTCGGTGGTCTCGTCCTCATAATTAGCCTAGGGCGGACAGAACTCTTGATCAGTCGCTGACTATTTCTGACTGATCTATCAACGCACAGCTCAAACCACTGGACGGATCGGATTGAAAATTGGCATACTGGTAGCTTAATGGTGTCGATGCGCGTGTCACTAAGAATTCAATTCAATCCAATTCTTCTTTGTGACGTTCTTGAAGTTCTCGCCAATGTCAATGTTTCTTATTGTTTCCACTGTCGATATAAACAAGTAGGTGACCATGCTTAGTACGTGACTCTGCGATAGAATGGCTTTGTGACTGTATAATAACTACATTTATATTAAGTAACTAGCTGGCCCGGCGAACTTCGTACCGCCTAATTGTCAATGAATGTCGTGGTATACATATTAGTTGAACAAAATTTATGATGTCTTGAAATTAATATAATGAATAATAGAAAATAATAGAGAAGCACGATGGCGTCATTGCGCGTGTCAGTCTAATTGTACACGCAAGTTAAGCAACGTCAACCGTAGCCTGTCCATGGATGAGTTTATATTATCTCGAGCTCCTCCGTGCTTCGGAAGGTACGTTAATCCGTCGGTCCCGGTTGTAATCATTAGATTAACTCGAGGTCCTCCGTGCTTCGGAGGGCACGTTAATCCGTCGGTCCCGGTTGTTATCATTAGATTATCTCGAGCTCCTCCGTGCTTCGGAAGGCACGTAAGACGTCGGTCCCGGTTGTTATCATTAGATTATCTCAAGCTCCTCTGTGCTTCGGAAGGCACGTAAGCCGTCGGTCCCGGTTGTTATCATTAGATTATCTCGAGCTCCTCCGTGCTTCGGAAGGCACGTTAAGCTGTCGGTCCTGGTTGTTATCATTAGATGGCAGTCGTTAAGCCAAGTGGCCTTTAGGCGGCTTGAAATTACTGGCGTCCGCCAACTCGCAGTTCAGCAGCGTGGTGGAGTATGCTCGAAACATATTCAGTTGAAGGAAGACCCGTATTTAATATTACCCAGCAGTGGGTAAATATTACCCAGCAGTGGGTAAATATTAAGTTCAGTATTTTACTATGTCACAAAATAAAGTACCATGACACTTGACAACCAATTAATATTTATTTTCAAGCATTCATTCATAAACAATTTTCAAAACAACAACGGACAACTTTCGCGACGTAAAAGTTAGACCAATCGATTTGACATTTAATTGAAAATCAATAAATATCCCAATCCGTTTTCAAATTTAATTTTTCGACAATTTTGTCAATGTTTTAATACTTATTATCCTATACCCATATTTCTGAACGCACGCATACATTTGACGTACGCACGTTAACGTCACGTTTGACAGGTCCGACATCCACGAACATTTTGTATGGAAAAATGATTTTTCTTTGATTTTATTTTTTTCGTAAATTTTCCAATGTTTTTAATAGTTATTCTGCTATTCTGGACGGAGACAAATCCAACAAATCAAAAACCATGGCAATCGGTCCAGCCGTTCTCGAGTTATAAGTGTTGTAACAAACACGACTTTCTTTTATATATATAGATTAAGATTATATGATTCCGGTGATCTGTTGACATATCTAAAATAAAGGACAAACACAACATGTAAAACGGCACAAAGTTTTTTTTTTTATACTACTAAGGTGGCAAACAAGCATACGGTCCGCCTGATGGAAAGCAGTTACCGCAGCCTATGGACAATAATAATACAAGAGGTGACAAGTTGATATATACGAGGAGAGACTTAAAATCAATTGGACGAGGGATAGAAGGAGGAAGAATATAGTATAGGGATGATGAATAGTTAGGGCAGAAAAAAAAGATATGATCTGGAGATCCTTCTTCTAGGCCACATTCACACAGAGAGCTATCCTTCACCCTGATTTTAACCAGGAGCACATTAGTGCATACATGACCGAGTCGTAAGCGACAGACGACTGAAGTCGCTCGTTTATTGGAATCTCGGAATTTGGAGAACCATGGCTTGGATGGTATGCAGTGTTGGATGGAGGCATAATATTGTCACTAAGAAGCTCGATGGCGTCGTTGCGCTTGTCACTTCTAGTCGAACATACAAGTTAAGCAAAGTCGACTGCAGCCTGTCTATGGATGGGTTTATTTATTTCGAGCTCCTCCGTGCTTCGGAAAGCATGTTAAGCCATCTGTCTCAGCTGTTGTCATTAGATGACAGTCGTAAAGTCAAGCCTTTGAAATACTGACCTCCGTCAAGTAGCAGTTAAGTTGCGTGGTGAAGTACGCTCTAAACCCCTTCGATTGAGGGGAGACCTGTACCTCAACAGTGGGATGATATGCATTATGAGCCGATACAGGTAGCTACTGTGACGCTAAGAAGGCATTCGCTAAGAATGGACTTTTTGAAAATTTCCATAGAATAATGCGTACGAAATCGCTAGTATTATTATTATTATATTTAATCAAGATCACACTAAACGCGAAGGAATGTAGTTTCAAAGTTATTTTTGCTTTATACTGATACCGTAGATATGTTTGCATTGAGATTTCAGATTTACTCACTGCACATACAATGACTTAACCATTATAGGCAAAACAACATCTAAAACAGTATAAAACATGGAGGAACCAAAAAAATAAAACGAGTGTGCTTTAGACCACACGACTGAAATAAAACTTCTTTAGCTCTACTAACTTATATCTACCTCTCAGCTTCCGTTCGCCGTTTCCGTAACGCTCTCATCACGCACTCATCAGCTTAAAGCCAGACAGAAGAGGCGCGACGCGCATCGGATGCGCCCGTGGCACATTTTTCATATACAAAATGTAGGAAAGGGACGTGGTGCAAAACAGATAGAAGGCGCGACATAGGCGCGCCGCTTCTGTCTGGCTTGCGCCTTACTCCCCAACTCTAAGACACAAATCTGCGCTTTCACCGCTAAGAAAACCCCATTTGCTGTGGCTCCATACTTCCAAAACACACCCCTCACAATCGCAAAAACTATTGGGATTCTAGGAGTTGAAATCTCCAGCAACGTCCAGTTTCGATGTCATCTGGAGGGGAAGGTCAAGCTGGCATTGAAGAAGCTAGGTGTGCTCAACAGGGCAGGGCGAAGCAGTACTGCAACTCGCGGCAAAGGCTTCAGCTTTATAAAGCTCAAGTACGGGCGCATATGGAGTACTGTTGTCATCTATGGGCGGGATGTCTGGATACCAGCTTGAACCTTGTGACTCAATTCAAAGGCGCGCTGTGAGGATTGTTAACGAATCCAAATTGACGGACGGTTTTGCGTCCCTTTGTGTGTTCTACCGATTGTACAATGGGGTGTGTTCAGAGGAGTTGTTTGACATGCCCACGGCCTCCTTCTATAGTCGCACCGCTCGCCATCGACAGGGAATTCATCCTCACACATTAGAACCGAAGTGGTCACGTACTGTGCGGTTCCAGAGAGGTTTTCTTCCACGTACTAAAAGTACTTCTTACTACTTAACGTTACTATTACGTAGTACTTCTTCAAAAAGGGCGTAAAGAGGTTTTTACAGGGTCGGCAACGCGCATGTGATGCCTCTGGTGATAGGCTATAACGATAACTGCTTTTTATCAGCCAGACCGTATGCTTGTGGTATAAAATTTATCACCTTGGTGGTATAAAAAAAAAAGTCAAGCGTGCGTAAAGAAGTTTAACTTAAAAAAATTTCTTTGAAGGAGTACTTAAAAAGTTTAATAAAAACTTATGTAGGTATATTGCTTATTCCATTCATTCGATACCTATATCATAGGGATGGTAATTATAAAACGCCATTTTGTGGCGGCTGCCATATTAGGTTAAAAAATAACAGCATTTAGATAACCGTGTATTGTCACTTGCACAACCAAATAAGAGTGCGAAATTTCAGCTCAAACGAATCAAATATAATTTGCGTGATTTGATTACTTACTATTATTAAAATCTATTATAATAAAAATGTATATAATATTTATATATATATATATATATTTATTTTTTGTCTATATTATTTGTCCCAGAAATATTATTTTATATTATTAAATTTTCTAGGGTAAGCATGAAAAAAAAAACTTTCACCAGATGAAAAATGTTGCTTTAACAACAGGGGTGCAATAACTCTTGTATTAAATGCTATGTATATGATGCAGCTCTATCTATGCTCTACATTAACAGATTTACATCAGGTGGGCTGTCTGCTTGTTTGGCACATGGCTTGGTATAATAAATATATGTATAAAAGAAACAATTACATACCTACCTACCTAATAATTTTAAACTTGTAGAAGAAAATGATGTCATGGTTTTTTTGATTCATACAAATGTTCTTGTGCACACAGAGCTACCAAAAGTTACCACAGAATATGTGACTGCATTTATTGTATGAATGAGTGGTTACATCATACTCATTTAATTCAAATTAAACATTTTATTAATAAATTTACAGATAAACAATTAATGATCATTTACCCTATTATGTAACCATCCTTGGAAGAGTGAATCATTGGATCCTTACTTCATGATAATACTTAATTAAGGCTGGAAACAGATCGGCAATCCCTTGGTGTAGCTGATGTCCATGTACAGTGGTGATTGCTTTCCACCAGGTGACCCAGATGCTCGTTTGCCCCCTCTCATATAATAAAAAATTATGGGTAGGTACATTTTCATTTCATTCCTTGTCCTTTTGAGGATATGTAACTAAGTTGATTCAGGTATCAACATCCCCATTGTACAATATGCTATTTCTTTGCTTATTATGCTTAGTTCAAGTAATAATAAGTTAAAATTTATGTGAAACGTTTGTATGTTCTATTTTTTTATATATAATACATAAATAGTGTTTATTATGTCTTTGCATGGATACTCCAATAAAATCCAAAATGCTATTAGAACATATACCTATTTGTCAATTCAATTGACATATTAATTAATAGAGTACCCTATGTAACAGTGTTTATTGTATGACGTATGTTAGGTAGTGTGCAAATAAAGTTTATATCTATTGTAGATGACATATATCCATCCATCCATCCACATATCACCAGGAATGATTGAAGCACAATTTCAATCCTAATGACCAGCGCAATAAGGGCAGTACAAAGTCCGAAGTCCGTGTAACATTTGACATGTTTTTTGTGTATATCTTTTTACAATCTTTTCAAAATATTACCCAATAAGCCTTATGGTCTAATGACACGAGACACGACGCCTCATGAGACAAACAGTTGTGTGTGCATCCTATCCTTTATACATATGTCTATACAAAAACTAATTTATTATACTATGTGAAATGGGAAACAAGTATACAGCCTGACTGATGTGAAACGGTCACCACAGCCATTTAATATCTCACAATACAAAATATTGCTTGTGCATTGCAATGCCCGCTGCCAGCAAAATTACTTCTTCCTTCCCACCAACAAATGTATATCAGTTATCTAGTAACCATGATACAATTTTTTCTTAGTTTGGGATTTTTACTTGCAACCTGCCTGGGTTTCAATTGTTTCTTAATTTTTTTTCTGCCTGGATTTACTAATACTATTATATTATATTGCTTAGTTAAATCCTAGTATAACTTTTTATCCATGAAAATTTTCCTGAAAAACACAGAATCTAAAAAAAACATCACATATAAATTTGTTCAATGATCAATTTTAATAGGTTATCTTTTAAAGACCAAATTCACTTCCACTAGTTAAGTAGGTACCTTGGACAATTAAGAGAATGGAAATGATAAAAAAACAAAATAACTCAGCAGAAAGTTATATTAGAATTAAAGTTTTCTTATTAGACCTACTTACCTATTTCAAAATTATATTATTTTTGTAAGATCTAAAACTACAACTAAAATTGTGAGTAACAATAATTCTTTTGCAATTTGGGCTTATTCCATTTGTCCAACCGAAATTAGCCCCCACAAGGTGGATACTCAGAAATGCATGTCCATCTGTCCACTCTGATAAGTAAGATATTACTTAAATTCCTATTATCAAGCCAGTTCAGGGTGGATAGACGCAATGCATAACACTTGCCTTAAATTCATAAATAATGCAATAATACAATGAAGACTAATATAATCAGATCTAACGGGACGCGGGCTACCACACATTCCCACCACTGTTTCTCATGTGTAGCCAGGATTATAGCGGCAACCACCAAATAAGGCAATGAACAGTGAAGTTCATTGCAATCCCGGCTCCATAATCAGATCTAATCTAATCGGAAAGTATTAATATAGTATGTGCTAGAATTAATGTGTGTGTGAATTTTAAACCTGACGATATGAAAATGAGACTGTAAGCCAAAACATTAACCCAAGAATAGTCCACACTTTTCTTGGGTATGGTTCAATTCAATTCTTCTTTATGGCGATCTTGATGTTCTCGCCAATGACAATGCTTTTTATAGATACAGTCAAACCTGGATAAGTGAGAGCTCAGGGGACCGCAATTTCTTTTTCTCTTATAGAGGTTTCTCACTAACCGGAGTTTCTAGCTTACAGAGTGACAGAAGGGGTCTGTCTCACTTATAGATGTCTATAAAAATACGACAAATATGACGTAATTAATAACAAAATATGTGTATGTATGGGTATTACATATTTATTGAAATAAAAGGGGAACATAAATGTTTAACCAAAAAATATTATAACAACATTTACTTGAAAAAAATCTGTTATTTTGCGACTCTATTTTTAAAGTTTGTGTATGTTCACTTCACGCATTTACAATTTTTAGTTTATCACTTACAGACAACACATTGAGTTTTTGTATAGACATTATGAGTAAGTACAGGAACTTTCTTCGCAACAAGCTTCGTAATAAGCTTGACAAACACGTCGGAACGCACATTTGGCTTTTTGAATAGAATGAGTTCCTCGAACTATAAAAACAAAACAATAACAGATGCACATTTGGTTTGAATTAAATAAGAGCCTCTCGAAATTTAAGAATGAGACATAAATAGCAAAACTTAAACGAGTTTAACTGTTGCTTAGCAAGTGTCAATCGTGAGATTGACACTTGCTAAGCAACAGATTTAAAGAGGTACACTTGTGAAAAATCCTTTCGTATCGTAAGGTCATTTAAGTAAAACGCCCTATGAGCACAACGTCCTAAAAGCAAAAGGGCCTATAAGCAACTCGTCATAAAAGCAATATGACCTAGTAGCAAATAGTCCTAAAAGCTAAAGGACATGTCATCAAAACGTCCTTATATAGACAAGTACAATCAAAAACAGAAATATTTATTAGACAATATATTTATGAATATAATATCAAGTTTATCGAATGTGATATGATATACGATGATTTTTTTTTTTTTTTTTTATACTACGTCGGGTGGCAGACAAGCGTACGGCCGCCTGATGTGAAGCGATTACCGTAGCCATATTAACACTCGCAACATAAAATATCGCTCGCGCGCCGCCACCCCCGCTGCCAACGCAGCATCTCCTTCCTTTCTGGGTGACCTCACTCACTCGCAGGAACACAACAACCCTCAAGGAAATTGTTATTTGGCTGCGGTATTCTGTGAGGTGGAGGTACATTCCCCAGTCGGGTAGCTTACAATTACGCTCCCTACCTCTCTTTTCGCCAGAGCTTCGTTTGTCTGTCAGCAGGGTGCACCGCGTGCAGGTGAAGTTGAAGATTACTGATTACTACTAAGTAGTGCCTAGGGCAATAAAGGAATAGTTTACGTATGTAGTATATGTTTATTCAGTATTATTATATGACTAATAATCATCAAATATGATTCTTTTTAAATGTGACACCTTTTTCAAAAAATCTATTGGAGAAATTGTATTTTCTTTCAGCTTCTGCATTTCTTTTTCAAATTTTGATTCAAAAATGAGCTGATTTTTTCTACGTGGTTCCCTTTTAAAAAGTGCTCTACGCAGTCTAAAATCTTGCCATTTAGCTTCCTTACGGAGAGAGTTTACAAATGATATAAGGGACGGTTTAGGTCGAATCTTTGCGTTGAATCGTCGATTCCAGCCTTCTAAAGCATTATTGGTACGATGACGTTCCGTTGCACAGCTTAATACTTCTGGAGACATTTTCATCCATTGTTTCTCAAAATAAGAAATAAATTCTGTTAATGAGCTTTGATATGTCATGGAATTCGGAACTATTTTTTCTTTGATCTTCTCCCAGGCAACGTTCATAGATTCAGGCGGGAGAAGTGGTAAATTAGCACTCAATCTTACTATGTCTCTACCAAACTTAATATCAGTTAACTTCATGTTTTTATCATTTTTCGTAACTATGATTTGGCTGCTTTGCGCCATACAGCCTTATTCATATGATAATAGCATCCAGATATGCGCGACTTTGGGTAAACCTCTTTGAAAGCATTCATCTGTGATACTTCAAAGTCACATTTGTAGTACGGAATTTCTGACCCAAACCGATCCTTAATTATTAGTGAACAGCCTTGTATACGTATTTTGCGATTTATCCGGTAAAAGCGCATATAATATAGGTACAATATTAGTCATTTCGCCACAACTGTCTATGTCAATGTGCATTGTATAAAGTTGATAGAACGGGAGTGGTACATGAAATGTTCCATCTCCAAAAAGTTTTGCATTCAAAGGTAGGGTTTTCATTTGTTTCTCGCCCAATGGGGTTGCAAATAACAATATTTTATTGCTATTGTCTCCGTCAGCACACAATAAAAAGTTGTGAGCTAAAAGATCAGGTACTTCAACTTCATCCAGGGTTTTAAATTCGGTTTTTTGCATTTTCAAAAACTTCCTACGTGCGCGATACAGAGTATCTTTTTTGCTAACGTATGCAGGTATAACATCAATATCTGTATTAGAGTCTTTTGAAAATTCTTTCTCAAAAATTTTTTGAACAGACGTGTATTTCCTGCAAGCTTGCTGTTTGCATTCATAGATAACTCTATCTACTCGGTTTTTATTAAAATTAGTCCTACAAGTATGCGTCGACGAATACAAAACTGCAACTTTTTCTTTATTTAAAGTAACGCTGGCACAACATGAGTCTCTGTTTGCACATCTCCAGTTTGTCGAATCAGTTTTTTTATTTAATGTTTTAAAATTGTACCGGTGGCCAGCATACAATAAAACATCTTTACCTTTTTGTGATTTGATGAATACGAAATCGTTATTTGATGCAGTGTTGCTTGTACCTTCATCAGTATCCATTTCATTTAAAATTTCCCACACAAAACTAACAATAACTACTTTTTTTACTTTTCAAACAATATCTATTACAATTTCCACATTAGACGTAGCAATAGAAATGAAAACGTAATTGTCAGTGTCTCAATAGATTTTAATATTTTTCTCAAGTGGCCAGTACTCGAAAGAGATTTTAATCTCTTTCCAGTACTGGCCACTTTAGTATGCATGCATACAATAAAATTACTCATTCTCCTATTCATACAAAGAGAATATAGTATCCTATGGGAGATTTGTATATGACTGTACCGTACATGCCTTTTGATAACATGTCCTTTAGCTTTTAGGACTATTTGCTACTAGGTCATATTGCTTTTATGACGAGTTGCTTATAGGCCCTTTTGCTTTTAGGACGTTGTGCTCATAGGGCGTTTTACTTAAATGACCTTACGATACGAAAGGTGAAAAATGACTGTCTCTAATACAGGTTTATGTTTTTCACTTATAGAGGTATTAGGAGGGCAAAATGACGGGACCTGGTAAATACTCTCACTATAGAGTTTTCTCGCTTATCCAATTCTCACTTACTCAGGTTTGACTGTATATATATAATAGATGTACGAGTGACTATGCTTAGTTAAGTGACTCTGCAAGAATTGGCTTGTGAGTGTACATAAATTTTAATTTTGTATTTTCGTAGTAGGTAGGGTTGGGGACTGGATTTGAATAATATGAATTGAGAACAAGAAGAAGACAGTCTTGAAATCAAATCTGTTGCGGAATCACAACGTGTTGAGAGGGGTTTCCTTCAGGGTTGATTCACTATCACCTTTTGGGAACACACTGTCTAAAATGTTATTAAAAACTTTATCTTCTCATAATAAAATATATTTCATCAAAATAAAACTTAAAACAATAAAACCACAATCTACCACATATTTTTCCTTATACTTCTTGACAACTTCTTTTCAACTAAATTTTCTCAAACCCCAAACAAAATACATTCTCTTATTTGAATTCAAATTCCTACAATGTCACTATGTTTTTCAGCCATCAATAAAACCATAAACAATAAAACTAATTCTCCAACATCCCCTCTTAAATTAATATTACCTAACTTATTAAATCCCATACACATATTCCCCACTTAACAAATCTATCTAAATAAATATAACCCCATAAATATTAATTTAAAATAATTCTACCTAAACAACCTTAATATATAAATTTCAAATTAATCAATCAAAACAACCTTAAAACTAAATTTCCAATTAATCAGCCAAACAACCTTAACCTATCATTATATCTATAACATTACATTAAATCACTTCACTATGTTCATTTTTAATTAAGTGTCACTAACTATATATTTCCTTAGTCTTAAAAACTTTGTTCTGTCTAATCCTTTTGTCAATATGTCTGCATAATTTGAATTTGTTGGACAGTAGAATATCTCAATTTTATTTTCTTGAATTTTTTTCTTTAATAAAGTGAAATCTAACGTCTATATGTTTACTTTTTCTATTCAAGATTCCATTTTTAATTAATACAATAGCCGACTGATTATCAACAAATAGTTCCGTTTTTGGTATTTTACCAGTTATTTCATGAATTAATCTTTGAACGTATAATAGATCTTTAATGCATTCGGCAGCTGAGATGTATTCTGCCTCTGTACTGGACAGAGCAGTCACGGACTGTTTACGCGAACACCAATGAATAGGTCCACCACTGTACAGGATGACAAAGCCAGTCGTACTTTTCCTAGTATCAGGATCACCGGCAAAGTCTGCATCACAATACGCTCTCAAAGTTAAATCACTCCCTCTCAAATAAGTAATCCCATTCGAAACAGAGCTTTTTAAATACCTAAACAAATTTTTGATATTTAGAAAATCATTTAAGTTAGGATTCTCTTGAAATCGACTACAATACCCAACATGAAAAGCAAGATCTAAACGAGTTTTATTCACTAAATATAATAAAGAACCTATAAATGTCCTATAACGATGCACATCATCAATACTCCCTTTCCCCTCTTGATGTGTATCGATCAAAATATCCGGATAAACACTTTGTTTCAAATTCTCATAATTATATTTATTAATTAATGATTCTACATATGTTTTTTGATATATTTTTACAAAATTATCTCTAACATCTATATCAATACCAAGAAACTTTTCAACTTTATCAAACTTTCTCATTTCAAATTCTTTTTCTAATTTTGTTATTATATTATTTAATTCTAAAATATTATTTCCGATTAAAACTCCGTCATCAACATAAATTGCTAAATATATTTCTTTCTCTTTACAGAAAAACAAACAAGGATCTAATTTTAATTGTATAAAACCTAGCTTTTTTAAATATTCGGTTATCCTCTTGTTCCACATAAGTGGTGCTTGTTTCAGTCCATATAAACTCTTCTTTAATTTGCAAATTTTATTCTTACTATTTTCAATATTATAGCCTGTTGGTATTTCCATAAAAATTTCTTCTTCCAAATCTCCATATAAAAATGCTGTCTTCACATCAAATTGCTTCATCTTGTATCCTCTTTGAGCCGCAATTGCCAACAGTAAACGTATACTTGTAGTATTAACCACTGGACTATATGTTTCTTTATAATCAATATTATATTTCTGTAAGAAACCTCTTGCTACTAATCTAGCTTTATATTTTCCACCTGGTTTAATTGTAAAAATCCATTTACTTGTAATTATTTTTCTATTTTCTGCTTCTGACTTATTTACAATAACCCATGTCTTATTCTTTTCCAAAGAATCTTTTTCTTCATCAATGGCCTTTTGCCATAACAACTTCTCATCACCTTTAATTGCTTCACCATAAGTTAAAAACGAACTTTCTAAATCATAATCTTTCAATCTCTCTGGTAATCTTCTCTCTCTTTTAGGCAAAATTCTTCTAGGAATTTGTTCATTAATTATTTCATTTGCATCTTCAAATAGTTCATCATCTTCATCTTCATTTTCTTGAACATTTTCATTTAAAATCTCTGGCTCCACTATTTCATTTACACAAACACCATTATCTTCTTCAATATTATTATTATTTAAAACCTCATCATTATTCTTTAAACTTTCTTCATTATTATTTAAAAATTCTTCATCATTATTAACCGCACTAATTCCATCACTATTTTCTAAATTATAATCATCGACAATATCTATCACTTGTGTATTCCCATCACTATTCGACCCTGCATGACTATATCTATAATTTCCCCTCTCAAAGTGAGAATCACTATCCACCGAACACTCATTAACATTTTCATCACAAAAAATTCTATATAAATCCATCATGTTATCACTCGAATTATATTCTTCTAAAAATTCAGTAACTTTTGTTTTATTATTATCAAGCAAACTCCGCCATTGACGGTCCCAAGCCCGTATGAAAAAGGAGGAGGGTTGGTTGATGAGAAGAGGCCATACCAACTGTAAAAGGCCAACGTCGAGTCTCGGGCGACGGTTAACTAACCCGATCAAGCACTAGCAGAGGTAGGAAATGATCACTGCAACCCGCAACTTTGCCTTAGGCAAAATCGGGGGCCTTGGCTTCACCGCCCGGGCCAAGAGGTAGAAAGCCTCCATAAAAACTTACCCCAATCCTACAGTGGGACACGCGCCAAAAGGATGAATGACTGATGGGATATCAGCCGCTAGCGCCAACCTCAATGGACCTGGCCCACATTGTTGTATTGCGCCTTCACATGGGAATGGGCGTCACCCTGTGTGCGACCTGATTAAAACGACCCTACTCGTGGGAACAACATGGAAAACAATGAACAATTAAACAACCCTCAACCTCAAAATAAAATACTAACTCAACAAATTTTTCACAAATCCTTTTTTAACAAACCAAGAACCCAATCGCTTAATAATCTTGATGACCTTACGCCAGTTAATATGGAAAGTTGCCTGCCTACTCCTAACAGAGACCAATGGACGAAAATACCTGAAGGAAAAAGGCAACGCGAAAGCCCTGGAACAGAACAAGCCCAAAAGCAAAAGAAACTCGACACTTACTGGCTGAGCCAACCAACACCTACACCAACCTCAAACAGATTTGCCGAACTCGATATTGACGAGCAGGACACACAAACTAAAGAAGCCACTATAAAACCTGAAAAAGCCCCTCCTCTGTATGTAGACCGAGTTAGTAATATACAACCATTACTAAAAATGCTTGATGAGGTAGCTGAAGACAATTATGAAGTAAAAATTCTACGTAATGAACAAGTCAGAATACAACCCAAATCCACAGAATTATATACAAAAATAGTAAAAAATCTACAAGAAAAAAAAACCGAGTTTCATACCTATAGGCCAAAACAAGATCGATGCTTTAAAGTAGTCCTCAAGAATCTTCACCCTTCTACTGACATTGAGGAAATAAAGGTTGAGTTAGAAAACCAAGGTCACAAGGTCACTAATATCTGGAACGTCAAACAAAGAACGACCAAAACCCCACTACCGATATTCTTCATAGAAATCGAATCAAACAATAGAAATAAGGATATCTATAACATAAAAAGTATCTTACACTGTAGAGTCATCATAGAACCACCAAGACCAAAACGCGAAATACCACAGTGTGGCAATTGCCAGCAATACGGACACACCAAAAAATACTGCTTTAGGAATCCCAAGTGCATTAAATGCGCTGGAGACCATGCGTCAGCTAAGTGTGAACGTAAAGAAAGGTCGGACAGTGTTAAATGCGTACTCTGTGATGGAAACCATCCCGCAAACTACAAAGGATGCTCTATATATAAGGAACTTCAGAAAAAAAAATATCATGCTCAACCAACTAAACCCCGACAGACTAAGTTCACTACACACCAACCAGATAACGTGAATGTTCCTAAAATACAAAACCAACCATCTTATAAACAAGCTTTATTATCCAATAAACCATCGCAAATACCAACTGACTCACAAACCTCAAATGATTTACCAGAAGCCCAAACAAACAACAATGATATGAGACAAATCTTGAATACTATGACCCAACTAATGCAACAACTATCGACAGTTACAAATCTCCTAATGAACATCATGACCAAACTAGCACATTCCGTGCGTTAAAAATAGCCCTCTGGAACGCCAATGGGCTCTCACAACATGCCCTCGAAGTGGAGACATTTCTAAAGACAAACAAAATTGACATCCTACTAGTATCAGAAACACACTTCACGGAAAAAAACTACTTCAAAATACACAATTACAAATTTTACCAAACAATGCATCCAGACGGTACATCCCATGGAGGATCTGCATTATTAATCAAGAACAATATCAGACACTATGAAGCTGAGCCTTTTAAAACTCCAGAAATACAAGCTACAAGCGTAGTTGTTGAGGACTGGAGGGGCCATTTAACTGTCACTGCACTTTATTCCCCCCCAAAACATGCAATCAAAAAAGAATACTATGTCAGTTTTTTCAAAACACTGGGACCGAGGTTTATAGCAGGTGGAGACTATAACTCTAAAAATACCCAATGGGGTTCTCGCCTAACAACTCCCAAAGGACGGCAATTACAGGCAGCCATAAGTGAACTACACCTAAACTCGATATCGAGCGGGACTCCAACTTATTGGCCAACGGACCCAAAAAAAATCCCAGACTTGGTAGATTTCAGTGTCGTTAAAGGGATCCCTGTCAATTGCTTCAGATGCACTAGCCTACATGAACTCTCATCAGACCATAATGCAGTACTATTAGAGGTCTCCCAAAAAATCTTCAAAGTTAAACCTCCTGCGAGGTTATGTAATCGTAAGACCAACTGGAGTGTATTCCGTTCCCTGATAGAGTCTACGATCAATACTAACCTCCCCCTCAAAACTGAAGAGGATCTTACAACAGCAGTAGAACATTTCAATCAGTGTATCCATAATGCAGCTTGGAATAGCACTCCTGATAGCATGACGCACCCAGAACCAGTTTGCTCAAAGTCTGTTCGCGATCTAGTAGCAGAAAAAAGACAAGCTCGAAAACTGTGGCAAACCACTAGGTTCCCTGGAGACAAAACACGGTTAAACAACCTAACAAATAAACTTAAACGACTACTCGACGCCGAAAAAAATGAACATGTCCAGAATCACCTGCACAACCTTGATGCCACTGCTGCAACAGATTATTCTCTCTGGAAAACAACAAAAAAGCTCAAAAAACCGATTGCCCCGAACCCGCCAATACGCAGAAAGGATAACTCATGGGCAAAAAGTGACATAGAGAAAGGCGAAGCCTTTGCTTCTCATCTAGATGAGGTTTTCATACCAAATACTACACGAAACGCATCAGCTAGTGAAGAAATTACCAACTCCCTCAATGAAACTTATCAACTCGACCTGCCAATTGAAAGGATCAAAGTAAGCGAGGTCATAAATACAATCAAAAATCTTAACCAAAAGAAAGCCCCCGGATATGATTTGATAACTGCAAAAATACTCCGGGAAATACCAAGGGTAGCAATTCATTTCCTAACACATTTGTTTAATTGTATACTGACCAAAGGCATCTTCCCACCCCAGTGGAAGGTAGCCCAAATTATAATGATCCTCAAACCTGGTAAAGCCCCTGAAGAGGTGTCTTCTTATAGACCGATCAGCTTACTACCCATCCTGTCGAAGGTTATGGAGATACTTTTCTTAAAGAGACTGAACACAGTCATAACAAAAAATAAAATCATACCTGATCATCAGTTTGGCTTCAGAAGACACCACGGCACAATAGAACAGGTGCACAGACTAGTAGAAGAAATACACAAAGCCTTTGACAATAAGAAATATTGCTGTGCAGCATTCCTGGATATTTCTCAGGCCTTTGATAGGGTTTGGCATGATGGCCTATTATATAAAATAAAGAACAACCTCCCGTCAAACTATTACATTTTCTTGAAATCTTATCTTGCGGATAGATACTTCTATGTCAAACATGGAGAGGACATAACCAAACTCCACAGGGCTTATGCAGGAGTGCCACAGGGTAGCGTGCTTGGCCCGATCCTGTACCTAATTTTTACCTCAGATCTACCTACTACAGACGGAGTCGTAATTGGTACTTTTGCAGATGACACAGCAGCATTGACAACCCATGATGACCCAGAACAAGCCAGTAAAAATCTACAAAGGTCCCTAGACAACATCACTAAATGGCTGGATACTTGGCGGATAAAAGCGAATGAATCAAAGTCGGTTCAAGTGACGTTTACAATGCGACGTGATACATGTCCCACTGTATCGCTAAATGGAGTACAGATACCCCAAGAAAATGAAGCCAGATACCTTGGAATTTATTTGGATCGTCGCCTTACATGGAAAAAACATATCTTCACAAAAAGAAAAGCACTGGGAATGCAACTAAGAAAGGTGTACTGGATGCTGGACAAAAAGTCTAAACTGTCTTTGGAAAACAAATTACTATTATATAAATGTATACTCAGGCCAATATGGACTTACGGAGCCCAACTTTGGGGCACTGCATCCAATTCCAATCTCCAAATACTCCAGAGGTTTCAATCTAAAATGCTAAGGATAATCACAAATGCCCCTTGGTATATAACAAATCAACAACTACACTGCGATCTGGAAATCAGATCAGTCCAGGAGGAAATCAAACACACAATGAAATCTTACAAGAAAAGACTGGATAATCACCCTAACATATTAGCAAAGTACTTAATGAGCGACCAATCAACACCCAAAAGATTAAAACGGAAAACCCCAAGAGACCTATAGGGAGAAAATATAATACATATAGGGCGCACGTCAATGGACTGCCTGCCCTCCAAGACGATTAGATAAATACATAACCTTATGCTGAATATTCCCAATGGAATAGATTGCATTTGAAAGAGATAAAAAAAAAAAAAAAAAAAAATTATTATCAAATTTAACATCTCTAGAATAATCTATTTTTAAATTAATTGGATCCCAAATCTTATAACCGTTATTCGTATAACCAATTAATAAACCCTTATTGCACCTTGAATCTAATTTACTAACATTAGGTTTATTATTTTTAAAATAAACCAAAGAACCGAAAATATTTAAATGTTCTAAATTTGGAATTCTGTTGAACCACATTTCAGCCGGCGTTCTACTATTAATTCTATTCGAGCACCTATTAATTAAATATGCTGCAGTAAGTACCGCTTCACCCCATAATTGTTTTGGTAAACTCATATCAAATAGTAACGCTCTAGTCTTTTCCATAATTGTTCTATTTAATCGCTCAGATTTCCCATTAAGTTGGGGTGTATATGGTATATTATAATCTATATTAATTCCCCTTTCTTCAAAAAATTTCTTTAATCTATTACTAGAGTATTCTCCCCCATTATCGCATCTAAAAGTTTTAAGTTTAGTATTAAAATGATTTTCTGCCACATTAATATAATTAATTATTTTAGAATATGCTTCATCTTTTCTTTTAATGAGAAAAACTTTCATAAAGTGTGTGTAATCATCTAAAAATGTGATAAAATATTTATATCCGTCAAAAGTTGGAACCCCTATTGGCCCACAGATGTCGCTATGAACAATTTCTAATGGCTTTGTAGCCCTATGACGTTCTGTTTTGAAAGGTTTTCTACATAACTTGGATTGCGTGCAGACTTCGCAGATGTCCAAACTATCTTTAATATCAAGATTAATACCACGTACTAAGCCTTTAGTATTATTAATCGAGGAATGTCCTAATGCTCTATGCCAAAATTCCTCTTTTGATATTCTAGAAAAGTTGACTGACCTTGAATTTCCTATGTGGTTAACATACTCAATAGGAATTCTTACGTAGTACAGGTCGTCACTGCCCCTGGTCGCAGTAAGAAAGCAGACCCCATCATCGTAGACCTTACATTGGTTTCTGAAAAATTTTATTTCATAATTATAATCTGTCAGCTTCGGTATTGAAATAATATTTTTTATCATTTTTGGAACATATAGAACATCACTGAAGGTCCAATTGTTATTTCTACTGTACAGTTTTCCTACTTTATTAACAGTATGTATGTTACCATCAGCTGTTGCTATTCTATATTGTTTATTGCTTAAATTTTGTAAATATTTATCATTATTAATTATATGGTTACTTGCTCCAGAATCCATTATAAATTCAACTATTTCATGTGAACTGAATGTTAAAGATTTGACATTACTTACAGTACTTGATCCTCTATCTAAGCAGTATTTTGTATAATGTGAGTCATTCTTACAAATACTGCAGTTATTTTCTTCTTTGCAAGCTGTATGTTTATGTCCAATTCTTAAACATTTAAAACATTGTAGTGCATTTCCCTTGTATTCCATCCTGTTATGACCTGTTATAACAGAAATACTGTTTCTGCAAAATTTAGCAACATGTCCTTTCTTGCCACAGTTGTAACAGTCTTTAATATAAAATGTGTTGGCAGTTGTTTCACTTTCATCATTCTCCTTTCTGTCTTGATGATTCACCTCCACTAATATTCTTGAAATCAAATTATCTAAATTCCTATCTTGTTTTCCAGTTGATTGCCACGCCGTTCGAAAGTAGTCAAATTTTGTAGGTAAACAGCTTAATATTTTTGATATCACTTGCTGGTCTTCCATTTGAAAATCAAGGCTCCTAATTTTTGTTACTTTATTTTGCAGTTTACTAATGTCATTCATTATGTTTTCTGTAATTTTGAAATTATAAAATTCTTCCAATAAAGTGCAAATCTGTGTTTCTTTATTTCCCAAAAATAAATTATCTAATTTTGTAATCATATCCTTAGCGGTATCACATTCTATAATATGATTAATATATTTGTCGTGCAAACTATTAATAATTAGGTATTTTGCTTTATTGTCTTTCTTTGTACATACCTTTTCTTTTGATTCGGCAGTCAAAACATCATGCAAATCTTTAGCGTGTAAAAGAATAAGCATCTTTTTCTTCCATATGGTATAATCACAGTCACTGTTTAGTTTAGGATAAAAATCAGTTTTAAATTTCTCACCCATATTTTCGGAATCCATGTTAATTTATTAATATAAACTTTTAATCAAAAAAATATTTTTTGCAAGGCCCATGACCTGTTGCGGAATCACAACGTGTTGAGAGGGGTTTCCTTCAGGGTTGATTCACTATCACCTTTTGGGAACACACTGTCTAAAATGTTATTAAAAACTTTATCTTCTCATAATAAAATATATTTCATCAAAATAAAACTTAAAACAATAAAACCACAATCTACCACATATTTTTCCTTATACTTCTTGACAACTTCTTTTCAACTAAATTTTCTCAAACCCCAAACAAAATACATTCTCTTATTTGAATTCAAATTCCTACAATGTCACTATGTTTTTCAGCCATCAATAAAACCATAAACAATAAAACTAATTCTCCAACAAAATCAAGTCTTTTCAACACATATCAACAATTTTAAATACATTTTTAGTACATATAAATAATATATAAATAAAAATATAATATATTTATTTGAGACCCGAGATCCAGATTTTGTTAGTAAAAATTTCCTTAAAATTAGGTTAGTGCATATAAATAATTTTTATTTAGGTGTAAGCCCACCCAGAGCTTAACAAAGCAACTGTCCAGCCTTCCCCTATAGTGGACATAAGCATAAACAAACTATAGTACAAACACTTTTCTCTAACTTAATGGCATTGTAAACATGTAATAGACATACCTGACAAGCCTACGATGGACACAGTGACCAGCTTGCCACCAGCACCCTCCGACTTCTTCGCCATCTCAGTGTCTAACTGACTTGAGTATTATCAATGAAAATATCTAAAGTTTTTAATACACACATCACAACACTAATCAGACTGTTCACTATAATAAAACCAAATTTTACACCCTCAAAGTGAATTCTGTAAATAATCTGAGAATAAAATCCTTGTTACAAATAAATAATTAAGAGAATTTAGGGAAATTAATATTACTAGTATTTATTTGAATTGATAATTTATTGTGTGTAGGGCAGCACCAATTAGTATCTTTACGTATGAATTATATGATTTCTATTTGACCGAAAGACGTGTCGGCATACAATACACGCCCTGCTTCTGTCCTTCATGATCAACATCAAAGTAATTACGAAACTGATAAAGAGACGGCTATCATAAAATACACTCCCAAGGCAAGAAATAGAGAGCAATAATTTACAGTCGCCTCCAGAGCCCTACACTTTGACACATAAAAGTACAAGACCTCATACACAGATTATTTGTTACAGAACCTGCACGTAATTTTGTTTTTACATAACTCACTTAAATTACGTTTTACGAACAAAAATAAAAAAGAATTTATTACACTTGAATGATAAAAAATTAGGAAGGAAAGGAAACGTAATTTTCTTGACACAATTCGCTTTTGCTTTGTACTAAAATCAATGTTGCCAACATAATTTATGCCATCAGAAACCATAATGTCAAAAAATTGTGCATAGACAAACAAAACTCCCATTCACATTTCTACCAACTACTGCAAAGATTATAAAATAAACGAAGGCACCAAGCGCCACAATAGGCTTGTATCCCATTTTTTTTTTTTGATTTGTTGTGTAAAGACGTCACAATAATATAAATCTGTGAAATAAGTACTTAGATTGCATAAAAACTTCTCGAGATATGATAACTTGAAGATCACCATTTTGGACTATCCCGAAAACGCTCCATACAAAAGGCCACCAGGTTATGACGTCACACCTTGCTATTTTATTTGCATTAAATCGCAAATTTGTACGACAGCTATGTTAAACATTGCGTTTATGTAGCCAGTGCCGTAACAAAAGTTATAGTATTTTTTATTGTTTCTACAATGGTAATATTTATTTTTTATAATTTCATACCTTTAAATGGACTTTCCCACCAAACTTTGATCGAACATAAAACACGTCGAACATAAGTTATTAAAATTTTAAGAACGCAGATCGTTCTAGTTTTATGTATTTTACGTTCCTGAGTTTTAATAATTTTGTAACATTGGCAACTAGCCTATTATCGCAATGCCAACTGGCAACATCGATTACAAAAGGTATAAATGTCCAAAGGACAATAAAATTGTATGTACATTTTTTTTATGTACGGCTCGTGAGCCCTCTGTCAATATCAACAACAACAACAACAAATGAAAGTAATGACATTTTGTTTCTTATACATTCCAGAATACAGTGGTATACTTAGCTTTGCTTGAGTTAACCGGATTATTGAGATATCTTAAACTAAAATATTCGAAGAAAAAGAAACTTGTACGAAAAGCAGAAATGCCTAAATATAAAAATAACAATTCCTTATAGCGTTGTTGTGTTCCTGCGAGTGAATGAGGTCACCAGAAATAAAGAAAGGAAGGAGTATAGGCTGGCAACGGATCGGCGACCGCTTGGCGTTGCTGATCTCCATGGGCGGTGGTGATTGCTTTCCATCGGGTGCCACACGTGCTCGTTTGTCCCCCTCTTTAATAAAAAAAAAACAAAGGTTTGTCTTACATAAACCAAATACAATAACGGAACTGAACATGTTCTCCATTTCAATATTTCATGATGTGAGTCCTTAGAATCTAACTATTTCTTTGCTCAAATATCCTGATTAAACCGGCTTATCAATAATGCTATCCGCTTCATATTTTGTCTCCGCAAATTTGATCATATATCGCAGTATCGGTCTCAACTTAGATGGCTTCCAATCCGCCAGCGTAGACAACAGAGATTACTTTGCACCCTTTTCTCTATTCTTTTTAACCCTCTTTCTCCCGATTACTTGAAATGTAAGTTTCAGTATCTCCGTGACACCCATGATCGCGAACTCCGGTCTAATACAGTCAATCTGGGTAACTTTGATCCACTTTTTGAAAAAACTATTATATAAGTTTTGAGATTGATATTTAACACCTAAAAGTTATGTGTTATTGGTGGTTTTTAATCGCATAGATTATTGTGAAATGACTGCCTCATATCACTTATATTCAAGAAATCGACTAAAATTCAAAAAAATCGTAGGGTCAAAGTTACATTGAAAGTTCGGGTAAGTTTGGCCCACCGTTGACCAAAGGCAGTTTTTTCGTTATTTCTCTATATTTCAAGTGTTAATGTAAGTTTAGCCCACATATAACATAGTTAAACATAGTCAAAGTCCATAGACAATATTTCATTCGGTTTTTAAATTCGTGATGAAAAGGGACAAGTTGAAATAAAATGCTGCCATATTATAAACCATTTTTTTTACTAAACTCTTTAAAACTGATACAATAGTTCTACTACGAATTAATATTATTTAAAGCATATAATATTGAACAAAAAAACTTATTATTCAAATCAATACGTCAATATCTTCAGCATTCCATCTATTATGAGATCAAATATAACCAGTATTTTTATCGCCTTATTCTCCTCTTTCTCATCTGGTTTTGGTCCTGTAACTTCTCTTCACGGCTATATTACGGGCTTTCGGGTCTTAGGGCGCTCTGTGGTCTATCTTGACATTATTTTTACGATCTTTCCTCATCCTCAGCTGCCTCGTTTATAGTAGTATCATGTGTATTAGGTGCCTGATAGCCATTATCGTCTTTTTCTTTTTTTTAGGATTTTAACAACCTTATTTCGACTCAATTTTGAAATTTAATCAAGATAATTCTTCATTATCATAGACTGATAAGTCTCACGTCAATTATTCCTATGGGTATGCCAAGACTAGGTCTGACAGAGCTACGACATGGCCTAAGAATATGTCTTTATAATTTCGAAAGAACTGCCAGTTCCCCTAAGAGTGTTCTCCCTTCAATTTATACTTATGCGTATGTACTTCTAGGAATATTGGACTTCTTACAGGCAGTTCTTTGAGTTAATTTGTATGATTTTACCTTCTCCAAGGCTAGATTCAGGTCTTGCAAGGTATATCGAGTTTGCCATATATTGTAGACCCAGGGCTTGGAATATTTATAACACACCATTATTTGTACATATTCCTAAAAAAAAATTTTATGAGGCCACATGATATATTTTTATTATGTACATCCTTTTTTAGAAGATTTTTCAATAAATAACAACCAAGACTGTGTCTTTAATTTCTTTTAGGGTAACTTTGACCCGTGTTATATTATGTAATATAAATAATTAAAGAATTAGTTAGAGGATCAGAAATATGTATTTTGTGACAAGTGTCTATATTAAATCAAAGAAGACAGATCATCCCATAGAAAAACATATAAAGCAAAGAGTATGAGAATAACATAACTAAAGTAGTTCTTATTTAACAAATAGGTAACATAACACGCCCCTCTTAAAAGCAAACTTAATTCATGTAACAAATATCACAAATCATAAAACAATAAACTAAATTAACAATTTATGTACAACATAAACAATGTGGTTTTCGAACCACTCTGCCCGACTTGGTTCTCAATACATTCTCATTGTTCTCCCTCGCTTCAGGAACTTCTACATCATTATTATTATTAAGAAATGTTTGATTCTTGGTGTTTATATAAGTCATGTTATCATTATTTATAAAATTAGAATCATTTTTGACTGTCTTACGTACATTATCATTTTTATCTTGTATACCGGTTGTCGAAGGTAAATTAACATATTTTATTTGTTGAATATTCCTTCTATAGAATCGACCAAAATCATCACGAATAATAAAAGACCGAGGAAAACTGATTAAAGCAGCTATATTGCCTTTATACCACCTTCTCAAATTAGGGTCCTTTTGGAAATATACAGAATCACCAACTTTTAACTTATAACTGCTCGGTTTGGAATGTTGATTGTAATATTGTTCATCATAAGACTTTTTCAGAATCGTTTTTTTTTGTAAATTGGAAGTAAATGAAGACGTACCTGATTGAGATTCCCCATCTTGTCGTAAATTAAAAACTCGTTTAACTATACCCAACTGGTCACAAGTTTTTCGACCAATTATTGTCTGACATAGCAAATTCGCAACTTCAAAATATAAATTACATGTATTACCATCAGGAAATTGGCAACTTAAATAACAACCACCTAATACTGGTATAGGTGTACCAGAGAAAGAAAATAATTTGTTATTTGATTTCAATAGACTAATATTTTTTTGAATTATCTGAAGCGTATGTTTTGAAATTACATTAACGTCAGAACCTGTGTCTATTTGACACATTAAATCTATTCCTTCACAATTTAATTTTATTTTCCAGTCTTTGCTATAACGAGTATGTATAGAGCTAACAATAAATTCTTTTTTGTCAAAAGAACTGTGAGAAATATCTAAATCTAAATTGTCAATAACATTGATTGTACTATTAGAAGGCTTGAAAAAACAATATGCATCAAAGTGATTACGCCGACCACAATTCCGGCAAGTTACTCCTTGAGCTGGACAACGAAAACGATGTATTTGACCACATCTCTGGCATGTAGAGCTGTTGCTTGTTGAAGATGTATTATTGCGGTTGAATAATTTGTTGGTTAAGCTCGCTGAAGATTGTGGACTACTGGATCTCGGCGACTGACTACGAGAGTTGGAAACATTGGAGTAGTTTTCCTTCTGTGTATGGTGGTGACGTGGAAATTGTACTTGCCGCTGTTTATTTTTAATGTACTGTATTTCAATAAAATCTTGATTATGTTCATTATTTTTTAATTTATTGATCCGCTCATGTGATAGTTCTATACTTTTTGCTAAATGAACAGCTTTATTTATTGTTAAATTCTCTTCTTGAAGTAATTTTTCCTGTATGTTTGAATTTTTTAGTCCAATTACGAACATATCCCTTAACAAGGAATCTTTCAGTATCGAAAATTCACATGAATTACTTAAGTTTGTGAGAACCGTTACATATTCATCTATAGTTTCATCTCTCTGATATCTTGTAAAAAAGTTAAATCTTTCTATTGTAATATTTTTGCATGGATTAAATTTTTCATCAAATTTAGTTAGTAAATCACTCAAAGTAATCTCTTTTCTAGCAACATTGAATGAGTTAAATATTTCAAGACATTCATCGCCAATTAAATTTAAAAAAATAGCGACTTGTCGAGCATTATTTAGTTTATCTAGTTCATTGGCTTCGGCATATATCTCAAATTTTTGTTTCCATGTACGCCATTTTTGTGCAACACAGCCATCAATCGTCATAGGACGTAAAGTGTTCGATTGTATAATTACCTTTGATTCCGACATGTTTGTATTTTCTTGCGATATTTGAGACATTTTCCACTTCTGACACCATGTTATATTATGTAATATAAATAATTAAAGAATTAGTTAGAGGATCAGAAATATGTATTTTGTGACAAGTGTCTATATCAATTTACTAGTTTGTAGACTTTTTTTTTTACAAATAACTAATAATATACAAATAACTTATAAATAAAATACCTACTTAAAAATATAACTTACAATTAAATAACTATAAATAATGAAGCCCCGCCAAATCGTTACCCACTTGAAAAGTGCCCAAAAGGCTGGCAGCATTGCCACGTTGAATGGCAATGCTAATCCTCTGGCCGAGATATTGGCCAGCCCTTTGGTCATGTGATACTTCGATCAATCTTTTTGACAACTGTTGAAACAGTTTATGTGCTGATGGTCCCCACGGACCTAGCGTCTCTACCCCAAACGGCTCAAATATGTAGCTCTGATCCAAGCAACTATATTTTCGCCGTTTGAGGATATATTATTATTAAATCAAATATATTATGTGTCTATATTAAATCAAAGAAGACAGATCATCCCATAGAAAAACATATAAAGCAAAGAGTATGAGAATAACATAACTAAAGTAGTTCTTATTTAACAAATAGGTAACATAACAACCCGGACCAAAGTTACCCTAATTGAGTGCCGGTGAAACACTGCTCCAAGTTTAATGACAATATAATATAAAATACAAAATGCATGCCAATAATTTTAACGTCAGATGAAGATGAATAACCAAGAAACAATTCAAAACAGAACTCACTTTTCAGAACTGCTAATTTACGCTACTCTACACAGATTTTTAGCTTGTATCTGACAACACTGCTTCGCAGTACTTTGAAAAAAGACAATTATTTCAATGAAGTGTCAAGTTGACACTTGATTGTCCGGTTTAAATAGGGACATCAAAAACTATAGAAAATATTACGTTAACAAAGATATTTCCACATTTTACCATCGACAACAAAATAAAATTAAAAGCGAAAAATTTTTTTTGGGCCAAACTTATATAGAAAGTTTAAGTTACCCAGATTGACTGTAACTCTCTGGTACTCTATACTCCACTTTTTCGTTCTGGCTTCATGTCAGACTCTTTTACATTGCAAGCATCACATCTCTGGAACACGTTACCTGATTCCATCAGAGAATCTTCTAGTAAATTTACTTTAAAAAAAAATGTTCAAGCTTTTTTTTTGAGAATTTATCCAAGCAATAATCATCATTATCCTATTTACTGCTTTTCCTCTGCGTTTCCGTATATGACTATGTATATGTGTATAACTATGTATATGTGTATGACTATGTATATGTGTATAACTATGTATATGTGTATAACTATGTATATATGTATAACTATGTATATGTGTATAACTATGTATATGTGTATAACTATGTATATGTGTATGATTATGTATATGTGTATAATTAGCATATTATGTCTATGTATCATATATAATTTTACTTTTCATCGGTATTTATTCTGTGTATGTTCATTACTGTTATTTTGTGTACCGCATTCGAGTTTTATCTGATTTTCCCAAAGGTTGACTGGTAGAGAATGCTCGTAACATTAAGTCCGCCTTTTGTACCCTTATTCTATGGTCAATAAAGTTTAATTAAATAAAATTAAATGAGAAGCCTGCATTCATTTATGTAACATGGTAACATGGTCGTGTGGAGTTGCTGGACTCCCATCGACCGCGTCCCCAGGTGGTGGATAGGGGAATGCCCCCCAGATATGGGAGGTACTGGGGAAATCAAATACCCAGCGCGAACCAAAACCAGTAGGCCTTAAGTCTTGTAAGATGCGGCCTAAGGGATCGCACCCTAACAGAAAAGACAAAGCTGTGGATCAGTCAAACTCATGTAATGGCGGACAGAGCTCAGGCAGCCCCTCGGATTCTGGGGGGGGGGGGGGGGGGGGCAAACTTCGCTCTACTAACAACACAACACTCACTCAACAAATCTTCCATAAGGGATTGTTTACAAGCAGACCACGATCAAACTCTTACAGTGGGCCCTGCCTACAGGCGAAGGTTACTAATGCAGAAATCATCGAACTTGACTCCACTCAACATGTTGATAAAAGCGACACACAAGGCTGGCAAGAAGTGAATGCTCGCAAAAGACTAAGAAATAGCCCAGAAACAATGCCTCATAGTCAGAAACAGACCAAACTCAGTTATTGGTTAGCAGCCCCAGTACCAACATCAAATAGTTTTGCCGAACTTGAAACTACTGGCCAAGCAAAAACCACAGAACAAATAACACACCAGGCAATAAGACCCCCACCTTTCTTCATTGACAAAGTTAGTAACATCCAGCCCTTATCTAAAATGTTAGAAACTGTAACTCCAGGAGACTATGAAATTAAAATCTTACAGGGTGAAAGAGTTAAAATTCAGCTAAAATCCCCCGAATCATATACAATTGTATATAAAGAACTTAAGAACAGAAATACTGAGTTCTTCACATACCAGCCAAAACAGGACAGAAGCTTCAGAGTGGTTCTAAAACGCATTCATCCCTCAACTAGCACTGATGAAATAAAACAGGCCTTAGAAGATCTACATCATTAACCAAACAACATTTGGAATATTAAAAACAGCAAAACAAAAAAGCCTCTCCCTATATTCTTCATAGACTTGCAACCCAATACGAATAATAAGGATGTTTATAGTATCAAATCACTACTAAACTGTCGTGTAGAAATTGAACCTCCAAAACCTAAACGTGGAATTCCTCAATGCTCGAACTGTCAATAATACGGACACAAGCAAAAATTCTGCCACAGACATCCCAGATGTGTAAAATGTGCTGAATCCCATCATACAAGAAACTGTCCTAGGAAGGAACGTTCGGTGAAAAAAGTGAAATGCATACTCTGCGATGGCAATCACCCGGCAAATTATAAGGGCTGCACTGTCTTTATAGAATTGCAAAATATAAAATACCCGAATATACATAGGCTCAAAAGACCAGAAAGGCCAGAAGTTATTATTAAAGAAAGCCGAACAAAGGCAGAATATACTGGCTCTAGGAAGTCATATGCAGCAACTGTGGAAAGTGACCCAAATCTGAATTCAAAAAATGGCAACACAACAAACACTGAACAACAGTTAGGAGATATTGTTCAGATTCTCAACAAGTCAATACAGGCTCTCATGAACCAAATGTTACAAATGACCCAGATGCTTAGCGAAATCATGTCAAGAGTGTCGCTACATTCTCAACCCTAAAAATTTGTGCATGGAATGCCAACGGCTTGTCAAACCACTCAAACGAGTTAATTTTTTTTCTAAAAACAAACAAAATTGATGTTATGTTAATTTCTGAAACTCATTTTACAACCAAGAGTTTTTTCAACATTCCTAACTACACATTGTACCATACCATGCATCCAAATGGAAAGGCTCACGGCGGTTCAGCCATTCTTATCAAATCAAATATCAAGCATTATCAATCCCAACCACATTGTAAGGACTATATGCAAGCCACCAGTGTGGTTGTAAGCGATGGAGTCAGTGACATCACAATATCATCTCTCTACTGTCCACCGAGACACTCTATTAAAGAGGAACAGTTTACAGACTACTTCAAAACTCTCGGTAATCGCTTCATAGCGGCAGGCGACTATAATGCCAAACATACATTTTGGGGCTCCAGGCTGTCATTACCCAGAGGCCGCGAACTCCTCAAAGTCGCACAAGCAGGTCATATGAAAATTATTTCCACAGGACAACCCACATACTCGCCCACCGACAAAGAAAAAATACCAGACATTGTAGACTTTTGCATCTCCAAAGGAATAGCAAAAACCAATATATCTTGTTCCAGTTGCTGGGATCTGTCATCAGACCACTCTCCAATTCTAGTGGAAATTAGCGCGGAAGTCAGAGAAATTGCTAGGAAATGTATATTGCATAATAGGCGGACTGACTGGCCCTTCTTTCGTGCCCTTGTAGATGGGTCATTTAGTGTTCCTATTGCACTTCAAACAAATGAGGATATTGTAAATGCCGTTGAATATTTTACCACCAGTATCCAAAGTGCAGCATGGAATTCAACACCAATAAATCAACACAAGCCTACTGACGCACACATACCTTCGACCATTCTCGAGAAAATCAGCGAGAAAAGAGCGCTTCGTAAATTGTGGCAACAAAACAGATGTCCAGAAACGAAAAAACGCTTAAACCACAAAATTAAAGAACTGAAGCACATACTCAATAATGACAAAAATGCAGGGTTTCAGGCGTATCTTGAGAGTCTCGATGCCACCGCTGCAACCGACTATTCACTCTGGAAAGCAACAAAGAAAATTAAACGACCGACAGTAAACTCTGCTCCAGTTAGGAAGCCGGATGGCGGCTGGGCCCGTAGTGACCAAGAAAGAGCTGACACATTTGCTGAACACCTGACAAATGTATTCCAACCCCATCCCTACGAAGGGCCACCAGAGCACGAGAAAATAGTCATGGAATGTCCGGAGAAGGCCGGTACAGATAGTATCACACCAAAGAAATTCACAACGAAAGAAGTCAGAAGAGTAATACAAAAGGCTAACACAAAGAAATCACCAGGTTATGACCTTATCACAAATAAAATCCTCAAAGAACTGCCTAACTCTGGAATATTACTGATCACACAAATCTACAATGCGATGACTAAACTACAATTCATACCTCCCCAGTGGAAAGTTGCACAAATAATAATGTTCTTAAAACCTGGAAAGCAACCTGAGGACCCCAAGTCATACCGTCCGATTAGTCTACTTCCCATCCCATCGAAAATATATGAGTCGTTGATGTTGCTACGTATACTACCATTAGTAGAGCAGCATAAACTTATCCCTGACCACCAATTCGGTTTTCGTCGAAAGCACGCCACTATCGACCAGATACACAGGCTAATAAGTGAAATAGACAAGTCTTTTGAAGAAAAAGAGTACTGTGCAAGTGTATTTCTTGACATATCTCAAGCATTCGACAGAGTATGGCATGAAGGATTATTATTTAAAATAAAATCTTTGTTCCCCAACTATGTCTATAAAATACTCAAATCTTTCATAGAGAATAGACACTTTCTTGTCCAATAGGCACTTTCAAGCCTTTGTGGTATTAACGCAGGAGTCCCACAAGGTAGCATGCTGGGGCCGCTACTCTATGTCATCTACACCTCTGACCTACCGACCTCAGACTGTATAACCACTGGAACCTTTGCTGATGATACTGCAATCTTGGCTTCGCATCGGGATCCAGTGGTGGCGTCGAAAATCCTACAGGATGGACTAAATAATATCTTAAACTGGCTCAAGAAGTGGCGAATAAAGGTCAATGAGACTAAATCAGTCAACGTTACCTTCACCTTGAAAAAAGGTATCTGTCCGCGATTAAAGCTTAACAGCCTCGAGATTCCCCAAGCAGACCATGCGAGATACCTAGGATTACACCTGGACAAACGGCTTACATGGCAAAAACACATTTTCACCAAACGCAAACAACTCGGATTGCAAATAAGAAAGCTCTACTGGTTAATGGGCCGCCGATCACAGTTATCTCTGAGCAATAAACTACTCCTGTACTAGCTATACTCAAACCGATCTGGACGTATGGGATCCAATTATGGGGGACAGCCTCCCATTCCAATATTGAAATTGTGCAGAGATTACAAAACAAAATGCTGAGAATGGTAACCAATGCCCCCTGGTATGTCACATACGAACAGTTGCATCACGACCTGTAAGTCAATGCTGTCAGACAAGAAATTTTGCAATATACCAAAGCCTATAAAAAAAGAATCATAAATCATCCAAACCACCTGGCGAAAATCTTAATGGAAGAAACCAAAACTACTCGTAGACTGAAACGGAAGATGCCCCAGGACATACTTAAATAAACTCCTGTGAAGTAAAGTAGGATGTGACACAGGTCACATACCGAGCATGTCAAGATAGATCCCAACCAACATACTACTTAATGTTCTACATAGTGACAGATTGTAGTAAAGTAAATTGACAAAAAAAAATATGTAACATCGATAAACAGTTTCTACAAATTATATCTTGTGGAAACAGCTAAAAAAGAAGCAATTAGTGTCCGACCGAAACTGGTTTTTACGACCGAAACCGAAACCGAAACCGAATTTCGGCAGCGGTCTCAGTTTCGGCCGAAACCGAAACCGAAACCGAAACTTTTACGAAACAATTATCTAACTGTAGGTACTTTTCTTATAATTACGTTACGTTACGTTATAATTGCTACTTGGTTATAATTATTTTTTTTAAACGACGTCGGGCGGCAGACAAGCTTACGGCCCACCTGATGTGAAGCGGTTACCGTAGCCATATTAACGCTCGCAACATAAAATATCGCTGGCGCGCCGCAACCCCCGCTGCCATTGCTGCATCTCTTTCCTTTCTGGTGACCTCACTCACTCGCAGGAACACAACAACCCTCAAGGAAATTGTTATGTGGCTGCGGTATTCTTTGAGGTGGAGGTACATGCCCCAGTCGGGTAGCTTATAATTACGCTCCCTAACTCACTTTTCAGAAGAGCTTCGTTTGTCAGTCAGCAGGGTGCACCGCGTGCAGGTGAAGGTGGCTTCAGTTCAAAGATGTTGATGAACCACGTACACCCCAAAGAAAATAAAATTGAAACTCTAAATCTTTAATATTATCACCACTAATGCACTATAGTAAGTACCAAGTAGGTACCTAACTATTGTTTGTTTACATACAGCATTAGCGAATGAATTAAATTAACCACAAAATATTCAGATAGTTATGTTAAACTTGATTCTACTATAATATATGCATTACTTTGTTATACTAAATTATTTTTCGATGTTAACTAACTACTCTTATACAATATCTTGTGATAAACCTTACCGAATTCAAAACAAATCACACGAAAACTCACAAACAACAAACAAAACGCACTGCAAACAAGTCACGACCTGACTAAGCACGTGGACGCGGCTAAATGTCTTCGTCGCTTGGATGGAATTTACCGAGCCGAACATGGCCGAGCACAGCGCGGGAACTCCCGAATGCAGTTTCGGTTTCGGTCTCAGTTTCGGCAGGTTTACCGCCGAAACCGAAACTAAACCGAAACTCGTGTTTTTTGCCGAAACTCGACCGAAACCGAAACCGAAACCGAACATTCGGTCGGACACTAGAAGCAATCATATAGATAGGCATCGCACATTAAATACTTTAGAACACAGTGTTTTTCAAAAAGGCAAGGTGTAAACACTACAATAACATTGAGGTTTATGATTTATGACTGTGAACCGGTATTTTAAGTAACTGTCATCGTAATGATTTTTTTTTTTATTTTGATTCAAACACTTGTATCAGTTGTTGAAGGCTGCAACCTGTGGAGAAAATTATCCATTTTGCTAACGCGCGGAGCTAGCGGAAAACCAAAATAATAATGTCCGTCCGTACTTATCAGTGACTCACGCGCAATTGTGAATCTGTCAACAAGTGTAATGCAGTTGTATTCTCCAGGAAGAGAGTAATTCCCCCAATTGCTGTCAAAGTAAATGAAGAAACTAAAGCCATTAAAGATAAAATATAACTTTTAGCCATCATCCTTGATTCTAAGCTATCGGGTTTACACCATCTTAATTATATCTGCCGTAAAGCTGAGAACAGCATCAATATCCTGCGTGCTCTCATCCCTACAGTTCTCATCCCTACAGCCAAAAATTACTTTAAAACGCAATAGTCCGCAATCACTTTGATTATGGATGTTTTTTACTAGAGCCCTGCAGCAAAATCGCATTAGGTAAACTGAATCGAGTACAGTCGAAGTGTCTGCGGATTATCACGGGCGCTATGAAGTCCTCTCCAACACTGGCTTACATGTGTTAAACTTACTAATCTGTGTTCGTCTGGTTAAGATAATAAGATACTAACTAAATGTTTGTGATGTATTGTGTTGTTTTAGGTCGCTCATTGGACTTCCGCTATTTAGTACCGATCAATAGTCCTATTGACTAAAACGTGTATTTTTCAATCTTGACATTGGCAAAATCGTTGTGGAAAAAAAACACGATGGAGCCATTAAATTAAAAAAGAAGAAGAGTTGAGAGTTGAAACAAAAGAACATTGCAGGTTGCGGGTGGCACGAGGCGGATAGTCTTGCCGCAACTTTGTCAGCTTACCTCGTACTTATTTGAAACTTACATCGTACTTATTACTTGTAGTCAAATTATTTATTTGTTACAAAAAATGTGATAAATGAAGAACCACTCTACCGATTTTGTGTAAACTTCACCTAAAACATCTACTAAATAGTCCGAATAAACCCTAAACATTTGGTTTGGATAGGTGAGCCCGTTCTTGAGTTATAAATTACAACGAAAAGTGGCATTGATTTTTATATATATAGATGAGTTTTTGCAACAATTTTAAATAAGCAACCGCACTGGATATTATATTTTGTAAAATAAAATTATAACTGGGGATCGGTAGAAAAGTAGTAAGAAACTAAAAAAAACAAAATCAATTATTAGACTTTTATAAGATATTTTATTTGTACGCGCATTACCCAAATGATAGTGTATGAGTTTAGAAGCAGATTTCATAGTTCCATTGCTTTAGATCTAACTTAAAATCTAGTGTGTGTTCGTCGTGACACACCGAGTAAAAACCGAGTTATTAATAATAGTTTATTATTTTATCACCCGAAATCACGAGAGGCCGCCGACTAAAAATAATTCCATGATTTTGGTTTTTACTATTTTATTTTTTAATAATGACAAAAAAAAAGAATCTATAATAGGAACTCGATGGCGTCGCATTTGCGCATGTCAGACTAATCGTAAACGCAAATTAGGCAACGTCAACCGTAGCGTGTCCATGTATAGGTTTACATTATATCGAGTTCCTCCGTGCTTCGGACACGTTCAGTAGTCGGTCCCGGTTGTTGTCATTTGATGACAGTCTTTAAGCTAAGTCAGTGGGCTTTGGGCTGCTTGAAATTACTGGCCTCCGCCAAACCGCAGTTGAGCAGCGTGGTGGAGTAAGCTCATTCAATTCAACCAGTTAGTTCATGTAAACTACTACCGGCCGGCAACCACCCACTACTGTTAGTAGATGCATGTAACTGCCGTGGCTGCTTTATTGGTCGTCATCTCTGTGACTCTTCACAATCTAAACAGAAGAAACATGCTACTGCCTGCATGGGGTTCTTCAAAAAGGGCGTGAAGATGTTTTTACTGGGTCGGCAACGCGCATGTGATGTCTTTAGTATTGCAGGGGTTCATAGGCTATGGTGACTGCTTTCCATTAGGCGCGCCGTATGTTTGTTTAAATTTTGAGGTATAAATAATGAAGATTGTCACAGACTCTGTGCGTATGTGGTATGAAGCGTTCGTAAAAATGTACGAGTCCTAAGAAAGGGCGTAGTTCCTTCCTTAGTTCCTTCACATTATTGGGAGGTTATATTTTGATTGCATCAATATTATTGATTGCCACAATTTTTGATTGAGCTGGTCGAACGTCATTCCTGTCAATAATGTGTCCTAAGTATTTTACTTTGGTTGGAGGAAACAATACTTCATAAGGTTTACTTTTTATTTTTAAGCCTACATCGCTAACTCTCCATAAAGCTTGAACCTATTTGTTGAGATGTTCTACATCGTTCCTATGTAGGGCGCCGTCGTGATTCCGAAAGACATACGTATATATTGCTCTTAAGAAGCAATTTCAAAATTGGAGGTAAGCGTTTCAAATCAATCTTTGAGCACTTGTCACTAACTGGCGCTGGATATGAATGTCATATGAGTCGTGAATTAATTGTGACTATAAAATCACCGCATATGCGAACTTGACCGTTCTTTTTAAGTACGTTAACTGTGTGTGTTGCCCACTCTACCGGTGAAACGTTTGGGTCCATCGGTGATATGATTCCTCTTGTAAGCCGTTCGAGTTCAATTTCATAATTTTTCCATAAGCAAAATTTTACAGGACGTGGATGTTAATATATAGCTTTATTTTTAAGGTTCCAAATTTTAAAGTTTTATTGTTATAGTTCCAAATTTTCCCAAAATTATGTGCTAATTATGGAGTATATAGAATCTGGATCCCTCGTGGATCCCTGGATGCATTGTGCATTTCTTTCCATTGATAATGTACGTCGATCTTCTTATACCGGATAATTTATACCCCGTATTTTATAAACCGTGTGTTGAAGCATCTACATGTAGAAGACTAGTTAGATCCAGTGACGCTAGTATAGTTTAATCGGTTTTTGATGTGTGTGTGAGTTTTGTTTAAACCTTGTACCAGGTAAGCTCAACCTGTATTAATGCAGCAGTTCTCAAAGTGACTTTCTTGATCACAAGCGCTGTAGATTTTATTTGTTTAGGAACATGACAGACGTCTTATATCTTTCATTTTATGTCTTTCATTTTTGCCGCATTGGCATGGTCGTGGTTATGTCCGTGTTTTAAATTTAGTAATTGGTGTACGTCTTACTGAGTTTAATTTTCCTCGATCCTCTTGATATCATGTTGAATAATTGTGTCAAGTTTGGCAAGTATTCTCACGAACTGTAGTGGATATCTGAACAAACGTGTTCGGATATTCACATTCTCACTATGACATTGTGAATGTTCGTTCAGAACACTAAGTGAAATTGCATTTTAAGTGCAGATTCAGGTGTAGAGTCTGAATCTGCACTTAAACCGCGATTGTCCCGAAAGTTCGGATTGTTATAATTATTAAAAATAATTTTTGTGGAATTTGTTTCTAGAAAAGTTAGAAGAATATCATTGTTACACATTTTTTTGTATATTAGATAATAGGTTAGGCCAGCTGGATAAAATGTCCACAACCACCGACCCATTCGAAGGAAATTAAAACTTCAGAATTTCATTTCTCACGCACTACACCCCGGCCACTCCATACAAATGTCCTGTTATAAATTACCATTATAAATAAAGTCGTCTGCGCAGATCGTCAATGCGTGTGTACATGAACACACGCATTCACGATCTACACGGCGCCATACACACGCACACATGGGTGTGGCTATACTATACTATACGAAGTATTATTATCTGGATGGCTCACTAGTTGTCTTGTGAATAGACATCCTTATTAAAAAGCAATTAAAATTATCGTTGGTTTTTCATTTTTTACGAAGCGCAACACTCACTTTGACAGCACCATTACGAAAACACAAGCGCATAAATGTCTCCCCGCGATATTTTCTTGAGAAATGACTTCTACAAATGATGGAAAAGACGTGAAAAGTAATCTATCAAGTGGCCCTAGAGGCAAAACATATTTTATTGAACTTTACAAGGTAAGTTTTGCTTTTATAATCATGGAAATCATTGTATGTGATGAGACGCCGTTGTGGTCGAGATGTTCATTACGGCCGCCATGTTTGTCGTAATCCAACTCTTGTTTTCATTTATTTAGCCGTATTCCCGTGAATTTTTGTCATAAGTCTATTGTAAAATGTGTGTAGTTAAATACTACGTATTATGGATGGTATAGTTATTCAAGGTTTCGTCTAATATAGGACATAGATGTCGCGATTATTTTGTCATCGAAATCTATTATTACAAATTATTTGTTTGAATAACGCTAGTTTTATGGTCTTTTATGAGTGTTAGTTGACTAAGTGTGGAGTTAGGGAGAATTCAAACAATACATTACATTTATGGGTGTATTTAATCGGCTTTATTATCAATGCATATGTACTTCAAGATTGTAGCCATAACAGTATACCGTGAAGTCACGTAGCCTCACGTTGGTCCTATTTACCTCTGACACTGCTGTCATGAGATGCTCCACTCATGTAGTCCATTATATGTTATTTTTATGCTAGACTGACTATAACCAATTATGAGCTTTATGTGAATGTGATAAAGTCCTATATGTTTATGTCAAGTGGATTATTTTCACACTGATGTCATAATATTTATATCCATGGCAGTTTTTGCTTGTGGTTTGCCTGTTGTTTGAATACATATGTTGAGGACTCCAGTGCCAATTTCGTTAACTACATAACATCTGTTAATGTTTAGTCACTTTGATTATCATATTTTGTGCCAATTGTGAGGGGTGTCAGTGGCTCACAACAATGTTTTAGAGCCAAAACCAATCTCATCTGTACGTTATGCACCCTGCTGTCTAGCGAAAGAGAGGTAGGTTACAGCATATTTGTACTGGCCGACTGGGGAAGTACCCCACAGATTTCCGCGGCCAAATAACACTTCCCTTGTAGTTCCCTAGTAGCAGGGGTGGCGGAGTGCGAGCAATATTTCATGATGAGAGTGTTAATGTGGTTACTGTAACCACTTCACATCAGGCGGCCCATATGCTTGTCTTAACACCTGACTAGAATAAAAAATTATATATCAACTAAATAGTTTCATTGTATATTGAGAATAGTTGCAGTTGAGAACACTTCTATTATCTATATACAGAAAACACAGTTCGGCAAGTTACACAATTTGTAACTCGAGAATAGTTGGACCGATTTTGATGATCTGTGATTTGCCCGATTTTTCCATCCAAATAACAGAATATCAAATATCAGAAAACGTAAAAAAAAGGTTTGCACTCCGGGAATGCCGCAGAAGTGAGCGGTAGAAAGAGAGGGGGATGTCACTACGCTCCCTCCGTCTTACGAATTTTCAATCAGGCCATGTATCATTTTTTACATTTTATACCCATCCCCAAAAAGTGCACAACGCCACTAAAGAAATTTTCACTTCAGTAAATGAAGAAAATTCATCTTTCAAATCATTTTGAATCATTTGATTTCAATATTTTTTTTTTTAGTTTTGACATTGTCAGGACAAGATTTGTTGATGGATCACTTATTTATTTCAGTATCAGGAAGCCTATTGGTCAAATTAAGCAGTGACTAGCATCAAGGAGGGTTTAATCCCTTCACAATATAAACATTTGTATGCAATGAACATGTCTGTTTGTGCTGAGAGTTGTCTGTATTTTTATTATGTTTTTGTTAAAATGAGAATAAATACCAAAAAAAATTTTTGATGAAAACTTTTAATAGCCGTCAATAAAAAAAACTACAAAAAAGTGTACTTACTGCAAATAAGTGTACTGTAATATTTTTTATAAAAAAAGAAAGAAAGAAAGAAATTTTGTTGTACGGTATAAAGGCGAAACAAATAAAGATAATACTTACTTCGGGCGCCAGGAGGTTTAAGGCTAACCACCAACCCTAAATATGCGGATAGCTATTAAGCGGGGAGACTGAACTTCTAATCTTCAGGGAGAGACAGAAAAATGAAAATAAAGCCATAGGAAGTTCACTTTGCTTTATTCCTCTGCATAGAATGTAAAACTAATAATCTAAGGTAGCATAAGGTGTTACAATGGCACTTAGGTCATAACCCTATAGTTATCATATGATCGCATTAGACAATCTAGGAAATAATATGATTCTTTATGACTTTCTATGATTTTGTATGATTCTTTATAACTTTCGATGACTCTTTGCACGCTTCTATTAATGAGTAAAATAATAAATATAAAAGATCTGACCTCAGGTTTTCATAACATGATATGGGAGGTTAAAGCAGCCTTACGCCACGCCAGTACCCAAGCTTGTAGCAACGAGCCTTCCACCCATAACACCAGCCAGAAACGCTTCGGAGAGGATCCCCGAACAAAACATCCAAAAAACAACTTCGGAAGTAGAAAACTCCAGAAAATAAACTCAAAAAAAAACTTCGGGTATAAAAAAAACTCCAGAAAAAAACTCCAGAAAAAAAAACTCCAGAAAAAAACTCCAGAAAAAAACTCCAGAAAAAAACGCCACATCAGGCTGAAACAAACATTGGTTAAATTAGCATTATATTATAACAAACGTGATTGCTTTGAAAGCCAATATGGATTTCATGACAATTACTCACCGTTTTTTCCATTATACTAACAATCCGTCACATCAGAAGGAAACCAACAACATATAAGTTTGATTAGCGTGAATCTGAAACAACGCATTACTATGAAACATCTTGACACCCAAACGACATAATTTCACCAAATCTAATAGAAATCATACGTACCAATAAACAATACAGCTACATAATTATTAATATCAACCAAATATAGGCTGATTTATAAGATAAAATTAGATCATTAGATCATTACTATATAATCAATCCATCACAGCTACAAGGTCGGTCGACAAGTGACGTCCGCCCGGCGCCGGAAAGACATCGACAAGTGAAACTGTCAAAACTGACAAGTCACGTCAATCCATCAATCAAAAAAGTAAAGTGAAAATTTATGGCTTTGGCAATCAGTTGGAAGTACGAAGACAATTATTGGAATTACATTCCATGTAACGATGTATGTCACATACGACGTTACATCACATCCCTTCCCATAAAAAATAAAAGAAAGAAAACTTCCTTTATTAAAGAACAACCCAAAAAGGAAAAGAAAACCCTTAACCAAAGGAAAATTAACATCTTCCAACACCAAAGAAAAATTAACATCTACCAACACCAAAGAAACAATAGCCATCTGACACACAACTCCAGAATACAGCTAAGTTGAATAACTTGCTGATTCGTAAATCCAGCTGAAACCTCAATACAAAAGTGCGGTTAGGCCCTATAGCCACCGACTCCAAACTCCTATAACGATCTATCAAAAAGAAAAATAAACAAAGAAAATTTCAATATAAAGTTGACAATTCGAATTAATAACAACATCCACAAAAATCTAACAAAAAGTGTGACAACCCTAAAGAAATTCAATCCATGTTCGACAACCCTAGAGAACAGTTAAGCACCAACGCTACTGTCTCTTACCACCTAAACCAAACTATTTACTTAAGTGCGGTTGGGCTCCTTCGCCACCGACTCATACTCCGTCCAACTCTAAACTCCTGAAACAACATAACCCTAGAGAACAGTTAAGCACCAACGCTACTGTCTCTTACCACCTAAACCAAACGATTTACTTAAGTGCGGTTGGGCTCCTTCGCCACCGACTCATTCTCCATCCAACTCTGAACTCCTGAAACAACATCATAACCTCAGCAACAAAAATGCCAAGTAAATAAAAACTTCCATGACTGCAATAGTCGAGAAAGAAATCAGCTGTTTTGTGATCGGCATAACTCCACCAACTTTCCGGGCACAAAAGCTGTAAAAAAGACCAACAAATGTGATCGGCACAACTCCACCGACTTTCCGGGCACAAATGCGTATAAAAGACCAACAAATGTGATCGGCTCAACTCCACCGACTTTCCGGGCACAAATGCGTATAAAAGACCAACAAATGTGATCGGCACAACTCCACCGACTTTCCGGGCACAAATGCGTATAAAAGACCAACAAATGTGATCGGCACAACTCCACCGACTTTCCGGGCACAAATGCGTAAAAAATTGTGAATTTCTTCACCACAAGTGATAGAAATCACAATAAAATCCAGAGTAACTATAACAAGGCGATAGACTCCTTCAAAACAAAAGTAATTTTTGTACACCAGAATGTGGTAAGTAGAAACCAAAGAAACACAAAGGTCTCATAAAAGGTCGAGAATACAATACCAATTAGGTAGTTTCTCTCAAATCCAATGCTTAACCTATACAATACATAAATGTACACAAGTATACACAAAAAACATTGGTATATAAATGACATAAAATACAAAAGATATTTGTATACACAATACACCAAATACAAAAGAGAAAGCAAACAATATCAGGTAAAATGACAATATCACCCAAAAATAATTATCACAATAATTGATAATACAAGAATAAAGTGATTATCAAATAATGTGGCAATAAAACAAAAAAGAATAAGATCCAATGATGTGAATATGTTGAATTATGTTTTTGCGAAGTCAAAGCATGTTGAAAGTTATTAAAGGTAGATTTAGAATTAAGCCAATATGTAAATTTATTAAAACTTAATAAATTCAGAAAAACCTAAGTTAAGTCTTTTAGACAGTTTCAGTTCTTGCTTCTATATAGAAGTTAAGAAATTGTCCTTGCTTACATCTTTCTTTCAAGTCGACATTATCCAGTCATACATCACTCTATCACCGACAAAAAATCCTCACCGCTAACAAAACCAAGACCAAAGCCTGCAATATCAAAAACTAAGTATTTTAATATTTAATTATATCCTTAACATGGTAGCGACCTGTGGTACCTTTGTCCAGGTCTTCCAGAAGGTAAACATTAGGGGAAACTTTAGAAATAACTTTACATTTAAGAAACTTAGGTGCAAGTTTAGCAGAAAAGAAAACAGGAGCATTAGACTTCACAAAACTCCTTCTCCACACAATATCATTCACAGCAAAGGAAATGACTTGTCGACCTTTGTTATAATGAGAAGCATTACGCTTATAAGATTTTAACAAAGAGGATTGAACCCTAACAAATATTTCACTAAGAGAATTAAGTGAAGTAGCAAATTCACTTCTATCTCCCAGTTCCAATTCATCTAAATTATCAATATTACTAAAACGGTGCAATGAAGCATCAAAAATAAGTTCTCTACCGAACATTAAGAAATTAGGTGTGAAATCCGTAGCAAGATTCACACTATTGTTCAAAGCTAGTTGAACATGAGGTAAAAACTTAGACCACGTTCTATGATCATCTTTAACAAAACAAGCTATACACGTTTCTATAGTTTTGTGATACCGTTCTATAGGATTGTTTTGTGGACTAAATAGTGCATTATAAAATATTTTATCTATATTATATCCTTTCAGAAACGTTACAAAATGAGAAGCAGTAAATTGGGAACCATTATCACAAACAAATATTTTAGGAGTACCGAACTTGAGAAATATTTCCTTTTCCAAAAGTTTACAAATTACATTAGTAGTAGCATTTATCATAGGGAAAATCCAACAATATTTAGTGAAAACATCTAACACAGTAAGTAAGAATCTGTGACCTGAATAAGCTTTAGGGAAAGGACCAACTATATCAATAGAAAGCATAAGCATAGGCCTATCAACTTTTTTAGGATTAACCATAATTCCTTGAGGAGGATTAGTAGAAGACTTATAAGCCTTACAAGTATCACAAGAGTTTACATATTTAAGTACATCATTAAACATTCCAATCCAAAAATAATGTTGTTTTAATTTCTTTATAGTTTTATGAATTCCTAAATGACCAGAATTAATATCATCATGATTAGATTTAATAGTGTTGATGATATGTTCTTTTGGAATAACTATTTTCCAATTCAAACGACTAAAAGAGTCAAATTTATTTTTACAAAATCTATACAAGGTTTGATTCTCTACTTTATAATTTTTATATTTAGTAGGAAACCTTTGGCATTCAACAAAAATTCTTTTATACCATGGGTCATCGATATCTTCATCGGGGGAAATTATATTACTACTAGGAGTATCTATAGCAGAAATATTTATACGAGATAAACAATCAGGAACTAAATGTAAAGAACCTTTTTTATACTTTATATCAAAAGTAAATTGGGATATCCTAGCTGCCCAACGTGCCAAACGACCAGTAGGATTATTAAGTGTTAATAACCAAGTTAAACAAGCACGATCAGTTACAACGGTAAACTTCATTCCTTCAATATAAGGTCTAAAATGTTCAATAGAATCTAAAATGGATAATAGTTCTCTTTCCGTGGTACTATAATTTCTTTCACACTTACTAAGAGATCTAGAATAATAAGCTACAGGATGTTGATCAGAATTTTCATCTTCCTGACATAATACACTACCAATTCCAACGGAACTAGCATCGCAATGAAGAAAGAAAGGTTTTTCAAAAAGTTTAATAACTTTATTAAGTTCTGACTTCTCAGAAGGAGAAAGTTGAGAAACAGAAGTAATAGCAGAAACTTGAACTTCCTCCGTACGTTTATAAATGATATTCTTCCATAAATCTTTAGCAATATCAAAAGTTAACCAAAAATCAAATCCTAATATAATAGGAGACTTAAATGAAGGTATTATTAAGAATTCTATATTTTTAGTAATGGCATCACAAGTAACTGGCAACACCATAGAACCAACGATCCTACTTGAGGTACCATCAGCCGTGTTAGCGGAGCTATCACAAGGTTTCATTTGAAAACCCAAATTCAAAAAATCTAAATGTTTATCAGCACCCAAAACACTAATTGTAGAACCACTGTCTAACAATCCAGAAAAAATATAAGTATTAATTTGTTCTGAGAAAATAATTTTAAATAATTCAACAAATCGCTACGTTCACGTTTAATAGTATCGGCATCCGGGGCACAGCTTAATTTTTTCAACATCGAGTCACGTTCAGTTTTCTCAGAAACCAGTGCTCGATGGTTCCTAATCAGTTTTTTGAACTGGTACCGTTACCCGCATTACACACATCACAATTTGCAGAAGTGACACCAACTTTATGACATTTAAAACAAACAACGCCAGGGAATTTGGTACAACTTTTATAAACATGTCCAAGGGACTGACATTTTAAACAAACTATACGCTTACTATCATTGTTAGCACTGATTTCAGCAAAATTTTTCAAAGGTTTTATATATTTAGGGGGTGTTCGGTTAACAAAAACTTCTAATTCCCGACTAAGACAAAGAAAATCAGTAACAGAAACAATCTGTTTACCAAATATAAAAGGTGTGTAAATATTCAACATGTTATGCTTAATAATTTGAATTAAAGTAACTTCTGGAAGTGGAACAGCCAACCGACTAGCCATATCTCTAATATCAATAATAAAATCTGGAAGCGACTCAGAATATTTTTGTTTCCTAGTACGAAGTTCACTTTCCAAAAAATAATCATAATCTACTTTATCAAATTGTTTCAATAAAGCTATTTTCAAATCCTGCCAGCTAGACATCTGTACACGAACAGCACGGAACCACTTAAGCGCACTACCTGACAAAAGGTCAGTGAACGAAGCCACAAGAAAATGTTCATCAAAGTTTTTAAATAAAAAGTATTCTTCAATCTGCATTATAAATTCTCTAATGCAAGACTTACCGTCAAAAATAATTCTACTACGCTTCAAATCTGGTAACTTATACATAGAAGGCAAATGTTTTTTAATATTTTCTTTCACTGAAACATTCATGGTATTAAACGAATGACAATGGGTCATTGAACTATGTGCGACACTGTTAGGTAAAAAAGTCTCAGGAACTCCTGCAACATCTATCAATTCACTCACAACTGTATTGTCAGCAGAACCCACCAGCAACTCAGTATGCTTATCTTCAGGCAAGGATGGAACCTGAATACCTTTATCCATGTTTGCGAATAAAAAGAATTTTTTTAAAAACAAAAAAGAATTTAAGATGTTATTCAACCCGGTTGAAAATGTTAAAGCATCAAAAGTGCATTAAGCCGTAAGTATTTAACGTTGTAAAATATAGCAATATATCAATTATTTGAAGTGTGCAAAGATCATTCACAATGATGTTCACTTAATAATATGTTTATCATTAAGTTTATTCACCTTTAAAGCCTTATCCAATAGCTCATATAAGCTTGACTTGCATTTAGCAAAACAGTAGTATATTTAAACAACAATAATATTTTTGTAAAACAAGCAGTATTCAACAAAGAATGCAAAGTCCAACCAGAATAGCAACAAGCAAATATTTATCACAATATTAAAGTATTTTATGAATTTAATTTACTATTTATTTAAAGTTAACTATTACTTTAAGATTACAGTAAGATTCAATTGTTTTAAGTCTATATAATAGGTACAAAACTACAGAACAACTTGCTTTAATATTAGCTTTGTTAAAGAAACAAAATAGATTTCAAAACATAACCCTACTTTATGTAAAGTGGGTATAAATAAACTGTTATTTATTGTAACTAAGTAGTACAATAAACCAGTAATATAATAAACATTGTGTTACAATAAACACATTAACAAACTAACAAAATAGCAGTGCAAAGAATCATGAACAAATAATAAACATTCTATATCAAGTCCCTGTTCGGGCGCCAATTGTAATATTTTTTATAAAAAAAGAAAGAAAGAAAGAAATTTTGTTGTACGGTATAAAGGCGAAACAAATAAAGATAATACTTACTTCGGGCGCCAGGAGGTTTAAGGCTAACCACCAACCCTAAATATGCGGATAGCTATTAAGCGGGGAGACTGAACTTCTAATCTTCAGGGAGAGACAGAAAAATGAAAATAAAGCCATAGGAAGTTCACTTTGCTTTATTCCTCTGCATAGAATGTAAAACTAATAATCTAAGGTAGCATAAGGTGTTACAATGGCACTTAGGTCATAACCCTATAGTTATCATATGATCGCATTAGACAATCTAGGAAATAATATGATTCTTTATGACTTTCTATGATTTTGTATGATTCTTTATAACTTTCGATGACTCTTTGCACGCTTCTATTAATGAGTAAAATAATAAATATAAAAGATCTGACCTCAGGTTTTCATAACATGATATGGGAGGTTAAAGCAGCCTTACGCCACGCCAGTACCCAAGCTTGTAGCAACGAGCCTTCCACCCATAACACCAGCCAGAAACGCTTCGGAGAGGATCCCCGAACAAAACATCCAAAAAACAACTTCGGAAGTAGAAAACTCCAGAAAATAAACTCAAAAAAAAACTTCGGGTATAAAAAAAACTCCAGAAAAAAACTCCAGAAAAAAAAACTCCAGAAAAAAACTCCAGAAAAAAACTCCAGAAAAAAACGCCACATCAGGCTGAAACAAACATTGGTTAAATTAGCATTATATTATAACAAACGTGATTGCTTTGAAAGCCAATATGGATTTCATGACAATTACTCACCGTTTTTTCCATTATACTAACAATCCGTCACATCAGAAGGAAACCAACAACATATAAGTTTGATTAGCGTGAATCTGAAACAACGCATTACTATGAAACATCTTGACACCCAAACGACATAATTTCACCAAATCTAATAGAAATCATACGTACCAATAAACAATACAGCTACATAATTATTAATATCAACCAAATATAGGCTGATTTATAAGATAAAATTAGATCATTAGATCATTACTATATAATCAATCCATCACAGCTACAAGGTCGGTCGACAAGTGACGTCCGCCCGGCGCCGGAAAGACATCGACAAGTGAAACTGTCAAAACTGACAAGTCACGTCAATCCATCAATCAAAAAAGTAAAGTGAAAATTTATGGCTTTGGCAATCAGTTGGAAGTACGAAGACAATTATTGGAATTACATTCCATGTAACGATGTATGTCACATACGACGTTACAGTACCTAATCCAAAGAAAATGTTATTTCCCTACAAAGTATCGATAATACATATTTATGCTCTAACTCTAATTTAAATAAAGAGACTCTGTAGGTCATAGTTAGTAAAAATTTCGTCTTGCTTGAAATTCCCTGAAACAATAACAATAAAATCCAAAATGAATGTTCCAGATAGGTTCTGGTTTGCGGCTTCTAATCTATTGTTTTTGTTTTCTTGCTTGAAATTCCCTGAAACAATAACAATAAAATCCAAAATGAATGTTCCAGATAGGTTCTGGTTTGCGGCTTCTAATCTATTGTTTTTGTTTTGTACATGTGCAATGAATTAATGTATTCATTTATTAAACTTATTAAGTAACACAAGAAAGTATTTTTTTTCGTATAGAGTTTACTTGTTTTAATATGAAAAAAATATCATTCAAATTTCAACAGTTAAATCATATATATCTCAGAGTTTTTGTTAAGTCGAACTCAATTTTTTTTGCTTTTTCCTTGATTCCAGTTATAGAGTTTCCACTGTATAGGGTTCATAGACTTAATGTTCTACGGCTTAGAACCTTTAAGTTTAAGAATAGACTTTGTGTCCCTTTGGCTTAATTTACACCGCCTCGAAATGGATTGCAAGCGACCACAAATACAGCCTAAATCAATTGACAAATTGCAACATATTATGAGGTGTCATTAGATTCTCTCAGCTCTGACAGTGACATATTGTATATTATTTTAATACGCGTCTACAATTAAATTTGAGGATAATAACAAAAACAGTTAATAATTATATTCCATGGTTAAATTATTTGGTGGAAAATTGTTTTTTTAATACTAGGTCGGGTGACAGACAAGTATATGGCCCGCCTGATGTGTGGCGGTTACTGTAGCCGTATATTAACGCTCGCAACATAAAATATCGCTCGCGCGTAGCTACGCCCGCTGCCAACTCAGCATCTCCTTCATTCTTTTCTGTTGACCTCACTCATATTATAGGAACATAACAAGGGAATTGTTATTTGGCTGCGGTATTCTGTGAGGTGGAGGTACATTCCCCAGTCGGGTAGCTTACAATTACGCTTCCTACCTCTCTTTTCGCCAGAGCTTCGTTTGTCAGTCAGCAGGGTGCACCGCGTGCAGGTGAAGTTGGCTTTGGTTCAAAGATGTTAATGAACCACTTACACCCCATATAATGCAATCACATGAATCACTTCTAAATAATGACTAATATAAAACAAACATTCATAGTTTGAAAGTCATTGTGAGTTGTTCATTAATCTTATATCTATATAATATTGAATATCATTAAAGTCAAAGATATTTTGACTTTGACTTTGACTTTTGCTTTGACTTTATTATTACATATTATTTTGATAATAATTATAAAGATTTTTAGATTATTACTTACATAATGTATACTTACACGTGTTATTTGTATTGTCCTTATCATTTATTTAGATAATATTGTTTTAATGCCAAACAGTATTATCTATGAGTAGTTCATTGCAAATTCGCTGATGATGAATCATTGGTTGATGAAACTTTTAGCTTTAGAACACCCTAGCCAATCCATATAAATGTTGCATTAATGCCTAGTACTAACGTTAAACAGGGCATGTTTAGCCACCTGTCCCTGCTGTTGATATTAGATGACGGTCATTAAGCAAAGTTTGAAAACATAGCGTCTGCCAACCCTCAGTTGCATAGCATGGTGGAATATGCTCTAAACCGTTTCAATAGAGGGGAGACCCGTATCCCACCAGTGGGATGAATAGGGGTTGATGATGGTGAAAGCAAACAAATTAATCTGTGATGGCATATGGGGGAGTAAAGGAATAGGTGCCTAGCACTTTATCGCTCCATACTCTAGAGTGGTTGAGTATGGATATTTTTATAAACTTTTATATACTTTGAGTTTCTCTGGGGTTAGTAATCGAATTTTGTAAGTTAAATAAATTTAGCCCACTTCCCAGGGTTCGATTAAGCAGAAATTTCGCACAATCGTTTGGTTCTCGCGACAATGCATGATTACCTAAACATTTTCAATCCCATATGGCAGTCCCTACAAAATAGTTATTTATATACTGTATTTCATTTAACATAGCATACCCTATGCTATGCTATGTCAAATGAAATACAGTAAGCAAATATTTTAGTTCATTTTTATATAATGGCTTGTTTAAAAAAATATTTTCTGTTTTTTTTTTAATTTTATTTTTTTATATGTGTAATTAGTTTTTACATCTATATATATAAAAGAAAGTCGTGTTTGTTACAACACTTATAACTCGAGAACGGCTGGACCGATTGCCATGGTTTTTGATTTGTTGGATTTGTCTCCGTCCAGAATAGCACAATAACTATTAAAAACATAGAAAAATTTACGAAAAAAATAAAATAAAAGAAAAATCATTTTTCCATACAAAATGTTCGTGGATGTCGGACCTGTCAAACGTGACGTTAACGTGCGTACGTCAAATGTATGCGTGCGTTCAGAAATGTGGGTATAGGATAATAAGTATTAAAACATTGACAAAATTGTCGAAAAATTAAATTTGAAAACGGATTGGGATATTTATTGATTTTCAATTAAATGTCAAATCGATTGGCCTAACTTTTACGTCGCGAAAGTTGTCCGTTGTTGTTTTGAGAATTGTTTATGAATGAATGCTTGAAAATGAATATTAATTGGTTGTCAAGTGTCATGGTACTTTATTTTGTGACATAGTAAAATACTGAACTTAATATTTACCCACTGCTGGGTAATATTTACCCACTGCTGGGTAATATTAAATACGGGTCTTCCTTCAACTGAATATGTTTCGAGCATACTCCACCACGCTGCTCAACTGCGAGTTGGCGGACGCCAGTAATTTCAAGCCGCCTAAAGGCCACTTGGCTTAACGACTGCCATCTAATGATAACAACCAGGACCGACGGCTTAACGTGCCTTCCGAAGCACGGAGGAGCTCGAGATAATCTAATGATAACAACCGGGACCGACGTCTTACGTGCCTTCCGAAGCACAGAGGAGCTCGAGATAATCTAATGATAACAACCGGGACCGACGTCTTACGTGCCTTCCGAAGCACGGAGGAGCTCGAGGTAATCTAATGATAACAACCGGGACCGACGTCTTACGTGCCTTCCGAAGCACAGAGGAGCTCGAGATAATCTAATGATAACAACCGGGACCGACGTCTTACGTGCCTTCCGAAGCACGGAGGAGCTCGAGGTAATCTAATGATAACAACCGGGACCGACGTCTTACGTGCCTTCCGAAGCACAGAGGAGCTCGAGATAATCTAATGATAACAACCGGGACCGACGTCTTACGTGCCTTCCGAAGCACGGAGGAGCTCGAGGTAATCTAATGATAACAACCGGGACCGACGTCTTACGTGCCTTCCGAAGCACAGAGGAGCTCGAGATAATCTAATGATAACAACCGGGACCGACGTCTTACGTGCCTTCCGAAGCACGGAGGAGCTCGAGGTAATCTAATGATAACAACCGGGACCGACGTCTTACGTGCCTTCCGAAGCACAGAGGAGCTCGAGATAATCTAATGATAACAACCGGGACCGACGTCTTACGTGCCTTCCGAAGCACGGAGGAGCTCGAGGTAATCTAATGATAACAACCGGGACCGACGTCTTACGTGCCTTCCGAAGCAGATAATCTAATGATAACAACCGGGACCGACGGATTAACGTGCCCTCCGAAGCACGGAGGACCTCGAGTTAATCTAATAATTACAACCGGGACCGACGGATTAACGTACCTTCCGAAGCACGGAGGAGCTCGAGATAATATAAACTCATCCATGGACAGGCTACGGTTGACGTTGCTTAACTTGCGTGTACAATAGGCTATTTGACTAACATTTTTTTCGGTTTGATATGTAGGGACGTCTCCTTAATATAACCATAGGTGAAAGAATTACTTCGATAGCACAAAAATCTCTCAAGATATGGTAATTTAAAAATCACAATTTTTTAGACTGCCTCAAAACGCTCCATACAAAAGACTACCGAATTATGACGTCACAGGTTTGTATTTTGTATGCATCAAATCAGAAATTGTACGACAGCTATGTTAAATATTACGTTTATGTGATTAGTATCATAATAAAAGTTATAGCATTTTTTATTGCTTCTCCAATGGAAATATTATTTTTTAATAATTTCATACTTTTAAAATGGACTTTCCCGCCAAACTTTGATCGACGCTAAAAAAATTCTGACTGAAGATATTAGAATGAAAGTTTGCAGATCTTTATAGTTTTGTGTATTTTACGATATTGTTAAATAATTTATACAATTTTTAAACATTGGAAAATAGCCTATTAGACTGACACGTGCAATGACGCCATCGTGCTTCTTTATTATTTTCTATTATTCATTATATTAATTTCAAGACATCATAAATTTTATTCAACTAATATGTATACCACGACATTCATTGACAATTAGGCGGTACGAAGTTCGCCGGGCCAGCTAGTAATATATATTTGTAAAAACAAATTACACACGGCCATCTAGACCCAAACCACAGTATAAGTAATAGTACTAACGTACAGTATGGACACTCTCTGCCGCTCTCACTAGTCGACCTCACCTCACCTCCCCTCTGAGACCGATATGGAACCGTTCGCAATGGATGCAACGTCCTACAAATTGATGGATGGACGGATGGACGGGCGGATGGATGGATGGATGGACGGACGGACGGACGAGCAAACTTAAACAGCTTGTAATTAATGTAATAGTGTTGTTTTATGTTACAATAAATGTTTCTTCTTCTTCTTCTTCTTCAAACGAGCATTAGTTGATAAAAAAATGCTATGCAATAGCTTTACCGCCCACCTTTACTGCGGTTACCTTAACCATATTAACGCTCGCAACATTAAATATCGCTCGCGTGCTGCCATCCCCGCTGCCAACGCAGCAGCAGGAACATAACAACCCTCAAGGAAATTGTTATTTGACATCTATGCGGGTCCCGACTGGGGAATGTACCTCCACCTCATAGAATACCGCAACCAAATAATAATTCCCTTGAGCGTTGTTGTGTTCCTGCGGGTGAGTGAGGTCACCAGAACGGAAGGAGATGCTGCGTTGGTAGCGGGGGTGACGGCGCGCAAGTGATATTTTATGTTGCGAGCGTTAATATTGTGATGAGTTTGAATGTGAGTGGATATAATGAGAGAGGAAGACCAAGAAAGAGGTGGATGAATTGTGTGAGAGATGATATGGGTAAGAAGAGGGTAACTGTAAATATGACCGCTGATAAGGATGAATGGAAGAGAAAGACATACTGCGCCGACACCAAATAATGGGAAAAGGACAAGCCAATGATGGTGAACTAGGTGTTTTTTTTTTTTTTTTTTTTTTTTATACTACGTCGGGCGGCAGACAAGCATACGGCCCGCCTGATGTGAAGCGGTTACCGTAGCCATATTAACGCTCGCAACATACAATATCGCTCGCGCGCCGCCACCCCCGCTGCCATCGCAGCATCTCCTTCCTTTCTGGTGACCTCACTCACTCGCAGGAACACAACAGCCCTCAAGGGAACCGTTATTTGGCTGCGGTATTCTGTGAGGTGGAGGTACATTCCCCAGTCGGGTAGCTTACAATTACGCTTCCTACCTCTCTTTTCGCCAGAGCTTCGTTTGTCAGTCAGCAGGGTGCACCGCGTGTGGCTTTGGTACAAAGATGTTGATGAACCACTTACACCCCAAAAATTTTTATTTGAAGTCTGTTAATTTTTCTTAAAAAAATATATGAATCAGTTTGTGATCTTTATGTTTTGGCATATATAGTAGTATAGGTACAGTACGGCCACTCCCTGCCGCTCTCTCGTCTCGACCTCACCCCTTTGACGAAGACGAATTTGGAATAGTTTATAGTATAGCGCTGCACGCACACAAGTGTTTTTACTCATTAAATGAATATTTAAATTATAAAATTGACATAAAATGACTATTATATTATTACTGTTCTATAGAAATTAGTTAAAAATTTTGTTTTAATTTGTTACACGTGCATATTATGTAAATTTTGCATGCCATTATTGGCTGAATGTCAAGACTCTAAGCATATATGACTATTCAACTGTATTCAACCACATTCATAGCAAATAAATAATTCATTCATTCATGTTTATTCACACATTCATTCTGCACAGACGTCACTGTTTATGTATTAGTAAACGGATGGAGTGGCTGGGGTGTGGTTTTGGTATCAAAGGTATTTATAAATTATACTTACATGTCATTCCTGGACAAATTACACATGGCCATCTAATCCCAAACTAAGCAAAGCTTGTACTATGATTACTAGATATGGATACTACTACTGATATAGGTACTTAACTACTTTTTTTTTTGTAAATACATACATAGAAAAAACCCGGACCAAGACAAACAGACATGTTTATGCACATACATATTTGTCTTGTGCGGGGATCGAACCTGCGACCTCGGAGTCAAAGTGACCATTGCTGACCATTTGATCATTGAGCTGGTGATTACTTTTAAACATATAAGTTGACCACAATTTTGAGACTGCCTTTTTACATCCTTTATTTTGATACCACACTCGGGTTGGAAGAAAATGAAAATTTTGATGACATATTTTTTTTGATAATAATTGTATTGACGAGCTCGGTGGCGTAGCAGTCAATGACGCGCTCACGACACCAACGCTCGTGGGTTCGATTCCCACATAGGATAAACATTTGTGTGCATGAACATGTCTGTTTGTCTTAGTCTGGGCGTTTTCTATGTATCATAAGTATGTATTTACAAAAAAATAATAATGTATTTACGTATGTTTATCAGTTGTCTAGTACCCATAACACAAGCTTCGCTTACTTTGGGGCTAGATGGCGATGTGTAATTTGTCTGACAATATTTATTTATTTATATTTATTCAATTATGTTTCTATGAATATGTCCTTACAAGGTCGACAAGGCGTAGGTAATGCCACTGATATTGCACGCATCCACGGTAGCTAGAAGAAGTCCAAGTCTTCCATTTTCAGTAAAAATAAAAAATGCAAAAAAAAAATATTCTTTTAAGTGATCAAAGAAGAATAAGTAACATTGCCCTTATTAAAACTTGGGGTAACTTTTTAATACTCATTTGATTTGAAGAACTATTGGAATCTTATTTCTAAATTGGACATTGTACCTTCTGCTTCTTGTGATGGGAACCAAAATAGAATATCTCCCGGGAATCATAAAGTCTATACGTTTTATTCAGTGGGTGTTAAGCTCATAAGGGTGAGGTTATATTGAAATGCGACGCGACCCGGGAAAGAGCGTTCGAGACGCATAAAGAAGTGAAAAAATATAATTAAATGATTTGCTTCATATCGTTGTTATTGCATAATAAACAAGTCATAGTTGTAAAAAAAAGACAGTATTATGTACATACTAATATTAAAGTTAGTTTATAAATTGATAAGCAAAAATTGTAGTAATTGTGTTTGTGTGTGATCGCCTTTTGAATACCTTGCTTTTTAACCTACAGGGCTTGAAGGAAATAAAATTTTCAAGATGTACACATTGGCTGCCTAAATCCGACATTTTGATTTTATCCTCGCGCAATAATCTAATCTATTTTATCGACTTGTCTATCATTAATTACAATTGTTTCAGTCGTTTAGCAGTTACAAACAAACATAGTCATGAGCATACATGTAATACATACATGCAGATATATTTCTCTTAATTTTTCCTAAATTACTGTATTTTTTTAATTTTTGACGTAAATAGCTCAAATTTTTCCCATTGTTCCCTTACTTATATAACATTTTTTTCATTTGATTTCATGTTTTTGTTAATACTTATTTTATTATTGGGATTATATCATGTCATAAATTAATACTCGATTACTGATTGGACAATACATATGTTTTCGATTAAAATGGGTGATTAGAAAATTTGTATGGATTTGTACACAATTTGAAAATGAGTTTGTAAGAATCATTCACGTAAAAATGGCGCACGTGGGCAAGATTATGTAACGAACTTGGTTCAAAATTTGACATCTTCCATACAACATACCGTTAATGATGTAGTTTCACTCTAATCACGTGACGTATCTGTCTCGGGAACATCATACCTGCCCCAGGTACCTGCCTACCGCCTAAGCTGAAGCCAATACTCATACACACATTCTTTATTCTCAAAAAACATATTTTGATTCTCAAAAATAGGTCTTAGGGTTAAGTAATTAATAAACATTTTTACCGTTGCCGGTAGAGCTTCAGGGTTTTTACAAGTTAAACACAATTGCCACTAATCTATTCTGGAGCTTTTGCAATAAAAAAGTCCGCTGGGAATCGGCTTCAGTTTAGGCTAGGCGGTATGGCCCAGGTTTTATTGTATCATGTGTAGGACTTATCACGGTAGGTAGGTACTGTCGATTGATATAATTTTTTATTGTCGCACGCTACCCGCTTCAATATAGCTCCAGCCTTAAATTATTATCACCTTACCTTTTTCTCCGAATACCACGTAATTATTCGTATCGGGGTGTAATATTCCACGTGTATTTTCGTATGACAGGTTATATTGTTATGAAAGAAAATATTCAGACCGATATCACCTTGAAATTATTGAGAGGTTAGTAGCAGGCAGGGATGAAAATGGTGAAATAAATAATTCAATTAATTGCAATATGCATCTTTTTAAGTTATGGATTAGTGTATGAGTCAGTTTAGTAGTTTGCAAGAACAAATTGCATAAATAGTATTTTCTATATTTTATTTATTTATAGTTTAACAAATTTACTTACAATTGAGCAACAAAAAACCACAAAGGTTTAGACCTTGTTCTATTAAGATTAATAGCCTATAACATTAATGTGTTTATAAATTAATGTGTTTACACCCAGCGGGATCCCATGCCTGGGAGACTTATGAGTGAATGATGCAGATAATTAGATCTAGATTAGTTCTACTGAATTATGCTGAAGACAGATTTTTTTTCCATATAAAAATTGGAAATATGGACTTTTCTAACTGACCTCCAGCCAGCGGGATATTTACCACAGTTACGTCTGTTGAACTATTAATTGGTCTTAACTTTTAGATCTGTAATTGTTCTGTTCACCAAAACAAACAAACATTCTTCTAACGTCCTTACTTCAGCCACAATTAAGCTGCAAAGAAACCTCCAGTCAGCGGACTTTTTGTCTTAGTTACAAAAATAATGTTGGAACTTTTACATAAAATTAATAAAATTGAAACTATTTACGACTATAATTTTACTTAAATTACCCACATGTCGTTGAAATCCGTCAAGCGGTTTAGGATGTAAAGAATCAGATAGCCATGCTCGCTCCTTAATGCATTTGTGGTTTGCATTTCGTCTATGGGCAGCTGAATGGTACCTGTCTATTAATGGGTTTATTTATCTCGAGCTTCTCCGTGCTTCGGACCGACGGCTTAACGTGTCGTTAAGCCGTCGGTCCCGGTTGTTGTAATTAGACAGTCGTTAAGCCAAGTTTTGAAAACACTGACCTCCGACAATTCGCAGTAGTGCAGCGTGATGGAGTATGCTCTAAACACCTTCGATTGAGGGGAGATCCGTATCCCAACAGTTGGATGATCATAGATTGGTGGCGAACACTCGAAAAATTTAACCCTCTATTCTTCGTGAGTCGGATAAAAACTTACGTAGGCTACTGTTAACCAGATGCGTTTTGTCCGCAGTCGCTCGAGTCCCGCCTCAACGAGGAGTGTGGATTCAAGACTCGCACCCAACACCTGGGCGAGGCGTGGCGCCGCGTGCACAGCCTATGCCAGCATTCAGCGCCGACCACTCACTCGCACCTCCTGGGCTGGTTGCAGCGCCACACCGCTAAAACTGTACTCCAGGTAAGTGAAATCACATATTTTATTTTGCAGTTAGGACCACTTAATTGATTTATGTTTTCTCATTAATTATTATTTTTTTAATAAAAAAATAACATAATATTTTTTTAATAAAAAATAACAATATTTTTTTAAATAAAAATAACTATTAGTGAGAAAACATCAATAGGCTTGTTGCCCATGTTACAAAAATATAAAAACTCTATCAGTAATGTAAAATACATAAAACTAAAACGATCTGCGATCTTAAAATTTTAATAATTTATGACCGACGTGTTTTATGTGCGGTCAAAGTTTGGTGGGAAAGTCCATTTTAAAGGTATGAAATTATAAAAAATAAATATTACCATTGTAGAAACAATAAAAAATACTATAACTTTTGTTACGGCACTGGCTACATAAACGCAATATTTAACATAGCTGTCGTACAAATTTCTGATTTAATGCATATAAAATAGCACGGTGACGTCATAACGTGGTGGCCTTTTGTATGGAGCGTTTTCGGGATAGTCCAAAATTGATCTCGAGAAGTTTTTATGCAATTGAAGTAATTATTTCACCTATATTTATATTATTGTGATGTCTTTAAATAACAAATAAAAAAAAATGTGATACAAGCCTATTCTAATTCTATTATTATCCTAATTCTAAGCATTTAAATAATTTCAATTTATTTGTATGGTTCCATATCCAAAGGATGACAACGGGGTCCTATTACTGATACTCTGCTGTCCATCCAGTTGCGTTCTTAACTTATTTTCAATACATATAGCCTGTAAACACTTCAGTAAATTACTGAATTGTACAGGCAAAGATCAGGGAATGTCCTAATGAATAGATTTTGAGAAAAATACAGTTAAAAGTTCAAAAGTATTACAATTTACATTGAAATCAGAGTATGTAGTAACTTTTACTTTGTCTTTTTGGCGCCATCTGTTTACTTTTTTAAAAAGTTAGTGATTGGAAATGATGTTATAGATGAGTTTCTAATTAGAAGTGGAGTTTTGTGTTATCCTCAGTAGTACATTTTTGGAAGCGTTTGGTATGTTTAGGCATTTAATAATTGTGTCTCAATATTACTATAACTAGTGTCACATTTCTAAATACATAGCTTAAAATTTTTGTGAAATTTGAAATAAGATAAAAGAGAAAAAAATACTTGACATGAAAAAACAAATACGATAGATAAAGATTTACTTCCAATAAAAAAAAATGTGGCATTCCCTTTTCTTTGATAAACTGAAGTGTACAGACTTCAGTTTATCGTTTTAAAAAAAATATACTTGAAATATTTTAACATTGCTTACTTGTCAACAGACGGAATGGCAGTCACCAAAAAGTAAAGATGAACACAAAAAACTCGAGGACGCGATTGATGTCCTCATCAGCACGATCAATGCAGCAGCTTCCAACAGAAATGGCGCCAGCCCCCCATGGGAGAGCCAGCTCCTTCAGCGAGGGGAGTGGTTCAAGAAGATCCTGGATAATCCCTGGGGTCATCCAGTCCTCAGGGTACTTCTTGACCCACAGGGGGAAAGGCCTAGTGATGCTGAGGGTGAGTTTCTAATTAGAAGTGGAGCTTTGTGTTCTCCTCAGTAGTACATTTTTGGAAGCGTTTGGTATGTTCAGGTATTTAATAATTGTTTCTCAATATTTCTAGTGTCACATTTCTAAATAGCTTAAAATTTTTGTGAAATTTGAAATACGATAAAAGAGAAAAAAATATTTGACATGAAAAAGCAAATACATTGACTAAACGCTACTGAATATATAAATATTCCTGGACAAAATTAAAATATAAAAATTAACTATTCATTATACGTATATAGCCAACCATACATATGCGAACTTATTAATCAAAGTGAATCAATTTGGTTGAACTGTGTAATTGCACCATAAGGTACACTTACTCACAGAGGTATAGTTTTTATGTAAATACAATATAGCATTTTTTTAGGGTTTCGTACCCAAAGGGTAAAAAGTAAGGCTCCGCTGTCCGTCCGCCCGTCTGTCACCAGGCTGTATCTCATGAACCGTGATAGTTAGACAGTTGAAATTTTCACAGATGATGTATTTCTGTTGCTGCTGTAACAACAAATACTAAAAAATATAAAAAAATAAATATTTAAAGGGCATCCATGTGATTTTTTTTTGCTCGTTTTGCACGCAATTGATAACGGCAATAGGTAGACGTTTGAAACACTCGCATAATATTTAGTTGTATATTTACTTTAAAAATAAATAATGAAATAAAAATAAAATAAATCGTTAAGGGGGGCTCCCATACAACAAACTTGCATTTTTTTGCCGTTTTTATACAATGTATACTCGCACACGAAGGGTTCCGTACCATTATGTCATAATGGTACGGAACCCTTCGTGTGCGAGTCCGATTCGCACTTGGCCGGTTTTTTTTATTTTTCTACTTACAATCATTAGTTAACTAGTACCCATAGTACAAGCTTTGTTTAGTTTATGACTAGATGGCAGTGTGTAATTTGTCCTAAATATTTATTTATTATTTAATTTGAAATAATTTTATTCTATATTAATTTGTTATGTTTCGTGGTCAGTGTTAGAATGGCTGAAGGAGGAGCGCGGGGTGATGTTCGTGACGCGGCTGCGGCAGCTGACGTCGTCCAAGTGCGACGACCTGGCGCTGCTGCTGGCCTCCGCCGTCATGGAGCGGGTGCGGGCCGCCGCCGAGGACGTGCCCGACGCCAGCCAGACGGAGGACGGCAAAGGTAACTGTCGGCCCTGACGTCGGCCAAGTGCGACGACCTGGCGCTGCTGCTGGCCTCCGCCGTCATGGAGCGGGTGCGGGCCGCCGCCGAGGACGTGCCCGACGCCAGCCAGACGGAGGACGGCAAAGGTAACTGTCGGCCCTGACGTCGGCCAAGTGCGACGACCTGGCGCTGCTGCTGGCCTCCGCCGTCATGGAGCGGGTGCGGGCCGCGCGGGCCGGGGAAGAAAAAAAATGTGATATCAAAAAGTTTTTCTAAATCGATCGTAACACGGAAAAAAGAGCCGTCTCGTCCAAATGTCTGCTTTAATTTTGTATTCTGTGAGGTGGAGGTACTACCCCAGTGGAGCAGGTTACAAAATACGCTATGCGCTCTCTTTTCGCCAGAGTCTTTATCAGTCAGCAGGGTGTATCACACGCAGGCTTTGGTTTAAAGATGTTGATGAAGCATTACACCCCTATACTATCTACATATATTGACACAATCTTTTAATTGGCAGATAATTTGAAGTGTGAAAATGGGGAGCCCTTGTTTGCTGACATCCTCCGCTCGGAGGCCGGCTTCACGGCTGACGTGTGGGAATTCGTCACGGACTTGGAGTTTGTTCTACTGCACAAGCGGGACAAACACCCACAGTGTATCGCATTGGTAAGCACTACAGGGTTCTTGATTTAAAAAAAAAACAATCCATTAGTACAATCCAGGAGCTCAAAATAGTGATTGCGCGCATTTTATGAAAATCTTCTCTGCAATTTTATTTAAAAAGTTAAGCAAAATTTACAAAAAGCGAGGCCGCTACGTACTATGCTATTCTGTATATATATAGCTATTCTGTACTATTCAATAAGTCAACATTGTTAATGTATTTTTGTTTCCGAGATCAAGAACGCCAAAATTGGCCATTTTACGCAAAAATCACAGTCAAAATGTAATGTGAATATTGAATTCGAATTGATTTCGCGCAAGCTGTCAAATGACGGACAATTCTGTTAAACGCCATAAAGTTAATTAGAAAAGTTAATATGGTGGTTCAGTTTTCTTTTCTATTTATCCGCGCAACTTACTTATTTTTTTCTTTCATAAGAACATTCTCCTGACAATATTAAACACAACAAAAAAAGAATGGCCCTTTGCCATGTTTTGGGGTTTTACAGCATTCCAAAACACCGAAAACAAGGAAAGTCCTGCTTTGTTCACCAGTTCTTCATTATTTTTCCTAACAGGCGAAGAAAACACCTTTGCGGATTGGGTACCAGTTGGTGGAGCGGTTGCGGAGCCGCCTGGAGACTTCGCCCCGAGAGAAGAAGCTGTGGAAGAATGCTAAGGACGTGGCTACACTTATCGCACAGGTTTGTACATAGAAATAAGAATATACAAAGAGCATGGTTGAGTGGAGCGAGAAGAACGCTTTAGAGAAATGCCGAGCAGCTCTTTCTATTCATCGTTGTGCGACTTTTAATTTAAGGACCAGCCCAATGGTCAGAATCCCAAGTTTATGCACCGTATGTCATATCGGGGAGGATGCACTGGTTGAATACTTTGCTCTTTAATTTTTGGGGCTTTTTGCGCTGTGAGGTGATAATGATGTTAGCAGAAAATAATCAATTATTGTCATTAGCTAATTATAATCATTTAAAAGCTGATGTTTTATTTTGATATGCCGAAACCGAATAGGAATTCGGCGTATCAAGATAAAACATCAGTTTACCTATCGTATCGTAAGGTCATTTAAGTAAAACGCCCTATGAGCACAACGTCCTAAAAGGCCTATAAGCAACTCGTCATAAAAGCAATATGACCTAGTAGCAAATAGTCCTAAAAGCTAAAGGACATGTTATCAAAAGGCATGTACAGTACAGTCTTATACACAACTCCCATACGATACTGATACTATATTCTCTTTGTATGAATAGGCGAATGAGTAATTTTATTGTATGCATGCATACTAAAGTGGCCAGTACTGGAAAGAGATTAAAATCTCTTTCGAGTACTGGCCACTTGAGAAAAATATTAAAATCTATTGAGACTAACAATTACGTTTTCATTTCTATTCATTAAAAATTATTATTATTAAAAGTTATTCTATTAATTAAAAAGGTGTCACATTTAAAAATAATCATATTTGATGATTATTAGTCATATAATAATATTGACTAAACATATACTACATACGTAAACTATTCCTTTATTGCCCTAGGCACTACTTAGTAGTAATCATCGTATATCATATCACAGTCGATAAACTTGATATTATATTCATAAATATATTGTCTAATAAATATTTCTGTTTTTGATTGTACTTGTCTATATAAGGACGTTTTGATGACATGTCCTTTAGCTTTTAGGACTATTTGCTACTAGTTCATATTGCTTATAAGACGAATTGCCTATAGGCCCTTTTGCTTTTAGGACGTGGTGCTCATAGGGCGTTTTACTTAAATGACCTTACGATACGAAAGGGTTTTTAAATCTGGCCTCCATTATTATAACTGTGAAAACCGCTTCCATTTTCTTGCAAAGCGTGTGAACGGTACACGCAGTGAAAAAATAAAAAAAAAGTTTGTGCGATGCGCGTTAAAACATTCAGACAGACAAAAATTCTAAAAATAATTGCTATTGCTCCTATGAAGGCATCCTTCTTTCTAAATACATTCCAAGCAAGTAATGCTACTCCATAGTGGAGTCTCCAACCTCAGTGGTAGGTATGTGAAGGTGTGTGGTGTGGTGTGCAGGTGGTGATCGCCCGCTGCATGGTGGTCCCTTTGTGCTCGGGCGTGGCGCGCAGCGCGCTGTACTGCTGCGCGCGCTCGCTGGTGCGGCTCGTGCCGCCGGCGAGGCTGCCCGAGGCCGCGGCGGCGCTCGCGGCGCCGGCCGCCACCGCTCGGCATCTGCACACGCTCGCGGCCGCCGTCGACGCACAGGTATCCATCTCTAATATATAAAATGCTCGTGACACGGTGTTAATTACCATACTCCTCCGAAACGGCTTGACCGATTTTTATGAAATTTTGTGTGCATATCTTGGTCTGAGAATAGGTTATCTATTTTTTATGGCAAAACAAAACGTTTGCCGGGTCAGCTAATACAATATAATAATAATAAGACAAACTTCTCAAAGGGGCATCTACGTGTTGGATGTATATCCCCGCACACGCCTATCAAATGACCGGGCTTGACCAGTGAGTTAAGAGATATACATAATAATAAATAATTTATTTCATGCAAATTATTCGGTAGAGAACCAAAACAACATAACCCATATAATAAATACATATTACTTGAGCCAGGATTCCCAAATGTGTCAAGTTGTCTGTTAACAGTTTCAAGTGTGACAGCAATAGTAATCACCTGCTGAAGAGTGATACTATCACCGCCAGCCAGGATTTTCTTTCATAATTCCGAACTTTTTCCTTTCTTAATAATTTGGTCGATTATATTCTCCTCTTTGCCTTTTTTTTTTTTTTTTTTTTTTACTACGTCGGGTAGCAGACAAGCATACGGCCCGCCTGATCTGAAGCGGTTACCGTAGCCATATTAACGCTCGCAACAAAAAATATCGCTCGCGCGCCACCACCCCCGCTGCCATCGCAGCATCTCCTTCCTTTCTGGTGACCTCACTCACTCGCAGGAATACAACAGCCCTCAAGGGAACCGTTATTTGGCTGCGGTATTCTGTGAGGTGGAGGTACGTTCTCCAGTCGGGTAGCTTACAATTACGCTCCCTACCTCTCTTTAATTTTATATAAAAAATGAATCCCTATTTCCCTTGTCACAGCATCACGCGTGTACAGCTGGACCGATTTCACTATCTTATCTTTTTATTATGTTGTATTTGTTATTGTCAGGAGAATGTTCTTATGACCGAAATAAATAAGAAAGTTGCGCGGAAGATTAGAAAATTTAAGAAAACTGAACGACCATATTAAATTATCTAATGTAACTTTATGTCATTTGACAAAACTGTCAGTCATTTGACAGATTGCGCGATACCAATTCGAATTCAATATTCATTGTTAAGAAGACAGGACGACGTGTGTCGGGTCAGCTAATATTGATATAGAAACTTAAAACTATTTCGCACTGTATCTGTATCATGCTTACTTGAGAACGTACGTGCTTGCTTACTTTAAGAACAAAGTCTGTCTCTAAAATTAAACATCTGGTAACCTCTTGGTATTGGCGATTTGTATTGTCAGTGCTAACTACTACTGCATACTTTTCATCAGAAAACATACATGATGTTTTTAAATTCTCCTGCGCGTCCTTTAACTGAAACTATAACCAGAGGGGCAATTCTCGTAAATAAAATATAGACAAAATTCAGTTTCGATCCAGTCTCGATCTCACAAATGTCACATTTGGTATTCTCGTAAAACAACATGTAGTTCAAAATTAAATTTAAGCGGGATTATTTCGAAATCTGAGTGAAAATTAAACAAACTAAGAATGTTACTTTGCCAACAAATAGAATTGATAATAAATAATTAATGAAATCAAGTATATAATTTTAGTCAATTCAATCTCGATTCGGTCAACTTTCAATCTGCATTCGTAGAAAAATTACGAGAATTGGCCTTCAGTATTCTGTGCCATTGTCAATTGTATTTTTGCGTACTTATTATAATTATATGTATTTCCAGAGCACGGACGACATGAAGTCATTTGTATGTGAACTGTACGTGCGTGCGATCACCGCCGGGATGAACGAATTGGAGAAGCTCAAATTGAAGACTGAAAAGGTAATCTTATTTTTTGTTAAGATAATATAAAAATCCTTTATTCACAAAAATAAAGTCATACAGATGGCAGATATATAAACTGAGTTTCACTTATTCTGCTCGGTTTTGGGCGTGTGAACTAAACATAATTATAATAATTATTAAAATTCAGTTTCAGTCGCGTTGAATTAATTCAGTTCGTTTATACTTCATCAAATAAATGTACTACTCTCGTCTCATATAAAGTGGTAACTGTACCCTTATAGACGCTCGTAATATAAGGAGTATTTTTTTTTTGCGAGTTGGTACCCTAATGAGAATGCAGCTCACATCCCGTGACCTCATTCACAGGACACCTTAGAAAAATAAGCATTTTGGCTGTGTAAATATGTGTATGGAATAAATATTCATAATGTTATAATTATCATCAGGTCATTTTAGTCTCCACTACAGGAGCACGACCCTCTCTCGTCCGTCCCAGACAGAAGGAGGATTTGGCCTACACTCCCCACGCTGGCCGGACAGGTTGGGGAGGCAAATGTTATAATAAATATTGTTAACTCTTTTTAGAAATCACTATTTGGCATTCCTACAGTTAGTGAAAGGAAAGAAATGTTTCTCGAAGTTATATCGTTGTATTCAGTTACCAGGACGCACATACACAATTTAGTTCCACAATAATAAAGTTCACAATCACAATAACTTGGTCTCTGAATTTATACAAACTTTACACATACATTCGGATACAGACAAATCCACGCGAGCGTGTACTTATCTCACAAAAGATGTCAGTCGACTGCGCGGCAGGGAACTTTCCGCCCGCGCACGTTACTAAGTGCAAAAATGCTTACATGGCAAAATGTGTGCGGCTACATCTTCAATCAAATCAAATCATCTTTATTTGCCACATGCCACACATGCACATACTTCCACATACATACTCTTAAAAGTTATATTTTATTTTACTATTACCAATTTTAGAGGTGTGCAGGAATCTCTCGGAAGTCAAATATCCGAAGCTAGTCAACCGACCACTGGTTGTGTCAAAGACGTCTGGACTTTCTGGATTGTATTCCAACAGAGGACTACAGGTTTTTCCCAATAAGCGGCATACTGAAGTACGTAAAACATTTCTCCAGACAGTCAGTGGAGTGTGACGAAAGAATTAGGGAGAGCATAAAAAGTCCATGAGGGTCGACGTGTCACCAGTGCTGCAGAACTGCCTAAGATAAGATATTCCCATATTGGAACATTTTTGACCACATCTGAACGCGATACTTTGGATTATTACAGGAATCAGAGGCACGCTCCATGGAGCACACATTGTCGACGTGGTTCACACAACTGGGCACGCTGCTGTCTGCGAGCGCGCGTATCCAGTGCGAGTGCACGCTGACTGCGTTCTCGATGCACGCCTCCCCCACTATGTATGAGAAAATCAAAGCTGCGCCGGAGCTGCCTCCCGTTGCTATGGTGAGATATTATTAAATTACAGTACAAATAATTAGTTTTGTACTGTGACGAATGACAAACAAGTATTGCCCCGCCTGATTTGAAGCCATTACTGTAGCCATATAGACTTACCTCTCCGCGAAAGAGAAGTGGCTTTATGTATAGATCCTTGTACTTACACCAATAAATGTTAGCATATTTTGAAAACTATAAAGAACATTTTACCATTTATCCGGGTGAATAGACGGACACATGTTTCCGCTATCCATCTTAGGGTGGCACTTTTAAGGTGGATAAATGGAATAAGCCAGGTGTTTGAGATATCTTCGAGTCCGACTTGGCACTTGGCTGGTTTTTTTTTCTTGTTATATTGAAGACTTATTCATTAATATGAGAAATTAACCTAAAGCATTTTTTTTTAGGACATTGAACCAAAAGAGGCAAGCACATCAGAGTTTGGCAGTTGGGCGAACGACAGTCGATCGCAGACCAACTTCGTTAAGACCTCCGAGACCCTCAACCTGAAACAGACTCAGCAGAAGACCAACGTCCTCTCCACGGCGATATTTGCTGAGGGTGAAGCTCTTGGACTCGGAGCTGAACTCTGTCAAGACCTGGCTGTGTGTTTGTCTGGTCCTAGAGTTAAAACGCTATCCTGGGATATGAATAGGTAATTTCACTTTGATGATCATGCATTCCTTATTTTACCGGTTTTTGTAAAATACTAATTCGAAGTGTGATATCAGTAGTAGGGATGTTTTGAAGCTCCGTAACCGAAACAAAAACTATCGGCTATCCGAAATAAAAAGCTTTCCGAAACCATAACCAAAATCTTACACCCCTCAATCTTGTTTGGGTTCCTTGTAATGGTTCAATGAAAAGCTTATAGATAAATGACAATCAAAGTTTAATCATGCAATATATTTTTTTTTTGTATGAGAGGGGGGCAAACGAGCATGTGGGTCATCTGGTGGAAAGCAATCACCACCGCCCACGGTAATCAGCAACACCAATGGGTCGTCGATCCGTTGCCAGCTTTTAGAAAAGAGATTTCTTACTTTGTGGTGGTTTTACAAAATTTTTAATTTATACTTGTACAGAATGTTGCTACTGGAAAACTGTCGCTCGTACATGGAACGGACGAGCGGCGGCACGCGCGCTCTCACCACCGAACTCAAGTATCTGAACCTCGACCCCAGCGTCTACCAGCATCTGCCCGAGGAGGAGGAGAACGAAAACGACATCTACTACGGCATTGAGAAAGGTAAAATCAACTATTATAAATATGTTGAGTGCATATATATATTCATTCATAGTCTTACGACTATGAATGAATCTGTCTGCTGGTAGAAGTATGTTGTAGGGATCGGAATTAAGTAGTTTCACTTATTATAAATATAAAAACAATGGAAAAAATCACCTTCACTTGCCTAGGTGGGATTTGAACCCACGATCTCTCGATGAAGGAAGGTTTGTGGTGGTGACGAATTTTTGCATTTTATATTTTACTGCGTGAGTCACATCCCACCTAGGCGGGGAGGTGAAAATTTCCATTATTAAGAATATTTACAATATTCTACAGAGACAGCACTCCATAACTTAGTTAACAGAGTGCAGAGATCAATAAGTAACACAGAGTACGCACTGAGTTGCTTCTTTGACGTCGAGGGCGCCTTCGACAAAGCAACTCCGGCCTCGATAGAGGAAACCCTAAATCGTGAAGGAATAGACAAAGACATATCAGAATGGGTGAAATGTATGCTAAAACACCGGCTGATACAGGCAGAAATAGCAGGGACAAAGCATACGGTGATAGCAAGAAGAGGCTTCCCACAAGGAGGATGTCTATCTCCACTACTATGGTGCCTGCTAATAGACGAACTAGTCAACAAGATCAACAGAATGCACATATACACACAGGTATACTCTGATGATGGGGTGCTTCTGATCACAGGCAAAGTCCTCAGTGTCATGTGTAACATCATGAACAGGGGACTGAAAGTAGCACTAGAATGGTGCAGGAACAAAGGCCTTAACCTGAATCCTGAAAAAACCAAACTAGTTCTTTTTACTAAGAAAAGAAAAATAGGACGGACTGAACCGGTACGACTAGATAACTATGACTTAAGGAAGTAGTAAAGGAAGTCAAATATCTGGGAGTTACACTGGACAGCAAATTGACCTTCAAGACTCATATAAGCAATGCATGCTCAAAAGCAAAAATAGCCATGATGCAATGCAAAAGAGCAATAGGAAAAAGCTGGGGTATGAAGCCAGCCACAGCACTATGGATCTACAAGGCAATCATTATGCCGAGAATCCTACATGGTGCCCTGGTATGGTGGCATAAAGCCAGTGACATACAGAGGAACAAACAAGAACTAGACAAAGTTCAAAGACTGGCGGCCCTGATAACCACCGGCGCGATGAGAACCACACCCACGGCCGCGCTGGAGACCATACTGGGTCTGAACCCCTTGGACTTAGAAGTTAAAAAGAGAGCCACCGAACAATAGTTCAAACTAAGAAGCACGGGTCTCTGGACTGGCAACACCATGGATGAGGGCCATGCAAAGATTAGCCAAGATTACGAAGGAAAGCTCTCAATGATCCTTTCAAACAACGATTTGATAAGAAAGGAAAGGATCTTTGATAAGAAATATAGAATACACATAGGACCGAGAGACGACTGGAAGATGGACACCAGTGGCACCATCTGCTACACAGACGGCTCCAGAAAGGAAACAAACAAGCTCTCTGGCTCCGGAGTACACATAAAATGTGAGGACGGAACAGAAACAAATAGGTCAATACCCCTAGGAAAGTATGCAAGTGTCTTCCAAGCAGAAATTTTCGCCATAATGGAATGCGCAGAAATGGTAGGCTCCCTAAACAACGCAGGAAAAGTCACCATCTACAGCGACAGCCAGGCAGCGCTGAAGGCACTTGCAAAAACAGAAACAACATCAGCAATTGTCAAAGAGTGCAAAAATGCACTAGAAAGGCTGTCCAGAACAGCTGATGTTACGATTGCCTGGGTACCTGGACATGAGGGTAACACGGGTAACGAAATAGCAGATGAACTGGCCAAAAAAGGGGCTGAGGAAAACCAGGTGGGCCCTGAGCCAAGACTACCAATCGCCCACAAAATAACAAAGGGAGTAATCAGCCGAAGAACAGTAGTAGAGACCAACCAAAGATGGGAATCCTCGACAACCATGAGACAGTCGAAGATCTTCATCAAAGGCCTAGACAAAAGAAGAACCAGCCAACTGATGAAACTCTCCAGAAGCAACATGAGGCTCGTCATAGAAGTGTTAACAGGACACTGCCGACTGAACAGGCACCTGACACTAATAGGCGTGAAAACCAACCCCAAATGCCCAGAGTGCATGGACGACGACGAAACAAGCTTCCACCTGCTTGCCGAGTGCCCCATGTACTCACGGATAAGATGGGAGACCATGGGGGTGGACAAATTAGACAAAGAAGACCTGGAAGACCTGAAGGTGGAACAGATTGTAAGGTTTTGCAAGGAAACAGGTAGGTTCGACGGAACGCCGTGATTGCCGGATAAACCCACATCCTCCCCCAAAATGGAGGACCAGGGGAAATGGGTGAAATGGCCTCAGGTAAGGCTGATCACCCGCCCGACAGCCGGCGTCCCCGTTGGAAATAATAATAATATTCTGACGAGATGGTCGAAAACAACTGTTTAAATAATAATAGTTTCACTTATGTACTGTGCTGTAATTTCACATAAGTCATGATTAGGGTTGCCATCCTCTGGGTTTCCCCTAGTTTAGAGAGCGTCTGGGAAGCGACCGGGCGGGGTTTCATTTGTAGTCCAGGGTTAAAAATTTTAAATCTCTACCGCCCGCTCCATGCTGCGAATAACCTCTTGTCACACAATAAAAAATAGTACTAGTACTAATAACACTGATGATATGTCCGGGTTTTGAGATTCCAAAACCGGAGTATTCACGCATCTTGTCCATATGGCATCTGGTTGCTAGCGTTTAGAGATGGCAGCCCTAGTCATGATTCGTTTATTCTTTGAAGTGTTTATTTGTGTAGGTACAATAATAAAGATTTGTTTAAAGACAAAGTCTTACAAAGGTCTTTTACAGACCAAACGAATTTGTAGATGAGCTTTAAATTTATAATAAAACGTTAAATTACAGTTTGTTATTTATTACATCTGACAAATGAAATATGCAAGTAGAAGAATGAATGGATAATATTTATATTAATCATATATAGTGTAGAAATAAAATTATTTTTCTAATAATTTCATATTGTTGTCCCTTGGATACAGGATACGAACATTTGGTTGAATTTCCTGAACCGGAAGAGATTTGGCAAGATGCTGAAGATTTTGATCAAACAGATACCGCTTGCTCAAGTTGCTCGGATTCAGATAGTATTATACTGAAACGTAAAAAGAAACATAAGAAGCGCCTTTTGTTCTCTGATGAACAATGCGATCCTCTTAGTTTTGACACAGACGTTAGAAGCGAAAAGAAAAAGGAGCGACCTCACAGCAAAGAGAGAAGTAAAGAAAGAAGCAAAGATAGAAGTAAAGAGACGAAGAAGAAAGAAAAAGTTCCAGTTGATCCAGAGAAACAGAAAGAGAAATTACTAAATAAGGAAAGGAAGAAGAGAGAGAAAAAGGAGCGGAAGAAAAAGGAGAAGGAAGCAACATACGTGGAACCCAAACCTGGTTCTTTGTCTTGTCTTCTAGGTATGAAGGTTATGAGGATACCCCCAACAGATGTACAAACGCCAGCCAATGTAAAACATGGTGCTAATACTAATGACAATGAGGTTCAAATTAAATCTCCTTACTCGGAAAATGATTCCAGTGTTGTTTTCGACGGACTTTACTCTATGGATGAAATCAAGTCTCCTGAAAAAGGTGATCCTCTAGCAGTTAACTCACCTTTCAGTCTATCTACAATCACGGACAGCCAGACAACTATGAAAAAGACACCTTTGATGTACGGAATAGCTAATCTTGATAAAAGTAAATCTCAAACCAATTTAAATATTCCAGAAAAAGACCAAAAACCAACAGCGCCAGCTAATGTTAAAAGTACGGCTGATATTTTAAGATTAGGGATACCACGTCCTCAATCATACGGAACTATAAATGAACAGGTTAAAAGGAGTATTACAAAACTACTGCAGTTCAGGCGCCAAGGCATCAAATCACAAAGTGCTCAAACAAATAAACCAAGTCCAAGTGTTGAGCAAAAACAGGCAACAGCTATCCGAAAGCCAGACTTTCCATTGCAAACATTGATAAGCCCAAAAGTGGTTAATGTTCCAGATATACCTAAAGCGTATATAAATAAATATCAGGTCGAAGGACTGAAAATTAATCGGGAGGTAGAGACACCCGTTATTCAACATACTACTAATGTCACTCAGCCTCCATGTACGGTCAATGAAACAAAGAAACCTCTTGTATCATATAGTGCCGCATCGACGCCTAGCCATATAAACTTTAAAGATATTCTGAAAGTACCCACTTATCATCAAGACATAAATTTAAACCAAGCTGTGCAAGAAAAACCAATAAACATGAGCACTCAGTACAGGAACCCTTCCTACAGCTCGCAAACGGCTCGCTTAGACAATTCACGCCAGTCTACTACACTTCCAGACGGCAAAAACTTGCATGATTTACTCAGGGAGTTGCAAGACTCCATAAGTGCAGGTACAGGATCTAAAGTGCCAGATATAAAACAAGTTGCTAACTCGAGCGGTAAAAAAGAAATTAAACCAATGAGTCGAGTGCCGCCTTTCATTCCTAGCACAGATATTAAACCTGATTCTACAACAACTTTACAATGTGCCAAACAAGTAGTCCAACAGAAGAAAGTAGAAAATGCACCTAACACATTTTCCCGCCTCAGTTACATGCATAAAAATAAACATTCTGAAATTAAACCAAAATCGGTGCGAGATTCTGCGGCAAATAGGAGGGATCCGTCATTAAAACAAAACATAACAGATCTAAACAGACAAATTATTGATTTTAAAAATTCCAAACATAAATACTTGCATAGTATGGTCGGTACTGTTATTACACGAGTGGAAAATTGCTCTCATAGCAAAAAACCTAGTGAATTAACTCCTGAAAAGCAAGCTGTTGCCAAAGATCATACAATTACGAATGTATTAAATACTACTCATAAATCCATACCCCATAGGCCAGTTTCTAGAAATGATGTTCCCATAAAAGTGTCTCAGCCTTCTTCAGATTATGTAACTGTTCAACGTGTTACTCAACAAGCACCTATAAAAAACACATATTTATCAGAAAAAGACCAGAATGACATATTGTTACTATTGCAACAGCAAAGCAGAATAAACGCAGCTGGAGGTATTTCTAGAACCAGTTTACCTACAAATACAACAGAAAATAAATCACAGACATTTAATAAATCTGTAGATGATAATCTGTTAAGTAAAAGTATCACTTACAGTAATAAGAGCAAATCGTCCTCTAATACCTACTCAAAAAATGTAGTATGCGCCAATGATGAACTGCTTGAAGCGCACAAAGCAAAAATATCAATGTTGCCAAATTTGATAATTTCAAATGCGAAACAGAACGAGATTCATTCAAAGTCAATGGAAACTAAACCTGAAACCATTATTAGGAATCCTATTAATTATTCCAAGACTGCACCAACGTCTGTAGAAGAGAAAAACAAAAAGTCTGTAGACGACATAAATAAAATGTTAGCGGGCGAGATAAATAAAATCTCTGCGGAGAAGAAAAACAAAAGAGTTACGAAAAATATACTTAAAAATCCTAGTTCAGAGCCCATGGAGGATTGGGAAATAGTAATGAATGCAATCAGAGCACAAAAAACTCCTTCCAGAGTCCACCCTGTGCAAATTAGCAGTAGTAGTTCTTTATCAGAAAATAACTTGCGAAATCAAAGGATAGTTAAACCCACCAACCAATCGGTCACCGGGAAAGTGACAAAGACCATCAGTGACATAATGAACCAATACAATGTAATAAAAACGTTTAAATCTCCGTCAACTGCTGTTCCTAAAGAAAATACCAAAGACTTCATGAAATTATCGCATTTAAATACTCAAAAGCCTGAAGGTATTAAGATTCAAACTAAAGTGGAAACCTCTAAACGCCTACCTTCAGATGTTCAGAAGAAACAACTAACTTTTGAGACGCTCAAAGATAAAGATCCATTTATATCGGGTATAGAGAACTCCGATTATGATTTGTTAGAAGAATTAATGGATGACGACTTGCGTCAAGAAATAGGAGAGTTGTCTTCAGATGAAGATACTTATCGCGGCAATACCCAGTTGCATTTAAAAGGAGTTAAAAATCCTACAGGTAGTAAAAACAGCAATATAGTTTGCAAATCAGCCAATTTTCCTACCCAGAAAGAGAAGTCAAATGTTAATAATTCTAAACACACAAAAACGATACAAACGCCACTTACCAAATGCAATTATTCGTCTAAACCTTCAATGGAAACATCAATAAAAGAACCTGCTGTTGAAAGTAAAATTAAGTCTAGTGCTGCAAAAAGCGGTAGTAACGTGGTTAAAACATCCACAAAGGCTGGCTCAAATATGCAGACAAATATAGTGCCACCCACTACATGCTCTAGCCTGCCTGATACGACTGTTGATAAGAATTTTTGCATTTTAAATAAAGACAATATAGTGAGCAATAGTCAAGCTTCAGACTCAAGGAATGTATATATTGCGACCGTACCTCCTCAACCGCCTGTTACGGCGAATGTATTGGTTATTGGCACTGATGTGTTTTATGATCCGTTTATTTCAATGCAAAGTCAAATTCATCCTGAGTTACACATTAATCAGTCTCAGCAATATCTCCCCACTAATACAACAGACATTACTTTATTTCATGCAACACCATTTACTACTCCGGTCGTAAATTCTCTAATAATTGGTAATACGATTGCAGTACCATTAGAAACAGCGACCGCTGTGCCATGCACTAATGTACAACCAGCCACACTGCAAGTGAATCAACCGTACTTACCGATACCACCGATGACGGCACATGTTGCCTCTTTTGAGGATGTAAATGACGGAAATGAGCCTAATAAAATCAGTATAGACACAAAAAATAAACTAGAAAATGATCAAATACGAGATACTAGGCTTCCAACTGAATGTAAAACGCTCGATATCAACTTAAAAATCAACGAACGGAAAGTTTTGTCCGAAGTACAAGAAAATCAAAAACTCACTGAGAAATGTGATGTTAAAATTACAAGAACTCAAAAGGTACAACCAGATGACATCGATAAGAATTCGTCAAAGGGTCTAGAAAATGAGAAAAGTGAATTAAAATGTGAAAATCCACAAATTCCTATCCAAGAGAAAAACGAAATAAAAATTGAAACTGCTCGAGCTGAAGATTACGAAAGATTGAAAACAAAACGTTTAGCTATTACACAACGTATAATAAACCATCGTAGCGATTTACCTCCTATCCCATTGACTTATTCACAATTACCAACGAAAAACCAAATGTTTGTAACACCTACAACCGAAGATGGCAAAAAAGACAATACTAACGGTACAGGAAACTACAAAGAAAATGAAAGTTCATTACAGTGTCGCCGGATTCTATTGCGCTCATCTAACAAAGATATACCAAAAATATCAGCTAATGTAAATGACAGAAATCCTATAGGAAGAAAGACAAAAGTTAGACTTAAAGTCGATAATGGAGAATCTACAGATGGTGTGATAGAAAAGAGTGACATTAAGATAAAGAAAAGGAGGAAAAAGTTAGCATTGCCAGTGAAGCCTATCTCAAAAGTGATCAAGAAACCTAGAGCAAAAGCGAAAAAGTCAACAAATGAAAATAAGGCGAGCTGCTCAACGGGGATTTCGGCCAAGGGGATCGGTATTGAAGATATGCATATAATTTCTTCTAATGAGCCGCACTTCAAATTACTTGACATAGAAGGTGCGTTAGTACAATCCAAAATTCCAAACATAAAGGTTATGACTATAACGGAACCAATCGGTAGTTACGCAGAACTAAATACTGACGATAAGTTGACTAAGATTAATGACGAAGAAAAACCTGTTGAATATATTGATAATGATAATAACATACACAAAAATGTTACAATGCATCCCCAACCACCAAATGCATTAAATAAATTTGTGAAAATTAACGAAAATGAGTTATTTTCTGATGAAACAAAACAAAAATTGGTTCACCTTCAATCTCAAGAACAAACAAATGATAAAATGTCAGTAGATAAAAATACTGTAGGTAAGAGAAAATCAAATCGAATATCAGTACCAAATCAACTGACGACTGATGCCAGTAAAACATCTCATCAACAAATGAATTCCTTTGAGAAAACCGAACATCATAGTCGTACTCTAAATGTAGACAACCATCTGCGAAAAGAAAAACATATTGTAGGAAAGAGGAAATCTAATAGAATATCAATGATGACACCTTCATGCAAAGCAACCAATAATTATACGACTGAAACAAATGATGAAAAATCTAATTTACTTGAGACAATCATCATACCACAGGATAAGAAAGAAGTGAACCATGATGGGCTAAATATAGTAGGGCCAAAAAAGCCTGATCAATCTGCACTAAACGAGAAAGCTAAAATGGGAATGCCAAAGGTAACACAGATTTTTGTCGACAATGATCATTACAAAAACATTAAACAGTCTCGTATCGCTGACAAAGGGGTAAAAATAGCGAAGGAGTCAAAACTTGTAGAAACAGTGACTAACAAACAACCAAACGAAAAAACGAAGACGACAATGCCAAATGTAACACCGATTTCTGGCAGTGAAAACGTGATCAATAACAAAAACATTCCATATACTGGTGTCTCTGATATAGGCATTAAAATAAAGGAACAGTCATCAAAACTCGTAGACACAGTGTTACATAAACAATCTATATTAATTGAAGAGGCTAAGACAACAGTGCCAAATGTAACACAAATTTCTGGCATTGTAAATGTGGCGGATCTAAATACTATTAAGCCAGCTTGTGTTTCTGATAATCTGATAATAAGCACGAAAATAACGGAACTCTCGTCGAAGTCTGTGGAAACAATGACTAATAAACTATCGCCATTTAACGCAAAGGTTAGGCCGTCAAGGCCAAATGCGACAATGATTTCTGAAAGTGGAAACAAGGCAAATCACAAAACCATTAAGAAGACTTGTGACCTTGATATAGGTAAGAAAATAACAGATCAATCGTCAAAATCTGTGGAAACGGTCTCAAATAAACAATATTCAATAATTGAAAAGCCTAAGACAAGATCGTCTAATGTACAGCTACATGGTAGTGAAAATGTGCCCCTTCACAATTTGAAGCAAACTTGTATTCTTGATAAAGGGACAAAAATAACGGCACAGCTATCAAAACCTGTGGAAGCTGTGGATGACGACCAATTAACATTACATGAGAAGACTAAAACAAAAATACCAAATGTAACACAAATTTCGGGCAGCGCAAATGTGGTACATCATAAAACTATTAATCAGACAATTCGTCGTAAAGGGGTGAACGTTCCGGAGTTGTTGTCAAAACCTGAAAAAGCTGTTAAAAAGAAAGAAACTGGTTTGAATGAAAAAAATAAGTTGAGAATTCGAAATGCGTCACCTGTTTCTGATAATGGAAATGTAGTTCATCACAAGAATATTAAACAGAATTGTATCCCTGAGAAACGGATGAAAATAAATGAACAGATATCAAAGCCCGTCGAACCAGTTCAAAATAAGGTAATAACTAGTAATAAATCTTTTCAGGATATCTTTGAATCTTCGTCTATAATAAATGACAATCTAGATTTTGTTCAAGCAGACAGTGATATGATTATTACAGCCGACAAAAACTGTGGGACTGCAAAACGAAAGGATTGTATACTAAATAATACGAAACGAGCCATATTTGACGCTAAAATAACTCAAAGTGGGCAATCTCTCCAAACTAGGCCCAATCTTATTAATGAACTCAAAAGTAAGCCTGAGACAAATAATATTGCATTACGATCAAACTTAAATCAACTTAATATCCATGAAGCAACAAAACCGATAGCCTGTGATAGTGAGATAATAACTAAATTAAATCAACAGAACAGTTCCAGTGAAAACAATAAAACTGAAAGTTCAGGTATTCCACAATCTTACAAAAGTAGTATTTCTATTGAGGAATTACCCTGTAAACAATCAGATGCGAACATGAGAAAAATGCGGATTAAATTATCAAGTGGTAAAGTATTTACGGCTACTGTTTATGGGAAAATGCACACATCATTCGACTCATTATTTGATGATCCGGCAATAAAGTCTATTCTTATGAGTGACGTTAAAGAACATAAAAAATATACTTTAAACATAAAACAAATTACTACAACAACATCCAATCCCAACAAACCTCTTAATACACGGATCCAAGAAATTCAAGTGCAATCTAAAGATATAACACCAAAGAAAGTCGAGACGATTGATCTTTTAAGTGATGAAGAAGAGGATGAAGTATGCAACACATTCAGAACTGAATTTGGGCAATATAAAACATCATTAAAAGACAAGGATCTTATAGAAAATCACCAGAAAAAATTTGATCAAAAGTGCTTTGTCCAAATAACCCGGCTTCCTTTTCCTGCCCAATTAAATCAAGAAATACATGAATCTGATCAAAGCACCGTTAATTTTCCAGCAACATTAGCAACAAAGGATGATATATCTGAACAAACAATAGTAGCACCAGATGAACCTCATATGAAACCTTGGAAACCTCAGGACAGAGACACTAATTTGGAAAAACCAATTACTACAGAAATAATTGAAATAATTGATGAGTCATCCAATGACAGTATAGATCTTTTAAAAAGTTGCCCAGATCTTCCTATTCAATTAATTTCAGATATTCCTAAAGTGAACGATTCTCTGCAACACACAGGTGATTCTCTGGAATTGTCTTGTAATGAAGTTTCGGAAAAATTGCATACAGTAAATGATAATAGTAAGGAAAGGACAGATATACAAGATGGAGACAACAGCACAACTAACCTAGACCATGACCACAACATCATAATACCAGAAATTTCTCCAATACAAGACGCAGCTAATGATTTCATTACCTGCGATGGTTATAATATATTAACAAAATCATTGAATTGTTTTGTGCAACTTACTAAATGTGACGATCTTATCCATGATTATAAAGTATTAGAGGCCAAGAACAATAAGTGTTTTGTCAATCTTACAAGATGCGACGATATTGTTTGCTATACACGAGAATTAGAAACTGAAACAGATTTAACTTCCGATATAACTGACATAAACCTTTCTATATCAGATCTATCTCGTTGTCCATCTTTATCGATTTTGAATGACTTTGCTGCTGATAATGAAATAAATAGTGAAAGCACTCAGTTACTGGCTTTGACAGAAGATTATGATAGAAGTTCGCCTGTGATGGAAGTTTTCGAAATGATAGCATATTTACAAAAATATTCCGATATTGCAAAAAAAGTTATACATGTGTCTTCTCAAATGATAAGATGTAGATGCGAGTGGTTATTCACTAAAAAACAAATACGAGATGCATTTAATGTTAAACATCGAGAACGAAAGTTTTCTGTGCCAGATGAAAATAAGCATATTCTAAACGACGTAGTTTATAAAGAACAAAATGATAAAACATTTTTAGTACCTAGTTTGATGTCGCTTATGACTACTTATTTTCAAAAAAAATTAAAAGCATTCCGTGTACCTAGTTTGAGGACTCTTATGACTGCTTACTTTCAAAATAGTTCCATTGTGTGTCACCTAGGAACTGTTTCAAAGTACATAGAAAATAATGAAATATCCAAAATAAAAATTACCAGAAATCTTAAAAGAAAGTTAATAGAAAATAAGAATGATATCATCGTTAAAAAAGTTTATAAAACCACTGAAATGGTTCCTGTTACTACAACTGAAAATCAGGCAAGTTACGAGATACCAATTGCTGTTAAAACTAAAAAAGCATCTTCTGATACCATCATAAGCAGTGATTGTATTAACTGTGCTGAATCTAAAGTAATACAAAAAGAAACTATGGACCGAGAATACTTTAAAAAGACCGCTGTTAGTACAGTGAAATATATGAAAAGTACTTATATTAATATTATGCAAAGTAATGATAAATTGACTGCTAACAAATCTGTAGACGATGAAGCTTCAAAACAATTTTTTGATCTTATAAAAGCCGTTAAAGACGAGAATAAAGATGGAATGATGAGAATGCAAAGTATGGATACTATTATTAATGTAACTAATGAGACAGTGTCTGAATGTGTTATTAACAAGGAAATACTAATGGAAGTGGAAAGAAATATTAATAATTACGACAAAGATGCTAAAACAGGAATGGAGAATATTAACATCATGGATCAAAATTGTAAATTTAACAAGGATACTAAACAATTTGTGAATAATGAATTGACGAAACAATGTAATAGTAATAAACCGACTAAGCTAAAATCAGACGCGGCCTCCTCCTTAAATATCGTTTTGCCTAATTATATTGATAAAGGCATCGTGAGTATTAATACTCGCATAGACCATATAGATAGCATAGGTGACAGTCATGAAACTAATGACATGACATTGGAACCAATTGAAATAGGACAGCATTTAAATCATAATGAAGGGATAGATAGCGCAAATATAGTTATCACTAATAATTATAGTAGGAAATATAACAAGTCTTTGAATAACGCACCACCAATTGAATTAGGGAAAAATTTTAACGAACTTGAGTATGCAAACAAAAATATAAGGAAAGTACTACAGAACACTGAAACGACAATCAACTCGGATACTGATACCATTTTGCCTACTTTGGTTGTGAATAAAATAGAGGGTATTAATATTAGTAAGGATCGATACGACAGAATGAGCAATAATGTCGTTGAGTCGGTAAATAACTTTGTTGTAACACAAACACAATTTACAGAAGACGACAAAAATTTAACAGAAACCAAGAACATGGATATACTTATCGCAAATAACAATTGTATAAATTCAAACGAACTAACAAATGAGAGTCCAAACTGTCTTAAGTATAGTATAGTACGACAAGAAGTTGAAGGTACCGAAGAAATTGTTAATTCTGACGTTACTCACACCAGAAGTACTGTTTTGGCTGAAGAATTTATTAAACAAATAGAAAAAGCATGCCGTATCGACAAAATCAAAAGTGGAAATGAAGGATTAGGAAGTGCTAATACCGTTATTAACCAAACCAATATTGATATTGACAACTCAATAATTAACAAACTGACAAAAGAATTGTCAGAACACTACAAGGAAGATAAAAATACTACGAAAACAATAGATAGTACCAACACAGTAATTGATCAACAGAACAGACCTGGAATAATGGTTGTTGACAAACCTGAAACTGTTGATATACTCGAAGAATCCATAAAGGGGCAAAACGATGATTCAGAAGAGATTGCCACAAATAGTGGTGTTGAGATTATGGGTGTCGATGTAAATCTAATTCAAAATACAAACGATGATACATATAACATTTATCATAATCAAGAACATGCTTCCTTGCAATTCAATCATCAAACCAATAACGTTAGCATCGATATTGACAACTCTGTAAGTAATAAATCGCCATTCGAAATGTCAGAAGGCCCTAAGGAAGATCAAAATACAACGAAAAAAATAGAGGGTATAGTAATTGATGAACATAATAAACTAAAAAAAGTAGACATTGAAAACTCTGTCAATGGCTGTTTAATCGGAAAAATTGTTAAAGGGCAGAACAATTGCGAAAATAATGACGCAATTGAAGGTATCGAGATTACGAATTTGGATCAAATTCCAAATGCTAACAAAACAGATAACAATCATTATATCCAAAAGCCTGATTCACTTGATTTAAAACATACCAATAATGTCGATAGTGGTGTTAATAAAGTATCAAAAGAATTGTCAAAAGATTCTAATAAAGTAGATAAAAATATAACAGTAACTTACGAGAATAACTTACACAAAAGAGCGGTAGATGAAAAATTTGTAAATGTACTCAAAAAATCTGAATGCCCAAACGATCGCGAAAACAATGTCAACAAAGAAATCGACATTATAGATGTAGATCAAATTCAAAACGTCGATGGTACCGATAACAAATATTGTGTCCAAGGAACTGATGTTGAAAATGAAACGAAGTTAGCGAATTCAACAATAGGTATTAAAAAGGAAGATCGCACAGTATATATAAATGTTTTCATCGACGAGGTAGATAAAGACGAACAAGATAAATTATACAATGAACAATTAAATGATGTTGGTAATTCAGCAAATAATTCTTCACTTCAGGAACTTGAATACGATGGAATGGCAGCCAATATTATCAAAAATAAAACTGAAATCACTGGACAACTTAACAGCAAAGTTCAAGTTACGGAAATTATGCAAAATATAGAAGCGGAAGGAAAAACCGATTCTATTGTATCTGACCATAGTAATGAAAGCGGTGACAAAATTTTAATATACCCTCAAACAACCAATGTTAATGTTGTGGAGTCGGTTTTGTTTGCAGGTGAAAATACTGAAACTAGTCAAGCAACTACAAATGAGAATAACTTAAAAGACGACGAAGGGACAAATAGACCGATAAGTTCGACGATTATAGATGACACAATCACATACAAAAATATACTGACTAATTATACACTAGACTGTCAAAAAGACAGCGAACACGTTAAAGTAAATGAATCTGGTGATACTAATATTACTGAAAAATATGAGACTAAAATTGAAAAATCTGAGAACTCTGCTGCTAGTGAGAATGTCATTAAGAATGTAGCACTTTTGTATCATGGCGATACGGACGTTATTTTAAAAGGAATTGAATATGATGATCCAGTAGTAGGAATGTGTTATGTATTTCCTATTGCGGAAAGTGTATCTGTAAGTAGCGGCAGTAATGTTCGCGTATTAAATGCAGATATGCAAGATAGCACAGAAGAAATAATTCAAATAATTGAAGAAATCGATGATACTATAGCTGTCGAAGAGTATGAAGATGTGTGTGAGGACACATTAGAAGTTAATGTTCCGAAAATTACTTATTCTAAAATAAGAGACAAAGAATTTGAGACAGATCTAAAAAGAGTCAAAGGGAAGAAAAATCTTAAACGTAAAATGGATGCGATAGATCCCAAATGTTCCGCAAAAAAATATAGAAAAGGAAAAAACATTGATTATCCTAAAATCACTGCAGCCGCTATGTCTGATTCGGCTTATAGTAAAGAGTATAAACGTATATTTGATTATTGTAACTCGTTAAAATTTTCTTATTCTCAACCATTTCATAAAGAATTTATAGACGTTGAAAACATTGTGAAAGATTGGCCCATAAAAGGAGAGATTGCAAAAATTGATGCTGAAGTCGGAGATAGTTGTGAACTGTTTATTGATAATGAAGATAAACCAAAGTTAGAATTGAATACTTTAAACCTTACTTTGGCAGAGGAAATTTCCATTAAGTACAATGAAAATGTTGAGACTACAACTGATATCAATGAAACAAATTTCAATATGGGTTTTGGTGAGGGGTCCGGCAGAGTCATACAAAATTTGGAAGATGTAGATTATATTTCAAAAGTTTCGGCTGCGACTCTGTCGGACGTAAAACAACCTCAGCCGTTTTTACTGTCCGAAGACTATGACGATAGTGAAGATAACGTTGGAAATGTGAATGCAAAACACGACGAAATAGAAAAAGCAAGGCGCTACGTTACATATATTCAATTACGCGATAAAGTACGATCTTTCTTCAAAGAAACTGCCATGTCTTTGAAACATGAGTGGATTGCGCAAAATAAGAAGTTAGATCCAACAAGTTTTCCATTCGACCTTTACATAAAAGATTTCATTGAACCATGTCCAACTGAGGCTATAGTTCAGGTAGTACAAGTGGGTCAATTACCTGTTAGTGCTGCAGCCCAAAACCCTGTTACTTGCGATCCTCGAGTAACACAAGTATCAGATGCTAGCCCATCTCAGTGCTCAGTAGAAAACAGCCCACACGATGATTCACCATCGGCAATTAAAACTGAATATACAGAACTTACGACAGCAGATTTAACTCTGCCGTTAGTCCAAGACTACGGGCAACATACTCAGACTTTGCCTGTAGAGTCTCACGAAGCTCAAATGACTGATGAGAACATACCCATAGAGACTGAAATAAAATCAGTGGTCAAAATCGAATTAATGGAAGAATTGCCTGAAGAAAAGGAAGGATCTCAAGAACCTCAAGATATTAACGAGGTTCAAAATTTAACTGATAAGCATATGAATAATGTAGAATATTCTTACGATACGAATAACACCAGCGCTGCTTTGGACGATTCTAATCTGCGAATGATGTACATTCCTCCAGATAAACCGACAATTTCAGAAAATAATTCCCAGCAAGCAGTGACAGAAAACTTTCCTCAACAGACAGCACCAGAAAATTACCCCCAACAAAAACAACAGAATGGATCTGCAGAGAAGACTGATCAAATCGCACATGCTATGAATGCCGCGGGCATAACTACTGCATCAGAAACTTTAGCGAATACTCGAGCACAGGCATTGGTAAACATACTATCTCAAAAGATGCGACAAGGAGGCGTTGCCGGTAATACTCAAACTACGACTAGTAGTTATTCTAAAACGACTTCTATTAATGCTATGGCATTGCAACAGGCTCTTGCTCAAATATTACCGCCTCCGTTGAACCAGACTAATGTTGCTGAAAACAACCAACAGAATTCTAATACACAAGTAACACCACAAGTTTTACATATCGTTCAAGGGAAAAATGCGACAGGAAGTCAAATTACACTCGTAGACAATTCGCAACAGTCTGTTATTAGTGGTCCAAATACGCCGGTGCTTCATATCGTACAGAACAAGACTGGAACCACAGGTGCCACAAACGGTTCACCTGTAGCTCAAACAAATTCTTTTAGTGGCTTGTCTTTAGTAGATGCAGGGCTGCAACAGGGAGGTAATCAACTTCTTCATATAGTGAACACAGGAGGCCAGAAGAACAACAACGCAGGCCAACTACTAAAACGAGTGAATCTTCTCACTAATTTGGCCAACGTTCAAGGCTCAAGTGATCAGAAAATGGTACAATTTGTTTGCAAGTCTGCCGATGGTAAAGCGATTCAACTTAATACTCCACATCAGCGTAGTATGGTTTTGAGGTTACAACCCATAGAATCGCCAAATATTCAACCTGCTACTCCTAAACCCGTGGAAAATCAAGAATTGAACCAGTCATCAACAGCGGGTACAACACTGGCTAATAAAGATAATGCTACACAACAAGAAATTAAGTCACGTTCTGTATATGAAGAAAATTATGCAAAATTTATACAATCATCTAACAAACCTGCCGCTGTTCCAGTTGATGCTACGAAGGCGACTAGTCTGCCCAAATTTAATCAGGCATTTGGTAAACCTGTGTTTCAAGAAGGAAACCAAAAGCCAAACGAAATAGCTGTTAATAACATGTCATCAGTTAACACTGGTACGGCAGCTGAAAGTACAGATTGTCAAGCAAATGATAATACTATGAATATAGACCATATTGGTCAGATAAATAGTCCGCCTTTATTGCTGAGAAAATCACCAGCTCAAACTTCCCAGTCTCAATCCAATTTAGTGCAACAGATAAAGCAGACTATAGCACCTATGAACATTCAGACAATGCATGGTGGAGTTATTTATACTCGTCAAATACCTGTGAACATAGGCGGTGGTCAAACTATAAATCTGATAACGGTTCCAAGCACTGAACTAATAGATGATTCCGGTCAGAAACCCCAGTCTGTGAATCAAGGAGAAATGGAACCCTCGATAATAAAAATTGTTCCTCAAAGCCAAACTGCTCCTAACTCGGAAATTTCGACAGATGATAACGCGAGCACGCACATAGGCGTATCTAATGAAAATGGTCCAACACCTCAACCGCAGCCTGTTTTGACTCAAATGCGAATAAAACTACCAATGTTAAGTAAGACACCGCAGATGGTATCTGGGGCTAGAGTCGTGAGGCCATCTTTCTTTCAAATACAAAGGAATGTCATTGGGGGTGCCAATCAGCCAGTATATCAACAGTTAGTATTGACTGCTGCTCCACCACTCGGTCAACAAACTATTCGACTTCCGCAAGCGCAGGCGAATAGACAAATAAAAGTTCAGTCAGAAAATCAATCGGCTGAATCGCAAATGAGTTCTTCCACACTCGAGCAATTGCGGGAGTTCGATATGGTGCTCGAACAAGTTAAAGAAAGGAGTACAGTGCAGCCTAACACTAATACAAGCACATTCAGCAAGCTGCATACGCCTTCAAATGACACCACAGATAATGCCTCATCTGCTAGTGTAGCTCCTGTGGAACCTACTCAAGTCCTGTATTCAATTGGAAATAATCAGTCCCTGAATGTAGCCTACGTGAACAGAAAAGCAACTGTCGCTACTCCAACGACATCCACATATGTGCGATCACCGGATTCATCAGGTATTGCAGACTCTCCCACATCTTCGTCACATGTTCAAATTCCCCATGCAGTAACTACAGAATCGACAGCTAGTGAAACGCCACCTCAACCGAAGGCAGCAAAAGTTGGCTCCAAGTCTAAATCTAGACCAAAGTCATCTTCACACCTTTCCAATTCAATGAAATTAAATTCCGTACCACCTAAAACTTCCACTCAAAAACCTTTGGAAGATGAACAGACGACGCAAAGAATTTTGTACATATTAGCTGAATATAAAGAACAGGTGGAAAACTCTCCAGATAAAGATAAACCGGCGCCACGCAGAAGGTCCAACCCACCGTCTAATCCCTCTGGATCTTCCAAACGTAAGAAAAGTTCTAGTGGCTCTCGTCGACCGGGCCATCGCGACATGAGCCCTGTGCACGGAGACGATACGTGCCGAACTATGGGCTCGGAAGATAGCAGCTGTGGTACGTCGCAAGGCGATTGTAATGAGAGTTGTCTTGATAGTCATTCTCCGCAAGACAGTCCACGCAAAATTGTCCGAAAACTAACTTTCGAGCAGGAAACTCCTATTGTTCAGCCGCGGCCTCAGCCGCAACGAAATGTTATCGTCGCTGACGGTCAGACCATCACCGTAGCCCGTGGAACAGCCGGAAAACCAACAACAGCAGTTTTGATGCCAGCAAATTATATTCTGCCCGTTTCCATGGTAAAAGGCGGTCAGCAGATAGCCATTGTCACGAATCGTGGACCGAAGCTATTGACTGTGGGCGGAGGTGAGGGTGGAGCAACTAATGCGCTGTTGTTGCAGCGTTTGATTGGTCCAGCGGGATTGAAACCTGTCCTAGCTCGACCAGGCGTCAGGCACGTGCGACTGCCTACAGCAGCGTTGCATAATCTTCAAGCATTCAACTTAGCGACTGCTACGACTATTCAACCACCCGATAGTACGGCATCGCCAGCGCCTGCGCCTACTCCGCCAGAGTTGGTGGAGACGCGGGCTACCAGTTCGCCGTGGACTGACCGTGAATCGCAGGACGTGAAACCAGAACGAGGATCAAGTCCGGAAGGCTCAGAGCCCTGGAATCTCCAGTCGTCAGCTGATCCTCACGAGTACACCTACGAGGAAACAGTTCGGGCCGAGAACATGGACCGTACCGTTCTTGTAAGTATACACTTAATGAATTTCTGACTAGCAAGTAGGTTATAATTTCATAGTTGAGAGTGCATATGAGCTGATATTATATTTCTACCATGATGACCGCGTGAAATATTCTGTGACATTTTGAAACTTCAGGACCCGATCCCAGATCGATACAGTCCCGATATGGAGGCGCAAAGGATATTTGATAAGATGTTCGACGTAGACTCGAAAAAGTCTTACATCGTCGATTCGCACGACGATTCACCGCGTTGCGCTTACGATATTGATGCGTCAGATTGCGACGATAAGGCCTACCACCAGGTGATCTATCGTAGTGCTGACGCTCGTCGTCCAGTCTTAGTATGCCTCTTTAGTAGTCCTGCACGCCTCGATTTTATTTTTGTCCGTTCTTCTCTTCGTTCGGTGTTGGCGCGCCTTTTGGTTGACCACGGTGTAATGTAGATGCGACATTTATTACATGTAGCAAAAATCTGTTAAGGCAGAGTTTCGAGTAATGAGCTTTTCGTCTTTGTCGCCACAAAATAACTATATTACTACACATTATTTAGATAGATTTTATATAATCTATTAATGTTAAATAGTTTCACTTTTATTAAAATATCTAGCGGTTACCGTAGGCATATTAACGCTCGCAACATGGAATATCAGTCGTGCGCCGCCACCCCCGCTACCAATACAGCAACTCCTTCCTCTCTGGTGATGTCATTCTCTCCCTGGAACACAACAACCCTCAAGGGATTTTTTTTATATATATGGCTGCGATATTCTGTGAGGCGAAGTTACTTCGCCGGTAGAGCAGCTTACAAATACGCTGTACCCTACCTCTCGCTAGTCGCCAGAGTGCAAAACGTGCAAGTGAGGTTGGCTTTTATTCTAAAGATCGTGGTGAGCCACTTCCACCCCAAATGATGTTCTATTTGTCTTCAATTTAGTGTTAACAAGGCTCGATTATCAGAATCTCGCCTGAATTATGATAGAACCTATTTTACTTGCAAAGTACAAGCGAAGACCTTATTATAATGCGCCTTTGGTATTACTCGACGCTTTATGCTCTTTATGGCGTTCTATAGATGACAAGAAACTCTATCTTAATTTTTTTATTATAGTGTCAAAAAATAAATGTAACACAGCTTGCTTGCTTTTCATCGCATTATTACAAGCTTGTGCGAAGTCAGTATACTATTAGTATCAAAAATGTCGCTTCTAAATTTCCATCCGGTTTCTCTACGTGGACAAAAGGCGGACTTGTAATGGGTCTATCCCGCCTCCCCTCTTCATTTAATAGTCTTTGTATTTTTTTATAATTGCCCTCATTTGGGTACGGAGCTTCTTTGAAATCATTCTCTAGGCGATTAGTTAATGGTGTTTTAATTTTTTGCATGAAGGAACTTGGTCTACGTATCCCATTGTCGAGTATAATCCTGCATCATGCATGTCCCTCACGTCAGTACCTCATTGTTATCGAAATTTTATTCTTCATTATAGTTTAAAGGACCACTGTAAGATTTTCACCTCATTAATGACTAAATGAAATGGGATAATTAATTTGACAGTTAGTAAAAAGTATACATGTGCATCGATACACACGTTGTTTTTAATTACACGTTGTTCATAATACACTACGTATTATGAACAACGGATTTATTTTAAAACATATTTCTATTTATATTTCTGCCTATGGCGCTTACATAAAAGGACTGGTTACCGGTCCCAGCTTTCGGTACGTTTAAACAAGTGTATGAAATGAAAGTATAGTTTCCTTTGTATTTACTCGTAGCGGCTACGTGTTTGCACGTAATCGGATTCTTTTTGTAAGCCCATTATAATGCATTTAATAATGTTAATTTTCTAATTATTGAGGTGTTTTTAATTATGAGTTTTGCTAGATATGAGCGCATTTCGCTTAGAAACTAGGCACTGATATCAATAAATTTGATCCTAATTATTCTCAGAAATTGTTTTCGTAAAATTCTTTTAGTTATATCGATGAGGTGAAAATCGTATTAGTCAGATCTTCGTCTATTAGTTATTGTAACCTTAATATAAAACCTAAATAATGTTATAATTAGGCGTAATTTTAGAATTTAATAGATAACTAAACTAAATATTTGGTAAATCGAAGGCTTGCTTTGACATTTCGACACATTACGCAAATATATCATCGTATTTAGGAGGCATTGTTAGATAATAAAAAAAAAACATTTATAGCTTGGTGCTTATTGTATTTTTCAGATTTAAAGTAATAACATATACAGATTCATAATTGTAAAAGAAATCATAGGCAATTTTATGCATGTTTTCGTTACCAGTTGGTCGTTACGCTATTTCCTGATACGTCGGTGCTGTATTAAATCATTCAGTGAACGAAGCGAGCGGAACTCTTATATACGCCGAAAAGTCACACTTTGAAATGAATAGGCTCCAAAACCACTGATTTGATGAAACTTGTCACAATTAAAGTCCTCGATGTCGAGATCTTTAATTGTGACAGTTTGTGTCGAAAAATAATTGAGATTGATCATGTCCCTGAAGAATGATCATCATATACATTATCCATTGAAATCGATGGAAATCATACACTCGGCGAATGTACTCGATCTACTCAACCACGAATTCGGCACCCATTGAAATAAATGGAAAACATACACTCGGATATAAATAATAATAAATACAAAATAACATAGTTGTAAAACGTTCATATCTCATGGAGACAAACGTGGCTGAACGTGCAAAGCAATGGATTGGACATGTAAAATTTTACAGATAGATCTTTATCAGATATCCAACAGATACTGTTTCTTTGCTGCCCCCTTACCACCAACTCTTATTGCGATTCAATAACTGAATAGAATGCTTATTCATACCAATGAATAAGCGACTCTATTTCGACTAGAATAGAGTCGCTTAATCATTGGTATGAATAAGCAATCTATTCAGTTATTCAAGTTATTATGCAATAAGAGTTGGTGGTAAGGGGGCAGCAAAGAAACAGTATCTGTTGGATATAGATCTATTTGTAAAATTTTACATGTCCAATCCATTGCTTTGCACGTTCAGCCACGTTTGTCTTTATTAGATATGAACGTTTTACAGCTATGTTATTTTGTAACTCAAACGATATGAGACGAAATGGATCAACGTAATATTTTTCATATTTTTTAAATCATAAATTTTCAATTAAATTGCCGATCGGACGGGTTGAATTGATAGGTGATGTGATCTATCTAGAGATGGGCAAAATGCCAGGCATTTACAATACTGTGCCCAGTTAGTATCTGTAAATGCCAAATAAATGCCTAGTTTTGGGCATAAATAGAGAATTTGTAAATATTTTTTGGGCATAAAATGTCCGACATTTTGCTCATCTTTAGATCTATCACTTTGCTTTGTTTGATTACCCGTGCCTGTATTTCGAATATTTCCTTGTTTTAAATACGCGTTAGCAATATAGCTATTTAACCGACTGCTTCTATTCTTAAAGCTGCCGTACATTATCCAACATGTTAGCCGTGTCATGTTGGCAATTAAAATATCCGCCAACACGGCCATACACAGCTAAATTGTTGAGACAAGATGACCAATACGGCTAACATGTTGGTTAATTTATAGTAGCTTTTAGATGGAAGGGCATTTTTTTTTTTAATTTAAGACTCATCATGACACGTTGGCAAAGTTGTTCAGTTTCATACATCTGCGAGACTTTGGTTGTTTGTTTGTTTGTATTATCTTTATCGTTCAAATTACTTAATAAATAAATACATGAAAAATAAAGCGGTACAAAAGCGGATTTATCCTACATGGGGATCTCTTTCCGTCAACCTTAGTGTAACTGCGTGGAATAGACATTACAGCTATTGGCAAGTAGAACATCGAGTAATAAATGAAAGAAGGAAATTCGCAAACAAATATATAAATAAAATACACAAGTAACTGAATTATAAAACTGTAGTACACAGGCAATGAAAATATTAGGTAACTTCAAGTCTCATCAATAAATAATCTTTTTAATCCAGTTTCAAAAGAAAATAACGTAGTAGAGAGATACTTTATTTATTAACAAAAAATCGTATTGCATAAAATTGCCTACAAATAGCAATGAGAAAGTAATATTTATTTCTGTTAGTTCATCTTACTAGTGGATGACGTATAATTATAATTATGTATTAAAATTTGTGTGTATGACATAGGTTGTTCACAAAAAGGATGGCACCTCCCAGAGGCAGCACAGGCTGACACACGTGTCTGCGGCCGCGTTAAGGCATAAATATGCCATTCTAGAGCATGAATTGAGGTTACAGGTATGTATGAGGTAGTATTCTAGGTATGTATTATTAGGAGCCCGATGGCGTCGTTGCACGTGTCATTCTAATCGAACACACAAGTTAAGCAACGTCGGCCGTAGCCTGTCCATGGATGGGTTTATTTATCTCGAGCTCGGGAGGGCACGTTAAGCTGTCGGTCCCGGCGGTTGTCATTAGATGACAGTTGTTAAGCCAAGTCAGTGACCTTCAGGCGACTTGAAAACATAGCTCTCAGCCTACCCGCAGTTGAGCAGCATGGTGGAGTGTGCTCTAAACTCTGATTGAGGGGAGAAGCGTATCCCAACAGTGGGATGAATAAGGGTTGATGAAGAAGAACGAACTATGTATTATCATATATCAAACAACACACAAAAAACAAGCAGTGGGCTGGCCGCATCAGTTGAGTCGGCAATGGTAGATCCACGTATGGGGCGACGAAGCGGGGCGCGTCCCCTCTAGATGGACCGACGACTTCAAAAAAGTGTGGTAGCGGTTGGATGCGGAACGCGTAGGATACGGTGGAAAGCATTGGGAAAGGCCTATATCCAATAGTGGGTAGATACATGCTGTTGATGATAGTATACGACCTGCTTGTCTATTGTTAGTAGCGTGACAAAGAAAATGTTGAATAGTCTCCGTCTCTGGATATTCGAAGGTGATATAAAATGTTTATATATATATTTATATATATATATTTATATATATATATATTTATATATATATATTTATATATATATATATTTATATATATATTTATACTACGTTGGGTGGCATACAAGCATACGGCCCGCCTGATGTGAAGCGGTTACCGTAGCCATATTAACACGCAACATAAAATATCGCTCGCGTGCCACCACCCCCGCTGCCAACGCAGCATCTCCTTCCTTTCCGGTGACCTCATTCACTCGCAGGAACACAACAACCCTCAAGGGAATTATTATTTTGGCTGCGGTATTCTGTGAGGTGGAGGTACATTCCCCAGTCGGGTAGCTTACAATTACGCTCCCTACCTCTCTTTTCGCCAGAGCTTCGTTTGTCAGTCAGCAGGGTGCACCAAGTGAACTTGGCTTTGGTTCAAAGATGTTGATGACCCACTTTCACCCCAAAGTTATATGGTCACGTAACCTATGCAAGGGTTCGTGCGATCCGTGGCGGGGTAACAGAGACTACTGAATAATATGTAGTCGCCACGCGGCGTTGTACGTTATAGTCAGTAACACAAACTGCTGACTATGTCGATACAAAAATATTTTTCGGTTTCAGTTATAATTCCTTTTTTATATACATATTACTATATTCATTGCTGCTTTTCTTCTTGCCTTATGGGCTTTAAGATACATTGCATTATAATATTCATATAGTTGCTCATCTCGAAGGGTGATTCCTGGTCCTGGTGTCTTGAGATACAGGCTCTCTGCCTAGTTCAGTGGTCCAGTCTCATCCAATTTTACGCCCTACCATGTTACTTAACCATTAGTTTATAAAGGTATCAGTGTAGTTGCTTTGAGATAATAAATTATTTTTATTATCTGTCTTGATTCAACGGTCATTTGATAGGTGTGCGCGGGGATATGGATCCAACGCGTAGAGTCCTTTTTAAGAAGTTTGATGTAATACTGTACGCCCGCCGTAACCTACTCCAGGTTCCAGGATATATATCAATGGAACGATATACCTATGAGCAGGTCTCGGCAGGCATTGTAACTATTGCATAGCGTGTCAAAGAATAAATGGGTTATGTGGATTTAACACTGATCTATTGCAGAAGAGGCTATTGCAGAACATTATTATTATTTTCAGAAATCGCTGAGCGAAGAGTGCGAGGACCTCGGCGTAGACTCTCCATCAGCATCAGAACTGTTCCCAGAAGCTGAGCTACTCTTCGCTGCTTCACCGGCTCATGATCACACCACGCAAGATCAAGTTCATCATCAGTCTCATACGCGTTAGTATTTTTGTTATGTTACTTCGGGTGACGTACAAGCATACGTCCCGCCTGATGTGAAGCAGTTACCGTAGCCATATTAACGATCGCAACATGAAATATCGCTCACGCGCCTACCCACGCTCCAACACAGTAATTCCTTCCTTTCTGGTGACCTTACTCGCAGGAACAGAACAACCCTCAAGGGAATAGTTATTTGGCTGCGGAATTCTGTACTCCTGTGGAGGTACTCCGCAGTCGGGGCGCTTATGAATTCGGTGTACCCTACCTCTCCTTCGCCAGTCGGCAGGGTGCACCACGTGCAGGTGAGGTTGGCTTTGGCTCTAAAGATCGTATCATTAGCAGTGACAGATTCATATTATTGTTTTCTTGTCAGAACCTAGACATTGTATTTTTAATTTTATAATTCTATTTGTTCCAGCTCAACCAACAATACTAAACCAAAGCTGCATACCACAACCGGATATGGACGACCAGATAGCGACAGACCAGCTCATCCAAAGGGAGGTGCCAGATGAGCGCAGCGACCTGAACCTGGGGCTGGAGGACGTGGGCATCGTCACCGTCAGCGAGGATGGCATGCAGGCGACCATCCAGCTCGACCACGAGGAGTTCGCCAAGTCGCATCCTAACACTACTTTTCATAGCGAGCCTACTGAGGAGGGAGAGGTAAGGCATAAGAAACCTATTGATAAGGACTATTGACTAAATATCGATGAGCTCAATGGTCGAATGGTTAGCAATGGCCACTTTGGCTCCTAGGTTGCGGGTTCGATCCCCGCACAAGACAAATATTTCTGTCCATCAACATATCTGTTTGTCTTAGTCTGGGTTTCTAATTTACAAAACAAAAATGTATTTCATTATAATATCAGTTATCTAGGACCTATAGTACAAGCTTTGCTTAGTTTGGGATTTGAATGCCGTGTGTAATTTATCCAGGAATATTTATTATTATATTATTTATATTTATTATTATTAATATAATAACGAAATTATTTATTCAACCATTGGGCTCTTGTGGGCATTTAGACGCGTCTTAAGCTTTAATTGTTCTACTTTAGAATCCTTCGCTCCGCTCTGGATTCAAAAAACGTTCACGACTTTAAAATATTTCTTTGCTCGCTTAGTAAACAATCTGCTGATTTTTCACATACACTACACGTACAAAAAAATCTATATTTTGAGACTTGATTATTTTGCAACTTGGAGGTTTCGAGACGAAACGTTTTGCTACCATAATGTTATTTGCCAACTGGAATTATTTGAGATTGGTTCAAATATGGTGGTGATTCACTTGCAGCCTACAATTAAATTAAAAATGGAATTCAAAGTTAAAAATTCAATAAGAATTTCTTATTGAATTTTGAACTTTGAAAATTCAATAAGAAATTCTTATTGAATTTTTAACTTTGAATTCCATTTTATGGTGCAAGTGAATTACCACCATATTTGAACGAAAGCCTTAATCATGATAAATTCAATATCTTTCATCACAACACCCAATGTTGTCACTGTACCTCACTACCTTTTTTTATCGTTTCCAGGTACAACCGTTTACGATAACAGGCCTCAAAGGTAGGCACCTAACATCGACTATTTTCCACTCAAACCGCGCACCGGCAACAGTCCTCATGACTGCACCACAAACCACGGTAATCTCCCAGGCCACTGCCGAGCCCAGCGGCGGAGTTAAATACATCAATACTGATATAGACAATATGATCCATTCATTGCCATCAGCTCACGGAAACAATATCAATCTGTCCTCAGTACTCGTCAAAGATGACGGTCTTACCCGATTCGACAACATTTTAAACGACTCTAGAGAAATACACTTGACGAACACAGCATCGGCAATAGTCCACGCAACTGGAAACGCCACGCAAGTTATTCGAAGAGTCTGCTATGACGATAAGAGGGAAAGGGACACAAGTTTCCTAATGGACGAACCAGACGCGCTCATAGCCGGCGATGATGCCAAAATGATAGGCGAAGACAGTTCTAGAGACGCGACTCTAGAATCTATGACGGGCGATGTCGACGATGATAGGTCTTCTCCGGAACGTCACACGGAATTGTTCTGGGAATCAAATTCCGCGTCTGAACGCTCCGAGAGCAGAAGACCGCTGGACTTTAGCAGCGACAGTGACAAATGTTGCAAGAGCCCGTCGTATGACGAGACCAATTCTACGGATTCCAGTGGGGTCGGTACTCATATGAGATTAGATTCTGTTATAAAGGAAGCGCGGGGAATAGAGAGAAGCGGGAGCGCGGATGGATCTTCCGCGGATGATACGCATCCGCCGCTGCGTACGTACCCGCCGAAACGAATGTATCACCCGCTCGACGGAGACATGGAAAGGAGTTTGTCGGGGAAGACGCGGGCCGGGGAACGCTCCCCTGACTTGGAGGTGAGGCGGCGGGCGTCAGGCCGTGGAGTGGTGAAGCGAGGCTGCCACTGCTGCAACGGCTCCCCGGCTCCCCCGCGGTCGAAGAAATCTCGCCAAAGGAAACCTACCTTGGACTTTAGCACGCATTAAACTCGACTTGACACTATTGTGATTATATTTGTACTTTTAGCTGCGGTGGCCGGCGCGCTTGCCCCCTTCGCCACCGTACGCCAGACTGAACTGCGATCTCTAATGACGAGGTTCACATTTTTAGGTGTATAATAATGAAAAAAATTGTTAAAATTGTTTTGTATATAATTTTATAAGTATGATACCGGTAGCTAAGTTCGCAGCGGATTCTATAAGTGATTTGTTAAAGTTTACTTACTTTGGTTTTAGTTGTTCCTCTTAGGTGTTATAATTTTTATAATTTTACCGTCTACCTACATTTGTCACCTATCAGTTCAAATCATTTGAAAGTCTATGGGAGATTTTTTTAATTTCATTGTTAAAATTTTACTTCATGTAATATATCCATTATACATATTGTATTGATATGTAACTGTATAATAAATAAATGTATTTCTATAGGTTACCTACATAATATGATAAGTGTTTTCGTTAGTGATTACTGGCCATACTCAAATGTGAATTTAATCGTCTTAGATATAGAGATGTATTTTATTTGAGACATAGCCCTTCATGAAGATGTTAGACTGACCGTTGATGACGTTTTGTTTACGTAGCGCGTTACCACGTCCGGCGTCGACTTCTGCCGTTGTATTTGGTTGACTGTATTATACTTTTTACTCGTAAGCGACTTCCACGTGATTGCACAAATTGTCTATGCGGCGTCGAGCTGTCGCCGATCGCGTACTTTTGATATTGTTTATTCCAAAACGTCGTAACTTCCGTGCCAATATAACTTGACGCGGTACTCGTGCTTGACTTCTTTTCCAAAGTTATTGCTGTATTTAAAATTATAATGTTTAATCGTAGCGATGTGTTAAGCTAGTGTGAATTTGATATCCATAGTGTAAAGGAATGTAAATATATTGTCCCGTACTGGCGGGACTATCTAGTCACTATAGTACCGGTATGATTAGCGTATAATGTCCCTTGGAGGCCCAGCGCGGTCTCGGGGCTCCGTTGCTGGCTTACTGTGTGGCTTAAAGCCGTATTTGTTTGATTTCGTGCAGTATTCAACCGCTTATGTATATAAAAAATACCGTATGTGAACGATTGTATCTTTGTAACCGAGGTTATCAGTGTATCGACGCGAGATTCATTCCGAATTTGTAAATAGCGAGGGACTAAGCGTTCTAGCGAATTTAGTGAGATCGGCCGCGAGCCGTGTTATAGTGAAAATTATTTGGAAATTGCACTAAATTGGGCATGAGTTGATTAACCCATAGTTCAGAACTTCAGTAGTCGGTAAGATAGAATTATTAGGTAAAAATAAAACTGACGAGCGCGCCTGTTAGTACGAAGCGGGCTCGACCGTTCGTATAACTAGAGGCACTAAAAATATCCTGTGTACGAATAAAGTGTTAACTGTGAATTTTTCGAAAAGTTCAATGTTATTTCTGTTCGAGGTAAATCAACTTTCTGCCATTTCTAAACGTAAGGTTCAAATTTTTTATATAATCCAGTATGTTGTTAATGTTCGATAAATATTGTGGGTAAGGATTACCTTCAATTTTGATGTCATACATACAGTATTGCAAATGCGTTCTTTTTGTTATTTTTTTTTTCATTTAGAAGTTTAAATATTATTTAGCTATAGAAACTAATAACTAATGTTTAGGAGTTTCATTATTTTTCAATTCGATTGTGTTTCGTGATTATGTAAAATTATTTTTTAAAAGCTACAGGAGAAATGATCATTAAAACTTATCTATTAAAATGTTTTATGCTTTTATTTATCCCATACATACCATTTATCAATATGATAGACTAGTTGTTTATGAAACTGTTGCATAATATGGGTTCTTAAAAAGCGAATGTGGTGATAGCATCACACGAGTATCTTGAGACCTAATTATGTGCAGTTTCATACACTACTTTATCTAATCTCAGGAAATAGATGATAACATTTTAAATAAAACCATGAAGTTTATTTAATAGCTTCATTTCTTACTTATAAATCCATTTGTCAATCGAGCATGCGTGGTGCGCATGCGCGACGAGCCGCGCAGCGCAGCGTTCACAGATTATGTAGAATTTTTTTGTATTTGTATGCATATGCATTGCAACCTGCCTAAATAGTTGAACCCAGGGCTAAAGCTGTATCGATACAGTTGTCCGTAAAGAGCTGTATTGAAATAGTAGTTTATGAGACTGTTGCATAATAAGGATTCTTAAAATACGAGTGTGAGTTTATCACATGAGCCGAAGGCGAATGTGATAATAGACCACACGAGCATTTTAAGACCTAATTATGTGCAGTTTCATACATTAATTTATCTAATCTCGTGAAATAGATCACAATAATATTTTAAAGAAAACCATTAAGTTAATTTCACAGGTTCTTACATATAAATCCATTTGCACGCAGATGAAGCATGCGTGGTGCGCATGCGCAACGCGCCGTGCGGCGCTGCGTTCGCAGATTATACAGAAATTTTTGCTACGTTGCAATGCATCTGCATTGCAACCTATTTAAAATATCTGTATCCAGGTCTGAATCGAAATGGAGAAAAAGTTGTGTGCCTTATTTCGGCACTGCCCAGGTCTCGAGATCTTGATTTTAACTAGACAAAAAATTAGTCGTTATTTTGTCGTAATTTGTCAATTGTCACTCTCCCGTTAAAGAGCTATAAGGTTTATTATGGCAGTGCCGAAATAAGCTTATTTCGGCACAGCCCACTCGGGATCTATTAAACTACATAACATAGCGAAGATATGATTTTCCCCAGAATTAGTCGTCAATTTGTCGAATTCAAACACCAAGTATCAGAATTAGTCGACCTCCCGTTAAAAAGCTATAAGTATTTTTTTGTGGCAGTGTCGAAATAAGCCTTATTTCGGCACTGCCCAAAAAAACTACACCACCTAGCGAAAATCTGATTTCACCAAGACGTTGCCTTAAATTTGTCGGAAATAAAACACAACTGGTCAATGCGTAATTAAAAAGTTACACGTATTTTAATAATTCACGTTGTAGTCAGAGAGCCTAACGTAGGCAGAGTAAAATAACACCACCCCATTCACATATAGCTATCGTAAATAGCAACTAAAGTAGTGCTAAAGAACACCTAAAGCATTCGTAGATCAGAAAACAGTTGCATGCATTGACAAACTTTGCCAGACTGAAAAAGGAAGGAAATAAAACTTTACTGTTGCATTTTGTGCATGATATAATTTTGAGGCAAGATCTCGGACTATACATATTATGACAATAATTAAAATGCGTGTAACTTTTTAATTACGCATCGACTAGTTGTGTTTTATTTCCGACAAATTTCGACAATTTCAAGGCAACGTCTGGGTGAAATCAGATTTTCGCTAGGTGGTGTAGTTTTTTTGGGCAGTGCCGAAATAAGGCTTATTTCGGCACTGCCACAAAAAAATACTTATAACTTTTTAACGGGAGGTCGACTAATTCTGATACTTGGTGTCTGAATTCAACAAATTGACGACTAATTCTGGGGAAAATCATATCTTCGCTATGTTATGTAGTTTAATAGATCCCGAGTGGGCAGTGCCGAAATAAGCTTATTTCGGCACTGCCACAAAAAAACCTTATAACTCTTTAACGGGACCCCGACAAATTTTTTGCTTTGGGCGACAAATTTCGACAAATTAACGACTAATTTTTTGTCTAGTTGAAATCAAGATCTGAGACCTGGGCAGTGCCGAAATAAGGCACACCAAAAAAACTACACCACCTAGCGAAAATCTGATTTCCTCCCTCCCCCTCCCTCCCCGTTCGTGGCACTTCCCGCGGATTCCACAGGCAGCGCCGACAATAGCTAGGGGAATTCTAGAGAATGTGCGAGGATTCCCCAGAAGACGCGTGACCTTATTTGGCTCGTATTTAAGTTTATATGTTATGCAATTGACATAAAGTTATAATAAAGTAATATGCCATGTACAATTTCGTTGCAAAAAGTCGCTTCCATTCCACTCCGCGGTGTAAATAGAACCTATGTCTTTGTACCATGTTCCTGTGTCTGTTTAATATTTCTAACAATAATGTAGGGATTTTGGTATTGAGTATTTTTATAGTCTTTAAAATAAGAATTAAGTAGGTATATACGCGTAAACGCATAAGTTGTCCTAGAAAATCAACGTCTATTCACACTTTGAGATCACCAAGTCGTCTATTTCAATCTCCCAACAGTCCTTCATTATTCCACTTTCGACTATCCTTTATCCTCTTCATTACACCAAGGACTTCTATCCTAAATTCAAGTCTTTCATCCTCATTGTACTTCACAATTGTTGGCAGCAGCGATGCGAAAAACGCTTCATCTTCATTCATGATTCTCGGATCAGGACTCTCACCAACTTCTACAAAATCTAGGTCATTTGTCTCATCTTTGTTAGAATTACTTCGAAAAGTCTCTTCTTCAACGTAATCCGATTTTTTGGAACGTTTTCTATGACTGTAATCATTAGATTTACTTGCAGCTGTGCTTGGAACGTACTCATCATCATTATCTTCCCTTTTAGATCTCTTTTTAGTAGTAGATCGCTCTTTTTCTGTAGTCTCATCTATCATGTATGTTGCTGGTAAAGAGTAGTCTTCTGTGTACTCAACACCTTCTTCTTCGGGTAAAATTTTGGTTAAGAATTTGAGATGGTTGTAAAGGACGTATTTTCGTTTAGGCTTTCCAAGTTTTGTCTTGAGAGATTTGACGAATGTGTCGCGTATGTTCGTCCACTTGTTTAGGACATGTTCTCCTGAAAAATGAAATAATTTAATTATTAAACGGAGAAACTCTTTGTAATGCCCAACAGTGTTCATTATGTACCTATGTAATAATATGTATCGATATAAAACGTCTACCTAGGTATGTATAATTATAACTATGTTCTAAGTACTTATGGAATGCATTTGCAAAGACATTGAGTATTGAAGTGAAATTATAGTCAACGATGATGTTTCTGATAGTGCAGGAAATGGGTTAATGAGGTTGAAAAATTTCAAAATAACGTCAGCAACAACGGTGCCAGTACGAGAGAGACTTTGTATTGCGAGCATCTATCTTTATGCGACTGTAATCGCTGTGTAACGTACGCTTACTTGGCACTCGGCGTGGGGTAAAAAACTCCTCCGTTGGTTAAAGTAAGTAAGTGGAAGAAGTGGAAAGGGTAAGTATATGCTAGCTCCAGCAAAGTGCGACCACTTGTTTAGTATTGGGTTAAGTTAAAGCGTTAAATAAGAAAAGTGTAAGTACTTAAATAAAATTGGTCTTGGTCGGAGTGTTTTCTATACATTTCTTTTTCCAAACGCAAACATAAAATACCTTTTTATGCTTGTATTAAAAAAAATGCATTTAAGTACATACTTATACCTAAGTTATTACCTAAGTATTAAGTAATTTGTATCTATGGCAATCTTATCCTTGTCTTGTGCGGGAATCGAACCCGCGACCTCGGAGTCAAAGTGGCCATTGCTAACCATTCAACCACCGAGCTCGTCAGGATAAAAATGTATTTGAGTGGACCAACCGAGCGGAACGCTTTCTAAACGCCGAAAAGTCACTCAATCTTGGAAATGAATATACTCTAAAACCACTGAATCGATTTTGATGAAACTTATTGTCACAATTAAAACCCTCGACATGCTTGAGCTTTTTCATTGAAATCAATGGAAAACATACTTTAAACAATAAATTTTTCACCACTCAACCTCGATTTCGGCCCCGTGGGCTAGAATCCGACATAGTTTATGTAGGTATGTAAAATGCATTTGGAAAATAATGTTTAAGTAAGTATAGGTACATTCTTTTCCTGATAGGTCCCTTTTGCATGGTAGGTGATAGGTATATAATGACACAAGATACCTAAGTTCTTCCAGTCACATGAATTATAAACTTTCTTTTGGGGTGTAAGAGGTTCATCAACATCTTTGAACCAAAGCCAACTTCACCTGCACGCGGTGCACCCTGCTGACTGACAAACGAAGCTCTGGCGAAAAGAGAGGTAGGGAGCATAATTGTAAGCTACCCGACTGGTGAATGTACCTCCACCTCACAGAATACCGCAGCCAAATAACGGTTCCCTTGAGGGCTGTTGTGTTCCTGCGAGTGAGTGAGGTCACCAGAAAGGAAGGAGATGCTGCGGTGGCAGCGGGGGTGGCGGCGCGCGAGCGATATTTTATGTTGCGTGCGTTAATATGGCTACGGTAACCGCTTCACATCAGGCAGGCCGTATGCTTGTCTGCCACCCGACGTAGTATAAAAAAAAAAAAAAAAAAAAACTTTCGTGACGTAGTCTTGGATAAGATTGCCATACAAATTACCAACTTAAAACTTAGGCATAGATACTTGAATGCATTTTTTTTAAATACATACATAAAAATGTATTTTATGTTTGAATTTGGAAAAAGAATGTACCTATAAAAAACACACAGACCAAAACAAACAGACATGTTCAAAGCAAATCTTGTAAAGAGAAACCTACCAGTTTTACTGTAGCATGCTTATTTCTATGTTTTTATTGCTTACCCGTCATCCGTTTCTCCTCTTGCGTCATTTCATCGTACCGGTCATCTAAAATAATAAATATTTCTTCCCAAGCTGTCCGTCTTTCGACGCGATCTTTATAATTTTCCAGTGTTTTATCCCAAAGACACGGACGGTCTCGTACACCTTGAATTAACTGAAGCACATCGTACTTAAATTCCTTCATTTTAACACCAAATTACTTAAAACTCTCATAAAATTACATAAAATATGTCAACAAAAACATAGTGCGCACTGTTCTCACTCCCCTGTTTGACACGTCACTGCCATAATGAAATGTCGGATCGTATCGAATGTTACTCTCTCGTTTGTTTTCTATGAGTAGAAAAGAGACGGCGAAGTAGCGTCGGTCAGCGACATTTTGCGTTTCGTGAGGCAATGGCGTGTATATCGTATCACCATTTTACTTTGAGCTCGCTCCGGTTATGTTTTGTAAGATAAATGAAACATGTCGGAAGGTCTTTTAAAATGGTGGTTAAATTCGTGACGTGAACTTTGTAGAAATGAATATCGAACCGTAGGAGACATGGAACTGCATTCTTTGCGTTAATAATGTAGCGTAGATACTCGGTCAATTTTTATGTACATAAACTGTACTTACCTCAGTTTAGAAAACATCATTGGATTAGGATCTTTAAAATTGGTTATGTACCTAGGTAAGAACCTGTTTTATAAGACAAAGAGAAAAAATATATATTTATTTATCTAACACACAGCTATGTTATTTATTTATTTTACTTATGTATGTAAAAAATCCCGTGATGTTTGTTTTTTCTTTTGCCAATAAATTTTGCACATTGTGTGCAAAGCTATTATATATGTAATTTCTAATGGTTTATTTCTTGATACCGCGTAGTATGTCAATTTCTGCACTCCCACAGGTCCACTGGTAGTGAATGCATTCAGCATTAAGTCCGCCTATTGTAGGAGAGACCGAGGAGGGTTGAAACAATTTTGAATTTTGTTTCATAAACCAAATACATACTATAGACAGAAATCGTATGATATTGTACCTTCCTCATTTGTCATTCTTTACACTTGCGAATGATAAACATAAAAAAAATCTGCTGACTGATATAAAAATAAAAACGAGGAGAATTGAAACAGCCTGTTTCAATTCAGTAAGAAAAAACCCCCTAATTTTTTTTTAATCCACAATCAAGAAGCAAATACAAAGAAATCAATTATACCAAATTCACTTGGTATAAAATTCCATGGTGATGGCGACATTATTGCGACTGTAGACTGTAGGAGGCCGTGGGCATCTACTCAAACAACACCTCTGAATACATCCATTGTACAATCGGTAAAATGCAAAGTCCACCGTCTATCAGACTGAAGTTGTCAACAATCCTTACAGCTCGCCTTTAAATGGAGTCCCACACAAGCTGCAAGGTGCTCCCGCCTACAGATGACAACAGTACCTACTCCATGTGCTGCTGCACTTGCTCTTTGTAAAGTAGCAGTTTCAGTCGTGAATTCAAGTACTGCTAAGTTCAGGTTGTTTTCAATAATTATAAGATTGTTGGTTGATTTAACCATAACTCTAGTTAAGTTAATTGTGATCCATATTTTAGCCAAGTTCTTTTATTCAAGCCAAACATAACATAATGATTCTCGGCGGGTTCTTTTATGGTTATTATACAATCTAATGAAAATGTGGAATAAATAACAATACTTATTCAACTTCCAAAAATTGCAAAAACGTCGAACGCAACGTCAAGCAGGTCGTACGCTTAATTGTCACCCTAGTGATATAAAATAACCCTTTTGAAAAGTATCATCCCTTTTTCCTTTGAGGTTTGTTGTGTTCCTGCGAGTGAGTGAAGTCACCAGAAAGGAAGGAGATGATGCGTTGGCAGCGGGGGGTGGTGGCGCGCGAGCGATATTTGATGTTGCCGAATACGGCCCGTTTGATGTGAAGCGGTTACCGTAGCCATATTAAAGAACGCAACATTGTTGCGTTCGTTAATATGGCTACGGTAACCCGACGTAGTATAAAAAAAAACATCTATCGTCATTCATCAATCAGTCATCATCACTATTCATCACTCATCACCATCACAGTTACTCATATAATACTATCAATACTGCAGCATAAAAGTACCAAATATTACTATTCCTAAGGCCATAAGGGTTAATTTTCTACATATCCTCAATATGAAGTCATTCATATCGATTGAATGCGCGCGCATCATCAATGACAGTTCCTTTGGTGTCAGAAAAAATCGGCCTGACACCGCCTCGAGGTTATTTTAATCGTTTTTAAGATAATTATTGATAATTAAATTGTGAATTATAATCAATATTAATTTCTTGAAGTAATTTGCACACGATGTGAGATTTTTTCTTAGATTTTTGTTATGGTTTTTTAATTACTATACATTTGCCGGCGGTGCAAGGGCCATTGGTAAGTGCATTGAAATTACTTTTTAATTGTAGTTATAGTATTAATTATTAGTTTAATAACTACTATCGCAGTAATTGTGAGTAGTTACATGAGTTGGGTAATAAAAGGTAGTTGCCTAAATTATGGAACTGCTGCTCAAAGGGAATTGGTTGAATAAACCATTGTAGACTAGGTAGGTCATAAAATATATCCTTGAATACCTCCCGATTGAGAACTTGAATAAATAGTAGTTGGTAACTATTTATGTTACTATGTAAAATAAAACAGCTGTTGACTAGAATGGGTAATCGAATAGTATCTGATTCTGTACAAGCTGTTCCCGTTTCATTTTAAAATATTAAACGCCTGCAATTTTAGAATAGCAAAATTCTTATTTAATGAATTTTGCTATCGTAAAATTGCAGGCGTTCTTAAAAAAGAAAGCATTACTCACCATTGAAGCGTAATCTTTATCTTTTCTTTAGGAAACCTTACCCTTATCCCCTATTCAGTAAGGTAAGGGGGTGTTACAAATGAACTTTGCGTCGAATAAAAGCCAGTTGTCCACAACTGGCCTTAGTCTACAAAAAACTGAAAATTGCTAGCGCCTCATTATTCATCATCATCGATTTCAGTATGTATTTTAACCACCTATGGTACATAGGCCTTACCCAATGTTTTCCACTACATACGATCCTCCGCTTTCCGCATCCTTCCACTACCAGTCGCCTTTTTGATGCCATAGGTCTAGCCCTCACCTCCCATGGCTCCACCGACCTCGCAGTCATATGAGCCGAATCGCGAGAGATGCGCGCAGCACCGTTGCTCTAAGGCTCTTTTGTGCCGCGGGTAATTCTTGACCTCTACAAATTATTGAATCCATATACTAGTCCCTTGTGTGCCCTCTCCCCCTTCTGGGGCGGAGACGATCACACCTACGCCTTCGCTGCCGTCCAAGAGGTCCATATATCTGTCATATTCCATATAACCTTGGGTCTGTCGAGACATAGTTTCGTCGTCCCATACGCAGCCTCCTCTCTAGGAATTTCCTCCCATTTGCCATAACTGACTCGCAAGATGTAGCCAGGCCACTGTCATTTCAGTTTGTTGACTATAAGAGCGACCACTTTGGGTTCTCAAATGAATTTCTTCGCTCCTGATTCGATCCCTTAGAGAAATCCCAAGCACAGCTCTCTCTCCCTCGCTGTGTGACTTTTCTGCGAACCAGCCCAACGGTCAGTCTTCTCATTTTTTATTATACTACGTCGGGTGGCAACTAAGCATACGGCCTGTCGGATGTAAAGCGATAGGTTAGCGTAGCCATTAAATGCTCGCGACCTGAAATATCTCATAGTTTATTTATAAAAGGAAAATAATAATATGACCGACTAAAAATTACTAAATGAGCCACTGGAATACTAGGTTTACTACTATACTAGGTTTGCGACTAAAAATTATTAAATCTTACCAAACCTATCCTGGTTTGGTAAGATTTAATAATTTTTAGTCGCAAAGTTAGTATAATAGTCGGTGGTTTGTAACGAAAGAAAAGAGTATAGGCTAGCAACAGATCAGCGACCAGCGACCCCTTGATGTTGCTGATTTGTATGAGCGGTGGTGATTGCTTTCCATCAGGTGACCCACATGCTCGTTTGCCACCTTCTCATATAAAAAAATCAAAAAAACTTAATATTGGTTCAATTTATTACTATCCTCAAAATTGTAGTAGACAATTCTCGACTGTGCGAGTGAGTATCGATTGTAGTTATCATTGAAGGCTATCGTAATAAGGAAAGCCATAGTTATGTCACTTCGTTATCCAATTCCAATTTACGACTAGATATATTATTAAGGAGACATCTGTTATTGGAATTCGTAATTGGTGGGACGCACTATGCATAATGCAATTTTTAACACGCTTTTTTAGCTTCGCCTGTATGTTTGCTTGTTTGTCAGTTTGTAACCGACTTCTTTGAACTCGATTTTGATCCACTTTGAACGGTCAGATTTAATTTAAACTTTGTATACTTATCAAGGACCGATGACGATACAATAATTTGATAAGTTTATATAATTATCCTGGTACGATCGTCAGGATTAATTAATTTCCTTACATATGAAATCGAACTAAAAAGCGGAAAATAAATAAAGTTTAAAAAACTAACAAACACGTTTTAATGATGAATCGACTTAAAAAACGAAAAATAATTTTTAATATAGGCAGAAAATATAAATGAGCGAAAAATGTTAGTATTATTGTGAAAAAAGCGTAGGGTGCTCGATAAATAAAAACATGGCACAAAGCACCCCACGCTTTTTTAACCGACTTCAAAAAAAGGAGGAGGTTCTCAATTAGTCGGGATCTTTTTATTTTTTTTAACAATAATACTAGTAACCTTTTTCGTTCATTGATATTTTCTGCCTAAATTTTAAATTGTTAACAAACTTTGACTTAGTTCCACCGCGGTGTCGGTAATGAATCAATCTTGCAAGTAATTTTTATTCACTTCCCTGTATCCGATTGAGATGAGAATTTGGGACACTCGTTTATTTCCCGTCACAAAACATGATTAGGTATAATATATAAATCCGCACAAGACAAATATTTGTATGCATGAACATGTCTGTTTGTCTTGGTCTGGGTGTTTTCTATGTATTATTTACAAAAAAAAAAAAATAGTATAATATCAGTTATCTAGTACCCATAGTACAAGCTTTGTTTAGTTTAGAAATAGATGGCAGTGTGTAATTTGTTCAGGAATATTTATGCTGGAATATTTATTTATTTATTTAATTCAACATTGCATTACATACGGGCCTTAATTAAATTAAATTAATTAAATCAGATACATATGCACCTTGTCAGGCATCGCAATGGTCGAGAGAGAGGTTAACACTACGAATAGGCTTGTATCCCATTTTTTTTTTCGATTTGTTATTTAAAGACGTCACAATAATATAAATATAGGTGAAATTGCATAAAAACTTCTCGAGATATGATAACTTGAAGATCACAATTTTGGACTATCCCGAAAACGCTCCATACAAAAGGCCACCACGTTATGACGTCACACCGTGCTATTTTATATGCATTAAATCTGAAATTTGTACGACAGCTATGTTAAATATTGCGTTTATGTAGCCAGTGCCGTAACAATAGTTATAGTATTTTTTATTGTTTCTACAATGGTAATATTTATTTTTTATAATTTCATACCTTTAAAATGGACTTTCCCACCAAACTTTGACCGCGCATAAAACACGTCGGACAAGTTATTAAAATTTTAAGATCGCAGATCGTTCTAGTTTTATGTATTTTACGTTACTGATAGAGTGTTTTTATAATTTTGTAACATGGGCAACAAGCCTATTAAGGTATTCCGCGATCGAGTAGAAAGGTTTCCCTAATAAATATTTTCATTTAAGTCCGCACTGGAGAAATACTTCCGTGAAAATACCTTTAACGACGAGTTCGTCACTTTAAAGTAATTTGAGTTTTGTGAATTTCACTAATAAGTGTATGAGTATGTATATATTAAGGATTATGTATGATTCTACTTCTACATATGTAGAAGATACGTAAGTCATGTCACATGTATGTATATTTTTCTCAACATTGTACTCCACCTGCCTACTTGTTAAATATGTCATCTCAGTTGCTCAAAGGTTGGCTGGAAGAGATCCCTTTATGGGATAAGTCCGCCTTTGTACAAATTTGTATAAGCATTGTTTTTCTACTGTGTTCTGTAACTACTTGTGTTTTGTACAATAAAGATACTTACAACAACAACAACAACAAATGTTTTTTAAGAGAATTATAGAAATTCCTATCATTTGTTTCGTCTTTCATATATTTGGGCAGTTTGTTATACGCCCGCACAGACATGGGGTAAGGCCCAGAACTATGTATTTTTAGCTTAGATGTTATTTGCATCAAATTGTTAGGTGTCTGTGATAGGTAATTTATAATTTACGCTGTAATTTCTTCAATAATATTGGGCTCGGCCACTAGGTCTTCTATTTCGATGTTCTTCCTGACCCTCCAGCTCCCATCGTCTGTTGTTATAGGTCCTAGGATTTTACGCTTTTTTTGCTACCACTGCTTGCTCTCTTCAAGAAAATTTTATATTTCTTTTTTTTTTGTTTTAGAAGTACGTTACAGTAATATATAACCACACCCGGGCCACTTCATACAAATATCGCGTCGTTTACTACTACATAAACAATGACGTCTGTGCACGTCTGTGAATGAGCGTGTGTGCGTGCGGCGCCATACAAACTGTTCCTGATTTGTCTCAGAGGGGAGGTGAGGTTGACACGACACGTCAGGGAGTGGCCATACTGTACGTAGTGCTATTACATAAATGAAAGAATTACCTCAATAGCGTATATTCATTTGAAAATCAAAATTTTGGATTTTCCCGTTTGTCAATGCTTATCCGAAAACGCTTCGATCTGCTCCATACAAACGGTTAGTAGACTGTGACGTCACACGTACACATGTTTTGTATGCATAATATACATTAATCAGAAGTTTGTATGACAGCTATGTGGTTTTGTTTTAGGATACAGTCATCTACCCAATTGTGTGTCAATAAGTGTTTTTTTGCAGAGAAAATGTGGACGGTGTGCTTGCCAGGATGGGGTGCTGCAGTGGCGGCCGGGGCTCTCATCCTCTACGGTACATTGGATGTGGCATACTTCGCCAGAATGATGTATACTGTCGCTAAGGCTAGGTACTTCAAGAAGAAAGCCTGTATTTTGGATACAACTGAAGTCGATTGTAAGTTTTTGTAAGGTGTAATGTAAGAGACATTTTGTGATGGGTGTGAGGACGAGGGACCTCCAAAATAAAAATCTATATAATCCAATATTACAAACCGACACTCAAATTTTATTTATCTGTATAGATATAATATATATTTATTTAAACTTTATTTACCACAATTTAAGGGTACAAAGGCGGTCTTAATGCTAAAAGCATTCTCTACCAGACAACCTTGGGGAAGTGCAGATATACACGAATGCGGCATACAAAATAAATTAACAACAATATTGTACAATACAACAGAAAATATACATACATACACATTACATAAATACAAAATATATGATACATATAAAATAATATAAACTTGCATATACTTAATCAATATATAATATTATATTTCCAGCCTGGTGTCTACTAAACGATATAGACACCCTCCTCTATCACATGAACAATGCGCGTTACCTCCGGGAGCTGGATTTCGCCCGCGCTGACTTCTACGAACGAACCGGTCTCTACGCCAACATTAAAGCAGCAGGCGGGGCTGTCGTACAGGCTGCCGCTACTATTAGATATAGGCGATATCTCAAACCGTTTACGAGGTTTACTATCACTTCCAGGGTAAGTAAATTTAGTTTAAGTTAGAGTTGCCATCTCTAGACGGCAGAGCAACCAGAGGGGCAGTTCTCGTAATTAAAATATAGTCAAAATTCAGTTTCGATCCAGTCTCGATCTTACAAATGTCACATTTGGTATTCTCGTAACACATTTAATTAAAAGAAATTTAATTTTGAAGTTACGTATACTTCAAAATTAAATTTAAGCGGGACTATATCGAAATACGAGTGAAAATTAAACAAACTAAGAATGTTACTTTGTCGACAACAAGAATTGATAATAATTAATTATAGAAATCAGTCAATTCACAATTCAATCTCAATTCGGTCAACTTTCAATCTGCGATCGTAGAAAAATTACGAGAATCGACCTTCTGGACAAGATGCGTGAAAACTCCGGATTTTGAATCTTAAATCCCGGACATGTCATCAGTGTTTTTTCAGTACCTAGGTAGTACCCGGACGCCCTCCAAGCTAGGACCAATCCGGGGCAAACCCGAAGGTAATATCGACATGTTTGAAAATACGCTATGATAAGGATAATGCCATTTCAAGATTTTGAATATGTATTTTTTTTGTAAAAATGCAACAGAAGAAAACATGACAAAAAGTTTTGCAAAAAAGTATTTTTTTGTTCCGTTTCCATAAAGTCTGTAAATGTTTGTAGATTTTTTGATTATTATCAGTCTTGTAAACTCTACAATTTCATTAATTTCTTAATAAAATGTACTTATACGAAACATTACATCGGCATTTTTGACCTTTCAATCGATCCTCTAGGATTTTTTTATCCTTGTATGTTGCCGGGCCAAATCATGTAAAAAGTGTCGCCAGTGCAATTTCTCTTGCTGTTTTGCTTTTTTTCTATATCTAAAAATGTAATTCGAAATATAACAAAAAAACTAGGTTTCTTCTAAAACTGTTTTCCTGTAACCCCGTTTAAAGTTGCCATCTTATGGGATATAGGATATCGTCGACAACCCTTATTCATCCCACTGCTGTGATATGGGTCTCCCCTCAATTCAAGTGGTTTAGAGGGTATCCTCCATCAAGCTCTGTTGGAGTATTCCAACAGAGAGCTTGATGGCGTCGTTGCGTGTGTCAGCCTAACTGATCACGCAAGTTAAGCAACGTCGACCGTACGCCTGTCTATGGACTGGTTTATTTATCTCGAGCTCCTCCGTGCTTCAGAGGGCACGTTAAGCCGTCGGTCCCGGTTGTTGTCTTTAGACAACAGTCGTTAAACCAAGTCAGTAGCCTTTTAGGTTTAAAAACACTGGTCTCCGCCAACCCGCAGTTGAACAGCGTGGTGGAGTATGCTCTAAACCACTTCGATTGAAGGGACCTCGTATCCCAACAGTAAGATGATTATGGGTTAATGCCGTAGTGCAAATTTCAGGCAATATACTGGGACGAAAAGACCGTGTTCATGGAGCACGAGTTTGTGGGTCCCGGCGGGTTCGTCCACGCGGTCGCCGTCTGTCGGCAGAGAGTGATCGACACCTCAGCAGCTGCTATTGCTGAACTGCTTCTCCAGCTCCACTGCGCTGGCTCCTGCCATGCGCCAATAGGGAAGATGCCTCCAGAAGTAAGTTTGATTTGTTACTGTCTGTCTGAGCCCATGATTAGACTTTGAAATCTAACTTATGGTAGAAAAGGTTTTATTCCAATCCAATTTTAGAATTGAAAAGAAGATACACGTCTTATTGTTATTGCAATGTATTTTAAACTACGCGATTTTTTTTAATACGTCGGGTGGCAGATAAGCGTACGAGTCGATTGTAGTTCCGATAGTCAGGGCTGTCGATTACTATCTCTGATTGCGAATATTTGCGTGAGATGCCAAGTAATTACCCCATCTTAACAATTACGCACATCTGCCTGCATTTATGGTTAAAAAAAAACATTAATGGTTAAAAAAAAACTTTTCAGTTGGAGCTTTGGGTGCAAAGCAACGAACTCAGCTCAGCAAAGCTTCGAGGGTCCACTGCTCCGCTGCCAATCGTCCAGTCGCACCCCTTGAGCTGCGGCGAGGTTATACCCACATCAGCTGATTGAGGACAGCTTTTTCACTGCCCGAACGACCACCTCAGATCTCGCCGAGCTCTAAAATGATGGTTACTTTTAATGAACGCTTTGCCAGCGTTCATTTTTATGATTTTTGAGTTTGATGCGATTTTTAACTTTGATACCTAAACCAAGGGCTTAAAATAAACATGCAGATGAAAAGAAATGTATGAAAGTCGCACTTACTTCGGAGCAACTAGCAGCGACTTGAACAAACATATTGACCAATATGCACTAGTACAGAGATTATAGGCGAATAGTTACGCGTGACTTACAATGCGACTAAACTCAATGTAGCCCCTGCATTGAGTTAAGTTGCGCGACTTAGACGTAATGGTAGGTACATGTTCAAGATATGACCTGACCTGACAGGTAATCAGGGGGCGTATCTGGAACTTCGGATATTCGCTTCGAAGTAAGTCCCCTGGAGTGGGTCGCCGATCCGTTGCCAGTCTATACTCCTTCCTTTTTTTGTTGCTGGTAAGTTATTCAGCATACCTACAGATTTTTAGGATTATTTTGGTAAATAATCCTAAAAATCAATAGCTAAGCTTGGTAGCTTAGCTATTGATTTTTAAAAACTTGAAATAGTGGTTCTGATTCTGAACTTCTTAAATATTATAAATTAAGAGTAAAATTTTTATCTTAAATATTTTGTCAACTTACAAGTATGTAACAAATACAATGGATTGATCATCAATGTACCTTGCATGTTATTGCCTAGCCTTGTGACATTCATACATTTTTTCCTGCATAAGCCCTTACTAAAACCATCTATTTCTCTTCTATTATCGCAATTGTCATAGAATTTCAAACTTTCCATCACTATTGTAAGTAGGGGATTGATTTTTATAGCCTAGCAATAAACGACGAAGAAAGAGGGTACAGTTAAGTTTGCTTTTAACAAACTACCATCTACTCGCATTCTTCAGTCATCCCGTGACCATGGCGTCTGCAACGTCGCCGAAATATCGAGAAAATTTTGAAAATAAATCGTGGTAAGTCCCAATATTTACAATAGTGATATCACTATTGTCGTTTTGAAATATTTAGTCAGTGTAACTAGTTACGAAAATATACGAAGGCGAGAATATGAACCAGTAGAGTCGTTCATTAAAGGTATGACAGAGATAGAGCTAGGATGTGCTCGTTCGCGCAGTGAAATTTTGTTAGTCGATGTCTAACTACCGCAGGGTACGGACCTGTTTTATTCTATCGTAGTTTTAAATTCAATTAACAATGAAATAGATAGGAACTTACAGAATGATCATGATGTATATATCAGAAAAGATGATTATTGAATTTCATTAAAAATACAAGTAGATACTTAAAAAAAATATAATATCATTATAAAAATATTTATTAGTGCAAATACAAAAGCACAAGTGTGGTATGTATAAGATATATACTAATATTAATACATTAATAACTGTGAATACTATGAATCTAATTGTAAATAAATACTCTTATAATGTAATTAGTCTTGATTCATTAGATATTATTAAGAACATGACATATTTGATGTAACTTATATAAAATAGGTAGATATTGAAAATGATAAAATTATAGTTAATTTGTGTTGTGAATAAATAACGTTAAAATATTCTTCAAAGCGGGGCAACTGGTTAATACGTTTAGTTAATTTAGAAACACATTTAGAGCTTGTTCGTTTGCAATGAAAAGGAGAAAAATGTAATAGATATATACTCAAAGAGCAGAAGTTTTGTGTGTTTAGTGCATAAGTTTTGTAGGCATCGTATTATCACAGGTTAAAATATATAAATTGTATTATTCTGGCACCGTTAGCAAGGTCAAATTAGCTCACGGTGACACGTTATGTTCTAATGTATCTCCCTTACTGGAAAGCAGGAAATCATAAGATGCATAGCCTGGGGTTTACAGCCTCTTTCTGCAGAGTAGTGTATTAATGTAATATGAGTGATTAAATGTATAGGAAAGCATAAAAGAATCGTCAGAATCGTCGACTTTCTTAGTTTTTATTCAGGATTACGATGTACGAAACAAGGTTAGCTTGTTTCGATCATGTCGCTTAATTTGAGATGAGAAAAAAAGATGTATGTACTCGTAAATCGCACTCGTCACAAACGGTGAAGATGCTGTAATATTTTATGTTTAGAATATCTGGATACAAAATATTGTAATATCTTAAGGTATCACATACGATTAAGATACGATATCGTACCTCTCGAATCAATCGTTCGAAGGTTTGGCTGTTCAATACAACAGCCAAATAACCACTACCACCAATTGCACTAGTTCTATGACGGTGTATCGACATATGGGGCCATCCATAAATTACGTCACACGTTAAGGGGGAGGGAGGGGGTCGACGAAGTGTGACATTGTGTGTGTGACAAGGGGGTAGGAGGGGTCCTAAATTTTGTGACGTAACATTTCAAAATCTACTATAATCTAAGTGTTAAAACACGAATTTTGAACTATTAACGAAAAACTTAACATTTGCAACTCTAGGTGTAAAATTTCAAAATATGTGACGTCACACTAGGGAGGGGGAGTCTCACAAGTGTGACCAGCTGTGACAAGGACGGGGGACGGGTCAAAAAATCGTGAAATTCGTGTGACGTAATTTATGATTGCCCCTTAAATGTGTCATGCTCATAAATGTGTCGGTAAGTGGGGGATTATATACGGATAAATTTAGATATTCTATTCTCAAACCTGGGGTCCTACCGCCTACTGAAGCTGGTTACGAACAGATTTTTTGATTGTGAAAATCTAACTTCACCTTAAATTTATGCTAAAAGTAATTAGCTTAGCAGGTAGGGACGGAGACGCTCTACAGATTAAACTGAAGATGTTTATCACAAATTCAAACAGAAGTCCAATTTTTCGCAATTAAAAAATCCGGTAGGCCCCCCGTTTTCAAAAAGGGAGATACATTTCCCATTTTAAGATTACATCTTTCTATTACTCGGTCATATCGCTCGCTCGATACCTTACTGATGCTGTAAGTAATATAAAAATATATCCTATCTTCATCGTTTGTAACGCGTTCAGACGTAAATAACGAAATATTTGATATTATATTAGTCACAGAATACAGCGAAAATTACCAGAACAGATTAATACGACACAAGAACGAACTAGCTATTAAATTCAGTGGTGATGGAACCGTTAAGCATAGAAGGTTTCAAAGAATTGAAGTTCCGTGTCTCTTGAAGAGATTTGCTTGCCTAGAGCGAATCTCTTTGTATAAATCGATAATTCGATAATACAGATACATGGTATCAAACAAAGAAATGGTAACAGTATGGTAAAGTATCTGGAACAGGTATACTTAACCGAAGTTGTGGTGCTTCACTTGAAGTTACTCTAGCATGTGATGCTATGTTACCCTGGACTGTTAAAATCCTAGCATTTAATGCTATCCATGATATTAACCTAGTGTGTGATACTTGGCTTCTTGTTTAATTATTTATTTAGGAGACTAGCTTAATAAACATATTATTATATCTGATTATAACCTTTGTCTAAGACTGAGGGTTTCGGTGAGTATGACATGTGAAAATACTTGGAACTGTTGAGGATCTAATCTATTTCTATGAGAATATTCTTTAAACCTTCATAAATCGGCTGTTTGCTGCAAGCGGTCGCAAGTCATCAATATCAGTAATATTACCTACCTAATATGTGATGTTATTATAATGCACTAACATGCAATGTTATGTCTTATTATTGTAATACCGGGCCGAAATCGAGCTTGATTGGAGCGAGTAGATTCGCCGAGTGTATGTTTTCCATTGATTTCAATGGAAAATGTATTAGATGATCATTCCTCAAGGACTAGATCTCAATTTTTTTTCAACACAAACCTCAAGCATGTCGAAGTCTCTTGTGACAAGTTTCATCAAAATCGTTTTTGAGTGGTTTTGGAGCCTATTCATTTCCGAGAGCGACTTTTCGGCGTATATAAGCGATCCGCTCGCTCCGCTCGTTATTGTAATATTACCTGCCCCTTTACCACCATCTCTTATTGCGATTCAATAACTGAATAGATTGCTTATTCATACCAATGTATAAACGACTCTATTTCAAATGGAATAGAGTCGCTTATTCATTAGTATGAATAAGCAATCTATTCAGTTATTGAATTGCAATTCTTATTTCCATCTCTTGATGGTGGTAAGGCTGCGATTCAATAACTGAATAGATAGCTTATTCATACCAATGTATAAGCGACTCTATTTCAAATGGAATAGAGTCGCTTATTCATTGGTATGAATAAGCAATGTATTCAGTTATTGAATTGCAATAAGAGATGGTGGTAAGGGGGCAGATGTGATGTTCTTATCGAAGTTACCTTAGCGTTGCTATCTTAAAGAATCATCCAAGTTTGAAGGAGCTTGAGCTTCACTTGACTAGTCATCTCTTTAGGCTTTTATTGCCTTATTTGCCATATTGCTGTCTCTCACATTGCTAAGAGGGGAAGCCAAATTCTTTTGATTAAATTCGTTGTGAGTTCCAAGGCAGCCGTAGTTTTACCTCCGGGACTGTAATGGATTTCATTGTTCATTGCCTTTTTTGGCGGTCGCCGCTGTTAATCCTGGCTACACAGGAGACACAGTGGTGGGAATGTGTGGTGGGCCCAAAAGAATACCCTTGAAGGAATATAATGAAGCAGTTCTGTCCGTGATGTTACTCTTTGACCCTTGAGTAGGATACCAATATAATAACCGTTATTGCGTATTAGGGGGTTCCCTAATACCATCGTCGTTGCTAATACGTAATAACGGTTATTATATTTGTATCGAATTAACTTGTGTATTATTAGTAATTTATTGCAGAAGTATTTGTTACCTATTTAATTGTACAATTAATTCTATTTTTAACATTTAATTGTGACTTATTTATTTTAGTGTAATTTTACTGATTAAAGATATATGTGTATTAGTTATTTTTATTAACTTTCTCTTTACACAAAAGGGTCCCTGCATAAGTCAATACAATTCGGGGTGTAAGTGGTTCATCAACATCTTTGAACCAAAACCAACTTCACTTGCACGCGGTTAACCTTGCTGACTGACAAACGAAGCTCTGGCGAAAAGAGAGTTAGGGAGCGTAATTTACCCGACTGGGGAATGTACCTCCATCTCACAGAATACCGCAGCTAAATAACGGTTCCCTTGAGGGTTGTTGTGTTCCTGCGAGTGAGTGAGGTCATCAGAAAGGAAGGAGATGCTGCGATGGCAGCGTGAGTGGCGGCGCGCGAGCGATATTTTATGTTGCGAGCGTTAATATGGTTACGGTAACCGCTTCACATCAGGCGGGCCGTATGCTTGTCTGCCACCCGACGTAGTATAAAAAAAAATACAATCTCTTCAAATATAGACTAGGCTGCGTGCCTTCTTCATTCTTGCTATTTGAATGAAACAATAAGGAAAATCCTTACTAATATTATAATTGTGAATGTGATTTTGTCTGTTACACTTTCAGAGGAATCTTCTTCTACTCGGCTTTTTTTTGGTCACATGCTTAACCTAACCTAACCAACGTCCTCGGTCAAAATTACTTGTAACGGCAGAAGTGGTTTTGACCAACGTCCGTAGTCAAAATTATTTTTGATCACCGCACCGGAGGGAATTTAGCAGTCCAATGGTTTTTTTAATTTTTTTTCATAATATATATTCTACTATATGGCCCGGCGAACTTCGTATCACCTTTAAATATCTACGGTAATCTTTCTGATGAGTTATAAACTATCCTATCTTTCAAGTTGGATCAAACTGCACACACTGTGCAAAAATTTATTAAAATCGGTTCAGTAGTTTAGGAATCCATCGCGGACAAACAACGTGACACGAAATTATTATCTATTAAGATAATAGCTCAGCATGACACGTCACCTGATCTTAAGCAAGTAGAGGACCCTCCCGACCCATGGTTACACTGATTTGTTACACCTGTGTAACCACTGAGCACACTTATTATCAGTGGTCACATTTAAAATAGAAATAGAGCCTAAATCGCATTGGCAACGGGCAACCGATCTAAGTGTCCTGTCAGTTGACATTGCCATGCTGACCCGCAAGATGCTTCTTCACGCTTGAAGAAGCCGATATTATGAGAAGTATGAAACACATGTCCCAGCAGTGCGTTCCACTTTTTAATGGTACAACAAAGGAGTTTTCCTACTTGAGTGTGAAAGCCTTATTTTCATAGAATTCGTACAGTAAATCTCAAGCGCCTGGTATTAATTATAGCAAGAATATAGTAAGATAAAGCATCGCATTCCTATATTCCACAGGCTCTCTACTTTTAAATCATAAATATCTTCTTTATATATATAATTCTACTGTATGTGTGTATTCCACTGAACTCCTCCTAAAAGGCTCGACAGATGTGAATGAATTTTTTTGTATGCGTTTGGATGGTTTAGATTCACAAATCAGCCAGGCAGATGGCGCTGCAGGTCTGTCGGGTCCGCTGGTATGTATGTAAAAATGGATCCCTATTATCTTTGGTCACGGGATCACGCGTGAACGGCTGCACCGATTTCGCTATTTCTTTTTGTGTTATATTTGTTATTGTCGGTAATAAATATCGGTCGGTGTTGTGAGTTCGGTAGTCGAATGGTTAGCAATGACTACTTTGACTCCGCGGTCGCGGGTTCGATCCCCGCACATGACAAACATTTGTGTGCATGAACATGTTTGTTTGTCTTGGTCTGGGTATTTTCTATGTATTATATGTATGTATTTACAAAAAAAAATGTATTTAAGTACATTTATCAGTTGTCTAGTACCCATAGTACAAGCTTTGCGCTTAATTTGGGACTAGATGGTGCTGTGTAAATTGTCCAGAAATATTTATTTATTGTCAGGAGAAGGTTCGTTCTTATGAAAGAAAAAATTAGAAAGTTCCACGGAAAATTAGAAAATTTAAGAAAACTGAACGACCATATTAACTTTTCTAATGTCAGTTATTTCGTTTGACAGAACTATCAGTCATTTGACAGATTGCGCAAAACCAATTCGAATTCAATATAATTGTTAAGAAGACAGGACAACGTCTGCCGGGTCAGTTATTAAATGATACAAATTAAAAAAAAAATCTAACGTCAGGTTTTAATTGTTGTGAAAAAGAAAATCCAGGCATTTACCTACATGGTTTCCGCAGTAAAATTGTTCAAAGTAAATTTTCGCGTGTAGCTGGCCGTGTGGTTTCCGGCAGACTAGAATAGAATCACTCCGTCTCCGCCCGTGGATGTCGTACAAGGCGACTAAGGGAAATACATTATAAAACGTCGATCAGGCTTCTCCAACCCGTCTGGCCAGCGTGGGGAGTGTAGACCAAATCCTCCTTCCGTCTGGGACGGACGAGAGAGGGTCGTGCTCCTGTAGTGGAGACTAAAATGACCTGATGCTGATGAAATTTTCGCGGCTCACCGTTCGAGAGCCGCGAGAAGATATTTCGCGGAATCGTCACAGTTATGCGAGCAGTACCCCACTCAGGTTACTGGTAATGAGTTTTGACTGTAACATTTTTTTTACAGACAGGGGGCGAACGAATATGTGGGCCACCTGATGGAAAGCAATCACCACCGCTCATTGGAGACACTGCAACACCAAGGGGTCGCCGATCCGTTGTCAGCCTCCTTTCTTTGTTTCTTTTGATGACCTCATTCACTCGCAGGATCATAACAACCCACAAGTGAATTGTTATTTGGCTGCGATATTCTGGAGGTGGAGGTACTTCCCCAGTCGGGCAGCTTAAAAAATACGCTATGCCCTACCTCTCTTTTCGCCAGAGCCTCGTTGGTTAGTTAGAGTGTACTTGCAGGTGAGGTTGGCTTTGGTTCTAAAATGTTGATGAACCACTTACACCCTATATTTATACTATGTCAGCTGGCAGACAAGCATGCGGCCCATTACGTGATATGAAGCGGTTACCATATTAACGCTCGCAACATGAAGTATCGCCATGCTCGCGCGCCGCCACCACCGTTGCCAACGCCTTATATTTATAACATATATATTTTCTAAACTACAATATTGCTCTTTAGTAAAAGCGTCATTCTAACAAGGACATAGAGTAATAATATTTAAGGAAAATTGTTTGTTTTAGTAGGGATTGGAAAAACCCATTTGCTTTGCGGTTTTAGGTACTTAATATTCGGGGTGGAAAAACCCTCCCATAATATTTATTTCCCTGCCTACTGCCGTTACCAGGATTCCGATCAAAGTTCATGTTTACTATGGAATTGTACGCAAAATTGATTACTACGAAATACGAGAAATATGCAGTTTTCCTTGTTTATTTCATAGCTTATTAATATCACGCGGAAATCAGCAGAGAGATGATGTTTCTGGATGTAGCGTCCATTAATATTGAGTGAGATCACTAGACTGGCTACTAGCCGGATAATAATTCACTATCTGGTGTGAAGTCGTTTATTGTATACACCATCGGGATAGGCCCACACCATATATTCCCATAACTGTGTCTCCTGTGTTATTTGGCTGCGGTATTCTGAGAGGTGGAGGTACATTCCCTAGTCGGGTAGCTTACAATTACGCTCCCTAACTCTTTTTTCGCCAGAGCTTCGTTTATTAGTGAACACCGCGTGCAGGTGAAGTTGGCATTGGTTCAAAGATGTTTATTCACTTACATCCCTAAAATATTCTACCACGTTTTGTGATATTAAATGACCTACCAGAAAAGTTGAAAGTTGGACATCTTTACTCGTTACCAGCTGACGTGTAGGCTTGTTAGGTAGTGAACTACCCGTGTGTCATAGTTCCTAGTGTATTAGCAGTGACTCATATTAGTCATATTAGCTCGATGGCGTTACGCGTGTCAGTCTAATCGAACACGCAAGTTAAGCAACGTTGATCGTAGTCTGTCTGCTGATGGGTTTATTTATCTCTAGTGCCTCTATGTGTCGGAGGGCACGTTAAGCTGTCGGTCCCGGCTGTTGTCAATAGATGACAGTCGTTAAGCCAAGTCAGTGGACTTTAAAAACACTGACCTTCGCCAACCCGCAGTTGAGCAGTGGTGGAGTACGCTCTAAACCTTTCGATTGAGGCAAGGCCCGTATCCCAGCAGTGGGATGAATAAAGGTTGATGACGTGAGTCGTATTTCAAATCGTTAGTTAAGTAGCTTAGTAATTGGCCGTGTGGTTTCTGGCGGACTAGAATAGAATCACTCCGTCTCTTCCCGTGGTTGTCGTACAAGGCGACTAAGGGAAATACATAAAACATCGATCAGGCCTCCCCAACCCGTCTGGCCAGCGTGGGGAGTGTAGGCCAAATCCTCCTTCTGTCTGGGACGGACTAATTTTTACCTCACCGGCTATTATTCACCTATATTTGTCCAGGTGCCTGTGTCAGTCTGATCGACCACACAGGTTAAGCAACGTTAACCGTAGTCTGTCTACTGATGGGTTTATTTATCTCATTGCCCCATGCACTTACGGAACATTTACTGTTAGTGGCAGAAATTGTACACCCACCAATTCTGTTAAACCGTATGGGTAGCAAGCATACATACGGCCCGTCTGATGTGAAGCCATATAAACACTCGGCGTATGAAACATCGCTCGAGTGCATCACCCACTCTGCCAACGCAGAAACATTTCCTCCTTTCCCAGTGACCTCACTCACTCACAGGAACACAACAAGCCTTACGAGAATTGTAGCGTAATTGTAAGGTACCCAGCTGGGGAAATACCTCCACCTCACAGAAAACCGCAGCCAAATAACAATTCCTTTGAGGGTTGTCGTGTTCCTGCGATCACGTGAGGTCACCAGAAAGGCGACGACGTGGCTCTTTTGCTAGTCGGCTTGGTGCACCACGTGCAAGTGAGTTTGGCTTTGGCCTAGAGATCGTGGTGAGCGGCTTACACCCCAAAGCCACCACCTTACTGTGTCACTTAGATTCTTAATGCAGGTAGTTGTTATGTGCGCACTTGCATGCGTGTAATTAACGGTAGGATGTCTCAAAGATTACTGAGTTCTTTCTACTATGCCTATGGCATTTCATTCAATAGGATATTGAGTCGTATTTATAAACCTAAGGATGCACCAAGCATAATGTAGATGTATATGGGTATGATTTTTAAAGTAAATCTTTATTATAATATTATGCATAAATTAAAGTTCCATTTAATTATATAGTTTTCATAATTGTCAATCTGCTACAGTACGTTTCATATGACATTTTATACCACGAGCGGTGCAATTGTGGAATCAACTTCCCTCAGCGGTATTTCTGAACAATATCTATGTGACATGGGAGCCTTGAAGAACAAGGGCTCTACCGCCGAATCTGAAACCGATTGCCATCGGATTATTGATTGCGGATATCAAACTTACATTTATGGTACTTGTGTTTAGATTAGCTGGTAGAAACTCTGGAGCTCTATCGATTAAGCTGAAGATATTTGTCAGTAACTAAAACGGACCTATTTTTCTAATCAAAATATTCAATGGTAATCGGCTTCGGCTTCGGCGGTAGTGTGACACAGCATTTATTTCCCTTAGAGGGATGGCAACGGATCGGCGACCCCTTTGGTGTTGCTGATCTCCGTGGGCGAAAGTGATTGCTTTCCACCGAGTGGCCCACATGCTCGTTTGACCCCTTCTCATATAAAAAAAATATGCTGATATATTCTTTCTTTTGGCCGTGTGGTTTCCGGCAGAATAGAATCACTCCGTCTCTTCCCGTGGATGTCGTACAAGGCGACTAAGGGAAATACATTATTGAACATCGATCGGGCCTCCCCAACCCGTCTGACCAGCGTAGGGAGTTTAGGCCAAATCCTCCTTCTGTCTGGGACGGATGACAGAGGGTCGTGCTCCTGTAGTGGAGACTAAAATGACCTGATAATGATGATTCTTTCTTTGTAAATACAACCCATTGTGTGTATTTTTACCTAAGTATCATTTTATGGGTGTGTGTCTATCTACCTTAATTAGGAAAGGCAAAGGAAAATAAAATCCATCATTTATAATTGTAATGTACACAATTTATTTATATCGTATAGTGTTTCTTATACAAAGATAATAAATTGTAAAATCCTCATTCGCGGTCCGAACAATAAATAAATAATTAGTTTAACTCCTTCAGTCCTATCACATGCCCTTTAGGGCAATACTAGGAGTATAACTTACAATACTTCCAACTAGCCTTCTTAGGATTTGATACATTTCTAGGCCAGTACTACGTGCTCGCGACTCGATCCTGTGTCGACTAGCAATGTACGGTGATAAACTCCGCAAAAGAGATCGTATCCAGCGACGCTCTTCTACTCGAAGCCTTCTCGAAACTCGCTCGCAAGCACATAGTACGGGCTGACTTAATTATGGTTTCCAAAATCAATGAAATCGCCACTTTATAATAACAAATGTACAAAAATATTATTTATGGAGCTATTTATAGGTAGGTATGTATTGTCCAAGGCACTGGTACTCTTAACTGATTATTTAACACTCTGATTTAGAATAGGAAGGATGGTTATCTTAAAATTATTTGCGATTTCCTGAGGACCTATCCATAACTTTTTTTTGGTTTGGAACTTAAGGGGCAATCTGATCGAGAAATACTATACATACAATTTTATAAATAATCTAAGTTGGACTTATGTTACTTAGAACGAACTTATCGCTAACTTAAGAAAACGTTAGGTCTTTAGCCATCGACTCAACGAGTCTTCGAATAGATGAAACAGATCTACTACACTTACTTATTAACGTTACATACATAGCTCATCACTAAAAATGCATTTTTTATATCTATCACTGAGTAGACAAGTTTTATCTGCTCGAAAAGTCTTAGCGACATTAGTCTCATCATCAAGAAATCATCTCTACACGACACGGACATCGACCACCACATAAAACTACTAGGAAGGGTTACAATTAGGCGACACGGCTTAGCCGCTTACAGCTGCACAATATCATACAAATATATTCATTTCTTTACAACGTGGTAACTTCTACTAGGGGAGGGGTAGGAGACAGTTTGTACGAGCACGTCGACGAAACGAGCGGCCGCTGCGGGGCGGCTGCGGGGGCTGCGCGGTCCACGCGCAGCGGGCTGGGTCCAGGAGCCCATCGCGCCGCTCAGTGCTCGTGCCCGCGCTGCTTGTTCTGATGCATCATGTTCTTGAGAGTGGCCACCTCGGTCGCAAGCCGCGCGAGCTCCGCCTTAAGGTGCGCGTCCTCCTCTTCCGCCATCCTGTCCTCAGGCCTCTGCGGCCTGTACTCCGCGCCCAGTGAGATCCCAGAGTCCCGCTCGTCGCTCGATCCTTCACCGTCCCACGACGGGGACGACCGCGGCCCCGGCTCCTGTTTTATGTGCTGGAGTGAGAGCAGGGCACTAGCGACGTCCTTGTCGCCCAAGTGGGTCTTATGGCGCAGTTTTAACGGCAAGCAGTTATTCTCAGGTGCGTACTGCTCGGTCGTCTCGTCTCCTGAACCGGAGAGAGAGGACAGTTCGTAGGGCGAGGGGGCGCGGCGAGATCGTGACAGGTTGAGAACTGAACCGGGTGGCTCGTAGTGGGCTGGGTGTGGCGGGTAATACGCCTCGGGCGCTGGCAACCTCTCTTGGTAAGGTTCGGGCGCTCGCTGTGGAGGTGATGGAGGTGATGCTGGCGGTGGCGGAGGTGGGGGCGGCGCAGGGGGGAATAGCGCACCCGGAGACATTTTACTCCTCTTCGTAACACAAAGAACTTGATCGCAAGTCGGCAAGGTGGCTAATACCTGGTCTATGCTTATGAGTGTTTCGCCGCAGATTCCGTATTTCTCTTTTATGGCGTCCAGTTGAGCTTTGAGAACGTGATTCTCCTTGGAGAGCTCCACGACACGTTGCTCCAGCACCATGTCGTTGAAGCGGCGTTTTTCGCGGGAGCGTTTGGCCGCTTCATTGTTTCTCCGCCGACGGTCCCAGTAACCGTCGTCCTTTTTGTTGTCGGGAATAAATTCCCGTTGCTTGCGTTGTCCAAAGAACTCTTTGCGCTTGTTGAGATCGTAAGACGACGAGTAGTCGTCAGGACTGCCGCTGCTCGGTGGCGGCTGGTCTAGCGGGAAATGCGGCGAGACCGAGAGGCGTGCGCGCGGTGTGAGCGGCGCGCGGTTGGGTAGCGGCGCTGGGCCCAGGGGTGCGCCCCCGCCCGCCGTCAGCAGCTGCTGCTGGCTCAAGATGAACTCGGCGACCATGTTTCGGCGGACGACACTAGGTCCGCACGAATCCTCACTGTAGTTCTGCAACAAATAAAAAAGTTACGTTAATTTTGCACGTTACAGAAAAACACGCAAACGGTTGCACTTGTCTAAATAATGTCGCGATTACAAAACAGATGGTTGCAAAAATGGTGTCGCAAGATCCCGCGCTGCAACTTTGCACGTGGATCACCTTTGTGAAACCACATTGCCTCATTGCCGCTTTTTACTCCCTTCATGTTAGCCAAACTCATTAATAAATCGCAATTTCTTAACCTTTCGAGTCTGTTACACAAAGCTGATTTTAAGGTTACACCGGATTTCTTCCGTTACAAAACTTAACTTCCTAGGTATTAGCTAAATTTGCGCTTCGTTAATTACCCAGATAATTAGCTGGTCGAATGATTATAATAAATAATTAAAAAACTAGAGCAAAAAAATTACCGGATAGAAATAGCATACAGCATGCCTGCATACATGTGCGAGCTTAGATTAGCTAAATGTTATGATTTCGTAAGGCAGTCACGTTGGACCTAACGTGTCGCCGCCGATATCGATAACTTGGCAATATTCTCGATAAACTCTCATCGATTGATCGGTGTCATTCACCTTCAATTAGGTATCGCATACTTTATCTAAAATTAACATAAAATTAGGGAGTTTGTTTCGCTAGTATTTATGTTTAATGTAGGTATGTACATACATATTAATATTTAAGAGGATAATTGATTTGTCACAAAGTGCCTGTGTCGGTATCGGGAAGTCTTATGTTCATAATCGATTTATGTAAAACGCCCGGCTTCAATTTGGATTACGAGTATGCATGTTAAACAACCGCAGGAAGTCTAAAAAAATGCACCAAAAAACGCAATGTTATCCACGCTTTATTATCTAAGTAAAAACAATGGAAGAATCATTAATAAAACCGCCATTGTAGCAGGCGATAAACGACTATTTTTTCGAATTTGAAAACAATGCCAGTGGTACCAACCGGCGTACTGAAAAAAGAATTAGCGATCACGTTCCTATACACGCAGTACACGCGTAAGCAACGTGAGAGTTCTTTCTAAAATTTAAATTAGGCTTTTCCTAAAGCATAGATCTGTTTTTGTTAAGTATACCATAGCGCTGTACACGTGAGTGATCGAATTATACGGGATTATTTAAAATTTACTGGATATGAAATTCGAAAAGGTGATTAAGGGAGACGTGAAGTTTTTAAAGTGTTCAGATTTAACTAAAAAGTTTACATAACCATTTTCTCCAGTCTACGACTTATTTAGAGAGATAAATACACTCTTCATGTAGACATTTTTAAACAATCTATGATAGCTATTTTCAATTTATTTTATCGGAACTATAGAGTAATTCGTGCAAAGAGTTCGTGCCATTGAGGCGATCCGTTCCACGGCATCTGTGTCAGTAGGCTGCCCCAGATGCGCGAGCGCACCCGTTACGCCGACTAACTGTTCAAATAATCGCGGCTTTAATTGGCTCCCATTGTGGTATACGAATTGTCAGCTATACTTGCTTTTTAATTAATATCATCCACCAAATATAATACCAACACTGTTAAATATTCGGCGGTTCAATGAGTTATAAAATAGCTGAATTATTTGCGTTCCGTTACGTTGTTATTAAGCAAGCACCTATTGTACAGTTATGTATCAGAGATATTTCAAGAACATTTTTTATCGCTTTTACGTACCACGAAACGCCCACTTCGTTAGCTAGAAGCGTATTTGGGACATTTGAATATGATAATGATTTATAATAACTGTTTTACGCTATAATGTCATAAGATGTGATGCTGTTGGCTAATTTGCGAATAGTTAATTTTTTTTACAGTAAGCAGGACATTTGAAAATAACTTAATATAAGGACAGATGTAATATAAATGAACTTTGATAAAAAGTAAACATCACTTGCCACAAAACTTCACCTGAGATAATAGGTTTAAATTTTTTGGAGATAAAATTAGATTTGCGTGAAATTTTGTGGCTTATTTATATTATTATCTAGTCAATAAATACTTATCAACTTAATAACAATAATATAATTATTAACTTGAAATATAGTGTTGAGATAACGACGAATTTATAGACAATTTTTGTCAAAGATCTTATTGACTCTACATTTGATGTCCAAGACTTCAGTTACTGGATGCTTATAAATTATTTTTCATGTAAGCAGTATGTCTTAAATAGCAAAAATTTCTTCGTACCAATTAAAATAATCTGCATTAGCAAAGTGATAGGGTAAAAAATGTGCCCGCCCGTTACAATGTTGACGCTTGGTAGAGCAACAGTTAACGACCGGTTCAAATCGAGCGGTTAGTCTAACCAACAGTACATTTTTGTAACAATATCATTATTCTTTGATACGAAACTTTACAGTTTGTATTTATTTTACGGTCGACTTTCCGATTAAAAACGCTACTTTTCCTTAAAGAGATTAGTGTTGTACCTGTTTATCTAAAAACAACTCTACTATTTAAATTTTACCCGGCGTTTTTTTAGGAGAATACCATATTTTCGCAAATATATCTAGGTCGTATTTAGGCTTAACAAAAAAGTAGGCCTAACAAGTTCGAATTCGAATAGTTAGTTCCTATTTGTCGAGCTAGATATTAATTGATGTTGTAAATTTAATTTAATTTATTGAAGTAAACTTAATTTAATTTATTGATGAATGAAATTTCATTTATATATGAATGATTTAATGGAAATCATATTGTTTTTATTTGAACGTGCTATTGGATTTAAAAAAAGAGAAATGTTTTTGCATTTAACAGCTAAATCTTTAAGAAGTTAAAGGTCCATTTTAATAACGTCACGTTCAACCATTAGCAGCTGAAATGGCGGTTGAAATCCTTGATCACAGCTAGTGTCTGTATACTGAAGTACCTAGGTATTAATTATCATAACCCTGATTTCATATAATCGGGTACCATGCCGCGATCTAACGGCCACCAGCGGTTTTTGACAATCGACAGTTAAACGCTGATCAACTATGTACTTTCACACGGACCGTTATCAAAAATTGGGTCCGTACGGTACACCGAAAACGGTTTTTATGCTCATCACAGTCTAAACTTGTAATACTGTTATGAAACAGCTATTAGTGTTTCGTCACCGCTTTTAGCGGTTAAATAGCTAGTTTTATTTGGTTTCGTTTCAAGGCTAAGTTGGGTAAGGCTGTGTGTAATCTCTTTCATGGATTAACGATTTGTGTAAATATTTAATTAGCTAGTTATTTTTGGGAAATAATGATGGACTAATCTCAAGTTTTTTTTTTCGTTACAAAAAATTGTATAAAATTCAGACAGGAGTGCATGAAATCGTAATTTTATGGATTTTTTTGGTAATGAAAAATAAATCTTAAAACAGTTTATGTAAAATCATATTCAACCTCTACGTACTGTAAAAATTATGTTTTTCGTGATTCGTTTTTTTATTAATTGTGTCTACTGTTTTTAATATTTGTGTAAAACCAGTCACGCTTTTATATCAAATGCTTTTTAAATCGTGAGTATAATATAATAGCCATCATCTGCAACTGCTTTTTGTTTATAGGTATTATTAATCGACTTGAATATTTCTTATATAAAAACTATTACTACACGTGATTATCCTGCCAGGTCAAGGCGTTAAAGAAACACGTGTTTCAACTCATTTATTTGTAGCTAATTCTAAACTTTGTTGTAAACGTAACGTCACCTTTAAATAATGATAAAAATAAATATATTATCTACTTATATGACTTTTGACATGACTTTGTATTACAACTATGCAAAATTATACATCATTACGCGTTATCGCGTTACACAATGACTGATTTTTCTGACTCATCGGTTTATGTACCAAATATTTCATTTAAAAGATAAGGCATATTTTAGTTAAACATGGGTATGAACAAATTCTTGCGTAACTGTGGACAATTATTGCTATAATGTGGTAAATGTAACAAACCCTAAAATTGTATACAGCAACGGAACGTCGGAAAACCTCGCGCCAAAAAATAACTAGTGTTGTGACGGTGGATAATTTTGCTCTATGGCGTTCAACAAGTCTAGAAGGAAGTCGTTGTACTCTGGTACTAATGATGGATTCTGATCCATCATTAGTTTTTTCATAAATGTCTTCATCTACATTTTTAACAATCATTAAGTTTTTTAACCAGTGTTGTTGTTAACATATTTTTGTCAACAAAAAGATATTGCAAATCGATTAAACTTTGTGGCGTTTGCATAGGTTGACCGACCTGTGACAACTCGTTGTGTTGCTGACCTTACACAGTGATCGTCCTGCGGTACGGACGAGACACGTGCGGCAGGCGGCGGTGGTCACGCGGCCCCGGACACGTGTCCGTTCTTGAACCTCACGTTGACGCTTGCGCAACACGCCGTCCGAAGCACGTTTGCTCTTCTCTACACCGTTATATAAACACCAACGTGATCTCGGAACGTGAAATTTAATTGATACCGGCGGGTTGATACTGCCCTTGACCGGTGTTATGGAATTATTCATAGGTACCGATGTTATATATATAGATATAGGTTTTTCCTAATAAAAAAAATAAATTAAAAACATAATATTTAAATACTACTTTTTTTTGGGGGGAAAACATAACGAAATTTTAATCATCATTTACCATTATTTTTGATCACTAATAAGTACTTAATTTACACGGTGCGTATTCTTATATTCTCAAAACTCATTTTAGTAATGTAGCCGTTTCGCCGTAAACTTTGGATTAGGTCATAATTACTTCACGGTTAAAAATACATGTTTTTCGTACGTTCGGACATAGCTTAGCATTACAAACGGAAAGATTCGAAAACTATATTTATGCTTATGCGCAATTCACACTAAATGCGTCTATTTGAATAACGAATAAGGTTAGAAAACGAGTAGTGAGAAAAATATTTACTAAACAATGTTTTATGAACCATAAAATGCGTAGGATTTTTAAAACAAAGTAACGTTGCTCTTGACCTTACTTTAAATAATAATAGATAACGTCGGCCATCTTGGAAAAAGTAGAGAAAGTAGTACAGCGGTAACTTTCCACGCGCACGCCGTTTATTGCGCGGGAAAAGTAGGCCGCCCGCCATCTTTGATTTGACATTTTACCACCAACAGCGGCAATGCGAACTATCCCATTCAATTTAAAGTTCAAAATCTATGATATGAGATCACATGCACAAGTATTTAGATCTGCGATATATTGTCAATCAAAGTTGACAGTAGTAGGTCGGCGCCGAGTGGTCATTGTCTATGCCTGTAGATTATGTCAAGATGTAAATGTTTTGTAAACTTTCGTCGCGCCAATCATTTGTTTTGTCTTATACTGATGACACGAACCTTCCTTGTGCTATTTAATTTTTAACAGAAGGTTTCACGGTAAGGTCGCGGTTTCTGGAAGTGTTTCAAGCATTTTTCTCGCAAAAATCACGTATACTTGACCGATTTTTCGCAGTAGCATCAAGAGATCCAAATATATGTACCGAGTTGGGGTTATTTCGGGGCGGCCTCTATCGGTTGGCGCGATAAAGCTTTGGTGTCAAGGTTGCGTTTCGTAATAACCGGCCTGTAAATATGTCAAGGTTTCCTCCTTTTCCCGGTTGTAAATTTCTTTACAAAAGTGATAATCGTCATCTATCGTCTCAAAAACAAATTAAAGTCGACCTTGCTCCATACTCAATAATTGCTACATTATTAAGAAACACTTAACCTATTTTACTGTGCCAGTTCCACAAAATTAGCTGCTTATGCAACCGTACCTACTTGTTTCTAGGAAGCTGATTAAAACAGCGCCACGTCGCGATCCTAATGGGACGTTTTTCCACTAACGACCGGTTTGTTTGTTTCATTTATCGAATATTTAACGATAAGTTGGCGTTGATTCATTGGGAAGACCCCATTAATATGAATGAATTATCTATAACATTACGCGTTATCGTCACGATCCTGACTTTACGGCCTTTATAACTACTGATACGCGTCATTCGGATACTAAACTTCCCATCACTAAATGGGGACCTCAAAACATGGTGACGTATGCTGCTCCACTTCGTCGCAATTGGTCGTACTGTATGTTCACGTGCATATCAGTATGTAGGTTAGAGTTACGCGGGCGAGATAAAAAAATGGGTCAAGTTATCTTTACTTGTCCTCGCAGCGACGAAATTATCGTCGGAGTATTGCGCGTAAAAATTGTTACGTAACCCCCTCATACACACAACATTATATACACGTATGCGGCAACAATGGGATACAAGTATAGGCCGTACTAATCCTAATATTAATGTCGATGGTGCAACACTTTTCTCATCTGTACAACATTATGAGATTTTATTTACTGAAGTGACACACGCTAAAGACGAGGCAAACATAGACATCTTGATAACGCAGTAATTTGGAGCACCTACTTTGGTTGTACGTTTTTATTATACGTAAATTGTTGATATACTTCTCAGTAATAATGAGATCATCAGACTTGAAAGACATGTGATAACATGTAATATAGGTACCGTAGTCTTGACAACTTCTTCAGAATTTGCGTAGGTAATACATTTCGATGAATTGTTATTTGTGTGTTTGCATGCGCGGCATTGCCTGGTACTTATTTGAAATAAATCAGGGCCAGGATTGTAATGAGCATTGTGAGATTCAACATGATGCATGAATAACAGAATGCATGCGGCTGTGACCTTTGCTTAAAACCTTCCGGCAAACCTTGCGTTTAAGTTCCTGTATTACATCATTGTACTTTTAATGCATTTCGTATCATTATTATGTTTGTTTATATTCTTTGTTGCATGCCAATATTATTTAACATGTACACGGAATTATTTTTCTGACCTTGCTTATTTGCATACCCAACTGGTACGCAAGGGGCGTTGTACTAATTAATTATCTGCATTTTTGTATCAGTTAACAAAATTTCTATTGATAAAACTGCCTTAATTTTGTCGAATTTTGTACCTAATTCATTTGTATGTGACATATTATCTATTCTAGAATGCTCTAATTCTTCATGAGTGTCCGTTGCAGCGTATTGCGCAACCCGCCCTGGGAACGTTGCGTCATACATCGGAACTGACCTTTATACAACCGATCGATCTTACACGGACAGTTCACGCTGGTATAGCTACATCAGTCTGCTTCAACTGAGTACTTATGTATAAATGAGAGTAATGATCGTGTGTTTTGTTGGTCATAATATTTTTTCAGGCAAAATTATTTGCATTCGATAGAGTATTAGTATTTAAGCTTCAATATTTCCTAAATCCAACATCTGGCTCTATTTTACGCGCAAATGTTAAATCAACAGACTTTGTTGATGGGAAAAATAGTTACATGAATATACGAGTCTAAGGAAGTATACTCGTATATTCATGTAACTATTTTTTCCGAAGTAGAGTATATTAAAATTTAGAGCTATGAAACATTAGGCGACAGTTCTGGAATTGCAGACAATATCTTCAAGAAAAGTGTAACTATTTAAAACTTTACAACCAAGAATACATCCAGTAACATGCAAAACGAAGGGAAATAAAACGATAACAATAAATTCTATTGTTAAAACACCGTATATATTAATTGATATCGAACCAGTTTTATATCATTATTTATTCAATGTTATTGTAAGAAATATGTTTATATCATTAAGAATATAAATATGAACATTTATATCATGTAAATCATATTGTTTACGATTTAACAATTCAATAGATAATATTTAGATACCATTTGATTAACAAATTGGTTAATCAAATACTAGTAATCAGAGTACAATAGAAAATAAAAATATAATATAAATGAGATATATTGTTAATTTTATAGCACTACGGAAACTAAATATTAAACCAAAAATACAAATGCCAAACATAAAAAAAAACTATGAATTGAATAGAATAATTAACTTTAGCAAAATGTTGAAGAATATGATAATTCTTTTGGACATATTATGATCGAAATTAATTAAGGAGCAGAATATTCAGAAGCAAAAAGTAGTTTCCGTACATCCGCGGGCGAATGCACGCCGTATTGGAACCTTGAACCAGTTGAGTAAGCGTTCACAATGGCTTACGACAGAACCGCGGTGCCAGGCGCTGCTTACGACACTGCTAGCCTAGTACTTGCAATACACCAATTAGCTGTTCGAAATTTATATGAATTGCCAATTCCTATTGCACTGTTTCCTTTTTGCCTCCTCTCTGTTGTCTTATCATCAGAAAGCATTTTTGGTCCCATTTCTAGATTTCGTCAGTTTGGTTTTGATAAATTGGTCTATAAAAATCACAAAACGATACGTGGATGATAACACTTATAAATAGTATTGTTTACTTGACAAAAATGTTCATTCATATTAGAAAAATATCATAAAAATTTAAGTTTTGAGATTTTGTTTTCATTATAGTCAGATTTCATATTTTCTTATCTTGCATTTTTAGCTTTGCTAAATATAAATTTTAGAGTCAAAGAGTTACCTTCTTTTATTTTTCATCTTTTAATTACAACTTTGGTGAGAAATCATTATTTTATTTTTAAGATTTTTTTATTAAGTACCTACATGCCTTTGTCTCTATTATATGCTTACTCTATTTTATTTATAATTTTTAAGCCTACTCTATAAACAATGTTTATCGCTATAAATGACACTCATCATGACATAATAATATTGATATTGCTATTATGAGCACATTAATCTTTATCAGCTCGAGTGATATTTTAAAACAAAGAGATTCGCATCTACCTACAAAGTGATCCCAAGTTTAGAAACAATCTTGTAAATGGGGAAAACATTGATTGTGTTGGAAATTCGGAGTAAACAAGTGCACAAAAACAAGACTGAGGAAGCTGAAGTGCAAACAAAAGATTGTAAACACGGAAAAGATTCTAGCTTATCAACGTGGACATGTGCGGACTCACACAAATATATTATGAGGTAGACGTCAAATTTTGGCACGGATATACGAAGCGTGATTTTACAGTTTTTCGAAGAGTCATTGACTTCTTGGAAAAGTTTTGCTCTTAAAATTTCTGACATCAGTATGTTTTGTCATCGTGTTGAATATGTCATATATGGAAAATATTAAAGTTGTCTAGGTATATTTCTGAATCGCAAAATAGTCTATTTTGATTTGAAAATTATGTTTTGCTATGCGCATATTTGGGTGAAATGCTTTCATTTTCTTCTGTTTGATTTTGTTAACATATTTATGGGGCAGCTGTGACTCATATAAAAATATTTTTTTATTTATGTATTATAAAAAGTTAGCTAACAGATTTTAATTCTAGACAAAAAATTAAGACTAATTAAAAAGTTATTTGAACTTAATATTTTTTGCAACTATTTAAAATTTCAATAAAAATAAAAGTTTTAAAAATGTTAATAAAAAATAAATAAGAAATAACTTCATAAAACAAAAAAAGCAAGTACTACAAAATATACTTACAAAAATATTTGCGGTGTTAAAGTACTCCTTTTCCGGAATTATCCAAATTGGGGGTACAATGTCATAATTCACATAAAACAGCGATACACAAAACCGTCTGCTTTATTTTCACAGTACTTCAATATAAAAATGTTTCACTCCCACTTTTCACGTCCTGATTTTTTTTCACAAACACAATGTTGTTATGACGAAATATCCAATGCGAGGTGCGTAGTACTCTCTTGGTTGGACACGTCTGTACTCAACGAAGTCTAGAGTGCGACTGAATTTTGTAGTGGGGTCGAGCGAGTCGCGGTCTGCATTACGCACACTACAGTGATTTCCCACGAGTGTGCGTGAATCACCGGAGTGTGAGTTCACTGGTTGTATGTGTGGGTATATTTACGTAACTTGCTCTGACTCTGTGTAATCACTTTAGTCGGCGCTATTGACTCAAGTAGTGTCCGATTTTTTTAGCTACTTTTGCGATTGAGTCATGTGTTTGTCGTGTTTTGTCTTTCTATGAAATCTGTGTCTGATTGATAAGCGATTTAGAGTTGGAACAATAGTGCAATAGGATTGTAATAATTTATTTATGCGTCATAATTATATTTAGTTATGGTTCAGAGATATAGGTAGTGGGATAGACAGACCTAAAGGGACAAGAAATACTCGAAACGTGATAAGTAGTCCAGGAGAAAAACAGGATGAGATGGGAAAAATACAAACAAAGAAATACTGGTCCGGGTACGGGAAGGAGAAGTTTATTGAACATGATACGGGTTTTTGCAGAGTCGGCATTTCGTGAGTGGTTCCGAGTATCCATAAGTGACTTACTGCTAAGCATCATATAGTTTTTTTTAAACAAAAAAACATGAAAATAAATGACGCAATCTTGGTATATTAATTAGCATGGCGATTTCATAGAATATATGATATAAAGAAATGATTTAGGAGAGAGTTAAGGACAGAATAGTCTCGTGACTAGCAATGGCTATGTCATACCAATGGTTATGGGTTCAATGCCCTCGCAAGAAAAAAATAGTATTAAACATATCTGTTTTTCTCTTTCGTTTGTTTTTGTATCTAGATGTTTTCTAAGTATCATACATAAGTATGTATTTACATAAAAAAATGTATGTAAGTAGGCATGTTTAGGTGCGGTTGAACAGTACCCATAACACAAGTTTTGTTGTTGATGCGACACTAGATGGCGCTGTGCGATGAGTCCACTATTATATATTTATTTAAATTAGTTATTTACGCTTAATTTTGGTAATAATCAAAAAGTTTAACAACGTCAGTTACTTATAACTGACGTAATGTGTATTATTAAATATTTGTTCGTTTTGATGTCATTTAAGCGCAAAAGTCATACGTATCGATTTATTTATTTAAACATCTGTATCATCATGTAATTAATATTTATAGATTTAAAACATTCTAAATAAATATTTCTTTACTAACTTCTTCCTGCGGGTATGCCTGCGTGCAGGGGCGCCGACTTTTAGAAAACCTCATGGGTGCATGCGCATTTGATAACTCGAAAATAATAAATTGACAACATCACTTATATTGTCCTGGTCCCAAACTAAGGTTTTCCCTTGTGCTATGGAAACCAGGAACAACGAAGGTACCACAAACATCCAGACCTAAAACAAATACCTAATACTGATCAGTTTCTTGATGTCTATTCTCAGGGGTGCTCGTCACCCACTGTTTATTTCTCATGGGTGCTTGAGCCCCCGTGCACCCACTCTTTTTTTTATATGAGAGGGGGGCAAGCGAGCATGTGGGTCACCTGATGGAAAGCAATCACCACCGCCTATAGAAATCAGCAACACCTTGTCGGTGATCCGTTGCCAGCCTTTTAAGTGAAATATTGACTCTGTTCTTGAAGGCCCCCCTGTGGTATTTATTACATATTTATTCATATTAGTACATAATATGGAAATAAATATCACTAAGGTTAAATTAATTTATGAATTTTATCCAAATATATATCCCTTCTGCCGTTTACCCGTGATTGAATCACAAATAAACATACATGGTATGTAAGTGGCTTACCACGATCTTTAGAGCCAAAGTCAACCTCACTTGCACGTGGTGCTGCCGGCAAGCAGACGAGGCTCTAGCGAAAGATTAGTAGAGCATGGGGAAGTACCCCTTCCGAGCCATGGTTACACTGATTTGTTACACTACATCCACCTCATAGAATACCGAAGCTAAATAACAATAGCCCTGAGAATTTTTGTTTTCGTGGGAGTGAGCGACGTCACTAGTCGTAATGGTGATCTCGCTCACTCGCAGGAACACAACAACCCTCAAGGGAATTGTTATTTGGCTGCGGCATTCTGTGAGGTGGAGATACTTCCCCAGTCGGGCTGCTTAAAAAATACTCTATGCCCTACCTCTCTTTTCGCTAGAGCTTCGTTTGTCAGACAGCCAGCAGTGTGCACCACGTGCAGATGAGGTTGGCCTTGTTTCAAAGATGTTGATGTTCCCTTCAGGGTTGTTGTGTTCCTGCGAGTGAGTGAGGTCACCAGAAAGGTAGGAGTTGGTGCGTTGGCAGCGGGGTTGATGGCACGCTCCAATCACGCGGGCCGTATGCTTGTCTGCCACCTGACGTAGTATAAAAAAAAATACATCACATAACACAAGTGTGGGAGCACCTTAATATTACGACATCAGTCCATAATCATCCCACTATTGGGATACGGGTCTCCCCTCAATCAAAGGGGTTTAAAGGATACTTCACCACGCTGCTCGAGTGCGGGTTGGCGGAGGCCAGTGTTTTCAAGCCGTCCTAAGGCCACTAACTTCGCTTAACGATTGTCATCTAATAACAACAGCCGGGACCAACGGCTTAACGTGCCCTCCGAAGCACGGAGGAGCTCGAGATAAATAAACCCATCCATAGACAGGCTGCGGTCGACGTTGCTTAACTTGTGTGTTCGATTAGACAGTCACGCGCAACGACGCCATCGAGCTTCTTACTACGATATAGATTATATTATATATATATATATATAGTACACGAGAACGTTCCAATAATCTATATTTATTACTAACACATAAACACACAAAGATGGCGTTAAAAATGGCGAAATCACACTATCAGTTAATTGAAATGTTACAAAAAACTACGCAACAAAAAACGTCGGATGTCCGTCGGTCTGTCCGTGTGTTATCAACATTGACACATTTACTGTCTATTGCCACGTGGCTCGATAAAATGGCGCAAATCATTAAAATATTTACGAAATACCTGACGTGGTGCAACACGTGTAGAGACAATATGGCGACCACTTTATAAAATTGACACAAAATATAAATACTATGGGGTGTAAGTAGTTCTTTCATTCCACAGCTTGATAGTACGTGGAAAAATTGTTATATTCTTATTTTGTGATCCCTATAGCTTAAAGAAATAAAGTATAAATAAATAAAGTATAAATAAATGAATGTAAAATTTAAATAAATAAATGAATCAAAAACTGCTCTATAGGCCACTGCCTCCTCGGTGTGTTTTCTACCTAATATTACATATTACAAATATATGATTATTATTCCAGGGTCGTATAAATTGTAACAAAAAAAACATGACAAATCAAAGTCCTTTTTGACATTATTTTGACATTGTTGTGTTATTCCACATGACCGATAATAATAATTATATTAAACGCACAATTCTCAGTAAAGTTACGTAGGTATACTTCTGAATAAATAATTTAATTCGCGTTGTGTGTATGTTTAGTCGTGTCTGGCCGTGTGGTTTCCCGCAGACTAGAATAGAATCACTCCGTCTCTTCCTGTGGATGTTGCACAAGGCGACTAAGGGAAATACATTATCAAACATCGATCAGGCCTCCCCAACCCGTCTGGCCAGCGTGGGGAGTGTAGGCCAAATCCTCCTTCTGTATCTGACGGACGAGAGAGGGTCGTGCTCCTGTAATGGAGACTAAAATGACCTGATGATGATGATGATGATGATATGGATTCCTGTAATGTTGTCAGAAATAAACAAATTTTACTTTATTTTATTTTTAAACTAGGACGATGACGATTAGTGTCAGGATAAATTATTCAGCAAATGCGCTTGAATATTATTTTTGAAAATGAACTTGCTGGAGGACTCTCTTATGGGCCTAGTCAACGAATAATTTGTGGATGGAAAAGTCGAAAGCAGAAATTTTGACTTAGTTTCTTTGTTTGGACTAGTTAGGAGATAAACATACTAAAAGTCCTTACCCCTCCGAGGTGAGCCCGACGGGGGGGGGAGCACAAAGAAGGTCCCGTTTTTTGGTTTTTTGCTTACTTCTCGGAAACGGTGCTTCGTACGAAATTTTGTTGTACTACATAATAAAAGCTAATTAAATTCTCTACAACTTTGTCTTTTGCACTTTGTATCTATCTTCTATCATTGCCAAGCTATGAGCTTCTAAAAGTGGTCGATTTTCAAAAATGTGTTCTACACTCTTTTAGTTATTAAGAGAGGTCTCCTTCTGTTTCGCTCCATACCAACTTAAAAAGCATAAGTTTCCATTTTCTCTTATGTCAGCATGCGATGAAGTGGGGTTCGAAAACACCTCTGCGGCTTGACGGAGCTCAGGTTTTTTCAAGTACAGTTTACAAAAACCAACTTTGCTTCTCCGAACTGCAGTAGAAGTAGTGTCGCATCCCGTGAAGGCGTGTAGAAATAATATGTCTTTCAGGCCTAGCTGTTGCAATTCCTGACTTGAATAATAGGTGGTAGGTACTTTACCTCTGTTAGGCTTGACAAAGATAATATCATGGTCTGGTGGAGTCCTTGCTATAAGCAGAACTACCAAGTAAAAATAAGAAATGATTTTGGTAAATTTGTACTGCACTGTTACAATGTGCTCCAGAGAAAAAAATACACTTTTGAAAATCGACCACTTTTAGAAGCTCATAGCTTGGCAATGATAGAAGATAGATTCAAAGTGCAAAAGACAAAGTTGTAGAGAATTTAATTAGCTTTTATTATGTAGTACAACAAAATTTCGTACGAAGCACCGTTTTCGAGAAGTATGCAAAAAACCAAAAAACGGGACCTTCTTTGTGCTCCCCCCCTCGGGCTCACCTCGGAGGGGTAAGGACTTTTAGTATGTTTATCTCCTAACTAGTCCAAACAAAGAAACTAAGTCAAAATTTCTGCTTTCGACTTTTCCATCCCCTTGTGAGCATTCATTGACCAAACTTAAGCTTTCAACGATATCTTGCTTAGACGAGTGGTAGAGCCGAGGACGACACAATTATTTTTGTTTTTTATACCACTAAGGTGACAAAAAAGCATACGACCTGCCCGATGGTAAGCAGTCGTTGCAGCCAATGGACGCTCGTAACCCCCAGTAAAAACTGTTCTTTCCACCCATTTTAAGCAAGATACTATATTTATTTATAAAAATGCTTTATAACTAAAACTGCTCTGCCGGACTGTCATTTCAGTGTGTTTTGAATCTAATTACATGTATCTTGTACCTCGACATTAGTACATGTTATGCTGAAAGCAGGGTTCGAAAAAATCCGATTTTTTTATATACCTATATCCGATATATATCGGATAGGCTAAGAAAAAGAAGCGAATTCCATTCTGTACGGGTATTAAACACTTAAAAATGTGAAAGGAATTTGTAAAATAATATAAGTGTCAAATTACCTCATTTTTTATTAATTATAATTTGCAATCATAAAAAAAAGTAATCTTTCAGGTCAGGCCTGTCAGCAGGCTAGCCGTACTGGTAAGTTAAAGGGGATTTCCCTAACTTTAAATGAGATTACCATTTTAGAAAACAATGTAAATTATTCAAAATTGCAGTTTTTCGCTACCTATTGCCAGGGTAAACATTAATCTCCAAAATTTTTAGTACAGATGACAGGTAAAAATCAATTGAAATATATCCAGAAAAAAATCAATTGATATATATCGTGATATATATCGGCGAACCCTGCCTGAAGGCGTGTGTCCCCATACGCTCGATAGCATCGCTGCGTAAGTCTAATCGATCACCGATGTTAGGCAAGTCATCTTTAGCCTGTCTATGGATGGGTTTATTTATTTCGAGCTCCTCCGTACTTCGAAGGGTACGTTAAGCTGTCAGTCACGGCTGTTGTCGTTAGATAGCCGTCGTTAACCCAAGTCCAGTTAAGCTTTGGGCGGCTTGGTAATACTGGCGTCCACCAAATCACAGCTGAGCAGCGTGGTGAGGTACGAGCTAATTCTTTTTTTTTATACAACGTTGGGTGGCAGACAAGCATACGGCCTGCCTGATGTGTAGCGGTTACCGTAGCCACATTAACGCTCGCAACATAAAATATCGCTCGCGCGCCGGCACCCCCGCTGCCAACGCAGCATCTTCTTTATTTCTGGTGACCTCACTCACTCGCATGAACACAACAACCCTCAAGGGAATTGTTATTTGGCTGCGGTGTTCTGTGAGGTGGAGGTAGATTGCCCAGTCGGGTAGCTTACGATTACGCTCCCTACCTCTCTTTTCGCCAGAGATTCGTTTGTCAGTCAGCAGGGTGCAACGCGTGCAGGTGAATTTGGCTTTGGTTCAAAGGTGCTGATGAACCACTTACATCCCAAAATTCCTTACGCTGAGAGGAGATCCGACACCCGTATCCCAGTAGTGGCATGAATATGTGTCGCTGCTGATACTAAAAGTGTTATGCCGGCGCCACATTTGTGCCGCGATGCTCCGCGAACAGGCGTGAACGTGAATGTAGATGGTTTTTGCTAGGTTCACGGGCGTTCACGCCAGCCCCCTTACCACCAACTCTTATTGCGATTCAATAATTGAATAGAGTCGCTCATTCATTGGTATGAATAAGCATTCTATTCAGTTATTGAATTGCAATAAGAGTTGGTGGTAAGGGGGCTGTTCCCCGATCGGAGACGGTATTTTGTCCCGCGACAAAGGGTTCGCGTTTCGTTCGCGCGGTGTTCACGCGTACACATTCACATTCACGCTACGCCGCCAGTTTACTCCTGACTACCGATGTGTACAAGTCATTACAATTTCAGCCATCCACCATCTTCTTCTTCTCTTACTAATTATATTCTTATTTTGTAGGGACAAATAGTTATACGTTACTACAGCAAACAAAGTTATTGCAGCCGCAGCTTCCACGTCCATTTCGCGGCAGGTTTCACTCACGAATGTGTGACCCGTGAATGTAGAGGGGTACTTCTGCCGTGAAATCACGGCGCGAATTCACGGCATAATTTCGCGGCACTAATGTAGAGCCGCCATTACACTTTCAGTATAAGGGTCCTGTGTCGCCACCTATGTAGTATTCGTAGCATTACTTAGGACCACTACGTAATACCCTCTTACACTGAAAATGTTACAGTCTACAATCTGTTGATTGTAGCTTATGTCGACTAGGTACAGTCAACCGCACGTAACACGTTACACTTTCAGTATAAGAGGGATCGTGTACTGCTACGAATTTTACGCACGTCTAGTAGCTACGCAGGACCATCTAAAGGTCGCTGCATACGTAACGGGAATTCTGACGGGACGGGCCGGACACGTTAAGTTGATAACGACCTAAAGAGGCGGTGATAAGGTTTTTTTCAATCACTTTGTTACGTCACGCCCCGTCTCGTACGAGTCACGGACGGGACGTGGTGACACTTGGAAAAAAGACTCTATTGCCGTCACTTTAAGTCATTATCTGCTTGACGCGCCCACCTAGTCCCGTCCGAGTTCCCGTTACGTATTTGAGACCTTAAGTCAATCGAACGTAGAGCGTTACCCTTCCAGGTAACGCTCTACGTTCGATTGACTGTACCTATTATCTTTTTTTTATACTATGTCGGGTGGCAGACAAGCATACGGCCCACCCGATGTGAAGCAGTTACCGCAGCTATATTAACGCTCGCAACATAAAGTATCGCTCGCGCGCCACCACCCCCGCTGCCAACGCAGCATCTCCTTCCTTTCTGGTGACCTCACTCACTCGCAGGAACACAACAACCCTCAAGAGAATTGTTGCCAGAGGCATATTGCCATATGCCTCTGGGAAAAGAGAGATCTCTACCTCTCTTTTACCTCCACCCCACACAATACCGCATCCAAATATCAATTTCCTTGCGGTTGTTGTGTTCCTGCGAGTAAGCGCTTTGTAGTCAATTTTTACTGCCGTGATGTTATGACCCGCCTATATATAAAAGTCATAGGTCACCTCGATTTGTTGTCAACAGCCAGTTTATGGCATAGTGGGCGTTTTCCCATTATCAACACGTATCAAAGATACGCAAAAATATCGCACGAGTTATGAAAACAATCATACGTAACCGATTGATTATATTTTTTATACATTTTTTATCATTTTTAAGGTTAGGATGGTACCCCACTTATCTACCAGCACGTTTTGCACACGCGTCGTAATCTTGCCTGGTAACTTGTAGTTACATAATTTATCGAACGTTCCTAAAAATAGACGATTTATTACAAAAAGGGTGACATAACTTTCATGTTTGAATTTAAACAGGAATCTTTCATTTTGTAAGAAGATCTTTGTAATAAAAACCAGGGTTCGAAAAAAACCGATTTTTACTATTTATATCAAAAATCCGATTTTTTTATATATATCCGATATATATCCAGGCTAACAGGCTAAGAAAAAGAAGTGAATTTTATTCAGTAAGGGGATCCACTTTTTAGTTCGATGTGATATGTGAGGATTTTAATTAATCCTGGCGATCCTCGCCAGGATAATTAAATAAACTTATCAAATTATTGTATTGTCATCGGTCCTTGATAAGTATACAAAGTTTAAATTAAATCTTACGGTTCAAAGTGGATCAAAATCTAATTCAAAGAAGTCGCTTACTAACTGACAAACAAGCAAACATTACAGGTGAAGCTAATAAAATAATGAAAAAAAAAAACGGGGACTCATAGATTTGAAAATTTACGATTTCAAACATCATCAGGAATTACAAATGGTAAAGTCCTACCCATTGTTACATACTACGAGTAAGTTTATGATGAATAATGTGGACAATGGTTTTTGTACTTTCTGATAATAACTCGGACATAGCAGGTTTTTTTTTCACCAGGTTTTAACATGATTTCACATGCCTCTCGGGGAATTTCCTCCTTCTTGGAGGAAATTCCCCTAATACCTAAAAAAAAAAATAACTAAAAAAAATGGGCTGTGGCTGTGTTATGGACACGACCGCGTCTTGTACGTGAATACGTTATATGCACTAAAATTATCTCAAAATGGCAGCGTTTGCCCTTCCCCCGCGCTCGATGTTCCATAGACCTTACTTAGCGTAATAAATTCTTTGGTACTTCGTCTATCCAGTGGTGTTATTAAATTTTGGATGGAGATGATAGATTTGTAGCTACAACACCAAACTGTGTCCTCTGATTTTGTTATCATTAGTTTTTTTGAATTGCCTCCATATGGAAGCAATTTTAAAGACTTATTCACGTCAATATTCAACGTAAATAACATATATGCCTTATATAACAAGTGATTTACAATCAATGCTACTGTCAGTCACTTAAATTCATAAGGATATTCACGATAACTAAAACATGTCGTGACAATATTTATATAATACTAGCAGTTACAGGGGCTACGCTTGCTTGGTCATTATTTTAAGGAAAACGTTTGTTCGACTCTTCCCGCGAGCAGGGGGCCTACCGCCGAAGCTGAAACCGATTACGATTGGTTTTTTGATTGCGAAAATCTAATGTCACGTTTAATTAGTGCTAAAAGTAATAAGTTTACCCGGTAGGGACGAAAGCGCTCTACCGATTAAACAGAATAGATTTATCACAAAATTAAAAAGAAGTCCGATTTTCGGAATCAAAAAATTCGATGGGTATCGGCTTCAGCTTAGGCGGTAGGCCCCCAGCCCCCTTACCACCATCTCTTATTGCGATTCAATAACTGATTATAATGCTTATTCATACCAAGGATTTGAAATAGAGTCGCTTATTCATTGGTATGAATAAGCATTCTATTCAGTAATTGAATCGCAATAAGAGATGGTGGTAAGGGGGCAGAGGGCTGGCTCAGCGAGTAAGTATTGCCATCCGACGTGGAAATGCTGCTAGCCTTCTGGGCACTTTACCCTTTGATGGCGAAGCGGAAGAATTTTTTGACGCTTTTTAAATTATTACATTTTATTAATTTTAATTAGTTTTTGTTATTTCCGTTCTGTTTGTATATATAGTTAGTCATATTTAGTTTTTATTTTAATTGTTTAATTTAATACTGGTAATGATATTTTTTATTTTTTTCTGTGTATTTAATTATAATTTTAGTTTTTAATGTACCTAGGTATCTTAATTTTATTTTAAGATATTTTAGTATTAAATTTGTAAGTAGTTTTAATTTTGCTTAAGTTGTTATTGTAATTGAAGTCACTTTTACTATATTTCTATAATAAATATTTTATCGCTTTTTTTATGTATTTTCTAATATATTTGTGTTTTATTAAATTAATCTTGTTCGATATGAATAAATTAAATTCCACGCTTTATTCTAATTACTTATCTCCTTAATTACTTATCTCCCTTACTGGCTGTACCTTTGGTATAAATATATTTAATTAATACATAGTATTAATTATGTTTTGTCGAAGCAAGGACATAATTACGTACCTACTATTTATGGCAAGCGTTATGTAATACTAATTAACATAATATTATTGTAAACATCACGTTTATGAGTAGCACGTGTCACGTGTAAGGTTTTACTAGACAAACACAATTATGATACTTTAGGTAAACTGCACGACATTTTCTAGAATTCTTTCGAACAAAGGTGGACAATTTGTTCGTAAACTCGTGATTAGGTTGATATGGCTCACGTTTGAATAAATAAATTAATAATTATTTCTGGACAATTTACACAGCGCCATCTAGTCCCAAACTAAGCAAAGCTTGTATTATGAGTACTAGATAACTGTTACTATACTTAAATATTAATAATTTAATCAGGTAATGTATGAAAGTATAAAATGTATAAAAATGTCACTGCAAGGTTTCTGGGCAATTTACATAGCGCCATCTAGTCCCAAACTAAGCAAAGTTTGTAGTATGGGTACTAGATAACTGATATTATACTTAAATACATTTTTTTATAAATACATACATATAATACATAGAAAACACACAGACAAAGACAAGCAGACATGTTCATGCGCACTAATATTTGTCTTGTTCGGGGATCGAACTCGCGACCTCGGAGTCAAAGTACTCTTTTGACCAACGATTTCAATGACGTTGACTTTTTTATGCCACATTTAAATGGCAAACATGGGCCTGTTTGATATGAAACCACTATGTTACATTCATTTCTTTGTTTAAAACAAACAAAACTTTATTAACCACAATAATTCATTTTTCTCACATCTCGTCACATTTATTGGTTGTCAAATATTTATGCGTACGTTCAGAAATTTATACCAAGCTCCTTACATATAGAAAAAATTACTTAATTAAAAAAAAAAAATGTCAAATGGATTAGTATCACAAGTCACGAAAGTTGTCTGTGATTTGTTTTAAAAATAGCTTGGTGGATTGTGATATTTATTGATATAAGTATATATAACTGATTTGGGACGGGGGCCCACCACACATTCCCACCACTGTATCTCCTGTGTAGCCAGGATTAACAGTGGCGACCGCCGAAAAAGGCAATGAACAATGAAGTCCATTGCAATCCCAGGGGTAAAACTACGGCTGCCTTGGAACTCACAACGAATTTAATCAGAAGAAATTAGTAGGAGTAGGAAGCTTTTGGAATTTGACTTGATATATAACTGATTTATGTAGTTATTGTTTTTTGTATTTATATATTTTTTTTTGTGTTATTATCTGAATAAAGTACTGAACTTAATATTTATTTTATATATCCATAAAATCATACATTTAGTTCAGCTAATAAGTACCTAACACGACAGTTTATTGACTGGGCGGCGGTACGAAGTTCGCAGGGTAAGTTAGTTGTAGATAAAAAAACATTTTTGTTTTTATGTATTGAGCAAAGTTTTCGGAAAATTCTAATGCGAGACTACTTATTGTTATACAACACAAACATCACGTGTTAAAAAAAAGCAAGAGCAAAGCCAAGGTCGCGTTAGTTTCCATTCAGTCAAGTACATGAATTATTGAGCAGTTATGAAATAACCTGGGTTTCAAGGTAGACTATAAGGTATACTAGAAAGATCATATGGGGTGTAAGTGGTTCATCAACATCTTTGAACCAAAGCCAACTTCACCTGCACGCGGTGCACCCTGCTGACTGACAAACGAAGCTCTGGCGAAAAGAGAGGTAGGGAGCGTAATTGTAAGCTACCCGACTGGGGAATGTACCTCCACCTCACAGAATACCGCAGCCAAATAACAATTCTTTTGAGGGTTGTTGTGTTCCTGCGAGTGAGTGAGGTCACCAGAAATGAAGGAGATGCTGCGTTGGCAGCGGGGGTGACGGCGCGTGAGCGATATTTTATGTTGCGAGCGTTAATATGGCTACGGTAACCGCTTCACATAGGCGGGCCGTATGCTTGTCTTTACCCGATGTAGTATAAAAAAAAAAAAAGATTTATATTTACCCATAACGGGACACATAGACAACTGATAAACAAACATACGTAAAAACATTTTTTTTGTAAGTATATATTTATACTTATTATACATAGAAAACACCCAGACTAAGACAAACAGTTCATGCACACAAATGTTTGTCCTATGTGGAACCCACGAGCGTTGGTGTCGAAGCTGCTTCATTGATCGCTACGCCATGCGCCACCGAGCTCGTCAAAAATGTCTTAATAAAATAACCTTGAAATTGCATTCACTTACTTTCTTAACAAAGAAATGCAGATTCTGACTTTTATACGTTGCCAAACTATTGCACTTTATTAGTGCATATTCATTAGGGTTGGCAAGCTTCCTACTGGCATAATTTATTGACTGACTTTATAATAGGAAGATATGCAACTTTCTACGTATTTTAATTTTATAAATAGAGATTGGCCTTGGGGCATTTCGTTGCACATGTATGCTTTGTAAACAATTGTTTTGTATTCCCTATATATTCTATGTTAATAATAATACATATTAATACATATTACATGTACATTATTTTGTTCTATCATCAATAGTTTTCGCAGCGCACGCGGTGTAAGGAATTGTTTAGGTATTTTTTTTTACATTATTGGAGTTTTAGTAAGGATCCCTAATCTTTTCTAGCAATAAATATAGCCTATGTTACTTAAGGTGAATGTAGCTTTCCAATGGTGAAAGAATTTTTGAAATCGGCACAGTAGTTTTTGAGCTTATTCATTACAAACATACACACAAAAATACAAATCTTTCCTCTTTATAATAGTAGTATAGAAGTATAGATGTAGATTTCGTTTGTGGTGGGAATGTGTGGTGGGCCTCCGTCCTGTTACCTAACGACGTTTTGTAGTTAAACAAGATAAATATAAAGATACATTTATTTGCTAAGAACATGTGTTGTTTTACATAGTACACACACTTAAAGTGTACAGTACTTAGTTAAGTTTAGTTGTATATATGATATTATATACTTTAATTATAAAATGTCAATAATAAAAAAATCCCAATATATTTAATACTATAAATTAATAAGTCAAATATATTCATTCTATCTATCTAGATTATATATATTTGCATGCTAAGATAATGTTTGGCAAGACATGAGCGCCCTACTTGAGCACCTAAGGTCGTTGTATACTATACCATGTTTTATGCAAATAAAGATTTACTTAAGTACACACTTAAAGTGTGTATGGTGGTACAAATAACCCAAAATTGCACTCATTTCAGTAATGAACTAAGTTTCCTGATAATAGGTACTTCTATCATTCCCATTTACGCATACATATTTTATTACATAATACCTATGTTATTTTATGATAGTTTCATAGCCACTCTGAAGTTACTATTGAGGATAAATTGTAGCTGGGGAATACTGATCCGCCCACCAGGCCGTGTTGTGACGTAACTATTTCCTATAACTAAACCACACTTTGTATTATATTAATATTATATTATGACAGGTCGTGATGAACGGAAATATTGTTAACGTAGTATTATTTTCCATGATGTATTATTGCGTATTAAAGCGAGTGTCCTGCCAAGCAGTTTTGTGTTTTCGACCCCTAATCACTCCTAATATTTCGTTAGATATTTCTTGTTAGGTACCTTCCTTAAGATTGGCGTGGCCTAAGTATAAATAATAATAATAATAACTTCCCCGAGATCTCATCTCCATAGCCCATTTATTTTCCATCACACTTCGCAATAGTCTCAACGCCTGCCGAGACCTGCTCATGGGTATGTCGTTCTATTGACATATCATGGAGCGGGTCACGGCGGGCGTACAACATATATCAAACTTCTCAAAGGGGCATCTACGCGTTGGATCCATATCTCCGCGCACGCCTATCAAATGACCGGGCTTGACCCGTGATTTAAGAGAGATACAATAATAATCACTGACACGACTATTATCGGAAATAGACCTGATATCATGGTATTAGACCGGGTGACGAAGCGTGCAATTCTCGTTGACGTCACCATTCCCCATGATGAGAACCTCTTAACTTAACAATTTGCTAATGGCGATGCTGGAGTCAGGATCCTTTCGTGAAAAAATTGGGAGAGCAATGGGAACGCGACTACTGCTCCGTAAGGAACTGAGTGCTTAGTGCGAGGTGTTTGTTCACATTCGATCATGTTAACGTAAACAAACCGACCAAATAGAGAAGAACTCTCATGCTGTGAATTTATAAGACGCGTGTTACATATTAAAATTATGTGACATACATGTTCACATTTTGAAGTGAGCAACCCGGTTAATTTGAATATGTAACACGTGTCTGGTAAATTCACAATATGAAACGTCTTCTCAATTTGGTCGGCTTGTAAATGTTAACACGTACGAATGTGGCCAAAAAACTTACACTATTGAAACGAGATGGCCGCCCGTGCAATATCAGTTAGTAACCGCAACGGACTTAAAGTGTACAGTACTTAGTTAAGTTTAGTTGTATATATGATATTATATACTTTAATTATAAAATGTCAATAATAAAAAAATCCCAATATATTTAATACTATAAATTAATAAGTCAAATATATTCATTCTATCTATCTAGATTATATATATTTGCATGCTAAGATAATGTTTGGCAAGACATGAGCGCCCTACTTGAGCACCTAAGGTCGTTGTATACTATACCATGTTTTATGCAAATAAAGATTTACTTAAGTACACACTTAAAGTGTGTATGGTGGTACAAATAACCCAAAATTGCACTCATTTCAGTAATGAACTAAGTTTCCTGATAATAGGTACTTCTATCATTCCCATTTACGCATACATATTTTATTACATAATACCTATGTTATTTTATGATAGTTTCATAGCCACTCTGAAGTTACTATTGAGGATAAATTGTAGCTGGGGAATACTGATCCGCCCACCAGGCCGTGTTGTGACGTAACTATTTCCTATAACTAAACCACACTTTGTATTATATTAATATTATATTATGACAGGTCGTGATGAACGGAAATATTGTTAACGTAGTATTATTTTCCATGATGTATTATTGCGTATTAAAGCGAGTGTCCTGCCAAGCAGTTTTGTGTTTTCGACCCCTAATCACTCCTAATATTTCGTTAGATATTTCTTGTTAGGTACCTTCCTTAAGATTGGCGTGGCCTAAGTATAAATAATAATAATAATAACTTCCCCGAGATCTCATCTCCATAGCCCATTTATTTTCCATCACACTTCGCAATAGTCTCAACGCCTGCCGAGACCTGCTCATGGGTATGTCGTTCTATTGACATATCATGGAGCGGGTCACGGCGGGCGTACAACATATATCAAACTTCTCAAAGGGGCATCTACGCGTTGGATCCATATCTCCGCGCACGCCTATCAAATGACCGGGCTTGACCCGTGATTTAAGAGAGATACAATAATAATCACTGACACGACTATTATCGGAAATAGACCTGATATCATGGTATTAGACCGGGTGACGAAGCGTGCAATTCTCGTTGACGTCACCATTCCCCATGATGAGAACCTCGTTAAGGCCGAGAAGGAGAAGCTTTCGAAGTACTTGGACTTGGCCCACGAGGGTACCAATATGTGTCATGTGGACTCAACGATTATTGTTCCGATAGTCGTGTCAGTAAACGGACTTATAGCGAAGAGCCTCGACCGTCACTTTGAGAAGCTCTCGCTCGGCAGTTGAGTCAAGAACCAGATATAGAAGGCGGTTCTCCTGGACACGGCCCGCATCGTGAGAAGATTCCTCACTCGGGAGCCCTAACCACTGGTAGCTTGGATCTTTTTGCCCCGATATCGATGGGTGCCCCTTTTTTAAAGTTTTAAATGTATTTTTTATAAGATTTATATTTGAAAATGTAAAAAATTGGAGAAAGATAAAGAATAAATGGAATAATAATAATAATAAGATATATGGAGAGGGTCCCGGGTTCACGGCAGCATTACATCAACGACGACTCAAGGGGGCCTCTATGCGTAGGATCCATACGTGTGTATAGTGTGTGATGTGAATGACCGGGCTTGACCCGAGTTTAAAAAGACATATATTAATAAATATTCCTGGGCATATTACATAGCGCCATCTACGCCCAAACTAAGTAAAGTTGTTGTTGTTTTTGTACTGTTTTTCTACGCTCAAACTAAGCAAAGTTGTTGTTGTTTTTGTATTCTCTATAATTATACACCAAGAAAATCACATTTACAACATTATAAGGAAATCTTATGTACAAAGGCCTTATCCCTTTTAGAGATCTCTTAATGCCAACCTTTAAGCCGTTGGTAAGAACATATATGGCCGTGTGGTTTCCGGCAGACTAGAATAGAATCACTCCGTCTCTTCCCGTGGATGACGTACAAGGCGACTAAGGGAAATATATTATCAAATATCGATCAGGCCTCCCCAACCCGTTTGGCCAGCGTGGGGAGTGTAGGCTAAATCCTCCTTCCGTCTAGGACGGACGAGAGAGGGTCGTGCTCCTGTAGTGGAAACAAAAATGGACCTGAAGATGAAGAACATATATAAGAAACGTCAGCGGGAATACGTTTGTACTATGGGTACTATGTAACTGATATTATACTCAATTACTTTTTTTTTGTTATTATATACATATAATAATATTAATACATAACAATATTATATACACAATTATATACATAGAAAATACCCAGAACAAGACAAACAGACATATTTATGCATACTAATATTTGTATAGTGCGGGGATCGAACCCGCAACCTCGATGTCAAAGTGGCCATTTCTACACATACCTTGGTCATTCGTCAAAATGGGTTTGACGAATTTTTATAAGTTTGTTTTCTTATTTTTGAAGTAGGAGACACGCCATTATGTGTACAAATTTATTTTCCAGCAAGCTCGTCTCAATCGAAGGAGTTTAGAGTATACTTCGCCACGCTGCTCTTGAGGGGTTGGCGGAGGCCAGTACGCCAGTACTTTCAACCTAGAAATCAGTAGGTTTTACGAATAATTATGTAAATTAATAAATAAATAAAATAAATAAATATTTCTGGACAATTTACTCAGCGCCATCTAGTGGACAACTGATAAATGTACTTGAATACATTTATTTTTGTAAATACTCGTACATACTTTTAATACATAGAAAATACTCAGGCCAATGCAAACAGACATGTTCATGCACACAAATGTTTGTCTTGTGCGGGAATCGAACCCACGACCTCGGAGTCAAAGTGGCTATTGCTAACCATTCGACCACCGAGCTCGTCAATAGTTTATGTTGGGTTAAGGTAAAATTAATATTCTTATTATTTTATTAGACGAGCGGCGTAACTTTGTCTGAGCAGACGATGTTGCGGAATACATATTCTCTGGTTTTGCGACATTTTTCATTGATGATCCTCTTGTATTGATGGCAGCGTAATGTTATATAGTCTGCCTTCGTTGTTAAATGGGCTATAATAATACTAAAATATTTTCTCAATTCTTCTCAGCAGGACATGAAATAAGCGCGTTCAAACAAACAAACTCTTCAGCTATGTAATATTAGTAGAGATTTGATTAGTCGGAGGAGCTCGAGATAAATGAAGCTATCTATAGACAGGCTATAGTCAAAGTTGCTTAACTTGCGTGATCACGTAACGTTTGTAAAAACAATAGAAATTGCGCAATTATCAAATTCACTGGCTGACGCATTCTTCAAACAAACATACTCTCTACTTTGTAACATTACCTACTAGAGATTTGATTAGTCGGAGGAGCTCGAAATAAATAAAGCCATCCATAGACAGGCTAAAATCAAAGTTGCTTAACTTGCGTGATCGCGCAACGCGATCGTAACTTTGGAGCCATTCATAAATTACTTCACACGAATTTCATGATTTTTTGACCCCTCTCCAGTCCTTGTCACAGCTGGTCACATTTGTGAGACCCTCCTCCCTAGTGTGACGTCACATATTTTGAAATTTTACATGTAGAGTCGCAAATGTTTTCGAGTTTTTCGTTCATGGTTCGTGTTTTAACTCTTAGATTATGATATATTTTAAAACGTCACGAAATTTACGACCCCTCCAACCCCCTTGTCACAATATCACACTTCGTCGACCCCCTCCCTCCCCCTTAACGTGACACGTAATTTATGGATGGCCCCTTTTGTAAAAACAATAACAATTGCGCAATTATAAAATTCATGACGCATCGTATTTTTCTAGTGTCTGGCAATTTGAGATAACAATATATTTTTCCGTGTACATTCTCCGCCTTCTTCGGTCTATATGACTAACCTTCAGTATTTAGGTTTTTATTTTTTATCTTACATAAAATTTAAAAGGATATTACATGAAGTTATAAATAAATCATGGCGGTATATTGCGTCTTTGTATGAATTTCATGTGTATTGAGAAAAAATAAGCAAAAAACTTGTTATTACTTATTGTTACCTACCGCGTGTTATGTGAATTTAAATTGTATTGACATGTCTACTAGTATATAGAGGATGGAAATTACAAGTGATCTGACTTGTTTATTTCTAAATTTCTAAACTACCACGGAAGCAATTAACAATTTGCTAATGGCGATGCTGGAGTCAGGATCCTTTCGTGAAAAAATTGGGAGAGCAATGGGAACGCGACTACTGCTCCGTAAGGAACTGAGTGCTTAGTGCGAGGTGTTTGTTCACATTCGATCATGTTAACGTAAACAAACCGACCAAATAGAGAAGAACTCTCATGCTGTGAATTTATAAGACGCGTGTTACATATTAAAATTATGTGACATACATGTTCACATTTTGAAGTGAGCAACCCGGTTAATTTGAATATGTAACACGTGTCTGGTAAATTCACAATATGAAACGTCTTCTCAATTTGGTCGGCTTGTAAATGTTAACACGTACGAATGTGGCCAAAAAACTTACACTATTGAAACGAGATGGCCGCCCGTGCAATATCAGTTAGTAACCGCAACGGACGGAATAAATTGGGTCCAAATAAGTGTCTGGTGGGTGAAGGATCGGAGGAGAGAAGGAAAAAGACCATAGATAAAGAGAGTTTTTGGTGTACAGCCCCTTACCACCAACTCTTATTGCAATTCAATAACTGAGTAGAATGCTTATTCATACCGATGAATAAGCGACTCTATTCGATTTGATACAGAGTCGCTTATTCATTAGTATGAATAAGCATTCTATTCAGTTATTGAATCGTAATAAGAGTTGGTGGTAAGGGGGCTGATTTCACAGCCCAGGTAGTCATGCTTGCTAAAGTGTGTGTGGCGGGTCGCCGCATTCCTAATAAAATGGTTGAATGCGGCGATGGCTGACCCATGCATCGACTCGTGGACGGGTGTTGCCAGAGGGGACAGGGATACCGGCTAAGCTGAAGCCGATTACCGTCGGATTTTTTGATTCGAAAAATAGGACTTAGGTTAAAGTTATTGCCATACATCTTCAGCTTAGTCGGTAGAACTTTAGGGTATCTACTAGTTGAGCTAAACATAATTAGCAACAATCTAATCAGTAGTTTCATTTTCGCATTCAAAAAATCCGATGACAATCTGCTTCAGCTTCGGCGGTAGGGCTCTGGTCTGCCATCGCTGTCATGGTTGCAACGTAAACAATAGGAGGATTTAGATTATGTAGTATTAGACAATAGTATGCTTTTTAACATAATAGCGACGTGCAATTAATAAATTGTGACATAAAAATAGAAGATTGTTAACAAATGGTACGGACCCCGGGGTCTGAAGATTGTAATTATAACCAATAAAAAAAAATCTGATTCGTTATTATCAGCCTGTATCTACCCACTGCTGGATATATGCCTTTCCTAATCTATCCGTCTGGGTCCCCGAGACGATCAAGTTTACTTGACAAGTCTACGTGATTGAAGCATGTATTGATCGTTTACTTCATTAACTTGACAGTGATCTACGGCTTGATCTCAATTGACAGAAATTGACGCCACTTGACGGGACTAGACTAGCTTTTCTCATTTGCGATCGTAACGTCGAGGATGGCGGACGACGAACAGGACCTAGACATGGCCTTGGCGAGAAGCGCCGACATAATTACCAAGCGTGATTTTGTGCTATTTATTAATATCTCTACAAGGATTTTCCTGTACTATGGAAAGTCAAAAGTAAGGAGTATTCTAACAAAAATAGAATGCCATATCAGCATTCGAAATATTTTTTATTACTGCGACCAACGAATTGCGACGACTTCCTTGAGTACAGATCGGAAGGCGACTGTGGCTGATCGGACTTGACGGCACATTTTGGGCGTCAAGTCTCCCATCCAGTGAAACCGTCAATCACGAACTTGTCAAGTCGACTTGATCGTCTCGGGGACTTTCCTCCCCCATCTGCCACTCACTCGGCAGATGTGGCTGGCTCACTGCCACTTCAGTTTGCTAACTTTGAGAGCTATGTACCTTGGTTCGCCGTATATTTTTTTCATTCCGGATTTGGTCCCTGAGTGAAATACCGAGCATAGCTCTCTCCATCGCTCGCTGTGCGATCTTCAATAGCTCGCTGTGCGAGTATGTATGTTAAAATGTTATAAATATTTGTCTTGTGTGTTCATCATTTGTATTCAACTTCTAGAAAATTCTTATCAATTCAACAAAATGACTATGATCAACATGGTAATTGTTTTCAATGGAAATATCTAACCGAAATAATTTGAGTTGAATGAATGAATGAATGGACTTCATTCGCTATAGATGTGGTACAATATAGATGTTAAAGTATCTATAGAAGCAACCATTACTGGCATGCAAAATTTTCAGCAAAAAAGATTCATAGACATATTAATTTGTATTCAACTTGATCTTTATAGTTTTATTAATTTTATTATCTGTCACCACGTGAGCGATGCGTAATGACTTTAGCTATTTACTCAGAACGTGTATATAAACAACAAATTGAGTGGGATATAAATAAAGCTATCTGTAAACGATGTGTACATACATTACATATATACATATTACTGCTTGCAGTTTCGCCTGCCTAAACATACTGTACTTTTGGGGTGTAAGTCGTTCATCAACATCTTTGAACCAAAGCCAACTTCACCTGCACGCGGTGCACCCTGCTGACTGACATACGAAGCTCTGGCGAAAGGAGAGGTAGGGAGCGTAATTGTAAGCAACCCGACTGGAGAATGTACCTCCACCTCACAGAATACCGCAGCCAAATAACAAATCCCTTGAGGGTTGTTGTGTTCCTGCGAGTGAGTGAGGTCACCAGAAAGGAAGAAGATGCTGCGTTGGCAGCGGGGGTAGCGGCGCGCGAGCGATATTTTATGTTGCGAGCGTTAATATGGCTACGGTAACCGCTTCACATCACGCGGACCGTATGCTTGTGTGCAACCCGACGTAGTATAAAAAAATAATAAAAAAGTATATATAATACTATATCAGCATTGTATTATTAAAATAAAGACCCACGGCGTGGTCTTTCTTTTTCCCGTGGGAATAAGATGGTTTTCAGGAATACAAAGTAGCCTATGTCACTCTCTAGGCCATAAAGGCCGCTAGCCGCTACTCAGCGCCATCTAGTGGACAACTGATAAATGTACTTGAATACATTTATTTTTGTAAATACTCGTACATACTTTTAATACATAGAAAATACTCAGGCCAATGCATGATTTTGCTCTGGCCTATGGTCTCTCACAGCTGGTGCATTCTCCAACGAGAATACCAGATATAGAGGACCATACTAGCTCTCTACTGGACCTTCTGCTGACCACTCATCCGGGTGGGTATACAGTCTCGGTGGATGCGCCTCTTGGCTCGTCGGACCACTGCCTCATCCGGACCCAAGTGCCATGCGCAAGCCCTGACCCACCCCGGTATACCGGATGGCGTCGTATGTGGCACTATAAGTCAGCAGACTGGGATGGACTGCGTGAATTTTACGCATCGTACCCGTGGAGGCGGCTCTGTTTCGGGTCGGAAAATATAGACACCTGTGCATCTGCTGTAGCTGAGACGATTTTGGCCGGGATGGAATTATTTATTCCAAACCGGCGGGTGGCTACTTCAGGTGCTAAGAAGCGGCCGTGGTTTAATCGGTCTTGCAGAGAAGCTAAACTTCGCAAGCAAACTGCATATGAGGCTTGGACCACGGCTCGTATTAATGGAGATCCTGGTGTTTCCGACTTGAAACGGGAGTTCAATGCTGCCTCGAGGTTCAGTAAGAGAGTAATTGCCAGGGCAAAGTTTGAGTTCATCGGCAGGATTGGTGAGCGCCTAGCTAAGCACCCGTCTGGGAGCCGTGCTTTTTGGTCGCTTGCTAAGGCTGCCGAGGGCAACTTTTGTCAGTCGTCCTTTCCACCACTCCGAAAACCGGATGGTAGTCTGGCCCACAGTGCAAAGGAGAAAGCCGATCTATTGGGGAATCTCTTTGCCTCAAACTCGACTTTGAACGACGGGGACGCCGCACCGCCTTCCATCCCGCGGTGTGGTAATTCCATGCCGGAAATCTCATTTACTCAACGAGATGTTCGGCGGGCATTGCAATCCCTTGACGTTCATAAGTCGAGTGGGCCAGATGGCATCCCGGCAGTGGTGTTAAAGCTGTGTGCTCCTGAGTTGTGTCCTGTTCTTACGCGCCTTTTTGCGCTCTCTTATTCCACCGGGCAGGTACCGTCGTCGTGGAAGACTGCGAACGTGCACCCTGTGCCCAAAAAGGGTGACAGATCAGACCCATCGAATTACAGGCCTATCGCTGTTACCTCCCTTCTCTCCAAGGTAATGGAGCGCGTAATTAACAACCGGCTCCTGAAATACCTAGAAGAGCACGACTTAATCAGCGACCATCAATACGGCTTTCGCCATGGTCGCTCGACTGGTGATCTTCTAGTGTATCTTACACATCGCTGGGCTTCAGCCGTGGAGAGTCAAGGTGAGGCATTAGCTGTCAGTCTTGATATGGCGAAGGCGTTCGATCGGGTCTGGCACCGTGGTCTTCTTTCGAAGTTGCCTGCATACGGTCTACCAGAGGGTTTATGCGAATGGGTCGCTAGCTTCTTGTCCTGCAGAAGCATTAGAGCCGTTGTGGATGGCAGTTGCTCCGACAGCATGGACATTAATGCTGGCGTCCCGCAAGGCTCGGTATTGTCCCCGACGCTGTTTTTGCTGCATATCAATGATATGTTGTCCATTGACAGCATTCATTGCTATGCTGACGACAGCACCGGGGATGCTTATTATACGGGCCGCGCTAATATTCCCCGCTCTCTGGTGGAGGAGAGCCGCGAACAGCTCGTGTCGAAGATCGAGAGCACACTGAATAGTGTGTCCGATTGGGGGCGAAAGAACCTGGTTCATTTCAATCCCACTAAGACACAAGTCTGCGCGTTCACCGCTAAGAAAACTCCTTTTGCTGTGGCTCCTCAATTCCTAAACACACCCCTTACCATCGCCAAAAACATTGGAATTCTTGGAGTTGAAATCTCCAGCGACGTCCAGTTTCGTTGTCACCTGGAGGGGAAGGTCAAGCTGGCGTCGAAGAAACTAGGTGTGCTCAACAGGGCGAAGCAGTACTTCACTCCGCGGCAGAGACTTATGCTTTACAAAGCTCAAGTACGGCCGCATATGGAGTACTGTTGCCATCTATGGGCGGGAGCGCCTAGATACCAGCTTGCACCTTGTGACTCGATTCAAAGGCGCGCTGTGAGGATTGTCGACGATCCCAAACTAACAGACGGTTTAGAACCTTTAAGTCTGAGAAGAGATTTTGCGTCCCTTTGTGTGTTCTACCGTCTGTACAATGGGGTGTGTTCAGAGGAGTTGTTTGATATGATGCCAACGGCCTCCTTCTACAGTCGCACCGCTCGCCATCGACAGGGAATTCATCCTCACACATTGGAGCCTAAGTGGTCACGTACTGTGCGGTTCCAGAGAAGTTTTCTCCCGCGTACTGTCAAGCTGTGGAATGAACTGCCTGTCGAGGTATTCTCAGGGACCTACAGCATGGGGTTCTTCAAAAAGGGCGTGAAGAGGTTTTTACAGGGTCGGCAACGCGCGTGTGATGCCTCTGGTGTTGCAGGCGTTCATAGGCTACGGTAACTGCTTTCCATCAGGCGGGCCGTATGCTTGTTTGCCACACTGGTGGTATAAAAAAAAAAAAAAAAAAAAATGCAAACAGACATGTTCATGCACACAAATGTTTGTCTTGTGCGGGAATCGAACCCACGACCTCGGAGTCAAAGTGGCTATTGCTAACCATTCGACCACCGAGCTCGTCAATAGTTTATGTTGGGTTAAGGTAAAATTAATATTCTTATTATTTTATTAGACGAGCGGCGTAACTTTGTCTGAGCAGACGATGTTGCGGAATACATATTCTCTGGTTTTGCGACATTTTTCATTGATGATCCTCTTGTATTGATGGCAGCGTAATGTTATATAGTCTGCCTTCGTTGTTAAATGGGCTATAATAATACTAAAATATTTTCTCAATTCTTCTCAGCAGGACATGAAATAAGCGCGTTCAAACAAACAAACTCTTCAGCTATGTAATATTAGTAGAGATTTGATTAGTCGGAGGAGCTCGAGATAAATGAAGCTATCTATAGACAGGCTATAGTCAAAGTTGCTTAACTTGCGTGATCACGTAACGTTTGTAAAAACAATAGAAATTGCGCAATTATCAAATTCACTGGCTGACGCATTCTTCAAACAAACATACTCTCTACTTTGTAACATTACCTACTAGAGATTTGATTAGTCGGAGGAGCTCGAAATAAATAAAGCCATCCATAGACAGGCTAAAATCAAAGTTGCTTAACTTGCGTGATCGCGCAACGCGATCGTAACTTTGGAGCCATTCATAAATTACTTCACACGAATTTCATGATTTTTTGACCCCTCTCCAGTCCTTGTCACAGCTGGTCACATTTGTGAGACCCTCCTCCCTAGTGTGACGTCACATATTTTGAAATTTTACATGTAGAGTCGCAAATGTTTTCGAGTTTTTCGTTCATGGTTCGTGTTTTAACTCTTAGATTATGATATATTTTGAAACGTCACGAAATTTACGACCCCTCCAACCCCCTTGTCACAATATCACACTTCGTCGACCCCCTCCCTCCCCCTTAACGTGACACGTAATTTATGGATGGCCCCTTTTGTAAAAACAATAACAATTGCGCAATTATAAAATTCATGACGCATCGTATTTTTCTAGTGTCTGGCAATTTGAGATAACAATATATTTTTCCGTGTACATTCTCCGCCTTCTTCGGTCTATATGACTAACCTTCAGTATTTAGGTTTTTATTTTTTATCTTACATAAAATTTAAAAGGATATTACATGAAGTTATAAATAAATCATGGCGGTATATTGCGTCTTTGTATGAATTTCATGTGTATTGAGAAAAAATAAGCAAAAAACTTGTTATTACTTATTGTTACCTACCGCGTGTTATGTGAATTTAAATTGTATTGACATGTCTACTAGTATATAGAGGATGGAAATTACAAGTGATCTGACTTGTTTATTTCTAAATTTCTAAACTACCACGGAAGCAATTAACAATTTGCTAATGGCGATGCTGGAGTCAGGATCCTTTCGTGAAAAAATTGGGAGAGCAATGGGAACGCGACTACTGCTCCGTAAGGAACTGAGTGCTTAGTGCGAGGTGTTTGTTCACATTCGATCATGTTAACGTAAACAAACCGACCAAATAGAGAAGAACTCTCATGCTGTGAATTTATAAGACGCGTGTTACATATTAAAATTATGTGACATACATGTTCACATTTTGAAGTGAGCAACCCGGTTAATTTGAATATGTAACACGTGTCTGGTAAATTCACAATATGAAACGTCTTCTCAATTTGGTCGGCTTGTAAATGTTAACACGTACGAATGTGGCCAAAAAACTTACACTATTGAAACGAGATGGCCGCCCGTGCAATATCAGTTAGTAACCGCAACGGACGGAATAAATTGGGTCCAAATAAGTGTCTGGTGGGTGAAGGATCGGAGGAGAGAAGGAAAAAGACCATAGATAAAGAGAGTTTTTGGTGTACAGCCCCTTACCACCAACTCTTATTGCAATTCAATAACTGAGTAGAATGCTTATTCATACCGATGAATAAGCGACTCTATTCGATTTGATACAGAGTCGCTTATTCATTAGTATGAATAAGCATTCTATTCAGTTATTGAATCGTAATAAGAGTTGGTGGTAAGGGGGCTGATTTCACAGCCCAGGTAGTCATGCTTGCTAAAGTGTGTGTGGCGGGTCGCCGCATTCCTAATAAAATGGTTGAATGCGGCGATGGCTGACCCATGCATCGACTCGTGGACGGGTGTTGCCAGAGGGGACAGGGATACCGGCTAAGCTGAAGCCGATTACCGTCGGATTTTTTGATTCGAAAAATAGGACTTAGGTTAAAGTTATTGCCATACATCTTCAGCTTAGTCGGTAGAACTTTAGGGTATCTACTAGTTGAGCTAAACATAATTAGCAACAATCTAATCAGTAGTTTCATTTTCGCATTCAAAAAATCCGATGACAATCTGCTTCAGCTTCGGCGGTAGGGCTCTGGTCTGCCATCGCTGTCATGGTTGCAACGTAAACAATAGGAGGATTTAGATTATGTAGTATTAGACAATAGTATGCTTTTTAACATAATAGCGACGTGCAATTAATAAATTGTGACATAAAAATAGAAGATTGTTAACAAATGGTACGGACCCCGGGGTCTGAAGATTGTAATTATAACCAATAAAAAAAAATCTGATTCGTTATTATCAGCCTGTATCTACCCACTGCTGGATATATGCCTTTCCTAATCTATCCGTCTGGGTCCCCGAGACGATCAAGTTTACTTGACAAGTCTACGTGATTGAAGCATGTATTGATCGTTTACTTCATTAACTTGACAGTGATCTACGGCTTGATCTCAATTGACAGAAATTGACGCCACTTGACGGGACTAGACTAGCTTTTCTCATTTGCGATCGTAACGTCGAGGATGGCGGACGACGAACAGGACCTAGACATGGCCTTGGCGAGAAGCGCCGACATAATTACCAAGCGTGATTTTGTGCTATTTATTAATATCTCTACAAGGATTTTCCTGTACTATGGAAAGTCAAAAGTAAGGAGTATTCTAACAAAAATAGAATGCCATATCAGCATTCGAAATATTTTTTATTACTGCGACCAACGAATTGCGACGACTTCCTTGAGTACAGATCGGAAGGCGACTGTGGCTGATCGGACTTGACGGCACATTTTGGGCGTCAAGTCTCCCATCCAGTGAAACCGTCAATCACGAACTTGTCAAGTCGACTTGATCGTCTCGGGGACTTTCCTCCCCCATCTGCCACTCACTCGGCAGATGTGGCTGGCTCACTGCCACTTCAGTTTGCTAACTTTGAGAGCTATGTACCTTGGTTCGCCGTATATTTTTTTCATTCCGGATTTGGTCCCTGAGTGAAATACCGAGCATAGCTCTCTCCATCGCTCGCTGTGCGATCTTCAATAGCTCGCTGTGCGAGTATGTATGTTAAAATGTTATAAATATTTGTCTTGTGTGTTCATCATTTGTATTCAACTTCTAGAAAATTCTTATCAATTCAACAAAATGACTATGATCAACATGGTAATTGTTTTCAATGGAAATATCTAACCGAAATAATTTGAGTTGAATGAATGAATGAATGGACTTCATTCGCTATAGATGTGGTACAATATAGATGTTAAAGTATCTATAGAAGCAACCATTACTGGCATGCAAAATTTTCAGCAAAAAAGATTCATAGACATATTAATTTGTATTCAACTTGATCTTTATAGTTTTATTAATTTTATTATCTGTCACCACGTGAGCGATGCGTAATGACTTTAGCTATTTACTCAGAACGTGTATATAAACAACAAATTGAGTGGGATATAAATAAAGCTATCTGTAAACGATGTGTACATACATTACATATATACATATTACTGCTTGCAGTTTCGCCTGCCTAAACATACTGTACTTTTGGGGTGTAAGTCGTTCATCAACATCTTTGAACCAAAGCCAACTTCACCTGCACGCGGTGCACCCTGCTGACTGACATACGAAGCTCTGGCGAAAGGAGAGGTAGGGAGCGTAATTGTAAGCAACCCGACTGGAGAATGTACCTCCACCTCACAGAATACCGCAGCCAAATAACAAATCCCTTGAGGGTTGTTGTGTTCCTGCGAGTGAGTGAGGTCACCAGAAAGGAAGAAGATGCTGCGTTGGCAGCGGGGGTAGCGGCGCGCGAGCGATATTTTATGTTGCGAGCGTTAATATGGCTACGGTAACCGCTTCACATCACGCGGACCGTATGCTTGTGTGCAACCCGACGTAGTATAAAAAAATAATAAAAAAGTATATATAATACTATATCAGCATTGTATTATTAAAATAAAGACCCACGGCGTGGTCTTTCTTTTTCCCGTGGGAATAAGATGGTTTTCAGGAATACAAAGTAGCCTATGTCACTCTCTAGGCCATAAAGGCCGCTCTAAATCACTCCGAGTTTTTATTATGTTATTATATTATGGTTATATAAAAAATGTACACATAATTCAGTTTGACATTCTATGAATTGGCAACACTGTGCTTCGTTCCGAAACAAGCTAAGCTATTTAGCCAACTTATTATATAACTATATAATAGATTAATGTAGCTATGTTCAGTAGACTAAATGCAACCGATTGCGATAAAACCGATCGTGTAACGACGCCTTAAATACTGGTTATGTTCTTATTATATAATCAAGTTCAGAGTAATATAATTGTGTTTTAGAGGTGAACTTGTTAAATCTGATGACATAATGGATGCAATGACGTCTTAATAGGTTAAGTCGTTATTGTACTCGGAGTTAAATAATAGATTTTTTTTTATTTATTTACAGCTTTAGACACGCTCTGGCTTCGTAAGGATAGTCGGTATGATTTCTTCTAATAATGAGCAAATTATACAAAATTATATATATATAGAACTGGTGCACTGAGATACCACAGGCCTCGGCTTAGTTCAGACGCCAGTCTCTCTCTATTTAAAGATTTGTACCTAAGGGGCCATCCAAAAATTACGTCCCACGAATTTCATGATTTTTTGACCCCTCTTCCTCTTTGTCACAGCTGGTCACATTTGTGTGACTCCCCCTCCCTAGTGTGACGTCACATATTTTGCAATTTTACATCTAGAGTTGCAAATATTGAGTTTTTCGTTAATAGTTCAAAGTTCGTGTTTTAACACTTAGATTATAATAGCATTTGAAATGTTACGTCACAAAATTTAGGACCCCTCCCACCCCCTTGTCACACAATGTCACACTTCGTCGACCCCCTCCCTCCCCCTTAACGTGTGACGTAATTTATGGATGGCCCCTAACCAACTATATGCACTTGTTGTAAAACTATAATTATATAGATAGATAGGTACGTTTAATACAAACTACAGTCACACACATACAAAAATTTAATTCAAAAGTAACAGGGAGAGAACGTATACACCAGGAAACAGAGCGTAGAATAACAGATGTATGTGTGTGCTGCAATTAACTTTTCTCTCTCTTCTCTATCTTCTATTTTAGGTATAATTGTTTATGTTGTTTCGTGTCGTTTTGTTGTTGAAAATTTTAATGTCTCCATTATTTATCTTGACCGGCCTAGGATCATACACTAAAGATAGTCTTGAAAATATTGCTTTTAGTAATAAGCTTGTTGCGTTTGTATGCTTGTAACAAATTAATATTTTTATTTGTTTTCTTGGTGGTTTAAATTACAAATAAAGCATATTCGTTCATATCATGACAATCGATGGGATCCATTTGGCGTGAAAGAAGGACAAACTAACAAACACACGTTAATAACAATATATTGGTATGGAAGTATAGCGAGGAAGGCATTGGGGAAGGCTTATATCCAGCAGTGGGTAGATACAGGCTGATGATGATGATGATGATGATGATAGCGACGAAGCGTAGGGCGCTCCCCCCCACTCTAGATGGACCGACGACCTCAAAAAAAGTGGCTAGTAGCGGTTGGATGTGGAAAGCGGAGCATATGGTGAAAGCATTGGGAATGTCCTATACCCTGCAGCGGGTAGATACAGGCTGATAATGATGATGATGATGGAATGGATATGGATGATTTATCGATTGAAAAAGACACTGCGATCATTTCCGTAGGTGAAGTATTATCAGCAAGGCCATATTTTAGCGATATGTCCTAAATTTTTGTGATATGACAAGTTCATATCACAAAAATTTAGGACATTGAGCCATCAAAATACGAAAGGTGGCATACTGTCCCACTGCTGAAGGTTGGCTGGAAGAGATCTCTATCAGAGATAAGCTTGCCTTTGCATACTTTTTCTTTGCATTTGACTCTATTCAATTTGAAATAGAGTCACTTATACATTGGTATGAATAAGCATTCTATTCAGTTAATGAATCGCAATAAGAGTTGGTGGTAAGGGGGCAGATTTGTCTCGAAGGAGAGGTGAGGTCGACACGAGTGTGAAGAAGTGGTCATAATGTACGTAGTACTATTACTTATACCGTTTTTCTAGTTTGTTTTCGTTGTGGCAATTTTTATACAAATTCGTGTAATCATGTTGACGTGATTAACAAATAAATAAATATTCCTGGACAAATTACACACTGCCATCTAGTCCCAAACCAAGTAAAGCTTGAACAATGAGTACTAGATATCTAATAAATGTATTAAAATCCATTCTTTTGTAAATACATACATAGAGAACAACCAGACCAGGACAAACAGATTGAACCCGCGTCCCCGGAGTAAAAGTGTCCATTGCTAGCTATTCAACCATCAACGGACTCGTCTAGCGAAATTATGTCGTATTTGGGGTGTAAGTGGTTCATCAACATCTTTGAACCAAAGCCAACTTCACCTGCACGCGGTGCACCCTGCTGACTGACAAACGAAGCTCTGGCGAAAAGAGAGGTAGGGAGCGTAATTGTAAGCTACCCGACTGGGGAATGTACCTTTACCTCACAGAATACCGCAGCCAAATAACTGTTCCCTTGAGGGCTGTTGTGTTCCTGCGAGTGAGTGAGGTCACCAGAAAGGAAGGAGATGCTGCTATGGCTGCGGGGCGCGCGAGCGATATTTTATGTTGTGAGCGTTAATATGACTACGGTAACCGCTTCACATCAGGCGGGCCGTATTGTTCTGCTTGTCTGCCACCCAAAGTAGTATAAAAAAAAACCTTGCAAATGTTTTGCTCGGCTTTTTGTTGTAATTATATTTTTGTATACTTATATTTTTTTATTATTTAGTTATATTTTCTCGTTTGTGTGAACCCTATCGGCAACAATGATACAATACTATTTGTGGACAGGTCACAGCAATAGGTGAATAGACAAAAGATAGTTTATTAAATATTTGTAATTGTTATCACGTGTTTACGAATACCACGCTAGTTTGTATTTGTGTTAGTAAGCAATATGAAAGGTGTAAAGAATTTGTAAGATCTATCAACGCACATTTCAAACGAATGGCCGGAAAGGGGTTTTCTTAGCTGAAGCTTATTAAAAATTATTAAAAAAAATATTTCCATTGGAGAAGCAATAAAAAATACTATAACTTTTATTATGATACTAATTACATAAACCTAATATTAAACATAGCTGTCGTACATAATTTCTGATCTGATGCATTTAAAATACAAACCTGTGACGTCATAACTCAGTAGCATTTTGTATGGAGCGCTTTCGGGAAAGTCCAAAATTGTGATTTTTAAATTAACATAGTATCTTGAGAGATTTTTGTGCTTAAGTAATTCTTTCACCTATGGTTATATTATTGAGACGTCCCTACATATCAAACCGAAAAAAATGTTAGTCAAATAGTCTATTGAGCAGCCCCCTTCGATTTAGGTACAAAAAGCTCAATATTATTCTGACTTGATACTAACAATGAGCATTATGTGCTCGAATAATGGCCACTTTGACTCCGAGGTCGCGGGTTCGATCCCCGCACAAGACAAATATTTCTGTGCATGAATATGTCTGTTTCTTTTGGCCTGAGTGTTTTTTATGTATTATTATATGTTTGTATGTATGCATTTATAAAAAATGTATTTAAGTATCTAGTACCCATAGTACAAGCATTCCTTAGTTTGGAACTAGATGGCAGTATGTAATTTGTCCAGGAATATTTATTTATTTGAAGCATCATTCGTAATTATTTTGCAATACCGAGTACCTAAGTAACTTTACCGCACGCCCCCAGTCCATAATAACATCGACGTCATAAACATGTTTATGCAAATGGAGACGTCACTATTTACGGAATGTTTACGGCATGGATTTTACCAAATATACAAAATTAACCTATTCCAATACGAAAAAAACGTTACGAATGTGTAATCATAATGAATTTAGGGAAAATGATGAATGGTTGAATACATATTTCACTGGCAGACAGCTGATGTAATAAATAAATAAATATTTCTGGACAATTTTACACAGCGCCATCTAGTCCCAAATTAAGCACAAAGCTTGTGTTATGGGTACTAGACAACTGATAAATGTACTTAAATACGTTTTTTTTGTAAATACATACTTATAATACATAGAAAACACCCAGACCAAGACAAACAGACATGTTCATGCACACAAATGTTTGTCTTGTGCGGGAATCGAACCCGCGAGCTCGGAGTCAAAGTGGCCATTGCTAACCATTCGACCACCGAGCTCGTCAAAAGGAGTAACTTAGGCTACTTTCTTATTCTAAGTTTATTTTACAAATTTTATTTATGTTTATTAATATTAAAAAAATAACGGGCACGGCTAGTAATAATTTAATATTATTATACTAAAAACTTTAATAGCCAATGCACTTTACACGTAGATTAATGCAGATACCACAGATTACATATCAGTCCAGTGCAAAGTATAATGTTTACTTACATATCTACTTATGTACATTATTTTTTTTATCAGCAACGCCATCGTATAAACAATATGATGTAATGTATATATTTATAGCGCATGATATTACGTTATGTAAATAAACATATTTTAAAACCATAGTATTTATAAATATTTTATTTATTAATAACATATTTTTAAATATTTTATTTTGTCAGTCTAATGATCACGCAAGTTAAGCAACTTCGAACGCAGCCTGGCTATGGATGGCTGTGACGGAGGAGGTCGAGGTTTATTTACCTCGACCTCCTCCGTGCTTCGGAGGGCACGCTAAGCCGTCTGTCCCGACTATTGTCATTATTGGCTTGAAAACACTGGCCTCCGCCAACCCGCAGTTGAGCAGCGTGGTGGAGTATGCTCTAAACCTCTTCGATTGAAGGGAGACTTGTATCCCAACAGTGGGATGATTAAGGGTTGATGACGAAGTGGCTCATCACTATTTTAGAGCTAAAGCCAACCTCACCTGCACCTTGTGCACCCTGCTGATTGACGAAAGAGAGGTAGGGCACACCGTAATTATAAGCTTGACGATTCGGGAAGTACCTCCACCTCACGGAATGCCGCAGCCAAATTTCAATTCCCTTGAAGGTTGTTGTGTTCCTACGAGTGAGTGAGATTACTAGGATGATGTAAGCAGTTGCTGCATTGGTAGTGCACCCTGCACAAGGTGCAGGTGAGGTTGGCTTTGGCTCTAAGATGGTGATGAGCCGGTTAGAGCCCTATACCTTTTTATATGCGGAAACATATAATGTCATGTTTTTGTGCACATTGTTATTTATTTTTTAAGAGCTTTAGTTTGCTGCTAGCAGCAGCATTACCTCGCTGGATGGCTAAACTGATCCTTTGGGCGAGGAATGTGCCAGATCTCGGGTCACCAGTTACGTCGACCAATCTTTTTCCTAATTCTTTTACAAACCATTTTGTGCTGGGACCGCACGGACCAAGGGTTTCGACCCCGAATGGAACTTGTCTTGTTTGAAATATTTGATTGAACCCGCGACTCCGGAGTCAAAGTGGACATTGCTACCAATTCTGCAACTGTGCTCGTCAATTGTAGGTATATACCACCATAAGTGGCTCAGTTGCGCTGCATTTTTCATAAAGCATTCCACTGAAACGTAGCTGGGCGCAGACGAGATGTCACCCATTTTTTTTTGTACTACGTTGGGTGGCAGACAAGCATACGGCCCGCCTGATGTGAAGCGGCTACAGTAGCCATATTAACGCTCGCAATATAAAAGATCGCTTGCGCGCCGCCACCCCCGCTGCCAACGCAGCATCTCCTTCCTTTCTGGTGACCTCACTCACTCGCAGGAACACAACAACCCTCAAGGGAATTGTTATTTGGCTGCGGTATTCTGTGAGGTGGAGGTACATTCCCCAGTCGGGTAGCTTACAATTACGCTCCCTACCTCTCTTTTCGCCAGAGCTTCTTTTGTCAGTCAGCAGGGTGCACCGTGTGCAGGTGAAGTTGGCTTTGGTTCAAAGATGTTGAAGAACCACTTACACTTACAGCGAGTTATGAAATGTATGAAACGCACCCTTACATCCCACCCAATAGCTGTTTCACTGAAGCTGGGCGAAGACGAGCTGTGTTTTCATACATTTCACACTACGCTGCACTTCGCTTGCGCGAAAGGCGTGAAATGTATAGGTAATACAAATAAATAAATATTCCTGGACAAATTAAACACGGTCACCTTGTCCCAAATTAAGCAAAGTTTGTACAATGGGTACTAGATAACCCTCCCTAACCCGTTTGGTCAGCGTGGGGAGTGTAGGCCAAATCCTCCTTCCGTCTAGGACGGACGAGAGAGGGTCGTGCTCCTGTAGTAGAGACTAAAATGGACCTGATGATGATGACGTACTAGATAACTGATATTATACTTTAATACATTTTTTTTTGTTATTACATACATATAATACATAGAAAACACCCAGACCAAGATAAACGGACATGTTCATTCGCACATATATCTGTCTTGTGCGGGGATCGAATCCGCAACCACGAAGTCAAAGTTATAGATTATCTATACGTTATCAAATTCATAGTTGGTCACAAACTTTGAAACTGTAAACATGGCAAGTATGAGAAAATTATTGTGTATTGACGAAAAAGTTTTTCTGATACGCGCAATAGAGGTAACGCGCCATTTATAGACATCTCTGTATGACGTCAAAATATGTCTTTAATGAGTATACACTGTACATACATATTATTTATTTACACCTTTGACGAGCTCGGTGGCGTAGCGGTCAATGACGCGGCTTCGACACCAACGCTCGTGGGTTCGATTCCCATATGGGACAAACATTTGTGTGCATGAACATGTCTGTTTGTCTTAGTCTGTGTGTTTTCTATGTATCATAAGTATGTATTTACAAAAAAACGTATTACGTATGTTTATCAGTTGTCTAGTACCCATAACACAAGCTTCGCTTACTTTGGGGCTAGATGGCGCTGTGTAATTTGTCTGACAATTTATTTATTTATTATTATTATTATAATACATAGAAAACACCCAGACCAAGACAAATAATAACTTTTGTACAACAACAACAACAACAAATATGTTTGTTATTTATTACAAATAACTAGGAATGTATCGCCAATTTACAAGTCGCAAATAATTAAAGCTGATTATAATAATAAAAAGAAATAAGTAACAACAAAGCAATCACGTCAGCTGATAAGGAAACAATAATAATGTTACAGGGGAATAACCAAACGGCTCTGATAAGGTAATCCCTTCCGTTATACTACGCAATGATTTTAGTACAGCCTTCTATTAGCATAACAGTGGATCGGGAATTAAATAATAAATAATTCTGGACCATTTACACAGCGCCATCTAGTCCCAAAGTAAGCGTAAAGCTTATGTTACGGGTACTAGACAACTGATAAATGTACTTCAGTACATTTTTTTTTGTAAATATATACTTATGTTACATAGAAAACACCCAGACCAAGATAAACAGACATGTTCATGCACACAAATGTTTGTCTTGTGCCTTTGCTCACCGTTCGACCACGTAGCTCGTCAAATGGGTCGTTATTTTAATGGTGTAAATAGTTTATCAACATCATTGAACCAAAGCCAACTTCACCTACAAGCGATGCACTCTGCTGACTGACAAACGGAGCTCTGGCGAAAAGAGAGGTAGGGAGCGTAATTGTAAGCTACCCGACTGGGGAATGTACCTCCACCTCACAGAATACCGCAGCCAAATAACAATTCCCATGAGGGATGTTGTGTTCCTGCGAGTGAGTGAGGTCACCAGAAGGGAAGGAGATGCTGCGATGGTAGCGGGGGTGGTGGCGCGTGAGCAATATTTTATGTTGCGAGCGTTAATATGGCTACGGTAACTGCTTCACATCAGGCGGGGCCGTATGCTTGTCTGCCACCCGACGTAGTATAAAAAAATCATCATGTATGAAATTGTTGTAACAGGTAATAATAAAACAATTTGTGGTCCAAATTATCGGAAACTACTAATTGGTATGCAAATGACCCACGTCAATACTTGTTCACGAATGAATTCATATATTATGAAGAGGGGTTTTTTCCATTGAACTTCCCATGATATTATCACCGAATATTATAACATAATAAAATTAAATGTTTATAATAGGATAATGTTTAAAATAAATAAAATTATAACATAATAAAAAAAAATTTTTAAAGAACGTTCGTCGCATCGTCATCATCATCAGGTCATTTTAGTTTCCACTACAGGAGCACGACCCTCTCTCGTCCGTCCCAGACAGAAGGAGGATTTGGCCTACACTCCCCACGCTGGCCAGACGGGTTGGGGAGGCCTGATCGATGTTTGATAATGTTTTCCCTTAGTCGCCTTGTACGACATGCACGGGAAGAGTGATTCTATTCTAGTCTGCCGGAAACCACACGTAGGAGTGAGTATAGGCTGGCAACGGATCGGCGACCCCTTGGTGTTGCTGATCTCTATGGGCGGTGGTGATTTCTTTCCATCAGGTGATCCACAAAAATACCCGACGTAGTATAAAAAAGACTTAAGTTGTTATTGTATTTAGTATTATTCTTCGATCTAGTCTTCAATCTAAAGGGCCTATCACACACCATGACAGTATGTCATGGTGTCATCTCGCTGGTTTTGTGAGGTTTAAGAGAGTGAAAACTTCATATGGGGGCATACATAAATTACGTCACACGTTAAGGGGGAGGGAGGAGTGTGACAAGGGTGTGGGAGAGGTCCTAAATTTCGTGACGTGACATTTCAAAATCTAATTGTTAAAACACGAACTTTGAACTATTAAGTAAAATCTCAAAAACATTTGCAACTCTAGATAAAAAATTGCAAAATATGTGACGTCACACTAGGGAGGAGGGGAGTCTCACAAATGTGACCAGCTATGACAAGGACGGGGGAGGGGTCCAAAAATCATGAAATTCGTTTGACGTAATTTATGGATGGCCCCTAATGTAACAGACCCTTATATCCATTTAGTCGCGAATAAGAACAATAAAAAAAATGACGCATTTGTATTATTAAATTATGAAAGAGAATTATAATGTAGGTGCTCTAATAAGTCATACAAACCATACAATAGCCATTCATCCCATGATGCAACTGTGGTCGCTATCGGTAGGTATTGCTTAACCGGAAATGCCAATTTCGTTTTTGTCAACACGACGTACCTACAGTAATAATGAATAATCAACTTTGCTCCTAGAGGCAATAGAAGTCAGTTTATGTTACACGTATTATGTAAGAGGAGTTTATTTATTATGGCTCCAGCGGGCTTAAATGATAGTCTTCTGGTTCTTGGAAGTGTTCGCATAATATGTTTAACAGATAGTTATGTAGATATTTTTATACGTTTTAGTTTAAGGAACTTTTATAGTTGAAAGAGATTTGAAACAGATTGGTCTCATATTTTTTTCATCATCATCATCATCAGCCTGTATATACATACATAAATGTAGAGTAATGTTTGGAGTCGGTTTTTTTTTGCTAAAATTATTACCTATTTGAATAGTAGCTGGGAATTAATAAAAGAATAATTTATCTATTTACGCCTCTTGTAAATGAAATATGCACCTGAAGGCCAATTTTCGTCATTACTTTACGATCTCGGTGGCTTGACGATTGGATTGACGAGCTCGGTGGCGTAGCGGTCAATGACGCGGCTTCGACACCAACGCTCGTGGGTTCGATTCCCACATAGGACAAACATTTATGTGCATGAACATGTCTGTTTGTCTTAGTCTGGGTGTTTTCTATGTATCTTGTATGTATTTACAAAAAAAAAATGTATTTACGTATGTTTATCAGTTGTCTAGTACCCATAACACAAGCTTCGCTTACTTTGGGGCTAGATGGCGCTGTGTAATTTGTCTGACAATATTTAGATATTTAGATCTAAGAATGAAAGTGGACAGAATCGAGATTGAATTCTGAATTGACCAAAAAATATATGTGATAGGATAGAGTAAGAAATGTCGCTAAAAACTGTTAGGCTTTGGTAAGAAAATACCTCGTTATTGAACTAATACTTATTTAATTATGAATCGCGAAACAGCAATAGAACTCACATTATAAATGATTAACAACTAAACCATAAATTCAAACATGTAAACATTCAGCCATAGGCTGCGCAAAGAAAAAGTACGCTGCGATCTTTTCTGCTCGAAGCTTCAGCAAAGAGTGCCGATTGCCGCGTCGCCCCGCCATCTCGTGGCGTTCGACCCCACCACTCCTCCTGACGGAAGCAGCCGACACCCATGGGAGTCAAATCAATCAATTTGAAACCGATGTTGCCAACATATGTTTGATTTCATTTAATAACTATTATTCTTATCGTTGGTAAAATAATATTCTTATATTGTGTTGTCTAATACAGACAAATTAGATCAAAATTCTTATTAAGCAATAAATTCGGCTTAATGTTACGTCATGATTTCCAATACATTTGCAGCCATCATAGACAACATAAATGATTTCCAGACGCTCTCAAGTTGAGGAATGTCCAAGCTTTTTTTTTCGTTGCCAACTCTACTCATTCCACTGCTGGGATACGGGTCTTCCCCCAATCGAACTCCACTACGCTGCTCAGCTGCGGCTTGGCGGAGGCCAGTGTTTTTTAAAACATGCCCAAAGGCCACCAACTTGGCTTAACGAGTGACATCTAATGAAAAAGCAGGGACCAACGGCTTAAGGCGGGGTGGTACCTGTGGTACTGCAAAATCCACAAGTTAGAATTCATCTTTGAAGTAATAAACAGAGAATTAAAATCTAGGAAAATTATATTGATATTGTTGAGGATATATACTAGGGAATATATCCGATGAAAACATGATTTGATGAAGTTGACTCGATAAAATAAATTCACAAAGTTACCTTTCGTGTCAATTTATCTTCTATTTTCGGTTTTGTTTTCTAAGTCATGTACTAAAAAAAAGGTCATAAATAACTGGAGGTATTATACCCGATAGATTTTTTTTATTACATCTTTAAAATTTTTAATCGATTATTCAATTGATTTTCGATCGCCAGAGTCGCCAGTGTCTCGCGGAATTGTCATATTGTTTCTAGCGCTGGCTTACCTCGCCCTTGTCGACGTCGTTTAACTTGCGTGTTCGATTAGAAACATGTGCTCAACGACACCATTCAGCTCCGCGAGTCCAAGTTAATATGGCATATTGTCAATGTAGGACTTCTCCTGCACGTCAACGATGATTTCTGGAAGTGCGATTCCGCAGTTACAGCGATGACTCATGGCAAATGCCACGAAAAATAACCGTGTTTTTGTATGGGAAAACAGCAGACAGTGTTATCTCGTTTCTCATGAAGTCACCTCTGAAACAACACCTGATATCAACAAAGTTAAGTCTAAACAAAAAAGTCTGCGTTGTTTATTTATTTGCGCGTATTTATAATTTTTATATCATAAACATTACGTAATATTTTTTTGTAATTTACTACTCATATAACCAATCATTATCAGCCTGTATCTATCCATTGCTGGATATAGGCCATCTCCAATGCTTTCCTTGACATGGGATCATCCGCTTTCCATATCCAGTTGCTTTTTTGATGTCATCGGTCCAGTCAGCGTTACCAGACGTGGCGCTTTTGGCGGGACATCCCGCTTTTTAGTCTAAGCTGTAGTGTCACGCGTTGGACACCATGCGCCCAATTTCGTGGTGTGCGGCGCTGCTAAAAATGACGATGTAATTAAATGAAATTCATGGATGGACCGCCAGAATTTGGATCTTTGGAGAAATATAAGCAATATAAGAGTATTGTATTTTGACGTCTTTAAAATCACTCCAATACCACAGCCACTCCATACAAATGACGCGCCGTTCACTATTACATAAATAATGACGTCTGTACAGACCTAGAATGAGCGTGTGTGCGTGCGGCGCCATACAAACTGTTCCAGATTCGTCTCAGAGGGGAGGTGAGGTCGACAGGAGAGAGCGGCAGGGAGTGGCTATACTGTACGTATTACTATTATTTATACTGTGCCAATACATACGGGTAACAGGTCAGAAAACTGGACTGTAACGAATTGGTCTATATCGTCTTACCTTAATAATTACAAAACTATATGCCATAGAAACATGAATCTCTGCTAAGACCTTAAGTTTGCATCGGGGCCGGGCGGGGCGGCGGGGGAGGGGCATTGCGTAGAATAACGGAAAGAACACTAAAAGCGACTCGCTGATAGTGTATATCAGCGAGTCGCTTTTAGTGTTCTTTCCGTTTCACGTTAACCAACGGCCGTGTGCATCGACACAGCTCCACCCGATTTTTTTAAACGGTTTTATTTAGCTTGATCTGTTTGTTTTTTTTTTAAACGGTTTTATTTAGCTTGACCTGTTTGATTATTTATTTATTTATTTATTTGTTTATATTTTTGGGTCAAATCTAGTAATTGAAATTTGACCCCCTTTTTGTTGACAGATTGATCTGAAATTTGGTACACACCTTTAGTTCTGGTGACAATACAATTAAATAAATTCTGTTTCATTGTAAATCCAAGATGGCCGCCGCTATAAAATGGCGGTTTACAAATTTTGTCACGACTACCTCAATATGTGTATCAAATGAAAGGGCTTGACTAGTAGAACACAGTTCACATGAAAAAAAATTAAAATCCAAAATGGCCGCCGCTACAAAATGGTGGTTTACACATTTTGTCACGACTACCACTATATGGGTATCAAATGAAAGAGCTTGACTGTAGAACACAGCTCACGATGAATATTATAATAAAATCCAAGATGGCCGTCAACAAAATGGCCGGTTTGCGGTTACATATTTTCTCAATTTTCAATATGGGTATCAAATTAATACAAGACAAATTTAAAAGTAAAAAAAAAAATGACAAAAGTCAAATCTAAACTTAATTGAATGAGAAGTACTATGTAATGAAATTATAAACTAAAAACTTGAAAATAAAAATTATGAAAAAATCATTTTTAATTTAAACGGTTTCTATCCAATCATTACGCTACGCCCAACGATTTTATTATTTTGTCTGATCAATGCCTTAGACTGATGAGGGAGAGGGGTGTGATGACTGAAACCTCGGACTTACCGAATTATTTTTTAGCTTTTAGTACATTACTTTCAATAAAACCGTTTAATTTTTTTTTTTTTTTAAATTTTTATTTTACATATTTTTATAGCGTTGAAAATGATTTCGATCTTTTCATTGTATAAGCTTGTACCAAAAGCACATATCCATTTATTCTATTAAAAACTCTACTGAATATTTGTCCCTACTTTTATGTCCTGCTTTTTTACTTACTTAAAACCCTGTTTTGATCAAAAATAGAACTGGTCAACGCCGGTCCAGCTAGAGAGGGGGCGACCCACGCTTCTTATAAGCCTATGTAACTTAAATATTTCAATAGGGTACTAAAAGCAATTATGATGGACCAATCGCTGGCATGACAGTATTGCATTATAACTTGTCGTTTTGGTAAATACATGAAAACAAACGAGATATTCCGATTCTGATATCGCAATATATTTTTTAAAATCAAATTCATAGTTAGCGGAAACTCCTGCTATAAATATAGTTAATCCTGATAATAATAATAACAATTAAAAATATATATATTTTAATAATAAATTAAATCAAATTAATAAATAAACACTAGCAGTTACTAGAGTAGAGAAATGTAATATAGCAGGAAAACAGATGTATCTCTGTGATGTGATGTTGAATTCCTTGCATGTCACATCCAGGGTAGTAATCTATTCTGATTTGGTAGCAACAAGGGAGAATGACCAAGCATTCAGATGATTTTGCAATTCCTATTATTGAAATCAATGTGTTAGGTGATAGCTTACTGTATTATATCCGCAATAGTGTTAGGTATTTGAAATCTGTGGTGCACGACAGTTAAGCTTCAATTGACTAGTCAGCACTTCAGCATTTTAATGTCTTATTTATTTGTCATATTACTCATTACAAAGACGGGAAGTCGAATTTCAAAAGCTTCATACTGTTACTAATTTCTTCTGATTAAATTCATTATGAGCTCCTAGGCGTAGTTTTATCCGCGGGACTGCAGTGGATTTCATTGTTCATTCTGAAGAAGACCAGGGTCCCTACCGGCTAAGCTGAAGCCGATTCCCATTGGATTTTTTGATTGCAAGATCTAACTTCAGCTTAGATTTATGGTTTTTGTGTTAAGCTAAGCTAAAGCTGATAGAAACCCTGGAGCTCTACCGACTAAGCTGAACATGTTTGTCAATAACTAAAACGTAAGACCTATTTTTCGAATCGAAATACTCGATGGTAATCGGCTTCAGCTTCGGCGGTAGAGCCCTGATGATGAGCTCTGTTAATCCTGGCTACACAGAAGACACAGCTGTGGGAATGTGTGGTGGGCCCACGTCTCGTAATCGTAATATGGGATAGTTTAAAGTATTGCTAGGACAGGGCTAGGAACTGACTGGAATTGGTACCAGTGTAAAGCTGAGGCGCAATTCTCGTGATTAATATCAAAATTCAGTTCCAATCTAGTTACAAATATCGCTTGGACTTATCGTATCCTTGTTCACCATTAGTAGTCACAAAATCGATACCGGTAACTTAAAATATTCCTTTGTCAGCCAGTGATTGCATAATAATACTTAAGCAGTGATAACTGGTATTTGTTATATCAACAACCTTCGTTCTCGTGATAGTGACGTGGTGTGACGCTGAGAATATCGTATCGTGACGTCTTTCACGGTGACATGAAATATTAACGTAATATTAGATAACTGTATGAAAGGGAAGTTTTGGCAACTGTGAAATAAAGATTCGATTATATGAAGGTTTACGGCAGTTGAGCTTCACTTGACTAGCCATCTCTTTTTAGGCTTTTTATTCCTTATTTGCCATATAGCTGTCTCTCACAGTGATAAGAGAGGAAGTCAAATTGCAAAAGCTTCTAACTCCTACTAATTTCTTCTGATTAAATTCGTTGTGAGTTCCAAGGCAGCCGTAGACTTACCCCCGGGACTGCAATGGACTTCATTGTTCATTGCCTTTTTTGGTGGTCGCCGCTGTTTATCCTGGCTACATAGGAGACACAGTGGTGGAAATGTGTGGTGGTTTCCAGTCCCGTTTTTTATGAAGATTAATGCAAATAAAATTATAAATATATTTGATTTGAATATAAACATTGTATATATCCAAAATAAATTACTTAAAGTCATATTACCCTTCGGTATTTTCATATTTGGCAATAGCATAGATAATATAAATCTATACTAGTACATATCAGTAGTATGCCAAACTCATGGAAGTAATAATTATTACTTCCATGGCCAAACTACATAGCAGCTTGTCAAGTAATTTTTTTTTATATAAGTCAAAGTCAAAGTCAAAATATCTTTATTCCTTGGACTTTATAAAGCACTTAGAAACGTCATACAAATTAAATATAAGACATGTATCTAAATCATTACTACTCTAAATCCGCAGAGCTTAGATTCACTTTCATCACAATATCTGTGAAAGTGAATTTAAGTGCCAGTTCCGGCGACGGGGCTTCTTGAGAAGAACTAGCAAGAAACTCAAGGCCGACTCTTTTTAATTGCCAATATCGTTACATTAAACACAAATACAATCATTAACATAACAAGAACAATTCATTTCCAAATAGTTTTATCATTTATGTAATCTGAGATACAATAGTAAGCCTTTTGACATAGTCTAGTTTTGATAAATCTTTTAAATTTACCCATGGATAATTTAAACGCGTCATTTGGAAGTTTATTGTAGAAGCGTATACATTGACCTGGGAACGAGTTAGAGATTTTATGGAGCCTAGTAATATGCACAGCGAGTTTGTTTTTATTTCTTAAATTTAATTCATGGAGATCACTGTTTTTCCTAAATTTAGTTTGATTTTTATGAACGTAAATAAGATTTTCATAAATATATTAAGAATGTAATGTCATAATATTTATCTCTTTAAATTTATTTCTCAGTGTCTCCCTGGGACTCATCATATAAATAGCACGGATAGCTCGCTTCTGGAGCACAAAAATTGAGTCTACATCCGCAGCACTACCCCAAAGCAATAAACCATATGACATAATGCTGTGAAAATAGCTAAAATAAACTAAACGCGCAGTGTCAACATCAGTCAGTTGACGTATTTTCCTTACGGCGTAAGCTGCTGAGCTGAGTCTACCTGATAACGTTTCTATATGTGGGCCCCATTGTAATTTAGAGTCTAAAGTTATACCAAGGAAGACAACCTTATTGACCAATTCCAATCTCTCATTGTCTATCACCACACTGGTTTTTACTTGTTTAACATTTTTTGTAAAAAATCTAACATATTTGGTTTTACTACCATTTAAAAGTAGGTTATTAGCACTAAACCAGTTTACTATTTTTGAAAGAGCATTGTTTACATCGTCAATTTCTGATTGTTGTCTATTTACCTTAAAAACTAAAGAAGTGTCATCTGCAAACAATACTATTTCGTGATTATTCTTTACAAGATGAGGTAGATCATTAATGTACACGAGAAACAGGAAAGGGCCCAAAATAGAGCCTTGTGGCACCCCCATCGCTACAGTTGATCCATGTGATCGCTTTCCATTAACTTCTACTTTCTGAACCCTATCACCCAGATAAGAAGTAAGAAGATCAAGAGCGATGCCTCTTATACCATAGTTAAGATTGGGGCATACGAGCTTGTGGGTCACCTGGTGGAAAGTATCACCACCGCCCATGGAGAACACTATGGGATCACCGATACGTTGCCAGTCTTTTAAGGGAAATAAAGACTCTCTTCTTGAAGGGTCCCATGTCGTAATTGTTCGGAAATACCGCTGAGGGAAGTCGATTCGACAGTTTTGCCGTCCGTGGTATAAAACAACTTACGAAACGTACTGTAGTAGATCACTAATTATCAAGATGATATACAGCGGCAGGTATCAAATTGCTCATTCGAGCACTCTCAGTGGTATAATTTGTATAGAACTCAAAGAGACGCTACATCTCTATGTGTAGAGAGAGAGACTCCAGTCAATCCGAGATCATTCGGTCACCTACGATTCGAACTGCTCTTCGTTGTATGCGCTCAAATGGAATTACTGGGACGCACCGGCCCAGAGGTGCGAACAGTATTCCATGTGAGTTCGAACCTGGGTTTTATATAGTTGAAGGCGATATCGGGGTATAATTACTATTACTAATATTAGTATGAGAAAACTGGAGTAAAATTATGTATTTGCATGTAATAAATAGATACAATAAAAAGATAATGATTTTTAAAACTTAGGTAGCTATTCACGAGTCGTGGACTAGAAGTCCCAAACTTATTACATAGTGACATATATTATACACTACACTATACTATATTATATGTTATACTGTAGTATATATATATATATATATATATATATATATATATATGTAAGTGAATAATTCGATGAAGAGAATCCTGTACTACCTCCAAAGCACAGAATACCGCAGCCAAATAAAAATTCCTTTTAGGGTTATTGTGTTTCTGCTAGGACTAGGACGGAGGACGGAGTTGCTGTACTGTGCTTGCGGCAAACACCAAAAGTGTCTGTTCTGGGTGTTTGTTGCTTGCTGCTTGGAATATGTTTGCTCATTGCTGCTTGTCCGCCGCTTGGCAAACGTATGGACACGGCTGAAATTAAACCCGCGTCCACACGCGCTGTGTAGTTATTATCTGTTGAATTATCATAGCAGATGGCGTAAGGCCGTACACTAAATGACTTTGACTTCATTTTAAAACACATTACCTACTTATCATAAATACTCTAAGACGTTACGTAACAAAACTAGTTAAGTAACATTAGTTATACCTAAAAGATGCAAAACAAGAATAAACAAATACTTTTTTACTGGTTTTTATCTGGTTTACTTCTGGAGGTATAAGTAGCTCACCATGATCTTTAGAGTCAAAGCCATCTCACCTGCACGAGGTGCACCCTGCCGACTAACCTAAGAGAGGTAGGGCATCGTGTCCAGAACCACGCTGAATGGCAATGCTGCGTTGTGCGAAATAAAAGCCAGCCTGCCCCTTTACCACCAACTCTTATTGCGATTCAATAACTGAATAGAATGCTTATTCATACCAATGAATAAGCGACTCTATGCAATTTGAAATAGAGTCGCTTATTCATTAATATGAGTAAGCATTCTATTCAGTTATTGAATCGCAATAAGAGTTGGTGATAAGGTCCCCCTTATCACCAACTCTTATTGCGATTCAATGGATACGTGTGGCGGAGACACCGACCTCCCGGTCGGTGTCTCCGCCACACGTATCCATATCTGTTGAATCTTGGGTGTCCATATCTATTAATGTTTTCATACATAATCCAGACTATGTTACCTATATGATAGACACGTGTTATGTGTGATGTTAGTGTCACAAAGTTATTGAGAGGTCAGCTCGGTGACATTGCGTTGTTATCGCCTTGTAAGTAATCCGTGTATTGTTTTTTTATCTCCCTAATAAAGTACAATCATCAAATAAAAATAGTACATTCCACGTTCGTATACTCTCGTAGCTCTCTCATACCTATCAAGTGTAAGGATTAATAATACATAATATATATATATTACACTACATTATATATTATTAATCCTTTATACTACGCTACGCTTTACTTTATACATACAAATTTTTACTTACGCTATGCTTTATATATACGCCCATTATACTACGCTATATATTACACTACGCAATAGCGTAGTGTAATATATAGCGTAGTATAATGGGCTTTTGACGTGAATTTATTTAAACACTTTATTGACCACAGTAAGACGTCAACCTTTGGGAAGTGCAGACATCCACGAATGCGGTTTAAAAATATATGCACAAGAAACGTAAAAAATGAATATGTCTTTAAAATTGCTTACATAGGGTGGTAATTAAAAAAAGCTAATGATAACAAAATCGGGGGATATAGTTTGGTGTTGCAGCTACATATCTATCATCTTCATTCAAAATTCAATTCCACCACTGGATAGATGAAGGATTAAAGAATTTATTACGCTAACTAAAGGTTATGGCACATGCAGGGGCGCGTGCGGGGGAAGGGGAAGTGCTCCTATTTTGAGATAATTTTAGTGCATATAACGTATCCACGTACAACACACGGCTGTGTCCATGATACAGCCACGCCCCATTTTTTTTTTACGGCCCACCACGCATTCCCACCACTGTATCTCCTGTGTAGCCAGGATTAACAGCGTCGACCACCAAAAAAGGCAATGAACAATGAAGCCCATTGCAGTCCCGGAGGTAAGACTACGGCTGTCTTGGAACTCACAAAGAATTTAATGAGAAGAAATTATTAGAAGTAAGAAGCTTTAGGAATTTGACTTCCTCTCTTAGCAATGTGAGAGGCAGCAATATGGTAAATAAGCCATTTAAAGTCTAAAGAGATGGCTAGTCAGGTGAAGCTCAACGTAGCTCGTGCACCACGGATTTTAAGGATCTAACACTATTGGGGACCTAAAACATTGAGTTGGTTGTATAATGGGATGTGTTCAAAGGAGTTGTTTGATATAATGCCAACGGCTTGATTTTACAATCGGACTACTCTCTATCAGCAGGGAATTCATCCTTGTGCTGTGTAGTCAAAATGGCATACAACGCGAGTCCAGCGAGGATTTCTCGCGTTCACTATTGTGGAATGAACTCTCTGTGCCTGACGGGTTCTTCAAAAAGGACGTGAGGAGAACTCGTCCATAGGCTGAGGTAACTATTTTTCGTCAGTCAGGCTTGCAGAAAATCCAGTGTGGATCGGACCCTAACAAAATTAGACATGTATTCATATACCCAGAAGTTCATCCTCGTATTGTGTAGCCGAAATGGGATACATAGTGAGTCCAGAGGCGATTTCTCGCGCTCACTATTGTGGAATGGACTCTCTGTCCCTGATGCCACACATTGGATTCAAATTGGGTCCAAACTTGGCTACGAATTTATGGCCAATTATTGAAGAAGCGACGTTGGACCCAAGTTGCCCGCCCGCCTACCTTCACTCTCCTCGCTTTTGTTGGTGTACAAAAAACCGACACATCACGGGTCGACATTGGCTATTGGACGCAGTGTAACGTTTATGTCCAATAGCTGGCCAAGACCGATCTACATCATTATCTCATCATCATCAGGTCAATTTAGTCTCCACTACAGGAGCACGACCCTCTCTCGTCCGTCCCAGACGGAAGGAGGATTTGGCCTACACTCCCCACGCTGGCCAAACGGGTTGGGGAGGCCTGATCGATTTTTGATAATGTATTTCCCTTAGTCGCCTTATACGACATCCACGGGAAGAGACGGAGTGATTCTATTCTAGTCTGCCGGAAACCACACGGCGGCAAACCAGGTTACAGGTACTTGGTGACTGACTGGGTACTTATTGTAAATGCCTGGCCTTTTGCCCATCTCTGAATGTGACCAAAAACTCGCAATAAGCACTCAGGAGTGTCATCAGTGAGTAATTATATAATTATTTTTTCCATTATAAAGTGGGTATTTCGGCTAGTTACGTCATTTCAATTAGATTGATATTTACCTATATGATAGCTATCAGGACACGTAATAATTTATCGTATCAAATACCTGTGATAATTTGACTGACACGTTTTGTGTAACACCTGCGTTAGATTGCGCAACCATATTATAGTTTAATTAGTTAGTGCTAGCATTTAGTTAGTAATAAATATACTTAAACTAACAAACAACAGTTCCTTTGTTGATATACTTAGTACGAAAACGACTTACGGCCTACACTGAAATAAAAATACGAACATACGACGGAAAATTCAGATTCTTAAATTAAATTTTTCGTGTCTTCGAAGAAACAAATGTTGTATTTAGATAATAAATTAGGTCCAGCTGGATAAAAAGTCCATAATACAAACAAATTGTTTAATACGACTTTTTTCGCCTCTTCGGTTTCGTGGTGTTAAGGTTCTGATTCAAAATCAGTATTTCTGTTCTGACGGTAACTTATACTCATCAGAATCCTTTTTCACTTCCACAGCATTAAGGTGCATAGGTGGTATTTGATTACAGGTATTGTCATAATTAATATCTATGACTTATGTGTATGTAACACCATTTTTACCATCTGTTACTATTATGTACTGATATGTTGTGGATTGTTGAAATCAATATTTTTTGTTTCTTTCTTTCTTTCTTTCTAATACCTTTTAAACTTCGAGTTGTGCGATTTATGAAAAATAACGGGAATTAACGTGATCATGCATAAGGCTATTTACATACCTTTATTAGTGCCTGACGTTTCGATCAGACTGCACCGGCCGTGGTCACAGGCTGACAGCGAAGTGCCTCTGCCTCCGTTCCCGAAGTCGATTATTCTTTGTCTACCCCCGTATTGTTCGATATCCATGTATCGCGACATTCGCGACATACCACACATGACATCCATATTCTGCACAGTTCGCATAAACAGTCCACATCCACGGGCCCATTTGAAGGAAATTGTATGTGATAAAGTCCTAAATTTCGCCGGAAATATCGTCAGGAGTAGGTCCTCAGCTTATTTTGCAGTAAGTCCATCATACTGTGCCAAAATTCGGCGAAATTAAGATCGTTATGTAAACAGCGCAACGTAATTTTCGTCAAATGTGTCGATTGCTGACTCTGACTCTGAGGCTGAAGTGGCAGTGGGTTGGCCGCATCTGCCGAGTCAGTGATGGCAGATGGGGGAGGAAAGTCCTAAGAGTCTGGAAACCTCGTATGTGGCGAAGAAGCGTTGCCCCTCTAGAAGGAGAGATAACCTCAAGGGAACGACCGGAACCGGCTGGATTTTCTTACTTTCTTTGTTTCATAAGAGGACCCTATGTAGGGTAGGGATCATATTCATGGTGCCTCATCACAGGCAATGGCAACACTTTCAAAGACTTTTGTCCTAAAATATTAATTTACTAGACCGTCCTAGCTCTGCTTACTAGTAAAGTAGTAGTGTAATACTGAATAGGTAGATGGCGCCACACTGTGATTACACAGCAGAAAATATAAAATGTAAAAATTCATCACCATCACAAACCTTCCTGGTAGCTCAGTCGGAAGAGCACTCTACCGGTCATCGAAAGGTCGGGGTTGAAATCCCACCTAGGCGGGGAGGTGAATTTTTCCACAAAAATATTTAGGTATAATACTTATTCTGGGAAGTTGGCCAAAATCAATTATTTAAATAATATTTACTAGTATAGTAACATATAGGTATGTTTTTTGTGACATTGTCACACACTTTCCTAAAATAATAGTGGTATGGCTAGGGTTGCCAGATCAAAAAATCTAAATATCTGGATAACATTTCAAAATTTCGGGATTTTGGGGTTGTTGTCTGCAGAAATGAATATTTATGAGTCAAAATTTTAAACTATATTTAAAAAAAAAAACAATTTGTTTGCTACAAATATATGGCATTGCTTTTTACCGAGTCCATCAATTTAGATGCCTTCGGAGTATTGAGGAAAGATCGAAAACTTGAGCAATTTTCATCAAAATGCAGTCGTATCAGAAGCTCAGCTTTTATCTACTCAAAGCCAATACGATACCTTTTTTTAGAATATAATAAAATAAATTATTTAGCAGACTAAACACTGTATATATTATATATTTGTTGGGAGTTTTTTTTTATTGGTCGGTAGCCTGGATTTCACACGAAATGTCGGTAGAATCCAGACGATTCCCGACTATCTGGAAACCCTAGGTATGGCATGGCATAGGAAGATAACATAATACACATCCCGATTGGGCATTATAATCGGTTTAATACTTTTTAAAATATCGAAATAAATAATAAATAAAAAAATCGCAAAGAGTTTACGTCGAACTGGTAATAAACGAAAATGTATTCTACTAACAAGGTCAAACCTAATAAAATACCCAACGAAAATTTAAAAATAATCATTCGCGTACAAATTTTCCAAATAAAACCGGTATTAAACGAGATAGTTACGTAACCCTCCGGTGACGAAGATTACATAAGGCTGTACAACACCTGCGTCATTGACATTGGTTTGAAAAAAAAATAAATCAAAATGGCGGAGCTAAGGTTGTCACTTCGTCACATAAGTATGACCTTTTCGACGTTTGTAGTATTTATTTGTTCTTCTTTCGCTATTTATGGATGAGATATTTTTTAAATATTTTTGCACGTTAAAATATATTAATAGGTTGGAATCAACCCATATTTGTTCGTGCCATTGCTGGGCTAGAACTTGCTCCACCAAGCTGCTAAACTAGCAGCGTGGTGGAGCAAATTCTAGTACGAGATCGAGTAAAGTACTTACGGATTGCATTAAATAATTAAAATAAAGGAGTTTATAATTAAATAAAAACATATAAAGGAAATAAAAACCAGATCATATTAGAAAATACTAGCTAATAGTCAAAACGAGGAAAAATATTTCTATCTGTTTTTTAATGCAATATTGAAATAATATATGTACCCTATGTCTTTTCTACAGTTGAGAGAAATCTCAGACATCTCATACGTTGAAATCCGTCAAACGGTGGTAGAGCTAGGGATTACAATCCGGCATCATTTTCAGTCCGGCCGGATCCGACCCGATTCCCATCGATCCGGCCGGATCCGGTCGGATTGATCAAATCAGAATGATTTTCGCTTTTCAATTCAAAATGAACTGTTAGTAAGTGAATCAAGTGACATGTACATACTTTATATAGGTAGTTTATAATAAATATATAAAATCAATTTTATTTCTAATCTAATGGTAAGATTAGACAACGAGCAAACAATTAAAATCTAGTAGTATAGGTAACCAGTAAAATTTTAACGATGTAACGACTAACGAATAGCTCAGTCTTCCTAGTTTTCACTTTCACAGATAGATCCATTATTTTAGTAAGTAACTTTATAAAATCTAATACATATAATTCTTCTTCTTCTTCTTTTCAGCATCTATTTTAGGTCCACTGCTGGACATATGCCTCTTGATGGGATCTCCATTCCTCTCTTTGTGCGGCGATTCTTGTCCAGGTCGGCCCTGCCGTCTTTTTTATATCGTACCTTTCGTATATCGACCATCTGGCTGGTGGTCTGCCTACATGACGTTTACCGGTTCTGGATCTCCAGTAAAGGACCTTTTGGCTCCACCTCTCGTCGTCTCTACGACACAAGTGTCCAGCCCATTGCCACTTGAGTCTCGTTACCCTTTTTCCAACGTCAATAACCTTGGTGCGCTGGCGGATAACTGAGTTGCGGATCCTGTCACGCAGCGAGATACCGAGCATACTGCGTTCCATTGCCCTCTGGGTTACTCTAAGGCGATCTAGCAACCCCTCGGTAAACGTCCATGTTTCACAAGCGTATGTCATGACGGGAAGTACACACTGGTTGTATAACCTTGTTTTGAGACATTGTGGGACCCTCGATCGGAAGACGTGTTCGAGCTTGCCAAAGGCGGCCCACGCAAGCTGTATTCGTCGGTCTATCTCTCCTTTTAGCGACTCTCTGCCGAGCTTGATCTTATGACCGAGATAGATATATTCATCAACTCGTTCGATGATATTATTTCCGACAGTTATATTTGTCTTTGTATCCATGCCCATCCATTTAGTTTTGTTGGAGTTTAATTTTAGACCAATCCTCGAGGATGCTTGGCTGAGTTCATTTAGCATTCTCTCGAGATCTTTTGGTGTCTCTGCTAACAAAACAATGTCATCTGCAAAACGGAGATGATGTAGAAATTCCCCGTTTATGTTAATTCCATTACCACTCCAATTCAGTGTTTTAAATATATCTTCAAGGGCATTAGTGAATAGCTTAGGAGATATAACATCCCCCTGCCGTACGCCACGTTGAATCGGAATGGTTGTTGCGCAGTTTTGGTGTTGTATGGTCATCGTCGCAGTTTTATATAGGTTTTTTAGTAACGTAATATACCTGTAATCTACCCTACAACGCTGAAGTGAGTCGAAGACCGCCCAGTGTTCAACTGTGTCAAAAGCTTTCTCATAGTCTACGAAGGCAAGGTAGAGTGGTCTGCTAAATTCAAATGTTTTTTGTATCACTTGCCTCAGTGTAAATATATGATCGACTGTATATAGCCCCCTCTGAAGCCAGCCTGCTCACGTGGTTGATGATCATCGAGCCTCCTGCTTATTCGTGAAGTAATCACTCGGGAGAACACCTTATAAATTTGGCTCAGGAGCGCAATCGGGCGATAGTTTGAGAGTTTCGTTTTTGGTCCTTTCTTATGGAACAATACCACTATGCTGTTCTGCCATTTCTTTGGTATTCCACCCGTGAAAAGTGCCTCATTGAATAGCCAGCATAGCTCCTTCACGACAGCTCTACCTCCAGCTTTAAGTAGTTCTGCAGTGATGCCATCGTCGCCGGGTGCTTTTAGTTTCTTAAGTTGTTTTAGTGCTTGTTTGACTTCGTAGGCACTAATCTCCGGTATGTCTTCTGTATAGTGACGTGTGAGGAAAGCCCGACGGTCAGACCCGTCTATGTTTGCAGGTTTGCTGGTGTGCGTTGCATATAGTTCAGTGTAGAACTCTCTGATAGTATTCAATATCTCAGGTGATTCAGTAACCATTTCGCCCCCTCTGTTTTCTAGTCTACTGAGCTGGCTGTTCGCATATGTCGTGGCTTTGTTGAAAACCTTTGGGCCTCGGTATTTTTCAATTAGGTTCTGAATTCTCTCGGTGTTTCTATTCCGGATGTCACGTCTTATCATCTTTGAAATAGTTTTGTTTAGATTACGGTGTTTCTGAGAATTGTATGTATCTGAACCCAGTATCGTCCTTTTCTCTCGATAAACGGCCAAATAATTCATTTGCATTTTTGGTCAATGTGGTGGTAAAAAAGTCGTACTTGTCGTCTAGGCTTTGCTCAAAATACTGAATGTCAGGTCTTTGTTGGAGCTTATCTTCGAATGGTTTGTGAAGGCCTGTTGGAATGTTTAGCCTAGATAAGGGTTTTTTCACCATCTTGAGCCTTTCAAGCTTTGCGTTTACCCTCACTGTACTGCGTAGTAGTCGGTGGTCACTACTTTTTACCTTTTTAAGAACTCCCACATTTGTCACTAGACCTCTTCTGTTGGTGCAAATGAAATCTATCTCACTTTTCGTTCTGCCATCTGGACTAGCCCATGTCCACTTTCTATCGGTTTTCTTTTGAAAAAAGGTATTCATGATGAAAAACCTCTTGGCTTCCAGAAAGTTTATTAGCCTTTGTCCACGTGCATTTCTTGTTCCACTACCGTGAGAGCCCATACTGGATTCATCTTCCAATCTCGTTCCCACGCGTGCATTAAAATCTCCCATTATGAAGCTCGCCTGGGTTTTCTTACCTGACGTCAGTGCTTTGTCGATATCCTCATAAAACGTATCCATTGCCTCATCTGCGTGAGCTGAAGTAGGAGCGTACACTTGGACAATTTTGATCGAGTATCGTTTATTTACTTTTAATATTACATAAGCAACTCTCGGTGACACACTGCTCAAAGAGATGATGTTTTGTGTTAGTCTTTTGTTGATGAGGAATCCGACGCTTCCAATAGAGGAGTTAGAATCTCCAGTGAAGTATAGTATGTTGCCAGAGTTCAGTTTAAGAGTATCCTCTCCTTTCCGTCTTACTTCGCATAATCCCACAATGTCCCACTTTATTCCAGTTAATTCATGTTCTAATTCTTCCGTGTTTGCTTGCAATCTCAGAGTCCTTGTATTGAATGTAGCCAGTTGTAGTTGGGTGTGACAGCCGTGTCTCTTCCAGAGATTCTTAACACCCCCTGCTCCACCGTGACCGTGACCGCTGTCGTAGCCAGGAATAATGGAGCTGCTGGGGACTAGGGGCTTTGTTTTTCTCGAGATTTCCATCAAGGTTAGTTGCCTTTTTTCCACCACGTTGGCAAGACGTCTTGGCGGAACAGTCTTTTTAGAGGTGATTTAATACCTCACGGCCGCTGAAGCCACATTTGTCGGGTTATTTACCGCCGCCCGAGACTCGGCGTTGACTGTTTTATGGTTGATGTGGTGTCTATCTCAACCAACCCTCCTCCTTTATCCAGGCTTGGGACTGGCGCTTTAAGCGGCGGAGTTACATATAATTAACCTTACGTAATTTACTGAGACGAGTTCACAATAATCATTAAAGTATTTGAGAATGCTAACAAACAAGTCTCATCATGATTTGATGAATCTGTCTAAAGAATGGCACAATTATCACAATAATGAGTTTGTTTTATAATTACAACTCTTTAGTTTAATCAGCTTACGATAAATAATTATTTTAAGTAGAATTTTATGTAATAATTGTCTTAATATTCATGATAGGTATATTATACGAAAATCATTTTTATTTTGAAAAAAGGATCGTAGAAAATAAATTGTAGTATTAATTGTGACACCACGCGCAATGCATTTAAAGTACCTACTCATGCAGAGATCTATTATTTTGCCAAAAATTGCTAGCACCGGATCCTTAGTACGGATCCGGTATATTAGTACCGGATCCGGTAACCGTTTAATAATGCCGGATCCGCCGGATTACCGGATCCGGTTTTCCGGATTGCAATCCCTAGGTAGAGCGTACCAAAAAATTAAATATACAACCTAAATTAAACAGTTGAATGGATTTGGGTGAAATTTGGCATACATATATAATATATGTTCTGAATTAACAAATAGGATACTTTTAATATACATTGTTCACGCAGAGCGAAGGCGCAGATAATGAAGAATAGGCGACTCTATTCTTCTATTCCATTTGAAATAGAGTCGCTTATTCATTGGTATGAATAAGCAATCTATTCAGTTATTGAATCGCAATAAGAGATGGTGGTAAGGGGGCTGGTGAATGTTAGTACATACATTATACGCTCGAACTCTTCTTTCTTCGGCGGTGTACTAAGAGGGGTCCGCATAGGGGTCCGTTCACACAGACCGGCTCGGAGAGGAGAGCAGATTTTGGTGGCGTTTAAAACACAGTTTTAGCTCATTGGTATAAGGTCTATTTTTTAAATTCACTTCTTTTGTTGCATGAGAATGGTCAAGAGCCGATGCGGATTTTTAAAGTAAACCTTATGCCAATGGCACAAAACTCTATTTTAGACGCGTCCAGAATCTGCTCTCCTCTCCGAGCCGGTTTGGTTTGAACGGACCCTTGAGCTACGAATGCTACGTAAGTCTCTGTGTAGGATCACCTTATACTAGAGTGTTACGGTCTACAAGCGATTGTCTGTACATGCACTTGTATTTCTATATGGATAACATTATTATAAATATGTCAGTTTAGTAAACTGACATTAAAGCTGAACGCACATTTATCTGAGTCGAACACGGCGAACGAACCGACTGAAATGAATTTAGAATTCTTTATATGAAATCTTATGACACCTCACACACCAATACGAGCCGAATGGTCACGTACTGTGCGGTTCCAGAGAGGTTTTCTTCCACGTACAACCTGTTGAGGATTTCCCGGGAGACTATAGCATGGGGTTCTTCAAAAAGGGCGTAAAGAGGTTTTTACAGGGTCGGCAAAGCGCATGTGATGCCTCTGGTGTTACAGGCGTCCATAGGCTACAGTAACTGCTTTCCATCAGGCGGACCGTATGCTTGTTCGTCACCTTAATGACATAAAAAAAAATCGTCCGAATTGGTAAGGGCGGGTTTCATATAGCGAATTCTAAAATTCGTTCGGTTCGTTCGGCTCGGATAGGTGTGCCTTCACCCAGTGTACGCTAGGCTATAATTATGTCAAGTTTACATGCTACGTGGCTATTAATCGTGTAAAAGTTTGGAAGTTGCATATTTTTAATAGTAAATTGTCGTTTTCAAGGAGCTATTTCTTATATACAGAATGATTAGTCGGAAAGCAGCGTAGACCCTATGGTATATGATATTCCAAAGTCTAATAGTCTGCAATAAAAAAAAAAAAACATTTTTGCCATTACGTAACACAGTATGACGCACGGGATGATATAAGGATTCTAATAATACAACACAATGTAAAACCAGTTTGGGGTGTAAGTGGTGTATGAACATCTTTGAACCAAAGCCAACCTCACCTGCATGTAGTGCACCCTGCTGACTGACAAACGAGGCCCCGGCGAAAAGAGAAGTAGAGCTTAGCTTATTTTTAAGCTGCTCGACTGGGGAAGTACCTCCACGTCACAGAATACAGCAGCCAGATAACAATTCCCTTGTGGGCTGTTGTGTTCCGTCGAGTCAGTGAGGTCACCACCAGAAAGAAAGGAAGGAGCATAGGCTAGCAACGAATCGGCGATCTCTTTGAGTTTGCTGATCTCCATGGGCGGCGGTGATTGCTTTCCGTCAGGTGAACCTCATGCTCATTTGCCCCCTCTCATAAAAAAAAACCAGTAAAAAATTAATTTAAGTCAGAAGTTACAATAGAACAGAATATAAAAATGCACTCATTTACTCGTACAAAGTCAAAATTAATGTAATGTGTAGGATGAATGTGAATACATTCACCCTGAACATATTACATTAATTTTAATGGCAGAAAAAAAACATCGGACGCGCAGCATGCGCCACCATAGCGAATTTTTTTTTTTTTTTCGAAATCCCGAATTGGTATCCGAAAACCAAGTTCACTTTCCATTACTACTTTTTGATGTTCTACACGAATCCGAAGTCAGAATTTTGTAATTTTGAATTTCATGGCAACGGACGGACAGACAGAACGACTTTTTTTTCGGAAAACCAAGGTCACTTTACATTACTATTTTTTGATGCTCTACACGAATCCGAAGTCAGAATTTCTAAATTTTGAGTTTCATGGTAACGGAAAGACAGAACGACCGGACGATTTCATAAGCTCAATGAATTTCGCTGAAAATCTTTTCTTGCTGGAATGACGCTCAATCTACGAATGAGTAAGTAAATATTTACCAAACGAAATACCATTCAGCGAATGAAAACGGTGACAGCCCTACTTTGGACTGTCAGTTTGGCGCCAAGTGACTCATAGGAAATAACTATTAGTTCGGAAGCGCTTTGGGTGAATCAAAGCGAATTGTTGGCATGTTACGTATGTATTAATTCTTAGTAAGATCTAATCTTTTAATATTTATTATACGTGCATAAAAACAAGTGGATTTCATGGAAACCCTGCTTAAATTATAGATACAGGTTTGCCAGTCCTACCTTGTACAAGTCGAGTCAAGTCAAGTCAAGTGCAGGTCGGTACTGACCTTCTGATCGAAGGTACTGACAAAGTAATTAAAGCGTGATACTTGGAATTTATACCGCCGCAGAATGGAATGGAAGCGACTTTTTGCAACGAAATTGTACTAGCATAATGAACTTTATATCAAATTAATAACATATAAACTTAAATACGATCAGTAGCTAGGTGAATTCTTGAGAATGCTCGAGGATTCCCCGGAAGACGCGTGATCTTTTTTGGCTCGTATTTTGGTGGAGTACCTCCACCTCACAGAATACCACAGCCAAATAAGAATTCCCTTGAGGGTTGTTGTGTTCCTGCGAGTGAGTGAGGTCACCAGAAGGAGAGAAAGGAAGGAGTACAGGCAGGCTGGCAACGGATCGGCGACCCCTTGGTGTTGCTGATCTCCATGGGCGGTGGTGATTGCTTTACATCAGGTGCCCCTAGGGTTGCCAACTCTTAAAAGGACTAACCCGGGACACTTAGGCACGTGGAAAGAAAATCTCAATTAATTTTTAAATTTATATTTATTCTACTTTCGAACAGCATCTGATATACAAAATCATAAAAGTTTTTACATGGAAAATGGAAAAAGAATGGAAAACGATTAATGACGTGCAAGCGAAAGATGTGTATAATTAGAAAAACCCATCGATCAACAATATGCAACGAAAAACCGGAGAAATTAATGTTCCCCGGGAGGTCGGGAGATTGACCATTATTACCGGAGTCTCCCGGGCAATCCGGGTGGGTTGGGAACCCTAGGTGCCCCACATGCTCGTTTGCCCCCCCCCCCCCCCCCATATAAAAAAAAAACTCAAATATAAATAAAAATATTTAAATATAGATTGAAAACTGTCTACATCTGTCATTAAAAACATTTAGGTTACAAAGGCAAAGTCACCTTTCAGGTTTTCCCAGATAACATAATTAATACCAATCAATACAATTATGTAAATCATATAGATTATAATGTAATTAATTTGTTAAATCATAATAGCACTAGTTGTTACATACGGCTCTGTCCGGGTGGCATCTGTTAAAGAGCATCGTTGTCGTCAGTTCTTGGTCATTCCACAGCTGGGATACGTGTCTTCCCTCAACTAAAGGGGTTTAGAGCATCCTCCACCACGCTGCTAAACTGCGGGTTGGCGGAGACCAGTGTTTTCAAGCCGCCTAAAGGCCACTGACTTGGCTTAACGTCTGTCATCTATGACACCAGCCGGGACCGACTGCTTTACGTGCCCTCCTAAGCACAAAGTAGCTCGAGATAAATAAACCCATCCATTGAATAGAATGACACGCGCAACGACGCCATCGAGCTCCTCATATATCATCATCATCATCATCAGGTCCAGTTTAGTCTCCACTACAGGAGCATGACCCTCTTTCGTCCGTCCTAGACGGAAGGAGGATTTGGCTACACTCCCCGCGCTGGCCAAACGGGTTGGGGAGGACTGATCGATATTTGATATTGTGTTAAACGTTGTGATAAACGGAGTGATTCAATTCTAGTCTTTTTCCTATGACAGATAGGTACATGACCAAGAGTACGTCACGAGTTTGGTTGTCAAATTCCATAGAAAATACAGCTGATGACGTAGGCAAGTTCACATCACTGACTCGACAGATGTGGTCGGTTCATTTGCCACTTCAGCTTACTGACTGAAAGCAATGTTGACAACTTTGATTTTCAATCGAATATGCTCATCCCGGATTCGATATCTTAAAGAAACACCAATCAATAACTGCATCGCTGTCCGTCTGACTATATACAAAGTAAATATTATATACTATATAAAAAGTAATAGGAGTTTAAAGATGTGCAAGTGCAAGTGACGAATTTCCAAAATTTCAAAAAATCATTCACATAAAAATAATCTTAGGGCTAGGTCAAATCTTTGGGACTGAGTAGGGTAGCACAGGACCCCACCTACCCCCCATTTTCGTATGTTCAACGATCTTCCAAATACCAATACCCTGTTGTATACTGTGGTTTCGGTATCTACACAAACAAACAAACACAATTCCGCATTATTATAATACCTATTACTTAAAAAAAAATGCTAATTCACGTAACAAAACATAATTTTATTAAATTTTTATCTAATCTTCAAATATCCTGGTAAACAAAGGAAACATTTAATTGTTACGAAATTATTATCAGTTATATATAAAATATAATGTCAGCGATAAATGAAAAACATAATTATCTATCAATCTATTATTCATTACTATTTTGGTTACTGAAAAATATTTTTATCAGAGCAGGTGTCTTCGATTGCGCAAGTTATTGTTATCTACATCGATTTATATTTCTGTGTCTTTTTTCCTTAAAGGTGAAGAGACGAGTATACATTATCAATTATCTTTCCCTTTCCAACGAATGCATAACTATAACTGTTACTAAGAGCTGCTATTAAAAATAAATACAAATTTTAAAAGGTTAGTAATAAAATAGGTAAAAAAAAGTAATAAAAAGGCTTAGTAATAAAAAACCAAAGTTGTCGACTTGGTTTACAGAGTTTGCAAGTTGAAGTGGTATGGGCCGTTCACAATAATTAATGAGGCCCAAAGGACTATTTCCCAAAAGTTCTTCCTTCTAGATGCTCTGATGACCTTAAGAAAGCAGTTGGAAGCGGCTGGATGCGGAAGGCGGAGGATCGTATTTGGTGGAAAACATTGGGGAAGGTTATATCCAGCAGTGGGTAGATACAGGCTGATGATGATGAATAAAAAAAGAAATAAATTGGAAGGTAGACCGACTAGATTGTTGGTCACGATGAATTTAGTGTGAATAGAGTTAGTGAGGTGATCCAATCGGAGCTGATTCGTGTGGAGGTCCAAGAGATACCCAGTCGGAATTGTCAACGAGGAGAAGTTAGCCCCGAGCTAACGGTAAACTTCGATAATAGAGGTAAACCGGTTGGGATACTCTGGACGAATTGCAAAAAATGGCTTATTTCGTTATCAATATCATAATTTTCATGTATTTATTAAAATTCACGTCAGTTATTACATAGTCAGTTTTGTACTTGAATAAGTTTCCCATAGATCTTTTCCCACTTCTTTTATCACTGTTTAGTCATAGGATCCTAAGTAAGTTGGGATAACTTACCTGTGAATAGCATAATCGGCAAATCTATTAAAGTTTTCAAAATAGAGTAAAATTTAACATTTGCCTCGACGTTAATTTATCAAATAAACAAATGACGTTTTTGCATCTGTGCAAAGCGTGAATTTGGTTGTGTGTGTGTGTGCACTGTCGAACAAACTGTTTTAGTGTGTCGATGTAAATATTATTGCAAAAAAGTAGTCTACTATTCTGATTTGGTAGCAACAAGCGAGAATTACCCCGCGTTCAGACGATTTTGCAATTCATATTATTAGAATCGACGTGTTAGGTAACAACTCAATATTCCAATAGGTCCCTTTAGATACTTTAAATCCACTTTAATAAATAGTGTTAGATGGTGCACGGCAGTTGAGCTTCACAGCTGAGAGACAGTAATATGGTAAATAAGGCATTAACAGCCTAAAGAGATGGCTTGACTAGCCATCCAAGCCATCTCTTTAGAGAGACAGCAATATGGCAAATAAGGCATTAACAGCCTAAAGAGATGGCTTGGATGGCTAGTCAAGCCATCTCTTTAGGCTGTTAATGCCTTATTTGCCATATTGCTGTCTCTCACATTATGAAGAGGGGAAGTCAAATTCCAAAATCCTCTTACTCCTACTAGTTTCTTGTGATTAAATTTGTTGTGAGTTCCAAGGCAGCCGTAGTCTTATCCCCAGGACTGCAATGGACATCACTGTTCTTTGCCTTTTTTGGAAGTCACCGCTGTTAATCCTGGCTACACCTACACAGTGGCCTCTCCCCCCATCTGATAAATCCGACCCTGCGTTGTTTAGTCTGATACATTAAAAACAAAACTGTGATACGGTATAGTAAACAAATAAGAAATAGAATAACAACTCCACGCATTTCCCGGAAAGTTCTCAATTCAATATTGCGCAATGGCTAGGGTTGTCAACATATTGCGCAGTTCGACATGTGGCGACGTGTTTATTTTGGTTGCATGTTATCAGATTAGGTGAAATATGATTCAGGAATTCGACATGACTGTGTCTATTGGGTGACGGTGACGAGATTAATACTCGATGAGGATGTGAGATGATACAGATTATGCAGTCTCATTTTTGAATTTAGTCAGTCATTTGTACGGTCATGCTCTATGACATTGTCAATATTATTGCGTCATTGTTTTATTTTGATCATTATTATGATTGGCCGGCCATATAACATTTTAACAAATTATGTAATAATTGCCTTCAACCCATATTCATCCCATGGTATATATGGATACGGGTTTCCCCTTAATCGAAGGGGTTTCGAGCGTACTTCTAAACGCTGCTCTACTGCTGGTTGGCGCCGGCACCTTGTAGCCGCCCAAATTCCACTGACTTAGCTTAACGACTGTTTGTTGTCTAGTAACAACAGCCGCGATTTTTTTTATGTCGGTTGGCTGACAAGCATACGGCCCGCCTGATGTGAAGCGGTTACCGTATTCATATTAACTCTAGCAACATAAAATATCGCTCGCGCGCCGCTACTCCCACTGCTAACGCAGCATCTCCTTCCTTTCTGGTGACCTCACTCACTCGCAGGAATACAACAACCCTCAATGGAATTGTTATTTGGCTGCGGTATTCTGAGAGGTGGAGGTACATTCCCCAGTCGGGTAGCTTACAATTACACTCCCTACTTCTCTTTTCGCTTCGTTTGTCATTCAGCAGGGTGCACCGCGTGCAGGTGAAGTTGGCTTTGATTCAAAGATGTTGATGAACCTCTTACACCCCAAAACGATCGAAAGGTATCGACGGCTTATCGTGCCCTCTGACGCACGGAAGAACTCTATATAAAGAAACCTATCCATTGATGCCGTCAGGTTCGCATTCTTCCCTTGGCTGCACAGCCCCTCTAGCCAAGTGTAATTCGTAGCGTAACGAACAATTTAGATAGATCACGTGACATTTGTCAATTCGAATATTTTAGTATGAGCTCCACAGTTCAAATTAGCGATCGCTACGCTTTTCTACTTCGCAAACTGCCATTTGGCTAGCGGGGGGCTAGCCAAATGGCTGTAGTGCAAGGCGTCCCATGGTGTGTACGGCGTTCGTATAGCGCTTGGTAAAGAATAGACGGATCGCGGCACGCGAAGGGTTTACGAGTATCTACTCTGAGACTGAGATAGCTACATGAATCAATGAGAGAAATTGACGAGCTCGGTGGTCAAATGATTAGCAATGGCAACTTTGACTCCATTTGAGGTCGCGGGTTCGATTCCCGCACAAGACAAACATTTTTTTGTGTGCATGAATATGTCTGTTTGTCTTGGTTTGGGTGTTTTCTATGTATTATAAGTATGTACATATTTACAAAAAAAAATAAGTATTTATGTACATTTATCAGGTTGTCTAGTATAACACAAGTTTTGCACTTAATTTGGGACTAGATGGCGCTGTGTAAATTGGCCAGAAATATATATTTGAGTCACAATTCTATCATGGATCATGGTTCAATTTGACAAAAGACAGTGCCAAATAGTGAGTAATACGTAAATTATTAAGTCGGTAACTATGAATCATTGCGTAACTGAACTTTGGAGCCAAATTTTTAGTACGTTTTCCTTGTATTTTTTATAATAACAAAATCCTACTGAATTAGTTATTAGCTTGACTTCCATAGGTATACCGCAGACCATGGATGTTTTAATACCACCGTTGAGGTTTATTACCACCTGATGAGACAATTGATACAGCAGCCCCTGGACGCTAGCAAAGCAAGAAGCATCACTCATACTTTTGGTGGTGCAAGCGCGGGGGGAGGGAGTGGTTCACCAAACCTTTGAACCAAAGAACACCTTATCTGCTCGTGGTGCACCCTGCTGACGGACAAACGACGCTCTGGCGAAAAGAGAGGTAGGACATAGCGTTTTTGCAAGCTGCTCAAGTGGGGAAATACCTCCACTTCACAGTGCCGCCGCACCGCCGCAGTGAAATAACAATTCCCTTGAAGGTTGTTGTGTTCCTGTGGATGAGTGACGTCGCCAAAGGAAGAAGTTGACAGTGGCGGTAGCGACGTGCGAGCTATATTTCATATTGCTACGGTAAACGTTTCACATCAAGCGGAGCGTATGCTTGTCTGCTACCCAACGTAGTATAAATAAGAAAAAAAAGAAAGATCGTGAATCGTTCTTGTTTTGTGTATTTTATGATACTTATAGCTTACATGACCATTTATTTTTTTTGTCAGAGCGGGACTTCTGTGGAATTACATAATATTTTTTTTTTTATTATTTTACATTTTTTTATTATAAAACTATTAGTGTCCGACCGAATGTTCGGTTTCGGTTTCGGTCGAGTTTCGGCAAAAAAGCTAGTTTCGGTTTAGTTTCGGTTTCGGCGGCAAACCTGCCGAAACTGCGACCGAAACCGAAACTGCATTCGGGAGTTCCCGCGCTTTGCTCGGCCATGTTCGGCTCGGTAAATTCCATTCAAGCGACGAAGACATTTTGCCGCGTCTACGTGCCTAATCAGGTCGTTACTTGTTTTGTTTGCATTGCGTTTTGTTTGTTGTTTGTGAGTTTTCGTGTGATTTGTTTTCAATTCGGTACGTTTTATCATTGTGATATTGTATAAGAGTAGGTAGTAAACATCGAAAAATAATTTAGTATAACAAACTAATGCACAGATTATAGTAGAATCAAGTTTAACATAACTATCTGAATATTTTGTGGTTAATTTAACTCATTTACTCATTTTTGGGGTGTAAGTGGTTCATCAACATCATTGAACCAAAGCCAACTTCACCTGCACGCGGCACACCCTGCTGAGTGACAAACGAAGCTCTGGCGAAAAGAGAGGTAGGGAGTGTAATTGTAAGCTACCCGACTGGGGAATGTACTCCACTTCACAGAATACCGCAGCCAAATAATGATTCCCTTGAGGGTTGTTGTGTTCCTGCGAGTGAGTGAGGTCACCAGAAAGGAAGGAGATGCTGCGTTGGCAGCGGGGGTAGCGGCGCGCGAGCGATATTTTATGTTGCGAGCGTTAATATGGCTACTGTAACCGCTTCACATCAGGCGGGCCGTATGCTTGTCTGCAAGCTGACGTAGTTTAAAAAAAAATCATTCGCTAATGCTGTACGTAAACAAACAATAGTTAGGTACTTGGTATTTACTATACGTATAGTGCAGTTTAATAAATAAATAATAAGATTTAGAGTTTTAACGTTCAATTTTATTTTCTTTGGAGTGTAAGAGCTTCATCAACATCTTTGAACCAAAGCCACCTTCACCTGCACGCGGTGCACCCTGCTGACTGACAGAACAGACAGACAGAACGAAGCTCTGGCGAAAAGAGAGTTAGGGAGCGTAATTGTAAGCTACCCGACTGGGGAATGTACCTCCACCTCACAGAATACCGCAGCCAAATAACAATTTCCTTGAGGGTTGTTGTGTTCCTGCGAGTGAGTGAGGGCACCAGAAAGGAAGGAGATGCTGCGATGGCAGCGGAGGTGGTGGCGCGCCAGCGATATTTTATGTTGCGAGCGTTAATATGGCTACGGTAACCGCTTCACATCAGGTGGGACGTAAGATTGTCTGCCGCCCGACGTCGTATAAAAGAAAATTATAACCAAGTAGCAATTATAACGTAACGTATCGTAATTATAAGAAAAGTACCTACAGTTAGATAATTGTTTCGTAAAAGTTTCGGTTTCGGTTTCGGTTTCGGCCGAAACTAAGACCGTTGCCGAAATTCGGTTTCGGTTTCGGTTTCGGTCGTAAAAACCAGTTTCGGTCGGACACTAAAAACTATGCACAAAATAGTTAAGAAGACATTGCTTCTAAATCATATTTTTGTATTTGTCGGCTGAACAACTTCGTTTCAAATATCGGGACTTCGTGAGCCTCGCTGGGGACACCGGGACAAACTGCCTGAAAGCGGGACTCTCCCACCCAAAGCGGGACGTATGGTCATGTTACTTATAGCTGTATTTTTTTTTATAATTTTAGAATGTTGTCAGGACTATTATAATTTGCAATGCAGTGGATGCCCATCTACTCGACTTGCATTAGGTGTCGAATGCAGTGGCCGGCCTTGACAGCAAATAATAAAATGTACAAAGATACTTCCACAATTGAATGTATTTATTTAAATGTTTAGGTATTATATTGCGCCGATAAAACGTGACCAAGCTTGTTAAGTATGTAGACAAAGATAATTTTGTAGGTACATTATTTAGAATAATAATAAAGAAAATATTTTCCGTGCTTGTTGTACTTGTTGTACCTGTCTAATTTTAATTAAATAAACATTGACAGAAGATTAATTATTGGAACAATATATCATAGGTTGCAATGAGTGCTTACCATCGGGAGGGTCATGAGCCTGTTTGGCACCTTAGTTATAGAAAATGGATAAAAGGGTATACATCTCATATAATATTAAAAAAAAAACCGACTCCAAACATTACTCTACATTTATGTATTTAGATACAGGCTGATGATAATGATGATGATAAAAATCATATGGGACCAATTTCGAAGTATACTCTTTCAAATAAAAAAAGGTTTTTTCAAATCGGTTTACAAATGACGGAGTAATGAAATAATAAACCTAACAGTGGGTACATACAGGCTGATGATGATGATGATGAAAAAAATATGGGATCAATCTGGAAGTATACTCTTTCAAATAAAAAAGTTTTTTTCAAATCGGTTTATAAATCACGGAGTAATTAAGTAAATAACATTTAAAAAAAATACAGCCGAATTGAGAACCTCCTTTTTTTGGAGTCCAGGAGACCAGTGGTCCAATATTAATTAAATTTTGACTTTAACAATAAACAAAAAAGTATATTATGCGTGTCATGTTTATGTTATTTAATGTATTTTTATGCATAATTTTACAAAAATATTAGCTCCTTCTGGCCGTGTGGTCTCCGGCAGACTAGAATAGAATCTCTCCGTCTCTTCTCGTGGATGTCGTACAAGGCGACTAAGGGAAATAAATTATAAAATATCGATCAGCCCCCTTACCACCATCTCTTATTGCGATTCAATAATTGAATAGATTGCTTATTCATACCAATGAATAAGCGACTCTATAACGTTTGAAATAGAGTCGCTTATTCATTGGTATGAATAAGCATTCTATGCAGTTATTGAATCGCAATAAGGGATGGTGGTAAGGGGGCAGGCCTCCCCAACCTGTCTGACCAGCGTGGGGAGTGTAGGCCAAATCCTCCTTCTGTCTGGGATGGACGAGAGTGGGTCGTGCTCTTGTAGTGGAGACTAAAATGGCCTGATAATAATGATGATGATGATTAGCTCCTTCTCTATACAAACTCTAAGTGTGCGAAATTTCATACTACTCCGTCCGCGCAATTTTCGTAAAAGGGTACAAGTTTCAAGTATTGCGACTGACTGAAATGCGTAACGACGTCATCGAGCTTATATAAAGGGGCCATCCATAAATTACAATACGTATGTACGTCACACCAATTTCATATTTTTTTAACATCTCCCCCCGTCCTTGTCACAGCTGGTCACATTTGTGAGACTCCCCTTATCCCTGTGTTACGTCACATATTTTGCAATTTTACATCTAGAAATTACTGAATTACTGAATGGTTCGATCCTAGCACAAGACAAACATTTGTATGCATGTACATGTCTATTTGTCTTAACCTGAGTGTTTTCTATGTATTATAAGTAATTACAAAAAAAGTGTATTTAAGTACCTATATTTATCAGTTGTCCAGTACCCATAGTACAAGCTTTGAGCTTAAGTTGGGTCTAGATCAGTGTTCCGCAAACTTTTTGTGTTTTTGTGTGTTTGTGTTCAAAAATTTTTGAAGGTACACCATAAATGAAAAATCATTTTTTATTTGTGTAAGTATTTCTCTTCTGTCCGTCTATTTAGCTTTATGAGATAGATAACTTTATTTATCAGAAACACACCAACTAATGACCACGGTATACCAGTGTACCGCGGCACACACTTTGCGGAACACTGGTCTAGATGGCGCTGTATAAATTGCCCAGAATGTATGTAGGTATATGTATTTATATAAGCTAGTACAAACTACTTAGATGTAACTGACACAAACTGTCTGCAACAATGAAATGAGGTATCGACCACGCCGCCCTGCGTCGTACACTCAACACGTGCAGCTCGTACACGTGACGGTTACGTAACGCGAAGGTCACGTTACGAAATCTAGTTGTGTCTAGCGATCTAGTCCTACATGTATATTTATGTGATTAGGTACATCTAGTTTTTATATGATGTTATGATAATGATTTATGTTAGGAAATTTTAGTAAACTTTTTGTTTAGTTTACACTTGCGACTTTTTTTAAAGTGAAAACTTCTACAGCGGCGTTGTGCACTTTTTAGGATGGGTATAAAATGCTAAACTTGCGTCAGGACACGTGACCTGATCGAAAATTCGTATTTTCGATTGCGAGCGTTCATATGTCTACGGTAACCGCTTTAGATCAGGCGGGCCGTATGCTTGTCTGTCACCCGACGTAGTATAAAAAAAGAGAGCTTTTGTTTGGCTTCTATTACGTGCATGGAGAGTAGCCAACAACACTATTTTGTAATATTTTGTTAATTGGCGACAACATTGTTGTAACTCACAATTAAAATAAATTCAAAAGAAAACATTTCCATCCTGGTGCCAAACACGTAAGTGAAATGTATGGTTCATCAACATCTTTAAACCAAAGCCTAGCCGGGCTCTACATACCATATTTCTACTCTAGCTTCGTTCATTCACAGTCATTCATTCGTAGTCGGGCTCTACATACCTTGTTTCTACTCTAGCTTCATCATCATTCATTCAGTAATCGGTCTCTATATACCTTATTTTATATTATTTAATCCAACTATCAGTTGATCAGCGTGGTGGAGTTTCCTCTAAGCCCCTTGAATTGAGGGGAGACCTGTTTACAAATAGTCCGTATTTGTTTACACAATGTGTTTGTTTCAAAAACAAATAATCCACAGGCTTTATTCATTACACAAAGACGCGCACAATACCTATAGGTTACAAAATTAAAATTATTGCAGTTTTGTAAGATTTATTGTTTTATTTGTTTATTTCGAGAATTATCTATATATGCTATCTATATCATATGTATGCAAGAAAGAACTAACAAACGTAAAGATATTGACAAACAATACAGTCATGCAACAAATATTTTATGAACCAAAGAGCAAAGACTAATAAATTGTTCATGGGCGACAAGAGTGATATAACTTTAAAATCACATCAGAGTGCTTTGCGCGAGTTTTTTGTTCGAATTCGATCATGTTAACGTCAACCAAATACAGAAGAACTTTCATGTTGTGATTTATCATTTTTCTTTCCCCAAATGTGGGGAATTGCGACAATGCGTTTGGGGATTTTAGCATATTACTATATCGGCGATCCTGGATACGTGTCGCAGAGACACCGACCGACAAGCATCGGTGTCGCGCGCACTCCGCACTTTTAACCTAATAGGTACAGTGTGCTTCATCACCAGCCCCCTTACCACCATCTCTTATTGCGATTCAATAATTGAATAGATTGCTTATCATACCAATGAATAAGCGACTCTATGCCTTTTGAAATAGAGTCGCTTATTCATTGGTATGAATAAGCAATCTATTCAATTATTGAATCGCAATAAGAGATGGTGGTAAGGGGGCTGGTGATGAAGCACTCTGTACCTATTAGGCAAATGCTCCTTCTGTCTGGGACAGACGAGAGGGTCCCTCTCGTCTGTCCCAGACAGAAGGAGCATTTGGCGTACACTCCCCACGCTGGCCAAACGGGTTGGGGAGGCCTGATCGATGTTTGGTAATGTATTTCCCTTAGTCGCCTTGTACGACATCCACGGGAAGAGACGGAGTGATTCTATTCTAGTCTGCCGGAAACCACACGGCCAATATATGTAACACGCGTTTAATAAATTCACAATATGAAACTTTTTCTCAATTTGGTCGGCTTGTAAACGTTAACACGTTCGAATGTGAGCAAAAAACTCACACTAAGCACTCAGGTAGTACATCGTGAGACTATACCTATTACCTATACATTGAGTATGGAATTGGACTCGTCTTACACTCGCCTGTTATTTCCAAAGCGCCGATCGATCATTCTAGAGCGCTCATGTTTAAATAATACCTACCTAATTTCTAAGAAAAAATATATACATTCAAAAGATACCGCTTTTGTTAATTAATTTGAAAGATATGCGTTTTTACAGCGAAATTTCCTGTTCGATGTTATTTTCGAGGGCATTCGTCTACGTCGCTGACATTATGGACTAACTTGTGACTAGAGATGTAAAGGCTGTATAATACCACACCCCGGCCACTCCATACAAATGTCGTGTCGTTTACTACTACATAAACATTGACGTCTGTGCAGAGCGCTAATGAACGTGTGTGCCAGCGGCGCCATACAAACTGTTCCAGATTTGTCTCAGAGACGAGGTGAGGTCGACACGAGAGAGCGGCAGGGAGTGGCTATACTGTACGTAGTATTATTACTTATACTGTAATAATACCACAAATGCAATATGGTAAGAATTGTATAATACAGTATTATACCAACTTCGGCTGTATAATATTTAGAAACCATAGTATGCCATAGTGCACATAAGTTTTTATTTCAAACAGCATTTACGACCTTGATTTGTCTATGATTTGATATATTTATATTTTAAATCATTTGTTTAATCTTTAATAAGACGTACGAATGCAAAGACAAGCCCCGCGAGTAGAAATGGGTGGGAAAAATACGATGCGATTCGCGCTCAGTGAGGAAAAGAGATAGCATATACGTTAAATCGCTGATATTATAAGAATGGCGATGTGTCGCGCCTCGTTAGCTTGTGGGCAGGGTGCACCACGTGCAGGTGAGGTTGACAAAGTAAATACCTAGATGTATTAAAGAGTTCCCGAAATTAATTGCAAAGTACTATAATAGAATAGTATGCAACCATTTTGATCCAAGGTGCGAGGAACTTCCAGCCGATATGTGGTGACTGGTGCGTATACAGGATACCTGCCCCCTTACCACCATCTCTTATTGCGATTCAATAACTGAATAGAATGCTTATTCATACCAATGGATAAGCGACTCTATTTCAAAAGGAATAGAGTCGCTAATTCATTGGTATGATTTTTTTTTTTTGTTTTATACTACGTATGGTGGCAGACAAGCATACGGCCCGCCTGATGTGAAGCGGTTACCGTAGCCATATTAACGCTCGCAACATAATATATCGCTCGCGCGCCGCCACCTCCGCTGCCATCGCAGCATCTCCTTCCTTTCTGGTGACCTCACTCACTCGCAGGAACACAACAGCCCTCAAGGGAACCGTTATTTGGCTGCGGTATTCAGTGAGGTGGAGGTACATTCCCCAGTCGGGTAGCTTACAATTACGCTCCCTACCTCTCTTAAAATGAATAAGCAATCTATTCAATTATTGAATCGCAATAAGAGATGGTGGCAAGGGGGCTGGTCAACCCTATTGCTGTAATACGGGTCTCCTCTCAATCGAAGGAGTTTAGACCATCCACCACACTGCTCAACTGCGTGTTCACGGCAGAGGCGGATTTGTAGTCTTGGCCGCCCTAGGCCGTGTCTTCGACGCCCTAGGTAGTATCGTGGTCGCCTTAGGGCATATCTTGGTTCTCATTAGCTGACTCCTTGTTCCCTATTATATAGTATCTTGGTCGTTATTTATCAGCTTAATACCTATTTATATAATTCTTCCCCGCAAAATGGCGTGCATGGCGGCATGGCAGTTTGTAATTTGTAAGAATTACCCTTCGGTAATATCCTGCTCCGACCGCCCTAGACCCGGGCCTAATTGGCCTTAAGGAAATTCCGGCATTGGTTGGCGGAGGCCAGTGTTTTCAAGCCGCCCAAAGGCCTTAGAGTTGGCATATCGCCATGATAACAACCGGGATCGACGGATAAACGCGCCCTCCAAATCACGGATAAGGCTATGGTCAACGTTGCTTAACATGCATGTTAGATTACACTGACACGCGTTACGACACCATCGGGTTCTTCACTAATACTACGTAGTACTATTACTTATGTACACCCCAAAGTAATGGTACTGTGCTAGTACTAGCACTTTGGGGTGTAAGTGGTTCATCAACATCTTTGAGCCAAATCCAACTTCACCTGCACACGGTGCCCTGCTGACTGACAAACGATAAGACAGGTAAGGAGCGTAATTGTAAGCTACCCGACTGGGGAATGTACCCCCACCTCACAGAATACTGCAGCCAAATAACAATTCCCTTGAGGGTTGTTGTGTTCCTGCGAGTGAGTGAGGTCACCAGAAAGGAAGAAGATGCTGCGTAGGCAGCGGGATATTTTATGTTGCGAGCGTTAATATGGCTACGGTAATCGCTTCACATCAGGCACGCCGTATTGTCTGCCACACGACGTAGTATATATAAAAAAAAAAACTAGAGAAATATCCTACATAATTTCTATATCGTCCGATCCTAAAAAAGTCTTGTCCCTCCGTTATACAACTAACTCACGTTCACGCCGTCCACGTGAACAGATCACGTTGTCAACAACTTCGTTGCTTAACTCAGACGATTGTCGTCTAAATTTTTTTTAAACAAAGGATAAATTGTATGTTACTCTTTTATATTTTCTTAAACAAAGCCTTAGAGAGGGTTAAAAGTTTGCCCTTTGTTAGATGTTAGGGTACTGCAGGGAAATCTGTAGTGACCGTTAAGGTAGTTTGAGTGTTTTTGTCGAGATAACGTCTTATAAATCGATGAACGCCGGCTGCATGCACGAAAAAGGATGTCACGTTCCGCCAGAGCCGAGCGTGCAAACGAGAGCGCGGAACAAGCGATAGAGAGGCACGGTCGACCTATATTTCTTATGAAGATATCACGTAAAATTATCGTCCGTAAACCGACTTTACAGACAACCAATTTTTTATACATGGTTTTATACACGTCGCGTGGCAGAACATATACAGCCCGCCTGATGAGCCCGCGTGAAGTGGTTACCGTAGCCATATTAATGCTCGTGACATGACATTGGCTACGGTAACCGCTTCACATCAGGCGGGCCGTATGCTTGTCTGCCGCCCGTCGTAGTATAAAAAAAAAAAATTAAAAAAAAATGAAATATCTCTCGCACGCTGACACCCCTTCTGTCAACTTAGGAACTCGTTCCTTTCTGACCTTACTCGCAGGAACACAATAGCCCTCAAGGATATTGCTATTTGGTTGCGGTATTCTGTGAGGTGGAGGTACTTCTCCAAGCTTACAAACACGCTGTGCCTCATATCTCTTTTGTCGGAGCCTATTAGTTGGCAGAGTGCAGGTGAGGTTAGCTTTGGCTCTAAATGGTGAGCCACATACACTCCCACTTGATTTTTTTGTGCGTGTTTTTTTTTTATATATGTATTTTGGCAAACAATCGAATGGCCCGTCTGCGATGCGGTTATTCGCACGTTGCCAAAGCTGTAAAATCTTTCATACTTTGAAGTTTTATAATAATATTGATTTAACATTTTTTTATGCATTCAAATTTTGTCAATTTTATAGTAGACACACAATATAAACTTCACAATGAAGTTATTTGAATTTGTAAAATTCTTAATATTTAACATATTATGTCGGCATCAACCCATAATCAACCCACTGTTGGGATACCGGTCTCCCCTCAATCGAAGGGGTTTAGAGTATACTCCACCACGTTGCTCGATTGCTGTTGGTGATCAACGGCTTAATGTGCCCTCCGGAGCACGGAAGAGCTTGATGTAAATAAACCCATCCATAGACAAACTACGGTCGATATTGCTCAACTTGCGTATTCGATTAGACTGACACGCGCAACGACACCATCGAGCTCCTCTGCTAAAAAATAATAATTTGTTGTAGTTATATTTCATGCAGAACATACGTTACGTCATTATAGAAAGAAAGAAAAAAAACATCTGTGTGCTGGAGATACAAATAAAATGTTTTATTCATCACTACATAGTATAAAACAAAGTCGCTTTCTCTGTCCCTATGTCCCTTTGTATGCTTAAATCTTTGAAACTACGCAACGGATTATGATGCGGTTTTTTTTAATAGATAGAGTGATTCAACTGGAAAGTTTATATGTATAATATATGCATAACATAGTAGAAAAACACTGATAATTTAGAGGTTTCTAATGTGATGTCGTAAATAAACACATTTTTTTGCTCTTTCATTGCAAACGCTGGCTGAACCCAACGAGATAGATCAAAATAATGTAGTACAGTATTGTTCACCTTAAAATGGTCTACAAAAAAGTTCGCGATGGTATATGTTTATCTCTTAGTGGTAACACACAATAACCGTTATTTTATCCTTTGCTTTTTACAAGAAATAATGCCTTATTTACGAAGCGATTTTAAGCAATACAGAATTAATCCTTATCCAATTAAGTACCTTAAATACATTGCGCATTTAATATAGATCAATATGGCCCTTCACAGCATGTAATTTAAATGAATAGTTTAGAAGATATTACACATTTAAAATGCAGGGACATAACGGCTGTGGCGGTACCGGCCGCGGAGCCGGCCGCGGCGGCGGCGGCGTGTGCCTATAACTGGGGAAGGACTGGATAGGACAAAGCGCAAAGACCTTCTGTAGTACATTTAGTATCAGCATTGCACCCGTGCGAAGCCGGGGCGGGTCGCTAGTTCATTCATAAAAAAAAAATTACCCCATTTGTTTAATTTTATTTTTTTATATTTTATACGGAACACCTTAATTATTATAGTGAAGCCTAATCAAGAAATTCGTTCTCTAATTTATGTTTACAAATAAATTTTAGAAGTATGTCGGAGTTTCTGGGAGTTTGCTGTTATTTCATTTAATTATGGGCAACGTGACTTGGGAAGGAGTATTATGAATTATTTAAATTATTCTTTGTTATTTTACCTTATGTCCCTCATTTAATGTACTTCCGTTACCTTAAGGTTGCATTTAGCAATAAGGCCGCCTTGTTGCACATAGGTACATATTTTATATGTTAATATTTTCTGTATACTGACTAAATTGTTTCTGTAGTTTAAATAGTGGAAATAAAGCATATACTATCTTTGTTAAAAAGACAGTATTGTTTTGTATAGAAAAATATTAAATTGATCCACAAAAAAAAACCTGATTTGCATATCAACTTAATCTGATCATCAATTGCATTTGATGTGGAATAAGTATTTTTTGATGTACAAAATAGGGTTAGGTTTGCAATATATTTATTTGATGTTACGTTAAATAGTAGTTTTTTTGTTTGTTGTCAGATCTGTTTGGAATTTCGTGATATTGCTCTTTGATATAATTTAATAAAACTCTAATTCAATATTTTCTAAATATCGATGTCTTAAGGGGTAAATGGGGTATTAAACTTTGTATGGAGAAAAAATATTAAATGGGCATTTCGGCATGTTACTTCGTAAATGTAGTCCTAAAAGAACATAAGTAAACAAACACGTACTACACGATTTTTTGATAATCAACCGCTAAAGGGGTTGAACAGGGGTATGAAGTATGACTGAATTTCATATATCTACGCGTACGAAGTCGCGGGCAAAAGCTGGTATATATAGGCCACGACAATCTCGCAAACGGCTCTAATGAGTCTAATGATTTTGATGAAACTTGTAATACAGGGGTTAACGAGGGCGATAAATCCATCTAGTTTTCAATTTTAGGAAAATTCGTGCGTGCCAGCGTGGGGAGTGTAGGCCAAATTCTGTCTGGGACGGACGAGAGAGGGTCGTGCTCCTGTAGTGGAGACTAAAATGACCTGATGATGATGATGACAGGGTCAGATGTCCTAAAAACGTCAAGCGAAACTACTAGGTACTAAATTTTGGGGTGTAAGCGGTTCAACAACATCTTTGAACCAAAGGCAACGTCATCTGCACGTGGTGCACCATGCTGACTGACAGACGTGGCTCTGGCGAAACGAGAGGTAGGGCATAGCGTATTTTTTAAGCTGCCTGACTGGGGAAGTACCTCCCACCTCACAGCATACTGCAGTCAAATAACAATTTCCTTGAGGGTTGTTGTATTCCTGCGAGTGAGTCAGGTTACCAGAAAGGAAGGAGTTGCTGCGTTGGCAGCGGGGGTGGCAGCGCGCGTGCGATATTTCATGTTGCGAGCATTAATATAGCTACGGTACCCGCTTCACATCAGGTGGGCCGTATGCTTGTCTGCCACCCGACATAGTATAAAAAAAAAAAAAAAAATACTGTATCGAAGGCCAGTATGTACTTCCGTTATTCATATCATCACATATATTCGATAATATTATGACATGACAATGTTTTATGTATCTATTTAGGTGGAATCACGTAATCTTTTATTACTGATAACTGTTATAGAATATAGGTACAGATATTATCTGTGGTATTTATCGGAACGTGACGTGAAATTATTGTGCAATCGATATTATTATTGTGGGTGTGTAGGTATTATTTTGCCAATCATTCAGCAGAATTTTATTTCTTAAGGTCGTCTAGATAGGTTATTGTAAAGGACCCTATGAGTACCAAGAAATATTAAAGCTCCCTGGTTGTTCGCTCACTGCTCGATGCACTCTGTATGCTTAGTGTAATTGTACCTAGAGATGGGTAAAATGCCAGGCATTTACGCACAACGACACCATCGAGCTCCTCTAGGGAAAGCCTACTATGAATTTAATAAGGGAAAAATATAACACGCACGTTTTCTTTGGCAAGGAGCATGTAGTATCGGAGAACTTAGGTAAGCATAAAGATTTAATTATCTGCAAATTTACTATCGTAGCCATTGTTTTGTATCTATAAGTACCAAATGTGCGCACAAAGGCAATCAGTTATAAGTAGCATAGGGATTATCGTATAGGTCGCGTGATACGGCTGTCACGTCTCGTTATATCATCGCAATAGAGAGAGAAAACTATAGACAAATTGGACACTAAGCTGCAGAATAGATCCAACTAACAAATTATACCAAATTGAGAGAAACTTCAAATCGAGTTTTATACATTCGCAACAGATTCTAGCAATTTGATGACGTATGCTTCCCAAAACTTATTCTGCGTGATATTTTTATTCTTATTAAACTTTAGCTTTAATTTAAAAGTAACAAAATGTCGGAACAATTATAGACAAATTGGACCATGTTATGCAGAATAGATCCAACCGACAAATTATACAAAATTGAGAGACATACATAGCGAGAAACTTCAAATCGAGTTTTATATATTCGCAACAGATTCCAGCAGTTTGATGGCATATGCTTCCCAAAACTTATTCTGCGTGATAGTTTTTTTTATTCCTATTAAACTTTAAAAAGATCTAACTTGACGAGCTCGGTGGTCGAATGGTTAGCAATGGCCACTTTGACTCCGAGGTCGCGGGTTCGATTCCCGCACAAGATTAACATTTGTGTGCATGAACATGTCTATTTGTCTTGGTCTGGGTGTTTTCTATGTATTATAAGTATATATTTACAAAAAAAAATGTATTTAAGTACCTACATATATCAGTTGTCTAGTACCCATTACACAAGCTTTGCGCTTATTTTGGGACTAGATGGCGCTGTGTAAATTGTCCAGTAATATTTATTTATTTAACTTAAAAGTAACAAAATGTCGGTTGGATCTATTCTGCATAACAGGGTGCAATTGATACGTTCTCATCGCATTCACACTTCACATAAGAAAAAGTGTATCTAACTTATGCCATCATCATGTATGGAAATGAGACAATAATTATGATTTTATGTTTCGTGTTACGCGCGTTTTTAAAAGACAGCACAATAATGTGCCAAAGAGTTGTATGACAGCGATATCGGGACGGGGGTACACCACACATTCCCAGCACTGCACTGTGTCTTCTGTGTAGCCAGGATTAACAGCGTCGATCAACAAGAAAATGCAATGAACAATGAAGTCCATTGCATTCCCGGGGGTAAAACTATGGCTGCCTTTGAACAAACAAACGAATTTAATCAGAAGTAGGAGCAGTAGGAGTAAGAAGTTTTTGTAATTTGACTTCCCCTCTGACCAATGTGAGAGACAGCAATATGGCAAATAAGGCATTAAAGCCTAAAGAGATGGCTAGTCAAATGAACCTCAACTGCCGTGCACCACGGATTTTAAGTATCTAATACTATTGACAGCGATATCTTATTTTATTTTGGTACATACAGCCATGATACTAGCAAAGTTTACATAGATCTTAACATTAATAGACAACGAATACCGAGACAAAACCACAATGCAGCCACAACATAAACGATGAATACATGTCAGACAAATGATTACAATTTTATATAATACTCATAATTATAAAGGTTCATTGAATAAAATTATATTAATTTATTGAGAATAATTTCACCATGATGTGCTCAACTAGCGGAGAGAGAGAAATAGCGGGATTTCTATGTTATTAGAAAGGAATTTACGAATCTCAAATTTGAATTTATTTAAAGTTTTGTTGAAGGGATCAATTTTTAAAATCTACACTTTCTATCTCATGTTATGTCTATAAAACGCAGTGTATTTATAAGTCTATGAAATAAATCGTCATACGGATTAAGGTTTTACCTAATTCCACGGAAAACGAATACAAAGCCAGTGACGTACCGTATTATCGAATTACCGAAAGTGGCGTACTTATACGCTTCATTATCCAACACGCGTCCTCATGGTCTCCACTCTAGAATCTTCGTCAACCCTCTTCCATCGCATATGGCCGGCCCATTACCACTTCAGCTAGCAGCTTTGAGAACTATGTCGATTACTTAGGTTTCTGTCGAATTTCTTCGTTTCGGATTGGATCCCCGAGCGAAATAAAAGCGAGCTTAGAATAGAGATTTTAGAATAGAATACGATATTGTGAATCACACGAAAAAGAAAATGGCGCCGCTACTTGACCCGGATACTATTCCCGCCAAATCCTACGTCATGTTTTTCGTCGTACATGTGTCATCAATGACATGTCAAAAGATTAATTGTATCAATAATTTGTCACATTATCAGTCACGTATTATATTATCGTGTCTCTATGCCTATATGTATATGGATAGTAGTTTATCAAGTTATGTTGAAACTTTATTTATGTATTGTATAATCAATCTTATACACAATTAAACAATGTACCTATAACAGCGTTGCCAGATTTTTTTTTTGCCAAGTCGGGATTTTGGACCTTTTTGAGTGAAAAAATCGGGATTCTTTCGCCGAAAGCGGGACATAGTAAAAAAACATATACAATCAGAAGTTTTTAAATATTTATATTTTTATCTGAGTTCAAATTACGTTTACCAGACAATAGATAGCAAAAACAGTAATAGAAAATGTAATAGGTCGGGGAAAAAGTCTTTTCGCATTATAGTATGTATGAACTTGTAATAAAATCTCTTTGGTTATACCATTTGTATCTAGCAGGTTTTGATATCTATAAAAAGTTTAAATTTTAAAAAAGATAATTCCAAATTCAAATTAGGTAAATGTGTGATATTCATTTGTTTTTTTTACTGTCAAGATGAGTGAATCTAATGAAGAAATTCGATACATTTTAAAATTTTACTACAAAAAAGGTAAAAATTCAACGCAAGCTGCGAAAAAAATTTGTGATTATTATGGACCTAGTGCAGTGTCTGTGAGAGTAGCACAAATTTGGTTTAGGCGTTTTCAATCCGGAAATTTTGATGTCAAAGATGCACGTCGCTCTGGTCGCCCTGTTACGGATAAAATGGATGCCATTTCTGAAAAAGTGGAGCAAGATCGGCATATCAGTAGTTACGACGTAGCTGAAGAACTAGGAATTGACCACATAACAGTTTTGGCGCATAAAAAGGTCGTGGTCAAAGACCGGCCAGGCTTCAGAGACTCTGGCGAAACCCGGGTTAACCCGCAACAAGGTGATGCTGTGTGTATGGTGGGATTGGAAGATATTCATTATGAGCTGTTACCGCCAGGCAGGACTATCGATTCTGAACTCTACTGTGAACAACTGATGAAATTAAAGCAAAAAGTTGAGAGAAAGCGGCCGGAATTAATTAATAGAAGGGGTGTGATTTTTCATCATGATAACGCTAAACCTCACACATCTTTAGCCACTCAGCAAAAATTAAGAGAGTTTGACTGGGAGGTGTTAATGCATCCGCCGTATAGTCCTGACCTTGCACCTTCTGATTTCCACCTGTTTCGGTCTCTTAAGAATTCTTTAGGCAATGTCAGGTTAACATCACGAGAAGACTGCCAAAACCACTTGTCGCGGTTTTTTGAACAGAAGTCCCAAAATTTCTATAGTAATGGGATCATGTCTCTACCTACAAGATGACAAAAAGTTATCGAACATAATGGCACCTACATACTTTAGTTAAATGTAAATAAACTTTATTAAAAAATGATTTGAATTTTCATATAAAATACGAAAAGACTTTTTCCCCAACCTAATATTTTAATAAAAATATATTTTAAATCAGATTTACCCTATCGTTAAATAGTTGAGTCTGATTCGTCTTCTGAATAAAAAAAATTAAAAGAAATCAAAATCAAGAAAGTTTTATTCATTAGAAAAATATGGCGTTTCAAACAGTACTCTGAGGAGTGAGTGTTACAAATTGCAACATACAATAAGAGAATAATTATTTATAACAGAATTTAGAATAGAATTACTTATTCATGATATTTCTGTGAAGATTTAACTTCTTTTAAAGTTTTCTTTTTTATTTAATAAAAATGAAGAACTCTTCACAGGATAGCTGTAGATTAATTTTTTTTTCGCTTTCTCAGCACGCTGCGCGCACGGTCGAGTTATACCCAAAAAGCGGGACTGAGCCTGTCCCGCGCGGGACATTAAATTTTGATTTAAAAATCGGGACGTCCCGCCAAAATCGGGACGTCTGGCAACGCTGACTATAACCACACCATACAAATATTGCGTCGTTTACTACTACATAAACAATGAGGTCCGTGCAAAAAGTGAATATGCGCGTGTGGGTGCGGCTCCATACTAACGGTTCCAGATTTGTCTCAGAGGGGAGGTGAGGTCGACACGTGGCTATACTGGTCATTACTTATACTGTGCTATAACTAAGAATAAATTGATTTATATCCAAACATAAATCGTCGTCTACCCCTATTTTCCCACTGCTGGGATATGGGTCTCCCCTAAATCGAACGGGTTTAAAGCAGTGTTCCTCAAAGTGTATGCCGGGGCACACTGGTGTACCGTCATCAGTTGGTGTGCCTCGGAAAAATCAGGTTACCTCATAAAGCTAAATAGACGGACAGAAGAAAAAATCTTACTAGTAAGTATAGAAACTCAGGTACATAAAATGATAAAAAAGGCTGTTTTCCGGTATCGGCTTCCAGAACTACAAAGAACGTACTTTTTTGCCAACACTATACCGAATTACTTAACCTAAAAACTATTTTATACATACATACCTAAGCCTATTAAGAGTGACAGGCATTATCTGGTATTATGCAGTGGTATTACCACGAATGTCACGTGAATCCGCGGTAGCCTTGACCGTGTATCACGTTTCGTTGTATGCCATCCCATGACAATAGACGGTGTCATGCAGAATGTACAAAGAAAACAAGTGACTGTGGTAATGATAAAAGGGCATGAATCATGACATAAGAGCTCATGATACTGATAGTTTTGTATCGTTTGCTAGTGTTACACTAATCATTCTTGAAATAAAAGTGATACAGCTCTTTTTATTTTTTACGATGAATTTGAATGATTTTGACGGGATAAGACAGCCTATAGACGCCTGTTTGTCCGTCCGTGGTGTCACAAGCTGGGGCCCTACCGGCTAAGCTGAAGCCGATTACCATAGAATTTTTTGTTTGCAAGAATCAAAGTTCAGCTTAGATTTATGGTATTTGGGTTTAGCTTAGCGGGTAGACAACCTGAAGCTCTACCGAGTAAACTTAAATTGTTTATCAATAACTTAAACGTAAGACCTATATTTCGAATCAAAATATTCCATGGTAATCGGCTTCAGCTTCCACGGTAGGGCTGTTCCCTGGTCCCAGTCGAAAATCAGCGCTGGGCTCTGACATAGTCAGTCCACGGCATAATACTGAGTTGGGTCCAATTTGGGGCATCATGCAGCACTATGTCCTTTCTTGTATCTATGTTACATAATGCTATCTTTTAAAATATGTAATAGTGTTGTGTTATGTTACAAATAAATGTTTCTTCTTCTTCTTCTTCTTCACTATTTCGTTCTCCTTTCTATCTTATTAATACAGCTATCTTGTTACTGGTGTAATAGTGTTGTGTTATGTTCTAATAAACGTTTTCTTCTTCTTCTTCTAACACGGCAACACATCAAGGGTGTCACATGCACGTTGCCGAAATTATAGTAACCTCTTCACGCACTTTGAAGAACCCCATACTGTAGTCTCCTGGACAATCTCGAAGTCTCTTCTTAAAGATTCTAAACCGTCTGTCAAACTGAAATTTTTGCCCCAATTTCTCAAATTTTTTTCTATAGGCAATCTTTTCACCGCTTCCTAGGTCATCTTTACATTATAAAACCTATTCGTCGTCAACTACTCATCTGGGAAACGAGTCTCCCTTCAACTGAAGGGGGGTTAGAGAATACTCCACCACGCTGCTCAAGTGCGGGTTGGCGGTGGCCAATGAGTTCAAGCCGCCTGAAGTCAAATTTTATCTAGTTTATTCACCTTTCCTCAGTTTTTCCAATAGTTAGAATCATCATCATCATCAGGTCATTTTAATCTCCACTACAGGAGCACGACCCTCTCTCGTCCGTCCCAGACAGAAGGAGGATTTGGCCTACACTCCCCACGCTATGGAGATGAGATCTGGGTGAACTTAATTTAGGTATTTTATTAAATATTAATGAATTCAATTATTTTTATTTGATATCAAGATACTTCATATACCTACCTATTTATTTATGTATAACTGTTTATTATTCGTAAGTAGCTAAACTACATGGAATAAAGTCATTACAATTATGTACTGTATACACGTTTAAGTGACCGCAACCTTGATAAACAGAAGTATAGTATTACTAGCAAAGTACCCGTGCTTCGCTACGGGAACACCTGATTTGCGTCTATTTTTGTTTCGATTCCAGATATTTCATTTTTTCCCCATAAAGGACTGTTTCGTATTGACCATTATTACAAACATACACCATTTAGGTTAAGACGTCCCGGTAAACAATATTTTTGACATTCGCACCAGGAGCCAAAATTGCAAGGCTTCCAGGAGAACTTACTCTTGAGCAAGCTACATACAAATAATCATGAGAGAAGCAGTCCTGTATCAAGTCAACCCCAGCGACCTTTAGAGACTGTCCCTGAGCTTTGTTAATGGTCATAGCGAAACACCTTTATGGGAAATTGAAATCTCTTAAATTGAACGGGGTGGTCTGATGGAATAATGGGAATGCGGGGTATAAAGAAAGATTCCTCAACAGCGCATCCCTTACTGTCTTACTGTCCTCACTCAACAACTCATCTTTCCAGTTGCTGAACACGTGAACAATGGTGGCACGAACCTCCTGATGATACACCCCCGTTCCATGAAAATGGTAGGAGATGGAGCGGAACAGGCCAGCTCCATCACCTTCCACAGCTATAATGGTATAGGGCATCATCACACCTTCCACAAGTATAAATTTAGTCAATCTTGACGTCATTCATTGAAAAATACCTTATATTAAGTAGGTATACCCCATAAAGTCGGTACTTAGAATAGGTTTTTCAATTAGGTATCGGCACCAGATGTAGCTTCATTTGAAGGACGCAGTTTTTTTTTACGCCCTACGCGCGCGATGGACCTCTGGGGTTGACTACACAGATGATGTCAGCGATAAAAATATAAAAACAATAATATCCTTGATGATTTTCAGACTTGGGATGTATGTGGTTTATCAACATCTTTGAATCAAAGCCAACTTCACCTGCACGCGGTGCACCCTGCTGATTGACAAACGAAGCTCTGGCGAAAAGAGAGGTAGGGAGCGTAATTGTAAGCAACCCGGCTGGTGAATGTACCTCCACCTCACAGAATACCGCAGCCAATTACAATTCCCTTGAGGGTTGTTGTGTTCCTGCGAGTGAGTGAGGTCAGCAGATAGGAAGGAGCTGCTGCGTTGGCAGCGGGGGTGGCGGCGCGCAAGCGATATTTTATGTTGGGAGCGTTAATATGGCTAAGGTAACCGCTTCACATCAGGCGGACCGTATGCTTGTCTGCCACCCGACGTAGTATTAAAAAAAAAAATATTTTGACCCCATTTTACTCCTTTTTTTTACGATAAAATAGTCCAACTAATCTCGTTTCCCCATACAAACTTTGGACCTCCGTTTCACCCTCTTAGGGGTAAAATTTGAAAAATATAACATAGTGGACACGAAATTACTTATTTCGTGTCCACTATTTTTCAAATCGATGCCATTTTCGTAATTGACGTCCCAGAAAACCATAGAATCAACACCCATATTGATATTATGACATTTCAACCCCATCGCACCCCATTAGGGGAGATTTTATGTCACGTCGGCTATGTTGGATTATAAAATAGCTGTTCTTTTCGTAATCAGCGACCCGATAAACCATAAAAACAATACCCATGTCGATTTTCAGACTTTTTCACTCCATTTCACCCCTTTTGGGGTTGAATTTTGAAAAATCTTGAAACACGTGTTTACTCATTTATCTATAGAAGTACTCGTGTAAAGTTTCGGATAAAATAGTCCAACTAATCTGGTTTCCCCATACAAACTTTGGACCCTCGTTTCACCCCCTTAGGGGATGAATTTTGAAAAATCCTTTCTTAGTGCACCCCTAGACGTCATAAGGAACCTACTTGCCAAATTGGGAATCTCTTGACCCAGCGGTTTGGGCTGTGCGTTGATTAGTGAGTCAGTCAGTCAGTCAGTCAGTCAGTCAGTCAGTCAGTCAGTGAGGACAAAGCCTTTTATTAATATAGATATCATCGCATTACGTAACTTCTACAAATTGTCCACCTTCAAATTATATCACAATGATTGGCAGTTTATGTTCGAAATTTAATATAGCAGTTAGGGTTGCCAGGTCGCTAAACCTAATTGCCGGACAGACCAGCAATTTTGGCCGGACATTTGGTTAAAAAAAAGCCGGACACCCTACATTATTGAGGATTTTGTGTCTTAGTAGTAATTGTTTATGAGATCAGTGTTGACATCACCCATGAATATGTGATCCCAGTAATCCGAACAGAGTAGCTCTACGATAGATGCAAAGTGAGAAAATTAATCAATGGAAGGTGTGAATGTTTCGAGATAGAGATACTCTGCAGAACTAGAATATGGTGACGGTGAATAATGGTAAATAGGTGTATGTATGTTGTAGGTATATAAAATCAACGCTCAACTCGCTCAGCGCTCTGCCGCGCTCGGCGCTCTGGCTCGTTTGCGTAATGTAAAAAGCCTAACAAAAGCCGGACAAGCCGGACACCGTTTATTTTGGCCGGACACGCAATCACAAAGCCTAACTATGTCCGGCTTTATCCGGCTTTATACGCCTGGCAACTGGCAACCCTAATTGCAGTACTTATTCAAACGTACATGTTTACGTAATCAAATATTATGTAGCATTCTATTTCAGAATCATATTTTTGAAATTGGAACGCGTTAAATTCTATTTTCGAAATTCCATTTGGAAATACTAACCAGTTTTTTGGCCTATTCAAAATGGTTAATCGATTGAATCTGTAATATTGGGCAAACTGGAAAATCGATTTGTTTACTTCATTACAAGTAGGTATTTAACTATTTTGCATAAATTTTGTACTACTTATTACTAAACTGAGACGTGACTGCATTTCTTAGTTGTTTTATGAAAAAGTAAAAAGTTGGATGATGATGATGGAAGAATTGTTGTACGTGACGGTTCGATTATTGTAGCTTGCTAATCGATATCAATGACACATCACATCCCGAATGGACCTGTCCTTTTGACGAGCTCGGTGGTCGAATGGTTAGCAATGGCCACTTTGACTCCGAGTTCGCGGGTTCGATCCCCGCACAAGGCAAACATTTGTGTGCATGAATGGACATGTCTGTTTGTCTTGGTCTGGGCGTTTCTATGTATTATATGTATTTAAAAAAAAATGTATTTAAGTACATTTATCAGTTGTCTAGTACCCATAACACAAGCGTGTGCGCTTAATTTGGGACTAGATGGCGCTGTGTAAATTGTCCAGAAATATTTTATTATTTTATTATTATTTAAATAGTTGTCTTGGCCAACTTGCCAGATAAATATTTTTTGAAAAATGGAAAAATTCGCCTGCCCCCCCTAGGTGGGATTTGAACCCACGACCTCTCGATGACCGGTCGAGTGCTCTTCCAACTGAGCTCTGGCAAGTTGGCCAAGACAACTATTTAAATAATAATAATTTAATTAGTTTGGTGTTATCAAAAAATAGCTGAATTTCATCTGCAACGATGGACTGCTATGCCTACTTTAGTAGTGTAATTACTTAATAGGTTGATGACGTCACACTGTGACTCACACAGTATAGAAATATAAGATGCAAAAATTCGTCAGCAACACAAACCTTCCTGGTAGCTCAGTTGGAAGAGCACTCGACCGGTCATCGAGAGGTCGTGGGTCCAAATCCCACCTAGGGGGGGGGGGCAGGCGAATTTTCCATTTTAAAAAAAATATTTTATTATTTATTGACTATGGTACAATAAATTGGGGTGTAAGTAGTTCATCAACATCATGGTGCACCTTGCTGACTGACAAACGAAAAGCTCCGGCGAAAAGAGAGATAGGGCATAGCGTATATTTTAAGCTACCCGACTGGGGAAGTACCTCCACCTCACAGAATACAGCGGCCATATAACAATTCCCTTGAGGGTCGTTGTGTTCCCGCGAGTGAGTGAGGTCACAAAAAAAAAAAACCGGACAAGTGCGAGTCGGACTCACCCACCGAGGGTTCCGTAGGTACGTAGTATCATTATTAAATTTGATATTTTTCATTATAAATAAGAAATAATGCGTCGAAAAAAATAAATAAAATATATTTTGCAATGTGTACATCAAGCCCTTTCATATGATACCCCATTTGAACTAGTAGTTTCAATTTGAAATTTCGACACCCTATAAAAAATATAGACCCCCATTTTTTAAGATCTATTTACAAATGTATAGTTTTGAGATTTATTCCTGTACTTGTAGTCTATAACGATGTTACTTGCCAAATTTCATAGTTCTAGGTCAACGGGAAGTACCCTATAGGTTTTGATTCCTTTGAGTGTGTCTAAATATGCGTTTTTTGCTGAATAAACGGCTGTAACTTTTTTCTACGTAAACTTAGCAGTTTGATTTTTTTACAACTTCATGGGACCGTAGACCTGAGTATACAGTTCAAATTTCAAGTTGATACCTCCACGCATTCTCGACATAGAAATTGACAGACAGACAGACGGACAACAAAGTGATCTTATAAGGGTTCTGTTTTTCCTTTTGAGGTACGGAACCCAAAAAAAAGAAAGAAAGAAAAGAAGGAGTATAGGTTGGCAATGGATCGGCGATCCTTTGGTGATTGCTTTCCATCAGGTGACTCACATGCTCGCTTCCCCCTCCCCCCCGCCCCCCTTTTCCTATATATAAAAATACAAAATAGAGCTGATGACGTATGCAAGTTTAATTCACGTATTATGTACCTATTTGTCACGGGATGATCGGAAGATGGCGTCGTTACGCATGTCAGTCCAATGGAGCATGCAAATTAAACAACGTCAGCCGTAGGCTGGCCATGGGTTTATTTATTTCGAGCTCCTCCGTGCTTCGGAGGGCACGTTAAGCTGTCGGGTCCCGGCCATTAGATGACAGTCGTTAAGCCAAGTCAGTGTCGTTTAGGCGGCTTGAAAACACTGACCTCCACCAAACCGCAGTTCAGCAGCGTGGTGGAGTATGGTCTAAACAACTTGAAGGGAAACCCGTATCCCATCAGTGGGATGTTTATGGGTTAAGGCCAATACAGATTATTATGACGTAGGCATGCGTTAAGAAATGATTTTTTAAAATTCTTGCTGGATACCGGGATACGTGCCGACGTAGTCACGGGTACAAGTAGGGTCGCCATCTCTTGAAAAAGAAAATCTCAATTAATTTTAAAATTTATATTTATTCTGCTTTCGAACAGCATCTGAAATACAAAATCATAAAAGTTTTTACATGGAAAATGGAAAAAAAATGGAGAACGAGTAATGACGTACGAGCGTAAGATGCGTATAATTAGAAAAAACCGGAGAAATGATTGTTCGCCGGGAGGTCGGGAGATTGACCATTATTACCGGGTTATCAATCCGGGAGAGTTGGAAACCCTAGGTACAAGCTAGGTTAACAAAATCAACGTCAAAGTGGTATTTATACGATACGATAAACAATATGTCTTTAGAGCCTGTTTTAAAGTTTATTTCGTCTACGCTCTGAAACCTCTCAAAGAATCACAATGAAAATGTTCAACATTAAAGCAAGAATTTTAACTAAAAATTTTCCTGTATCCGACATTTCGAAATTCTGCACGATTCAGAGTGCTTTGCGAATTTTTTTGTCACATTAAAGATAAATATATATTTATTTGTTAACATGTGTACATGGAAGATGTTCATTAGATGTATACATAGTATCTACATGTTATGCTTTTACAAGCGTACAAAATTTTAAATATATTTCATAGGTTTTTAGGTATTAAATAAATATCAGTGACATGTCGTTTAATATAGTAATTGTAATAAAGAAAAAAAAATATTAATTTAAATTTGTCATAGAAATAATAACAAGTATAATATGTCAGGTAAATGCGCTAATGCTATTATATTATATTGGGTCATTACAATTTGTCAATTAAAAAAAAAAATCATCTATGTGATAGTAACATTTGTCGATTAGTAAACTTTGTACATCGGCCGTGTGGTTTTCGGCAAACTAGAATAGAATCACTCCGTCTCTTCCCGTGGATGTAGTACAAGGCGACTAAGGGAAATAATAAATATAAATAAATATTGTCAGACAAATTACACAGCGCCATCTAGCCCCAAAGTAAGCGAAGCTTGTGTTATGGGTACTAGACGTACTAGACAACTGATAAACATACGTAAATACATTTTTTTTTGTGTAAATACATACTTACATGTTCATGCACACAAATGTTTGTCCTGTGTGGGAATCGAACCCACGAGCGTTGGTGTCGAAGCCGCGTCATTGACCGCTATGCCACCGAGCTCGTCAAATATATTAGCTACATCGATCAGGCCTCCCCAACCCGTCTGGCCAGCGTGAGGAGTGTAGACCAAATCCTCCTTCCGTCTAGAACGGACGAGAGAGGGTCGTGCTCCTGTAGTGGAGACTAAAATGACCTGATCATGATGATGATGAAACTTTGTACAACATTTTTAAAATTATTTAAGGTTTGATTCCTTATTGCTAATGGTAACTTACTATAAGTTACTGGAGCCATGTAAAAGACACTTTTTTGCATACAAGTCGTAGTGCAAGTGGGCAGAACTATCCTGCTGTTATCTCCTCTACTACGAGGAGCACAATCCGCAAATCGCGTGAATAAATGAGGATAAGTTTTCGAAAATATTCAACTTCAAGTATATACATGGATGGAGATGTAAGTATTTTATACTTTTCGAAAAATGGCCTACACGATTCTCTAGGTTTTACTTTGCCGTGTTAACATTTACAAGCCGACCAAATTGAGAAAAAGTTTCATATTGTGAATTCACCAGACGCGTGTTACATATCCAAATTAGCCGGGTTGCTCACTTCAAAATGTGAGCAAGTAAGCCACATAATTTTGATATGTAACACGCGTCTTATAAATTCACAACATGAGAGTTCTTCTCTATTTGGTCGGATTGTTTACGTTGACATGATTGAATTGACAAGACACTCGCACTAAGCACTCAGCCCCCTTACCACCATCTCTTAGTGCGATTCAATAACTGAATAGAATGCTTATTCATGTATTGGAATAAGCGACTTTATTTCAAATGGAATAGAGTCGCTTATTCATTGGTATGAATAAGCAATCTATTCAATTATTAAATCGCAATAAGAGATGGTGGTAAGGGGGCAGTACGAATGAATACGCGTGCAACAGCTAGTTTCCAAATAATATTATTCTTTATTAACTCTATATAAATCAAATAAAGTTTAACTATCCAGGAAATCAATGCGTGTCAGTATGTTCAGGTATCAACGATATTTACTTATATCTTATCTGTGGATCGTGACATAACATGCGTAATTCACCGCATACTGTCACGTTCTTACGTAACTGCGATAGTGATAATCACAGTTAGTGTGTTAGAGAACCCATATTCATATTGTATCACATATTTTTAAGGGAACGAGGCGATGTGAAATGCTTCCTGTCTTTTGGTCCTCTTTGCTTAAATGCTGGAATAATCTCCCACCACCAATTAATTCTTGCATATTTTTTTTTTTCAGAAAAATTCAAGTTAATACATCAAATGAAAAATATTCTTGCGATAGATAGATGGACGAACATACATGTGAGTGAACTTATAAAGGTTCCGTTTATTTTATTTTACGTACAGGATACTAAAAGCAACAATTAAATAAATAATAATATATTCTTGGACAAATTACACACAGCCATCTAGTCCCAAACTAAGTAAAACTTGTACTATGGGTACTAGATAACTGATGTTATACTTAAATACATTTTTTTAAATATATACATACATATAATACATAGAAAATACCCAGACCAACATGTCCATGCACACAAATATTTGTCTTGTGCGGGGATCGAACACGCAATCTCGGAGTCAAAGTGGCCATTGCTAACCTACCGGACTTGTCAAACGATAGTCAATAGAAGCATAGTATTAATAGACACACGAGCCTATTAACACGTGTCACGTTTTATCCGTAACACGACAACACGTGTCGATAAATTTGCAACATATTATGTCGCAGTAAAGTTTCGTATGTTTCATTTAATAATAAATATTTGGTAATATTAGCCGTGTGGTTTCCGGCAGACTAGAATAGAATCACTCCGTTTCTTCCCGTGGATGTCGTACAAGGCGACTAAGGGCAATACATTATCAAACATCGATCAGGCCTCCCCAACCCGTCTGGCCAGCGTGGGGAGTGTATGCCAAATCCTCCTTCCATCTAGGACGGACGAGAGAGGGTCGTGCTCCTGTAGTGGAGACTAAAATGAACCTGATGATGATGATTTGGTAATATTAACCCAAATTTACAGAAAGCCTGAAGACTAGTCGTCTAAAAGTGTGTTGCTAAACGGAAGTGGTGTTTACTACTATAAGTCTATTCACTGAGCGTTTGATTGAGAGAGTAAACTTTTTTCTTTATTTTTATACTACTATGGCATGGATGGCAGATAAGCATACAGCCCGCCTGATATGAAGCGGTTACCGGAGCCGTATTAATGCTAGCAACATAAAATATCGCTCGCGCGCCGCAACCCCTGCTGCCAACGCAGCGTCTCAAACAAAGAAAGTTAGAATAACAATCAATAAAATTAACATATATCCTTCATAAACTATTCTTTTTTTTGTCTATTTTTAAATGGAAAAAAGCTTATATTTTTGTTCTTAGAATGAGCAGCAGATACTTTGTACCCAAATATTTTTAGAACTGAATGCGTACCGCGATGTTTAATGGCAATTCCCAACTGGCATAAAATAATTATAGTCTAACTTTTTTATTATATAGTCAAACTGAAAAAAAGAAGTATAGCATGTGAAGCAGCTATCGAAATGTGGGTATATAGAAAATATAGAAAACTGTATGAAAATATCGAGGAGATTTCGCAGAGAATGCACAAAAACTTGGAAATGATAAAATCGATCAAATTCAGGAAGAATGTCTAGGGCACATAATGCCTATGAGTCCTACAGCTTATAATCCAGGAAAAGATATAGAATCCACTGCCGAATTCCTGGCTTCGAAATCTTAGAGATTGTTACGGGCTAAGTACCAGATTCTTATTTAAGGGCAATTGTCTCGAAAGTTAAAATCGCCTTAATAATTGCCAATCTTTGTTAGAAGATGACACCAGAAGAAGAAAAATATCAGAGGCATAATCATCAGATCAGTTTTACAACCTTTGTGAAGAATGTGGTACAGCATGGGGTGGGGCTATGCTGAAACTTCAAATGTCCAAGTAATAGTTCAACTATTGTAGAAGTTATAAATTGTTTATCATCTCTAGATAGATAGATAGATAGAATATGCTTTATTTGCAAAATACAATATAAAAGTACAGTGAATCAATAAATTATTACAGATTTGTATATATGCAACAAGGCGGCCTTATTGCTGAGAGCAATCTTTTCAAGGCAACCTTAGGGTAACGAATTTGTGCATGGAGTGGGCAGGATTCGCAGATCAAAAGAAATCATCTCTCTTTAATGATCATGATTCTTTTTTATCCAGGTTTTCGTACAACTCGCCATAAATTAAAATTCCATCCATATCATCTTGATAATTGGCGATGTACTTACAGTACGTTTCCTAAGACATTTTATACCACGAACAGTGAAACTGTGGAATCAACTTCCCTCAGCGGTATTTCCGAACAACTACGACATGGGTGCCTTCAAGAACAGAGTTTTCATTTTTCTTAAAAGGCTGGCAACGGATCATCGACCCCTTGGTGTCGCTGGTCTCCATGGGCGGTGGTGATTGCTTACCACCAGGTGACCCACATGATCGTTTGCCCCCCTCTCACATAAAAAAAAGGTTATTTCTTAAATGATACAAAGATCTGAATGCATAAAGTATATCGATATTTTAAAGTATCTGCAAGAGAAACTCAAAGTCAAGTGAAAGAAAGTCAATCAAATTAATGCTAATAACTTTTTTAATGTGCTCTGCTAAAATGTCTCCACGTCGCCTGATGGAACGCGCAAGTAAAGACCAATAATTTGAGGACCGCCATGCGATTAACGCTGCGCTGGCCCTCTACCCCTTGAAGATCTTCAATAGTCGTTATCTTATTAAGATAAGAGTGGGACTAGTGCTTCAGCACCGGTGACACGTCGACCCGCATGGATCTTTTTAGTGTTTTTTTTTATCTTAGTAGTGAATTGTTTCATGCTTTATCTATCCAGTGGTGAGACTGCAACACCAAACATTATCCCCCGATTTTGTTGTCATTAGTTTTTTTGAATTGCCTCCCTATAGAAGCAATTTTAAAGATATATTGACATCAAAACAGTTGTAGACAGTCCTTATATTTTTGTAATGTTCGAGAACAATGCTACGGCCTGGGTGGAAGCCTGCAAAACACCAAAAATTATAATCATTTGTTCATTTTACTTTGCAAATAAACAATGTGTTGTATAACTGAATTCATGAAACGTGACAGTCAAAACGTGAACAGTATATAAGTACCTACGCGAGATTTTTTTAACTGTGGGTTTTCCACAGGGTATAACCGATTTATTTAATTCACTGATTCATATTTAACTCATAGGTAGAGTTTCCAATTAAAATGATGACTGCAGTAAAAAAGTACGTATGTACTTGTACGTAGGTACGTATTTATGCACGTACGTACGTAAAAAAAATCAAAACTGTTACACACGACTAAGGTGACAAACAAGCGCACGTCCTGTCTAATGGTAAGCAGTCATCGCAGCCTATAGACGCTTGTGACACCAGAGGCATTACTCTCGCGTTGCTGACCCTTTCATGCCTTTCTTAAAGAACCCCATATTGTTGTCTTCTGGGAAAACCTTGGCAGAGAGTTCATTCCAGAACCTGAAGTTAGAGGTAGAAAATTCCTCTGGAACAGGACGCGCCCAATTTGGTTCCAATTTGTGAGAATACTTTGGTAGCGTCGTTCGTTCTATGGCGAGCAGTGAGACTATAGAAAAAGGCAGAAGACTCCTCAGCCCCCTTACCACCATCTCTTATTGAATGAATAAGCGACTCTATTCCATTTGAAATAGAGTCGCTTATTCATTGGTATGAATAAGCATTCTATTCAGTTATTGAATCGCAATAAGAGATGGTGGTAAGGGGGGTGAACATAACCTAATGTGCAGTCGGTAGAATATTCAAAGAGAGGAAAAGTCACCCATCAAATTTCGATTTCCTCGTCATTTTGTAAATGAATGTATAGTAACATTTAATTATTAATATATAAAAAGAATGCAGGAGCATTTTTCCGTCGAGTAACTAGGTAAAAGATATGCGAAATAGTGGTGATTTACAACATATTTTCCATCACTTTTTCATGAAAATATTATGCAACACGTTACAGTTAGATGTCATGTCATGTATCTCATGTATGACTAATGTTACAGCATAATAAGTTGTGTGCTTATATGCGGTTTGTGTTGAATTTTCGAGAACGTCTTTTTTCTTCCTCCAAAAATAGTTGTTAATTTTTTACACCAAATTGTAGATAATACAAGTATGTATTATCACTCCGTTGGCCGTGTGGTTTCCGGCAGACTAGAATAGAATCACTCCGTCTCTTCCCGTGGATGTCGTACAAGGCGACTAAGGGAAATACATTATAAGACATCGATCAGACCTCCCCAACGCGTCTGGCCAGCGTGGGGAGTGTAGGCCAATTCCTCCTTCTGTCTGGGACGGACGAGAGAGGGTCGTGCTCCTGTAGTGGAGACTGTAATTAATGACCTGATCATGATGATGATGATTATCACTCACGTATTACCACCCCTTTCTGGTAATCTCCCTCACCTCAACAGCACAAAAACTCTTCGTGGATTAGGCGCTGTAGTAAATTTAAAGGCAGATCAATGTCTTCTGGCTGCGGTCTTCATGGTGGAGGCACATCAATGTCGACTAGAGAAGTACCCAGTCGACAATAACGAACATTAATGTGCCCTATTTTTTTGTGGCCCATTTGTTGGTTGGCAGGTACCATGTGTACAAAGACAACGATGAATTTGAATTCTGATGATGAATGGATACAATGACAGAGGAAGACAAAAAAAAAGTTGGATTGTGTGAGAGGTAAAATGGGTAAGAAAGGGGTAACTGTATACAAATATGACGGCTGATGGTAACGGAAAAAACATACTGCGCTGGTCTCTGGGACTATAATGGGAATCATTTTAACAAAAAAAAACCGACTCCAAACATTACTCTACATTTATGTATGTAGATACAGGCTGATGGTGATAATGATGATTAAAAAAATATGGGACCAATCTAGAAGTATACTTATTCAAAAAAAATAAAGTTTTTTTCAAATCGGTTTATAAATCACGGAGTAATTAAGTAACAAATATAAAAAAAAAATACAGCCCAATTGAGAACCTCCTCCTTTTTTGGAGTCGGTAAAAAAGACAAGCCAATGATGATGAAATTATCAGGACTATCTTCTTCTCAGTCGGACACTCTTGCCAGATTGGTCGGGGTCCTGGAGAGGTAATTATGAATGACGGCTCTTGGTATATTTCTCCATTCGTTGGAGGCATTGCGGGAGCAATGTGCATTCGGACATGGATAATTTGTGAGAGACTTAATCAAATCTCCCCATCTGGTTGGAGAGCGGCCACGGAATCTCTTCCCTTCTACCTTGTCTTGGATTACAAGACGCTCCATAGAGTTTTTTTTTTGCCCGAAGAACTTCAGTATACGTATTTGCACAGTCGACGATAACGTTTATTTTATATGAAGTTCCTTTAAGATCGATGCATTGGTTTGATGAGCAGTCCACGGAACTCTCAGTAGCCGTCCCCAGCACCACATCTCTAAGGCATCAATTTTTTCTCCTTTCCTCAAGCCTCAACGTCCATGTCTCAGGTCCGTACAGAAAAGTTGGAAAGACAAGATTTCGCATCAGTCGCATCAGGACTATACATATGTAAAAATTGTTTATTAACACACTTTTATTAGGTCGACCTGTATGTAACTAACTATGTAATGGAATCTAAGGTAACTAATTTAACCATCTTCCAAGGATCGTAGCGTAATGACAATTGGCAGCTGTATGTAGTTCTGATGACAATACAATAATATGGTACTGTCGAACTGATCTGATGATGGAGCCGAGAACTTCATGATGGAACATCGTATCATAGCTGTTTCTGGATTTCTTAGAAATATCTTGTAATGAACTTTGACCACGATTAGGTTTCAAGATCTGATGATGAAGCGGGAAGATAGGCACTGGCACTCCATGATGGAATATCGTATCATAGTCGTGTTTGCACTTGTGAGAAAGGCCACGTAATGGACTTTGAACACAATCAGGTGCATTTATAAAAGCGTGTTTTTCTAGTGCTTTTTAAACTATTAATTTATTTATAGTATACGGTAAACAGCTTACGTCATTATATATGAAGTGCTGACTAAAATGATAAAACGATGATTTGGTGAGCCACTTGAATATTTTACTTATTATGCACTTACAAGAAGCCGATGTCAATGATAAGTATCAGTGATTCAGATTTATGTTATGTATGAGTCAACTTTAATTTATGATTATGATTATTTATCTGCTAGTTAGATAAGTTGAATTAATATTCATACTATCAAAAAAAAATTGATAATGTTAGGGAAATGACTAATATAACATCTTCATGCTCCAAAGCTTTAATCTTTTGCGTGCCACGGTCCCATGGTGGCTTTAGGTGAAGCCGATTACCATCGAATATTTTGGTTCGAAATATAGGTCTTACGTTTAAGTTATTGATAAACATCATCAGCTTAGTTGGTAGAGCTGCAATGTTTCTATCAGCTGATCTGAACTGAAGTATCATAAATCTAAGATGAAATAAAATTTTCGGAATCAAAAAATCGGCTTCAGCTTTGACGGTAGTACAACGACCCTATGCCTACAGCTAATACTCCCCTGTGCAATCAACCAACCTTTCGGTTATACCACAGGATTGCGAGTCTCTCGCTCGGTAAACCAACCAGGCAAGATCTTATAGTTACACGCCCTGCTATCGCGCCCCGTAAATTTTGTACATTAAGCCTTGTTTAGTAGTGTAATATATAATAGGTAGATGGCGCCACACAGCCACTTCACAGCAGTAAAATATAAAATGCAAAAATTCACCACCATCACCATCCTGGTAGCTCAGCTGGAAGAGCACTCGACCACAGCACCACCACAGCCCTCGACCGGTAATCGAGAGGTCGTGGGTTCAAATCCCACCTAGGCAGGGAGGTGAATTTTTCCGTTTTTAAGATATTTATAACCTTGTACAGCAGCGTACAGAATTGACAGGACGCGGCACGCGAGGGGTTAAGAAGGCTATTAAAATTAAGTGTTTTTGTATACGACTCTTTTCAGATGTATTACGTGTAATTAATATAACAAACAACATTATGCATTATTAGTTATTATTATATATAGCATTTGATCATCAATACTGCACTTGATAAACAGAGCCACACGAGATTGGTACTTATGAGCTTATTAATAACAATTACAGAGATTGGCACGGGCTTGCTCACGTGTAGTGGTTACACCGCAACATCGCACACAATACGACTATAATTAGAACAAAATTCTATATTTAACCGCTATGGGGTAAGAGGTTAGGGGTGTGAGTACAAAATTAGTTAGTATTTTGACGTGAATGACCTAGGCAATAACAAAATACTTCTTCATTCATTCCTTCATTCAAGGAATAAGGGTGTTAAATAGGGGTAGAAAGTTTGTATGTATCGTCGTGAAGCCATACTCATCCCACTGCTGGGATACGGGTGTTCCCTCAATTGAAGGGAGTTTAGAGCATACTCCACCATGCAGCTCAACTACGGGTTGGCGCAGGCTAGTGTTTTCAAGGGGTGCTAAGGCCGGAAAACCTCCTCGTGTGCTCGGGACTGATGTTGGCTCGTTTTTCTTGCTGGATACGTCCGGTGAAAACGACTTGTCAGCAACAGCCTGAGCCTGGCGCACCCTGGGCCACAACGGTCAGTAACTTCTCTTTGCGGAGATCTTGCTGACCGTTGGCCAATGTTCTGGCAGAGGAGGAAAGCGCAGTACTAGTACTACGCTTTTGGGCGTCTGCGCCTCCCGTCCCTCTGAGCTAGCAGAGGTCACGATGAGGCACACAGTGGAGGGGCGCTCCCCAGTGTAGGTAGCGAGGGGTACACTGAGTTGCGATTTGTCGAGGAAGGAAACCTCGTTAAAAAATTACTGAGGAGGGGGGAGGTGAAACCGAGGCCGGGACTGTCTTACGACGCTCGGAGAGCCGGTTTCATCATACCCAAGCAGTCGAGGAAGAAAACCTCGTTAATAAATAACCCTTGGTGTCGGCGTGCCGTATGTCTCCCGGTGCGCCACTAATCGAGGAGGGGGAGAAACTCGGGATCCCCAGGAGGAGAGTTCTCACGGACAACCGCCGGCGGGGTCGCGGAGGTTATACGTTCCCGTGTCCCCGCCAATTGGCGGTGAAAAGGAGATCGTGGGATTTTAGTCGGTATGGCTGCCACTGGTCATGGCAACTGAGTCCAACATAACCACGCTTGGGCAGCGTGGTATCCTTAACGGATTTCCCCACGGAAAAAAAAGAAAGGCTAGTGTTTTCAAGCCGCATAAAGGCCACTGACTTAGCTTAACAACAACATCATTAAATGACGCCTGTTGTCATTAGACAACAGGCGGGACCGACAGCTTAACGTGTCCTCTGAAGCACATACTAAAAATGGTACTAAATGTACTAATTTAAAACCATGTTACTAGTACTGAATATAGATGTAAAATTTATTTTCTATTTATTCTCCCAACCTTATGCCCAAGCATAAGGTTGGGAGAATAAATAGTAGGGTTTAAAGGAGAGAGAGAGAGAAATTTAGGAGGCAGAGAATAGAAAAACACAAACAAAAATCATGAAAATTGGTAAAAAAAGCACACTAGTCGATCCGCGCTATGGGAAGCTAGCTATAATAATATAAATATGAAAATGTATTTGTTTGTTCTTTCGCGGTTAAAATCGTTGGACAGATATTGTTGAAAATTGCTGAAAACTGAAAGTTGAAAATTGATAGTAGCATGAGTCCTAAAGAAGGCACGGTGTTAGTTATACATATTTTTTTCCCCCAAAATCTTATTACTTACTAATACTACTACTTTACTTACTACTACTTTAGTACCACAGTACCGTGCCACAGTACCAAGTTGGGTACTGTGTTGGTACGTCGCTTGGTATAACGCTAAAATCCGCGGCATGAGAAAGGTTAATCAAATACTTTAAGACATTGGAGTAAGAAGGAGTGGTAGTGTTTATCAATATCTTTCGTTCAAATTGAAGCTATTCGGCTGGACTATACATGTTCACTTTACCGGAGATCATAACCCTAGTAAAAATGATAGTAGCGTGAGTTCTAAAGAAGGCACAATGTCAGTCACACATATTATTTTCTACAATCTTATTACTTTAATTCAAGAATCCTTGTTATTGCATAACACTTGTAGATTGGTGGCAAAGTTTCGTCTCCGTAAGTCAAGTCTCCAACGATTCGATAAATCTTTATAATTAGAAACTCGCGCCCCCGATTTCGTACGGCTGTATTGTAAAATTCTTTCTATTATGCCTACGTCATACTTGTTACCTGTATGACAAATTTGAGCTGCGCGTTGACAAATCAGTCGGTAACATTTTTTTTTACCTTTTATATATATTCAAGAATAATGTCGACCACGGTGGTTGAATGACTAACCATGTCCACTTTGACTCAAGGGTCGCGGGTGCGATCCCCGTACAAGACGAATATTTGTATGAATACATGTCTGTTTGTCTTGGTCTGGGTGTTTTCTATGTATTTAAAAAAAATGTATTTAAGTATAATATCAGTTATCTAGTACACATAGTACTAGCTTTGCTTAGTTTAGCTTAGTCCTAAACTGGCAGTGTGTAATTTATTTATTTATTATTATTTATTTAATGTAACAGGTGCAATCCCCGTGGAGTTGTAAAAAATGTCGTGGATACCTAGCGTATTCCTTAATCAGAGATAATCAAGCAAGTGTCGTCGAAAAACCATACAATCAAAAATCCAATCCAAAACTTCTAATCTATTTACAATGTCTTAAAAAATATGCAACTTTCAATATGTAATATTTCAATATTCATCAAAAAAATTGATTATTTATGTTACACAATGTTGTTACATAAAATGTATACATATCTGTAGTTATAGGTGCACGTTGCATACATGTGCGCGATATTTGCACGCTCACGTGCTGCTGGCACGTTGCTGGTCTCGTGCATGTGGTCGTGTGCGCAGTCAGTTAGGGCATGGTAATATTGACCAGTAACTAAACTAAAACAGTTCACGGTTATTGCATATACGACGCTGTACAAAATCGCCTGGATTTTGCAATTAAACAAATGACGTTTTTGCATGTGTGCGAAGAGTGAATTTGGTTTGTGTGTGTGCGGAGATGGCAATGACTGTCTTCATCTCTCCCAAAACCATCTCAAAACTATTCCAAAATCATCCCAAAAAATACCAAACTCGTCCCAAAAGTATATCATAACCACAACGGCCAGTTGTCGTGTAAGTTGTCATTTTCGGAATTTGTCATTTTATGAATTTGTCTTTTTCGGAAGTATTTTTTTATTTACAAAACTTGCTGTCCGTGTCTTGATTTTGAAAGCGCCTTTCCTTAGTAATCACTTCATATTTATTTACTGACTATTATAATTTTGACCGCCGTCGTTTAGAAATAGTGTACGTATATTTATAGCCATAACTGCGGAATTCTAATGCAATATGGAACATGTGATTGATTAGACGATTGCAAGTAACATTTATGACTAAGTTAAGTTCAGTCTAAATATAAAGTTTCAACTTTAACACGAGATCGACTAGGTGTACGCTCTCACTCGAATCTATTTTTGACTTATACCTCTTTTTAATCACGGGTCAAGCCCGGTCAATTGATAGGCGTGTGCGAGGATATGGATCCAACGCGTAGAGGCCCCTTTGAAGGGTTTGATGTAATGTTGTGCGCCCGACGTGTCCCGCTCTAGGATATGTCAATGGAACGACATACCCATGAGCAGGTCTCGGCGTTGAGACTATTGCGAAGTGTGATGGAAAATAAATGGGCTATGGAAATGAGATCTGGGTGAACTTAATACCGGGCTATTACAGAAGAGGGACGGACGCCTGCCATAACTGATTTTATTACTACTTATTTGAACCAGGCGGTGGCTTGCCGCTCACTAGATGGGCCCCCTAAATGCCAGGAAATCGGCCGGGGGCAACACCGGTGTGAGTGACTCAGGAATGTCGAGAGGTGTGCTGCGCATTCTCCGCAGTTACTCGAGGCGTGATGCCCTTTAACACTTTCACCCCTGGAGCATATAGCTCTAGCGGCTCCTCTCTGGACGGCCAATGAAGGCAAGCCAGAGCTGAGTGTCCTGCGGGCCTTCTTGTGTTTACACTCTGAAAACTAATACTATTATTAAGACTTATACCTATTATTAAGACGTCAATATTGATGTAATACTGTTTAATCACAAACATTTTTTCATGCTCTCCGCCGCTCTCTCATGTCGACCTCACCTCCCCTCTGAGACATTTTTTTTTAAACTACGTCGTGAGGCAGACAAGCATACGGCCCGCCTGATGTGAAGCGGTTACCATAGCCATACCAACGCTCGCAATATAAAATATCGCTCGCGCGCCGCCCCCCCGCTGTAATCGCAGCATCTCCCTCCCTTCTGGTCACGTCACTCACTCGCAGGAACACAACAGCCCTCAAGGGAACAGTTATTTGGCTGCGGTATTCCGTGAGGTGGAGGTACATTCCCCAGTCGGGCAGCTTACAATTACGCTCTCTATCTCTCTTTTCGCCAGAGCTTCGTTTGTCAGTCAGCAGGGTGCACCGCGTGCAGGTGAAGTTGGCTTTGGTTCAAAGATGTTGATGAACCACTTACACCCCAAAATCTGGAATAGTTTGTATGACGCCGTACGCACACACGCTCATTCACGCTCTGCGCAGAAGTCATTGTTTATGTAGTAGTTACCGACGCGACATTTGTATGGAGTGGCCGGGGTGTGGTTTCACTGCGGTGTATGTAATCAAGTATTGCAACTTAAATTTAATCCACATTCCATTCCAGTGTCCAAATGAGTTGAAATTAGCACACTCATTTGGTTCTCGTAATAATGCACGATTACTTAAATGCCGCCTTTTTAACTATTTCAGCGATTTACAATTTCCACATGATCCACATTCCACATGAAGAATCCACTATGATATGGGTATCAAATTGAAAGGCTTGATGGGCGTAATACAGAAGTAACTTTGTATTTTTTCCTTTTTTAGGGTTCCGAATCTCAAAAGGAAAAACGGAACCCTTATAAGATCACTTTGTTGTCCGTCTGTCTGTCTGTCTGTCTGTCTGTCTGTCTGTCTGTCTGTCTGTCTGTCTGTCTGTCTGTCTGTCTGTCTGTCTGTCTGTCTGTCTGTCTGTCTGTCTGTCTGTCTGTCTGTCTGTCTGTCTGTCTGTCTGTCAAGAATTTCTATGTCGAGAATGCGTGGAGGTATCAAGCTGAAATTTGAACTGTATACTCAGGTCTACGGTCCCATGAAGTTAAAAAAAAATCAAACTGCTAAGTTTACGTATAAAAAAGTTACGGCCGTTTATTCAGCAAAAAACGCATATTTAGACAAACTCAAGGGAATCAAAACCTATAGGGTACTTCCCGTTGACCTAGAACTATGAAATTTGGCAAGTAACATCGTTATAGACTACAAGTACAGGAATAAATCTCAAAACTATACATTTGTAAATAGATCTTAAAAAATAGGGGGCCTATATTTTTTATACGGTGTCGAAAATTCAAATTGAAACTACTAGTTCAAATGGGGTATCATATGAAAGGGCTTGATGTACACATTGCAAAATATATTTTATTAATTTTTTTCGACGCATTATTTCTTATTTATAATGAAAAATATCAAATTTAATAATGATACTACGTACCTACGGAACCCTCGGTGGGCGAGTCCGACTCGCACTTGTCCGGTTTTTATTTTGTTTTACGAGTAAGTCTGTGTATCAACCTCTCCTCTCAATCGAAGGGTAGTTTAGAGTGTACACCACCACGCTTCGCAACTATTGGCGGAGGCCAGTGTTTGATATGTTAATTTCTTAGGCGAGTATTCTTTTCGAGAGTAATTTGCATTACTATTTGAATACAACGTGACTTAAGTCATTAACAATAAAATTCATTTCATGCGTTATGTACGCGCGGAACATGTAACTATGTATATTCTAGTATATACACATTTAGCGCGATAGAAATAATTTCTCTATTTGGTCAATAGATGGCGGTATTCAGGATTTTCTCGGACCTGCATCGCTTTTAGCAAAGTTAAAAAATAAAAACCCTGATTTAGTGGCATGTAATGGATTTTCATATTACATTACGTCATGGAAATTTCAGACGGAATAAAAGGTAACTTTCTGTCCTATTATGAGGTTAGTAAGTAGACCTTACAAAGCAAGTGTAATATAAAAAAAATATTACGCCACAAGTCCTACTTCTTTCTCCACCCAGCCTTCAGCTTCAGCCACAAGTCTATAAATAAATCCCCTAAACTAAAGTTTCCTAAACAAAAGTCTTAAAATTCGGGTATAAAAATTATGTAATTTCTTAATAAACTAATTAATTAGAAAAATGCCCATAGTTGGTAGCCGTCGAAGTATTCTTAGAAACATACTTGTTTGACTTATTTATGTCTGGAAGTTGTAATATTTGAGGCTTCCCTTACGTAAAAGGACGTTATGGAGGCCTGTTCTATAATGGCGGTTGTGAAAGCCACGACAAATGATTTTCGCATTTAGAAATCACGTGTTTTAACTAAATATTTTAGAGAATAAATTTTAATTTGACTGGAATTTAAAGAACAATCGTGTGGCTGTTGGTTCGAGAAGGTATTTGAGTAATGGCTCTATTGTTTTCTGAGCAATAATCACCGTTAATGCTTTTGTTTTATATAGTAATTCTATATTAATTCAAAGTGGGGTGTAATGGGCTCACCACGATCTTTAGGGCCAAAGCAAACCTCATCTGGACGTAGTGCACCCTACCGACTGAGGCAGGGTACACCGAATTTATAAGTGTCCCGACTGGCGAGTACCACCACCTCACAGAATTCCGCAGCCTAATAATTATTCCCTTTAGCGATATTGTGTTCCTGCGAGTGAGTGAGGTCACCATAAAGGAAGGAATTGCTGCGTTGGAGAGAATAATAGAAAAGGACTCAAAATGGATCACTGGAGCACTACAATTTTTACATTATTGCCTTCGGATTTTATATATATCAATAGTCTGCGGCCTGTTATGGTGAGCCACTTACACCCCCATACATACATTTTTGATTATCCATATTTGTTTAATCAAAAAATTACACCCACCTTGAATAGTCCTTAATACATACATACTTAAAAGAAGTTTAACATTAAAATATCCTGTAAATTAGAATTCAAAAAGCATAAACGTTAGATTATTGGAAAATTTTCAAGAACTATTGTATTCTATCCTTTGTACCAATGAAATATATTAACCGTGTAACTAGGAAGAATCAGTTTGCATATTGTTATGCAAGTGGTAGCATAACCTTCTACGCGGTCGACAAGGGTCGATTATTATGACCACAATTTTCCTATAAGGTCCCTCGATAACTTTGTAATAGTTTAATTATATTATGAATCAATTTGTTCTTATTACAAAGTTTATTCTATATATATTTCATTTATATATACATATAGGAGTTCATTTATATATTTCCCGTAGTCACAGCATCACAGATTTTGCTAATTCTTTTTTTGGTGTATTTGTTATTGTCAGTAGAAAGTTATAATGAAAGAAAAAAATAAGAAAGTTGCCGGGAAATTTAAGAAAAATGAACGACCATATTAACTTTTCTAATGTAACTTTATGGTGTTTGTCAGAACTGTCAGTCATTTGACAGATAGCGCGAAACCAATTCAATATTCATAGTTAAGAAAACATCCATCTGTCGCGTCAGCTAGTTAATTAATAAAATGTTTATTATTTATCTTAATATAATGTTAATTAATATATGTGTCGACTCTACTCTTCCCGCGATCAGAGGGCTAGCCTATTTCTCGCTCAGCGAATAAGCATTACCATCCAGCGTGGAAATGCTGCTAGCCTTCTGGCCACGTTACCCTTTGATGGGGATGCGGGAGAATTTTTTGATGCTATTTAGATATTTTATTTTATTAATTTTAATTAGTTTTTGTTATTTCCGTTTTTTTTTTGTTTGTATATATAGTTAGTCATATTTAGTATTTATTTTAATTGTATAGGTATTTTAAGTTAGCTATAATAATTTTATTAAAATGTTAATTGACCATTTACAAAAATGTATTTAAAAATATCTTAGTATTGACAGATTAGAAAAATATAAATAGTAATATATGTGTCTAATTAAATATCATTTTCCTGACGAATCATAAAGGCATGACGAAGAAAACCCTACGAGCTCGTTGTCACACCAATTCATCACACCTGTGTGACAACGAAGAAAATTTTCTTTGTGGTCACGTTAAATAGACTGGAATACTTATTCCAGTCTATTTTTAAATCACTTCATATATTATTTTCCAATAAATAAAATATAAATGCATTGTATATGAAAATAATTAACAACACATTACACTTTGTATGTGTCTTATCAAGTAGCGACAATGTAAGAGGAGCCTTATAGATTAGAATTTTCCTCACACAAGGCCTCTCGATACCGGAAGTAGGTAAGTGGGACAACTCGTGGCATTGTGAGTGTTATGCCGTCACACAATGTGTGTCTCGCATCTCATCAGCACCGCTCGAGTAAATTACTCATGTCAGGACCATATCTGAGGAGGTGATATAATTAGGGAGAAGACAACGAAATTAATAATTATAGTCATAAAATAAGCTTGTAGAATGCATTAGATTACTTAGAAGTAAGTTTGCTGTGCCCTACCAGGGTTCATGTTTGGAACTAACTATGTATTGGAAGAACCGATACACACTCACACACATACATGAAATGCAAATAAAGAACTTGAAACCAGTTAACTGATTTTAATTACAACTTATCTAGGCATTTTTAGAGTATAATAAGTAGCCACAATTTTTTGAGTTATAAGTGCCAAAATCACATTTGCAAGCTGTATTCGTTTAGTGACTAACAAATGTGGCATTTATTACGCCTGACGCACGCGTTGTCATACTACGGAGATTTCGACGGGCGAGAACAGCTTGCAAATGGCAGCAGCCCTTACCACCAACTCTTATTGCGATTCAATAACTGCATAGATTTCTTATTCATACGAATGAATCATCATCATCTCAGCCATTGGAAGTCCACTGCTGGACATAGGCCTCCCCTCTAGATCTCCAATAAGACCGGTTGGAAGCGGCTTTCATCCAGCGCGATCCTTCGGTCTTAATGAGGTCGTCTGTCCACCTTGTGGGTGGACGTCCTACGCTGCGCTTGCCGGTACGTGGTCTCCACTCGAGAACCTTTCGACCCCATCGGTCATCCGTCCTCCGGGCTATGTGCCCTGCCCACTGCCACTTCAACTTGCTAATCCGCTGGGCTATGTCGGTAACCTTAGTTCTTCTACGGATCTCCTCATTTCTGATTCGATCTCGCAGAGAGACTCCGAGCATAGCCCTCTCCATAGCTCGTTGGGCTACTTTGAGCTTGTTTATAAGGCCCATAGTGAGGGACCACGTTTCAGTGCCGTAAGTCATCACTGGTAACACACACTGGTCGAAGACTTTCGACTTGAGGCACTGCGGTATGTCGGACGAGAAGACATCACGCAATTTTCCGAACGCTGCCCAGCCGAGTTGGATTCGGCGACTGACCTCTTACAAATGAATAAGCGACTTTAATTCAAATTGGATAGAGTCGCTTATTCATTGGTATGAAAAAGCATTCTATTCAGTTATTGAATCGTAACAAGAGTGGGTGGTAAGGGGGCAGCTTAATCCTCATAGATCTCTGTAGCATAAGGCTATGTTAGTTATAACAATAAGGTCTAAGTGCTCTCCGGAGCACGAGACAAACCTATCCAAGGACCGGCTACGGTCGACGTTGCTTACTACGATACGTAGGCATTTAGTGCATTGGTTCTTTTTTTCTTTTATACTACGTCGAGTGGCAGACAAGCATACGGCCCGCCTGGTGTGAAGCGGTTACCGTAGCTATATTAACGCTCGCAACATAAAAACATCGCTCACATGCCGCCACTCACGCTGCCTATGCAGCATATCCTTCCTTTCTGGTGACCTCACTCACTCGCAGGAACACAACAACTCTCAAGGGAATTGTTATTTGGCTGCGGTATTCTGTGAGGTGGTGGTACATTCCTCAGTCGGGTAGCTTAAAATTACGCTCCCTACCTCTCTTTTCGCCAGAGCTTCGTTTGTCAGCCAGCAGCGTGCACCGCGTGCGGGTGAAGTTGGCTTTGGTTCAAAGATGAAGAACCACTTACACCCCAAAACGGGATTATTATTAGTCTTTTTACCTTCGAATCTATCGACAACTGATACTTAACGTCACGTATTGTCTTCACTTAAGTTGAAACTTGAATTGTTAGTCCAGACGTCGACCCGCGGCAAGGTTCACGACCCGCATGCTGCTCACGGCTCGCTACGGAAGTGTTGTGTGGAGGCGAAGGCCGCTGCCATTGGCATTGCTGATAGATAGTTGTTGGTATTTGATTGTTTTTCTAGTTTCTGATGGTAGACATTTTTTAGGCACTAACTGAAACAAAAATTGAATGTTTAGATGTCTGTTTGTCTAGGTTTGGGTGTTTTTTATGTATGTATTAACTAAACAATGTATTTAAGTATAGTAAAATAAATTATAAATAAATAAATATTTCTGAACAATTTACACAGCGCCATCTAGTCCTAAACTAAGCACAGCTTGTACTATGAGTACTGGACAACTGATAAGTGTACGTAAATACATTTTTTTTGTAAATACATTCTTATAATGCATAGAAAACACCCAGACATGTTCATGCACACAAATGTTTGTCTTGTGCGGGAATCGAACCCGCGACTTCGGAGTCAAAGTGGCCATTGCTAACCATTCGACCACCGAGCTCGTGCAAAGTTTCTGTTAGATGTCTGTTTGTCTAGGTCTGGGTGTTTTCTATGTGTTATAAGTATGTATTAAAAAAAAATGTATTTAAGTATAGCAAAATAAATAAATATTTCTGGACAATTTACACAGAGCCATCTAGTCCCAAACTAAGCTCAGCTTGTACTATGCATACGAGACAACTGATAAATGTACTTAAATATACATATATATTTTTTTGGAAATACATACTTATGATACATAGAAAACACCTGGGCCAAGACAAACAGACAAGTTCATGCACGCAAATATTTGTCTTATGCGGTCAAAATTCGACCTCCAAGCTCAGCATTATGCTAATTATTATTATATATAATAATAATTAAGCTCATTATTATATTTTTTTTTTATTTTTTTAACATTCTGCAAAATAACTTCAATGAGACGAAAACTGTTATTCAGTAGATTCAAATATATATAAAACTCTATAGTATCGAGTTTTATATTTATTTAGATATCATCATCATCATCATCTCAGCCATTGAAAGTCCACTGCTGGACATAGGCCTCCCCTCTAGATCTCCAATAAGACCGGTTGGAAGCGGCTTGCATATTTAGATATAATTGAGCAGAAAAGTTTTAACACGCTACAATCATGAGTCGAAGCGGAGCTGATAATCAACTTATCTATGAAACTGGTGCAGCACTATTCAGGAATCAAGACGGTTGATGTCACCTCACAATGTAGGGGCGATGGTGTGTAATTTGTCCAGGAATATTTATTTGTCCGGCACGAGAGACAAAGGGTGGACGTGTCTGGACATTCGCCCTGATGAAGGTCTCCTTTTGAGATCGAAACTAGTCGGCTTTCCCGACAAAAAGACGTGAGTGATCCGTTTAATTTATTTAATTAAATTAGTAGAATGCCTCACGTGAGTTTTAATAATATTAATATTTATTTATTATTTATGTCAAAAGTTGGTATTTTTTAGCACGAACAATCGAGTTGTAAACAAAGGTTATAATGTATTCAATAAACAAACGTGGACACATCGATTTTTTTTTTAAATTCGATAATAATTAAATCGCTAACAAGCTATTCAAAAATAGAACATTAATGGATTCATGTGCACACACTATAGTAAAAATAGACACGTTCATACTAAATTCTAATGACCGTTCCAATAAAATAGGATTTAAGTTCAAAACGTGTGACATTATCGTACATACCTTTAACCCGTAATACATTTCACGTGAATGAGACATCTGTTTATAAACACGTGTTTTAGGACGGGCCATGAAAATAGCGGACTAAAAAGATGCCGTTTTAATCGGCTATTTTCTTTTACATCGTCAACTTAATAATATGAAAAAAAAAACATTTTTTCATTATAATAAGATTGTAGCAAGTGTATGACCTGCCTAATAATAAGCAGTCGTATATAGTATTAGTATTTATATAAAACTATGAGTGCTATGCGCAACTCATATAGCATAGCGTATATATATATATATATATATATATATATTAGCATAGCATAGCGCTTAGCTCATTGTGCCGAGCTCTTGTAAGCAGATAATGATCAATAATATTTTTAAATTAGTTAAACCAATGTGCATTACTTGTGGTTACAGGTTACAACCGAGTAATTTTGATCTATGTTATGTTTTATTACTTATGTTTCCTCAATATATTATTATTTCAGTACATTTTGCAGTTAGTACTTTAGTTTAATGGATGGTTTAAATCGTAGATTTTTCGATTGTAATTTAGCCTTCTCAGACACATTATATTCTCAGCGACAGCCAGGCAGCTCTCATGGCCCTAAGCTCTGACAGGGTAGAATTTAGACTAGCTCTTGCGGGTATAGATGCCCTAAATAAGCTGGGTAGAAATAATACGCTGAAGTAGGTCTGGGTTCTTGGGCATACAGGCGTTGAGGGCTGAGAACTAGCAAGGAAGGGATCAAGCAGAGATTTTATGGGACCTGAACCCTTTGTAGGTCTCTCATACGGGAGAGTTATTACGGCCATTAATGACATGGCGAAGTCTAGGCATCTGGCTGAATGGAGAGAGATGAGTGGAATACTTCACTCCAAGGAAACCATCGAAGGCACGGTAAATTGGTACAAATATATACAGAAATATGACAGAAAATGGATACGTCTCATCCTTGAGACTGGGCATTATGCCTGTCACGGGCACCTCTACAAGATGAGACTTGTCAATAGCCCAGAATGCAGAACATGCAAGGAACCTTATGAGACCATGAATCACTTGATGTGTCAATGTGATGCCCTAGCTGGCAAACGAATGGTAATCCTAGGAAAGGCATACCCAGACCTGGAGGACTACAGGCTCTTCTCAATTAAAGATGTACTAAAGTACATGGAACATGTCCCTAGACACTCAGAGGAGAGTTACTAAAGAATATATATATAATGCACAAAAGATCCAAGCAGGCAGCACTGGATCCATTTCAAATTTCAAGATAAGATAAGATAGCCTTCTCAGATCTTATAAATACGCTACTTTAGTGGCCCCTGTGTTACCTCCTCTCCAGTTACATTTACGTAAGGATCACGTTTTATTCAGACAGCCGACACTGGGCTTAACTAATTTGTATGTTGTGTGTGTGTGCGTGATGATGTAATATAGTTATAAGCTGCATACAATTGAAGGTTAGACGGTGATTAGAGTCTATTAAGAATAGAAATTACATAGTTGTTCAGTCAAGTCGAGCTATTTCCGGAAGTTAAGAATAAACAACTATGAATGGATACACCCAGATATAACTAGATTTAACTAGCGTTGGGGTAGTAGTCATTATTTTAACAGTTTGTACTGGTTAGTTTTTTTTTATATACTACGTCGGGTAGCAGACAAGCATACGGGCCGCCTGATGTGAAGCGGTTACCGTAGCAATATTAACGCTCGCAACATAAAATATTGCAAGCGCGTCGCCACCCCCGCTGCCAACGCAGCATCTCCTTTCTTTCTGGTGACCTCACCTACTCGCAGGAAAGTAACAACCGTCAAGGGAATTGTTATTTGGCTCCGGTATTCTGTGAGGTGGAAGTACATTCCCAGTCATGTAGCTTACAAATTACGCTCCCTACCTCTCTTTTCGCCAGAGCTTCGTTTGTCAGTCAGCAGGGTACACCGCGTGCAGGTGAAGTTGGCTTTGGTTCAAAGATCATGATGATCCACTTACACCCCAAATTAGTAAGTTGACCCGGGGATTTTTTTATTTGAAACCACTCTCACATAAAAAAAAAACCCAGGCAATGTGGGTCACCCGATGGAAAGCAATCACCACCGCCCATGGAGACCAGCAACACCAAGGGGTCGCCTATCCGTTGCCAGCCTATACTCCTACCTTTCTCTCTTTCTGGTAACCTCACCTACTCGCAGGAAAGCAACAACCGTCAAGGAAATTGTTAATTGGCTCCGGTATTCTGTGAGGTGGAGGTACTTCCCCAGTCGGGCAGTTTAAAAATACACTAAGTCTTACATCATTTTTCGACAGACCCGAACGGGGAAGTATCTGCACCTCACAGAATACTAATTCACTACAAAAACAATTCCTTTGAAGGCTGTTGTGTTCCTGCGAGTGAGTGAGACTGCCGACTTACGTGATTCAATGGCCGCTATGATTTCCAGAGCCCACCCAAAATGTCACCAAGACCCACCAATGGGTCCTGCACCACCCATATTTTGTAACAAAAAACTGTTCTAGATATATGTACATTATTATTATGTATCTAATTACTGATATTTATACTGCAATTATACGGACAAGTGATAATGTAAGAATTGCATCTAATTAATTATATAACTGATACTTGTATGTATGTAGGTATGCATGAAATGTGATTATTGTCTCATAAACTTATATAATGTCACGTGCATAGTCACATGGCATAACCACACCATAGTAATACAACCAGTACTTCAACTTCATACTAGCTCACCAAATCGGCGCACACACACAACCAACCGTCATTTACAGGACCGCTCAGCGGGCCTAGACAGAGGGCGGTGGTACATTCCCCAATCGAATAGCTAACAAATACGCTCCATAACTCTTTTCGCCAGAGCTTCGTTTGACAGCCAGCACGGTGCACCACGTGCAGGTGAAGTTGGCTTTGGTTCAAAGATGTTGATGAACCACTTACACCCCAAAAATATCTTGAAAAACGTCCTAAATAATTTCATACCCTAAACGTGAAAAATGTACTAAATTTGGAGGAAATATCTTACGATGGCAGCACTGCGAGCGAATGTAATTTTGCACTTGACGTTTTAAGATGCACATAGACAATATTATTGTTTCTAACGAAGGTCCAAATCGACTATGCGCTTGCGAAGTTGTTGTACACTTGGCTACCATTCTAATGTCGATAACGATACGGCATTAACGCAAGTCGATATGGATACGATTCGGAGCGCATGCCACTTGTCTAGGCCCTCAGGAAGTTTTGGTGCGCGGCGCATCAAAACTTCCTGAGCGGTCGTGTAAATGACGCTTGGCTGTGTGCTTGCGGCGATTTGGGCGCTAGTATGAAGTTGAAGTACTGGTTGTATTACTATGCTGTGGCATTACGACGTTGTGAAGTATATTGATTAACTGACATTATTTTATTAGATAGGAAGAAAGGAATAATAATAATAATAAGCGGTTTAGAATATTTAAGTCTGAGAGAATGCCGACGAGCCCGGTGGTTGAATGGCTAGGAATGGCTACTTTGCCTAAGTGGTCGCGGGTTCGATCCCCGCACAAGACAAACATTTGTGTGCATGAACAATGTCTGTTTGTCTTGGTCTGGGTGTTTTCTATGTATTATAAGTATGTATTTACAAAAAAAATGTATTTAAGTACATATATCAGTTGTCTAGTACCCATAGCTTTGCGCTTAATTTGGGACTAGATGGCGCTGTGTAAATTGTCTAGAAATATTTATTGACGTGACAACGTCTTATAATCCGATGGAGGCGTTCCATTAAAATTTTCTTTTGAAAAATGCAAACCTTCCATCAGTATTTTCTTATGACGTTGTCACGTTCAACTATCGTCAGTAAACCACTTTACAGACAACCGATTTTTTTATTTATACTTCTAGACCCTTTGTGAGGTCTACCGACTGTACATTGGGGTGTGTTCAGAGGAGTTTTTTGACATGATGCCCATGGTCTCCTTCTGCAATGGTACTGGGCAAGGAATTCAACCTCAATTTCTTTTTTATCGCAAGTCATCGTAAGTGAGAGAGGTCATCAGAAAGGACGAATCTAGGTCTAGGTGCACGAGTGATATTTTATGTAGCGAGCGTTAGGCGCAGTAACTGCTTCACATCAGGCGGGCCGAATACTAGTCTACCAGCTTGTCAAAAATAATTGGTACAGTAGACTGTTCATCACAGTTGCACAACGACGTAAGAGCAATCCAAAGGTCAAAGTGTAACGGTTGGTCTGCTCTTGTCTGTACCAATAATTGAAATGCCAATTTCGCCAAACTGCAAACTTATATTTGACAAGTAATATCAGCATTTAACTAATAGGCTTGTGAACCATTTTTTTTTCAATTTGTTATTTAAAGACGTCACAATAATATAACTATAGGTGAAAGAATTACTTCGATGGCATAAAAACTTCTCGAGATATTGATAACTTGAAGATCACAATTTTGGACTATCCCGAAAACGCTCGATACATAAGGCTACCATGTTATGACGTTACACCAGGTAATTTTATATGCATTCAATCAGAAATTTGTACGACAGCTATGTTAAATATTGCGTTTATGTAGCTAGTGCCGTAACAAAAGTTATAGTATTTTTTTATCGTTTCTACAATGGTAGTATTTATTTTTTATAACTTCATACTTTTTAAATGGACTTTCCCATCAAACTTTGATCGACCATAAAACACGTCAGACATAAGTTATCAAAATTTTAAGATTGCAGATCGTTCTAGTTTTTTGTATTTTACGTTACTGATAGAGAGTTTTTATAATTTTAGACCATTGGTCACGTGCCTATTGTCTACGCTCGCGTGGCCCATCTCGCATCACGTGATTACGTAATGGAGCCACGTGTCCGTGTCGGGGTGCTGGTGCTGCACGTGAGGGTTTATGTCAAGCGCACGTTGGCATAGAAAGATTGTTACAGACAGATACTTTGTGACATAGGTTCTCAAACTCTTGGTTCAGACAGCCTGTAAACTGTAACTGCCAGTATATAAAAAGTCTCACGTATTGCTACAAATGTATATCTCTACTTCGATCATCTTATACTCACATATATATGTATTTAACGGCAGCTATATCTATAAAATATATATAAAAATGAAAATCTATTTCCCTATGTCATCGCATCACGCGTGAACGGCTGGACCCATTTCGCTAATTCTTTTTTTGTTGTATTTGTTATTGTCACGAGAAGGTTCTAATGAAAGAAAAAAATAAGAAAGATGCATGAAAAATTTGAAAATTTAAGAAAGCTGTACGACCTTATTAACTTTTCTAATTTATGTCGTTTGCCAGAACTGTCATTCATTTGACTGATTGCGCGAAACCAATTCAAATTCAATATTCATTGTTGAGAAGACAGGCCAACATCTGTCGGGTCAGTTAGTACTTATATTGTCTGGTCAGCTAGTACTTATATAATATATACGCAGCTAATATAATAGCATTATATTACAATGCTTAATCATATAACAAATCGAGGTAAATCCAACATAAAATATTTTTTTGGAACAACCAACAAATATTATTGCTATGAACTAGTAAAAGTAGAAGATTATATTTTTGATTTGTATAATGCAAATAAAGTATTAAGATTATAACGTTCCCTATCTAGATGGTCCGATGATCTCAAGAACCGGAGGATCGCATTTGGTAGAAAGCATTGGGACCATCCAGCAGTGGGTAGATACAGGCTGATGGAAGATATTGATGAAATAAACTATACTCTATCTTCCTAGCCCGCTTTAGCAATTCGCAAAATTTTGTGGGTCTTCTAGCGCCCATTTGAAGATTTCCAGCGCCCACGCTCCCTGTAGGCGTTACCGTTCACTTTGAGAACCACCTGCTCTACAGTTATGACGAAAGCATGCGAGGGTTGCTTCACCCGTGCAACCGCGTAATACTGAATGTATGTTCTAATTGATGACGTACGAACAGACCTTTGTTGCCCCGTGAGTTACCTGTACACCCCCTATAAATTCCCAGTAAACCCCCTGTAACCGGCTTAAAAACCTATAATTAGCAGATTCTCTAAAGTTTGTGACGTGACTCTCCTGTATTTAGTGGTTTTACTGAGGCTAATTTTGGAGTCTGTGAAACACTAGCTTAGATTCAAAGTCCATCTTGACTTTACACTTGACACTTGAACGTGATACACCCAGGTTATTGTTATAACAATTTTTTTATTACGTTGGGTGGATCACAAGCATACGGCCCGCCTGATGAAAAATTGTTAGCGTAGCCATATAAAAGTTAGCAATATGGAATATAGTTCGTGCAACGCCACCCGCGATGCCAAGGCAGCAATTCGTTCGTTCCTGGCGGCATCACTCACTCGCTGGATACAACAACCCTCAAGGGAATTGTTTTGGTTGCGGTATTTTTTTTATGTGAGAGGGGGGCAAACGAGCATGTGGGTCACCTGGTGGAAAGAAATCATCACCGCCCATGGAGATCAGCAACACCAAGGGATCGCCGATCCGATGCCAGCCTTTTAAGGAAATTTCAAAGACTGGTATTAGGTGACTTGAGGTACTTCCCTAGATGGGCAGGTTATAATATACCTATTCCATGTACCGCGACATACTATACTCAATATATCGCACGATTTCGCAGAATAGGGATGTAGTGAGTGTAGTATGTCGCGGTCAGTGACGGATTAACCCTTAATCAAATTAAGCAATTGCCTAGGGCATCACGTCTGAGGGGGCACAGAAGAAGCACAAAAAAATCCGTCCTTAGGGCATCACGTCTCACTCTCACAAATTCTCATTCTTGAATAAAATACCCGATGCCGATAAAATTATGTGTCCCGATCAAACTGCAGAATACAGTCAGCACAGTACAAATCTAGTAAACACATATCCAGAAGACCTTAACACCGAATTAATAACAGAAATTCAACAGTTTCATTCATATGTGTAAAGTAAGTTCCAGACCCAGTGATTCGGCTCGCACAAGTTTACATCAAACTCACGCACAATTGTATAAAATAATACATGATGATAAGATTGAATCAGCTTTCCCTAATGTGGAAACAGCCCTGCGTATATTTTTATCGCTTATGATTACAAATTGCTCAGCGGAACGTTCTTTTTCAAAATTAAAAATATTCAAAAATGAAAAAAGGACAAAGATGATACAAGAAAGGCTCGATAATTTATCGATATTGTACATAGAGTCCGATATGTTAATAACGTCAGACGTTAATACTATCTAGCGTGAATTCAATGCTCGGAAAAGCCGCAAGGCGCATTTCAATAAATAAATAAATTATGCTTTGGTTTTTATTGTTGTCTCCATTACTCCTGTTGTTTGTTTGTTACTCCACTTCTAAAGTACGTTACATCTCATCATCTTATTTTATAAAACACTAATGTTTTTAGGCGGTAAAGGTTTAAAGACCGATTCTAGTTGACATATGGATAGGAGGGCCCACAGGCATGGATTGCTTAGGGCATCAAGTAGTCTTAATCCGTCACTGGTCGCGGTACATGGATATCGACCAACACGGGGGCAGATGAAGATTCATCGACTTCGGTAACGGAGGCAGTGGCATATCGCTGAGACAGGCAGCCTGTGACCACGGCTGGTGCCACTGGCTGGGGCCTACCGCTGAAGCTGAAGCCGATTACCATCAGATATTTTAATTCCGAAAATCAAACTTCAGCTTAGATTGGCGGTAATTAAATAAATATAAATAAATAAATATTTCTGAACAATTTACACAGCGCCATCTAGTCCCAAATTAAGCTTGTCTTGTGCGGGAATCGAACCCGCGACTTCGAAGTCAAAATGGCCATTGCTAACCATTCGACCACCGAGCTCGTCAAAAATTGTGTTTAGCCAGTTTAGCTTAGCTAGTAGAAAGTTTGGGGTGTAAGTGGTTTATCAAAATCTTTGAACCAAAGCCAACTTCACCTGCACGTGGTGCACCCTGCTGACTGACAAACGAAGCTCTGGCGAAAAGAGAGGTAGGGAGCGTAATTGTAAGCTACCCGACTGGGGAATGTACCTCCACCCCACAGAATACCGCAGCAAAATAACAATTCCCTTGAGGGTTGTTGTGTTCCTGCGAGTGAGTGAAGTCACCAGAAAAGAAGGAGATGCTGCGTTGGCAGCGGGGGTGGCGGCGCGCAAGTGATATATTATGTTGCGAGCGTTAATACGGTTACGGTAACCGCTTCACATCAGGCGTGCCGTATGCTTGTCTGCCACCCGACGTAGTATAAAAAAAAAAAAGCCATACAGCTCTACCGACTAAGCTAAAGGTGTTTGCCATTAACTAAAACATAAGATCTATTTTCGCGATCGAAAAATCCGATGGGAAACGGCTTCAGCTTCGACAGTAGAGCCCCTGGTCGAAACTTCAGGCAATAATAAAGGTATGTAAATACCTTTACGCATGATCGCGTTAATTCCTGTTATTTTTCATAAATTTCAGTTGTATGTTTAAGCTTAATAGCTTATACGAGTATTGTTATGTAGAATATTACACGGTTACTGTGAAAGGTTTAACTTGTCCGTTCATATCAGCCAGTCTTTCACAACAGCTTCATAGTTAATCTTTAATGTTATAAGTAGGTTATGTATACCTGTGCTTAGGTAGATTTTTTTTAAAGCACTTAAGTCTTGGATCTTTTACACCCCAAGAAAAATAAATGAACGATATTTTCACCGCACAGATATCCCAATGCTTGAAGACTAAATTCTTCAACCAGTCCGTCCTGCCTGCTATGAGCTATGGTAAAGAGACTTTGACTCTGACCTTTGAGCTGCCGTATAACTGAATAGAATGCTTATTCATACCAATGAATAAGCGACTCTATTTCAGAAATATATAACAATATTTCAGAAATAGAGTCGCTTATTCATTGAATTGAATATAATAGAATGCTTATTCATACCAATGAATAAGCGACTCTATTTCTGAAATTTTGTTATATATTTCTGAAATAGAGTCGCTTATTCATTGGTATGAATAAGCATTCTATTCAGTTATTGAATCGCAATAAGAGATGGTGGCGAGGGGGCAGGTCTACAAACTAAATAGCACAGCGAGCGATGAAAGAGTTATGCTTTAAAGTGATTGAATCCCAAACGAAGAAATTCGACGTAATTACAAAAAAATGTATTTACAAAAAAGTGTATTTAAGTACATTTATCAGTTGTCTAGTACCCATAGTACAAGCTATGCGCTTAATTTGGGACAAGAGCTGTGTAAACTGTCCAGAAAATAATTTTTGTAATCTCAGAAAGTACTGGTTTCGACGAGCTCGGAGGTCGAATGGTTAGCAATGGCCACTTTGTCTCCAAGGTCGCGGGTTCGATTGCCGCACAAGACAAACATTTGTGTGCATGAACATGTCTGTTTGTCTCGGTCTGGGTGTTTTCTATGTATTATAAGTATGCATTTAAAAAAGAAAATATTTAAGTACATTTATCAGTTGTCTAGTACCCATAACACAAGCTTTGTGCTTAATTTGGGACTAGATGGCGCTGTGTAAAATTGTCAAGAAATATTTATTTATTATTTATTTACTGGTTCTAATTGAAAATTATTTTAGTGTTAGATAGTCCATTTATTGAGGAAAGCTAGAGGCTATATAACATCACGCTACAAGTCATGTAAGAGTATCCTCATAAAACGATGGCATTCGAGGGTAGTTTTCGTTATCAAGCCACTAAGTGTTGGAACAACATTCCGCCACCTCTACGAATGCTGAATAGTAAATTTACTTTCAAAAAGAATATAGAAAATTTTTATTGAATAAACAGAATTTAGGTATACCCGATATTTATAGGCATGATCTATTTATTTCATAACTTTTTTTTTTAATTGGACGTAAAAATATTGAAATATCTATTATATTATAGGTACCCATTTATTTCATATGTTTTTGTTATGTGTACACACAAACTCACTTTGCAACTTATTCACCTACATTATTCACAAATTTTACTCGCTCATATTTACTAGTGTTGCGGCTAATCACTGGCTGTAGCAGAATTATCAGCGTTATTGTTCAAATTAGAGCAAAACATGTAGCTGAGCTATGGCCATTTTGTGTTACTGCGGCACACATATGATTCTTTTTCTGTGTTTTTTAACACTATATTGCATTTTAAGTTTATAAGTAATTATTATAAGACTGGAAAAAAAATATTATGTGTGTGCTGGAGATACAAATAAATGTTTCATTCATTCATTCAAGAGCTGAGCGTCGATGAAAAATATTGCAAAAAACAGGGAAACGGGACGAGCTCGGTGGTCGATTGGTTAGCAATGGCTACTTTGACTCGGAGGTTACGGGTTCGATTCCAGCATAACATGTCTATTTGTCTTCGTCTGGGTGTTTTCTATGTATTATATGCATGTATTTAAATATTTAAGTATATTATATCTTTATTCAAATATAATAATATCAGTTACCTAGTACCCATAGTACAAACTTTGCTTAGTTTGGGACTAGATGGCAGTGTGCAATTTGTCTAGGATTATTTATATTTATTTATTTAAATGTACGGGCGAAACCTGAGCTGGTCTAATGGTGTTTATATAAATAGATTGTAGCTCCAAATCTAAATATCAAGCTCCTAAAATTACCATCCAAATGCTATTATGCTCCCACACTTTAGGGGTGTAAGTGGTTCATCAACACCTTTGAACTAAAGTCAACTTCACCTGCACGCGGCGCACCCTGCTGACTGACAAACGAAGCCCTGGCGAAAAGAGAGGTAGGGAGCGTAATTGTAAGTTACCCGACTGGGGAATGTACCTCCACCTCATTGAATACCGCAGCCAAATAACAATTCCCTTGAGGGTTGTTGTGTTCCTGCGAGTGAGTGAGGTCACCAGAAGGGAAGGAGATGCTGCGTTGGCAGCGGGGGTGGCGGCGCGCGAGCGGTATTTTATGTTGCGAGCGTTAATATGGCTACGGCAACCGCTTCACATCAGGCGGGCCGTATGCTTGTCTACCACCCGACGTAGTATAAAAAAGAAAAAAAAAACACTTCAGGGTAGGAAGCTTAGCCCACGATTCTCGAGAATAGTAGTCACGTGGCCGCTGCACGAGGGTTGCTGATTAACACGTGGGTATCAGCGCGAGAGTACCAATCTCATCTGTTTGGTAACTAGTTGTGAGAGAAGAATGACTTTTCAACTTTTGTAACTTTTCACCAAGTCAGGATCTGATGATGAGATCCCAGGGAAATCAAGGAAAACTCTTAAATTTTATAAGCAGGTGTGGTCAAATTCTGTTTTTTTATTTGAATTGGTATGATTGCGAGGTGGTCCCATATTCACCAAGTCAGAGTCTGATGATGGGATCCCACAAAAATCGAGGGAAACCCTTCAATTTGCCGTGTGGTTACCGGCAAAATAAAATTGCGCCACTCCATTGCTCTGTGCTGGATGTCGTACAAGGCGACTAAGGAATATTTATTTATTTATTTATTTATTTATTTATTTAAACTTCATGCACAAAATTGTACACAGGCGGACTTAATGCTATACAAGCATTCTCTACCAGTCAACCATAGGGTGATGCAGAGATAATACATGGCAGGTGCACAGGATATTGTGTCATGCAATAACTTTTCTCCCGGAAGACGGGCAGCAGTGTCTCCCGGGGTATTCCACCAATAAGCTGCGCTCGCCAACTGAAGTCGGTTTATATTTTTTTTTGAAAATCATTATTTTATTTTTATTTTTTATTTATTTATCGTAGTTACATCTTACATTAAAATACAAGTACATATAGTTTCGCCAAACTGTATGTTGGCGACTTGTTATGCACTCATTACATAAAGAACACACACATATATTACTTGCACATATTATTTTGTAGTATATAAACTGTGAGCGAACATTAGAGCAACTAGTGTCGTGTATTATATCTGAACCTAATTTATGATTTTATAAAAGTAATACAATGAATATAAAATAAATATTAAGTTCACTGTTATGTTAAGATAATAACACAAAAAAAATGTATAAATGAATATCTCAATCCACAAAACAATTTTCAAAACAAATCACAGACAACTTTCGCGACGTAAAACTGAGACCAATCGATTTTTTTTTAATTAGGTCACTTGATATTTGTTCTATATATAAGGAGCTTGATAAAAAATTCTGAACGCACGCATAAATATTTGACAACCAATATATATCTCAATCCTTTTTCAACACCATTTGTATGGGAAAATTTTCATTTATAATTCATTTTTCCACTATTTTTAATTCTTATTACCCTATTCTCGATGAAGTCAAATCCAAAAACACCTAAATCTTTTCATCTTCTTGAGTTATAAATGGTATAACTAACACGACTTCATCAAATCCTATCAGATACTCTAAGGTTGGCTGGAAGAGATCCCTGTGAGGGATAAGTCCGCCTTTCTACTTGTCCTTTACTATATTGTAAATTATATTTTATGTACAATAAAGATATTACAAACAAACGACTTTGTTTTATGTATTAAAAAAACGTACCATAAGTATTCGTTTGTTGCACGAGTGGTAAGAGTAATAAATCGATTTCTCATACCAGTGTTTAACCATTACAAAAATAGTTTATCGTATTGTTTGCTACAGGTTGCAATAGAGCGTCGTATGAAGTCATTACTCCATTAGTTTACTGCGTGCCATAAACGTGCTCCAATTACTGTCTTATCAAGATAATGCAGTGCACTGCGATCTAGCTTTTTATAGTCACAGTATAAAGATGTAAAAGTAAACTTAGACGCATATAGAAATTAAGACATATCCGAATGCGTCGAGTGTGGTACCTCGTAAATTAACAGCGCTACGTTTGTAACCTGCCCCCCTAGCCAAGTTTAATTCGTAGCGTAACGAACATTAGATAAATCACGTGACATTTGTCAAAATCGAACATTTTAGTATGAGAATTGACAAATGTCACGTGATCTATCTAACGTTCGTTACGCTACGAATTACACTTGGCTAGGGGGGCAGGTTACAAACGTATACAACTTACTTGTTTAATTTGGGATAACAAATTGATAAATAAAACTCAATATGCCGTACTTCTTACAAGTTTATTTTTACGTCAAGAGATCAAGCATGTGCAAAAATGTCTCCCACTTAGATTTTTTTTATGCCAAAAGATTTTGCGCAAAAAACAATATAAAAAAAAACATAAACAGAGTTCATTTTTTAATTAAATCCATCTTGATTTAATTAAAAAATGAACTCTGTTTATGTTTTTTTTTTATATTGTCAGACAAATTACACAGCGCCATGTAGCCCCAAAGTAAGCGAAGCTTGTGTTATGGGTACTAGACAACTGATAAACATACGTAAATACATTTTTTTTTTGTAAATACATACTTATGATACACCCAGACTAAGACAAACAGACATGTTCATGCACACAAATGTTTGCCTTAAGTGGGAATCGAACCCACGAGCATTGGTGTCGAAGCCACGTCATTGACCGCCACCGAGCTCGTCAATATGTATGTAGTTTCAACTACAATTTAATTACACACCTCTTAATTATAAATAATAATTTATACATATTAATTAATTTGTACAACTTAAAATTAATTATAAAATAAAACATAACTAAATTAAAAACTAAAGTTTATAATAAAATACATATAAAAAGAAAAAAATAATATCATTTATATTAACTGTCCCGACAATTTTCGGGGATTGTGGACAAAAGGCTGGCCGCTTTTCCACGCTGTATGGCGATGGAAATATTTTGACCTAGATATTGACCAATCCTTTGGTCACCTGAAGCCAAGACCAGCTTCTTGGCAACCTCCTTGTAGTACAACTCTCGTACTGATGGCCCCCACGGTCCCAACCTTTCTACACCGAACGTCTTAAATATAGGAAGTATTCAGTTCTGAGTACTTCCTACATTTAAGGCGTTCAACACCGCGTGCAGCTGAGCTAGCCTCAAAGCTGGTTTCTTGGAGAGGCCGCTGACGTATGAACACAAGTTACATCCCATACGAGATCTTATCTTCCCATATCATGTTTATCCGTAAAAAAATAAATCATGATAATCATACACAATACCGCTTTCATATTTTCTTTCTATCCGTACTTAGTTTGAAGAACTCAGTGAAGAGTCAGAAACTATATCGACTATGTCTACTGATTTATTATTATATACTGTGGTGTGACTATTACATCTCAGTTGAACCGACCTGATACCGGTTACTGTAACCCACTCCACTGACCAGTTAAATACCGCTTACTGGGTTCAAACGGGACTCGTGTAATGGTATGTCAACTTGTTGCCTCGGTTTGAGTTCCATGGTTAAGAACATTTTTTTTCCTAACTAAGAAATCATCATCACAATCTAAAATCATAATATAGCATTGTTAGAATTTGAGTTTTTCTTTTATTGCAGGTTTTGGGATGAACTCTAGCATGGGACAGTGTTTCTAAATTGCAAAATTTGTATTTTATTGCAAATATAAATTTTGCAGTTTTTTGTTTTTTTTTTGTGAAGCTTGTGGAGAAAGAATAAACAATATTATTATTATCTCTCTGTACTACACGGGTCAAGTCCGGTCATTTGAAAGGCGTGCGCGCGGATATGGATCCAACACGTAGAGTCCCCTTAGATAAGTTTTATGTAATGTTGTACCGTGACCCGCTCCAGGATATAAATATATTATATATGACAAAATTTGTAAAAATAGTTAATTTTATGTTAAGTATATTTCCTGTCGAATAGTGGTACAATTTACTGTACCTTAGAGTCTAAGTATCTAAGGTACAATGTTTTTTTTTTTAATACTACGTCGGGTGGCAGACAAGCATACGGCCCGCCTGATGTGAAGCGGTTACCGTAGCCATATTAACGCTCGCAACATAAAATTTTGCTCGCGCGCCGCCACCCCCGCTGCCAACGCAGCATCTCCTTCCTTCCTTTCTGGTGACCTCACTGACTCGCAGGAACACAACAACCCTCAAGGGAATTGTTATTTAGCTGCGGTATTCTGTGAGGTAGAGGTACATTTCCCAGTCGGGTAGCTTACAATTACGCTCCCTACCTCTCTTTTCGCCAGAGCTTCGTTTGTCAGTCAGCAGGGTGCACCGCGTGCAGGTGAAGTTGGCTTTGGTTCAAAGATGTTAATGAGCCACTTACACCCCAAAATGTTTTCATTTATGGTTGTAATTACAGTGCCATATGAGAAACTTATCCTCCCTTATAAATAAATAAATAAACAAATATTTCTGGACAATTTACACAGCGCTATCGAGTCCCATATTAAGCGCAAAGCTTGTGTTATGGGTACTAGACGACTGATAAATGTACTTAAATACATTTTTTTTAAATATATACCTATAATACATAGAAAACACCCAGAACAAGACAAACAGACATGCTCATGCACACAAATGTTTGCCTTGTGCGGGAATCGAATTCGCGACCTCGGAGTCAAAGTGGCCATTTCTAACCATTCAACCACCGAGCTCGTCATCTTGTATCCTTGTACCCTTACGCTATTACTTAATCATCATCATCAGGTCATTTTAGTCTCCACTACAGGAGCACGACCGCTCGTCCGTCTCAGACAGAAGGAGGATTTGGCCTACACTCCCCACGCTGGCCAGACGGGTTGGGGAGGCCTGATCGATGTTTTATAATGTATTTCCCTTAGTCGCCTTGTACGACATCCACGGGAAGAGACGGAGTGATTCTATTCTAGTCTGCCGGAAACCACACGGCCAATTCTTATTCTCTTATTATTACTTATCGGCACATCCTTAAGTCACAGATACCCGTAATTGTAAGCTGCCCGACTGGGGAATTACCTCCACCTCACAGAATACCACAGCGATATCTAACAATAATAATAAATAAGAGTTATTGTGTTCCTGCGCTGGAGTGAGGTCACCAGAAAGGAAGGAGTTGCTGAGTTGGTAGCGGAGGTGGTGGCGCGCGAGCGATATTTCATGTTGCGAGCGTTTATATGGCTACGGTAACCGCTTCACATCCGGCGGGCCTTATACTTGTCTACCACCCGATGTAGTATAATAAAAAGAGGTATTCAACGAGTGGGTCCCCCCAGCGACCTAAAATACTTGGACTCTGACCGTTGGTCTGGTTCACAGACTAAAGTTCGTTCCAGAGGACTTTTGGTGTGTAAGTGGTTCATCAAGATCTTTGAACTAAAGCCAACTTCACTTGCACGCGGTGCACCCTGCTAACTGACAAACGAAGCTCAAGGCGAAATGAGAGGTAGGGGGCGTAATTGTAAGCTGCCCGACTGGGGAATGTATCTCCACCTCACAGAATACCGCAGCCAAATAACAATTCCCTTGAGGGTTGTTGTGTTCCTGCGAGTAATTGAGGTCTCCAGAGAGGAATGAGATGTTGCTTTGGCAGCGGGGGTGGCGGCGCGCGAGCTAAGTTGCGAGTGTTAATATGGCTACGGTAACCGCTTCACATCAGGTGGGCCGTATGCTTGTCTGCCACCAGACGTAGTACATAAAAAATAAGAAACTATGCTAGGAGTTTCTCTAAGGGATCGAATCCGTAACGAAAAAAAAGCTGGTTGTCTTTAAAGTCGGTTTACGGACGATAACTTTACGTGATAACGTCATAAGAAAACATCGGCCGATGGAGTGCTTAGAGAGATAGATGCGACACAAGCTGAACGCTTAGGCTGGTCATGTCTCTCTATTGCTTGTTCGGCGCTCTCGCTTGCACGCTCGGCTCAGGCGGAACGTGACATCAGTCATGTTTTTTCACGCATGCAGCCGTCGTTCATCGATTTATAAGATGTCTCTATTTTTAACGTATCACGTTTACAACCAAATAATTTTCGTTGATGTAATATCAAACCGAATGTCTTCTACTGGAAAATTCCTCATTAGTATCGGCAATTACTTTATAAAGCGTTTTCATTACATAACACGGACGTCACAAACACATGAATGGACTTTACAGAAGAGAAGACCAAGGCCGTCATAGTGTTATTATTTTCATACATTATTAACCAAATGACATGACATCATACAGCGAAATGTATGATCAGCTTGTTTTGGACGTAATGTTCGAGAAGCATGTGTTCAAATACGTTTCCGTTTAAATACAATGTGCCCAGTCATAAAGTGCACATACGCTATGACATGGAACTAGGCTGAAATTTGTCGTTATAAAAAATAAAAGGAAAAATTTGTTTGATTTTTTAAATTTTTTTTTTTATTTCTCGTTATGTTTGAGCACATTATGTTAATAAATGGGAATAATTTATTAACATAAGGCTTATTGAGTTGAAATAAACTCAAAAATAATCGTAAATAACGCATAATCAAATTTAAATTCACAAATAGCCACATGAAATCATTTTACATTAGAAAAATAAAAATTAAATATTAAAAATTTTAGCAGTAAAACTTATTATATATATTGTACTTTATATAAATTAGGATTTATCCTAATTTCTTTCCTAAGAATTATTAATTACCTAAACAGTGACGTACGTAGTATAAAAAGAAAAGTCTACGGTCTATGTTCCTATAAAAAATCCATGGCAAAGTAGTTAAATTCACAAAATGTAACACTAGAATTTGTGGTGAACATAACGTTGATTTTAGCATAAAATGCACTTCAAAAATTTTACTTTTTTATATTTTACTAAATATGCAAAGTTCTATAATTAAATATGCAAAAAAAGTATATATCAAGTACGTGTATATGCCATATACATAAAGAAAAGTTATATTATTACATGAAAAAATACCGCTCAAAAAAATGTTCGTCGTTTCGACGAAGGTTACGGTTTATAGGGGGTGAGCGAAGGTTAGCTGTCTAGGGTTAAGGAAAATCCGCCATTGCCACCACGCTGCTCAACTGCGGGTTGGCGGAGATGGCGGAGGCCAGTGTTTTCAAGCCGCCTACGTGCCACTGACTTGGATTAACGCCTGTCTATTAAACATAATGCATATATATGCCTATGTATATGTTGTCTATGTATATGTATATGTTGCCTGTATAAACTGTTGTTTTTTTATAATTCGATTTCAATACTCATTGCATTGTTAAGAAGACAGGACAACGTCTGTCAATTAATTCTGTAGCTACAGGAGGCTCCGTAATAAAGTCGACATTTTAGTTAATGGATATAATCGATACGGTATAATTTGTACACAATATTCTACACCTTCTTCTCACTAATAGAACGTACTTGCTTTAAACAACGTAGGAAATTTCAACTTCCAGACCAAAACAAAAACCGTCCGTCCGTCCGTCCGTCCGTCCGTCCGTCCGTCCGTCCGTCCGTCCGTCCGTCCGTCCGTCCGTCCGTCCGTCCGTACGTCTGTCCGTCCGCCCGTCCGTCCGTACGTCCGTCTGTGACCCGGCTGTATCTCATGAACTGTGATAGTTAGACAGTTGAAATTTTCACAGATGATGTATTTCTATTGCCGCTATAACCACAAATACTAAAAAACAGAATAAAATTAATATTTAAGGGGGCTCCCATACAACAAACGTGATTTTTTTTGCTCGTTTTTGCTCGCAATTAATGACGGTAATAGGTAGGCGCTTGAAATACTCACATAACAATTAGTTTTATATTCACTTTATAAATAAATAATTAAATAAAAATAAAACAAATATTTAAGGGGGGCTCCCATACAACAAACGTGATTTTTTTTGCCGTTTTTATAGATAATGGTACGGAACCCTTCGTGCGCGAGTCCGACTCGCACTTGGCCGGTTTTATTTATATGAGACGGAGCCAACGAGCATGTGGGTCAAGTGATGGAAAGCACCACCGCCCATGAAGACCAGCAACACCAAGGGGTCGCCGATCCATTGCCAGACTACTACACTTCTTCCTTTCTTTCTTTCTGGTGACCTACCTCAGGCACAGGAACACAACAACCCTCTAAGGTATTGTAATTTGGCTGCGGTATACAATAAAATGAATTTAAGTATTATATCAGTTATCTAGTACCCATAGTACAAGGTTTGCTTAGTTTGGGACTAGATGCCAGTGTGTACTTGGTCCAGGAATAATTTATTTATTTATTGTATTGCTTTTGGCTTTGTATTAAATATCGACTGAGACTTTTATCGACATTTTTAATAGAAAAGGAATTTTCTCAGAATAGAGATAGAATCCTAAGTTAACCGTTTTGTCGCTCTCATAGATTCTTTTAATAGAAATCGTTAGTGCCGTTCTTTGCATCAGGCTGGCCGGATAGATTGTTTAGCATCGGACTTTTATAAAAGAAACATTATTTCAACTTATATAAAAAACTTTTATTCAACAACAGGCTTCGGCATCAACCCATAATCATCCCACTATTGGGATACGAGTCTCCCATCCAACGAAGAGATTTAGAACAGTGTTTCGCAAACTTTTTGTGTTTAAGGCGAGGTGAGCCAGCGCTAGAAACAATAATATGACCATTCCGCAAGACACTGGCGACTCTGGCGAGCGCCCTACTGATCGAAAATCTATTGAATAATCGATTAAAAATTTTAAAGATGTAATAAAAAAAATCTATCGGGTATAATACCTCCAGTTATTTATGACCTTTTTTTTTTTTGTACATGACTTATAATGTCAAATTACTTATTTTAAGAATAAAACCGAAAATAGAAGATAATATGACACGAAAAAAGAGGTAACTTTGTGAATTTATTTTATCGAGTCAACTTCATCAAATCATGTTTCCATCGGATATATTCCCTAGTATATATCCTCAACAATATCAATATAATTTTCCTAGATTTTAATTCTCTGTTTATTACCTCAAAGATGAATTCTAATTTGTGGATTTTGCAGAACCACTGGTACCACTCCGCCTTAAGCTACATTTAGGAAAATGAAATTTTTTGAAGGTACACTACAAAAATGAGAAATCAGTTTTTATTTGTGTAGGTAAGTATTTTTCGTCTATCCATCTATTTAGCTATATGAGATAACCTTATTTTTCCGAGGCACACCAACTAATGACCACGGCACATACTTTGAGGAACACTGGTTTTGAGCATACTTCACCACGCTGCTCTGCACTGCATGTTGGCGGAATAGCAATAGGCTTAAATATTTGAATAATTAATTTTATTACCTTCCTATCCAGTTAAATTATTCTAACCTTGTAAATGCAATAAAAATGTATTTTAGCGAAATGGCATTTGTTTGTAAATAATATTAGGAAATTCACTTTCATCAGAATTTCAAAAAGGAATGCGAATTTTATGATTAACTAGATTTAGAAATTGTGTTTAATTATGTTTTTAAAGCGATTGCATATCAGATCATATGGATCGCAATTTCACATTTCGGGGTATAAAAATAAAATAAATAAATACTGTCAGACAAATTACACAGCGCCATCTAGCCCCAAAGTAAGCTTGTGTTATGGGTACTAGACAAATGATAAACATACGTAAATACATACTTATGATACATAGAAAACACCCAGACCAAGACAAACAGACATGTTCATGCACACAAATGTTTGTCCTGTGTGGGAATCGAACTCACGAGCGTTGGTGTCGAAGCCGCGTCATTGACCGCTACGCCATCGAGCTCTTCATATATATATAAGTGGCTCATCACGATCTTTAGAGCCAAAACCAACACAACCTGCACGTGGTGCACCCTGCCGACTATCAAAAGAGGCTCTACAGCGTATTTGTAAGTTGTGCGACTGGGAAAGTAAACCATTTCATTTGGCGTCCCCGCGTTAGTCAAATATTTTTGTGTATTTAGTTTTCCCATACAAAGTGTGTCTACCTGTATTAGATATAGAATTTTACAGAGCCGTCTAGTTGATTATATATACTAGCTGACCCGACGGACGTTGTCATGGCTTCTTAACAATGAATATTGAATTCGAATTGGTTTCGCGCAATCTGTCAACTGACAGTACTGTTAAACAACATAAAGTTACATTAGAAAAGTTAATATGGTCGTTCAGTTTTCTTAAATTTTCTAATTTTCCACGAAACTTTCTTATTTTTTTCTGTCATAAGAACCTTCTCCTGACAATAACAAATATAACATAAAACGAAAGAGCGAAATCGATCCAGCCGTTCACGCGTGAAGTCGTGACCGAGGGAAATAGGGATTCATGTTTATATGTATATTCGTAGATTATGTACAAGACTTGGTCGATTCTTCCCGCGACCAGAGGACTATTTCACTCTCAGCGAATAAGCATCGCTATCCAGCGTGGCAATGATACTAGTCTTCTGGGCACGTAACCCTTTGACGGCGATGCGGAAGAATTATATGACGCTATTTAGATCCATATATTTTATTATTTTTTATTAGTTTTTGTTTTTAGTTTATAGCCATATGAGTTTTTATTTCAATTTTATATTTTTAATTACTAGTAAATAGTATATAAAAACGTAAATAAAAACTTTCAAACATCAGAGTTGGTCGTATAGTTACTCAGATTCTCCATTCGCAAACGAGATGGCATAACAAATTGGACAAATACTCGTATTGCTAGACAGAAACGCACGATTTTTCGAGAATGGTCTCCGTCATAATGTGTTATCAAACTTACGCCATCTTACGCAGTATCTAATGGCAGTGTACACGAAACACGCAACTAAAGGAATGCTAATGAATTAAATAATCCTGGACAAATTAAACAGCGACATCTAGACCCAAACCAAGCAAAGCTTGCATTTTGGGTAGTATACAACTGATAACAATATTAAACACATTTTTTTTGTAAATACTTACACATAATACACAGAAAATACCCATATGTCAACGTATGTTTGTATGTTTGGTTGTTTGTAATGTATGGTTTGGATCAGACATGAAAATCCGCGACCCTCGGCGCCAAAGTCAGCATCGTTTAGCAAGACGGATAATGGACTCGTCAAAATTTGCTATAGATTTATTCTGTATTAACAGAAGGCTTCGCAATAAAGTCGACGCTTTGGTTAATGGATAAAATCAGTATAGTTTGTATACAATATTCTACACCTTCTCCTCACTAATAGAAAGTACTTACCTTAAACCACGTAGGAAGTTTCAGAGAAAAAGGGTTTAGAGCATACTCCACGACGCTGTTCAACTGCGGGTTGGCGGAGGTCAGTGGTTTCAAGGCTGCCAAAAAGCCATTGACTTGACTTAACGACTGTCATCTAACGACAACACCCGGGACCGATCGTGCCCTCCGAAGTACGAATAAATAAGTAAAATAAAATAAAAAGTTTCAACTAAAAAACAATGATGTTCATTAAATCATGCGAATGAAGTCGCGGGTAACAGCTTGTTTTCTATATGTATATTCAATTTCATGTTTGTTCAGTAGTTTATGTGTGACACACATCTATACATCCATTCTCACAAATTCCCAATTCCCATATGTATAATATTAGTATTTAATTCTAACTTTACAATATCACTCCACTAACGGTCTGATCCGTACAGTATCGCAACCGCTGCTGTTGCAACGGTGCAAGGTTGCATTGACGAAACTCGCGATTGCACTGCGTGGTTTATTCACACAGGAATGCTGAGACGAAATGTTTGCTTTGACCGACTGTGAAAAGGTGTAAATGAGTAGTAAATCCTCATTAGTAAATCCAGCTGGTTAACTAAAAAAAATTTTTAAGGTAAACCTAAACATTTTTTTCAATAACGTTTTATAAATCGATGAAAGTCGGCTGCACGCACGAAAAAGCATGCCTCGTTGTCACGTTCCGCCTGAGCCGAGCGTGCAAGCGAGAGAGCGGAACAAGCGATAGAGAGGTACGATCGGCCTAAGCGTTCGGCTTTTGACGCATCTATCTCTCTTCCACTCCATCGGCCGATCTTTTCTTATGACGTTATCACGTAAAATTATTGTCCGTAAACCGACTTAACAGACAACCAATTTTTTTTATACCACTAAGGTGGTTTACAAGCATACGGCCCGCATGATGGAAAGCAATTACTGCAGCCTATGGACGTCTGCAACACCATTTACATTACACGCCTCTCAATTAAGTTTTAGGGTATATCTGCAGTGAGGATGTGCCGAAGCTTTCCAAAATCTGCCCAGTCGAATGTATCTATTCATCTCTTTGATGAAATAAATTTTAGAACAAGTGCTAGATGTTATAAATCTTTACGGAGATTGGCGCCTTAACGAAGCCGAGGCCTGTATCTCAGTGCACCAGCTCCCTTCATGCGAAATTCGGATGTTAAAACGGACCAAGAAACAGTAATAAATGCACGAAAACTAGCGTGCACCTTGAAATTTCAGTTTTATTAGAATTGAGAATTACGAGGAGCTGGATGACGTTGTTGCACTTTGCCAATCTAATCGATCACGCACGTGAAGGAACATCGACCGAGTTTTGTAGGGCACGTTAAGCCGACCAACCTGGCTTTTGTCATTAGATGACAATCATTAAGCCTAGTGAGCAGTACCTAATGAGTGGCTTGAAAACGCTCGCCCACCGCCAACCCGCAGTGGAGCAGCGTCGTGGAGTGTGCCCTTCGATTTCGGGGAGACCCATATCCCAGTATCCCCGTAAAACATGTAAACCAGCCCTTACAGCAAAGTGCAGTGGGACTAAAAAAAAAATATGGAACCCATAATCTTCGTAACAAATATTCACATGAACAGTTTGTTATTAATAAAGCTCTTGTAGGTACTGTTCTAATCAATTAAATTTATTTTCTACCGACCATCTGTTTACCTTGACTTAAGGCGAAATTGTTTGGTAAAAATAAATTTAATGAAATGGAACAGTACAAATGCTTTATTAATAACAATTTGTTAAGTTTTGTTCCACCAAGTGCCAGTTTTGTATGGAAAAAATGCTATTACTAATAAATTTAGTTCTGTTTCTGCTCTTTTCGATTGTACTGTAAAATGTCTTCTTAAAAAAATACGTGTACGCGAATACGTTATATGCACTAAAATAATCTCAAAATGGCAGCGCTTCCCCCTCCCCCGCACGCGATGTTCTATAGTCCTTACTTACCGCTGGATAGAATAATTCTTTGATCTGAAGGATAATTCTTATGTGATAGAATAATTCTTTGATCTGAAGGATCAAAGAATAATTCTTTGATCTGAAGGATCAAAGAATTATTCTATCTAGCGGTGTGATTGAATTTTGGATGGAGATGATAGATTTGTACCTGCAACACCAAACTGTATCCCCCGATTTTGTTATCATTCGTTTTTTTTAATTCTCTCCCTATACAAGCAATTATAAAGACGTGTTCATGTCAAAAGACATAGCTAATCAAATAGAATAATATAGTCAAATTATAGTTGCAAAATTCATTGATATGTACCAATATTACAATGTACCCTCCCACTACGAAATGATTGCTAAAACGGCATTTGCTACGATATTTCGATTTCGTTGACGAGCGATTCCAACGAATAATCGATTCTTACGATATCGATTTTGAAATACCGACACCGGAAAGCTGATCTCAAGGACATCTCTAATGGTTTTTTTACGTAATAATGACGGCAATTTAAGAAAATGTTGCAGTTTGGATGTTAAGCAAGTTTTGTTTAATATAAATATTTATTTAGTCGTTCATTGTAATTTTAATGTACGATTCTATATCGTTGGAAAAGGAAACATCGAAAGATATTTTGAAATAGGTATGTTTAATTTATTATAATAATTATATGGCAACATTTTTAATAGGATTTTTTAAGAGTTGACCCCTCTTAAAAATCCTATTAAAAACGAACATGTGAGTCACTTGGTGGAAAGCAATCACCACCGCCCATGGAGATCAACAACAACAAGGGGTCGTCGATCCAAGGGAAGCTCCCATGTCGTAATTGTTCGGAAATACCGCTGAGGGAAGTTGATTCCACAGTTTCACCGTTCGTGGTATATTGTCAAAATTGTCTTAGGAAACGTACTGTAGTAGATCGGTAATTATTAAGATGATATGGATGGAATTTTAATTTACTAAGCCAGATTCTGGCCCACGGGGCCGAAATCGAGGTTTAGTGGAGCGAGTAGATTCGCTGAGTGTATGTTTTCCATTGATTTCAATGGAAAATGTATTTGATGATCATTCATCAAGGACATGATCGATCAAAATTTTTTTCGACACAAACCTCAAGCATATCGAGGTCTTAAATTGTGACAAGTTTCATCAAAATCGATTTAGTGATTTTGGAGCCTATTCATTTCCAAGAATGACTTTTCGGCGTATCATGCATAGGGTAGGCAATTAGACATGCATGCGCATGAGTCTGGTGTTTGCTGTATGCTGTTAAAGCGACGCCAGATTCCAAGAAAGGTATAGGGAGAGAAGTCATTGCGCGAATTGCGACTTGCAAAAAAGTAGCTGAAAATTTATAAAAATCTTTCGATGATTCCATAACATAGATGTTGAACCATAATTGAGTGAATATATTTTTTAATATCCGATATCGGGGGCTAGCCAAATGGCAGTTTGCGAAGTAGAAAAGCGTAGCGATCGCTAATTTGAACTGTGGAGCTCATACTAAAATGTTCGAATTGACAAATGTCACGTGATCTATCTAACGTTCGTTACGCTACGAATTACACTTGGCTAGGGGGGCTAGATAATAAAAAATACGACATTTTAGAAATTTTATCCTGATATTAGAAATAGAGAGAGATAAGAGGAGCTCGATGTCTTCATTGCGCGTGTCTGTCAGCAATCGAACACGCAAATTAAGCAACAGCCTATCTATGGATGGGTTTATTTATCTCGATATCCTCTGTCTTTCGGTGGGCACGGTAAGCCGTCGATCCCGGTCTAGTTAAATCTAAAAGCAAGCCGAGGTTAGGTTAGGGTTAGCTTGTGATCAACAACTCGTCTTGCTTTTAGAGAGGGGGGTGAGGTACCTTAGCTTTCACTAGTCAAACCTAGGAGCGCCTAGATTAGGGTATTGACTATCTAGGCGCTATTTAAAAAAGATATGTGTTATTACACATATCTTTTCATACTTTCCATTCCAAAGGCCGCAACGCAACATGCAATCAAAAACGCATTATCAATATTTAGATGCCTTATTAATATAAAGTTCAGTGAACCCGCAAAATCTCAAGGTAATTACCGAATACAAATTACTAGTGACCATTAAATTACCAATGTATTACCGAAGGAATTTTGCGAAATGCCTTGACGTAATTGCCAGTGGAAAATTAGCGGAATATTCGCAACTAGCAACACTGGTGACGAAACGCTAGTTCCGTTGATATGACAACATAGAGCGTACAGTAGTGTTACTTCATTCTTGCTAAATATACATATAAATAGTATCGTACATACGACTGTTTTAGATGGCATGTTATTTTATGTACGATCTGACACTGGAAATTATTTATTTAGGTGTTAGATAGCGTATGGGTCCTGGATGCAAGGATTTTAAAAGCCGGACAAGTTAACTATTATGATAAGGTCAAAATTCTACTGATAGAATACACTGTAGTCTAGTCTTTAGTCAGTTGCCGCTGCAATTTGGGCTCCTCTTTTAACTTAACATCAGGTGAGGCGGAACCACAATGCTGAGCTAGCTATATAAAAAAGCAGATGAATACTTATAGGGTTCAGCATGACCGCGCGTAGGACGACGAAGTGTTGGACGCCCTTATTCTGGATGGTCCGATGCCCTAAGAAAGCGGCTGGATGCGGAAGGCGGAGGATCGTATTTTGTGGAAAACATTGGGGAAGGCCTCCTCAATGCTTTCCACCAAATCCAGCAGTGGGTAGACACAGGCTCATGATGATGACTTACGAAGCCGATAAAATGAAGCGATACAGAGATTTTGAAAACGCAGACACTCGATTATTTTTAAACTAGACATGTACAATCAAATTCGCATTATGATTGACACTTGCAGTCCAATTTTTGCTCCAATTGCTTGCGATAGAACTATACGAAGGTCAAAAACTTACAGTTTGACATGCTCTTAATTTTACTTTGAAATCTTGCTATAGCAAATGAAACTTTTTTCACTTCAATTAAGATAGAATTTTGATTTTCATTGAAATGCCAGCATTCTAAAGTTCAGCATCAGTCGTGATTTACTTATCGTATTCTTTTTGTTATCTTAATGATGTGGTTTTAAGCGATTGCATTGTTAGGCAATCATTTTGGGAGCATTTGAATAAATTTCTCAGTCGCTTAATTATTGTGCGACGTCGCTGACATTATGCGGCCCACTATGGGCTGAAACTGTGTTAAGCGGGCGTCAGTGATCTATCGCGGATCATGAGCGTGACCACGTTTTAACGTGTTAACGAGTACCAAAATACTCGAATACCAAAAATAGACGACTCGGCACATCACTATAAAGGCGCGTTTCTATTATGCAAGTACCTGCATGCAGGTATGACGTCAGATTTGCAAGCAAGTTACTCGAATAGGAAACATGATTGCTAGAATTTGCACCTCGCATGCAAGGTAGTATAACACTTGTATTATACGCGTCGACAGTTGCACGTTTTGTTACAAGTTCGAAACTACCCGCATGCAACCCGCGTCTTGCATGCATGCAAGAAGATGTTTACGTTGCCGTTAGTCAAGTTGTATGCGACTTGCACCTTGCATGCAGGCTACTTGCATAATGGAAATGCGGCTTTAACGAATGAACAAGTCCACGAATTCGTCGCGGGGACGCCGGATCTATTGCGCGAACGCCTGCGCGAGTCCTCGACCGAGTATTATTGTATGGGACCGCGCGGGCGACCGCGTCACGCAGTTTTAGGCAGTTTTAAGAGGACGCACGGCCGCTCCAAAAGTCACTTGTCACCTGTCCATTACGGCGGACAGAGGATGGTCCAATTTTTTAAGCATTGGACGGATCTACATCCAATGTGTAGAAATCTATTGAAAAAGATTAATGTAATGTTATACACCCACCGTCACCCGTTATAGGATTATATCTGTGGAACAATATACGGTATTAGAAATACCGGGTTATACAGAATAGGGCCGCTAAATAACTTAAGACTATATAAACATAAACTTTTATAAACTTCTAACATATTATTAACTTTATAAATCCTTTGGCTCATTCAACTTTGCATTTGAACTGTAGAACTGTTTCGAAGATTCTGGGAGCCTTCAAGAACAGAGTCTTTATTTCCCTTAGAAGACTGACAACGGATCAGCGACCCCTTGGTGTTGCTGATCTCCACGAGCGGTGGTGATTGCTTTCCACCAGGTGACCCACATACTCGCGTATAGAAAAAAATATTTATAAAAAATGCTGTTATTGAAAGTTGCACTATAGTTTAGCGTATGGACTGCAGACCTTCCGGCGCAGTTTCGCCACAGAGTTAGTTGACCTGTAGTTGCACTTTGCAAGAAATGCTTGTGGGCGGTCCGATCACTGTTCTCTGATTAATTCGCGCATTAAGGGACTCTTACCTCATCATCATCATCATCGATACGCGCGTACGAAGTCACAGACGCAAGCTGAATGATAAATAAATATAACATAAATATTTCTGGACAATTTACCCAGCGCCACCTAGTCCCAAATTAAGCCCAAAGCTATAGGTACTAGACAACTGATAAATGTAGTTAAATACATTTTTTTTTTGTAAATACATACTTATAATACATAGAAAACACCCAGATAAAGACAAATAGACATGTTCATGAACACAAATGTTTGTCTTGTGCGGGGATCGAACAGGCGACCTGGGAGTTAAAGTAGCCATTGCTAACCATGCGACCACCGAGCTCGTCGGAACGGATAAAACTCAATTTATAAAACTAACTGCAATATATTTTATGCACTTACCGCAGACAACTTTTTTAGCATTTTTAGCAACTTTAACTTGTTTATTAGCTATGTCGCAAGGCATAAAGCTGTACCGCACGCCCTGCACTGTTGCAACTCGCGCGACACAGTGTTGCCACACATATTTGATTTTATGCATACTTGTGCTAGATGGTTCGGATATACATACTGGTAACATTAAATTTTGGTGATAAAAGCAATACCTTTATGCGTTTGCGTTGGCATTTGAAAAGAATTGTTTATAAAAAAGGGAACAATATTTTCTGTTACCTAAGTTTAGATGTGTCACTAATCTGCAGTACCCTAATAATAGTATCTATCCCAAAGAAATATATTAGTCATCATTTTAATCAAGACTGTTATGTATCTTAAATTATAGTTTGATCACATTTTTATATAGCCTGAATATAAGATCTGTCCTCTAAAAAGTAAGTCACGAGAGCAGCTATAATACATTTGTACCTAAAAATAGCAAATCTTTCACCTTATAAATCTAATCAACAAACTATTAGTATCATTTAATTCGTTTGATCATCAAAATAATAGATCTGTCACCTAATAAATAGATCAGCTCCTTAATTTAATGAAAAAAAATCGGTTGTCTGTAAAGTCGGTTTACTGACGATAGTTGAACGTGACAACGTCATAAGAAAATACTGATGGAATGTTTGCATTTTTCAAAAGAAAATTTTAATGGAACGCCTCAGAGCGAGGTAACGCCGCATGAGTCATGTTTTTTCGTGCGTGCAGCCGGCTCCATCGAATTATAAGACGTTGTCACGTCAAAAATGGCTAATAGGGGCGGAGTCAAATTGGCGTCATATTCACTGACCAATACTTGGTCAATGTAATAAATCATGATTTAGGTTGATTTTTGGTTAGGTTAGGGTTTTCTTGTGTTCTGTCATCGGAAATAGGAGCTCCTAATATCAACCTAGATGATGAATTAATTTTATGGTAAACATTTTCATATTGTTTGGTATTTCTGTTATAGTAACAATAAATTTTTTTGAAATCCCTATAATTATTTGATGATTGATGTTATTTCCAAGTAATTATTAATTGATATTTAGGTAAGCCTTTTTATATTATTTGGTGATTAAATTTAGCTGATAGATCTACTATTATAAGAACAAATATAACTTATAAGGTCACTGAAAATACATTTATTAGGTAATTGATAAAATCATACCCTATAAAAAATACATCATCGAAGTTTGTACTGTCTAAAGTGTCTAATATTGAAGGCTATATTTTTTGTGTATCAACGTGATACAGATATTGAGGGATAAAGATATTAGAATGCGGCGTCCTCTCTAGATCAAGATGGGCATATGCTAAGCTTCATCATCAGCCTGCCTAGGCCTAGGGGGTGTCCATTAATTACGTGAGGCATTTTTGGGGATTTTTGACGCTCCCTCCCCCCTCGGTGAAATGTTCTAAGATATTTCTCGACCCCCCTCCCGCACTACATTTATATATCCCTAAATTTATATTTTAGGTGTAAAAGCGTTGGATGGACAATTATTTTCATTTAAGACTAGCAAAGACTAATATTTGTGAATTTTAAATCACAGTGATAAAATTAAAGAATAAATACTTAAACGAAAATTAATAAACGAAAATCTAGAGTGACTATTGGAAGCAACATATCCAAAAAAATACGTGTTATTTGCCAATACCCCCTCTATGCCCCCTGCGGTATTCTATGAGGTGGAGGTACATTCCCCAGTCGGGTAGCTTACAATTACGCTCCCTACTACTCTTTTCGCCAGAGCTTCGTTTGTCAGTCAGCAGGGTGAACCGCGTGCAGGTGAAGTTGGCTTTGGTTTAAAGATGTTGATGAACCACTTACACCCCAAAGTGGTGCATACTTCACCACGCTGCTCAACTGCGGGTTGGCGGAGGTCAGTGTTTTCAATCCGCCTAAAGGCCACTGACTTGGCTTAACGACTGTTATCTAAAGAAAACAGCCGGAACCGACGGCTTAACGTGCCCTCCGAAGCACGAATTAATAAGTAAGATAAAAATGTAATCTGTGCTGCTACGCAATCTAAAAGATCATCTCGATGACAAATCCTAAAACATTTTAAAATGTCAGAACTTTCCCATTGGACATTGCAATATATAAAATTATAATTTATTTCATTTCTATTTCCACAGTTCCATTTCTATATTCAATTTATATATTGGCAAACCTTTCAAGGTTGTATTTCGGTGAAATTTTCATTTACATTATGTACATATTAATTAATGAATTACTTAATGACAATTCAAAAGAAGAATTATGTGAATGTTGCATGAAGTTTCTTCATATAATGTCCAAATGAAGTGTGCAACCTGTTTTGTTTTTATTGTCTAACTAGCAGATAGGAGCTCGATGGTGTCGTTACTCGTGTCAGTCTAATCGAGCACGCAAGTTAAGCAACGTCGACCGTAGCCTATCCATGGATGGGTTTATTTATCTCGAGCTCCTCCGTGCGGAGGGCACGTTAAGCCGTGGGTCCCGGTTGTTGTCATTATTACATGACAGTCGTTAATCCAAGTCAGGGGCCTTTAGGCGGCTTAAAAATACTGGCCTCCGCCAACCCGCAGTTGAGCAGCGTGGTGGAGTATGCTCTAAACCCCTTCGATTGAGGGGAGACCCGTATCCCAACAGTGGGATGATTATGGGTTGATGTCGAACTAGCTGACACGGCAAACGTGTTTTACCTTATAAATTTAGGGGTTGATGGTAGAAGGGTGAAGTTGTATGTATTTTTCAATGCTAAATAATAATAAAATAAAATAAAAATATTTAGCGGTGGGTCACCCTTATCATTTAGGGGTATGAAAAATAGATGTTGGCCGATTCTAGGACCTACCCGATATGCACACAAAATTTCATAAAAATCGGTTCAGTCGTTTCTTAGGAGTTTGGTAACAAACACGAGAATTTTATATATTAGAGATGATTAATTTCTTAATGGTTTCAGTTTCAAATAATGAGTAGGAGTATGAAAATAAACATATACAATAAAGCCAAAGCCAAATATATCTACTTGTAGCCATATTAACGCTCGCAACATTAAAAATATCGCTCACGCGCCGCCACCCCCGCTGCCAACGCAGCATCTCCTTCCTTTCTGGTGACCTCACTCACTCGCAGGAACACAACAACCCTTAAGGGAATTGTTATTTGGCTGCGATATTCTGTGAGGTGGAGGTACATTCCCCAGCCGGGTAGCTTATAATTACGCTCCCTACGTCTCTTTTCGCCAGAGCTTCGTTTGTCAGTCAGCAGGGTGCACCGCGTGCACGTGAAGTTGGCTTTAGTTCAAAGATGTTGATGAACCCCTTACATCCCAAAATGAAAAGTCCATAATCATTTACCTTCAAATAACAATTCCCTTGAGGGATTTTGTGTTCCTGCGAGTGAGGGATGTCACCAGAAAATAAGGAAGGTGTTGCTGCGTTCGCAGCGGGAGTGGCATTGCGCGAACGATATTTCATGTTGCAAGCTTATATGGCTATGGTAACCGCTCTTCGCCTCCGCAACATCTTTGAACCAAAGCCAACTTCACCTGCAAGCGGTTCAAATCCTGCATTTGATGTGCAATAAGTATTTATCTACTCCCATACTGAAATTTAGAGATTAAAAAACTAAACACAGAATCTTAATGTCAGTCTTTTACGCACAAGCCATCAAAATAAATTTAAAAAGTTACTTTTCGATACAGCTCTTTATGGACAACTGTATCGAAAAATAACTTTTTTTCCATTTCGATACAGCTTCAGCCTCCTTAATATAGCTGAATCCAGCTCAGCAGAATCGGTTGCAGTTGCATTGCAACTTTGCAAAACTTTCCTACATAATCTGTGAACGCGGCGCCGCGCAGCGCATCGCGCATGTGCACCACGCATGCTCGATCTGCAAATGGATTTATAAGTAAGAAATAAAGCTGTTAAATTAACTTCATAGTTTTATTTAAAATATTATTATGATCTATTTCATGAGATTAGATAAAGTAGTGTATGAAATTGCACACAATTAGGTCTTAAAATACTCGTGTGATGCTATTATCACATTTGCTCATGTACTAAACTCACACTCGTATTGTAAGAACCCATTATTTATTATGCAACAGTTTCATAAACTGCATTTTTGATTTATAAAATAGGTTAGGTTTGGTTAGCAAAGTATTTTTTTAAAATCTTATTTAATCTTATACCTTATAATAAAGAAAATGTTTATTGACCCGTATTTATTTGATGTTACGTTAAATAGTATTATTTTACTACATACATAGGAATAGGTATTATATTAAATATTACGAAGTATTAATCGTGCTTCAGAGGGCACTTAATTAAGAGGTTATAATATGACATAGCGTAATAATGGAAGTGCATACAAAAATAAACCTGTCCAGTTACACAACAGTTAATCTGTTGTTACTCAAGACTAGAGTTACATAACAGCGGACCAGTTGCCGCTCTTCACCTTGGCACGGTGGAGCCAGCGTGTCAAGGTCCACCGTTCGATGCCGGCGGTGATGCAACGATCATACATTACTACTTTTGACATGTTTTGTAATCTGTGAAGAAAGATGAGATTGACAAAGGAGAATGTTGGCATTGAAAGAGTACAGTTGGCATATAAGTTTGACAAGATTTTTTTTTTATACTACGTCGTGTGGCAGACAAGCATACGTCCCGCCTGATGTGAAGCGGTTACCGTAACCGTATTAACGCTAAGATTAAGATTAAGATTTTGGGGTATAAGCGGCTCACTAAGATCTTTAGAACCAAAGTCAACCTTGTAGGTAGAGGTAGGGTGACTGCCCTCAACATTACTTTAAGTATATGTTCTTTGTTCTGAACGAAGCCAGTCTGCATCCTACCCTATTGTTTAACTGACACGCCTCTTGACAAACCTCACCTGCACGTGGTGTACCCTGTCGAATAGCGAAAGAGGTGTGTGAGGTGCGAAGGAGGTGAGTTATACGTGATAACGTCTTATAAATAAATGACCGCCGGCTGCACGCACGAAAAAGCCTGATTCATTGTCACGTTCCGCCTGAGCCGAGCGTGCAAGCGAGAGCGCGGAACAAGCTATCTCTCTTCCATTCCATCGGAAGATGTTTTGTTATGATGTTTTCACGTAAAATTATCGTCTGTAAATCGATTTTACAGATAACAAATTTTTAATCTGCCAGACTGTGTAAGTACCTCCCTCCACCTCACAGAATACGTAGTCAAATAACAATTCCCTTGAAGGCTGTTATGTTCCTGCGAGTGAGTGATGTCATCAGGAAGGAAGGAAAGAGTTGCTTGGTTGGCAGCGGGAGGGTTTACATTGCTTGTTGGGATGGATGGCAGATGGGGTTGTAGGGATGGATGGGGATGTCGTTATGTTTATATGGCTACGGTAACCGTTTCGCATCAGGCGGGCCGTATGCTTGTTTGCCATCCGACGTAGTATAAAAAACACGTCTTGGTGACAATAATTTTAATATTTGTATGCCTGAGGGCAAAACATAGAGCACTGTCAATATTGTTCACACCTATATTTTTGAAACAAATTATTCTATTTTATAATGGAAAATAATAACATGAGCCACAAAAGGTTTGGTGTGTTTTATATCAACTTTAGTCGCCAAGTCAGTATAATAGTCGCCCAGTTTCACAATTTTGGATGCTCGTTTTATTTATGACGAGCTCGGTGGCGTAGCGGTCAAAGACGCGGCTTCGACACCAACGCTCGTGGGTTCGATTCCCACACAGAACAAACATTTGTGTGCATGAACATGTCTGTTTGTCTTAGTCTGGGTGTTTTCTATGTATCATAAGTTAGTATTTACAAAAAAAAAAAATGTATTTACGTATGTTTATCAGTTGTCTAGTACCCATAACACAAGCTTCTCTTACTTTGGGGCTAGATGGCGCTGTGTAATTTGTCTGACAATATTTATTATTATTATTTACTTTTATTATTCTATTTTTACTGGCTTCACCGATCCTAATTTCCACACCGGTTCGAAAATCCGTCCTATTTCCGACTCTACCACGGTTTCATCCAGTTCCGATATGTTCTTAAAATTTCCGACTCCGACTTGGTTCCGTTCGAACTTTCGTAACATTCCTAATGCATACACTTAGTGGTTACACTGTAATTGAGTGTACCGCTGTAATGTCTCGGAGTGATGTAAGGTACAAGCTCGCAATATATGCCAAGGTTGAGCTGTAATAGTGTGCTGTGATTGTATGCAACGATGTGCTTTGAGAGATCTGTAGAGAGTATGAATTCTAGCACCCATTTTTTTTTTTAATTACGTCGGGGAGTAGACAACGGTGCCTTACAGCCGAAAAGGGATAAGCGACATATTTCAAACTTTACAGGAGAGTGATTTAAAGTTAAAATTTTATGAAAAAAATTCATAAAAACTATAGTTTAGTTCCCGAGAGGCTGGAAATTTGTTTATGTTGTAATTAACATACTATCTATTGAATTACAGTGTTATTTTTTTATAATTCAACTTGCAACCCCTATTTACTGTCGGTAATCCTCAAATGATCTCATTTCACAAACAGGCAAAATGTCGTAAATGAAAATACAAGAATTATTCGCTTCCAGCAAAAATGATATAACTACACCTCATCTTTCATTATAATTGAACTAAAATAGCACAAGTGTGTGATTATTGAAAATAAAATTGAGGAAATATGGTATAACCAGCTATCAAATGAAAATTTACTGAATGCGAAATTGTATTAAGTAGATTTTTTTAATAGGAATAATTTGCATATTAGAATACTCTTTCGATGTGTTTCTTCTTAAAAAATATTTTTTCGTGTAGAAAAGATTTCAGGTTCGCCCTAGGGGTACTAAAATGAAAAAAAAAAAATCAAATCAGTCTTTAATTGACACAGAAATGAATGCCACATACTAAAATGTAATAGGTAATATTTAATAACAATTGTTTGTAATAAACGCTCTTATTACGGTCATAAGTACCCGAGATCAAATCAACTTAGAATTATCACAATTGAAATATCTAGTCGAAATCAATTTTCATTTATCTATCTAAATCTATAAAAGAAGCAACTGACTGACTGACTTATATATCAACGCACAGCCCAAGCCGCTGGGTCTAGAGATTCCAAATTTGGCAAGTAGGTTCCTTATGACGTCTAGGGGTGCACTAAGAAAGGATTTTTCAAAATTCTACCCCTAAGGGGTTGAAACGAGGTTCCAAAGCTTGTATGGGGAAACAAGATTAGTTGGACTATTTTATCCGAAACTTTACATGAGTACTTCTATTGAGAAATGAGTAAATACGTGTTTCAGGATTTTTCAAAATTCAACCCCTAAAAGGGTAAAAAGGGTTGTATGAGTCTGAAAATCATCATGGGTATGGTTTTTATGGTTTATCGGGTCGCTGATTACGAAAACAACAACTATTTTATGATGTAACATAGCCGACGTGACATAAAATCACTCCTGTGGGGATGCGATGGGGTTGAAATATGTAAAAGAAGAAACTGAGTGACTGATGATATATATCAACGCACAGCCCAAACTGCTGGGTCTAGAGCTTCCAAATTTGGCACGTAGGTTCCTTATGATGTCTAGGGGTGCACTAAGAAAAGATTTTTCAAAATTCATCCCCTAGGTCCAAAGTTTGTATGGGGAAACAAGATTAGTTGGACTATTTTATCCGAAACTTTACAGGAGTACTTCTATAGATAAATTAGTAAACACATATTTCAGGATTTTTCAAAATTCAACCCCTAAAGCGGTAAAACAAGGTGAAAAAGTCTGAAAATGGTCATGGGTATTGTTTTAATGGTTTATCGGGTCACTGATTACGAAAACAACAACTATTTTATAATCCAACATAGCCGACATGATTTAAAATCACCCCTGTGGGGGGTACGGTGGGGTTTAAATGTCATAATTATATTGATATACCCATATTGATGGGTATTGATTCTATGATTTTCTGGGAAGGCAATTACAAAAATCGCATCGATTTGAAAATATCAACCCCTAAAAGGGTAAAATGGGGGTCAAAAAGTCTGAAAATTGTCATGGGTATTGTATGGTTCTATTGATTAATGAGTAAACATGTGTTTGCCCCGAATGTCACGCGAGCGAAGTCGCGGGCGAAAGCTAGTTAATTATGAAATTGAAGTTTACAACGTTCATTTAAGTATATACAAGTATTCTTAAGATTAGTACACTGTTAATATCACAATTGTTTGTCTCAAGTCCTTGTTTTATTCATAAAATATCTTAAAGTATCAACTATAGGAGTGTTACAAAAATATAACTTGATCTTTATAGAATTATCATAATTGAAAGTTTGTCTTGTTGTCGCTTGGACCCGTAGTTTCAATAAAACGATACCGACAACTGACATTTGAAAATTATTATTGAACAGGTAAACGACAAAGACGTTGAGAATGGACTGGTATAAGGATAACTTTTAGTTCTACCTTTTTATCTAACCGCCGGAATCGTTTAATTATTGGGAGGGAAAAAAAAGGACAAGCGACAAACTAATTCTAAATATTTACAGGGGCTATATGTAATAACCTCCTTTTTGCTTTCTATTTATGAAATGGGAAAAATATACTAAACGCCAAATAAAGTCTCAAAAATGTGGCCTAATTACAATAAACGACCAATATATTTTATAAAGGAACAGGCATAAAATACTAACCCGAATTTAACAAATAATTATTTATAAGCAAAATATCATAAACGTATGTTTCTGAATGTTTGCTTCCAGCAAAAATAGGTTAAGGTTCTAGTGATTGAATATTACAGAGAGCCCAAAAAGCATAAGTTATTTTGTTTTCAAATATTCTTTGATCAACAACCAAAAAAAAAAAAAACTTCAAAATTTCTGTCGTTTACAGCGAATAAATTTAGCTCATGACCCTATTATTACTACCGCCTAAGCGACATAAAGTGTCACTTAGAAACATGTAACCCAGACCAAACGACGCAGAAAAAAAAGACGATTCTGGCCATATATATAAGTCCATTCTCCAAAAAATGGCGCTTATCCCTTTTCGGCTGTAAGGCATCGACAAGCATACGGCCCGCTTGATGTGAAGCGGTTACCGTAGCCATATTAACGCTCACAACATAAAATATCGCTCACGTGCCGCGACCCCCGCTGCCAACGCAGCATCTCCTATCTTTCTGGTGACCTCACTCACTCGCAGGAACACAACAACCCTCAAGGGAATTGTTATTTGGCTGCGGTATTCTGTGAGGTGGAGGTACATTCCCCAGTCTGGTAGCTTACAATTACGCTCCCTACCTCTCTTTTCGCCAGAGCTTCGTTTATCAGTTAGCAGGGTGCACCGCGTGCAGGTGAAGTTAGCTTTGGTTCAAAGATGGTGATGAACCACTTACACCCCAAACCCTGACGTGATGACGACGATGACGTCTTATAAATCAATGAAAGCCAACTGCACGCACGTGGGGTGTAAGTGGCTCATCAACATCTTTGAACCAAAGTCAACCTCTTAAAAACACATCGACATCACAACAAAACAAAAAACAAAAACAAACGACATCTTTAAAAACACGCTATGGGCTACCTCTCTTTTCGCTAGAATCTCGTTTGTCAGTCAGCAGGGTGCACCACGTGCAAATTAGTGGATTTAATAAAATAATTGGGAAAAATTTGGAGTGTACTGGCTCACTGTACAATAAACACATCTACGTCACAGCTGTTGTCAGATGACAGATGTTAAGCCATTTCAGTGACCTTTGGGCGGTTTGAAAACACTGGCCACCAACCCGCAGTTGACCAGCGTGGTGGAGTAAACTCTAAACCCCATCGATTGAGGGAGGAAGACCCGTATCCCAGCAGTGGGATGAATAAGGGTTAATGATCATCATCAGGTCAGTTTAGTCTCCACTACAGGAGCACGGCCCTCTCTCGTCTGTGCCAGACAGAAGGAGGATTTGGCCTAACTCCCCACGCTGGCCAAACGGGTTGGGGAGGCCTGATCGTTGTTTGGTAATGTTTTTCCCTTAGTCGCCTCGTACGACATCCACGGGAAGAAACGGAGTGATTCTATTCTAGTCTGCCGGAAACCACACGGCCAAGGGTTAATGATAGATACCACAAAAACAAACAACTAATTTCAAAAATTTTATCAAAAAAAAGTCCGACTCCAAAAATTACTTGGTTGGGCGCCCTCCTTCTAGATGGTCCGATGACGTTAAGAAAGCGGCTGGATGGCGTAGGATCGTATCTGGTGGAAGGCATTTGGGAAGGCTTATATTAAACAGTGGGTAGATACAGGCTGATGATGATGATTATGAAAAAATATGGGACCAATCTGGAAGTATACTCTTTCATATAAAAAAAGGTATTTTCAAATCGGTTTATAAATCATGGAGTAATTAAGTAACAAACATAAAAAAAAATACTGCCGAATTGAGAACCTCCTCCTTTTTTGGAGTCATTGCCCAGTAAGACAATTTGACAGAATTCTAACACAAAATATCCATACAATCGACATGATTATGTGTTGATCCCTATATTCAAATTAAATTTTACTGCAATAGTGTGTGTAATATTACTGTAATGTGTTTCCATTACAGTACAAGTTATTGCAGAAAAGTGTGTAACAGCTATTTCGTTTCCTAACCGAGGACCTTGACTCCGTTGGTATAGGTTCCATTCTGCTACAACAAAAAGTGTGACCTGCGTGGTAAATTTCCCGCGTACTGTCAAGCTGTGGAATGAACTGCCTGTCGAGGTTTTACCTCAGGAGACTACAGCATGGGGTTCTTCAAAAAGAACGTGAAGAAGTTTTTACAGGGTCGGCAAAGCGCGTGTGATGCCCCTGGTGTTACAGGCGTTCATAGGCTACGGTAACTGCTTTCTATCAGGGCCGTATGCCACTTTAGTGGTATAAAAATTAAATATTATTTTACACATTTTTTATAACTTATCAATTATTTTAGGTCCACAATAGTGTTAGATATTTAAAATCCGTAGTGCAAAGCAGTTGAGCTGCACTTGACTAGCCAGCTCTTTGGCTTTTAATGCGTTATCTTAGTTTTAATCTGATGGTCAGTATCCAAGTTTCTGTACCATAGGTCATTGTAGGGAGGACGCACTGGTTGAAGACTATAGTCTTCCCTTTTTTAATTGTTCATTTAATGCTTATTTCCTTTTTTGGTCAATTTGGTCGCCGCTGTTAATCCTAACTACACAGAAAATACAGTGATGGGAATGTGTAATGGGCTCCCGTCCCGATATGCGTACAGTTGACTGTACATTACATATCTCAAACAAACTCCAAAACTGTTACATAATGCTAGTCATTAATCACACAAAACTTAATACCAAACCGGTTACTATTGCCCGTACACGCGTCATTGCGTCATGCTGGACCGAATTCGATAAGATTTCGTTATCAGCGGCCGACATAATCTCAAAAAGTTAAACCTTGGCACAGATAGCATATCATATTACCAACTTATACTCGTATTACTACATCACTGTTTAATTTTTATTGAGCAAGACAATATGGGTGTGTGTGTTTGTACGTTGATACCGAGGTTGGGTTTGTGTTTTATATAGATAATTTATATCTGAATGTAAATATGCTAAGCTCATTGATTTTACTAGTGTTGATAATGGCAGGTTATCAATTGGTTTTATCTTTTATTTAAGGGGAAGCTGGAAAGATGATAAAATTAATAATTTGATCATTATTATCATAAAGCAGTAATTCAATCACACCACTAGATAGATTAAGGATATTTCATTATTTACATTAAGATAAATAAATAATTAAGAAGAATAATTTATTAAGCTAAGTCCGGAGTAAGGACTATGGAAATCGCGTGGGGGGAGGGGTAAGCGCTGCCATTTTGAGATAATTTTAGTGCATATAAAGTAGTCACGTAGAACACGCGGCCGTGTCCATGACGCAGCCACACCCCTATTATGTTTTAATTTTTTTATATGATAGGGGGGCAAATGAGCAAGTAGCTCACCTGATGGACTCACCACCACCCATGGAGATCAGCAACACCTAGTGGCCGCCGATCCGTTGCCAACCTATATTCCTTCCTTTCTTTTTGGTTACCTCGCTCATTCGCAGGAACACAACAATCCTCAAAGGGAATTGTTATTTGGCTGCGGTATTCTGTAGCTGCCTCCCCTGTCGGGCTAATAAATACGCTGTGCTCAACATCTGATTCGCCAGAGCCTCTTTTGCTAGTGGACAGGGTGCATCACATGCTGGTGAGGTTGGCTTTGGCTCTCAAGATCGTGGTGAACCACTTACCCAACATATAAAGCCTAACCCACCACCGTGCCACAAAAACTACTTACACATCTTTGTAATGCCCAGCTGGGTTCATAATGTATGTAATAAAGTTGCTACCGGAAATAGATAATACTTTTCAACCGCTTTGCTTCTTATTTTACTGTTATTACTGTATATTAATATTGTTTATTAAACTGTGTTCTCCCCAACCCGTCTGGCCAGCGTGGGGAGTGTAGGCCAAATCCTCCTGTCTGGAACGGACGAGAGAGGGTCGTGCTCCTGTAGTGGAGACTAAAATGACCTGATGATGATGATTAAACTGTGTATCATTTCAGCCGCGTAATGATATTCTGTGTACTATACTGTGTGTATTTCAGCAAAGTGTAATCCATATTGTTTATTTTAACCCTGTACAATTTCAGCTGAATTAAGTAATTTTAAAATAGAGATTAAGGGCGGAAATTTTGATCATTGTAAAGTGTGAGTTATATAACTACACATCAGGGGTTAGGGGTCACTAAAGGGGGGTAACGGAGTAAGTATATATATAACAACTTTATAAACTAATAGCTGACTCGCGCAACTTCGTCTGCATGAGATATAGAACTTGAGAGTAAAGCGTAAGCTTACCATTTGAGAGGTTATAGTGAGCCAATTTTAAAAGATAGACATGCTATCATAGATTTATTTTTAAATCATTTTAAAATGAATAATTCCGTCGTATATATAATTACTGCATAACTTGAACCGTTTACGCAGCGCACACAACGGAAGCTCTCAAAAGGAATATTTTTCCCATTTTTCCAACATTTTGCATTGGTGCTCCGCTCCTATTGGCGGTAGCGTGATATTATGTAGCCTATAGTCTACCTCGAAAAATAGGCTATCTAACACTAAAAGATTTTTTCAATTCGAATGAGTAGTTCCTGAGATTAGCGCGTTCAACCAAACAAACAAACTCTTCAGCTTTATAATATTAGTATAGATGTATTACATATGAAATTAATTAAAGATTTTGAGTATTGGGTATTCGCTAACAAATCATTGTAGAAAATATCTATGGAATAGCGGGATACGCGTGTGTAAAGTACCGGGCGCAAACCAGTTATATCTTTCTAATATATAAAAGTCTCATGTCACGGTGTTTGTTACCAAACTCCTCCGAAACGACTTGACCGATTTTTATGAAATTTTGTGTACATGTCAGCTAGATCTGAGAATCGGCCAATTTCTATTTCTGATACCCCTAAATGATAAGGGTGACCTACCCCTAAATATATATTTTTATTGTATTTTTTTATTTTTTAATATGATATAAATTTACAGTATAAAGTAAATTAACTAAAAATAGACTAATCTTAAAATACAAACTTAAGCAATTAAAAATAAACTAATCTGAAAATGAATATATATGGAAAGAAAAAAAAGAAATATATAACTAAACGGCGTCAAAAAATTACTCCGCATCATTGTCTCCAGGCATCGTGCCCAGAAGGCTGGCGGCATGTGCATGGCAATGCTTATACCACAGTATAAGTAATAGTACTACGTACAGTACGGCCTCTCCCTGCCGCTCTCACGTGTCGACCTCACCTCCCCTCTGAGACAAATCTGGAACCGTTTGTATGGCGCCGCACGCACACACGCATATTCAAGCTCTGTACAGACATCATTGTTTATGTAATAGTAAACGACGCGACATTTGTATGGAGTGACCAGGGTGTGCTTATACGTTGTGCCGAATAGAGGCCGGCCTTCTGGTCACGGGAGGTATCGACCAAACGCTTTGCTATTTCTCTAAATAGAAGTCTTGCACTCGGATCCCATGGGCCAAGCGTTTCGACCCCAAACGGCTCAAATATATAATTACCTATAATATTTAAATATTTGCGCCGCTTAAGTGTTTCCGCTGATGCAGCAGCAGCTCCCACAGATCCCGACGTGTAAGGATTTATTATGATTTAGCATTGAAAAATACATACAACTTCAATTTTCCACGCTTCTACCATCAACCTCTCAATTTATATGACAAAACAACGTTTGCCGGGTCAGCTATTATATACATATAAGTATGATGAGATAAGTATATATAAACAACCAGTTAACATTGCAGAAATGAGAAGGTTGAGGTCAAAAACACTAACCAGGAAAAATAACAACCGACGTTACGCACATCTATTATATAATCTATGTAAATTACATAATAACATTGTCAATGTTACTATCAACTATGTATAATACTAATATTCGATCGATCGATCGAAGAGCTCTATGGCGTCGTGGCGCGTGCCAGTCTAATCGAACACGAAAGTTAAGCAACGTCGACTGTAGTCAGTCCATGGATGGGTTTATTTATCTCGAGCTTCTGTCTTTGTCTGTTTATTTATCTCGAGCACGTTAAGCCGTCGGTGACGGCTGTTGTCATTAGATGATAGTCGTTAAGCCAAATCAGTGGCCTTTAGGCGGCAAGAAAACACTAGCCTTCGCCAACCTGACGAGCTCGGTGGTCGAATGGTTAGCAATGTCCACTTTGACTCCGAGCTCGTGGGTTCGATTCCCGCACAAGACAAACATTTGTGTGCATGAAGAACATGTCTGTTTGTCTTGGTCTGGGTGTTTTCTATGTAATATAAGTATGTATTTACAAAAAAAATATTTATCAGTTGTCTAGTACCCTTAACACAAGCTTTGTCCTTAATTTGAGACTAGATGGCGTTGTGTAAATTGTCCAGAAACATTTATTTATATATTTATTATTTATTTAACCCGCAGTTGAGCAGCGTGGTGAAGTATGATCTAAATACCCTTCGTTTGAGGGGAGACCCGTATTCTAGCAGTGACTCTTTCACAAGAACCATCAAGGAAGTTGTTATTTGGCTGCGGTATTCTGTGAGGTGGGGGTACTTCCCCAGTCGGGCTGCTTTAAAAATACGCTGTACCTTACCTCTCTTTCACCAGCCCCCTTACCACCATCTCTTATTGCGATTCAATAACTGAATACAATGCTTATTCATACCAATGAATAAGCGACTCTATTCATCATCATAATCATTGGTATGAATAAGCATTCTGTTCAGTTATTGAATCGCAATAAGAGATGGTGGTAACCCGGGGCTGATCCTTTTTCGCTAACTGGCAGGGTCCACCACGTACTAGTGAGGTTGGCTTTGACTCTAAAGATCGTGGTGAGCTACTTACACCCCAATAAATAATACAAACACAAAATAAACAAACAATATCTATTTCCAATACCCCTATCTGTAACCTATTTCAACCCAAGTACAAACACTCATACAAAAATAAATCTTATCTCAAAGGAATATAATATAAAATCGATCGCAATAATCGTCTAGCAGTTTTGGTTTACTGTTACGTAAGATTTTAAGGTCACTAGAGTTGCATAACGCTTGCATATTACAAACTAACCAGCTTAAGGTGATCCGTAGAATATCTTTGATCTCCCCCGCGATTGATACTTCTGTGTGTAAAGCGGGAGGGAAGGGAGGTCGGTGTTAAGTGGTAGGGCTTGTCAGTTGGCTAATTTTAGAACGGCTTTTGAAATGCTAATGAGAGTCGAATGATTTATTTGTAGGTGTTATTGAACTAATCTATGTGTGTGTGTTGTCTTTGGTTTCCTTCCTTCCGTTTTAAAAATAGAATATAATTGTTCGATCATCGCATGGAGAATTTCAGGAGTACGGTAGTCGAATGGCTTGCAATTGCTATTTTGATTTCGAGGTCGCGAATTTGATCCAAGCACGCGAGTAATATTTGTGTGCGTGTACAAATGTTTGTAGTTAATTGATTTAAGTGTTATTTTGCGAAAGTTTAATTTACAAGCAATTTGATCTACACTACTTTGCATATTTCCGCCACTAATTGGTTCATGCGAACTACTACCGGCCGGCAGCTACCCACGACCGTTAATACATAGATTATAGATATGAATTTTTTTTAATGCCGTTTGACGGAGCATAGTGCACTGATTCTATAACACTCATAACATCTTTGTATACTCTATGTTCAAATAAATAAATTAAATGTCTATTTGTAATTTCTGTCTACGAATCATTAATACTATATAGCGTTAATTTTTTTTTATAAAATGTCATTGCTTTTATAAAACACTAGCTGACCCGTGCCCACTTCGTTGGGCGGTAAACATTTTTACGAAAAAGTGTTTTAATTTTTCAGGTTTAATATTTAGTCTATGACTCTCACAAATAACGTGGCTTTCTATTGGTAAAAGAATTTTAAAAGGTATACATTTTAGATATTTAGATCTTATTGCATGCGTAAATGTCACCCAATTCATTAGTTTTACCGAAAAAAGTCGTTAGATACATAGTTTATTGTTGAAAACTTTTTTTTCGATATGTATATTCGGCAATTTATACAACATCCGATATTGAAAAAGATAAATGGTGGTTATTAGACCTTGTTATTAGAGCTTCGATGAGTCAAAACTATTATAAATGATTAAAAAAATGTATATCTTATGTCGCATACAAAAAAAAAAATTGTTAGTGTTTAAGGAGAAAAAAATGGTTACAACTAACCTTACTAACGCTTCAACCAAATCGACAATTGCGAATGAAAGTGTTATTATTATAAATACATCCATTAATTTCGGTACCTCAACCTTCTTAATGCATTACTGGGTAATTAGCTTGTTATATGATCGTTAAGTAATATGAAACAAAACACAGATTAAACTAAAGTAATGAAAAAGAACCCAATCATAAAATAACTTAAAAGGAAAATAATTTAATCTGTGGTTCAAAAATGTCGGTTCCATGCGGGGGGATGCAAAAACACTGGCTGCGTCTCCTCGCCGAATCACAGTACTGATTTTTTGAAAGAAGAAAGAGCCAAGTCTCCTGTCTAGAAAAAACGAGGACCAGTTTCGAAGATATTTCCGGGAGAAACTTCTTATTAAGTGTTGTGTTCCTGCGAGTGAGTGAAGTCACCAGAAAGAAAGAAAGGAAGGAGTATAGGCTGGCAACGGATCAGCGGCCCATTGGTGTAGCTGATCTCCATGGACGGTGGTGATTGCTTTCCATCAGGTGACCCACATGCTCGTTTGCCGCCCTCTCATATAACAAAAAACCTAATGGACTCAGAGTCTCAGCTTTAATGTCATTTACCATCTTCAGCATGTATCTACCAACTGCTGGATATAGGCCTTCCCCTATGCCAAATATGATCCTCCAAATGTCATCCAGCCGCTTTCTTGAAGTCATCAGACCTTCTAGAAGGGAGCGTCCGACGCTTCGTCGTCTCACGCGCGGCCATCAAACTTCACTGATCTGGCATCGATGGTGGTATGGGTGTAAGTCGCCCACTACATCTCTGGAGCCAAAGGGCCAAAGCTAACCTCATCAAAATCATCCTACGTGCGGCTTTCTAATATAACCTAATGTAATAATAATTTCTAATATTTCCAATGTCCTATACTCGAGCTTATACCATCAAATTGTTACCACATTTAATGCAAATAAATTCTATTCGATACTAACACGTTCCTCTCCCAACTGCAATCAATAATCAAAAATGAAAAATAAATGATTATAAAGAACTTGGCCTACTGCACCAAAATTCAGCTCATTAAACTTTAACGAGGCGAGTTAACATGAATCCGTTTCAAAAGCACGAACTTGGCCCCGTGATCTCAACACTTCAATGCGCCCATAAATTAAATGCATGTAGGCGAGTTCGTTATACAATATATTAAGACATTGTTTTTTTAAGTCTGTTTTTATACTGTACAAGCATGCGGCCCGCCTCATGTGAAGCAACTTCTGTCGCCTGACTTTACATTTTGTTTTTATATGAGTGGGGGGAAACGAGCATGTGGGTCACCTAATGGAAAGCAATCACCACCACACGTGGAGATCAGCAACACCAAGGTGTCACCGATCCGTTGCCAGTCCATACTCCTTCCTTTCTTTCTTTCCGTCGTGACCTCTCTCACTCGTAGGAACACAACAACCCTCAAGGGAATTGTTATTTGGCTGTGGTATTCTGTGAGATATAGGTAGTTCCCCAATCGGCCGGCTTAAAAAATACGCTATGCCCTACTTCTCTTTTCGCCAGACCCGCGTTTGTTAGTCAGCAGGGTGCACCACGTGCAGGAGAGGTTGGCTTTGGTTCGAAGAGGTTGAAGAACCTCTTACACCCCATAATACATAATGTTACCATTCCCTATAAATGATTATAATTACTCGGCACTTCCTCTACTAATGCAGCGTTTCTCATTCACTTACGGAAACACAATAACTGTCAAGGGTTTTATATGGTGGTATATTCTGTGCCCCAATGCTTGAAGGATAAACCAGTGCGTCCTCCTCGCAATGACCTATGCTGCAGAGACTTGGACTCTGACCATCGGACTGGTCCACAGGCTAAAGGTCGCGCAGCGAGCGATGGAGAGGGCTATGCTCGGGGTTTCTATGAGGGATCGAATCCAGAAAGAAGAAATTCGACGGAGAATCAAAGTTGTCGTCATAGACTTTAAAGTTTGCAAGCTGAAGTGGCAATGGGCCCATCACATTTGCCGAGTAAGTGATGGCAGATGGGAGAGGAAGGTAGTAAAGTGGAGGCCGCGCGTAGGACGACCAAGGCTGATTTTGCATTAAAGGTGGTGGTAGGTTTAACTCATCTTCAGTCAAAGGACGTCCAATGCACATATACATTAGAAAATATTGTTTCTTTCTACTTACATTACCTACATAAAAGCTTAAAAAGGTTATCTAAACTAATATTTTAAAGAGGTAAGATTTGTTCGTTTTTTAGTTTGTAACGAATAGGCTCCGAAACTACTGGACCGATTTCAAAAATTCTTTCACCAATAGAAAGCTACATTATCAGGGAGCAACATAGGCTATATTTTAATTTCGAAAAAATAGGGATCCGTAAGAAAATTGCAATATTGTAACACAAGGTAGAGAACAAAAATCTTTCTTGACGTGCGATGTGAAAACTGTTGATGTTATAACAAAACAATGTATTACGGATTTATAGACCTTAATAAAATCTACAAAAATATTCGCAAGACTATAATTATATCCAAGACCTATATTTAAGTCACAATAAGAGGTTTTGTGTTCTATTTTTCAATTAATATTCCAACAAAAACAAAAGTGGGTCAAATTCCTCTCAAGATATTTACCCTTATCCAAATATATAGTTTTATCATCAAGGGTATCTATCTAGAAGTAAAATCCTTTTTAATTCATTAAAAACTGTTTAAAAGTTATGACAAGAATTGCAATATTGTATAAGTAAACGCCGTAAGATGATTTGATTTTATAATACTTTATTATAAAATCAAATCATTCTTTGCTGTCGCTGCAAAAACTATTGATTATAGAACAATACTACTGATTTGTAGACATTATTGTAATCTACTAAAATTCCGTGACGCCATATATTCATGTACGTATTCTAAAATTTGATTCGATAGTCGCTGGGAAAAAGAGTTGGTTAAATTGCGTTTAAAAAATATAAAAATAAAACAACAATAAAAAAATAAACAAAAAAAATGTAAAAAATATTATAAAGACATTGTAATTTTGTATGTTTGTTACGAATAAACTACAAAACTACTGGACGGATTTCGATAATTCTTTCACCATTAGAATGCTACATTATCCCTGAGTAACATAAGTTATATTTTTTACTAAATTGTCCACCCGTGCGAAGCCGGGACGGGCCGCTAGTAATTAATATACAAACAGTTACACCGCATTACAATCCGTGGTATAGAAGTAGCACCACTTTAGGAGCTTCCAGATATTCCTGGTAGGAGGAACACAAGAACCCTCTAAACTGATAGTGTGTCCTGAATCAGGTTGTTTCTAGTTCAATATTAGTGAATGTTGCTCATCTCTTCCCACAGATGCGAGATGCACCACGAGCAGGTGATAGGACAGGCCCACCACACATTCCTACCGCTGTCTCCTGTGTAGCCAGGATTAACAGCGCAAAGGCTAACAATGAAGTCCACTTTGACAAACAAATGAAGTGCGCTTTGGCTCTAGAGATAATGATGCTTATCTCAAAATTTCGAAATCAGTCAATCCGTTCTCGTGATATCATCAAAAAAGCCTTCCCATGCTAAATATGTAGATAATAGGAAAAAAATAACTTTCTTGTGCGTGTGTACCACGTTTCAAGTGAGACTTTGGCTCTAAAGATCGTGGTGAGCCACTAAATCCCATTTTTGAGATATTATAAATAGTGTAACTAAACCCACTTTGTTTTATATAGGTATTTAAAAATAAGGTATTTTTTCAAAGAACACATCACATTTAGATTATTTAATTAATAAAAATTCCATCGATATCATCTTGATAATTGGCGATCTACTACAGTACGTTTCTTATGACATTTTATACCACGAACAGTGAAACTGTGGAATCAACTTCCCTCAGCGGTATTTCCGAACAAATACGAAATGGGAGCCTTCAAGAACAGAGTCTATATTTCCCTTAAAAGGCCGGTGGTGATTGCTTTCCACCAAATGACCCACATGCTCGTTTGCCCCCCTCTTATATAAAAAAAAAGATAAATGCGGTCTGTTTTAAAAAAAAAGTGGTCCTTAGTATATCAATGCGCAGTTACACGCGCTGACATAATCCGCTTACCCAGTATCACCCGGATGTTTTGCAGGGCTACCACCCGTGTCGTTGTTAACCTACCAAATAAACTAAGCTCTCTAGCAAGTAACATAATGTACTGTCGGTCTCCAATCGCGGCTGTTACACACGTTACCGCTTGCAGACATAATCCGCTTACCCAGTATGCCTACACCCGGATGTGTCACAGGGTTGCCACCAGTTTTTAACGAAATGTTATTTATTTTTCTCCGTAATTAAAATGTTCATATATTATTTGAAGACACGTAGAAGTAAATCTGTAGTGAACAAGTACACATATAAGTAAGCCTGAAGTAAACCTGTGACTGAAACATATTCGTTCACTGCCTGAAAGGCTAGTCGACAAAATATCGATAGCTTATTCATCCCTAGTGTAAAATGAAAATTATTTTCCTATACAAAATCTTCGTAAATTGTTTATTTGTCAAGTATATCTTTTACTTCTCAAACCAAATCAAATCAAATCAAAATATCTTTATTCCTTGGACTTTATAAAGCACTTAGAAACGTCATACAAATTAAATATAAGAACATGTATCTAAATCATCACTACTCTAAATCCGCAGAGCTTAGATTCACTTTCATCACACTATCTTGAATGTGAAAGTGAATTTAAGTGCCAGTTCCGACGACTGGGCTTCTTGAGAAGAACTGGCAAGAAACTCAAGGCCGACTCTTTTAACTGCCAATATCGTTACATTAAATACAAATACAATCATTAACATAACATAACAAGAGCAATTCATTTCCAAATACTTTTATCATTTATGTAATCTGAGATACAATAAGTAAGCCTTTTGACATAGTCTAGTTTTCATATATTTCTTAAATTTACCCATGGATAATTTAAACGCGTCGTTTGGAAGTTTATTGTAGAAGCGTATACATTGACCTGGGAACGAGTTAGAGATTTTATGGAGCCTAGTAATATGCACAGCGAGTTTGTTTTTATTTCTTAAATTTAATTGATGGAGATCACTGTTTTTCCTAAATTTAGTTTGATTTTTATGAACGTAAATAAGATTTTCATAAATATATTGAGAATGTAATGTCATAATAATTATCTCTTTAAATTTATTTCTCAGTGTCTTCCTGGGACTCATCATATAAATAGCACGGATAGCTCGCTCTCACATAATTAAACACTTAGAGAAAGAAACAATCATACTCAGTGCAAAAAAATCTATTCCAGGAACACTATTCCACAAAATTATCCACAATTTCACCTTAGATTATCAAATTAATAAATACGTCCAATTTTGATCGTGCCGATAAATGCAACCCAGTTGTCAAACCCTGTCCAGAAACAGCTCCAATCAGCCAGTGCTACGTATCTCTTTCTACCATACAGTGATATTGCTGGTGACATCTCCCTCGCTCAGACGTTTGTTCCTCTATTCCGCTATATTAACTTCATGGTTCGTGATATGTACATAATCTTACTTAAAAAATTTCTTATTAATGTAATGTAATAATAGATTTTTTCTCGTGAAGTAGCTTGTAAAGAAATATTTTTTATTGCTTGAAATATATTCTTATGTATTCTTCGTTTTACTATTATATTAATATTTGCACTAGATGTAAAATGACCTTATTAAATAAACGATGTTTATGTATCCTCATGTATAAATGTAAATAAATAAATAAGTAGTCGTCGACAACCCTTATTCATCCCACTGCTGGGATTCGGGTCTCCCTTCAATCGAAGAGATTTAGAGCATACTCTATCACGCTGCTCAAGTGAGGGTTGGCGGAGGTCAGTGTTTTCAAGTCGTCTAAAGGCTACTGATTTGGCTTAACGACTGTTATCTAATGACAACAGCCGGGACAGAGGGCTTACCGTGCCCTACGAAGCACGGAGGAGCTAGAGATAATTAAACCCATCCATGGACAGGCTACGGTTGACGTTGCTTAACTTGCCTTTCGATTAGATTGACGCGCGCAACGACGCCGTCGAGCGTTCACCGCTCGACGGCGTCGTTGCGCGCGTTCAGTATTTTATCTAAATATAATAAAGCTTTATGTGCAGCAGCCCTATCGCTGCAGCATCACAGGGATGTGCTCGACGGATGCTAACCTACTACTAACGTAACGGGACTCGCCGCGTGAGCATAACGTGGATAAGTCGCTTTTCAATAGGTACAATGTAGATTATTGATTATTCCGTCAAGATATTTTTTTATTTAAATAGATATACATTGTTTCTTATGTCTGGTGACCTGATTCACGCGTAGGAACAGATGATCTACGTGCAGGATGTTTTAGCATGGGATGGCAATTCATCAAACCATTTGACATCGCATAAATATCAATATCAACAAAAAAACCATCCCATGCTAAATATAAAAATTGACACCTCCTTTTTACCACTTTTGAAGTCGGTTAAATAACGATTAGATTGACTTGACCTATTGATCTACCTATTGATGAAAATCGAATGAATAGTCAATGCGCTACGGAAAACATACATAAATACAAACATAGACTACTAAAATCATAACCCTTCATCCTTCTTATTACGAGCTCGGTGGTCGAATGGCTAGGAATGGCCACTTTGACTTCGAGGTCGGGAGTTCGACTCCCGCGCAAGACAAACATTTGTGTGCACGAACATATCTGTTTGTCTTGGTCTAGGTGGTTTTCTATGTATTATATGTATGCATTTACAAAAAAAAAATGTATTTAAGTGTAATATCAGTGATCTAGTACCCATAGTACAAACTTTGATTAGTTTGGAACTAGATGGCGATGTGTAATATGTCCAGGACTATTTATTTATAGACTGCTAAAATCATAATAACCCTATTGTCCTTCCTATTGTAGCTGTAGTCGGTGTAGTGTAAGTGGGTGTAAGTATTGGGGTGTAAGTGGTTTATCAACATCTTTGAACCAAAGCCACCTGCACGTGGTGCACCCTGCTGACTGACAAACGAAGCTCTGGCGAAAAGAGAGGTAGGGAGCGTAATTGTAAGCTACCCGACTGGGGAATGTACCTCCACCTCACAGAATACCGCAGCCAAATAACAATTCCCTTGAGGGTTGTTGTGTTCCTGCGAGTGAGTGAGGTCACCAGAAAAGAAGGAGATGCTGCGTTGGCATTAGGGGTGGCGGCGCGTAAGTGATATATTATGTTGCGTGCGTTAATACGGTTACGGTAACCGTTTCACATCAGGCGGGCCGTATGCTTGTCTGCCACCCGACGTAGTAAAAAAAAAGTCGGATAAAAATAAAATTATATAGTCAAGATATTACTTTTTATTAGAAAACATGCGAGACATGTCCACAATAATCAAATGCCATTTCAGCACAGTGTGCCGTGGTGTGTTCTGACATACTGCTCCACATTCAATGTATTGATAAAAAAGTATAGATAACACGTTCTTTTTCTGCTAATCACACCTCTGCCACGAAGGTCATAAGGTTTATAGTGTGATGGTATCTAACTAGTGCAGTAGATTGAGTGCCAGTTATATTAACTTAATTGTTACAAAAAAACCACTGCTGATTTATGAGGTTTGTTTGCTTCTAAAACTGTTAAGAAATGATTTCAGAGTTTATTAGGTGATTAAAGTTAAAGTTATAACATGCAGTTACATAACTGTAGTTATGTAAATGCATGTTTATTACTGTTAACGATTGAAAATATGGACGATATTTCACGACAGACTGAAATGTTTAGTGAGGACAGTAATTTAATATTTTTAAAATTTATTTGACACGAATTAAATAGTTACAATTGACATCGCAAAAATTAATTTTTAATTCGATTATTAAATTAAATTATAGATTAAAATAGCATTGAGCTTTGTACTAAATTTAATTCATTCAAATATTAAAAAAATATAATGTATGAATGATGATGGAAATATTTAATAAGGAGAGATATTTTAATTTTTTTTTGTCATAAATTAAATAGTTACAATTGACATCGCATAAATGAATTTTGAATTCGATTATTAAATTTAATTATAGATTAAAATAGCACTGAGCTTTGTACTAAATTTAATTCATTACAATACTTCGAAAGTTCTAATATTAAAAATTATGTTATGAATTAAGCGTTCTAATATTAAAAATAACGTAATGTATGGATTCTAATTATTTCTATTTGATTTTGATATTGATATGATTCTAAGTATTTACTTTGCTATCTGCATTCAGCCGCTTTCAGTCTTTTTTGTGGTCGTCGGTCCATCTAGGCTAGAGGATCTATCGTGGCGATTCTAACGTGGCGTCCCCTCTAGGAATTTCCTCCTATATGCCATCGCTGAGTATCAACTATTTATTCACAGACATTGGATTGACTGAATTGTAACTTCATCGTTTTTTTTAATTGCGAAAAGTTGTAATTGGTCATTTGTTAGTACCTATTGTAACATAAACTATATTTCCATTGAAAAAAAAGTGTATAAATTATACTAATATTTTACTAAAAATAAACATTTAATTCTAATATGTATGTGCTGTTTTGATAAAGATGATGGAAAATGAATGAAAGGAAGAAGTTGCGGCGTTGGCAGCGGGGGTTGCGACACGCGAGCGTTATTTCATGTCGCGAGTGTTAATATCGCCATGGTAACCGTTTCACATCAGGCGGGCCGTATGCTTGTCTACCACCCGACGTAATAAAAAAAAAATGATGTAAAATTTTTGGTGTTTTTTGCCAAAATGTGCGACAAGTTGAGTTTTCGCAGTCCACTCTTATTGTGCTTACACTACCTGAAGAATTTTGAAAAGACCGAAACAAATTAGAATATGAGTGTTGAGGAGGGAGCACTATATTTTATTTATTTATCTAATTTGAAAACTATATTGACTGTAAAATATAAAAGGGTACAAAATACGGAAGGTTGACTGGTAGGGAATGCTTTCAGCATTCCCTACCAGTCAACCTTTGAAATTAATGAAAGAAGAAAGAAATTATTTAAGTAATATATAAAAATAGTTAACGTCTTACAATTTAGCAACAAGTATCCGCCATTTTGTTATTTTCCTAAACGTTTTGTACTTGAGTCTATCATAGTAATCTAACAATACCTTAACTGTTGCTTTTCATCCAGCCGTTTGGAAGATATGTATATAAATATGATATATGAAGTAATAATAAATATATATATATATATGATATTTGAAGTAATAAAATAATTTACAAACATGATATACGCGATAAACATAACCCTTCCTTGGATGTCGGGTAAAAAGATTAGCATGGATTTTCGTTTTGAAATTAATTTTAGAGACTCGGGAAGTGTGCTATATATGAAGGATGTATAGTACACTACCCAGTAAAGTTCCTTAATTTTTTACTGAGATGTGTTTTTGGAATCAATCATATTATAATTATTGGGATACGGGTCTCCTCTCAATCGAAGGGGTTTAGGGCATACTTCAGCGTTTTCACTAAATAATATGTTAAAAATGCACAATACTAGATAACAGTTCTGATGTTTAAAAAAGTTTCTACTTGGACAGAGATAATACAATACCATACGTTTCAGTTTCGGCTTAAACTGAGACCGAGGCCGAAGATTTGGTTTCGGCTGGCCGAAATTATAGTCGGCCAATACTGGAAAAATCGAATTTGGTAAAAAAAAAAAATATGTAAAAAAATATATTGCACAATATTGTGAAATGTCACCGTTATGCAATAACTGTAATATTTCACAATATTGTTCAATTTGTTGTTCAATATTATCTAAACAACAATATCTTTGTGACGTCACTTGGTTTATAGCCTTCATTTCAAGTGTTTCGGTCACATGATTCATTCATTTTTAAACCACGTCTGGATGCACACAAGCACGAAGATGTATTGCCAGTCAGAAATCGCATCTATAGTAGGGCTGTCAACACCAAATTTCAAAAACATGGATCAGAAGCTGGAAAAAATCAGGCCAATTCAATTAAAATACAGGACGTATGTAATAGAGTACCAACAGAATACAATATGATTATAGATTAAATTATTCGATTTTGATCTTTATTTGAATACTTTCAAAGTTTTTTACGAAATTGGCTAACCAGGTAACATCAGTTTGGTCTCAGAGATTAAAACTTTTGGTATACTTAATTGTTCATACAGTGTTTTGATTGTCGTTAATAACTTAACGTTCTTACCTAGGTGTAAAATATATCAACTTTTATAAATCAGGACGCTTTAAATATCCAGAACTTCGGCGATACCCGATACCACGATGTCGCAAACGGGTTGGGAGGCCTGATCGATATTTGATAATGTATTTCCCTTAGTCGCCTTGTACGACATCCACGGGTAGAAACGGAGTGATTCTATTCTAGTCTGCCGGAAATTAATTAATTATCTCTTTTAAATTCGAGAATGTTTTTTTTTATACGTAAAAAACGCTTCTGCGCTGACAACCCTAACTAAAGGCTAATATGTGAATCTACTCTTATTTTTGTTTGGGGATCACTATGTATTGTTGGTTTTGTGCAGGGCAGGCCTCCACAATTGTGTAAATACAATAAATTCGTTTTGTGGACCTTAATTTAGTATCCACGGACCACATTTATTTATTTATTTAATTACTTTTTAATTATGAAAAAAATCCTTGTTTCAAAACCCATATGCAATATTTACATTTATGACATTAATTTGTAATGTTAGTTTTAATGTAGTTATATTAATTTTATTTTAAATTTAATTTTAAAATATTTATATGTAATTTCAGTTTTCTAACTTAATTAATTATATATCTCATGTATGTGTTATATAAAACAAATATATTACATTTAGAATTTAGAATGACGGAAATAAATAAATGAAATCATGTAAAAATATATGTTTATAATAAATGTTTATTAAAAACATATATTTTTAATAGATTATATGTCTCATCAATTCTCTAGGGAATTGTTGTTTAAATGTAGTCCATATCTGATAAAATTTACATAACATGCAAATTTAAGGCAATTTTCACTTTTACACAACTCTTTATCAGTACATTGTCAAACGTGCCAATTTATACATAAACAAAAATTCTGTAATTTTTGGTAGTACGTAATTTCCTAAAAACTGATAAAAAATTAAATATAAAATTCGCTTAATTCACATCCAAAACATTAAAGTCTGAACTACTGGACTGTGTGGATTGCCCTAAAACTCTCCAATTCTCAACTCTTCTGTCACGATGAAGTACCTCGCTTATTTTCTTCTTACCGTAGAAGTTTATGTAAGTAACCTTTTAATTTAACAACAAACTTGAGTGTAAAATAGATATATCTTATGTTTAAGTTATTGATAAATATAGGTCTTACGTTTAGGTTATTGATAAATATCTCCAGCTTAGTCGGTAGACCTCCAAGGTTACTACCAGCTTCGCCATCAAAGCATAACAGTCCCACTATTGGGACACGGGTCTCCCCTCAAAGCGAAGGGGTTTAGAGCATACTCCGCCACGCTGCTCAACTGCGGGTTGGCGGAATACCAGCTTAGCTAGACATAATTATCACTAATCTAAACTGCAGTTTGATTTTCGCAATAAAAAAAAAATATGGGAATCGGCTTCAACTTAGGCGTTAGGACTCCAGGGGTTCTACTGCCGAAGCTGAACTACGGACTGCTGGTGTGCCTCCGATTCGGTCTCCTGCCCCCTTACCACCAACTCTTATTGCATTATTCAATAACTGAATAGAATGCTTATTCAAATGAATAAGCGACTCTGCTCATTTATTTCAGTTACATTCTATTCAGTTATTGAATCGCAATAACAGTTGGTGGTAAGGGGCCTGATCGGGGTATCCATCGTAGGTACCCTGGCTCAAATATGCTTGACTTCACCTTGTGAGATTTTTTGGGGTGTAAAGGGTTCATCAACATCTTTGAATCAAAGCTAACCTCATCTGCACGTGGTGCACCCTGCTATATATATATACCGAAAATCAAGTACTATTGAACGTCCTTGTATGTCTATCAGATAAATAGTAATAATATTTAATTCCATTTTCATAATAAAAAAATTATCAAGTATACTTGATTAAAAATAGTTATCAAATATTATTTGACGAGCTCGGTGGCGTAGCGGTCAATGACGCGGCTTCGACACCAATGCTCGTGGGTTCGATTCCCACACAGGACAAACATTTGTGTGCATGAACATGTCTGTTTGTCTTGGTCTGGGTGTTTTCTATGTATCATAAGTATGTATTTACTTTTATTGTTTATCAGTTGTCTAGTACCCATAACACAAGCTTCGCTTACTTTGGGGCTAGATGGCGCTGTGTAATTTGTCTGACAATATTTATTTATTTATTATTATTTATTAACAAGTATTATGACTAAATAATTAAAAATAGTTTTTTTTTTCAACGCATAACCATCTAGACGTTGCTATCGCAAAGAACTCGCTGTAATAGACAAGGCTTATTTTCTCAAACGGGGCCCGATCCGTCTTGTAAGCCAGTCGAAACAATTTATAAACTACAGTCAACCTTAGAGTAGGTTAGAGTTCTTTTAATTAAGAGGACGTGGAGGGATTTTGACAGAGCAAGAACGCGCGAGTTGCTAAAAACAGATGTAGTTCGAGTAATTGCCGGTGCAGGAGTAGTGTTTGGCACTAAGGTGACATTCAAACATAGGACCCGCCGTGTGGGAACGGCTCATTATAAAGCGGGTGGTGTGCTTATACGCTATGGATGCTTGATACACCAGGGGCATCATCTAGTACAGTTATTGTCACTTTTTAAATAGTTTCTAGTTCAGACAAGATATTCCTTCTATTTTAACGGATAGTTTGAAGTAACAGTTAAAATTTTAACATATCTCTTTTGATTTCAGGCCACTCTACAATCATGTCCAGAATCACTCATACAAATCCAAAATTTCGATGGACCAATCAACTTCCACCCATACTCACACGAAATGCCGAAAGTAAATCCATGCAAATGCTTAAAACAAACAACCTACCCTATGGAACAACCGTGTACCCCAGATATTCAATATAACGCGCAAGTCTCACAACCGTCTGTCCCTTGTAACCAAGATATTCAATATAACGCACAGGTAGCACCACCGTCTATGCCTTGTAACCAAGATATTCAATATAACGCACAAGTTGCACAGCCATCTGTTCTTTGTACCCCAAATATTCATTATAACGCACATGCCGCACAACAGTCTGTCGTTTGTACCCCAGATATTCAATATAACACACCAGTCGCACGACAGACTGTTCTTTGTACCCCAAATATTCAATATAACGCACAAGTCGCACAGCCGTCGGTTCTTTGTACCCCAAATAATCAATATAACGCACAAGTTGCACAACCGTCTGTCCCTTGTATCCATGATATTCAATATCACGCACAAGTCGTACAACCGTCTGTCCCTTGTACCCAAGATATTCATTATAACGCACAGGTCGCACAACCGTCTATTCTTTGTACACCAGATATTTATTATAACGTACAAGTTTCACAACCTTCTACTGTTAATAATCATCCTGAAGAATTCTGTAAAGTGGATAATGTTTTATTGACAAATGTGCCCAAAAAAATCGATGCTGAAGTCGCCCCGTTAAGATTTGGTCTACCTCAAAATTATAGCCATCAAAAAGGACATTGTGAACTGAAATGTGCTTATTATTAGAATTACTTTTACATGTATTGTGTCAAATCTATAGCTTATTTTGGAATGTATGTCAACTAAAATGTGTCAGAAAATTGCAGTTGTGAAATAAAGTATTGTACATAATAATAATTGTTTTTTTGTCTGAAAATTTTCAAAGTTCCATAAATCAGTAAGAGAGTAATACATAACTGCATCAACCCATATTCATACTACTGCTGGGTTACGGGCCTCCCTTCAATCGAACGGGTTTAGAGCGAACACAGCACGCTGCTCAACTGCGGGTTGGCGGAGGTCAGCGTTTTCAAGCCGCAAAAAGACGACTGACTTGGCGCATTGACTGTCAATCAGCCAGGACCGACGGCTTAATGTGCTCTTAATATAATAATAATAATAATCATCTTAAGATAACAATGATGATGGTCATGATGAAGCCGAAAGCGACTTGATTTGGAAGGTTAATACTTATCAATTGCCTGGTGACCGGTAAGTCAGGTTTTCACCATTCTATTTCAGGCACCAGTCTCTCACCACATAAGCTGTATTATCTTGCGCTAAAATTTAAGTACTTATATTTAAGACCTTTGTGTGGAGAAAATATATTATTATAATTTATATATGAGCTTGAAGTATTTTGTGAATATAATATCAAGTTTGTTAATGTACAATTAGGTAATAATTATTACCCTTAAACAATGTCACAGGAAAGGAAATGACAAGTTATACAATACAAGTTTATACAATGGTTTCAATTGTTAAGCCCATTAACGCAGTATCCATTACTATTGTTAGCAATAAACAATTATATTGTAATGCCTCGCGTCTTCTTACAAACACTGAATAGTAATAAAATCGAGACAATCACAAAAATACTAGTATAATAACTTTTAAACTTTCGCGTTGCATGATGATTTTTATATGAGGGGGGGGGGGGGAATGAGTGTGTGGGTCACCTGATCAAAAGCAATCTCCACTGCCAATGGAGATCAGCAACACTAAGGGGTCGCCGATCCGTTGCCAGCCTATACTCCTTCCTTTCTTTCTGGTGACACAACAACCAGGAAATTGTTATATGGCTGCTGTATTCTGTGAGGTGGAGGTATTTTTAGGTAGCTTAAAAAATACGCTATGCCCTACCTCTCTTTTCATCAGAGCCTCGTTGGTCAGTCAGCAGGGTGCACCATGTGCGACCTGCATTCACCATTTTTGGCTGGTTTTGGATCAAAGATGTAAGTTGATGAAATACTTATACACCAAATTACACCCGTCCATGATTTTCATTTAGCTTTATTGTCATTTCTGGCGCTCACCACGCCAAAAAACGGGACATATGGTGTCCCGCGCGGGACACTACACTTTAGGCTAAAAAAGTGAGATGTCCCACCAAAAGCGGGACAGTAGATAACGCTGTTTGTAAACCACGCTAACGAAAATCCCACCGCACGGTAGTGTAAAAGGCCAAGTGACCATCAACGTTGCATTAAGATCTTCAGGTGCAATAGTGCAATGCAAAGTAGAATAGTTTCGTAAACAAATTACTAGTGAAGTTGAGCCGAAACGCCTTGCAACAAGTTTACATCACTACAATGCTGACGATTTTAACGCCATTTTTGCAAATTTTGCAATTTAGTTAAATTAAGTATTTTTTGTTAAAGTGTATGCAATGATATGAGTTCGTTCACACGCAAACAAACAATGTATCATGTGGTTTCGATATTTCTGTCATTGTTTTTATTGCGTTATGTTAGAACAAGTATAGTGGTTCGTGGAGTTCTGTTCAAAAACTACTATTAAAGTATTTAGTTTAGAAATGGAAATATTTTCGCTTAAGCTGGCCGCGAATTGAAAACTTTGTTTTCTAAGTTTTCGATAATTTTTTTTATCAACTGTTATGTAAAATAGTTATTTGTAATTTTATTAGTTAATTGAATCAGGTGTTAGTTTGCGGAAGTCAAATTTACTTTTAAATATACTACTTTTAAATATAATAAATTTTGGTTTTGGTGGCGGAAGCACGCAAAGTAGTGTGGATCAAACTGCCTGTAACTTTATTTCTGACTAGCTCGCACCCGCAAATTCGAAAATATAAATAGTTATTTTGTGTTGGCCCGCTATATTAATAATAAATTATAATAATAATAAATTCTTTATTTTTCTATAAAGTAGTATTTGTTTCTAGTACCTCCTTGTAAGTATAAAAATACCTGTATTAGGAGGTACTGCTCTTTATTACAATCAGTATTATAAAGAATTTAATAAGTATAAGTAATTAATTATGTACCGGTATATTGGATATATTGGATGAATACAATTAAATTAAAAAAAAACCCGATTCTAGTTTATTCAAACCCATTTATTTGATACCCATATTGAAGGTAAAATATATTTAATTCCCCAATTTGTGGTGGCAGTATTTGAAATTTAGCATAGTGTATTCTACTAGTCAAGCACTTTTATTTGATATATATAATTGAATATATTGAAGGGGTTGTGAAAAATTATACCTATAATAATCAGTCATTTTGTGACGGCCATCTTGGACCAATTTTCATCAAACATAGCTGAGAACACTCTCGACTAATTCACCTTTCAAATAAATAAAAATCTAAGTCGTTTCATCCGTTCGGGAGCTACGATCCACAGACATACACACACACACAGACCCAAACTTATAACACCCCGTCGTTTTTGCGTCGGGAGTTAAATACGGATGACATATAAGTTGTTAGAAGGACATTAGGATGATGACATTTTCAACGGATCGGCAACCCTTTGGTTGATTTCTATGGGCGGTGGTGATTGCTTTCCATCAGATGACCCACATGCTCGCTTTCCGCCTCCTCATATATATCTATATATACTAATATTATAAAGCTGAAAAGTTTGTTTGTTATGTTAAACGTGACAATCTCAGGAACTACTCATTCGAATTGAAAAATTATTTTAGTGTTAGATAGCCTATTTTTCTATAAAGGCTATAGGCTATATAACATCACGCTACCACCAATAGGAGCGGAGCACCAATGAAAAATGTTGCAAAAATGGGGAAAAAATATTCCTTTTGAGAGCTTCCGTTGCGTGCGCTGCGTAAATGGTTGAAGTTACGCAACAGTTATATATGACGGAATTATTAATCTTAAAAAAATCTAAAAAAATCCGTGATAGCATGTGTCTATCTTTTAAAATTGGCTCACTATAACCTTTCAAATGGTAAACGCGTCAAGCTCTGTCTCACGCAGACGAAGTTGCGCGAGTCGGCTAGTAGGTATATATATATAAAATATAATCTTACATGATAACAATAATATAATTATAACAAAAAAAACCGTCTCCAAACATTACTCTACATTTATGTCAGTGTATTTCAGGCTGATGATGAAAAAAATATGGGACCAATCTGGAAGTATACTCTTTAAAATAAAAAAGTTTTTTAAAAACGGTTTATAAATCAAGGGCGTAATTAAGTACATTAAAAAAAATGCAGCCGAATTGAGAACCTCCTTTTTTGAAGTCGGTTAAAAAAAGGTTAAATGACAACTAATTGGGTAGTAGTAGTAAAGTGGGGTAAAATTAAATTACAAGATTTGATTATAGACACTTCGTTGAAACTAAATACATATTGTAGAAATAATAATTTATTATTTATTATTATACAACATTTTGTAAAAATAAATAGTTATTTATGTCAGGTTTTGTAGCTAATTCCTACACAAAAAGCAAGTGCACACCAGCGCCATCTATCACGGTAACCAGGTGAGGTAACTAGTTACGCAAACCCCAAGGATACCCGCCAGCGAACAGCGAGTTACGAAACGAAATGTCGGCTTAGGAAAGGCGTTTGGTGTCAAGGCGCTCGTGGAGACTTGGTTCCTTTCGTTTCTTAGGCAATGGGAACCATAATGCCACGGTGTTAGGATTAGAGGATTATGAGGATTTTACTCCACGAGACAGTTCCTTGCATGTGTAGTTTGAACCTATTTCGAATACTAAAAATCTTATATTTTCAAAGTTGGAGTGTAAGTGTTTTATCAACATCTTTAAACCAAAGCCAACTTCACCTGCACGCGGTGCACCCTGCTGACTGACAATGAAGCTCTGGCGAAAAGAGAGGTAATGAGCGTAATTGTAAGCTACTCGACTGGGGAATGTACCTCCACCTCACAGAATACTGCAGCCAAATAACAATTCGCTTGAGGGTTGTTGTATTCCTGCGAGTGAGTGAGGTCACCAGAAAGGAAGGAGATGCTGCATTGGCAGCGAGGGTGGCGGCCCGCGATACTTTATGTTGCTAGCGCTAATATGGCTACGGTAACCGCTTCACATCAGGCGGGCTGTATGCTTGTATGCCACCCGACGTAGTACAAAAAAAAGCACGATTACGATTACGATCTTACTTTTAAGAGAGGTATGGCATATCGTATTTATCTAGTGCTCACCGTACAAGCTTTACTTTGGGACTATTTGGCATAATTTACCTGTTAACGACGAAGAGTGGACAATTTAAAGCCAAAATTAATGGCAAAATACTATAATAAATTACTATACTAGTTTTACAACGTTTCATATAATGGAGCTTAAATGACAAATAATCAAAAAGTAGAATAAATCAAAGAAAAAGAAACATACAAAGAGTTTACGCACAACCTGTTGCCAACATTACCAAAGAATAGTTAATTGATTCAGGTGTTATGTCGCGGAGTCAAATTTACAGACAATTTGATCTTCACTACTTTGCCCATTACTAAAGAAGATTTTTTTATTGATTATCATTTTCTTCTTCTTCCCAGTCGGACACTCTTGGCAGAGTGGTCGGGGTCATGAGCAGGTCATTACGAATGGCGGCTCTTTATATTTCTCCATTTGGTTCTATTGGAGGCATTGCGGGAGCATTCGGACATGGAGGATTTTGTGAGAGACTTAATTAAATCTCCTCATCTTGTTGGAGAGCGGCCACGGGGTCACTTGCTTGCCTTCCACCTTGCCTTGGACTACAAGACGCTCCATAGAGTTTTCTTTTCGGGTAATAATCCCGCAGAACTTCAGTATACGTATTGGCTCAGTCAACGATAACCTTTCTTTAATATGAAGTTCCTTTAGGATCGATGCATTGGTTCCGTGAGAAGTCCAATGTCAAATGAGGAATTCTCAGCCGTCTCCAGCACCACATCTTCAGGGCATATAATTTTCTCCTTTCCTCAATTCTCAGGGTAATAGATCCTGGGAAAAATTAGAAAGGCGGGACTTCGCATCAGTATATTAACATATAGGATACTGTATATTCAGGATCACGAGAGTCAAAGTTACAGGCGAAGTTACCTTACTAAAATTATCACAATTCTAAGAATACTTATCAAACCGTAAATATTTTCATGTGACAGTTTCCTCAAATGTTAGGTAACTCGTAATATTTAACTGAAGTCCTGACGTAACTCAGATAACAATGGCTATTGATAACAAGGTCGCTCCTACACGACTTCCTGCCTGATTGAACCAATTACGTCAATTGTATAAATGTCTTAACATAATACTATATTAGGTAACAAAAAAAAACCGGTCCAATGCGCTATATATGGACTGATGGTTCCGGATTTGCCAGTCGGGCTTTCGCACCGTGGGTTCCATGTAAGGGAGTAATGACATATGTATTTTTTATATGAGAGGGGGGCAAACAAGCATGTGGACTCCCCCTAAATCTCCTAACTCATCAGTTAGGAGATTTAGGGGGGCATCCATCGAAAGCAATCACCACCGCCTATGGAAATCAGCGACACCACCTATGGGCCTATTGAGATCGCGATCCGTTGCCAGTCTAGATATACTCCTTCCGTCCTTTTTAGTGATAGAATTGTTATTTGGCTGCGGTATTCTATGAAGTGGAGGTACTTCCCCAGTCGGGCAGCTCAAAAAATATGGCCTACCTCTCTTTTCGCCAGAGCCTCGTTTGTCAGTCAGCAGGGTGCACCACGTGCAGGTGAGGTTGGCTCTGGTTCCAAGATGATGATGAACCACTTACATCTCAAAGTGTAGGTAATCTCTTACTACTACGTCTGAAAGAAGCGGGAAGCCAACACAGAGGCCCTTCGGCGACTTGAATATCGGCCTCTGCTAATCCACAGTTGTGTAGCGTGGTGGAGTACGCTCTAAACCACTAGGATTGAGACTCGATCCTAGAAGGTGCTCTTAGTGTTAGTCCTAGCATTGGCATCTTGGGTGTCGACATATCGAGTGATATTCAGTTTCGTAGCCATTTGGAATGCAAGGCCAAACTGGCTTCGCTATAAGATCTGATGTACTTACTTAGTGGCAAAAAATAAAATCTTGAATCTTGAATCTTCTAGGAAGATTGGTGTTATCAATAAAGCGATGTATTTTACACCCCGACATCGCTTTTAACGATATGCAACCCAGGTTCGACCTCATATAGAATACTGTTCACATTTCTGGCATTTTCTGGGCTGGTGCGCCCCAGTATTTGCTTGCTCCATTTGACCGCATACAACGAAGAGCAGTTCGAATCGTCGGTGACCCAATGATCTCGGATCGACTGGACTCTCTCTCTCTCTCTACACGTAGGAATGTGGCGTCTCTTTGCATTCTATACAAATTATTTCACGGGGAGTGTTCGAATGCGCTTTTTGCTGTGGGATAGAAACAGCTACAACGAAAAAAAAGACGACTAGCAACAGCTAATTTAGTTAATAAAGACATCGACCTTAGATTATAATGCAAATTTTATTGCAAATACAAGGCGTGGATTCTATTTAGGAAGTAATTCCACGAGCTACTACCGCGTAAGTACAGGAAAATGTTACTTCCTATTATATAATTTTATAAATAGAAGTATAATTATTTATTATAACTAGTTGTTAGATATTACGCGGGTTTAAGGTCGTCGCGCTGAAAAACTAGCTATTTAAAAAATATTATTCGGTAAATTAAATTGCACACAGCGATCCGTTCCATGGGTCCGTTACAGTTCCTTTTTTTAACCGACTCCAAAAAAGAGGAGGTTCTCAATTCGACTGTTTTTTTTTGTTTATTTTTTATTTTTATTTTTTTATACTACGTCGGGTGGCAGACAAGCATACGGCCCGCCTGATGTGAAGCGGTTACCGTAGCCATATTAACGCTCGCAACATAAAATATCGCTCGCGCGCCGCCACCCCCGCTGCCATCGCAGCATCTCCTTCCTATCTGGTGACCTCACTCACTCGCAGGAACACAACTCAAGGAACCGTTATTTGGCTGCGGTATTCTGTGAGGTGGAGGTACATTCCCCAGTCGGGTAGCTTACAATTACGCTCCTTACCTCTCTTTTCGCCAGAGCTTCGTTTGTCAGTCAGCAGGGTGCACCGCGTGCAGGTGAAGTTGGCTTTGGTTTAAAGATGTTGATGAACCACTTACACCCCAAAGTTTTTGTGTTTGTTACTTAATTACTCCGTGATTTATAAACCGATTTGAAAAAAGTTTGTTATTTGAAAGAGTAGACTTCCAGACTTGTCCCATATTTTTTTCATCATCATCATCAGCCTGTATCTACATTCATAAATGTAGAGTAATGTTTGGAGTCGGTTTTTTTGTTAAAATTATTCGTATACGATAGTTTTTCAGTGTCATGAAAATGAAATGAAATTATTTATTTTGTCAATGGGCCAGAGCCAGGTCATCCTACCGTAGGTCTGGGGTAGACATTCTCTAGGCGTCGGGAAGTGAGCGAGGCTTACAGCTCATTGACATCAGGAAGCCAGCTCTCTAACGCCCAAGTGTTGGTACAATTAAACTAGGCGTACAGAGTGTGTCGGGAAGTGAGCGAGCGACCCTCTTTAGGGAAGCGGTGGTAGGGCCTACAGCTCTGGTACCCATCATGAAGATTGGGGAGTGGGGGTATATAGGGGATGCCCTGGAAAATCGAGCGTCGGTCGCCACGAGCTACTCAACTTAATAGTGCCCAAGTAGCCTGCTTGCAGCTGAGTGAATGAGACTACCAGATAGGGCGGGCATGCATTAAAATCGCTACTCGAAGTAAAAAAAAAATTATTAAAGCCCTAAAAGCGGTTTATCGTCAAGTTATTTTCACTCATGCTCTCAGCTGTCTATTCATGAAGTTCTAAGACTTTCCTATATTACAAGGAACAAGTAAAAAATCGTTTCCTTGTTCTTTATTTCCAACTTTAGTAAACTGACATAATTTAAATTGTTATTTATTGGTATTAATTACAATATTAAGTAACAACAAAATACGACTAAACTAAAGTAAATAAAAATAACTAATCTTAAAACTACTTAAAAATAAAACTAATAAAAATACTACACTATTCCTCAAAAATATCGGTCCTATGCGGCAGGTAGGTAAGAACACTGGCTGCGTTTCCTCGCTGAATTGCAATGCTGACTCTTTGAGCAAAAAAAGAGCCAGTCCTTCTATTTATTTATTTATTATATATTTTATAATATGTAGTGTATGTATTTTTATTTAGTAATCAATTATTTATCAGTAATAGGTTACATATCTTCGTCTATACATAATAATGATTCTCATAATATTACTATACTTCTAATTTTCTTTAATTTCTTTTGATTTGTGAATCCTGCCCACTCCATACTCAAATCCATTACCCTAAGGTTGCCTTGAAAAGATTGCTCTTAGCAATAATGCCGCCTTGTAGCATATATACAAGTCTGTAATAACTTATTGATTCACTGTGCTTTAAATTTGCATTATGCAAATAAAGCATATTCTATATAACTATCTAACAATGTAGAGCCCAACATTATCTTCAAATCAATGTAATAGACATTTCTTGCACCAGTAGGGCAATGATGCAAGCTATGTATCAATATATCACCGTTGAGAGGGTCCTAGCTAGGGTTGTCAAATTCTGCACATTTATTTAGGCATTTAAATTTGATATGAGATTATAATGGGATTAGTGTCATGTCGTCAAGGGTATATGATAGTTGGAAACATCGAATTTTAAGATAAATCAAGTTACTTTTATAAACTACAAGCTGACCGGGCAGACGTTATTCTGTCTAAACCGTATCCGGCATATCCATAACAACCCGTCAAAGAATTAATATTAATAAAAACATTAATATTAAAAAAAAAAAATTAACCGACTTCAAAAAAGGAGGAGGTTCTCAATTCGACTGAATATTTTTTTTGTATGTTATTCGATATCTTCGCAAATTGTAAACCGATTTTCATAATTCTTTTTTTATTTGAAAGGGTGTGATTGCAAGGTGGTCCCATATTCAGCAAGTCAGGATCTGATGATGGGATGCCAGGGAAATCAAGGGAAACCCTTAAATTTTGTAAGTATGAATGGTCAATTTTATTTTTTTTATTTGAAAGGGTAATTGCGAGGTGGTCCCATATTCACCAAGTCAGGGTTTGATGATGGGATCCCAGACAAATCGAGAGAAACCTTTAAATTTGCCCTGTGTTTGCCAGCAGAATAGAATTGCGCCACTCCATTGCTCTGCGCTGGATGTCGTACAAGGCGACTAAGGAATCTTGTGTCATACAATAACTTTTCTCCCGGAAGACGGGCAGCAGCGTCTACCGGGGTATACCACCAATAAGCTGCGCTCGCCAACTGAAGTCGGTTTCAATTTTTTTTAAATCAACTTTATATTTCATATAATCATATTGTAACTAAGTTTTCGCCAAAATATGATATCCTTTTAACGACTTATTGAATGGTTGACTGGAAGAGATCCCAAATGGGATAAGTCCGCCATTGTACGTGTAACTCTTTTACACATTATTATGTTTATACAATTTTTTTTGTGCAATAAAGACTTTACAGTAACAAAAACAACAAAGTTGCATTGCGATCGGACAAGCTGTAAACAAATACATACGAACATATTTTTTTATGTATAAAGAAGACGAACTTACTAGGCAAATTATAATCATAAACTAATGATACCGAAACTGATTTGAAAAAACAATATAACGATACGATGATGATGGGCAAACGATATATAGTTATAATCATTATTGTAACAAAATCTTTTAGTCAGCCTAAACAAGGGCAATAATCAATAAATTAAGTACACTTTGAAAATCGCGTTAAATATTAAATATACATATTTTTTTTTATAAAGTTTTCCATCATTTTAGACCCTAAATGTTTTGTATATTCGGCTGACATTTTTGGCAGCCCTAGTCCCGAGTGCGGCTGTGCAATACTAGCGCCCTTGGTGCAACTGCGACTATGAATGTACATATTACTAAGATCGAGAATAAAACGATATTTTTTTTTATTATACAATCAAGCGCATAAAATAATAGTTAATAATATTACGCTTAAAAATCTATTACTATTTTTTTACGAAAAGGACATTCCAATGATCGTCAGAAAACTTTTGAGTACATGGCACAACAGCAGTTATGTTGTATACGTCTGTACGATATAGTAGACATTTGAAATTAGTCGACTAGTAAGAATATTTTATATATATGTATGTATATGTATGTTTATTAAATATATAAATATGCTATGTATGTGTATTTTATTAGTCGTAGTATTATATTTTAGTACTTAAATCTGTTTCTCTTTTAACTTTGCTTCTTCAGTGCCGCATTCGTGATTTTCTGCTTGTCCCAAAGGTTGACTGGTAGAGAATGCTTTTAGCATTAAGTCCGCCTTTTGTACCCTTATTTATAATTTGTGGTCAATAAAGTTTTTAAATAAAATAAATAAATAAATATTGTTAAATGAAGTGACAAAAATACCGGGAGAGACGTCACTTTTCTGTAACGTAGAAATTACGATGAAATTTATAGTAGATGTATGGTACAATGAACAAGAGTACGCCATCGTGTATCGCCTCGCAGATGGTGACAAAATTAGAATTCATCATCATTATTAACAAGCCTAATCCCATTGCTGTGATACGGGACGGGATTCCTTTCAAAAAAAGAGATTTAATAGTACGATATTCCACTGCAGCTAATGGCTTAGTTGGGGCTTGTGTTTTCAAGTCATTCCGAAGCCATGAACTGGCTCAAAAACTTTCATCTAATGAGAGTAACTTAATGTATTTTCAGAGCGAAGATGAACTTAAAAGTTTACCTTAAGTTTTGCTATTGATTTGCTTGCCTTAGGCTGACACACTTAATAGACTGAACTTCTCTCCTAGCAGCAAGTATAACAAAAGTATAATATCGTTATATTCTCGATTCTCCCTATCATGACCAGGACATCCTTCTGTCATTTCACAACTGATCGTTGCGTCATGTTGCTGATGTTTCATCATCGCTGGATGTAATAGGATGATTGTTTGAGTAAACAGTGTGCTGAGAACTGTACATTGTACTATTTTAATAGTACGTAGCTTGGTTAGTTATGTAATGGATCATCCTGCAGATAAAGTTTATACACGTTGCGAATAAATTGTGATATCGAGGAGCTCGACGGCTCATCGTCCTCAACCCTTATTCATCCCACTGCTGGGATACGGGTCTTTTTTTTATACTACGTTGGGTGGCAGACAAGCATACGGCCCGCTTGATGTGAAGCGGTTACCGTAGCCATATTAACGCTCGCAACAAAAAATATCGCTCGCGCGCCGCCACCCACGCTGTAAACGCAGCAACGCCTTCCTTTCTTTCTGGTAACCTCACTCACTCGCAGGAACACAACAACCCTCAAGGGAATTGTTATTTGGCTGCGGTATTCTGTGAGGTGGAGGCACATTCCCCAGTCGGATGGTTTACAATTACGCTTCCTACCTCTCTTTTCGCCAGAGCTTCGTTTGTCAGTCAGCAGGTTGCACCGCATGCAGGTGAAGTTGGCTTTGGTTCAAAGATGATGATGAACCACTTACACCCCTTTAGGGTCTCCCCTCAATCGAAGAAGAAGTAGAAGAAAAACATTTATTTGCTCATTACATAGCACGTATAAACACGTCTAACTCTAACGCCACGTCTACTTCTAAGTGCTATAAAGCCCAAGGAATAAAGATATTTTGATTTGATTTGATTTGGTAACAAACACAGATAATACAAATAAACAAAAATAAAGTACTGTGCAATAAATAATTGTGCGTAGGGATTTAGAGCATACTTATTAGAGTTGGTGGAGACCATGTTTTCAAGTCGCCCAAAGGCCACAGACTTGGCTTAACTACTAACATCTAATGACAACGGAGCGACGGCATAACGTGCCCTCCGAAGCACGGCGGAGCTCCAGATAAATAACCCCATCCATGGACAGGCTACGGTTGACGTTGCTTCACTTGCCTGTTCGATTAAACTGTTTTTTTTTATACAATTTTTTTTTTGATACGCGCAAAGATGCCATCGAGCTCTTCGATGGTTTGTGTGTCAGTCTTATCGAACAAGTTAAGCAACTTAGACCGTAGTTTGTCTATTGATGATTTCATTTTGATCTTCTCCGTGAAGTTGAAATGACACCCGTTATCCTAAAGTTACCTAAGTAAGTGACCTTTGTACGCCTTCCACAAACACCGGCTTCCACTGATTACGAACCTAATAGGGCAGAATGGTAAAGTTCGCTCCAGAATATATATAAATAAATACATAAATATTGTCAGACAAATTACACAGCGCCATCTAGCCCCAAAGTAAGCGAAGCTTGTGTTATGGGTACTAGACAACTGATAAACATACGTAAATACATTTTTAAATACATACTTATGATACATAGAAGACACCCAGACCAAGACAAACAGACATGTTCATGCACACAAATGTTTGTCCTGTGTGGGAATCGAACCCACGAGCGTTGGTGTCGAAGCGGCGTCACTGACCACTACGCCACCGAGCTCATCATGTTTTTGATTTCGGGTAGACATATACCAGCAGTGGAATATGTATTGTATTGATAATCTGTATCTATGAAAGATAACTGTTACGGACTGACTATCAGGAAGTACTTAAAAGAAATGGATATAAAGTGAATGGACGACTCAAGAAACCGGCAAGGAACGACAACTAGTCTACATGCGCGTCTGAACGCTTGGTAATTCTGCCTTGTTGCTACCAAAGTAAGGGGGTGTAAGTGGTTCATTAACATCTTTGAACCAAAGCCAACTTCACCTGCACGCGGTGCACACTGCTGACTTTCAAACGAAGCTCTGGCGAAAAGAGAGGTAGGGAGCGTAATTGTAAGCTACCCGACTGGGGAATGTACCTTCACCTCACAGAATACCGCAGCTAAATAACAATTCCCTTGAGGGTTGTTGTGTTCCTGCGAGTGAGTGAGGTCACCAGAATGCAAGGAGATGCTGCGTTGGCAGCGGAGGTGGCGGCGCGCGAACGATATTTTATGTTGCGAGCGTTAATATGGCTACGGTAACCGCTTCACATCAGGTGGGCCGTACGCTTGTCTGCCACCTGACGTAGTATAAAAAAAAAAAAAAAAATGCAAGAGCATGGTATGTTAGAAAATGAGTAAAAGAGAAAACACGCAGCGAAACTTTAATTGTTTTTTCGTAATAGTTACATAATTATACGGGCAACACCAAGGTTGTACATACTTATTTTATCAGTACAGGAATACTTATGCTTCTGATTTGTACGAATTAGGCTAATTACATTTATCATATTATGTTATCTATAACGATTTTTTAAACCAATAAGGTGATAAGCAGGCATATTACGTGGGAAGATAAGCAGTTACCGTGAACTATTGACGTCTGAAAATCACAGGGGAATCCCTCGAGTGATATTTTTTATACTACGGATGGCAGATGAGCACCCGGTTCGCCTGCTGTGAAGCGGTTAGTAGCCGTACGTACGTAGTTTGGATAGCTATGTAATGGGGCATCCTGTAGATAAAGTTTATACACGTTGCGAATAAATTGTGATATCGAGGAGCTCGACGGCTCATCGTCCTCAACCCTTATTCATCCCACTGCTGGGATACGGGCCTTTTTAGGGTTCCGAACCTCAAAAGGAAAAACGGAACCCTTATAAGATCACTTTGTTGTCCGTCTGTCTGTCTGTCTGTCTGTCTGTCTGTCTGTCTGTCTGTCTGTCAAGAATTTCTATTTCGAGAATGCGTGGAGGTATCAAGCTGAAATTTGAACTGTATACTCAGGTCTACGGTCCCATGAAGTTAAAAAAAAATCAAACTGCTAAGTTTACATAGAAAAAAGTTACGGCCGTTTATTCAGCAAAAAACGCATATTTCGACACACTCAAGGGAATCAAAACCTATAGGGTACTTCCCGTTGACCTAGAACTATGAAATTTGGCAAGTAACATCGTTATAGACTACAAGTACAGGAATAAATCTCAAAACTATACATTTGTAAATAGATCTTAAAAAATAGGGGGTCTATATTTTTTATAGGATGTCGAAATTTCAAATTGAAACTACTAGTTCAAATGGGGTATCATATGAAAGGTCTTGATGTACACATTGCAAAATATATTTTATTTATTTTTTTCGACGCATTATTTCTTATTTATAATGAAAAATATCAAATTTAATAATGATACTACGTACCTACGGAACCCTCGGTGGGCGAGTCCGACTCGCACTTGTCCGGTTTTTTTTTTTAAACTACGTTGGGTGGCAGACAAGCATGCGGCCCGCCTTATGTGAAGCGGTTAGTAGCCGTATTAACGCCTGTAACATGAAATATCGCTCGCGCGCCGCCATCCCCGCTGTCAACGTAGCAACTCCTTCCTTTGTGGTGACCACTCACAAGAATACAACAACTCTCAAAAGAATTGTTATTTGATTTGTTACTTACTGATTGATAGCTCTTTCGAGCAAAATTTAGATTTAGTTTCAGTGAAATAAGTAATTATCATTAGTAGTAATTGAAATTCGTCATTAAAAATACATAGGAATATGTCACTAAAGTGGTCGAAATTTCACGCGGATAAAGTCACGGGCACCAGCTATTATTTAATAAGTAATTTAATAAGTGGGAAAGTATCTCCCTCTCACAGAATACCGCAGCCAAATAACAATTCCCATGAATAGCTACGGTAACCGGTTCACATCAGGCGGGCCGTATGCTTATCTGCCACCCAACGTAGTATAAAAAAAAGGCCCGTATCCCAGCAGTGCGATGAATAAGGGTTGAGGAGTTGTCACAAGACGTGGCATAAAAAAATGGGTAATCGTTCGTTATCGGAACGAAGCCAATGTGCTGAATTTCAGCTTATTAGTTAGCGAGGGCAGTCCCTCAAAATTTTGCAAAATTTGATTACACTGCGGTCATTACAAAGTGGTAATTTTTAATTTCCAGTTTAGCCTCTATGATATGCGCATTAAACGAAAGGGTTTTAAAGGGAAACATTTCAGTTTTTTTTATTAACCATCACATTCCAGTGAATTTGCCATTAAAACCTTGTCCTGACAATTTCATCATATTTTTATGTAACACACTAAATAAAAGTTTGTTTACTGTGTTTTAGTTTCGTTTCGTTCCTATTATAATCTGATTACAATTCGTGCAGAGCAATAACGTTATAATTCTATAGATATGGCATACCCATACCACAGTATAAGTAATAGTACTAACGTACCCATACTAAACTGAGTGAGCAAGCGGTTCCTGCTAATGCATTTTTTATGTACTATTTTGCATGATTGACTAGTTATAATTTGTTATCTAGGTTAGAACATAGACTATTGCCATCCTGATGAGGGCTAAATATACTTGCTATCTCTTTTCCTCACCGAAAGCAGAATGGCGCCAATTTTCTTTACAAAAATGTGAAATTAACTAAACTAACTTACAATACATACTTATTTCGTGTGATATGTAATCTCCCGACTGGGGAAGTACCTCCACCTCCCAGAATACCGCAGCTAAAAAACAATTCCCTTGAGTGTTCCTGCACTCGCAGGAACACTCAAGGGAGTGAGGTCACCAGAAAGAAGGAAAGGAAGGAGAATAGGCTGGCAACGGATCGGCAGCCCCTTGGTGTTGCTGATCTCCATGGGCGGTGGTGATTGCTTTCCATCAGGTGCTCATGCACACCCACATGCTCGTTTGCCACCCTCTCATATAAAAAAAAAACTTTATCTACATAAATTATGCATTTTCAAAATACAGAACTCGGTATTTTTACCTATTTCAATCAATTGTCATAAACGTCAGATTCGCCGGCTTGCTTGTGCGAACTAATGAGGGTCTTTTGGCAGCACTGTAGCGTAGGGTCCAATCATCTGTCAATTCATAGCATCTTGTCAAATGTCTTGTTGATGTCTTGTGTTGTATTGTCGTCTTGAAGTTTCACTGTCAAAAAATTCAGTACAATTTGACAATCTGGACCCGACGACTACCTAGCGACATCTGGTGTCAGAAAAAATATCAAACATCCCCATTACGAGGTGAGACAATCGGTTCTCTTTTCGGGTATTCGATTTTGACGTTTAGTGGCATATCTATATAAGAATAACATCCTTGGTGCAGAGCGTAACACTACGCAATCACTGACGCATTCAATAGTGTTATTAAAATAGATTGGAAGTAATGACGCGGCCAGACATGTCGCCACGACCTTTAAGATTCTGCGTAACATCTGGTTCAATTACAGATTTTTACGTTAATACGTCTTTAAATCTGCTAGCATACGGGGCAATCCAAAAAAATCTAATGATAACAAAATCGGGGGAAACAGTCTGGCGTTGTAGTTTCGAATCTATGCTCTACATCCAAAATTCAATCACACTATTGTATAATTAGATGAAGGATCAAAGAATTACGCTCAGTAAGGACTATTGAACATCGCGTGCGGGGAGGGGGATGCGCTGCCATTTTGAGATAATTTTAGTGTATATAGGTAATGTATTCACGTACAATACACGACCGTGTCCATGACAGAGCCACACCCCATTTTTTAATGTCGTTATCGTAACAGTTGTGATTTTAAATAATACTGTCATTATTCGTATCGTAGATCGTAATTGTTTTGTTTCGTTTTTCAATAACTTTTATTTAGTTTCACTGCGATATCTGTGTATCTAACCAAATAAAAATGAATTGAAATGAAATTATTTATTCTGTCATTGGGTGATCACTTAGACGCGTCTTTTTTTAATAATATTCTTAGTTTTTGTCATTATTTTTATCTACTAGCATTTCGGTATTGACCATTGGCGAAGAAGAAATGCTTATGGAATTTGACTTCCCCTCTTGGCAATGTGAGAGACAGCTATATGGCAAATAGGGCATTAAAAGCCTAAGGAGATGGCTAGTCAAGTAAAACTCAACCACTGATTTTAAGTATCTAACACTATTGGGGACCTAAAACAATGAGTACCTAACACATCGATTCCAATAATATGAATCGTAAAATCGTCTCAACGCTTGGTAATTCTACCTTGTTGCCACCAAATCAGCCGCTTGCAGCCGTTTTCTTAATGTCATCGGACTATCTAGAAGGAGGGCTCAACGCTTCGTCGTCCTACGCGCGGCCTCCACTCTAATACCTGCCTCCCCCATTTGCCATCACTTACTCGGTAGAAGTGGCCCATTGCCACTTCAGCTTGCAAACTATAAAGGCCCGTTCGTTCCGGATTCGATCCCTCAGAGAAACCCCGAGCATAGCCTTCTCTATCGCTCGCTGTGCGACCTGATGACCTGACTGGCCTGTGGACCAGATGCAACATATTTAAACATGTAACAAGTAACAAGGAAATTTAAATATGTAAAATCTACTAGACAATAATTACTTATAAATAAATAATCATTTACGCATGTCTACGTCTAGCTTTATAATCGCACGTCTACCGCTCAAAGGACAACCGGAAAGAAACAAGTCTCGCCATAGCGTTAGGATATCGGAAGTATTCAGTTTTCTTTGCCATAGAAACTTATGAGTACGCGTGATGTAATATCCGCAAGGTCTGACAGTGTATACATAATGCCAAGGGTATTTTACGTGAAGAAATGTGATAAAAATACTTATAGAAGTAAGTAGTAGATGTACGAGTATTTATAGCATGTATAATAATATGTTTTTTTTTGATGCCCGTGATTCAATATGTTTAGTTTGAATGATGCCAACCTCATCTGTAGGTGGTGCACCCCGCCGACTCTCGAAAGAGGCTCCGGCAGAGGTATAGCGTATTTATAAATTACCTGACTGGGGAACTACCTCCACTTAACAATTCTCTTGAGGGTTATTGTGTTCCTGCGGGTTAATAAGGTCAACAAAAAGGAAGGAATTTCAGCATTGGGGCTCTCTGTCTGTAGTCTCTCAGGAGATTACAGCATGGGGTTTTTCAAGAAGGGCGTGAAGAGGTTTATACAGGGTCGGCAACGCGCGTGTGATGCCCCTGGGTATTTCAGGCGTTTATAGGCTACGCTAACTGCTTTCCATCAGGCGGGCCGTATGCTTATTTGTCACTTTAGTGGTATAAAAAAATGGTAATTATGTATGTACAAGACTTCAATTACCTAAAGTGGGCCCAACAATAGTGTATCGAAATAGTTCATGCGGTTATGCAAAGAGTATCGGGCATGGCGCAATACCGGCTAGATACGACGGAACTGGGTCAGGTGCGGGCTCGCTACGACGAATTTCGTATTAGTGGAGTATTCGTTGAAGAATGTTTTTGATAATGATTTACGAGATCTTTTAAATTTCTTATTAGTAAAGTATGCTATACATATACGAATGTTTTTGATATGATATTATTTAATATATATGCATAAACAGGAAGGCTGGCAAAAAAAAAATAGCATTCTGCACTCCTTCTTTATATAAACTATAAGTATGCGAAATTTCATACTTTTCCGTCCGCGCAATTTACGTAAAAATGGGTACAAAGTTTTTGTTCATATATGACCCATTTAATATAATCGGGAAGTGACAAATTTTAACCACAAAATTAATTGATATTTTATTTCAGCATTCCATTAGTCATTGGAAGTTCATGGTCAACAGATATAATTAAATAAAGATTTTTGGCGCCAATACAATGAGCGCTTGCCGCAATTTATCACGAAGATTCGCGTTTAAAAACAGGACGTAATAATTTACATAATGTGCAGAGTGCCGATTGTGGTTAATAAATCCTAAAATAATTCCTGATAAAGTTCATTTCAGTAAATTTTTGTGTTTGTTTGTTACGCTTTCACGCCAAAACTACTCAACATAGCGTCATGAAACTTTGTATACATATTCTCAAAAGAAGGACATAGGATACTTTTTATTTTAAAAAAAGTAAACGCGGTCGAAGCCGCAGGTGGAAGCTAGTTCTATGTAAATGGCTACTTGTATCTTGATGTTAAATAAAATCCACTCAAGTACATACCTAATCAAGGGAGAATGTTAACAGAACATTTTAAGTTTTTTTTTTTACTTATATATATGTACAATTTCATACTTTGTTCGTTTCTATGATTTATGACAAAGGATCAGAATCGAAGAAATCCAAAGAAAATGTTGTCATAGTAACTAATAATAAATATTCCTGAACAATTACACACTGCCATCTTGTCCCAAACTAAGTGTTCTATGTATATTTTTCCATATTTCTATTTTTGTATTTGACGTTTTGTTTTTGCTAAGTTTCTTTGTCTTTGATTCAGTCTGATCTTATCGTGCAACTCGTTTGTGATCTCAGTAATTATAATTTCATATAATTTTAGAATAGAATAGAATGTTTATTTACTAAACGTTTCCTTCATATTCCTACATCTATACAGTCCACTAGCATCACATAATCTCCGGTAGTTATCACTAAGCAAAGCTTGTACTATGGTTACTACATAATACTTAAATACATGTTTTTTTTATTTTGTAAATACATGTAATACATAGAACTCCCCTCTCAGTGAGATTAGGGTTACCAATTTTTTTTTTTTTTTTGTAAATACATGTAATACATAGAACTCTCCTCTCAGTGAGATTAGGGTTACCAAATAACAACAATTTTTTGGGAAAAAATAATAGAAGAAACTTTCAGTTCAATTCGATTCGATATATCATTTGTTTTTTTGATTTGCCTCCCTATGGAAGCAATTTCAAAGACGAATTCACGTCAAGACTCTTCGTAAGGTACGGTCTACCTAAGTCGTTTTTATGTTTACATTATTATGTCTGAAATAGAGCATCGGTGCTATCATTGGGCATATGATCATGTAGTACGCAATAATATTACGAAATACATGACCCGATTCATGAATAAGGTGTTAACGTTAATTAAGAAATTGATGATTAGAATTAGTATTGTTACATTGTTTTGTTTAATTTATGTTAAAATTTAAAAACATTGGGACTACGCTACACATCACTTAATAGGTGACTATGTATCATTTGTTGCGTAGGTGCTTGTAATGTTGGATTTTATCAGGGTCACCTGGTGGCCCATGGTGATCAGCAACTCCAATAGGTCGCCGAACCGTTGCCAGCCTTTTAAGGAAAATAAAGACTCTGTTCTTGAAGGTACCCATGTCGTAGTTGTTCGGAAATACCGCTGAGGGTAGTTGATTCAACATTTTCACCGTTCGTGGTACAAAATGTCTTAGGAAACTTATTATAGTAGATGATAGATTAAATTAACAAAAAATATGGTGGTGGAGGGAGGGTGGGAGGGAATGTTTTGAGATTTAATGCCTTATTTGACATATAGCTGTCTCTCACATGGCCAACAAGGGAAGTAAAATGCCAATAGCTTCCTACTCCTACTAATTTCTTCTGATAAAATCCGTTGTCAGTGTTCACTGCAGTCCCGGGGGTAAAATAATAATAATAAATAAATATTGTCAGACAAATTACACAGCGCCATCTAGCCCCAAAGTAAGAGAAGCTTGTGTTATGGGTACTAGACAACTGATAAACATACGTAAATACATTTTTTTTGTAAATACATACTTATGATACATAGAAAACACCCAGACCAAGACAAACAGACATGTTCATGCACACAAATGTTTGTCCTGTGTGGGAATCGAACCCACGAGCGTTCTCTCTCTCGAAGCCGCGTCATTGACCGCTACGCCACCGAGCTCGTCATCAAAACTACGACGAATGGAATTCGTAGTTTTACCCGCGGGACTGCAGTGTTCTTCATTGTTCATTACTAAACTGAATGGACGAGCTCGGTGATCGAATTGTTAGCAATGGCCACTTTGACTCCGAGATCGCGGGTTCGATCCCCGCACAAGACAAATATTTGTGTGCATGCACATGTCTGTTTATCTTGGTCTGGGTGTTTATTATGTAATATATGTATGTATTAACAAAAAAAATGTATTTAAGTATTATGTCAATTATCTAGTACCCATAGTACAAGCTTTGCTTAGTTTGGGTCTAGATGGCCATGTGTAATTTGTCCAGGAATATTTATTACCTTTTTGGCGGTCACCGCTGTTAATCCTGGCTGCACAGTAGACAGAATGGTGGGAATGTATGCCACTCAAGTATACATCAAGTAAAAACTGTCTGAAATTCCATTACAGATAGATATCGGTAAAGATAGATATATATTTACATTAATAATAATTGATTAACGGTGCGATAGCTGATATGTGAATTAAATTGTGTAAAGTGCTGTGGTGACTTGCCAAAAGTAGGTCAGTAGTTTGCAGCATAATATTAACTGGTTTTCAATTAGTATTTTTCATCACGTCATCATATTTTTCATTATAATCATCCTGTATCTATCCACTGCTGGATTTATATCCAAAGCAAAGTCTTCCTCAACGCTTTCCGCTAAATATGATCTTCCGCCTTCGGCACCCAACCGCTTCCAACTGCTTTCTTGTGATTATCAGACCATAGAAGACGGTGTCCAACGCTTCGTCGTCCTACGCCTCCACCTTCTTCCCCATCTGCCATCACGTACTCGGTAGAAGTGACTTCTCTTCTTAGACGAATTCCTTCGTTCCGGAGAAACCTCGCTCGCCGCGCCACCTTAGTGTTTTTTTATAACTGAATAATTAAATTTTAGCTTGTTCGGATAGGGATCAACCGCACTATAATTACACTATAAACCTAATAATAGTATTAGGTATTAGGTAACTAATAATAGTATTAGCGCCGGTATTGGGCCGGGCCACCGACATTCCAGCTTGGGTCTTGTGATTCGATTCAGAGACGAACCATGACGAAGGGTGGAAGCTAATATGTAATTAAGTACATCATCATCATCATCAGGTCATTTTAGTCTCCACTACAGGAGCACGAACGACCCTCTCTCGTCCGTCCCAGACAGAAGGAGGATTTGGCCAGCGCCAGACACTCGTCAAAAGCTTGATTGGTCAAACCCTTAACTCGCCAAATACGTGATTCGTCAAATCAGAAACTCGTCAAAACCTTAACTGGTCAAATACGTGATTCGTCAAAACCTTAACTGGTCAAATACGTGATTTGTCAAATTAGAAACTCGTCAAAACCCTAAACTTAACAAACACATTGGATTTTAACATATAGTCTATATTTTTTCTAACTATTGTTCATTCAAGTACGTATTGGTAAATTCCTTAATAGTCTCAGTGGCGCAGTGGTAGTAATCAATTTGCGATGCTAAGGTTCCCCTATGGATTTTGCAGACACTCGTCAAAAGCTTGATTGATCAAATGTAAGTAAATTTATTTGCCATTAGTTTTCTATCTAAAGAGATTTGTTATTTATCGCTTCTATGCATATTTTTTTTCAGTGCCTCAAAAAGTTTTTCAAAATAAAATTAACACATATTGAAATATACGATTAGTATGAAGAGCGCTCGACTCCATAACGCATGAGACGTGGTTTGATCGCGGCATATACCAATGAGATTTTTCTTACTTTTCTTACGTATATTTGTTAATAATGATAAGCTTGTTAATGATTCATAATTAAAATTAGTAGCTAGAAGCATCTTTTTTAATTATCTAGACCGCTAGTTAGTTCTCATTCAACCAAAGCGTAATATACCAATAGCGAATTTGTTGGGTTTAAGGTTTTGACGAGTTTCTAATTTGACAAATCACGTATTTGACCAGTTAAGGTTTTGACGAATCACGTATTTGACCAGTTAAGGTTTTGACGAGTTTCTGATTTGACGAATCACGTATTTGACGAGTTAAGGGTTTGACCAATCAAGCTTTTGTACGAGCCCGGTGGTGGAATGGCTAGCAATGGCTACATTGATTACGACTCACAAAACAAACATTTGTGTGCATGAACATGTCTGTTTGTCTTGGTATGGGTGTTTTCTATGTATGAGCACAGTATAAGTAATAGTACTACATACAGTATGGCCACTCCCTGCCGCTCTCTCGTATCGACCTCACCTCCCCTCTGAGACGAATCTGGAACACTTTATATGGCGTCTCACGCGCTCACGCTCATTTATGCTGTGCATAGACACCTATGTTTATGTAGTAGTAAACGACGCAACATTTGTATGGAGTGGCCGGGCTGTGGTATAAGTATGTATTTACAAAAAAAAAAAATGTATTTAAGTACATTTATCAGTTGTCTACTATCCATAGCACAAGCTTTGCGTTTAATTTGGGACTAGATAGCGCTGTGTCCATGATTTTGTCCATGTCCATGATTTCTGATGGTCCAGAAATATTTATTCATTTATTATAACAATCCTATGAGCACACGGAAGTTGCATAACAAGTGACTCACAGACGATAATTGCATCGTGTCACTATCACGACTATATTTATAATCTACGATACGACCTCACTTCCTATCAGATTATTATATAAAATCGAATAATCTCTAACTGAAACTAGTCAACGCCTTGACCTTGCATAAAGCTAATTTAGCACGTACGTAGCCAAAATCTAAAGCAAATTTTGGAAAAGTATAGAAAACGTGGGACCGATATTTTGAACCATAGTTACGTTTTTCTTCAAGTAATTTTATGATTAGTTAATTTTTCGTTACTTTAGTTTAAAATAAATATATATACAAAGACGAAACTTCTCCAATACACGTTTCTTGACCCACAAAACCTCAGTCAATCTCTTTATAAAATCCACATAAGTCCCTTCCAAGGTTTTCAATACCTAAGTGTAAGGTATTAAGAACGTTTAGCATTGAAATGTGAGGAATCATTATGCCAATTTAATGATTTGTATGATTGCCTTTATAGCACGAATCATACGCATAGAGCACGAATACTACATCAATAAACATCTCGTATTTGTAATAATTAGCCACTTCGCTTTAGGCTAATGTTAGGAATACATTTAAACTAGGGTAGAGATCTGGGGGCACGGCAGTGCCCCCGCCAAGTCGAGCAAAAAGCGGCACGGCCGTACCATCCTTTTCTCGAAGCAATTCACGCCATTTTCGACCCTCTATAACTTCGTTGTGATAAATATATATTTAAGTAATAATTTGGTGCAGGCATAATGTTTATTCTTTTGTCTAATGGCCTAAGGCTCATGACTGTCATACCTTCGTTAATTTATAGAAGCTGAAAGTTTCTCTGTACTTGCTCATCAACATAGGCATTTTTTATTTTAATATGAGAGGTGCTCAAGTGAGCATGTGGGTCAACTCATGGAGAGCAATCATCACCGCCCATAGAGATCAGCAACATCAAGGGGTCGCCGATCCGTAGCCAGACACTCCTTCCTTTCTTTCTGGTGATCTCATTCACTCGCAGGAACACAACTCCCTCAAGGGAATTGTTATTTGGCTGCGGTATTCTATGAGGTGGAGGTACTTCGCCGTCTGTCAGCTTTAAAAATACGCTATGCCCTTCCTCTCTTTCCACAAGAATATAGTTTGTCAGTCAGCAGGGTGCAACATGTGTAGGTGAGGTAGGCGTTGGTTCAAAGATGTTGAACATTGATGAACATCAAACATGTTCCATGTTTGATGTTCATCAATGTTCATGATAGTTGGATGGATGAAAATAATGAAGTTCATCTATCCAACTTTCGTATTCATAATATTAGTAACATACACAGATTATTACATAGCAACTTAATTCTCTATTGTAATTTTCCTGTTTCGATAATAATTGTATATTAAATCATAACTAAACTATTCCATTATAACACAAACATTTCCGATTTAAACCACAACCGCTAATATGTACAAACATACCGCATGGCCGATAATCGTATCGTGTGGTGTAAACGTTCCTTAAATGGTATAAACAGGGGAGTATCCAGACAGGCAGGGAGGGGACGTCGCGACGTTTCTGACTCAGCTTTCCCAGAAACTGTGTTTTCGATATATTTTAAAAACGCTGTCTGTGCGATAAGGTATACCGTGGTGAACATTAGGGGTCATCCATAATTACGTCACACGTTAAGGGGGAGGGAGGCGGTCGACGAAGTGTGACACTGTGTGACAAGGGGGTGGGAGGGGTCATAAATTTTGTGACATAACATTTCAAAATCTATTATAATCTAAGTGTTAAAACACGAACTTTGAACTATTAACGAAAAACTCACTAAATGTAAAATTGCAAAATATGTGACGTCACACTAGGGAGGGGGGAGTCACATAAATGTGACCAGCTGTGACAAAGAGGGGGAGAAGTAAAAAAATCATGAAATTCGTGTGATGTAATTTATGGATGGCCCCTTATTAGGTATTAGTTTTATTTTATACCAGCTGACCCAGCGAACTTCTTATCGTCTCAGAATAAGAGTCAATCTATTCCCGTGATATCATAAAAAAAAATATGTAAAAATGAAAAAATCACTTATAGGTAAAAATCGACTCCACTTATTGTTGAAGTCGGTTAAAATGTAGCCTATGTTACCAGGCCATAATGATGAATCGATTGACAACATATTTATCAATATTGGATTATAGTTTATGTGCTACGGAAAAACATACGTAAATACATTCATACATAGATTGCTAAAATAATTGGGGTGTAAGTGGTTCATCAACATCTTTGAACCAAAGTCAGCCTCACCTGCACGCGGTGCTGACTGGAAAACGAGGCTCTGGTGAAAGGAGAGGTAAAGCATAGCGTATTTTTTAAGCTGCCCGACTCTTGAAGTGCCTGGTTCTGGTGAAAAGGAAGGTAAGCCTTAGCGTATTTTTTGTAGCTGCCCATCTGGGGAAGTACTTCCACCTCACAGAATACCGCAGCCAGATAACAATTCCCTTGAAGGTTCCCTTGAAGGTTATTGTGTTCTTGGGAGTGAGTGAGGTCACCAGAAATGGAGCAATGGGAATGGCGGCGTGCGAGCGATATATTATGGTGCGAGCTTTAAAATGGCTACGGTATCCGCTTCACATCAGGCGAGCCGTATGCTTGTCTGCCACCCATCGTAGTATATAAAAAAAAAAGAAAAATGTGCCGAAATTACCTTAAAACATCGGACGCGCAGCATGCGCCAACATAGAGAAATTTATTTATTTTATTTATTTTGGCCACTTTCCCGAACTGATATCGGAAAAACAAGGTCACTTTACATTACTACTTTTTGATGCTCTACACGAATCCGAAGTCAGAATTTCGAAATTTTGAGTTTCATGTCAACGCACGGACAGACAGAACGACCGGACGATTTTATAAGGTCAATAAATTTCGCTGAAAATGGGGTGTGGCTATGTCATGGACACGGCCGTGTGTTCTACGTGAATACGTTATATGCACTAAAATTATCTCAAAATGGCAGCGCTCCCCCATCTACCGCACGTGATGTTCTTACTTAGCGTAATAAATTGTTTGATCCTTCATCTATCCAGTGGTATGATTGAATTTTGAGATGGAGATGATGTAGCTGCAACATTAAACTGTATCCCCCGATTTTGTTATAATTCGCTTTTTAGGGTTCCGTACCCAAAGGGTAAAAAGGAACCCTATTACTAAGGCTCCGCTGTCCGTACGTTCGTTCGTCCGTCCGTCTGTCACCAGGCTGTATCTCATGAACTGTGATAGTTAGACAGTTGAAATTTTCACAGATGATGTATTTCTATTGCCGTTATAGCAACAAATACTAAAAAACAGAATAAAATTAATATTTAAGGGGGCTCCCGTACAACAAACGTGATTTTTTTACTCGTTTTTGCTCGCAATTTATAACGGTAATAGGTAAACGCTTGAAATACTCACATAATATTTAGTTATATATTCACTTTAAAAAGAAATAATTAAATAAAAATAAAACAAATATTTGAGGGGGGCTCCCATACAACAAATGTGACTTTTTTGCCGTTTTAATAATAATAGATAATGGTACGGAACCGTTCGTGCGCGAGTCCGACTTGCACTTGGCCGGTTTAGGAAGCAATTTTAAAGACATATTCACATTAAAATCTACAGACATTAAATGTACTGATGTTAACATTACGAATATAAACAGAATGAGATCGTGATGCGCCGTCGCATCGCATAATCTGAAACACGTTCACAATCACTTTGTACGAAACGCGACAGACCTTGAATGCATCGTGTGCGCTTTAAATATGCATGAATAAAGGACAGTCTGCCCTTACAAATAAACAAAAACATTCAGACGCAGACTTGAAACGATTCATACTTTAACGTTGATCTTCTCTATCAAACGTCTTTTATTAATTTAGGGTGTAAATGCCCCTTCTGACCCACCATACCAACGACCATACCCCCAGTGGTACGGTGGGTAATTATTTCAAAAACAATACCACTAATGAAGTGATGCACGATGGTTTTATATTGTATACTATTTATTTATAGAATAAAGTCTAATACTTTACTGTATAAATAAATAGTATACAATATAAACATATACATACAACATACCCAATATATCATTTACAAATAATAATAATAATTTATATTTAAAAATGTAATTAGTTGAGATCGAAAAGAATAATAATAATAACAAACATGAATTCTTGCTAATTCTGTGAACAAAACGTTACACATTGTGCTCACCATTGCATTTAGAGTAAAAGGCACGGCTCGGTACATCAACCCATAATCATCCCACTGTTGGGATACGGTTCTCCCCTCAATTGAAGGGGTTTAGAACATAATCCACCACGCTGCTGAACTGCAGGTTGGTGAAGTGGAGACCAGTGTTTTCAAGCCGCCCAAACGCCACTGACTTGGCTTAATAACTGTCGTCTATGGACAACAACCGGGACCGACGGTTTAACGTGCCCTCCCGGAAAGAACGGAAAAGTAAGATCAGAAAATACTAATTAACAGTGTTACAGGATGGGAACAAAGTAATGCCAACTTGTAACTGGTTGCGAATATTTAAGAGCAGGGGTGTGTCTCGTTGGGAATAAGTATAAAAAAAGTTGTCCCATCGAGTAACAGTGTGACTCGTTGGGATTTTTTTACCCAACCAGTCACAGTGTTACAGTTGAGGGTGTGACTCGTTGGGAACAACCGATTTCTTCTGATTATATTCGTTGTGAGTTCCAAGGCAGCCGTAGTTTTACACCCTGGACTGCAATGGACTTCACTGTTCATTGTCTTTTTTGGTGGTCGCCGCTGTTAATCCTGGTTACACAGTAGACACAGTGGTGGGAAAGTGTAGTGGGCCCCGCCTCCCGTCCCGTTAATCCATGTGGTAATGATTTATTGTCGACCAGTGAAACTCAACATTTAACCAAAAAGCTTTTAATAGCATATTCATTAATTTATCACTTTCTTCGTCCGTCCGCCTGTCAACCGTTTAGTCTCATTTTGACTTTAACGAGTGAATCTAGGAATCGTGCTAAAGAGCCAAAAAGGCCTGTCATGCTTAGTGGAGAAAAATGACTTGGCAATTGATTCCCACGAACTGTTTTACAAACATATTGTTTCCTATACACATAAGTTTATTGATTGGAGCGAACGGAGCCAGTGAGAATGTCGGGAAATTACCTTGCTTTATTCTTACCACAATCACACCCTGGCCACTCCATACAAAAGTCGCGTCGTTTACTACATAAACAATGGTGTCTGTGCAGCGCATAAATGAGCGTGTGTGCGGGCGGTGCCATTTCCAGGTGCCAGTTCCAGATTCGTCTCAGAAGGGAGGTGAGGTCGACATGAGAGAGCGGCAGGGAGTGGCCATACTGTGCATAGTACTATTACTTATACTATGCCACAGTGAAGACAAATAGAAGGCATCTAAAGGTAAAAACATCATAGTTTGCTGCCTCGTTTCAATTCCTCACCCTGTATCTTATTATTTTAAAACGCGCCGTAGATATTTGTCAAGCATAACGCATGCATTTAAGCATGAATACCGTATTTCACACTCGCAAAACTTCTGAAAAAAAACATAACACAAACACACAAGTACAAAATGAATAAAGAATAACACTGTAAACATTTGTTACTCGTGACAGGCAAAAAGTAAATAAAAGCAATATTTGGACAAAAGTGGAACAATGTTATTTTTGACAACCCTCCCCTCTAAGGACTTAATTTTATTCTTGGTTACTTGACATGGTTTTCTCATACTGCGTTATGGAGCAAACAAACGTAAAGCCCGCCGGATTTAAAGCGGTAATCAGCCACAGTAATCAGCCACAGCAAACCAGCCTATTAATAGCCGCTTAGTGTTCTATTTTTTTTAATTGTGCGGAGGTGCAAACGAGCAGTGGGTCACCTGGTGGAAAGCAATCATCATCGCCCATGGAGATCAGCAATTTTTTTTTACTAGCTACTAAATTTTTATGTTCGGCGCGGCTAAAGTTTTCACTTGAATAAATAAACAAACAAATAAAACATTACCCTCCTTTGTGCACATCAGTCGGATAAAATCGTTACTCATAGCTTATCAAGGGAAACCCTATGACCTCGTGAAAAACTCTATGACTCATATTGTGACCAATTTTCATGAATGACTCAACGTTCGATCTAATTCTGTTTCAGATAACGTAACAAAATTAAAGATAATGTTATAAATAAATAAATATTTCTGGACAATTTACACAGCGCCATCTAGTCCCAAATTAAGCACAAAACTTGTACTAAATGATACTAATAAACTGACGAGACTGGCATAGGCTACTTTTTATCCTGGAAGAACATTTTTTCCCACGGGAAAAACAGTTTTGCTAAACTAATGACCACGCGAGCAAAGCCGCGGACTACAACCAGTAATACTATAAATAGCAGATTCAGATGAGGCGTGCAAAATTGATATGACTGACAATCGACCGACATTCGTCATTTTTTTATTGTGTATGCCATTATTATTCTAAACTGGCATTTTTTTTTTTATAATCCACTATTGTTTTGCATATGCAAGTTCCTTACGGCGAAAAACGTTTTTTTTTACAGCTGTGTCGTTTTTGCAACTAGGAAATGTCAAGCATTGCGTAATAAGATTCATAAACTGTATATATTGTATATATATATATATATATTTATAATGTCCGGTATGAAGGTCAAGTTTGGGGTGTAAGTGGTTCATCGACATCTTTGAACCAAAGTCAACTTCACCTGCACGCGGTGCACCCTGCTGACTGACAAACGAAGCTCTGGCGAAAAGAGAGATAGGGAGCGTAATTGTTAGCTACCCGACTGGGGAATGTACCTCCACCTCACAGAATACCGCAGCCAAATAACGATTCCCTTGAAGGTTGTTGTGTTCCTGCGAGTGTGTGAGGTCACCAGAAAGGAAGGAGATGCTGCGTTGACAGCGGGGGTGGCGGCGCGCAAGCGATATTATTAATGTTGCGAGCGGTGATATGGCTACGGTAACCGCTTCACATCAGGCGGGCCGTATGCTTGTCTGCCACCCGACGTTAAAATGTAAAGAAAAAAAATTACTGTGTATCACATTGTAGTATGTAGAGCACAATGGCCAATTTGTATGTTTTACCGTAACTTCATGGTTTACTGGAACATAGACGCATATTGCTTGATCAGCGACAACCCAGTAGTATAAATAGCATTAAGACATTAGAATAGAGGCTCTGTTCATACACAACAAGTGTCTACATCATTGGTGCTCCTCGGAGCACCTTCCACCAGCAACCCTCTCTTCACGTTATTACAACAGACTTGTAAAAGATAAGTATCATCATCATGCCGGAAACCACACATCATCATCATCATCATCATCAGGTCCATTTTAGTCTCCACTACAGGAGCACGACCCTCTCTCGTCCGTCGTAGACGGAAGGAGGATTTGGCCTACACTCCTTTGGCCAAACGGGTTGGGGAGGCACACGGCAGACTAGAATAGAATCACTCCGTCTCTTCCCGTGGATGTCGTACAAGGCGACTAAGGGAAAGACATTATCAAACATCGATCAGGCCTCCCCAACCCGTCTGACCAGCGTGGGGAGTGTAGGCCAAATTCTCCTTTTGTCTGAGACGGATGAGAGAGGGTCGTGCTCCTGTAGTGGAGAGTAAAACGGCCTGATGATTAAAACTACGGCTGACACAACGAATTTAGTCAGAAGAAATTAGTAGGAGTAAGACGCTTTTGGAATTTGAGTTCCCCTCTTAGCAATGATAGAGACAGCGATATGGCAAATAAGGCATTAAAAGCCTCAAGAGATGGCCAGTCAAGTCAAGCTCAACTGCAATGCACCACGAATTTTAAGTATATAACACTATTGCGGGGAGTCATCGTCGTCAACCCTAATTCACACCACTACTGGGATATGGGTCTCCCCGCAATTGAAGGGGTTTAGAGCATATTCCACCACGCTGCTCAACTGCGCGTTGGTTGTTTTCAAACCACCTAAAAGCCACTGACTTAGCTTAACGACTGTCATCAATAATGACAACAGCCGGGACCGACGGCTTAACGTGCTCTCCGGAGCACCCAGGAGCTCGAGATAAATAACCCATCCATAGACAGGCTACGGCCAACGTTGCTTAACTTGCGTGCTAGATTTTAGAAGGACGCCACCGAGATCGTCTCATATTATATTCTATGTATTGACTAATTTATTATTTGAGGAATCCATAGAAATGGGAAGCTGATTAAACCCGGTTCATATAAACGCTATGTTATTCCCATATTCTCAATAAACAATGATATAGGAGAACACTTATTAATAATAAAACAGATCGTCATATGTAGGAATATGTTGTGGTACCTATAATCAAAGATGTTTTACATATAGATACGTTCTACCTGCCTGCATTGTGGCTTGGTGATTTGTTCTAAGTCAACATTCTGTAACTAAAAAAATTATGCAAACAATACAGTGATGAAAAAATAAATCATTAGTATTGAAGTAAAACTTCGTTACGCACGCTTGATTTGTGGAGTAAGCTGGTGGATGCGTGACGAGAGCGTTACATAAACGGCGAACAGAAGTTGACAGGGAGATAGTAGAGCTAAAGAAGTGTTACTTCAGTCGTGTGGTCTAAAGCACAGTTTTTTTTTTTTTAGATTGTTGTTCTAACTATCAACATCTACAGACCAGGTAATATGTCGATGTTGATGAAAAGTCACCTGCACGTGGTGTACCGTGCCCTTAAGCAAACGGTGCTCTAGCGATGGATCGTAAGGCATTTCGAGCCCAATGTGGAAGTACTTTCACCATTTAGATTACTGCAGACTAAAAAACAATCTTTAGCTTCGGCGGTAGGGACCCAGGGGCCCTACCGCCGAAGCTAAAGCCGACTACAATTGGACTTTTTGATTCCAAAAATTGACCTTACGATAAAGTTATTGACAAACATCTTCAGCTTAGTCGGTAGAGTTGTAGGGTTTCTATCAGGTGAGCTAAACATAATTAGCCACAACCTAAGCAGTAGTTTCATTTTCGCATTAAAAAATCCGATTGTAATCGGCTTCACCTATTTCGCTGTAAGTCATCCAAATAATATATACACTCGCGAGCAAAAGTTTGGAATCACCTACTTGCGATTTGCTTCGAGCGATTTTAAGAACTAAATAACTAATGAAGATTAATGAATATGGTATCATTTTAAAGGTTATTCTGTAAACTTTAAATTGATACCATATTCATTTCAATTGGACCCGTATTTTAGGAGCAATCCTGGTTTAATCAAGGAGTAACGAAAAGGTCTCAATTTATTCGTTACGAGTTGCGCGCCTATGAATCCTATAAAAGCGCAGGGCATCGGAATTTTCTTATCAGTCGGCTGTTACACGTTGACTGGTACACCCCTCCGTTGAATTTGACCCTGACATTGGACGATAATGGAGACCACGCCAACAGAAGCAGCCCAAATTGTTGCTCTACTACAACAAGGGCTAAGCCAGCGGGCTGTCGCACGTCAGCTCCACATAAGCCAGTCCTGTGTCTCGAAAGTTTATAAACGCTTTCTGGAGACTGGAGGCTTCATCCCGAGGCCAAGATCTGGACGGCGCCGGTGCACTTCGGAGAGAGATAACCGTTTTATCGTGTCAACTTCTCTTCGAAATCGTCACCTGACCGGTGTCGACGTCCAGCAGGAGCTCAGGGAAGTTCGTGGGACAACTGTCAGTGAGTGGACAGTTCGGCGAAGAATCAAGCAGGCGAACTTGACTCCAAAAAGGCCTGCCACAGGCCCAAAACTGACGGCAGCTCACCGTCAAGCACGCCTTCAATTTGCTCGCGCCCATCTTAATCGGGAAATCGAGCAATGGAGGCAAGTTCTGTTCTCAGACGAGTGCAGAATGTACTTACACGGTAGCGACCGAAGGGGCCGGGTCTACAGGCGACCTGGAGAGCGATTTGCTGAGTGCTGTTTCGCTGAAACAGTAGCTTATGGAGGCGGTTCCTGCATGATGTGGGCCGGCATTTCATTCGACGCAAAAACGGAGCTTGTTTTCGTGCCTGGCGGGGGATGAGCGGGTGGTCTAACTTCGGACCGGTACATTACCGACATTCTGCTGGAACATGTTGTTCCTTATGCGGGATATGTCGGCGATAACTTCGTCCTAATGCACGATAACGCCCGATGTCACACTTCACGTGCCACAATTGACTTCCTGGGTCAAGTTAGAATCTCCACATTAGACTGGCCAGCGCTCAGCCCTGACTTGAATCCCATTGAGCACTTGTGGGATGAGTTGAAAAGAAGGGTTCGATCCAGAAATCCAGCTCCCTCAAGTGTTCATGAGTTGAAATCGGCTTTGACAGAGGAGTGGGAAGGCATCCCACAAGATTCTGCCAAGAAGCTGATTAGGTCCATGAAGAATCGTCTTCGTGCTGTAATTAGGGCTAGGGGAGGTAACACTAAATATTGAACAAAAATGTTTTATCCCAAATAAAGATTTTCCTCTAAATTTTGTTTTTTTTAATCCTCCTGCTCCTGAAATAGGGGTCCGATTGAAATGAAAATGGTATCAATTTAAAGTTTATAGAAAAACCTTTAAAATGATACCATATTAATTAATCTTCATTAGTTATTTAGTTCTTAAAATCGCTCGTAGCAAATCGCAAGTAGGTGATTCCAAACTTTTGCTCGCGAGTGTAGAATATATTCATTCTTTCCTTTCCTTTCTTTGCATACCTACATGCGTAGGTATTGAGTATGTGATTTGTAGCCAGTTGTTGCTGCCGTGAAGTTCGTTTTTAACCCATCTATAAATAAAATATCATAGGATATAATTGCGTTCTCTAATTATTGTGTTTACCTCACTGGTCTTGGAATTTGACATTCGTTGAAATGTTTTTAATGTGTTATTTTCCCTATGAGGTATATTTTACGTACTTTGGAAGTTGCGATAAACTGATGGTAATGGGCTACGGTATTTTTTAACACGGACATTTGCTAACCCGTAGAGAAACTACGCGGCAGATTTTTTGGATTTTACTGCTTAAGAAACAATCTATGTATATAAAAGAGAATCTCTATTTCCCGTGGTCACAGTGAACGGCTGGAGCGATATCAATACTTCTTTTTTTTTCTGTTTGTTATTGTCAGGAGAAGGTAGTTACGTCGCCCAGACCTGGGCTTTTGATAGAGTCAGCGGGACTGGACGCCAACGCTGTCCGCCGGACTTAGATAATTAATAGCTAAGTAAGCAGTCTTCTATCTTGGCCGTGTGGTTTCCAGCAGACTAGAATAGAATCACTCCGTCTCTTCCCGTGGATGTCGTATAAGGCGACTAAGGGAAATACATTATAAAACATCAATCAGGCCTCCCCAACCAGTCTGGCCAGCGTGGGGAGTGTAGGCCAAATCCTCCTGTCTGTGACGGACGAGAGAGGATCGTGCTCCTGTAGTGGAGACTAAAATGACCTGATGATGACGAAGCAATCTGGCCCTTCGGAGCCATATGTATCTCTTTTTGAATTCATTAAACGATTGGCATCATAATTCTGTCACACGTTATAATCATTTAGTTTTATTTTCAGTTTTTCCCAAAACATACTAGGTACTTACGAAAGAAATAAATAAGAAAGTTGAACAGAACATTAGAAAATTAAAAAAAACTGAACGACCTGATGATATAGACCTTTCCCTATTCTTCCACCAAATGCGATCCTCCGCCTTCCCGCCCTTTTTAAATGTATTCAAAAACTAGAAAACACCTAGGCAAAAACAAACAGACATGTTCATGCATAATATTTGTCTTTTTTTTACTCTACGTCGGGCATACGGCCCGCCTGATGTGCAGCGGCTACCGTAGTCCTGAAATATCAGCGCAGCAAATCCTTTCCATCTGGTGACCTCATTCACTCGCAGGAGCGCAACAACCTTCAAGGGAATTGTTATTACCTTGAGAGTTCGAGGTGGAGGTACTTCCCCAGTCGGGCAGCTTACAAATACGCTGTACCTTACCTCTCTTTCGCTAGTTGATAGGGTGCACCACAATCAGGCTATAGCTCTAAAGATCATGGTCAGCCACTTACACCATATCTTGTGCAAGGATCGAACTTGTGACCCTCGGTGTCGAAGTACCTATTGACCTGTTAGCTCGTTAAAATTAACTAGTGTGTTATTTAGTTACTTCTACGTACGGAACCTCTAAAACCTATCTGATCAAACGGAAGTTTCCACGGCCGCATTCAAAGATTTAAATTAAAATATTTTTACGTAATGTCTGCAGTTTTTTGTTTAAAACCGGCCGAAGAAGAGCCAGACCATTGTGCCTTTCTAGGAACCGAACCGACGACCAGACGAATTAGGGTAGGTCATAAAGACGTCCGGGTCACCTTGGGGCCATTGACCCGAGATACCCTTGGTTTTAATCCTGCCCTATTTATTCCATTGTTCTGGACTCGCAAACAGAAAGTTGTTGTTGTTGTATTAACAATAATAATTATTAACTCTTTATTGTACACCATGGCCGTGTGGTTTCCGGCAGACTAGAATAGAATCACTCCGTTTCTTCCCGTGGATGTCGTACAAGGCGATTAAGGGAAATACATTATCAAATATCGATCAGGCCTCCTCAACCCGTTTGGCCAGCGTGGGGAGTGTAGGCCAAATCCTCCTTCCGTCTAGGACGGACGAGAGAGGGTCGTGCTCCTGTAGTGGAGACTAAAATGGACCTGATGATTATTGTACACCATGAAAACCATAATTACAATATTATAAGGAAACTAGTTGACCCGGCAAACGTTGTTTTGCTATATAAATGTAGGGGTTAATGGTAGAAGGGTGAAAAGTTGTATGTGTTTTTCAATTTTTTTTTTTATACCACTGAGGTGGGAAACAAGCATACGGTCCGCCTGATGGAAAGCAGTTACCGCAGCCTATGGACGCCTGTAACACCGGAGGCATCACATGCGCGTTGCCGACCCTGTAAAAACCTCTTCACGCCCTTTTTGAAGAACCCCATGCTGTAGTCTCCTGGGAAAACCTCAACAGGCAATTCATTCCACAGCTTGATAGTACGTGGAAGAAAACTTCTCTGGAACCGCACAGTACGTGACCATTTCGGTTCTAAAGTGTGAGGATGAATTCCCCGTCGATGGCGAGCGGTGCGACTGTAGAAGGAAGCCGTGGGCATCATGTCAAACAACTCCTCTGAACACACCCCATTGTACAAACGGTAGAACACCTAAAGGGACGCAAAATCTCTTCTCAGACTTAAAGGTTCTAAACCGTCTGTCAGTTTATTTGTCTCGCTTCGCGGAGCTCCGTCAATCTGGACCGTGAATGATGTGGTGCCAAGTACATTTTCTAATATGCTGTAGGAATTATATACATTTTCTAGGAAATGTATACATTTCCTAGGATATGTAGGTATTAATAGTTTTTTAAAACAACATTTTATACATTTCTATTTCTATTTCATTTCCTAAATAGCTTCGGAATTGTATACATTTTCTAGGAGTTGTATATATGTAAATTGTCTAGGAATATTTATATTTATATATTTACTCGAGACGAGCTCGGTGGCCAAATGGTTAGCAATAGCCACTATGACTCCGTAGTCGCGGGTTCGATCCCCGCACAAGACAAATATTTGTATGCACGAACATGTCTGTTTGTCTTGGTCACTTTGACTCCAAGATCGCGGGTTGTCTAGGTCTGGGTGTTTTTTTTTTATTTGAATTGAGACTGAAACACCCAGACTAAGAAAATAAAAACCCGCGATTAAGCAATGTTCTATGAGTGCAAAATATTTATTTAGTATTTGTATTATAAATATTTATGTGCATGAATATGTCTGTTTGTCTTGGTCTGGGTGTTTTCTTTTTTTTTTATTAGCTCAGCATATTGGCTCCGCTTCGCCTGATGGTAAGCGAAGAGAGGAACCCCAATCGCATCGGCAATCGACATTTCTATGTATTATATGTATTCTTCTCAGTCGGACACTCTTGGCAGAGTGGTCGTGATCATGGGCAGGTCACTACGAATGGCGGCTCCTGTTATATTTCTCCATTTGGTTCTGATGGAGGCATTGTGGGAGCATTCGGACATGGAGGACCTTGTGGGAGACTTAATTAAATCTCCCCACCTGGTTGGAGAGCGGCCGCGAGGTCTCTTGCCTTCCACCTTGCCCTGGACTACAAGACGCTCCATAGAATTTTCTTTTCGGGTAATATGCCCGAAGAACTTCAGTATACGTATTTGCACAGTCGACGATAACCTTTCTTTAATATGAAGTTCCTTTAAGATCGATGCATTGGTTCGGCGAGCAGTCCACGGATTATATGTATGGATTTACAAAAAAACATGTGTTTTAAGTATTGAATCATTTATTTAGTACCCATAGTACAAGCTTTGCTTAGTTTGGGAAGGCAGTGTGTAATTTGTCCAAAAAAATATTTCTCTCTATATAAAGTTTAAATAAATAAATATTGACGATTCTGTTAACTCCATGTGCTGGATTATTATGCGACATTGTATCATTTCCTAAATATTACTGCCAATAAAAATACACCTAATGGTCTTCACCAAAGAGCTGAGCACGTGACATTGAAGCGAGTGGTCACCTTCAGGTCATTGTCTCTGTTTACTTTTACGGCTGTTTACCATATAAAACTCACGTAATACATTAAAATTGCAATTCGTGTTTACGTTTGTTTGTGTTATGCCACGTGGTGGTAATAACAACTCTTTTTACTATGGTGCTGAACTTGAAATTATGAGGGGAGATGATTGTATTTTTTATTTTAAATATTATTTATTAAATAAATATTCTTGGGCGAATTACGCACTGCCATCTAGTCCCAAACTAAGCAAAGCTTGTACTATGGGTACTAGATAACTGATATTATACTGAAATACATTTTTTTTTTGTAAATCCATAGATATAATACATAGAAATGTCCGTTGCCGATGCGATTGGGGTTCCTCTCTTCGCTTACCATCAGGCGAGGCGGAGCCAATATGCTGAGCTAATATAAAAAAAAAGAAAACACCCAGACCAAGCCATACATGTTCATACACAAATGTTTGTCTTTTGCGGGGATCGAACCCACGCCCTCTTAGTCAAAGTAGCCATTGCTAGCCATTCGACCACCGGGCCCGTCAATCTATAAAAAGCAAATGTTACAAATTGATTTATAGCTCAAAACATAGCTCAAACCACTGGATGGATCGTATTGCTATTTGTCATATAGGTAGCTATTTTAACGTGGGCATCTGCTAGGGATGGCATTTTGAAAATTCTCACGGGATATGAAGATACGCGCGTACGAAAGTCGCGGACGCAAGTTAGTCAATCTTTAATCATATCACTAGTTTAGTAGACCATTGAAAATTTAGCAGATTCCACTTGAGAAAAAGGTATTTGAAAGATAGAAATAATTTAACAATAGAAAACCTAACAAGGGACAATTGTAAAAAAAATATGAAGGTAGAGACAGCCCTTGCAGTTAGATCTACATGGATGAGGAGATCGGTAACGTCGTTGCGCGTATCAGTCTAATCTATCATGCAAGTTAAGCGACGTCGACCGTAGCCTGTCTGTTGATGGGTTTATTTATCCCGCTGTTATCATTAAACGACAGTCGTTAATCTAAGTCCTAGGTCTAGTTATGTAAGGTCTTTGGACTGCTGTGTCCATATCACATCCACACCCCATTTTTTTATATTATAATAACATATTTTTTTGTATTATATTTTTTTTTTTTTAAAATGGAAAAATTCACCTCCATTCCATTTGTTTAGTAGTGTAATTACTTAATAGGTTGATGGCGCCACACTGTGACTCACGCAGTTATATATAAGATGCAAAAATTCGCCATCAACACAAACCTTCCTGGTAGCTCAGTTGGAAGAGCACTCGATCGCACATCGAGAGGTCGTGGGTTCAAGTCCCACCTAGGCGGCGTAGGTGGTTTTTTCCAATTTTCCCATTTTCAAAAAATATTTATAATATTCTGGCAAGTTGGCCAAGACAACTATTTAAATAATAATGTTTTTTTTTGTATAAGCGAAAAATAACTGCGACACAAAGGCTTCGTCGCTTAGTCATTTTTATATATATTCTTTATTGCATAAATATTACACTGTTTCGTGTTATACAGGTAAATACAAAGGTGAGCTTATCTCTACGAGAGATCTCTTCCAGCCAACCTCAATGGTTGTACTCGAGACATTACATTGTTGGACGGGTAGACCAAATAAAAACGTCAAGCTTTTACTTATTCATCTAAAATCACAACTTCTAAATCCTAACTAAATATTTAAAGAAAAAAATACATAAACGCCATGTATTCTACATTTAGTATTTATGCGAGTTTTGTAATCACGCCGATGAAACGCAAAGAGCCAAGGGCCGAACAAAGTCGGGTCACCTTGTCGGTCGTTGCTCGCTTGCATAACGTTTTTTTGTTTGTCTGCGTGCTCAATCGCGGGAACATCGCCTTATTTAGAACATTAGTACCTACCATTTTGAACGATTCCACTTTTTAGGTCGGAATGCGTTTTTTTATTGTGTGTGTTGTATTTTTTTTGTGCGTTTTGCATGTAAATAAATAAATATTGTCAGACAAATTACACAGCGCCATCTAGCCCCAAAGCAAGCGAAGCTTGTGTTATGGGTACTAGACAACTGATAAACATACGTAAATACATTTTTTTTTGTAAATACATACTTAAGATACATAGAAAAGACCCAGACTAAGACAAACAGACATGTTCATGCACACAAATGTTTGTCCTATGTGGGAATCGAACCCACGAGCGTTGGTGTCGATGCCGCGCCATTGACCGCTACGCCACCGAGCTCGTTTAACGTTTTAGCTCTATTATAGTCACAGATAATATTCGATAATATTAATTACCGCGCTTCAAATCCGTGGCCCACGTAGTTGAGCTTCATTTGACTAGCCATCTCTTTAGGCTTTTAATGCCTTATTTGCTATATCGCTCTCACATTGCTAAGAGGGGAAGTCAAAATCCAAAATCTTCCTACTCCTACTAATTTCTTCTGATTAAATCCGTTGTGAGTTCCAGGCAACCGTAGTTTTACCCCCGGGACTGCGATGGACTTCACTGTTCATTGCCTTTTGTTTGGTGATCGCCACTGTTAATCCTGGCTACACAGGAGACACAGTGATAGAAATGAGTGGTGTCCCCCCCCCCCCCTCCCTTCCCCCGGCTCCGTCAACACGTTTATAGGTAAATGTTTTATATAAGTTTAATTTGACCCCCTTTCCAGGGTCTGAATGAGCTGAAATTCAGTTGAGTCATTTGGTTGACATGGCAATACACGATTACCTAAACACCGCCATTTCAAATCAAATGGGTATGAAATTATTCAATTTTCTTCTTAAAGGTCTTCTTGTTTAAGTATAAGCACAGTATAAGTAATAATACAGTATGGCCACTCCTTGCCGCTCTCCTTTGTCGACCTCACCTCTCCTCTGAGACAAATCTGGAACAGTTTGTAAGGCGTCGCACGCACACACGCTCATTCACGCTCTGCACAGACGTCATTGTTTGTGTAGTAGTAAACGACGAGACATTTATATGGAGTGTCCGGGGTGTGGTAGTAGTCAAAAACGAAGAAAGGGTGTGATATTAGCGTCGTAAATAGCTAAAACTGCTGTTTCTGCTAATATTTTTTTTTTGCTTTATAAACAATTTTATATTTTTTTTATTACTTTGACTTGGTTTTTTTGTTATTAACTAATTTGTTTTTCATTTATAACGGGCATTTCAAAGAGAAAATTGTGATATTTTATTGAATTCTAAAGTATACTCGTATGTGTTCCGATTGAGTATGGAATAAATTATTCAGCAAATAGGCTTTGAGGACAGGCCGTTCTTTTCATGAAATTTTCTATGACTTTTTCACAGAGATGTGGCTGTATCTCACCGATGACTCTTTGGATCTTGGATTTTCTAAATATTAATTTACTGGCGATGTCGCCAGTGAGAATAAATATTTCTTATAAAATAATTATTTCTGGACAATTTACACAGCGCCGTCTAGTCCCAAATTAAGCGCAATTCGTGTTAGTACACGAATTGCGCTTAATTGGGTACTAGATAACTGATAAATGTACTTAAATACATTTTTTTTTGTAAATTATACTTATATAGAAAACACCCAGACCAAGACAAACATTCATGCATAGAAATGTTTGTCTTGTGCGGGGATCGAACCCGCGACCTCGGAGTCAAAGTAGCCCATGCTGCCCATCCGACCACCGGGCTCGTAAGAACAAACTAATGTTGCAATTTAAACCATTTCAATAACTGAATTATATAGAGTTGTTAATCAGTTTATCATAATATGAAAATACTATTATCGTATATCTCTGTCTAAAAAGAAGTAAATAAAAATAAAGATTAATATCAGGCAAGATAAGATAAAATAAACTCGAGACAAATAAATCGGGCGTCATCCCCCAAACAATGAGTTATCTGTCCATGCCCTTGGGACACCCTTCTTAGGACCAAGGTCTCAGGGTCACCTTTCGGTCATTGACCGCTTGCATAAGGTTGCATCACCGCGCAGAAATGCACTGCGTCGCGCCGTCAAATATAACAAACAGTAGTTAAATTCCGACAAAATTATGATTAAAAAAATTTAAATGCACCCAAGCGTACATGCACTCTCACAGTATTCAGGAACTAGCTGTCAATCTTTCCACTAGGATACAACCAGCTGACGTTTTTTTTCCCTCTATAGCATACATGGGGTACACTAAAATTTTTGCACATCTAGCTAATCGGATCTATTTTAATTTCGAATGTTATATTTTTTGAAACGACTTGCAACCTTCTTAGTAATAAAAAAACAAATTGGCGGGAAATCATTTGTCAATTGTTTTTTATCACACATCAAAGTTATATGTACGCAACGAAAATGGAATTAAGTCTCTCCGCAAGACGGCACAGTCTTGCGTTTGCTTGAGCTTGTCTTCAAAATGCTTTTGGGAGAGAAGCACCTTGTTTAAGCACCGTGAGGCGATGGTTTGCTGAATTTGAGAGAGGTCGGGTTTCTTTACATGACGAATTTCGTGAAGCGCGGCCTTCGACTGCCCTCAACGAAAATAATGTGGCTACTGTTAAGCGGCTAATTGAAGAAAACCCGCGCATTACCTATGAGACAATTCGAGGACTATTGGGGATTGGTATGGGCCAAACTCAGAAAATTTTACACGAAGAATTAAAAGTTCGGAAACTTTGTTGTCGTTGGATCCCTCGTGAACTGACAGCGGAGCAGAAGCGGGCTCGTGTGGAATGGTGCTCACAGATGCTACTGAAGTACGACCACGGACATTCTAATGCTGTTTATGACATTGTCACAGGAGACGAAACGTGGATTTATTGTTTTGAACCCATAAAAAAACAGCAATCTTGTGAATGGGTGTTTGAAAATGAGAACAGGCCAACAAAAGTGTGGCAAGCGAGAAACGTTGTTAAAAAAATTATCGCGTTTTTTTTCTCAGCTACGGGTCCCATCTGTTCAATTCCACTTGAAGATCAAAAGAGTGTTAATGCCGAGTGGTATTCTACCATTTGTTTACCCAGGGTGTTAGAAAAAGTTCGCGAAAGACGACCAAAAAGCCGCGTTCTCCTACATTTTCATTACAACGCTTCTTCACTCACGGCCAACAAAACAAAGTCATTTTTAGCTTCCGAAAAAGTACAACTCGTCACCCATCCTGCACATAGCCCCGACCTAGTACAACAGATTCTAGCAGTTTCATGGCTTATGCTTCCCTATTAAACTTTAAATATCTTTAACTTAAAAGTAACACTCAAAAAACTCAAACGTTAAAAATATCACTCAGTAAAATGTCGGTTGGGTTTATTCTACATAAAGCATGTCACAGACAAACGCGGCCTGTGGTATAGTATGAAACTTAATGAAACTATTCCCAAATCCACGCGGCTTGCGATTCCATATGTCATGGTTAATGTAATAAATTAGTTATTATTCATACTGACTGATACTTGGTCAATGTAATAAAATATGTTCTGGTTAGATTTGGGTTGATTTTTGGTTACGTTAGTGTTTTCTTGTGCCGTGTCATCGGAAATAGGAGTTCCGTCAACCTAGATGATGAACGATGTGACAAGCTTGATTATTAATAATTGACAATTTATTACATTGGACAGCCATTATAAATAATGACCAATTTATTACATTGACTGTAACACATACATATGACCGGCCGCCATCGCGGCCGCTACCACAGGCCGGATTTATCTGTGAAATGCTTAACGGGGTCCTATCTAAAAACTTAGTTACTGTAACGTATGTATTATTATACCTATGTTTAGGCCTTGTAAAAAATAAGGACTTTGATTGAGTGCCTTTTACGTAACGTGCAATTGGTTGGAACGTAAATATTTTTCCGTTTAGTAATACATACCTCTCTACCTCATAATAAAATATTTATTCAGGCGGTTAAGAAAATAATTCATACAGGTAAAAGCCCTTTTTCTATACATGTATGTATATCCTTTTATCGATATTTATTCTAAAGAACAACTGTGTAAAATAAAGTATATTTAAGTTTATTTTGTTATCAAATGCGATATTCAATGCACGTATTATAATAATATAAATATTTATGCAGATATTAAGTAAGTAAAGGGGTATGAGTTGTTTATTACTAACGCTAAAACCAAAACCAATCCCATCAGCAATAACAATTCCCTTGAGGATTGTTGGGTTCCAGCGAGTGAGTGAGGTCACACAGGAAAGGAAGGAATTGCTGCGTCCTCAACGAGGTTGGCGACGCGCGAGTTATATTTCATGTTGCGAGAATTTATATGACAAACACGTGTCGCATAGACGACCACGGCAGCCGAGACGGCGGCAGTCGCACTATTCTTCTACTTCAGATGTTGGAGAGTCGCAGAGACAACCGCAGCAGCTGGAGCGGAGACGACCAAAGCACGGCAGTCGCATGTATCTACTAACGGTAGTGGGTGGGTGCCGGCCGGCAGTAATTTGCATGAACTAATTGGTGGCGGAAGCACGCAAAGTAGTGTAGATCAAATTGCCTGTAAATTTGACTTTCGCAAAATAACACCTGGAGGTGGCGGCGCGCAAGCGATATTTCATGTTGCGAGCGTTAACATGGTTACGGTAACCGCTTCACATCAGGTGGGCCGTATGCTTGTCTGCCACCCGACGTGGTATAAAAAAAAATAACCACGGGCTCTACCAGCTAAGCTGAAGCCGATTCCCATAGGATTTTTTAATTATGAAAATCTAACTTCAGCTTAGATTTATGTTATTACATATATATAGACGAGCTCGGTGGTCGAATGGTTAGCAATGGCCACTTTGACTCCGAGGTCGCGGGTTCGATTCCCGCACAAGACAAACATTTGTGTGCATGAACATATCTATTTGTATTGGTCTAGGTGTTTTCTATGTATTATAAGTATGTATTTGCAAAAAAAAATGTATTTAAGTACATTTATCAGTTGTCTAGTAGTCATAGTACAAGCTTTACGCTTAATTTGGGACTAGATGGCGCTGTGTAATTGTCGAGAAATATTTATTTATTTATTTTTATTTATTCTTTTTGGGGTGTAAGTGGTTCATCAACATCTTTGAACCAAAGCCAACTTCACCTGCACGCGGTGCACCTTGCTGGCTGACAAACGAAGCTCTGGCGAAAAGAGAGGTAGGGAGCGTAATTTGTAAGCTACCCGACTGGGGAATGTACCTCCACCTCACAGAATACCGCAGCCAAATAGCGGTTCCCTTGAGGGCTGTTGTGTTCCTGCGAGTGAGTGAGGTCACCAGAAAGAAAGGAGATGCTGCGATGGCAGCAGGAGTAGCGGCGCGCGAGCGATATTTTAGGGTGCGAGCGTTAATATGGCTACGGTAACCGCTTCACATCAGGCGGGCCGTATGTTTGTCTGCCACCCGAAGTAGCATTAAAAAAAAAACATATTCCACACACGTACGAAACTTCCAGAATCGCTTGACCTGCCACTGCCTGCCAGGCATCTGTTTTCTTCAATATTATTTTGAAGGGACGGTACAGGTCTTGCGATATTGGTCGGTTTGCAGACGTCTGCAGCTTGACGCAAGTTTGCGATCGTTTTATTGTAAACTTATGTATAGGTACTAATCCCTACTTATAATATTATAAATGTCAATGTGAGTTTGCTTGTTACGCTTTCACGCCGCAACTACTTAATCTATCTTTATGAAACTTTGTACACATATTCTCAAAGGTATTAGGTAGGACATAGGATATTTAAAAAAAATAAACTAAACGCGGGCGAAGCCACGGGTGGAAGCTAGTTATACCATTATTTTTCTTCTGCAACTTCGTCTTTTTAACTCAAAGAACTTCCAGAACAGTGTTTATAAATTACATATGATGAGCTCGATTGCGTCGTTGTGCATGTTAGTCTTATCGAACACGCAAGTTAAGTAACGTCGACCGTAGCCTGCCCAATGATGGGTTTATTTATCTCATGCTCCTCCGTGCTTCGGAGGGCACGGTAAGGTGTCAGCCCAGGCTGTGGGGCCGCTACTGACTTGAGAATTTTTAAAGGCCACTGACTTCACTTAACGACTATCATCTAATGACAACAGCCTGGACCGACGGGTTAAGGTGCCCTCCGAACCACGGAAGAGCTCGAGATAAATAAACTCATCCTTAGGCCTTTACCTATACCTTTAGGCCAGATCCACACTATAAGTCGATCACATTTCGTCCGATCTCGGTCTGATATAATATTATTAAATAAAAAACAATGTTTGTATACTATATACATACGACGAGCTCGGTGGTCGAATGGTTAGCAATGGCCACTTTGACTCCAAGGTCGTGGGTTCGATTCCTGCACAAGACAAACATTTGTGTTCATGAACATGTCTGTTTGTTTGGGTCTGGGTCTGGGTGTTTTCTACGTATTATAAGTATGTATTTACAAAAAAAAATGTATTTAAGTACATTTATCAGTTATCTAACACCCATAACACAAGCTTTGCTCTTAATTTAGGACTAGACGGTGCTATGTAAATTATCAAGAAATATTTATTTATTTATTCATACTAACCGTAACGGTTAACCGTTAGGGATAGTATGAATAAATAAATTTCTTCAAGACTGATCGCGACTGAAAAATTCGATCGATCTAGTACCCATAACACAAGTTTTTCTCTTAATTTGGGACTAAGTAGATTGTAAATTATCCAGAAATATTTATTTATTTATTTATGCATACGTTTAACGGAACTTAAGTTCCGATTAATATCAAAAGTAATCGAATTTTTCAGTCACGATCACGATTACCCTACGCCCTACCGCCGAAGCTGAAGCCGTATTTTTTTATCGCGAAAATAGATCTCTTAATGCCAAACATTTTCAGCTTAGTACCTATGTAGAACTCTATGATTCAGCTTACATAAACACTATTACGGACAATCTAAGCTAAAGTTTGATTTTCGTAATCAAAAAATCCGGTGGCATCAGCTTCGACGGTAAAAAACCTGACTTGAAGAAATTTTACCAGACCGAGATCGGACCGCGAACGAACCGTGTTCGGCCTTATAGTGTGGATCCAGCCTTATGGTCTCACGCACACATGAGTCGATGAGTCGTAGCGACCTTGGACGGCGGGGTCGTCGGTCGCCGTCCAGACGCAAAGGGCGCGCGATGCAACGCGGGAACTTTATGTAACGCACAGTTTGCGGTTATTTTAACGGTTACTGTTTAAGGGTTAAGTGGAATATGAGTATTTTAATATGTGTTATTACTCTTTTGAATAATAAAAGATTGCTAGCTAGTAATTATTTACAAAAAAATATCTTTTTTTAGCGGGGTGTAATTTTTGAACCAAAGCCAACTTCACCTGCACGTGGTGCACCCTGCTGACTGACAAACGAAGCTCTGGCTAAAAGAGAGGTAGGGAGCGTAATGGTAAGCTACCCGACTGGGAAATGTACCTCCACCTCATAGAATACCGCAGCCAAATAACAATTTCCTTAAGGGTTGTTGTGTTCCTGCGAGTGAGTGAGGTCACCAGAAAGGAAGGAGATGCTGCGATGGCAGCGGGGGTGGCGGCGCGCGAGGGATATTTTATGTTCTGAGGTGACCAGAAAGGAAGGAGGCTACAGTAACCGCATCACATCAGGTGGGCCGTGTGCTTGTCTGCCACCCGAAGTAGTATAAAGAAAAACACTGACGTGCTGAAACGAGAACGAATTTTTGTTTGCTATAGAAATGGCTATCAAAACCAAATTGTAAAGTATGTTTTCTCCTGTCATCTCTGGTCGACAATAGTAGTAACTATTGTCATCTCTGGACGGGAGAAAACATATGTGAGGTTCCAGCAGAAGTCTCTTCTGCGAGCTGATTGCTTTACTCTATTGAGTACACTCAGTTCTTAGACGTCAACTTGACCTTCTCCTCCATGTGACTTCGAAATTAGTAATCGCTGGAGATCCCAATGCCAGGAATCCTAATACTCTTGGTAATACTCCGGTCCTTCTCAGTGTTCTGGAATTGTGAACCCAAACCAAATACGCTTTTCTTAGAGATGAGCGCGTAAACTTATTTTGGATGCTAAACTGGACAAAATATACGCGCCCCAAAATGAATACTCCAACTAGACTACTCTCGATCTCATTCATTAATTAATCGCACAATTTCTGGCTCTTCTCCGCTTAAGACTAAGTGTATATGTCTAATAAATAAATATTCCTAGATTGGAAAAGGAAAACAGTATATTTTAATGACTATAAAAGATGCTATTACGCAATAAGTATGTAAAATGCGTGCAGAAACATACTTGAACCGCACCCCGGCCACTCCACACAAAATGTCGCGTCGGCAACTACTACATAAAAAACCGGACAAGTGCGAGTCGGACTCGCCCACCGAGGGTTCCGTAGGTACGTAGTATCATTATTAAATTTGATATTTTTCATTATAAATAAGAAATAATGCGTCGAAAAAAATTAATAAAATATATTTTGCAATGTGTACATCAAGCCCTTTCATATGATACCCCATTTGAACTAGTAGTTTCAATTTGAAATTTCGACACCCTATAAAAAATATAGACCCCCTATTTTTTAAGATCTATTTACAAATGTATAGTTTTGAGATTTATTCCTATACTTGTAGTCTATAACGATGTTACTTGCCAAATTTCATAGTTCTAGGTCAACGGGAAGTACCCGGGTTTTGATTCCGTTGAGTGTGTCGAAATATGCGTTTTTTGCTGAATAAATGGCCGTAACTATTTTCTACGTAAACTTAGCAGTTTGATTTTATTTTAACTTCATGGGACCGTAGACCTGAGTACACAGTTCAAATTTCAGCTTGATACCTCCACGCATTCTCGACATAGAAATTCTTGACAGACAGACAGACAGACGGACAACAAAGTGATCTTATAAGGGTTCCGTTTTTCCTTTTGAGGTTCGGAACCCTAAAAATGACGCAAAGCGTGAAAGAACGTGTGTGCGTGCGGCCCCATACACGATTCGTCTCAAAAGGGAGGTGAGGTCGACGTGAGAGACCAGCAGGGAGTGACCATAATAGTATGGCCATGACTAGTAGTATTACTTATATTGTAACTTTAATTCATCTCATTAAACAACAATTACATAAATATAACTTGTCTTGTATTGTGTGCATTGCGTATGTTTATACAGTAATGTTGAAGACGCGATCTAAACGCAGAACAGAACTGTGCTATATAGCAAAGCAGGTGTTATAACTCTGCAGAATCCAGAAAAGGCATTAACTGGCGTTTATACGTTCAGGTATTCTGGTCCAAGAATAGTCCCTAGGGTGTGCTTCGTACAGAGTCGTGTAGGGTGTAAGTGGCCTACCATGATCTTTAGAAACAAATTCAACCTCATCTGCACGTGTTGCTCCCTGCCGAATAGTAATAGAGGCTCTGACAAATGAGAGTAAGGCCTCTTGTATACGCTAAGAAATTTCACCGTGTCTACTGCAGATAGGACCAATTCATCATGTACACAACAAGAATTTTGTCGGATCTAGGCACGAAAACCACCGCACCGCAGCAAAACGTCGCGCGACATGTCTAGCCCAGACAAGATTTTTTTCTTGGTCAGCGCGGAAGCAGTGTACACAGTTCGTGTGTAGAAACGACACGAATTCTTGCATAGGCCCGGCGACTTCTCTTAGCGTGTACAAGAGGCCGTAGGGTACGTATTGCGTATTTGTAAGCTACAGAACTGGGGACCCTTCTGAGTGATCCTTCTTCGATTTGGTGAACCTTGAGGGTTGTTCTGTTTCTGCGAGTGTGTGAGTGAGTGAAGTCACCAGGAAGTAAACCGTTGCTGCGTTGGCAGCGGGAGTGACGCCTATGACGCTAATGATATCATTTTTGTAATGAATTCGATACTATCTACACAGGCCTATAGGTATACGGTGAATGACGTAAAAAGTTATTTAATCGAATATAATATTTAATTGTTCCTTTCGCGATACAAAATGACATATCACTACATAGTATAAAACAAAGTCGCTTTCTCTGTCCCTATGTCCCTTTGTATGCTTAAATCTTTGAAACTACGCAACGGATTATGATGCGGTTTTTTTTAATAGATAGAGTGATTCAACTGGAAAGTTTATATGTATAATATATGCATAACATAGTAGAAAAACACTGATAATTTAGAGGTTTCTAATGTGATGTCGTAAATAAACACATTTTTTTGCTCTTTCATTGCAAACGCTGGCTGAACCCAACGAGATAGATCAAAATAATGTAGTACAGTATTGTTCACCTTAAAATGGTCTACAAAAAAGTTCGCGATGGTATATGTCTATCTCTTAGTGGTAACACACAATAACCGTTATTTTATCCTTTGCTTTTTACAAGAAATAATGCCTTATTTACGAAGCGATTTTAAGCAATACAGAATTAATCCTTATCCAATTAAGTACCTTAAATACATTGCGCATTTAATATAGATCAATATGGCCCTTCACAGCATGTAATTTAAATGAATAGTTTAGAAGATATTACACATTTAAAATGCAGGGTCATAACGGCTGTGGCGGTACCGGCCGCGGAGCCGGCGGCGTGTGCCTATAACTGGGAAAGGACTGGATAGGACAAAGCGCAAAGACCTTCTGTAGTACATTTAGTATCAGCATTGCACCCGTGCGAAGCCGGGGCGGGTCGCTAGTAATAGAATACAACAAAGTACCACACGTTACGCTGGGTTGGAGACGACAGTCGTCTCGTAGCGATTCGTGTGGGCATTGCTGTTTTTGATTACCAGCGATTTTCATGGCTACACGATCTACCACACCCTATTTGTTACAGAACAGTGGCCTTACCACCGAAGCTGAAGCCGATTTTAAAAGAGTCGGCCTTGAGTTTAAAAGAGTCGGCCTTGAGTTTCTTGCCAGTTCTTCTCAAGAAGCCCCGTCGTCGAAACTGGCACTTAAATTCACTTTCACATTCAAGATAGTGTGATGAAAGTAAATCAAAGCTCTGCGGATTTAGAGTAGTAATGATTTATACATGTTCTTATATTTAATTTGTATGACGTTTTTAAGTGCTTTATAAAGTCCAAGGAATAAAGATATTTTGGTTTTGATTTTGATTACCATCGAATATTTTTATTAGAAGAATAGGTCTTACATTTTTGTTATTAACAAACATCTTCAGCTCAATCGGTAGAGCTCCAGGGTTCTACCAGCTATGCTGAATACAACTACCATAATTCAATGCTAAAGTTTGATATTTGCAATAAAAAAATCCCATGGGAATCGGCTTCAGCTTAGCCGGTAGGGCCCCAGATGTCCATAAGATAACTGTTTTCCATCCATCCGTATGTTTCTTTATCACTTTCATCAACGTCAGTTCGATTTTTAGGGTTCCGTACCTCAAAAGGAAAAACGGAACCCTTATAAGATCACTTTGTTGTCCGTCTGTCTGTCTGTCAAGAATTTCTATGTCAAGAATGCGTGGAGGTATCAAGCTGAAATTTGAACTGTATACTCAGGTCTACGGTCCCATGAAGTTGTAAAAAAATCAAACTGCAAAGTTTACGTAAAAAAAAGTTACGGCCGTTTATTCAGCAAAAAACGCATATTTCGAATTATCAAGGGAATCAAAACCTATAGGGTACTTCCCGTTGACCTAGAACTATGAAATTCGACAAGTAACGTCGTTATAGTCTACAAGTACAGGAATAAATCTCTAAACTATACATTTGTAAATAGATCTTAAAAATAGGGGGCCTATATTTTTATAGGGTGTCGAAATTTCAAATTGAAGCTACTAGTTCAAATGGGGTATCATATGAAAGGGCTTGATGTACACATTACAAAATATATTTTATTTATTTTTTTCGACGCATTATTTCTTATTTATAATGAAAAATATCAAATTTAATAATGATCCTACGGAACTCTCGGTGGGCGAGTCCGACTCGCACTTGTCCGGTTTTTAGTTTCCACGACCCTCTCTCGTCCGTCCTAGACGGAAGGAGGATTTGGCCTACACTCCCCATGCTGGCCAAACGGGTTGGGGAGGCCTGATCGATATTTGATAATGTGTTTCCCTTAGTCGCATTGTACGACATCCACGGGAAGAAACGGAGTGATTCTATTCTAGTCTACCGGAAACCACACGGCCAATCTTTATCACTTTAGTAACATAAAAAAATGTAGTGTAAAACATCGGTAGGTGTAAACGCCAGCCAGATTATATTCTTGGCCATATAACGGTACAGCGTACAGCCAGGTGCATCGCTATTAAAAATAGACAACTGGGCAATGTGTCCAGTTGCGTCTCAGACCATATTTATTGCACGCAATTTTCGAAAAATAATCATGTACAATTTTCTACAATGTTGCAGTCATTCATTTATAATCTACGTCGAAATACAAACGATTTTTCGGAAACTATGCTATTCATTATTACTATTATATACTTATATGAAGTGACGCAGAAATTTATTGAAAGTGTAGTATGATACTTAAATCCGATATTAATTCAGTTATAGTTTAATTTATTGTGATTATTTTATTATATATTTTCCCCAACCCGTCTGGCCAGCGTGGCGAGTGTAGGCCAAATCCTTCTTCCGTCTAGGACGGACGAGAGAGGGTCGTGCTCCTGCAGTGGACACTAAAATGACCTGATGATGATGATTTTATTATTTGAATTTTTAATTTGTTTCCATTTAATTAATTCATATTTTATAATTGTTATATTGAATTTATTATTCAATTTTATGCGACCATTTAATTAATTGAACGTGTAATGAATTTGTAAAAGTTTGTCTTATGACATCGTATTGGTCTACTGTAATGTTTTAAAAATAAATAAATATTTTCTTGGTAAAATTTCTTTAATTAGGTACTTCATTGTAGTATTCGTCGTCAATGCTTATTCATCCTAATCGCAGAGGTTTAGCATACTCCACCAAGCTGCTCAACTTCGGAGGCCAATGTTTTCAAGCCGCCTAAGGGTCCGTTCAAACAAACAGGCTCGGAGAGGAGAGCAGATTTTGGATGCCTTTAAAATAGAGTTTTGTATCATTGGCATAAGGGAGACAATTCAAAAAAACGAATGATAATAAAATCGGATGATACAGTTTGGTGTTGCAGCTACATATCTATAATCTCCATCCAAAATTCCGTCACACCACTGGATAGATCCTTGATCTCAAGGATCACAGAATTTATTACGCTAAGTAAGGACTATGGAACATCGTGTACGGGGGAGGGGGAAGCGCTGCCATTTTGAGATAATTTTAGTGCATATAACGTATTCGCGTACAACACATGGCCGTATCCATCACACGGCTACATGTTTAACATTGAATGAAAAATGGGAGAGAATTATGCTGGTATTGCACGTATGACTCTTGACTATACATAACGATCTTTGACTACACATAAAAATTTTAATAAAGTCGTTAACAATATTATGTTTTCATGATCCGTATTACCTATGAGAGCGACAACGTAACTATAATAATGAATGAATGAATGAATGAATGAATGAATGAATGAATATTTATTTGCCAGAATAAGGTTTTTTTTACAGTTGTCATTTTGTCATTATGTTCCATATTATTTTGCCATCGACAATGGCGTGCAAATATTAAAATCATAGTAATTGAACTGAATAAATCACTGATAAATAAATCATCAGTATCACAAGATAATTAAATGTCAGATTATATTATGATGTCAAGCTGAATTAAATATTAATTATAATTATGTCAACTGAAATATAGAACATTGTTACATTAAAAAATATGTCAAGATATAACAAACAATTGTCATACATTAAATTTTGTCACTTAAAAATTCATCGACCGTATAATAACATTTGTCCAGTAGTAACCTAAAAAGATATCTTTTCATCCATTAAAGACTATTTTCTTTCACTGTATCTGGAAGATGATTATATAGTCGTATTGCCATAGAGTATGCATTCTTACAAAATACAGTTAGTCGCTGCGTTGGCACACATAATTTATTTTTAACTCTCGAGCAGCGACCCACCGCGTCAGCATATTTTTCAAATAATTCTGGGTGACTTTTAACAAAAACACATATTTCATATATGTATATGCATGGCAATGGCAGTATTCTGTTGCATTTAAACAACGGTTTACAGCTATCCAGAAACCCAGCACCGCAAAGCGCACGTATGCATTTTTTCTGCGCTCTAAACACATTTATACTGTCCACCGAATATCCCCAGAGTATTATCCCATATCGTAGAATAGAGGCTACATAACCATGATATGCTTTGATAGCTGATTCTATGTTAGCTATCTGCCTTAAGCGTGACAGTACATAAACAAATCTATCAAGTTTATGACACAATTTTTCTACGTGAGGTTTCCAATATAGTTTCCAATATATTAGGTTGGGGAAAAAGTCTTTTCGTATTTTATATGAAAATTCAAAACATTTTTTAATAAAGTTTATTTACATTTAACTAAAGTATGTAGGTGCCATTTTGTTCGATAACTTTTTGCCATCTTGTAGGTACAGACATGATCCCATTACTATAGAAATTTTGGGACTTCTGTTTAAAAAACCACGACAAGTGGTTTTGGCAGTCTTCTCGTGATGTTAACCTGACATTGCCTAAAGAATTCTGAAGAGACCAAAACAGGTGGAAATCAGAAGGTGCAAGGTCAGGACTATACGGCGGATGCATTAACACCTCCCAGTCAAACTCTCTTAATTTTTGCTGAGTGGCTAAAGATGTGTGAGGTCTAGCGTTATCATGATGAAAAATCACACCCCTTCTGTTAATTAATTCCGGCCGCTTTCTCTCAACTTTTTGCTTTAATCTCATCAGTTGTTCACAGTAGAGTTCAGAATCGATAGTCCTGCCTGGCGGTAACAGCTCATAATGAATAATGCCCTTCCAATCCCACCATACACACAGCATCACCTTGTTGCGGGTTAACCCGGGTTTTGCCAGAGTCTGTGAAGCCTGACCGGCCTTTGACCACGACCTTTTTCGCACGTTCTTGTCGTACGTGATCCACTTTTCATCACCAGTTATAAGCTTCTTCAAAAACGGTTCGCTTTCATTACGTCTTAGTAAAGAATCGCAAATGAGTACACGGTTCATTAGGTTTCTTTCAGTGAGATCGTGAGGCACCCAAATATCGAGCTTTTTAGTGTACCCAGCTTTTTTCAAATGCGCCAAAACTGTTTTGTGGTCAATTCCTAATTCTTCAGCTACGTCATTACTACTGATATGCCGATCTTGCTCCATTTTTTCAAAAATGGCATCAATTTTATCCGTAACAGGGCCACCAGAGCGACGTGCATCTTTCACATCAAAATTTCCTGATTGAAAACGCTTAAACCAAATTTGTGCTACTCTCACAGACACTGCACTAGGTCCATAAACGTCACAAATTTTTTTCGCAGCTTGCGTTGAATTTTTACCTCTTTTGTAGTAAAATTTTAAAAAGTATCGAATTTCTTCATTAGATTCACTCATCTTGACAGTAAAAAAAACAAATGAAAATCACACATTTACCTAATTTGAATTTGGAATTATCTTTATTAAAATTTAAACTTTTTAAAGATATCAAAACCTGCTAGATACAAATGGTATAACCAAAGAGATTTTATTACAAGTTCATACATACTATAATGCGAAAAGACTTTTTCCCCGACCTATTATAATAGGGCGGGATGTCGTTGATAATCTGTCCACATTGCATTGCATCTGTAAGAAGTTATCGCAATTATGTTAGCTGTGTCAGTCGACGGATATCCGTCAGAAACATACGTCAAAGTCAACGCAAAACCAATGGGTACAGTCTGCTGTATATATATGTAAAACATAGACTAAGTAAAAAAATATAACTTTTATGTCGACTAAACAGTTTTCACAAAAATAAAGTGATACAGATATCAGATTTATAAACTGAGTTTCACTTATTCTGTCCGATTTTGGGTGTGCGAACTAAACATAATTATAATTATTATTAAAAATTAATACATTTTAAGTAGCCAATATACATATCATTAGTACTGAACAGTATATTCAAGTTGTATTCGTGTTGTTGCGACGATTTTTACACAACTAAACTGTTTAGTCCAAAAATACTTGTCAAGTATAATTGTTACTGCATTTTGAGAACATTTCATAATATGAAAATAAGTTAATTTTCCAGTGAAGACCATTGGCAAATAGGTATAAAAAACAGCTGTCCCACGGAAATCATACATATATTTTTTTATACCACCAGTGTGGCAAACAAGCATACGGCCCAACAGGCAGTTCATTCCACAGCTTGACAGTACGCGGGAGAAAACTTCTCTGGAACCGCACAGTATATGACCACTTAGGCTCCAATGTGTGAGGATGAATTCCCTGTCGATGGCGAGCCGTGCGACTGTAGAAGGAGGCCGTTGGCATCATGTCAAACAACTCTTCTGAACACACCCCATTGTACAGACGTAGAACACACAAAGGGACGCAAAATCTCTTCTCAGACTTAAAGGTTCTAAACCGCCTGTTAGTTTGGGATCGTCGACAATCCTCACAGCACGCCCTTGAATCGAGTCACAAGGTACAAGCTGGTATCTAGGCGCTCCCGCCCATAGATGGCAACAGTACTCCTTAAGCGGCCGTACTTGAGCTTTGTAAAGCATAAGTCTTTGCCGCAATTTTAAATTTTTGTATTAATATTTATGTTATTTACTATATATATGTATGGGTAAAACAAATTTTAATTACACCTTCACTAATCTTATACATCTAAAGACCAATCATTCTCTTTTGTGCTGTTTTATTGATATCCTGTAATAAATACATACCTAATCATAAAACATTTACTTATTCTCGACGATGACGAGCTCGGTGGTCGAATGGTTAGCAATGGCCACTTTGACTCCGAGGTCGCGGGTTCGATTCCCGCACAAGACAAATATTTGTGTGCATGAACATGTCTGTTTGTCTTGGTTTGGGTGTTTTCTATATATTATTATATGTATATATTTACAAAAAAAATGTATTTAACCCTCTGTAGCGCCGTGTTACATTTCTGTCACAAACCGATTCTTTGCCTATTAAAATTAAAATAACATTTCGACCCTATTTTGAGTCACTGTAGCATACTTGTAACAAACCGCTGTATCTACTTAGGTGAACATAAATAATATAAATGGTGTTAGTGCCGCGTGACAGCAGTTGTTTGTCGACCGCTCGGTTTAAACTATCTATTTGCTTTCGGCAAATTATTAAAAATCTGTGAAAAATAGAAAAACGTGATAAATAGTGTGTACGTTTCGAAAATATACAAAGTAAGTACATGTACTCTGTGGTGTAGTGTGGGTTTTTATGTATTTCAGTGCCTTCGATGAGTTTGACTTTCTGTCATGGTTGTACCAGAAATGTTACATTGCCTAATATGGCTAATTTTTTCGTTATAAAGAGGCTTATAACATGATTCATTAGTTTTCTTATAGAATGACTTTTCCACCTTTTCGGGACGGAGAAATAGCCAAGTTATTGAATACTTATGAAGACAGTGAAGATGGCATGGAAGATGACGATGACAGTCTTGCAGATCCTGATTATCCAGCTGAGAATGAGATGGAAGTAGATCAGTTTTCTGGCGATGAAATTGAAGATAATGAAGTGAATCTTGATGAAATTATTAATACTTTAGAAAACAATCAACCTGATCCGTCTCCATCTACTTCTGCTGCGCCAATAGGATACCAACCAACCCAATCTGTGGTACATCCTAGAAAGCCAACTGATCCTAGGAACTCAACCTGCGATGGAAGGTGAAAAGTCTGCTTTTAAATGAACATCAATTACGTTTTCTAGGAAAAGAAAACTTACCATCAAATATTCTAGAGCCTAACACAATAAAAAAAGCTTACCACTGATAGAATACTTGTCAAAAAATGGTATACTGAGTCTTGGTACTATACGTCGAAACAGGATTCCTGATTGCAAATTACCTATAGACAAAGACAACCAAAAAAGATAGATGCTATTCTATTCAGGTTGTGGCTGATGTCAACAGTGTGGATGTAGTAACCGTAGCCTGAAAAGATAACAAGGTAGTCAATTTGACATCAAGTTTTGTAGGAGAAATGCCAAAGGCACAGGTGAGGAGGTATGACTAGAAGACCAAGCAGTACGCAATAACTATAATCGTCACATGGGTGGCGTGGATTTATTAGAAAGCATCATGGGATGCAACAAAATACAGCTTCGCAGCAGGTGGCAGGATCGCATGTTCCATCATTTATTGGATTTGAGTATGGCAAATGCATGGCTTCTTTACAAAATAATTCATCAGGCAAAGGCCTTGCCAAGCAAAGGAAAAACATTTGAACTTGGCTGATTTTCGGCTGCAACAACTGTATGAAAGCTTTGTATATGGTACACAAAGATCAAATTTTAGATGATGAAGATGAAGAACTGTCGATCTATCAAAAATAATCTTCAATCAAAACGACACAAAGGTCCAGCACAACATGGTCCTCCAGTGGCAATCAGGCAAGATCAGACAGGACACTGGCCTGTTTGAACAGAAAAGAGCTGCAAAATTCCTAAATGTTCTGGTGTCTCACAAGCAATGTGCGAAAAGTATGGCGTTGCTTTGTGCTATAATAAAAACAACAGTTGTTTCAAACTATTTCACCTAAGTTAAGTTACCTTTATGATGCAGTGTAACATTTATGTCACACTCCCTTTAATTAGGATTTTCTCAAATAAATTAAAAAATTAAGATTTTTCCAGAAACACGTGTATTTTTATTTTTTTGGATTAACATTTTTCATTACATCTTTTAAAAATTGGATATCTTGCCCTACAGAGGGTTAAGTATAATATCAGTTATGTATATCAGTTATATATAGTACCCATAGTACAAGCTTCGTGCTTAATTTGGGACTAGATGGCGCTGTGTAAATTGTCCAGAAATATTTGTAATTTATAATTCTCTATATCTCTACGTATGTATAATCCTTTTTTCTAAATAGACGCGGCGATTCTCGTCCACGTCTGCCCTGCCGTCTTTTTTATGCCGTCCGACCTTCTGGCATATTATACCATCTCTTATATATTCTTTAATGCATATAAATTATACGGTACAGGTAGTATATATCGACGGTCCCTACGTATAAAGCGACATGTCATTTCAGACATGTCTGCTTATACTATGATATAGTAATTCAAGAATATTATTATTGGACAAATGAGTTAATTTCTTACTTTTTAATTATATACAATCAATAAAATTAAAAAGAAAATGTTTTTTACGGGCAATCTATAGCAATTTATGCAATAAAAAAAATACCATTTTTGACATGTCGCTTTATACGTAGGGACCGTCGATATATACATAATATTACCTCTTTAGGAGATCTCTTTCAGCTAACCTGTGCTATGGAATGATATGTAAAATAACGGTTTTATTACTGTTTTTAAAGGAACTGGTAGCATGAAATCGTAAAATATATCTAAGCACCCGCTCTAAACTGATAACTACATGATGTAAAAAACTGCATTCAAAATAGATTAGCCGTTATATAGCAAATAGTAAATATCGGACACACAACCGTAACAACTTTTTGCCATCTGTTCCGTTCTAGCACAGGTTCTAGATAAAAAATACACTTCTTTATGTGACTGACTATACATAACCTGACATTCAAGCCATCTTCAATAGCCAATTAACACAGGCCTCTTCTCAATATACAACAAGGTAACTATAACGGATCTCCATATCCTGGCCACTACATTATCAATTATGAGAAGTCCAGGTGGCTTGTACATACATTTTTATGTTAGTAGGACTGCGGGTTAACTATGCCAGGTGGGACAAACTGGTCACAGAATCTAATCAACGTAAAAAAACGGGTTATGGACGCTAAGTTAACCTTATTTCTTAGTGTTAAGGATTTCTTTTTTATACCACGTTGGGTGGCAGACAAGCATACGGCCCATCTGATGTAAAGCGGTTATCGTAGCCATATTAACGCTCGCAATATAAAATATCGCTCGCGCGCCGCCACCACCGGTGCCAACGCAGCATCTCCTTCCTTTTTGATGACCCCACTCACTCGCAGGAACACAACAACCCTCAAGGGAGTTGTTATTTGGTTGCAGTATTCTGTGAGGTGGAGGTATATTCCCAGGTCGGGTAGTTTACTATTACGCTCCCTATCTCTCTTTGCGCCAGAGCTTCGTTTGTCAGTCAGCAGGTTGCACCGCGTGCAGGTGAAGTTGGCTTTAGTTCAAAGATATTGATGAACCACTTACACCCCTATTTTAAAAGTTTCCAGTGACAAACTATGTATGTGTTATAAATTATAAAAGCAATAGAACCGTATTATTTTGCGTATTTGTACTTACGTAGATTATTTTAGTTATTTATGAGGAGCGTCGGTTATTTACGATGGCGTCGTTGTTGAGGAGCTCAATGACGTCGTTGCGCATGTCAATCGATCAGTCAAGGTAAGCAATATCGACCGTAGCCTATCCATGGATGGGTTTATTTATCTCGAGCTCCTTCCTGCTTCGGAAGGCACGTTAAGCCGTCAGTCCCATCTGTTGTTATAAGATGACAGTCGTTAAGCCAAGTCAGTGACTTTTGGGCGGCTTGAAAACACTGATCTCCCCCAAGCCACAACGTACCCTATACCTAACAGCTAGTGCGCCCCGTGTGCCAACCTTCCGGTTATATCGCGGGGATGCGAGTCTTTCGTCCAGTAAACTAACCAGACGGAAGGACCTATATCTGCTCCGCTCTTGCGCTCGGTAAACCAACCGAGCACGCAAGCGGAACAGTAGCAGGTCTTACTCCGCTTTCACCTGCATGCAGGCTACTTGCGTACTCTTAACTCGAGTAGCCCGTGGTGAACCGACGCTCGGCGAACCAAGCATCGGGGCCCTACTACCACTCCCCAATCTCCATTATGGGTAACGGAGCTGTATGGCTCGCTCACTTCCCGGTGCACAAGTACAAGTACAAGCGCGCCTAGTGTTTCTGCACCCCCATTGGGGCGCCAGTTAGCTGGCTCCCTGATTTGCTTGACAGGTACAGGAGCTGTATAAGGCACGCTCACTCCCCCAACCCACAGTTGAGCAGCGTGGTGGAGTATGTTTGTAATCCCTTCGATTGAGGGAAGGCCCATATCCCAACAGTGGGATGATTATGGGTTGATGCCGACATATACTATTTTAGTAGCTCGGCCTGACTTTACTCCCCTGGGAATCTTGGACTATATACTACTCTGTACTTTTGTACCATAAATCGATAGAGTCATTTAAAATGGTCATATTTCTGGAATAAGTCATCATCATCATCATCAGGTCATTTATGCTCCACTACAGGAGCACGACCCTCTCTCATCCGTCCCAGATAGAAGGAGGATTTGGCCTACACTCCCCACGCTGGCTAAACGGGTTGGGGAGGCCTGATCGATGTTTGATAATGTATTTCCCTTAGTCGCCTTGTACGACATCCACGGGAAGAGACGGATGGATTCTATTCTAGTCTGGAATAAGTATAGTGTGCTAAATAAAAAGAAAAATAAACTAAACGTTCAGTTGCAATAAAAAAAAAACAAATACATTCATTAAATTTGAGGGAGCTCTCCATATCAATATTCCAGTTCAGTTAGAAATTCCAGTCGGCAGGGCCGGATTTAGAAGTGTGTTCCTGGAGGAACAAGGGCGGTATATTTGTTTTTTAGTATAATTTATGTGGGTGTCTCTTGTGGAGTACCCGGGCAGCCACCCCCCCTTAAATCCGGCGGTGCCAATCAGCTCTGTCGCTATAGTTTACTGGACTTATTTTTATATGATAGGGGGGCAAACGAACATGTGGATCACCTGGTGGAAAGCAATAACCACCGCCCATGGTGATCAGCAACACCAAGGGCTGGCGAAACCGTTGCCAGCCAACGGAAATAAAGACTCCCATGTAGCAATTGTTCGGAAATACCGATTTTACCGTTTTTATGTCGTTTACCAGTTTTATGTTCTTGTACATTTTATTTCATTCACTCCATGGGGTGTAAGTGGTTAATCAACACCTTTGAACCAAAGCCAACTTCACCTGCACGCGGTGCACCCTGCTGATTGACAAACGAAGCTCTGGCGAAAAGAGAGGTAGGGAGCGTAATTGTAAGCTACCCGACTGGAGACTGTACCTCCACCTTACAGAATACCGCAGCCAAATAACAATTCCCTTGAGGGTTGTTGTGTTCCTGCGAGTGAGTGAGGTCACCAGAAAGGAAGGAGATGCTGCGTTGGCAGCGGGGGTGGCGGCGCGCAAGCGATATTTTATGTTGCGAGCGTTAATATGGCTACGGCAGCCGCTTCACATCAGGCGGGCCGTATGCTTGTCTTCCACCCGACGTAGTATAAAAAAAAAAAAAAAAAAAAAAAAAGAAACATAAAAACATATGTTTACATTTAATGCTTTAATGAAATATGCAACAGTTTTATTCTAATCTATAAATATAAAATTCAAAGTCCTGACTGACTGACTGACTGACTGACTGACTGACTGATATATCAACGCACAGCCCAAACCGCTGGGTCTAGAGATTCGAAATTTGGCACGTAGGTTCCTTATGACGTCTAGGGGTACACTAAGAAAGGATTTTTCAAAATTCATCCCCTAAGGGGGTGAAACGGGGGTCCAAAATTTCTATGGGGAAACGAGATTAGTTGGACTATTTTATCCGAAACATTACACGAGTACTTCTATAGATAAATGAGTAAACACGTGTTTCAGGATTTTTCAATATTCAACCCCTAAAGGGGTGAAATGGGGTGAAAAAGTCTGAAAATCGTCATGGGTATTGTTTTTATAGTTTATCGGGTCGCTGATTACGAAAATAACGCCTATTATCTAATCAAACATAGCCGACGTGATAAAAAGTCGCCCCTGTGGGGGTGCGATGGGATGGAAATGTCTAAAATGGGGTAAAAAAGTCTGAAAATCATCATGGGTATTGTTTTTATGGTTTATCGGGTCGCTGATTACGAAAATAACAACTATTTTCTAATCAAACGTAGCCGACGTGACATAAAATCCCCCCTGTGGGGGTGTTATGGGGTTGAAATGTCATAATATGAATAAGGGTGTTGATTCTATGGTTTTCTGAGACGTCAATTACGAAAATGGCATCGATTTGAAAATGTAACATAGTGGACAAAAAATGACTTAAAAGGATTTTTCAAATTTTGACCCTAAGAGGGTGAAACGGAGGCCAAAGTTTGTATGGGGAAACGAGCTTAGTTGGACTATTTTATCCAAAATTTTACATGAGTACTTATATAGATAATTGGCTAAACACGTGTTTCAGAATTTTTCAAAATTCAACGCCTAAAAGGGTAAAATGAGTCTCAAAAGTCTGAAAAACGGCATAGGTATTGTTTTTATGGTTTATCGGGTCACTGATTACGAAAACAACAACTATTTTCTAATCAAACATAGCCGCCGTGACAAAAAGTCGACCCTGTGGGGGTGCGATGGGATCGAAATGTCTAAAAGGGGGTGAAAAAGTCTGAAAATCATCATAGGTATTCTTTTTATGGTTTATCGGGTCGCTGATTACGAAAATAACAAGTATTTTCTAATCAAACGTAGCCGACGTGACATAAAATCCCCCCGTGGGGGTGCGATGGGGTTGAAATGTCATAATATCAATATGGGTGTTGATTCTATGGTTTTCTAGGACGTCAATTACGGAAATGGCGTCGATTTGAAAATATAACATAGTCGACAGAAAATTATTTAAAAGGATTTTTCAAATTTTACCCCTAAGAGGGTGAAACGGAGGTTTAAAGTTTATATGGGGAAACGAGTTTAGTTGGGCTATTTTATTATAACTTTTACACGAGTACTTCTATAGATAACTAAACACGTGTTTCATGATTTTTCAAAATTCAACCCCTAAAAGGGTAAAAATGGGTCCCAATAGTCTGAAGAACGTTATGGGTATTGTTTTTATGGTTTATCGGGTCGCTGGTTACGAAAACAACAACGATTTTAAAATTCAACGTGGCTAACGTGACCATCATCTCCTATTGGGGTGCGATGGGGTTGAAATGTCTAAAATGCGGTCAAAAAGTCTGAAAATTGTCATGGCTATTGTTTTATAGTTTATCGGGTGGTTTATTACGGAAAAAATAACTATTTTATAATCCAACATAGCCGACGTTACATAAAATCACCCCATGTGGGAGTGCGATCGGGTTGAAATGCCATAATAACAATATGGGTGTTGATTCTATGGTTTTCTGGAACGTTAACTACGAAAATGGCATCGATTTGTAAATATAACATAGTGGACATAAAATTAGTTAAAAGGACTTTTCAAATTTTACCCCTAAGAGGGTGAAACAGAGGTCCAAAAATTTTATGGGGAAACGAGACTGGTTGACTATTTTATCTTAAACTTTACACGACTACTTCTATAGATAAATGAGTAAACACGTGTTTGTCCCGAATTTCACGCGAGCGAAGCCGCGGGCGAAAGCTAGTTTATAATAATTTGCACCTGAAAAAGCCAAATGAAAGTTTAATGCCGAATCTATCACAAACATGAACTCGACTCAACTTTCGTTTTCAGAGATAATAATGAAAAAAAGATAAGTTTCTTTGCATGCATGAAATATTGGGTCACGCCTGTAAACACGTGCCGTATATTTCTACACACTATTCAATTATTAGGACATTGATATGTTAAACAATAGATATGGGTCTGAAAACGTGATGATTGAATGTGTTAGGATTGGTTTTTAAATCGCGACCTTAAAATTTTATGGAAAGCATTAAGAGTATAGAAGACAAGCAAAAATCGTGAAGTTTGTACAAAATCTCGCAAGTGGAGCCGCAAAAGACTTCAAGCAAATTAAAAGTAAAGATCGCATTGAATTACGTGCAGTCTTATTGCTTGTCGCCTGTACAAATATATAGAGAGACAGACAAAAAACAATTCATTGTTCTACCTTTAACCACAGTATAAGTAATAGTACTACGTACAGTATGGCCACTCCCTGCCGCTCTCTCGTGTCTACCTCACCTAGCCTCCGAGACAAATCTGGAACTGTTTGTATGGCGCCGCACCCACACACGCTTATTCACGCTCTGCACAGATGTCATTGTTTATGTAATAGTAAACTACTCGACATTTGCATGGAGTGGCCGTGGTGTGCTTTTACCTAAGACCCCTCAAATTATTTTTTTCTTAAATATCTCTCATGTACAGAAATCGCCCGTTTACAATGGGTTGGCGGCGCGCAAGCTATATTTTGTTTTATATTACGAGCGTTAATATGGCTACCGTAACCGCTTCACGTCAGGCGGGCCGTATAGTTGTCTGCCACCAACGTAGTATATATTTTTTTTCTTTCGCGGTCTTATTGTGTGTAGGCAGTCTAACTTACCTTTGTTTATCTTTGTCCTATAATATTATTTCGGTGCTATAAACAGTCATTGTATGGTATTTACTAATAGTTAGTTCCATAACAGTGTCTAAAGTGTAAGCTATAAAAGGTACTATTGGTGATAAATGGCTATGATGTCTCACGTGCAGAGTGCAGACTGGAATTGGGGCGACACTGTCTGATCGAAGTGTCGAGTGAGTCTAGACATGGCGTATGTATGTACACAGTTTATATATACACATAACAATGTACTTTATTGAGTACATTCACATTTAATATCATCATCACTGTCAGTCTCTCTACACTGCTACATTCCACAATGATTTCCACCTCCAGTCAGTTCTAGCCATTTTCTTGATGACATCATTCAGACGGGCTTTTTTAATCGACTCCAAAAAACGAGGAGATTCTCAATTCTGTCATCATCATCATCATCATCAGGTCATTTTAGTCTTCACTACAGGAGCACGAGCAGCACGACCCTCTCTCGTCCGTCCCAGACAGGAGGAGGATTTGGCCTACACTCCCCACGCTGGCCAAACGTGTTGGGGAGACCTGATCGATGTTTGATGACGTATTTCCCTTAGTCGCCTTGTACGACATCCACGGGAAGAGACGGAGTGATTCCATTTTAATCTGCCGGAAACCACACGGCCAAAATTCGGCTGTATTTTTTTTATGTTTGTTACTTAATCACTCCGTGATTTATAAACCAATTTGAAAAAAACTTTTTTTATTTGAAAGAGTATACTTCTAGATTGGTCCCATATTTTTTTCATCATCATCAGTCAGTATCTACATACATAAATGTAGGTAAAGTTTAAGTCGGTATCTTCTGTTAAAATTATTGAGGACAAAATTTAGACGAGCTGGTCTGGGTGTTTTCTATGTATTATATGTATTTACAAATAAATGTATCATAATATGTAAAAGTATAATAGCAGTAATATATACGTAGTAGCCATAGTACAAGCTTTGCTTAGTTAGGGAGTAGATGGCCGTGTGTAATTTGTCCAGGATTATTTATATAATTTAAATATTTATAATACCGATATAGTAAGAGAGGTAGGGAGCGTAATTGTAAGCTACCCGACTGGGGAATGTACCTCCACCTCACAGAATACCGCAGCCAAATAACAATTCCCTTGAGGGTTGTTGTGTTCCTGCGAGTGAGTGAGGTCACCAGAAAGGAAGGAGATGCTGCGTTGGCAGCGGGGGTGGCGGCGCGTGAGCGATAATTTATTTTGCGAGCGTTAATATGGCTACGGTAACCGCTTCACATCAGGCGGGCCGTATGCTTGTCTGCCACTCGACGTAGTATAAAAAATAAAATAAAAAAATAAAAAAGTAAGTATACATATATATTCGACATCAACCCATAATCATCCCACTGTTGGGATATGGGTCTCCCTCAATCGTAAAGGGTTTAGAGCATACTCCACAACGCTACTCGACTGAGGGTTGGCGGAGCATACATATAGTACATGCAATATATTTTATGACTTTAGACAATTTAATAAAAGGCAGAATTAAAACTGCATTTAAACGATGCATGCTAAAGCGCAGACAACAAAGGCGTCTGAATCATGAGCCAGACGTCTCACCCGAATACAACGACGTTGTCGTTTTTTAGCGTAATGGTTGGATATAATGTAACATTTGGTTTTTAATGTAGCATAAAAATTACATAATTTTAAAGCTAATATTTGTTTAGATCGGGAGAAAGAACTATAGTAGAATAGATATATATGAAAATTATAAATATTTAAAAAAATGGAGATATTCTCTTCCCTCGCCTAGGTGAGATCTTCCAACTGAGCTACCAGGAAAGTTTATGTTAGTGAATTGCATTTTATATTTTCTGCTGTGAAATCGCATTGTGGCGCCATCTACCTATTCAGTATTACATTACTAAGTAAGGCACAGCAGTCAAAAAAAAATTGATCGATGATCAATTTTTTTTTAATTATTTTAAAAACATTTGTAATATTCTGTCAAGTTGCCGAAAACAACAATTAAAAATAATAATAATAGGGTATATGAAAGGTTTGATAATAGTACGTAGTACTATTACTTATACTGTGATAATAGGAAATTAATTTATCCAGTTTATCAAATAATTTTACAAATTGTGCCGTCGAAATCATTGAAGAAAATCAATTTTATATATATGTACATATGTTTGTATTATCTTTATTATACAATATATAACATGAAAAATAAAGCGGCGGACTTATCCCACATGGGGATCTCTTCCAGTCATTAACATATTCGTAAAATATTGTAAATAATATTCAAATTAAAATAACTAAGTAAAAAAATTTACAGTTAAACATTATTAATATAAATAAATAAACAGAGAAAAAATAAATAATTTTCTATAATTGTATAAACATTTAACGATATCATTTAAACACATAAAACTATGCCTTACCTTGCGATCTTTGATTTTCATATATTTTTGCGATAAATAAATAAATATTTCTGTACAAATTACACACTGCCATCTACCTAACCTAGGCTTGTACTAAAATAACTGATATTACGCTTAAATATTTTTTTTATTAAACAAACATAAAATACGAAGAAAACAACCAAGGCAATGACAAATAGACTTACTAGCCATTCGACCATCGGGCTTGTCAAAGTTTTAGTCCATTTTAAAAGGATGACATAATATAAATTAAATAGGTGTAGTATAAATACCTGATTACATACAAAATACAAATACGAACGTCATAATTCAGTAGCTTTTTGTATGGAGTGTTTTCGGGAAAGCAAAGGAATGTTCAAAATTATGATTTTCAAGTTATCATATCTCGAGAAGTTTTTATGCTATCAAAGTAATTCTTTCACCTATAATAAGGTACATTACAGTGTTGCGTTCATAATAATATATGAATCCGAAAAGCCTATTATGACGGCGCTGCCAATGATAAATAAGTATGTAACATAGACGTTCATCGACCCATGCGATCAAGATCAATAGAGTGGCCTATCTATTGCGTAGTTGTTTATTATCTTATCTATGTATGATTCGGCTGGACATATAAACAATAGTTCTTATTGTTTATACCTACAACCACAAATGAATAGTACAAAAGGAACACCCTTCAACATAAAATCAGTTTTTTTTAACATATTATCGTATTTTTTTTTAACAATTATTTATTGAGTGAAGCGAGCGGACCCTTTATATACGCCGAAAAGTCATTCTTGAATGAATGAATGAATGAATGAGTTTATTTGCATTCATTACATTACAGAATTATTCTTGGAAATTAATAGGCTCCAAAATCACTAAACCGATTTTGATGAAACTTGTCAAAATAAAAGACCATTCACCTGCCCCCCCTAGGTGGGATTTGAACCCACGACCTCTCGATGACCGGTCGAGTGCTCTTCCAACTGAGCTACTAGGAAGGTTTGTGTTGCTGTCGAATTTTTGCATCTTATATTTCTACTGTGTGAGTCACAGGTGAATTTTTTAATTTAAAAAAAAAAAAAAAAATTATCTGGCAAGTTGGCCAAGACAACTATTTAAATAATAATAATAAAAGACCATGTCGAGGTCTTCAATTGTGTTAATGGAAAACAATGAAATACATACACTCAGTGAGTAGACTCACTGAGTGTATGTATTTCATTCGCTTCACTCAACCTCGATTTAGGCCCCGTGGGCTGAAATCCGACCTAGTTTATTTATTTAAACAATTGATTACAAAGTTATATAAGGGTACAAAAGGCGGACTTAACTCTAAAAGCATTATCATACCATCTACCAGTAAACCGGGAATAGCAGAAATTCATGAATGCGGTTCTAAACTTATTATCACTTTATCCTGTATAAAGTGATAATAAGTTGACCTGGAAAGTAAAGCATAACTTTGTAAGGGGTAGTTAGTACAGGTCGAAATTAGTACAGCAGAAGTACCTCCACCTCTTAGAATACCGCAGCCAAATAACAATCCCTTTGAGGGTTGCTGTGTTCCTGCGAGTAAGTGAGGTTACCAGACCGAAAGAAAGGAAGGGATATAGGCTGGCAACGAATCGGCGACCCCATGGTGTTGCTGATCTCCATAAGCGGTGGGGATTACTTTCCACCAGTGACCCACATGCTTCCCTTACATGTGAAAAAAAAAAGTTTAGATAAATAAATAACCAGTAATATTACTCAGTCGTTACAAACACAATGCTTCCCATTAAAATTAATTAACAATTGTTATCATTATTTCCAATTAATGATATGAACTGTTGCCTAACGGGAAGTCGTACCTAATTTTGTTATCAAAATAAAACACGCAGATTCTTATGTAAACAATCTCCTAATGGGGCCATGTCACTGTTTAATTAAAGTTTCGGATATTTCACAATCTTCCTAGTTCAATATTAATTCCTTGGTAAATGTTAATAGCGTTTGAAATATGCGTACTATCGAGCAATGATCCTAATTGAAAATCACTGCAATGGTTCTAACAGAAAATCAGTGCCGAGTCTATTACAGAATTCAGTTTTTACTCTGAGTTGTGACATTGATTTTGCGACATTGCTCAGTACTTTAATTATTTTTTTCTTATCCCATGACTTTATTAACTATTAATCAGTCAATCAAACAGAGTGAATCAGGGGCATGATTTTAATATTTTCAAACAATATGAATGAAAATATCAATCCTAAATACTTAATGTAATAGTAATAGTAACTTTACAATTAAAGCAGTTTTAACAAAAACAAAGTTTTCCAAGAGTAAAATAACTTAAATTAGTTCCATCTCTTTGAATGCAACCATGCAACGCATTAAAAGATTCGGAGCGCTCCGAAGCACGGAGGAGCTCGAGATAAATAAACCCATCCATGGACAGGCTACGGTCGACGTTGACTTGCGTGATCGATTAGTATAATCGGTCGCGCGACGACGCCATCGAGCTCCGCTTATAATTAAGTACTCACTTTGTTTTTGTACTACGTCGCGTGGCAGACAAGCATAAGGCCCACATGATGTGCAGCGCTTACCATAGCTATATTAACGCTCTTAACATGAAATATCGCCCGCCCATATTCAAACGAAGCTCTGGCGAAAAGAGAGGTAGGGAGCGTATTCCTGCGAGTGAGTGAGATCAATGAGAGAGGAAGGAGATCCTGTGTTGTCGTGGCTATTTTATGTTGCGAGCGTTAATATGGCTACAGCAACCGCTTCACATCAGGCGGGCCGTATGCTTGTCTGCCACCCGACGTAGTAAAAAAAAAAACATTATAAAAGTTAATATGGTCAGTTCAGTTTTCTTAAATTTTGTATTTTCCCGCGCAACTCTCTTGTTTTTTTTTTCATACGAACTTGCTCCTGATCATAACAAACACAACAAAAAAAATATTGTCGAAATCGATCCAGCCGTTCACGGGTGATGCTGTGACCAATGGAAATAGGGATTCATTTTTATATGTATAATATTTATGTATTGTATTTTATATATTATTTATGTAGGTATTGTGTATTATAATATGTATTGTATATTTGTAAGCCCCTAACAATAACTTCACTATTATTGATATTGTATAACAGAATTTAATTTAATTTATTTCCAAAAATGCATTTTATTATTAATGTTAGCGTTTGCTGTGCCCTATACAGGGTTTTTTATAATGCATTGAAAGACTGTTTAATTGAAAAATGTTAAGTTGATACATAATTATGGTGACAAATTGTTGCGAAGCCCTTACAGGGCTCATGTTACGGCTGCTATCTAGTTTTAAGACCTAATGTACCATATGAAAGCAATAAATAAATGAATAAAAATATTTCTAAAGAGACATTGTGCTTTTATCTATCTACCTTGCAAAATTAGAAAACTCCTGTATTCTATGGTAGACCAGATGAGATCCCTTATGGGATAAGTCCGCCATTGTACAACATATTTTTTGAATTTACCTATTTACATTTACCATTTACCTATTTGTTATTGTTGTATTCCAATAAAGTTTTAACAAACAAACAAACAAATTAGTCTATCTTCCTCTTTTAACGATTGAATAAGGCATATGAAGGGTAGGTACAGGCAAAGAACAGGGAATGTCACAATTTTTATTTTTTAATGTTTTTATTGAAAGTAAATCTTTTATCTATGGTATCCCTAACTTTTTAAAAAAGCACACACGTGGCGCCAAAAGTGCAAATTAAAAGTTACTACATATGCTACTACTTCTGAACTTTTAACTGTGTCTTTTTTTTCAAATCATTTTGTCATTAGAACATTGCCTGATTTTTGCCTGTACCACACCACGGCCACTCCATACTAATCTCGCGTCGTTTACTACTACATAAAGAATGACGTCCGTGCAGAGCGGGTATGAGCGTGTGTGCGTGCGGCGCCATACAAACTGTTCCAGATTTGTCTCAGAGGGGAGTTGAGGTCGACACGAGAGAGCGGCAAGGATTGGCCATACTGTACTATTATTTATACTGTACCCTTCATATGCTCTGCTACTTCATAAAATCAAGGCATAAAACTCGTATTCATGTCATAAACTATGCCTGATTCTGCAATCACACGTCGACCAACAAGTAGGTTATCGGAAGGTCGACGACCGATAAGGATTACCACTTTTTTGTTATGTTTACATAAGTCTGTGTTAAAGCATGTGATGTCATATGTGACCGCGTTTATAAATGGATTGGCGACAGTTCTTTTTATATATCACTAAGGTATATAATACTTTTTTGAAGTGAAAACTTCTTTAGGCGCGTTGGACATTTTTTGAGATGGGAAAAAACCATTGAACTCGCGATACTGTTATCGTAACCGACAGTTTTTTTCATACTGCATCGGATGGTAGACAAGCATACGGTCCGCCTGATGTGAAGCGGATACCGTAGACATATTAACGCTCCCAACATGAAATATCGGTCGCGCACCGATGCCCCCGCCCAAGAAATTACTGTGGCAAACGCAACAGCTCTCCAGGAGTTTCACATCGCTCACCTCAACCTTTGGAGCCAAAGCTCACCTCACCTGCTAGTGGTCCACCCAGCCGACTAGCAAAACATGATCTGGCGAAAGAGAAGTAAGCCATTTTAAGTTCGGCTAGGGGTGTACTTCCACCTTAAGGAAGACAGCTACCAAAAACCAACGCCCTTGAGTGTTTTTGCGTTCCTACGAGTGAGAGAAATGTGGGGTGATGATGCGTTAGCAGCGGGGGGACCAGCGCACGAGCAATACTCTTTGTATTGCAAGCTTTTATATAGCTATGATAAACGCTTTACATCAAGTGGGCCGTGTACTTGTTTAGCACCCAACGTTGTTTAAAAAAGGGGCGAATTCGCGTGTTGCTGATTCTAAACCTTTTTGAAGAACCATGTGCTGTAGGTTCCTGAGATGCTTTTAAAACGAATCTATTCTACGGTTTTCACCCGCGCACTCACACTTGTTAGTATGAGGGAATAGTGTCCAACGGTTTATTTATTTATTTAAACACTTTATTGACCACAATAAGATGAATGGTACAAAAGGCGGTCTTAATAGCTTTAAGTCCGCCTTGAAAAAGCGGTTGAGTTTGTATTCATGATATTCGCCAAAAATAGCGATATATTTGTCGGTTGTATCCATTTTCAACGGGAGCTCTATGGCGTGTCAGCCTAATCTATCACGCAAGTTAGGCAATGTCGACCGTGGCCTGTCTAATTAATGGGTTTATTTATCTAGAGCGCTAAGCCGTCAGTCTCGGCTGTTGTCATTAGATAACAGTCGTTAAGCCAAGTCAGTGGCCTTTGGGCGGCTTGAATAAAGGCTTGAACGGCGTGTTTGAGAATGCTCTAAACCAATTCAATTGACGGGAAACTCATATTTCAGATGTGGGATGAATATCGGTTGATCCCGATCGTTTTACAAATAAATATCCAATGGGGGGTAGTATATCGTGGATCTTTTAGGCATACACACTGTCACGTTCGATAGTGCCCGGATGCAATCCTATTTTCTGAAACCGTTGTCTACGCACAACCTGTTACAACAATTTTACCTTTGGTTTTGTAAACGTTTCCGTAATGTATCAGACTACTTACAGGTCTAACATTTGGAGAAATTCAATAAATAGCCTCGGACCCATCCGATCACGTTTAGAATTTTTTTTTTGGCTTCGGGTATTTTATATCCGAATTCCGATATTTTTTAAAACCCCTCGAATTTAATTTTAGACAACGCCCGACAGCTGGCGATCCCTAGGCGCCATCCCCCGCCATATTTGGAGCTGTACCTATTTGGGAACATTGTGTCATATAGCCATATAATTCTAAAAGTGATAAAGTTAACTGTATCTACCCTTACTTGTATTGAATAAAAAGAGATAGCCTTTGCATATAGGATATTTTAATCAAATCCCACGTTTTAATACTACCCCCTTTGCGGTCTCGATTTTCATATAACCACCAACCATAGGTAGAAAATCGAGGTTGTAACAAACCTTAATGTTGTTTTTAGTATTATGGTTAGAAAATGTTGTTTGTAAGGTTCAATTGGCAAAATATGCAACAAGTATTGGTTAAAATACACTAACCACACGAATAGCAAAATTTCTGCAGTTTATCTGATTTGTCGTTTTAACAATAGGTCATTTTTATATAATTTTTACTACGCCGGAACCCAAATACTTTTGTACCGGACCGGTTGAACTGCACGCTATTGTACATAGGTTTTTTTTACTTTGGCTGAAACCCTAACCAACATAGGTAGCAGTAGAACCTTAACGCCTTCGGTTTAGTATTATGACATCTATCGCAATTTTTACAAAATTATTATCATTATCATAATAACAATGTAAAACAAAGACAAAGATAATAATTCCATAAGGTTATTGTCCTACAACACAGTTACAGAACAAAAACCTATTTCAGTTAACAGATTTGAAACTTAATTCAAAGTGGCGGCAAGTATTTCGGACGGTCTACGAGGGCTTTGACCCGCTACGCTACTGCGTAGCGCTACGAGGCTACGTTCGGGGTTGTTGGCCGCGTAGACCCTCGAGTAACAAAATTTATTATTACTTGTATGTTGTGTAAGAATTGCTTATATACTTACTTACCTATTATACTATATAGTATAATAGGTAAGTATTATATTAATATTTGGTAAGTGGCTATTCGAAATACATAATGTAAAATAAATGGTTAAAAAACTAATATACTAATATTGATTTAATTATTTTTTACTAATATTAATTGCATACAGAATCTAAAAATCGCTACGCTTTGTTTTATTATGGGATAACACTACAACAATTGATTATGAATTTTTATAACAAAGTTTGACATGAATGGAGAGGTTTTAACGGCTATTTGTATCCTTATTACATATAGGTACATTCCCAATATATAACTCTACAATATACAATCAATACAAAAGACAAAATACGTCTTTGGAATGCATTACCTACCTAATCTATTAGGAGCTCACCCAATAAAATTACTTTCAATACGGTGCGCACCCATCTATTACAGGGTCTGTTAAGGCAGTAATTATTTAACAAGTTGCCTATTATGTTTTTATAATACATCGATCAGGCCTTCCCAACCCGTCTGGCCAGCGTGAGGAGTGTAGGCTAAATCCTGCTTCTGTCAGGGACGGACGAGAGAAATCGTGCTCCTGTAGTGGAGACTAAAAAAATATTACCTGATGATGATGTATACATTATTCAGTTATTTGTCTGGAAGAGCCGTAATCGTGTTACTCTTCACTCCCAATGGTTACCAATACAAAAGCATTAAGGTCGCCTTTTGTACCAATTTGCTGTTGTCAGTAAAGCTTTATATGTAATAAATATGACCTTTGATCAATTAATCTATGGATTACTAAATTTGGGGTAAGTTGCTATCAACTTTAAAATCAAAATCTGTGCGTAGAGATAGGCAAAATGCCAGGAATTTACAATAAGTAAACAGTAAGTACCTGTCAATGCCCAATAAATGCCTAGTTTTGGGCATAAATAGGGAATTTATAAGTACTTTTGAGCATTTATCGTAAATATCCGGCATTTTGCCCATCTCTACCTGTGTGTGATCATATCTACAATGATTGGCAAATAAGTCGCAAAAGGGTTGATCTTAAGTCGCTCTGACTAATAAAGCCTCATAGAGGCGACAGAAAGTGGCAGACCTCACAACAAATTCACACACACAACATTTATTGCGCAAAACACGATAAAATATTGAATATTGAACACAACATATACGACACAACAATACGGACAATATCACAGGGCCACAGACGATTAACAACGCTAATATCTAGTATAAAGTGACTTAGGAATGGTCTTTTTCCGAGTTATTTGCCAATCATTGGCTATTATCACGTGTATGCTTTTAACTCTAAAGATGACAGTGAGCAGCCTTCACCCCAAATCTATCAACCAATAGATTTATTGATTGAAAGTAGTCAATTGATTGATTGCTAGACATAATATTAATAGGGCGAAAAAGTTAAGCAAATATTGAGAGTTCGAACACCCCATCCAGAGACAAATCTCACCACCGGTACCCGTCAGGTGAATGCACCCTCTGGTACTGAATTTTATTTCAGACACCAGCCGTTTCGGAAGTAAATGAACTTTCCCTTTCGACGACTCAGGACCGGAGTTAGGCATGCGCACGCATCTATGAATTACTTATGTAATATTTTTTGTATTGCTATGCCTTGTTTAGTAGTGTAATACATAATAGATAATAGGCACACTGCGACTTCACAGCAGTAAAATATAAAATGCAAAAGTTCGTTTCACAAACCTTCCTGGTAACTCAGTTGGAAGAGCACTCGACCGGTAATCGAGAGGTCGTGAGTTCAAATCTTACCTAGGCGGAGGAGGTGAATTTTTCAATTTTTAAAATATTTATAATAATTCATTACTTTGTACAGGCATTATATATCCAGTACAAATAATAGGGTCCCACTCGCGTAGCGCTACGTATTGCGTGGCTACGCGAGACCATATTCTAAGACGATTCTTTGACGAGCTTGGTGGTCGAATGGTCACCAATGGCCACTTTGACTCCGAGGTCGCGGCTTCGATTCCCGCTCAAGACAAATATTTATGGCCATGAGCATGTCTGTTTGTCTTGGTCTGGGTGTTTTTTATGTATTATAAGTATGTATTTACAAAAAAAATAATATATATATATTACATAACACAGGCTTTGCGCTTAATTTGGGATTAGAAGAGAAGGCGCTGTGTAAATTGTCCAGAAATATTTATTATTTATTAATAGAAAAGTAACTCTTTCCGTGCGTTTGTACACTATTTGTTATTTAATCTCAAAAAAGTAGGCACATATCTGGCGAGTCACAAAATATCTTACATTGAGTCCGTCCCTCGAAATCTCTCAAGGCCCAAACAGCATCCTAATCGATCGGTCGGCGACCTCACCCTGAACTGTCTCTAAGCAATAATACCTATATATTATGTACATAGTTATTTGTATATAAACATGGGTCTTTGAACTCAGTCGAGACTTATGAACTTTTGAATGTGAACTCATTCGTAATCATCAGTTGATTAAAATTGCAGGAAAATGGTTAACTATGGATTTGTAGTCAGAATACTAAGTATAATTGTGGGTCATTGACTTTTTTTCTACATTACCTCGGGTCACAGACAAACTGATGAACAAAAGATGAAACTCGGCTCACCTGATGTGAAGCAGTTACCGTAGTCATATTAACTAGTATTTATTTACTAATCATTGGCTGTAGCAGAATTATCAGCGTTTAGTTCTTTAGAACAAAACATTTAGCTGAGCTATAACCATTTTGTGTTTCTTCTTATTTATTGTTCATTCTTTTTGTGTTTTTTGAAACACTATATTTCACTTAAGTTTATAAGTAATTATTAAAAGACTGGAAAGAACTAATTATGTGTGTGCTGGGGATACAAATAAATGTTTCATTCATTTATTCATTCATTAACGCTCGCAACATGAAATATCACTCCCGCGTCGCCGCCCCTGCTGCCAACGTAGCAACTCCTTCCTTTCCTCCTTTAAATTAACTCATCATTCATCGTCATCATTATCAGCCTGTTTCTATCCACTGCTGGATATAGACCTTCCCTAGTGCTTACCACCATATGCAATCTTCAGCTACCCGCGTCCACCCGCTTCCAGCTGCTTTTTTGTGGTCTTAAGCCCATCTAGTCTTTTTCGCGACATACGAATCTCCACTCCAGGACTTTCCTCCCCCATCTGCTATAGCTAACTCGCCAGATGTGGCCGACCCACTGCCAGCTCAGCTTGCTGATTTAGAGAGCTATCTAGATAACTTTAGTTCTTCGTCTGATTTCTTTATTCCGGACTCGATCCTTGAGAGAAATTCCGAGCATATTAGTTAAATGAACTAATTTGTTAAAATAAATGACTGGACCTTAGTTAAAAGGAAATATATTTCTTTAAAAGGAAGGTTAATAAAAAAGGAAAATATACTCGTACATTTTTATACCATGTCATATCTCTTTCAGCCACACTTTCATACGCATGAATGTATAAATAAAACATTTGATTATTTTGTTTAATATAAGTTTATATAGCAAGAAAAACAAATTAAAAAAAAAATACCTCTTCAGGCTTTTAAGGAAATCGGTGGTTAGTTCACTAACCACCGTGGCGGTTAGTACATAAATATTACATATTTTGTATGAAACTCGATAAAACATGTTTTATCTTTGCGGATGCAGAGCGAGACTTTACAGGTGCTATATTGCCATACAGTACGTGCGGGACTTTTTTTAGTGCTGCATTTTGCACATCTTCGTGAAGTAGACCGCTCTGGTTCTAAGCGCGATTCTAATGGGACTGATGGCTTATGGCATTTTACCTGAACAGGTAAAGGTAAAGATGTCACAGAACTACGCTTAAAGCTTGGTTTGTCACTTTTTTTCGCTTGAAATGGAGCTAGTACCCCTTGGTAAATGGTTCTACGAAAGTCCTTAGAATTTAATTTGTCAATTTCTGGATGATGTTGTTTTTGGAGTGTGTAAACTAAAAAAGAGTTTATAACTGCACAGTCGAGAAAATGGAAGAAAATTCGATGCCACCACTTGTGAGACTTGGCATAGGTACTTTTCAGTTGATCAAATTTATCAACAAAGTTCATAAAACTGTTGTACTTAATCACAGCATCGGGACAAGGTATTTCATTTGGTATACCTCCACCTCCGGTATACTTACCCGGTTCATCCATCCGCAAGTTTTTCTTCCACTTTGGTTGCAGTACAGTAGTACTAAGTGAAACTACTGTTTCAGTAGATAATGCTGAAGTATTCGTAGAATGGATGCAACTACCTGAACTTCTAGCAAAATTTGATAATGGAGTGTCATCATCAGAGTCAAATTCGTCTGCAAGTGCTGGCTGCAATGCTGAGGGTAAATCACCGAGTACCATCTGATTTTGTTGTTCATCACTACATTCTTCATCTGATTCTTGAGTGCAGATACTGTCATTATCTGGGATACAACTACCTGAACTTCTGGCGAAATTTGATAATGGAGTGTCATCATCAGAGTCAAATTCGTCTGCAAGTGCTGGCTGCAATGCTGAGGCAGTGCCGGTTTTAGCATTACCAGCACCCTGGGCGGGTTTCCTATGGCGCCCCCTAACTGTAGGTAGAATATAACGATGCACCCACGGAGCGCCCCGTTTTTGTCCGGCGCCCTGGGCGATTATCCTACCTCGCCCTACCCTAACGCCGCTACGGGCTGAGGGTATATCACCGAGTACCATCTGATTTTGCTGTTCATCACTACATTCTTCATCTGATTCTTGAGTGCAGATACTGTCATTATCTTCAAGAAGGACGTCAAGTATGTCACACTCACGGAATACACGCGGCATTCTAAAAAAGTTACAAACAATTTTAGTTAGGAAAAACAACAAAATTTTACCTACAATAATCACAGTGGTTAGTAATCTAACCACATTTTTTTCTATGTAATTTAAAGAAATATATAAAAAATATTAGTTCCCCCACATTATACACTAATAAAACACATATTAAATAACACATTAACACCGAAATTGTAATAATATAAATAATCTTACCTTTAATCTAACCTTTATTATTGAATTTAAAAATGCGCCGATACTATAATATCACTGCACCAATTTTTCTAATCAACGTATCTGACCTATCTGTCTAGTCATGGCGCCAAATTTTCTCAGCATATAGCCAACGATAATTGAAAAAGCGTAATCGTTTAGAAATTCGTCAATAGATGGCATGAAACTTAAAAAAAAAATCGAGAATAGGTGGTTAGATAACTGACCACCAAACCTGAAAGAGATATGAGGAGCTCGATGTCATCGTTACGCGCGTCGATCTAATCGAACACGCAAGTTAAGCAACATCGACCATAGCCTGCCCATGGATGGGTTTATTTACGTTAAGAAGTAGCCCCAGCTGTTGTCATTAGATGACAGACATTCAACCAAGTCAGTGACCATTGGGCGTCTTGAAATGAAACTACTGACCTCTCCGCCAACCCTCAGTGGGGTAGCATGGTGGAGTATGCTCTAAACCCCTTCGATTGAGGGGAGGCCCGTATCTTAGCAGTGGGATGAATAAGGGTTGACGACGATACCATGTCCGGTGCCAGACAAGCTTACAGCGCGCCTGATGTAAAACAAGTATCGTAGCCTATATACTTACAATACAATACAAAGAGTATTATTCACACGCTGGCGCCTCTGCACTGGCATGCTATAAATGCAGCATCGTATTATGTTACCTCAGTTACAATTCTACAACAACATTGTTGTATTAAAATCTTTAATGTACAAAAAAAATACAAACTTACTCGTATCACAGTATAAGTAATAGTACTACATACAGTATGGCCACTCCCTGCCGCTCTCTCGTGTCGACCTCACCTCCCCTCTGAGACAGATCTGGAACAGTTTGTATGGCGCCCCACGCACTCTAGCTCTTTCACGCTCTGCACAGACGCCATTGTTTATGTAGTAGTGAACGATGTGACATTTGTATGGAGTGGCCGGGGTGTGCTCGTATTAAAAAGTATAGAAGATGTGTACACATCACTACAATGGCAGACTTATCCCACATGGGATTTCTTCCAGCCAACTAACTTTAAGGAAAACATATTAACTCGTAATATATTATTATAATAGATATTAATTGGCAGCGGTGTTCTGCGAGGTACTCCCCCAGTCGGACTCGACATTGCACTATTCCTCTATCGCGAAAGGCTCGTTAGCTAATGAATAGATTCTCCACGTGCAGGTGAGGTAAACTTAGCCTCCAAACATTGTTTTTTTTTTGTATGAGAGGGGGCCAACGATCATGTGGGTCACTCGTTGACTTCCCTCTCAATTGAAAAAAAAAAATTTCGAAACATCTGATATACAAATCAAACTCACACTTGTTTGTTATTTAATTATCTTTAATGTAAATACATCTGTTTAATAATAATATAACAGGCACAATTTGTAACAAGCTAAAATCGCTGCAACTGCCTTGCCAGTAAACATTGAATCAAAATCGTTATGTTTTTGTTGCTTTGCGTATTTCAAATATAACACGATAATAAACGGACGTTGAATCTCATAGAATCGGCAATACCATTATTTCTTCTGATTCATTTCTAATCATTCAAATTCATTGTTTCACATTTATATTTATTACAGTCATGATAAGAGTTCAGTTGTACTACCAATGATGGGATTGGTCTCTACTACTACTGGTAGTACTAGAATCACAAGGTAGTATCATTTGTTCTACCAGTAGTACTTCTGATCCGGGAGGATATTTCTTCCCTGCGCCATGCCTTCGTCGCCTTATACGAGGTCTCCACTCTAGGATTTTCCTCCCCTATCTGACATCGCTAACTCGGCAGACTTCAGTCTGCTGATTCTGAGAGCTATGTCGACAACTTTGGTTCTCCGTCGAATTTCTTCGTTGCGGATTCGAACTCGTAGGCCGGTACAATAGTTTACAAATGTACAATAGCTACTCTCTTCTCACAAAACTATTTAGACGAGATTAATGTTCTATAAAATCGGGACTTGTCATATATATTTTTCATAAGAACCTTCTTCTGGCGATAAAAAATATAACGAAAAAAGAACTAGCGAAATCGATTCAGCTGTTCGCGTGTGATACCACCACCAAGGGAAATAGGAATTCATTTTTACATAATATATAGATAGATATAGAGAAAATATTTCTAAACCATTCAGCTTGAATACAAATAAACACATACTAGTTTCGTAATTTTGTAAGTGGTTTCACTCATACACTGGTAGAAAACGCCCTGGAAATTCTATCAAGGATAAATACAGCTCGAGTCATCTCTAATCAATTAATAAGTCTATGTACAGTTAGATCAACGCCCGACCGCCCTTGCATCGACCCAACGCGCCTCTCTTATGTAAAGCCAATGCACGCGTGCGTGTACGCGTTATTACACGCGATACTATAATTTTACCGTATACTTAGCAATGGCTATGACAGTACTTTCTTACATAAAGTTATTAGTTAAAATAACGCTTCTCGCAGAATACTCAATTGTTATCACTTTCTCGAGTCAATCCCGCTTTTTTCTTTGTACGATCTTGCGCACATACGAAATGGTCGTGGTTATGCGTGAATATTTAAGACTGTCTTTTTCCTCTCCAAATTGAAATAAATATAATCGTTCAGAAAAAAAAACTTTTTTTTTAAGTGAAACTTCTTTACGCATGCTTGACTTGGGGCGTAAGCTGGTGAATGCGTGACGAGGACGTTACGGGTTAGTAGATTACGAACGTTTAACAAAATAACTAAACCCTTTACATTAATGAATAATAATGTCTCTGCTTAATCTTCCCACTGCTGGATATAGGCCGATCCTCCGCTTTTCGCATCCAACCGCTACCAGCCACTTTCGGACCAATTCGAGAAGGAATATAGCTAACAGGCTGGCAATATAGCTAACGCCATATATAAACTATCATTGTTTTTAAGTAACTAAGTACTGCATTAAAATACATAAGTTCGTGTATCAGTGGACACAGAGCCTATTCCTCCAGCGTTAGAGTTCTTCAGATCATCGCCGATTTTATCTCGTTACTGATTCAAATAAAAAGTAAATGTTCTTTGCATTGCATTACTTCATTTGTTTGATGTTTCAATTTGGACACTTACAGTTGGAACTGAAATGTTTTGGTTCATTACATATCCATACTAATATAAACACCTATATTATTAGGGATATATATATATATATATATACACTTCTGGACACATCTATTGGCCCACCTTAGAGTTTAGGTTTCGATGGCCCCTACCGAAATATGATTGCTAGATTGAACAAAAACTATTGATGCAGTTTTAAACCTGATACATTTTACCATCTTTTTCGATCATATTGTTTTAAATTTGAATTCAGAATACCACACGACATGGAGCTACGCCTAACAAGTCGGGTATGCGCCTTGATTAAGGCAGTTGATTTTTGAATAAAAAACATTTTTTTACCAAATAAAAGTTTAATTTAATAAAGCGTGTTGCCTCCATGGGCATCTACCACAGCTCTCATATGATTAGGCATAGAGTTTATCAACCGCTCTATGAAATTTTGAGGGATTCTCCCCCATTCCTCTTCTATGGCAGTTTTCAACTCCTGCATCGTCTGGGCAACTGGCTGACGAGCCCTAATACGTCTTTTTAGCTCGTCCCACATGTGCTCAATGGGGTTCATGTCTGGGCTTCTTGCTGGCCAGTCCATAACTGTGATGTTCACATCCCGAAGATATTCCCTGACGATGCCGGCCGTATGGGCTCTTGCATTATCATACATAAAAAGGAAATTTGGGCTCACATAGTCCGCGTATGGCATCACTTCTCTTTCAAGAATTAAATCCAAGTAAACCAATAAAATCAAGTTTTTTAGTATTCGATTGTTGGATATCAACGAACAGGCTCCAAATTGTCTTTTGTTTCTTTAAATTCTGTGTTCGAAATTCAAAAAAAGACTATTGAATGAAATTATGAATGTGCCAGGTTCAAAACTGCATAAAAACTTTTTGCTCGACCTAATATAAAATTTTAGCTAGGACCAAACGAAACTGAAAATGCAAGGTGGGCCAATAGATGTGTCCAGAAGTGTATTATATGAAATTATAAATAAAATAAATATTCCTGGACAAATTACACCCGGCTGTCTAGTCTACATAGTCTAAGACTGACATGTTCGTGCACACAAATATTTGTCTTGTGCGGATATCGAACCCGCGACCTCGGAATCAATGTGGCCATTGTTACCCATTTGACCACCGAACTATCATCATCGTTAATATCAAATATTATTGTGTACTTTCGTGTGATATGTGATCCGTTGGCCTTTCTATACTTTGCATAAATTGTACATTTTCATAGGTACTACAGCATTATTACCAATTTCAATCAATTGTCACAAATGTCATATTCGTCGACTTGCTTGTGCGAATTAATTGTGAGGTGAGACAATTGGGGCACTTATCGGGTGTATGTTTTTGACGTTTGTGACATATCTATAGCATTATACAGTTGCGTCATTGATAATTATAATATCAATGACGCACATCTGCTCTGCTCTCCGAGCCGGTCTGAACGGACCCTAAATGCGAATTGCAAAAAGAATAGTGATTGGTCGAATTGTGAGACAAAAAGAAAAACGTGTTTGATTGACGAATAATATATAATTTTATCAAAATTTTAATTATTTATTTTAGATTTATTATTTTACTAAAATAATGCTTTTTGCCGAAATATGGTTCATTTGCATGATTTGAGGCAGCACTTATTCATTCTCATCATCATCAGGACCCTCACTCATCCGTCTCAGACAGAAGGAGGATTTGGCCTACACTCCCCACGCTGGCCAGACGGGTTGGGGAGGCCTGATCGATGTTTGATAATGTATTTCCCTTAGTCGCCTTGTACTACATCCACGGGAAGAGACGGAGAGATACTATTCTAGTTGCTGGAAACCACAAAGCCTTATTCATTCTACACTACTTAAAATATGCAGAAAAAATTCTGGAGATGCTACAAGCAATAGGTAAATAAATTAAATACCAAATATTCCTCGACAAATTATCACACACCGCCATCTAGTCCAGTAGTAGGAAAGCTTGTACTATGGGTACTAAATAACTGATAAATACACATGACGAGCTCGGTGTTTGAATGATTAGCAATGGCCACTTTGACTCCGAGGTCGCGGGTTCGATCGCGGCACAAGAAAAATATTTGTAAGCATGAACATGATTGTTTGTCTTGATCTGGGTGTTTTCTATGTATGTATTTACAATAAAAAATGTATTTAAGTATTATATCAGAGGGGCAATTCTCGTATTTAAAATATAGTCAAAATTCAGTTTCGATCCAGTCTCGATCTCACAAATGTAACTTTAAAATTAAATTTAAGCGGGATTATATCGAAATATGAGTGAAAATTAAACAAAAGAAAAACTAAGAATGTTACTTTGCCAACAACAAGAATTGATAATAATTAATTAATGAAATCTAGTAGTCAATTCACAATTCAATCTCGATTCGGTCAACTTTCAATCTGCGTTCCTAGAAAAATTACTAGAATTGGCCTTCAGTTCTCTAGTACCCATAGTACAAGCTTTGCTTAGTTTGGGTCTAGATGGCCGTGTGTAATTTGTCCAGGAATATTTATATAAACTTAAATACATTATTTTTTTTTTGTAATATAAATAAGAGATAGCAGATCTCAAAAAGCAATAACAAAATTTCAACTATCTTATAGAATTCTAATAAAAGTAGCTCCCGATTATTTTCGGGTTCATACTCCACTGAATCTGTATCTATTGCTGAAGATTTTTTCTTTATTTTCAGTAGTTCAATGACCTTGAATTGGTGCAGTCTTTGGGAGAAACTAATGCCCTTTCTATAAGGTTGTACGTAGAAAAAATACAGATTTTTATATCAAAGGATATATATTTATGGTGTAAGTGACTCGCAAGGATCTTTAAAGCCAAAGCCTATCTCGCCTGCACGTGGTGCATCATGCCGACAAAGACACTGGCAAACGAAAGGTACGGCACAGCGTATTTGTAAGCTGCCCGACTGGGGAAGTACCTTCACCTCACAGAATACCGCAGCCAAATAACAATTCCCTTGGGATTGTTGTTGTGTACCTGCGAGTGAGTGAGGTCACCAAGTTAAATGCAATCACTCATAAAAGTCAACTATAATGAAAATCAAAAAGCTTACTCCTACTAAATTCTTCTGATTAAATTCGTTGTGAGTTCCAAGGCAGCCGTAGTTTTACCCCCGGGACTGCAATGGATCTCACTGTTTATTGCCATTTTGACAGTTGCCGCTGTTAATCCTCGCTACACAGGAGACACAGTGGTGGGAATCTGTGCTCCCGTCCCGTTATAATGAAAATCAACAAAGAATTGCCCACAGTAACTATGAAACTCACCTTTTTTTTATACTACGTCGGGTGGCAGACAAGCATATGGCCCGCCTGATGTGAAGCGACCCGTAGCCATATTTACGCTCGCAAAATAAAATATCGCTCGCGCGCCGGCATCCCCGCTGCCAACGCAGCATCTTCTTCCTTTCTGGTGACCTCAATCACTAGCAGGAACACAACAACCCTCAAGGGAATTGTTACTTATCTGCGGTATTCTGTGAGGTGGAGGTCATTCCCCAGTCGGGTAACTTACAATTACGCTCCCTACCTCTCTTTTCGCTAGAGCTTCGTTTGTCACTGCGTGCAGGTGAAGTTGGCTTAGGTTCAAAGATGTTAATGAACCACTTACACCCCAATCTATAATGAGAAGCCCACATCAACTATACTAAAAACATCAACAAAGAAATGTTCACAATAAATAGGTTAATTATTATATTACGCAAACAAAACATATTTACCTTTCTGGTATCTAGGAACAGTAAAAATTACAAAACAAAGTGTCCATATTATATAGACACATATATAACTACATACAGTACAATAACACGCAGTACATACATGCACACATGTAAACAATGTCCTTACAGGATAAGTTCGTATTAACAGTTGAATGTGTGTGTGATATTAGCATAAAAAGCAATTTGTATTTTCCCTGAAATATGCACGCGTGTGCGCGACTGTCGTAGTGTGCCGCCAGACATGATTGTTACGACACAAAAATTCACGTCTGTGTGCGTGCATTGTTTATGAAATTAAAGCGTAGTTATCAGTATTGTTGTTTTCCTGCAACATTTGAACATGTTATTCAATAATTTTACTTATAATTAAAATTATTTTACATGGAATAGGGTAATAATGAGCTCTAACACAAAGCTTCGCATGTGTGAAGCCAGACTGCGTTTTTGAGTTAGTGTGCGTGCAGTCTGCGTTCATATATGCACCCTTTTTGTCTCGACCAAATTCTATTGCAGTTGAAAAATATTTGCTGCTTTAAGGATAGAGTTCAAAATTGTGTGATTCGTTGTGATAAGTGAGACAGTGGGTTGTTATTTTGAATCACGTACTCGTCGTTGAGATGGATGTGTTGCGTCGGGGCTATGCGCTTGCATGCAAGTGTGCGTTCACCTTGAAAAGTGGCAGTTCTTTGTGCAATGGGTTATTCGGTTAATGGCACCAAGAAAGTCAATGGCGCGGATGCTTGGACTGTCAGCAGAAGCAGTTGATTTGTCTGCCCTTGAAGCAAGAGATACGTGGGAGGTGCATTTTGTATCGGGCATCGCACCCTGCATGGTTAATATAATAATGTTATTATAACTAGAATTGAAAATCATACTATGAATGAGTAATAACATAATCGCTTTGTTGTTATTAGACTTTTATATGTAAATATCAAATAGGTAAATAAATTAATAATATGTCATGTATTAAAAAATATATAATAAATAAATAATAATTTATATTCCTGGACAAATTACACACGGTCATCTAGTCCCAAACTAAGCAAAACTTGTACTATGGGCACTAGATAACTGATATTATACTTAAATACATACTTTTTTTTTGTAAATACGTACTCATAATACATAGAAAACACCCAGACCAAGACAAACAGACATGTTCATGCACACAAATATTTGACTAGTGCGGGGATCGACCCAAGACCTCGGAGTCAAAGGCCATTGCTAACCATTCGACCACCGAGCCCGTCATTAAGTATTAAATATATTAAATAGACATTAAATATATTTGAATTGTAATAAATTGGTTCTCTTACAAAGAACATAATAAGAAATTGATGATGAATTTATTACCTATTAAGAACATAATATTATATATTATTATTATGTTCTTAATAGGTAGTGTATGAATATATTCCTGGTTAATTTAAACAGAATCAATTAACAACAGCTAATTTTCGTTTAATATTAAAGCAAATTTCTTTGCATTTTCTATTTCCTAATTCGACACAAATACAGAATTTATCTAATTGGTTCACGACTTATAAAATCATAAATCATAAATCATAAATATTTATTTGCTAGAAATGTAGGTACAATAATTAGGTGATGTACAGAATTCGACCCATATACATTTCGTCTTAAATAAGACATGCAAAAACTTGATAATTTTATTATTAAATTAAAACAATTGCAATTATATGTCAAAAAAAAATACTAAATATTAAATTCATAAAGTCAAGTTCTTAAAATTACATTAAAATACATTCAATACAAACAATAATAGATTAAGCATTAAATTATAATATTTATGTCAGTTATATAATCATTAACAGAATAGTAACATTTGTCAATCAAAAATAATTTCAATTTCTTTCTGAACATTTGTGTGGGTAATATTTTTAAGTTGTCTGGTAATTTATTATATAATACAGGTCCCATTCCAATTACACTTTTACGTAACAAAGCAGTATTGTGACCACCAACTCTAAGTTTATTTATATATTGAGATCGCAATTCAACTGTTCTACTTCTAGATTGTGATATTTTAATAAACAGATGCTGATTAGTTTTTACAAAGGTGCACATTTCAAGAATGTACAGAGATGGTAATGTTAATAATTTGTACAACTTGAACACTGGCTCGCAGCTATCTGTAGTTTTTAACCCACACATAGACCTTAAACATCTCTTTTGAGCTTTGAAAATACTTTCTCTTTCACTTGAGTTACCCCAAAAAATTACGCCATATTTCAATATCGGTGTTACCATACCATGATAAGCAACTAGTAATGTTTTTGGTTTTACCTTTTGCGATAGGTTATATAAGGCATAGGCGGCTGAGTTTAAACGTTTGCAGATATGCTCTGTTTGGAATTTCCAAGTGAATTGACTGTCGATAAGCAATCCAAGAAATTTTGTCACGTGAACTTCCTCAATAGTTCGTCCGTTATTAATTACCTTTATAGTAGGAGCACACATTTTTTGACGGAAATGCATAATATAAGTTTTTTGCAAATTAATTTTTAAATTATTTATGTCAAGCCAGTACAATATATTAGTCAGTGTTTCATTAATGTCATTTTCGTAGTCAACTAGTTTGTCACATTTTACTATCGCCGTGCTGTCATCGGCAAATAGAACCATTTGTTGCTGAATGTTCCTAGGTAAATCATTTATATATATGAGGAACAACAATGGTCCAAGAACACTACCTTGAGGCACCCCATATCTTATTTCTTTAGAACTCGACAAGTATCTTAGTTCATATTTGGTTTTTAAGCAAACTCGTGAAATTTCAACATATTGCGTACGTCCTTTAAGATAAGATTCTAGAAGATTTAATACGTTTCCTCTCAAGCCATATGCGTCAAGTTTCATTATAAGCCTTTTATGGTCCACATAGTCAAATGCTTTTGTCATGTCAGTAAAAATTGCACATATAGGAATCCGTCTGTCCACATTCGTCAATATATTGTATAATAAGTCAAAAATAGCCATGTCAATTGATTTATTTTTCCTAAATCCCATTTGTTCGTCGCATAGAATATTAAATTTACATAGATATACATAAATTGCATCATAAATATATCTTTCAAATATTTTTGAGAATACTGAACTTAACGCTATTGGTCTATAATTTGTCATATTCTCTTTCTCGCCCTTTTTATAAAGTGGTTTAATTATTAATGGTTTAAGTTTTTCAGGGTATAAGCCATGTCCAATACACAAATTTAATATGTGACACAAATGCGGTGCTATACACACAGAAACAAACTTAATTACTTTCGTAGCAAAACCATCGTAACCTACACTTTTCTTATTCTTCAACTTTTTTATTATATTAATAATATCCTGAGGCAAAACCGGTGGCATAAACATTGATTGGTTTTCTCTAGGTAGGTTTAAATTTATGATGATTTGTTTTGAGGATTTGCCAATATGATCTATGAAATGGTTATTAAATGCCTCAGCAATTTTTTTAGGATTAGATATTATTTCACCATCTCTTTTAATTTGTGAAATAAATTCATTAAACTTTTGTTTATTTATTATATTCCAAATTGCCTTTGATTTATTTTCAGAATTATTTATGTAATGAGCATTTTGAGACAGTTGTGTTAATTTTATGATCTTTTTAATTTTTTTTGAGTATGTTTTAAAATTTAATTAAAAGAATAAGAACACGCACCCACGTGCGTAGTTTTTACATTTTTCACAAAATATATCTATGTCATAATTATGTGCCAAACATAATTCATGCCAAACATAGTTTGGGGTCTAAATAGCTCACCAATATCTTTAAAGCCAAAGCCAACCTCACCTGCTCGCGGTGCACCCTGCCGACTACCGAAAAAGGCTCTGAAAGAGATGTAGAATACAGGGAGAGTACCTCACAGAATACCGCAGCCAAAAAACAATTCCCCTGAGGGTTCTTGTTTGCCTGCGAGTGAGTGAAGTCGCCAGAAAGGTAGGAGTTGCTGCTTTGGCAGCGGGGGTGGCGGCGCGCGAGCGATATTTCATGTTGCGAGCGTTTATATAGCTACGATAAACGCTTTACATTAGGCGGGCCGTTTGCTAGTCTACCACCCGCCGCAGTATAGTATAAAAACATCTGGTAATCAATCAGTTTACATCCTTACCAGTCATCTTTTTCTCTTATATTTTTATAAAAAGAAATTCTCTTCCAAATTCTATTCAAAATTACGCTACTTTACAAAATCACGACACAATGTAGATGGAATCCTTATATTACATTTTTTCGTAATCGGATAAAATGGTTATTCTTTTGTCGACAGTACATTACATCTCAAAATACCCGCTGGCGTCCTGTACCACACATGCGCACGCGCATATTACAGTATCCTACAAGTTCACACTAAACCACGTAAGTATGCGTGTTGGGGTAGGTTGGTTACCGTTTGGGCCACTAGACCGTTGTTTTTTTATGTTGGTGTACTTTGTATTGCCTGTACTGGGAATTCGCATGTTCAGTTAAAAAACGGGCAAGTTCCTTTTCTGGAAATATAGAGGTTTTCACGCTGTTAGATTTTACCAGTTTGTATTCGAGTGAGTAAAATCACCTGAACGGTTTTATTGTTTTATTCAATCATTACCTTGTGAAGTTTAAATCTAGAATTCTTTATTGCATAACAACAAATCCAGAAATTAGTGAAAAGACAAGTATACAAAGGTGAGATTATATCTTCAAGAGATTTCTTTCAGCCAACCGTACTGTGCATAAAGAAATTTTACATGGCTGGTAGTCAAGCAAGCTATGCATAACATTTTAGTATCTTTTTATAATAAAATACCAATTTAAACTTATCACTCGTCATGAGTGAGGTAGTGCTCCTTTAGCTTCTTTTTAAAAGTAGCGCCAGTACAGCTCTCTCTAATATGCCTTAGTTCAATTTAGTTTAATAGGCAGTTGGTTCCAAAGCTGTGCCGCACGAACAGTAAATGATAAGGGTTAAGTAGTTCAAAGTTTTGGTGAGACAGGGGCGTTGGGAACGGGTTGGAGTAGGTACAAGTGGAAAACGGGGACGAAGGTATTGGGAGCATCATGTTTATGTCAGTGCTAGTAAGTTAATACCCATACTAATAGTATAAATGTGAATGTATGTTTATTTGTTTGTTTGTCATTCGTTCACGACGTCGAAAGAAAGCTATGGATTGACATGATTTGAACATTAATAGATGTTGTTACTTATAAACGAAATGACTTTTCAAACAAACCTGCCGGTTGAAAATGTAACTCAATGTGGTTGATTGGCATGCTGGATTATTATTCAGCACAAAGGTGGCGCAGACTATATCAACAGAAGAAAAGTAAAAAAAAATGGGGTGTAGTTGTGTCATAGACACGGCCATGTGTTGTACGTGAATACGTTATATGCACTAAAATTATCTTAAAATGGTAGCGCTTCTTCCTCCCGGACACGCTATGTTCCATAGTCCTTACTTAGCGTAATAAATTCTTTGATACCTACTTCATCTATTGAGTCGTGTGATTGGATTTTGGATGGAGATGATAGATACGTAGCTGTAACACCAAACTTTAACACCCGATTTTGTGATCATTCGTTTTTTGATTCGAAAACTTATTGTTTTCGAATCAATGAAAACTTATTGTTTTCGAATCAATGGGTTTAGAGCGAATTCGACGAGCATTAATTGGAATTAAACATTAGGTATAATTGAACATTAGGTATATTTTTTTTAAGAATACATATCGATAACCTTTTAAACTGCAAGCATGACATGATCATGAATTAACAGATATAAAAAAATATAACCAAAAAAACCGGCTCCAAACATTACTCTACTATTTATGTATGTAGATACAGGCTGATGATGATGATGTTGATGAAAAAAAATATGGGACCAATCTAGAAGTATACACTTTAAAATATTTTTTTTTTTTCTAATTGGTTTATAAATGACGGAGTAACTAAGTAACAAACATTAAAAAAATACAGACGAATTGAGAACCTACTACTTTTTGGAGTCGGTTAAAAAAGGAATAAGTTCTGCGTGCTATGTTCTCGGAAGCTTATGAGATGAAGTTGGCATTGATTGCCTTAAAATGGTATATTGCTCTCTGATCGAATCTAGTATCCGGCACAGTATGTTTTTCTGGGGTAAAAGTCACCAATACAACATACAAAAAGCGTTTGGCCTCCAAAAAAAGGGCAATCAGAACTATGGTTCGTGTAAAACAAGAACAGTCATGTTAAGAAAAATAGGAATCATGACTGCCTCGGGCTTTATATAATAGACATATTGGTATTATTAACAATTATGACCAAATATCTATATATATAAAAGAGTAAATCACTCACTCATCACGAAATCTCAGAAACTACAAGTGCTAGGAGTCTCAAATTTTTCAAGGGGGTTCCTTTTAGAACGTAGGTGCTCACTAAGACGGGAATTTGGAAAATTCAACCCCTAAGGGGGTGAAACGGGGGTCCAAAGTTTGTATGGGGAACCAAGATTAGTTGGACTATTTTATACGAAACTTTACATGAGCACTTCTGTAGATAAATGAGTAAACACGTGTTTCAGGATTTTTCAAAATTCAACCCCTAAAGGGGTGAAAGGAGGTGCAAACGTCTGAAAATCGTTGTGGGTATTGTTTTTATGGTTTATCGGGTCGCTGATTCCGAAAACAACTGCTATTTTATAATCTAACATAAACGACGTGACACAAGAGCACTTCTGTGGGGGTGCGATGGGGTTGAAATGTCATAATATCAATATGGGTGTTGATTCTATGGTTTTCTGAGACGTCAATTACGAAAATGGCATCGATTTGAAAACGTTGACACGAAATTTCCATCTCGGTATAAAAATCCAAGATTTGGAACACCCTGATGCAGAACCATAAAGGTTCAGCTAAACTATAAGAAATATAAAAATGATGAAAATGAAAATGAAAATGATAATGAAAAAAAAAACAATGAGGCAGTAGAAGCTGTAGATAGAACTTTACGTGCCCAAGAGTTTTCAAAAATATTATTAAAATTTGGGGAAGATCTCCTTCCTGAAGTAAAGTCAATGTTTAGCAGCGAAATATGCATAATTGAAGCTGAGATTCTCACTGGGAGTGGTGCCGATGAAACTGCATTTATTCCGCGTATACCACTCTTCCTTCTTACGGCCGTGTGGTTTCCGGCAGACTAGAATAGAATCACTCCGTCTCTTCCCGTGGATGTCGTACAAGGCGACTATGGGAATAGTTTTTGGCCCAGAAATTACCTATTATTGTTGTTTATTGTACCTATAGGACGGTTCTATGTTCGACTGTATGTATTTTTTTAAATTCAATGATTTCTCCGTCAATTCTACAGCAATTTTAATAATTCTTATTCGTTTGAGAGGGTACACTCTCCAGGTGGTCCCATATTAAAATGAATGTTGCTAAGCGCAATACTCGAGAACGGCTCGACCAATTCTGTTAATTTTTATTTTAATATTTTCGTTAAGGTATAAGGAAGGTTCTTATGTACATAAAAATTGCGAGAAAAAGAAAACAACACTTTCTACCCGTGCGAAGCCGGGGCGGGCAGCTAGTAATTATATAAAACCTCAGATGAAAGAAAAGAGATTGCGAGACAGCCTTCGAATCCATCAAAACTTGGTCTGTTCTGCCCCCCTAGCCAATGGTAATTCGTAGCGTAACGAACGTTAGATAGAGCACGTGACATTTGTCAATTCGAACATTTTAGTATGAGAATTGACAAATGTCACGTGATCTATCTAAAGTTCGTTACGCGACGAATTACACTTAGCTAGGGGGGCTGGAATCCCTACAGCGATGCCAAGTCGACTACTGTTATATTGAGGTGCTGAGATTCCTGTATAGCGTTGCAACAATGACTAACCGCGTCCAGGACAACCAATCTAAGCCTATCCAACTGCAGTGGGGACTATGCCAAGAGGATGTCTTTTCCGTGAAATCATTTACCAAACCAAATGACCAAAAATCTCTCCATGACTCCAATCTCGGGGCCCTACCGCCGAAGCCGAAGCCGTTTACCATTGGACTTTTTAATAGCGTCTGGTGTCACGGCGAGAGAATTGGTTGTTGATAAATAATTAAACGTCCATTTCGTTCTAACTTAGTTTATTCACTGCGTTCAATTACATTACATGAAATATCAAATACCACAAGCGAATATCAAACGTCAGCTTAGATTTGTAATAATTGTGTTTAGCTTATCTTGTAGAAACCCTAGAGCTCTACAGTTTAAGCAGAAAATGTTTGTTGTTAACTTTAACCTATTTTTGACCTATTTTATATTAGACCTATTTTTGGAATTAAAATTTTCTATCGGAATGGACTTCAGTTTAGCCGATTACCATCCAATATTTTGATTCGAAAAATAGGTCTTACGTTTTAGTTATTGTCAAACATCTTCAGCTTAGTCGGTAGAGCTCCAGGGTTTCTACAGGCTAAGGGTAACACAAGAAACATAAATCTAAGCAGAATTTTGATTTTCGCATTCAAATAATCCGCCCCTGGTCGACATCGCTGCCGCATAAGCTACGATGGAGTTTGCACACTGATGTACTTAAACGGAGCCCAATTGCAATCATAAAGTATATATACCTATATAATACTTATTATTGCTTTCACGTAAACAGTATCACACACTGGCCGTGTGGTTTCCGGCAGACTAGAATAGAATCACTCCGTTTCTTCCCGTGGATGTCGTACAAGGCGACTAAGGGAAATATATTATCAAATATCGATCAGGCCTCCCCAACCCGTTTGGCCAGCGTGGGGAGTGTAGGCCAAATCCTCCTTCCGTCTAGGACGGACGAGAGAGGGTCGTGCTCCTATAGTGGAGACTAAAATGCACCTGCCGCATAAGCAACGATGGAGTTTGCACACTGATGTACTTACGGAGCCCAATTGCAATCATAAAGTATATATATATCAAGTGGGAACTCTACTATTCGCCGGAGTATCTTAAGTAGAATATTTTTTTATTTCAGTAATAATGTACTCTGGCGAAAAGAGAGGCTGGGAGCGTAATTGTAAGCTACCCGACTGGGGTACCTTACAATTACGCTGTATTACGTACCTCCACAGAGTATATTATTCTGTGCCTCCACCTCACAGAATACCGCAGCCAAATAACAATTCCCTTGAGGATTGTTGTGTTCCTGCGAGTGAATGAGGTCACCAGAAAGGAAGGAAGGAGATGCTGCGTTGGCAGCGGGGGTAGCGGCGCGCGAGGGATATTTTATATTGCGAGCGTTAATATGGCTACGGTAACCGCTCCACATTAGGCGGGTCGTATGCTTGTCTGACACTCGACGTAGTATAAAAAAATATGTATTCACGCTGACGTCATTTCATGGTTTCGACAGACAAACTTTTAGTTTGAAAAATTATATAAAGTGGGTTTGACGTACGGACGGAAATGACGAATATCAGGACACAATAAGTAATTTCCAAGTAAAATTAATGTGACGCACGAGTACGCGGGACGAATTTGCAAGGTTTCTAGTATATTATAGGTATTTTGTCATTTTTACAGCGCGTTGTCAATGACGTCTTTAGCGAAAAAATACAAGGCATCTAGTTATTGCCCTTTTTTTATACTACATCAGGTGGCAGAGAAGCATACGGCCCGACACATGTGAAGCAGTTACCGTAGCTATAAACGCTCGCACCATGAAATATTTCTCGCGCGCTGGCACCTCCGCTGCTATCACAGCAATTCCTTCCTTTCTTTCTGGCGACCTCACTCACTCTCAGCAATACAACAACCCTCAAGGGAATTATTATTTGACTGCGGTATTCTGTGAGGTGGAGGTACTTCCTAATAACGGACGGGCACTAGGCACGTGCCTATGTTGCTTAGGCATTAGTCCGCCCCTGGCAATAATCGGTAGTAATTGTTCGTAATGATAATGTATAAATAAATAAATATTTCTGGACAATTTACACTGCGCCATCTAGTCCCAAATTAAGCGCAGAGCTTGTGTTATGGGTACTAGACAACTGATAAATGTACCTAAATACATTTTTTTTTTGTAAATACATACTTATAAATACCCAGACCAAGATAAACAGACATGTTCATGCACACAAATGTTTGTCTTGTGCGGCAATCGAACCCGCGACCTCGGAGTCTAAGTGGCCATTGCTAACCATTCGACCACCGAGCTCGATTGTGGCTATAGAATCACGGATCCGTAAAAACGGGGTTAAAAACATCACCAACAAGCTGGATCGTAAAATTCAATGTTTCACGTCGGAAATAGTTTGTTATTCGCGGCCCAAAGTTCATGGCCCTGTTTATTGATATGCTGACCCTCCGGACGCTCTTGGATGCCAAATCGTGCAACTGTTGCATATGTAATTATTGTAATATGTAATCAGTATCTCAACAGTAATTACTATAACGTACGTAATTGGCACGTACCTATTTTTAAGCCGTACAACGCCAAATCGATGATGCTCGATGCCGTCATTGCGCGTGGCAGTCTAATCGATTACGCAAGTAAAGACAACGTTAACCGTAGCCTGTCTATGGATGAGTTTGTAAGGTTGCAGTGCATGATAATTCACTGATTAAAATAAATTGTTAAATTTACATTTCTCCATAGATATTTTTACTTTAAAAGTATGCACAGAATAATAATTAGTTGGTCTAAAAAGTCTTCAACTTGACTTAACGCAAGGAAGTGGAATTGTAATGGTAGGGAGAGTAGGAGGGGATGAATAGGAGGGCGGTTGGACAGCACAGTCGAGTGGGCAGTTCGAGTTCAGCTACAGAGTGATCAACAACCACTGAAATATTGTAACGGCCAGTGTTTAGGCTTATAAGGAATAAAAGTATTGTCGTTACGTGTGGCGTTTTACTTACATCTTCAGAAGTGACAACGTGTTGGAAAAACCCACGCTTACGGATTTTACATTTTGAAAGGTAACGTATTATCGATATATTTTTTTATAATAAAGAGCGATTGTTATAAAATTCGTTAGCCTTCTTTCAAACGTATGCTTGAGTGCCAACGGACCTATAGGATTTAAAATAACGTACGAAAAGATTCTTCTTTTCTACGCTTTTGAATTTGTACCGTTGTGTTCTTATAGTTTACAGGGTATTATAGTAGACTGTTAGAGTAAATAGGTATATAATACAGTAGCACACAGACACTACTGATTAGGCAATTGAGATTTTGAGTATGGCTACTTAATGTTATAAAAAAAAAAACGTTTTTAAAGATTTTCCCAGTCGTGGTAGTTGTTGAAGTATGTAGAGGAAATGTCGTTCTTTTATACCTTCCTTACTTATTTTCTTTTAGTGTGTGATTGAACTCGAAATATGAAATGTATAGTAATTATTACCATACAACTATTATAATATGTGTAATATCTACCATAGGTATATATGTATACTGTATGGGTATGTGTATACATGAGTATATATATGCTATATGTGCATAAGTACATATACGAGTACAAAAGTAGTATATATATTTATATATACAAGCTATTTGGCTTATATACAAGCTATATATAGCTATATTTTCGTGCGCTGGATATTTTTCAATGTATTTAGACCTTTGCATTGTTTTTCTGGTATGTTTTTCTCTTTAGGACTAACTACAATGTATAAAATATAGAATTGTACATGTATTTTCCTTGATCGAGTTTCAGGTCATGGAACCTGAGAACAATAGGACATGTAGTCGACGCATTGAGACACCAGAACGCTCGAAACGTCGAGATGACGAAGCCGTTGTACGCAGCCGTGACCGGAGTCGAAGCAGCCACGAAAGACGCGCATGCGTCTCTCGATCACCAAGCAGGTGCAGGCGTACCAAGAGCCCAAGTCACAAAAGCCAAAGTAGTGACTACTTAAGACGACGCCGTATGAATCTGGAGCGGGAAAGGGAGCGGTTGCGAAGACTGGAAGATGAGTTACACAGTGACGAATACCGACATCGCAGCGAGAGCCGCCACCTCCAGGGTGAGCGACATTCGAGTTACAACAGTAAGAGCCGCAACGCTGAGGGTGAGCCACATCCGAGCAACGATCGCACCGCTGCCTCGTCGCATCGAGCACACAGGTCATGTACTCCCAAGTTCTCTCCTGATGACGTTATTAAAATTATAAGTACAATTCAAACCAAGCCATCAACGTCTAGCGCCGCGAATCAAGAAAGAAAACCATTTGATCATAAAAATATTCTACCTGATTTCGATCCTTCAGCTAAAAATCAGCGTATAGATGTTTGGTTGAAAAAGGTTAACGAATGCGCTACCGTTTATGGCTGGGATGAAAGGACTGTTGTTCATTTTGCAATGCAAAAGCTCCAGGGATTGGCCAAAGTTTGGTATGAGGGATTAAATTCTATTCTCTTTAATTGGTCAGAGTGGCAAGGTAAACTTCTTGCTGCTTTTCCTAGCGACCAAAATTATGGCCAATGCCTGGAGGACATGCTTAAACGAAAGAGTAGGTTTAATGAGCCCATTGACGTTTATTTTTATGAAAAACTAGCTCTTGTGAATCAATGTGACATATCTGGCAAACGCGCTGTGGATTGCATTATCCATGGAATTACGGATAGAGTCATGAAATCCAGTGCCTTAGCTCTTAGGTGCGAACACCCGGAGCAGCTGCTTAATTTTTTGATTAGCAATAAAGATTCCATTACACAAATTGATCGGTTTAATACGGTTAACTTTAGGAACAAGCCTAGTCCCAATTATGTCAATCAGACCTTTAAAAAATCGAGACTGAATAACAGTACCATCGCAACCTGTTATAATTGCAAGGATAAGGGGCACATTTCTACAGACTGTCCCAAACCATTAGTAAAGTGCAATCGTTGCAACTGGTTAGGGCATAGTGCGGAATCTTGTCCACGAGAAATTAATAAGGAAAGGAATCCACCTAACATCCAGAAAACAATGTGCATTAACGCGTCTACCCCAAACTCGAAATTCATCAAAAATGCTTGCGTAAATGGGTCCACTTATAAAGTATTCGTAGATTTCGGAAGTGAAGTTACTTTGATGCGCGAAACTACTGCTGTCGAATTAGGGCTTAAACATGATGATGTTCCTTCAACCTTAAAAGGTTTTGGAAATGGTTTGATAAAATCAGTTGGTAAGGTGTCTGTTGAGTTAATGATTGATGAGGTTAGTGCTAAAATATCATGTCAGATAGTTGGTGACAAACTCCTAGATTATCCGATGCTCATAGGGCAGTCATTTACGGAGCAACCACATATTCTGGTTTTCAAGGATGTCCACCACTTAAAATTCTTGACAGCACATGTTGAGATGCCTTTTGCAAATAGCGAAATTTACAGTGACCAACTAATAAAATTAAAAATTGTTAATAGTAGTCAAATTCATGGTTTTGCCACTATAACAGCATATACAGAGCCAACATATAATGGATTTATTTTAGTGGCCAGCAAGCTGGCTGGTCCTCCTAATCAGCAATATGTAATTCATGGAGGTATTTACAATTGTCGGAATGGGGTCGTTAATATAACTGTCACACCAGTATTTAGTCCATGTTTATTCTACAAGGATTTTACGTTCTGTAGAGCGGAAAGAGTAGAGGTGGTAAACAGGATCCTATTACATGATGACAGTTCACCTGTACTCCGAGTAAATACAATCAAAGAAAGTCAAATAAACTTGGGGGAAGATGTTAGTGATTTAGACAAAACAAAGCTCTATGAGTTATTAAAAAGATATAGTGATTGCTTTGCTTCTTCGTTAGAGGAATTAGGTTGTACTAATGTGACGGAGATGAATATAGAGTTGAATAATACACGCCCTATTGTACATCGACCATATCGTATGGCTCATAGTGAAAGAGAAAAGGTCCGCGGTATGATTGATGAAATGTTGCAAACTGGTATAATTAGAGAATCTTCTTCGGATTATGCAAGTCCAATTATTCTAGTACAAAAGAAAGACGGCACGCAAAGGATGTGCGTTGATTTTCGGAAGTTAAATTCGGTTACTATTAAAGAGCATTACCCTATGCCAGTCATTGAAGACGAAATCGCTAGGTTATCAGGACAAGCTGTTTTTATTACACTCGATTTAGTATCAGGTTATTATCAAGTGCCTATCAATGAGCATAGTAAACATCTGACGTCATTTGTTACACCCGATGGCCAGTATGAATTTAACAGAATGCCATTTGGTCTAGCAAATGCGCCGGCTGTTTTTCAGCGTATGATTAATAAGGTGCTTGGCCCTACGCGTTTTAATTTAGCAACAGCATATATAGACGATATATTAATTTTTGCACAAACCGTCCAAGAATGTCTGCAAAAGCTAGAGCGTGTTTTGCAGTTAGTAAGAGACGCAAAATTGACTTTAAATCTGATCAAATGTAAATTTCTTAAAAACAAAATTGATTATCTAGGTTATGAGATTAGTTCAGAAGGAGTCAAGCCAGGCACAAAGACTATTCAAAGCGTTGTAGATTTTCCCCGACCTAACAATCAGCATGATGTACGGCAGTTTCTCGGATTGGTTAGCTATTTTAGAAAATTTATTAAAAATTTCGCTGTCATTGCTCATCCTCTCAACAGACTACTAAAAAAGCATATTACATGGGAATGGTCGGAGAGGCAGGAGGAGGCATTCAATGTCCTCAAGGAGAAGCTGGCTAGTAGACCAGTTTTGACAATATATGATCCAAGCGCTGAATTAGAATTACACACGGATGCAAGTCAGATCGGTATTAGTGGTATTTTGTTGCAACGATCTCAGGGAGATAACTCTTTTCGCCCAGTCGCTTATTATAGTCGCCAAACTTCGCCTGAAGAAAAACATTTTCATGCGTATGAGCTGGAGACACTGGCTGTGGTCAACTCATTAAGGAAATTCCGAGTTTATCTTCTGGGGCACACATTCAAAATTGTTACTGACTGTAGTGCCCTACGTTCAACTTTCACTAAACGCGACTTGATCCCACGTGTTGCTCGATGGTTTCTTCTACTTCAAGAATTTGACTGCTCAATTGAGCACAGAGCCGGCTCCAAAATGACGCACGTAGATGCTTTGTCCCGTAACCCCATTATAGACCTTGATTCGTGTTCGCTAGATCAGTATCCCACAGTAATGTCAATTAGTCAGGATGATTGGTTGCAAACGTTGCAATTAGGAGATTCAGAGTTAAGAAGGATACGCGATATATTGAGTAGTGATTTAGATGAAAACGGGCTTCAATATATAAAAGATAATTATATTATCAAGGATGATAGACTTTATAGATGCATTGATGGTGACCGACAAAACATCCGATGGGTAGTACCTAAAGGGGCACGATGGCAACTTTGTAGACTAAATCACGATGAAATAGGCCATTTTGGTGTCGAGAAAACTCTCGAGAGGATGAAGAAGAATTATTGGTTCCCCAAAATGGGCTATTTCGTCAAAAAGTATGTCGGCGCTTGTATAGAATGTGCTTATACTAAGAAAACGAACAAGTCACGAGAAGGATTCCTACATCCTATTAATAAAGTCGATATTCCATTTCACACCATACATGTGGATCATCTTGGGCCATTCGTCAAATCTAGGAAGGGAAATAGCTACCTTTTAGTCATTGTAGACGCTTTTACAAAGTTTGTGTTAATGAAAGCGGTAAAAAATACAAAATCACAAACCGCAATAAAAATTTTGGAAGATATATTTTACACATTTCGAGTGCCTGATCGTCTAGTCAGTGATCGAGGAACCGCATTTACCTCTTATTCTTTCAAACGGTTCTGTCAAGACAAGGGAACAAAGCACATTCTCAATGCCGTGGCAAGCCCGAAATCAAATGGGCAAGTGGAAAGGTACAATCGTACAATTTTAAGCTCTCTAACCGCAACAAATTTAAATGGGGACGAAAGGGATTGGGATAGTCAAATAGGTAAGGTCCAATGGGGGTTAAATCATACGATGCACAAAACAACTGGCAAGACTGCGGCAGAAGGGGCACGATGGCAACTTTGTAGACTAAATCACGATGAAATAGGCCATTTTGGTGTCGAGAAAACTCTCGAGAGGATGAAGAAGAATTATTGGTTCCCCAAAATGGGCTATTTCGTCAAAAAGTATGTCGGCGCTTGTATAGAATGTGCTTATACTAAGAAAACGAACAAGTCACGAGAAGGATTCCTACATCCTATTAATAAAGTCGATATTCCATTTCACACCATACATGTGGATCATCTTGGGCCATTCGTCAAATCTAGGAAGGGAAATAGCTACCTTTTAGTCATTGTAGACGCTTTTACAAAGTTTGTGTTAATGAAAGCGGTAAAAAATACAAAATCACAAACCGCAATAAAAATTTTGGAAGATATATTTTACACATTTCGAGTGCCTGATCGTCTAGTCAGTGATCGAGGAACCGCATTTACCTCTTATTCTTTCAAACGGTTCTGTCAAGACAAGGGAACAAAGCACATTCTCAATGCCGTGGCAAGCCCGAAATCAAATGGGCAAGTGGAAAGGTACAATCGTACAATTTTAAGCTCTCTAACCGCAACAAATTTAAATGGGGACGAAAGGGATTGGGATAGTCAAATAGGTAAGGTCCAATGGGGGTTAAATCATACGATGCACAAAACAACTGGCAAGACTGCGGCAGAAGTTATGTTCGGATCCTTTATAAATAGCGAAATTGACCCAAAGTTAAATGAAGTAGTGCAAGAATCACGAGAGGATGTATCGGACATCCGACACGAAGTAAAAAATAGAATAGATCAGGAACAAGAAAAGCACAAAATTCGCTATGATAAAAATAGAAAGGCTGCCCGAATATATGCTGAAGGCGAATTAGTTAAAATAACTAAAACTGCCTTTAAAAACGACGGCAAGAGCAAGAAACTCCAGCCGTCATATATAGGTCCTTATCGTGTCGTAGAAATATTAGGTAATGACCGGTATAGAATAGCGTCTGTCCCAGGACTAAGTAATGCGAAAAGTAAACGTAAGACTACGGTAGCTGCTGACCGTATGTTACCTTGGATTCACGTAGCTGCGTTGCAAATAGATGATACTGATGGTAGTGAATGTGAAAATGATGAATAATGAACTTACTGTTTTTGTTTGATTGATACGTTAATTCAGAAGTCAAATGGAATTTTATTTTGTTATTTATTATAAAATACTTATAGTAAGAATCTTGAGATGATGTTAAAGATAATGATGTTAAGAATGATAGTGATTTGTTATTTTATAATACTTCGAAATGATTTTGTTATTTGGAAATGATGATGTTTAATGTGAAGCATTGCTCCTCAAGTGAGGAAATAATGTATGTCTTATGGTAAACATTGTCCATCAAAGTGAAGGACATAGATATACTGAATATTTACGCCTCAAAGTGAGGGTAAATACCAGTATTTACTGTGGACCATAAGCCATGGTACATAATGTGATGGTGGTAAAGTTCTTCAACGTGAAGCACTGCTCCTCAAAGTGAGGAAGTAATGTCTGCCTTATGGTAAACATTGTCCATCAAAGCGAAGGACATAAGTATACTGAAAATTTACACCTCAAAGTGAGAGGTAAATTGCAGTGGTTACTGTGGACCATAAGCCAGGGTACATAATGTGATTGTGGTAAATATAATATCTCCCAAAGTGGGGGATAGCAGGGCATTTGCCTCAAAGTGAGGAAAATGCACCGGTAAACTATACTTATTGCAATCACAATTAGATTATAAGAATCTTTCAAAGTGAAAGAAGGTAAAATTAAATACCTATTTATAGAAATATATAAGTTATGTATACTTTAATTTTCTATCACATGTATTGATTCATGGAACATGGTAGCAACAAAGTCATTAACAATGTTTTGTTTATATTTTTTTATGTGGTTTTGGTGGCTTTGTAACTGCGCTCGGACTATCTGAATGTAAGGTTTATGTGTGTGGGGGCACACACGCGGTCAGGATGGACGAATGTAAGGTTGCAGTGCATGATAATTCACTGATTAAAATAAATTGTTAAATTTACATTTCTCCATAGATATTTTTACTTTAAAAGTATGCACAGAATAATAATTAGTTGGTCTAAAAAGTCTTCAACTTGACTTAACGCAAGGAAGTGGAATTGTAATGGTAGGGAGAGTAGGAGGGGATGAATAGGAGGGCGGTTGGACAGCACAGTCGAGTGGGCAGTTCGAGTTCAGCTACAGAGTGATCAACAACCACTGAAATATTGTAACGGCCAGTGTTTAGGCTTATAAGGAATAAAAGTATTGTCGTTACGTGTGGCGTTTTACTTACAAGTTTATTTATCTCGAGCACCACCGTGCTTCGGAGGACACGTTAAGCAGTCGGTCCCGGCTGTTGTCGTTAGATGACAGTCCTTAAGTCAGTGGTCTTTAGGCGGCTTGAAAACATGGCCTCCGCCAACCCGCAGTTGAGCAGCGTGGTTGAATATGCTCTAAACCCCTTGGACTGAGGGGAAGCCCATATGCCAGTAGTGGGATGGATAAGGATTGACGACGAGTCATTTTTTGTTACAAATAACGGATTATTTTTCGGTTGTCATATAAACGAGTATTTGTTTGGCTTAACGACTGTCGCCTATAATGATAACAACCGGGACCGACGGCTTAATACCTTGCCTTTAACTTGTGTGGTCGATTAAATTGACACACGCATCGACACCACCGATGCACTGAAAATGTCTTATTTGCTGTTGCTGAGTTAGAGAGGAGAAAGTTCAGGTAAGTTTCAGAAACGAAAACAATCGGGATGTAGTCTATGTATCCAGCATGGCGTAATTTAAATAAATAATAAGTAAATAATACAACAAATTTGAAACATTTGTATTTGTTTTCTTGACTACAAAATGTATTTAAATAAAACTATCATTTTGGCTGTAACTTCGTATTATTACTTCACAGTGCTGAGAGTTTTTTGGTAACATTCGAACGTTTTAACGTTTATAAACCGACCGAATTGAGAAAAAGTTTCATATTGTGAACTTTCCAGACGCGTGTTACATATCCAAATTAGCCGGGTTGCTCACGCAATACGCAATACGTTATATGCACTTAAATTATCTCAAAATGGCAGCGCAGGGGAGGGGTTATACTGCACGCGATTATAATATTCCTAACTTAGTGTAATCATTTTTTTTTTCACCTCACTAGCTCGTAAAAGCTCTGTTTATCATTCGAAATCTGCGTGGAAAATCGCACTTTATCCGCTAGCGTGGAAAGTGTTTTTAAAATTCAAATATTTTTATTTAATAAAGGTTTCGTACAATAAATTACATATATATAGAACCTCATTGGTTTCGTAATAGTTTATATTCTCTGCAGCCAGTCCATTGATGATTGAAATGCAAATACTTATTTCATGTCATGCGCCAGCCTCATTTAAAGAATCGCACTGGCCGGCAAGAAAATTTGATTAAAAAAAAAACTTTAAAATTTTCTTCTCTTTATTGAATTCACTTTACTTCTTTGAGTATAAGTCGATTTATACTCAAAGACTTTACTTCCATTATTTTGGTTTGTTTTTTGATAAAATCGAAAGAAATCATAAAATATGAGCGAAGCTAGCAGCGACGAAGATATAAATTTAACACCTGCAGAATTAGTGCAAGCGGTACATAATGCCGAGTTGAGTTTTCTTCCGGAAAAATCGCTCGAAAAATACATAAAAGCGTACGATTTGTTCAAGTAACTTGATATTTATTAAAACTGTTTTTCTTGCACCTAACATTTTCCTCGCTTTAGTGAGGTGAAAAGTTGTGTGTTGCGCTCGGCAGCAAAGTTATTTAGCGTCTCGTACCTTTGAAACCCTCGCTACGCTCAGGATTCTATATTTGAACCACTCGCTTCGCTCGTGGCTCAATCCTAGAATCCTTCGCTTGCTCAGGTTTCAATACAAGGTACTCGCGCCAAAAATTAACTTTGCAGCCTTGCATAACAAATAACTATTTTCTACACTCAAATCGAAAAATTCGAATTATGAATTCAAAGTCGGTTCTATAAAGACGCAGTTTATAAACGCATATACATAAAATTAAAAATAAAACTCATACCGCCAACTGTATCATAAAACTCACTATAGTACCGCTCTTCTTTTTTTTAAATTAATTCATTAAACTAGTCTATGGTTTTAGGCTGAATATGAAAAAAAAGGCGCCGCATGCGTAGTTTTAACTTAATTTCCCGCGCTTCCCATATATTTTTTTGCCGATCGTGTTTTTGTATTCGGGATTCCAAAAAAGTTTACTAAAATCCTGTTAGTGATTAAAATATGATTGGAGAAGAAAGTAGTGACGGCGAGATTTTCGCATCGGCATCGGCATCGGCATCGGCGTTAACTGAAAGTCTCGTGCCAGAAAAGTCAAAAAAATTGGACGACAAAATGTACCAAGAATAAAGATTGGAAATTTGTTTAAATTCAATTTTTCCTACGAGTGAAGATAAAGTAGTGTATGAAACTGCATATAACTTAGGTATTAAAACACTCGAGTCAACCTATTATCGCATTCGGCTTCGCCTCATGCGATAATAGGTTGATAAACAGACTCTCGTGTTTTAATACCCCTTCTTATATGACAGTTGCATAAACTACTATGATCCTTCATCTACCCAGCGGTGCGATTGAATTTTGGATGTAGAGAGCTTATATCCGAAACTACAACGCCAAACTGTATCCCCCGATTTTGTTATCATTAGATTTTTTGGATTGCCCCGTATGGTAGCAATTTTAAAGACGTAATCACGTCAAAATTTAAAGACGAGCTCGGTGGTCGAATGGTTAGCAATGGCCACTTTGACTCCGAAGTCGCGGGTTCGATTCCCGCACAAGACAAACATTTGTGTGCATGAACATGTCTGTTTGTCTTGGTCTGCGTGTTTTCTATGTATTTTAAGTATGTATTTACAAAAAAAAATGTATTTAAGTACATTTATCAGTTGTCTAGTACCCATAACATAAGCTTTGCGCTTAATTTGGGACTAGATGGCGCTGTGTAAATTGTCCAGAAATATTTAAAAAAAAATTCACTAAGCACTCGGAGCCAGATCGCTCATTTGAATCGAACTGAGTTAGTGTGGTATATTATAATTTGATACATAAAGTGTTTTAATTAAAAGGTTTTGATGTTTTCAACGCAAGGTGGACGTTCGAGCGAAGGACACTTGATGAACTCGGTAGGTATGTAAAATTTCCGCATGTTGTTTTGTAAAAAATCACACGTAGGTACATTACATTGGTCACCTGCGTCGCAGTATAAAGTGACGGTTTAAGTATACTATGACGGAGGTGACCTAACAAATAATTTTATATGCAACTCTATATATTTATATACTCTCTAATATATATTTGGGATGTAAGTGGTTCATCAACATCTTTGAACCAAAGCCAACTTCACCTGCACGTGGTGCACCCTGCTGACTGACAAACGAAGCTCTGGCGAAAAAAGATACCTCTTTTTGGAGCATAATTGTAAGCTACCCGACTGGGGAATGTACCTCCACCTCACAGAATACTGCAGCCAAATAACGGTTCCCTTGAGGGCTGTTGTGTTCTTGCGAGTGAGTGAGGTCACCAAAAAGGAAGGAGATGCTGCGATGGCAGCGGGGGTGACGGCGCGCGAGCCATATTTTATTTTGCTAGCGTTAACATGGCTACGGTAACCGCTTCACATCAGGCGGCCCGTAGGCTTGTCTGCCACCCGACGTAGTATAAAAAAAAATATATATAATCTTTGCCGAATCCCGATTTGAACCCTAGGATGATATAATTTTATTAAATCGTCCTAGGGTTGAAATCAGGTATATATATATGTTTGGTAACTTTGGTACTTCACTTGCCTATTCATGAAATCCTTTTAGATAGTCTAAGGTTGGTTGGAAGTAGGGTTGCCATCGTTTCGGGTTTCCCCGAATTTGTCCTAGTGTAATTTTTGGAGGGCGTCCGGGGAGCGTCCGGGCGGGGTTTCATTTGTAGTCTGGGGTTAAAAGTTTCAAATCACTAGCCCCCGCTCCATGCTGCGAATAACCGTCTTGTCACAGAATATAAAATAGAGCTAGTACTAAATAAATTAATACTTTAAAAAACACTAGAAAAACAGGCTTTTATAAATGCACCTGATCGTGTCCAAAGTCCATTACGTGGCCTTTCTCACAAGTGCAAACACGACTATGATACGATATTCCATCATGGAATGCCAGTTCATATCTTTCGGCTCCATCATCAGATCAGTTCGACAGTACCATATTATTGTATTGTCATCAGAACTACATACAGCTGCCAATTGTCATTACGCTACGATCCTTGGAAGATGGTTAAATTAGTTACCTTAGATTCCATTACATAGTTAGTTACATACAGGTCGACCTAATAAAAAGCTTGTTAAAAACACTGAAGAGATGTCCGGGTTTTAACATTCAAAATCCGGAGTTTTCACGCATCTTGTCCAGGGAGCCTACCGCCGACGCTGTAGCCGATTACCATCGGATTTTTTGATCGCAAAAATAGATCTTATCTTTAAGTTATTGATAAACATATTCAGCTTAGTCGGTAGAGCTCTATATTTTTTATCAGCTAAGCTAAACACAATTACCACCAATCTAAGCTAAAGTTTGATTTTCGCAATTAAAAAATCTGGTGGCTTCAACTTCGGCGGTAGGGCCTCTGGTTGCTACCGTTCAGAGATGGCAACCCTAGCTGGAAGTGATCCCTGTGAGGAATGAGCCAGCCTTGTTTGTTTGTTTGTTTGTAAATCTTTATTGCACTATAACAGTAATACATACACTTATACGTAATATTAACCACTAGTACAATGGCGGACTTATCCCATCAGGGATCTCTTCCAGTCAACCACGGAATACAGGAGACAGAGTTTTCTCGGGGCAGATATATTTAGTACAATTTAAAATAAATAATGAGAGTAAAAAAAAAACCACTTAATACATTTAAGTATATACACACACATACCACTCACATACATACACATAAATACACACAAATACATATGCTCATAAACATTTAGCCTTTGTAGTTTTACTTTATCTTACTGTGTTGTAAAATAGTAGTTTATGAAACTGTTGCATAATAAGGGTTCTTAAAATACGAGTGTGAGTTGAACACACATGAACCGAAGGCGAATGTGATAATAGACCACACGAGTATTTTAAGACCTAATTATGTGCAGTTTCACTACTTTATCTAATCTCATGAAATAGATGACAATAATATTTTAAATAAAACCATGAAGTTAATTTAACAGCTTCATTTCTTACTTATAAATCCATTTGCAGATGGAGCATGCGTGACGCGCCGCGCGGCGCCGCGTTCACAGATTATGTAGAAAAATTTAGCAACGTTGCAATGCATTTGCATTGCAACCTGTTTAAAATACCTATATCCAGGGCTGAAACTGTATCGAAATGGAGAAAAAGTTATTTTTCGACACAGTTGTCCATAGAAGAGCTGTATCGAAAAGTAACTTTTTAAATTTATTTTGATGTCTTGTGCGTAAAAGACTGACATTAAGATTCTGTGTTTTGGTTTTTAATCTCTAAATTTCAGTATGAGATTAGATAAAAAGCTTTTATAAGAGTGGCCTTTAGGTGGCTTGAAAACACTGGCCTTCGGCAACCCGTAGTTGAGCAGCGTGCTGGAGTATGCTCTAATTGATGGGATACCCGTATCCCACCAGTGGGATGAGTTAGGGTTGACGACGATGGATAAATGATCCTATAAGGGTTACTTTTCTCCATTCCGGGTACGTAACTAAAAATGATAGCAAATAAATTATTTTCAATGATACTTAAATATGGGATACTAATTTACTTATAAATTTTCTGCCAAATGAAATTCTACGTTTTTTTTCTGTGAAACAACGCAACAACGTATTTCATATTCGACGAGCTCGGTGGTCGAATGGTTAGCAATGGCCACTTTGACTCCGAGGTCGCGGGTTCGATCCCCGCACTAGACAAATATTTGTGTGCATGAACATGTTTGTTTGTCTTGGTCTGGGCGTTTTCTATGTATTATACATATGTATTTACAAAAAAAAATGCATTTAAGTATTATATCAGTTATCTAGTACCCATAGTACAAGCTTTGCTTAGTTTGGGGCTAGATGGCCGTGTGTTATCTGTCCAGGAATATTTATTTATTTATATTATAAACAGGCGTACATAATACAAGGAATCTCCGTCTGTCAGCTTATTTATGCACTTTTTATTCATAAACCATATAGATTCAGTCCTGGTGAATATATGCCTACCAAGAGATTCTCCGAATTCCACATGCAGTAACCTCCAGCCTTCAGAAGTTCATTGGACCACCTAAAAGGAAGTCTTACGTGTTATTTTTAATTATTGACACAAGTGAAGTAAAGTGTCGTCTTGCACAGACGACAGTTTATTATACAGACATTTCCTTTGTCATAACTGTTTACTTTACTTTTGCATAATTGTCCTTTGTCGTAACTGTATAATTTCTTTTTCAATTTTGTCACTGTTCGCGGAGTGCAACTTTGTAACAGATTAATAATACAAAATAGAGAATATTATAAGACTCAATTTACACCGCCGTGTAACGGAATGGAAGCGACTTTTTGTGACAAAATATAGCATAATGAACTTTACGTCAATTGTACCTATAACATTGAAGTTTATAACTGCAAACTTCTGATTTTTTATACATACTTTGTAAATATTCTGGCAATTTATTAAGATACATTTTCGAGTGCTGTTATAGATCTCTTGTAGAGATAGGTTTACCTTAGTATATAGATGTATATGTATATATAGGTATCAACTTTTTTCATATTTAATCGGGTCTCCTTCAACATTATTTTCTAACACTCAACATCAAACATTGTTTTGTTAGCGAAAACAACCAAGCTGGACGGAAAATATCCCCGCATTCGCCTGTCGCCTGCACGGGAGGTAAATATAGTCCACTGTGTCTCCTATGTAGCCAAGCAATGAACGTTAAGTTAAGTTTGCAGTCCCGGGGGTAAAACTACAGCTGCCTTGGAACTCACAAAGAATTTAATCAGAAGAAATTACAAGTAAACATGTTTTGTTATTTTTTGGAAACCCAGTTTTAGATATGTATAAAAGAATCTATATTTAAACAAGAAAAAATTACAGTACTTCCACATTTTCTCGCCTCAACAAAACAATGAGGTCATTGAAAGTGGTTTTTATTAATACACTTGTAATCAGTGCAAACAAGATAATGTATGTTTGTCTGTCCATTATGTTGCTTACGAAACGCAACGGGAACAAGGTGAGTGAGGCTCGAGGCGACGGGTATACTTATACTGTAATGTACTGTACATCAATTCATAATCATCCCACTGCTGGGATACAGGGCACCCTTAAATCGAAGGGGTTCAGGGCATACTCCACCACGCTGCTCAACTGCGGCTTGGCGGAGGCCAGTGTTTTCAAGCCGCCCAAAAGCCACTGACTTGGCTTAACGACTGTCTGAAGACAACAACCGGGACCGACGACTAAGCGTGCCCTCCGAAGCACGGAGGAGCTCGAGATAAATAAAGCCATCCATAGACAGGCTACGATCGACGTTGCTTAACTTGCGTGATCTATTAAACTGACACGCGGAAGACGCCATCGAGTTCCTCTTACTTATACGAAGCAAACAAAGTATAACTTAAAACATCCAATATTTGTTTGTCTCTTCTCCAAAATAGTGCATCTTCGAGAAAAAAAAATTATGCTTGGAATACAACTAAAAATTAAATAATAAATAAATTATTTCTATAAAGTACATATACAAGTATTTGTTTCTAGTACCTCCTTGTAAGTATAAAAATACCTGTATTAGGAGGTACTGCTCTTCATTACAATCAGTATTATAAAGAATTTAATAAGTATAAATAATTAATTATGTACCGGTATCGGCGGCAAACAACGCACACCGAGCAGCGCAAGCCCCGCGGAGCGTCGTCCCTGTCCTGTGTACTGGGTACAGATATTCTATTTCACGATGAAGGTATGCTCTTGGTTGTTGTTAGTCGTGCACATGCACATTGAGTTAGTATGCGTAAACTCGGGAGCTCACAGGGACGAGGCCCCACAAAGCGGACACCAGCCACAATACGCTATGCCCTACATTTCTTTTCGCCAGAGCTTCGTTTGCCAGTCAGCAGGGTGCATCAAGTGCAGGTGAGGTTTGCTTTGGTTCAAAGAGTTGATGAACCACTTACACCCCAAGATCCTTACGCTTTTCGTATATTGCTTAGGCGTACGTTGTGCTACGAACCTTCTTTTCTTCTTTTCGGCAGTCAAGCACACAGACAAGTTATGTCTTTACAAACTTTAAGAAAAGAAGGTAACATAATATATATATACGTCTAATTCTTTAGAACGCTCTACAGCCCAAACCTTTTAACGGACTTCAACATATGAGGCGTCATTAGATTCCCAACTGTGGGAGTAATATAGGATATCCCGATCTGTACCAATATTATAAATGGCAATGTAAGCTTGTTTATACGCTTTTATCATCATCATGAAACTTTGTATGCTCTCAAAGATATTAGGAAGGACATAGGATAGTTTTTGCCCCTGCTCACATGCACCAGTTGTGAGATTGATCGCTCAAAGATGGGACGCAGCATGCTACTTACACCCCCTATATTCTAATTATGAGACTTAACCTTCTGGTTTATTAGGGTAAGAAAATTTTATCTAGGGGCTAGACCGATGTGGAAATCCAAAGTTTTAAGACGAGAGCTCGGAATTTTGCAGATACGATCTACATTAAATGGTGTGGGTTAATTCATCCAGTAATTTATTGTCTAAATAATAATTAAGTTTGAAACATTTTAAGTTAGGAGTACCTACTCCTAACTTAAAATGTTTCAAATTTAATTATGATTCTGATGTCTCCATGCCACTTAGATTGGTTAGATCATATCCATCGCATTAGCATTAAGTATTTTCCACAATTTAGTAACAGTATTTTCTATAGAGTATCTATTTTCCTTAGAGTAAAGAGATGTGCATGTTATTTTCATTAAAATAACAAAAAAAACAGAAATAAATACGGGCGAAGCCGCGTGTGAAAAAATACTGACTTAAAAATAACGTAAAAATATACTGGTATATTTATTTTGGTTTTATTAACGTGATAACGTCTTATAAATCGATGAACGCCGGCTGCACGCATGAATAAGCATGACTCATTGTCACGTTCCGCCTGAGCCGACGTTCAAGCGAGGGCGCGGCTTGTGAAGCACCTTTATCTCTTCCACTCCGTCGGCCGATGTTTTCGTATGACGTTATCACGTAAAATTATCGTCCGTAAACCGACTTTACAGAAAACCAATTTTATTATTGTCTCTTTCAAATTGGCATTTAAACACAGTTGGGTTTTTTGATTCTTTTAACAATTTCTTTGTGCATTTATGCAATAATATCAATGAGCAGGTACTTACTCTTTCGTTGTTTGTCGGTTTATCGCACTTTGCAGTCGTAATAATGAGTATAATTTCAATAAATCATCACAATCATTGTGGCAATAACTGTCAGGCGTGGAGACAACAGTACTGATTGAGTTTAGGTCAAATAATAGGTCAAGGGAGCTACTCTCCTTCACTTCTCCTCTTACTATGTCATATCATAGCATCTAGGTTTTTTCAAGTCATCGGCCCACCTAAAGGGCAGACATCCAACTTCGTCAGCCCATACATAGCCGCTGCTCTACGACCCCCCCCCCCCCCTCCCGTCTAATTTTCAAGTGCCCACCCCCCCTTTCCCTCCTTATGCCATCGCTGACTCGCAGACGTGGCTCACTGCAATTTCAGTTTGCTGATTTTAAGAACCTTAATTGGCCGTCGAATTTCCGGAGTTCCGAATTCGATCCCTTAGAGAAACCCCTAGGTATGTTTTATCATAGCATCCAGCTTTTGTGAAGTCATCGATCCATCTACAGGGAAGGCATCCAACACTTCGTCATCCCATATCCCATACTAGCGTCCACTACAGTACCTCCCCCCCTCGCTTCTGCCATCGCTAACTCGCAGATGTGACTGGCTCACTGCAACTTCAGTTTGCTGATTTTGAGAGCTATAACGACAAGCTTAGTTCATCGTCAAATTTCCTTGTTCCGAATTTGATCGCTTAGAGAAACCCCTAGGATAGCTTTCTACATAGCTTGCTACGCAATTATTAGCCTAGCCTTGCCTGTGCACAATAGGTCTGAGCCTATGCACTGTAGGTCAAGGCTTTCTCCAAGACCTAGAGTGCAGAGACTTGGACTGTTTTGGAGACTACAGTCTTCTATCATTGGGGAAACTGTGCGGTGAGGCTGTGCTGTTGTGGTTTTACCAGGAGACTATGAAGTTCTTCAAAAAAGGCGTGCAGAGGTTTTTACAGGGTTGACCACGCGCATGTATTGCCCCTGGTTTTTTTTGCAGGCGTCCATGGGATGTGGTAACTGCTTTAAATCATGTGGGCCGTAGTTGTGCATTTGGCCACCTTAATGTTATAAAAAAAAGGATTCTAAGAACTGCCGACTCAATCGTATGAGGTGAAATTATCTCGGCCAATTTGTATGGTATGCCCGAGGTAGGCATAGTCAACAGTCTAACTAACTCAACTGCCGTTTCTCTGAGTGATGAGGAAGTCGTTGACCATAATTTTCCTCTTGTCATAGTACGGGGTGTAAGCGGCTCATCAAGATCTTTAGATCCAAAGCCAATGGTGCACGCTGGCGACTAGCGAAAGAAGCGTATTTGGAAGCTGACCGACTGAGGAAGTACCTCAACCTCACTGAACACCGCTGTCAAATAACAATTCCCTTGAGGGTTGTTGTGTTCCTGCGCGTGAGTGAGGTCACCAGAAAGGAAAGAATTGCTGCATAGGCAGGGATATTTCATGTTACGAGCGTTTATATGGCTTCGGTAACCGCTTCACATCAGGCGGGCCGTATAAGCATACATAGTAGTATAAAAAGTTAAACTTTTTTATACTAAGTCGGGTACGTTTTTTATATTACCAACCCTGTGGCGGAAGATAAACTACTCGTATTTATATTATTAATCGAGATTTATTATATTATTAATAAAATAAAAATCAGGAATAAAAACATATTCATTACATAGTTGCATCATGTAGATAACGCATGTATTTATTGTGCGATGAGTATTGTGCAAGGTCAGTAACGCAGTTAATAATGTATCGGTGACTTGCGATAACTCAAATGAGTTACTGGTCGAGTGTAGGGTACCCAACAATGCGGATTTGTTAGGATATTTTATACCAATTTTTATACTTAGATGTCAAACCAGCATGCAAGAAGAAGCAGCCCCCTTACCACAATCTCTTATTGCGATTCAATAATAATTGCGATTCAATAAGAGATGGTGGTAAGGGGGCAGTTCAACAAACTGGTTCCCTACCGCCGACCTTGAAGCCGATTTCCATCGGAATTTTTGAATGCGAAAATGAAACTACTGCTTAGATTGTTGCTAATTATGTTCAGCTCAACTGGCTGGAGCCCTGGAGCTCTACCGACTAAGCTGAAGATGTTTGTCAATAACTTTAACCCAAGACCAATTCTTGGAATCAAGAAATCCAATGGTAATCAACTTCAGCTTCGGCGGCCGGGCCCTGTTTAGCCTCAGTCATCATCATCGTTAGTCAGTATCTATTTACTTCTGGATATAGGAATTTCCCATTCACTCCACCATATGTACTCCACGATCTTCGTCTTTAACATGTACGGCGGTTTTTTTGAGGATGTCGGTGTATACGGGCCGTCTAACGGTTCGTTGCTCTATACTAGGTCTCTTATGCTTTCCTCCCTCATCCCCAATCACTGACTCGGCAGATGTGGTCGATTCACTGACACTTGAGCCTATTGACTGTAGGTAAACGTCAACAACTTTGGTTTTCGGTCCCCAATAGTGTTAGATACTTAAAATCCGGCCCGTGGTATCAAATCATAACACCAAGGCATCAGACATCTGATGGTAATTGCGTCGGCGGTAGCGCCCCACGGGACGTACCGCCCAAGCTAAAGTCTATCGGAGTTTTTGATTGCGAAAATCAAACTTCAGATTTGTATATAATCACAATATAATTTAACTGGTAGAAACACTGGAGCTCTATCGAGTAAGCTTTTTTTTTTTTTTTTTTTTTATACTACGTCGCGTGGCAGACAAGCATACGGCCCGCCTGATGTGAAGCGGTTGCCGTAGCCATATTAACGCTCGCAACATAAGATATCGCTCGCGCGCCGCCACCCCCGCTGCCAACGCAGCATCTCCTTCCTTTCTGGTGACCTCACTCACTCGCAGGAACACAACAACCCTCAAGGGAATTGTTATTTGGCTGCGGTATTCTGTAAGGTGGAGGTACATTCCCCAGTCGGGTAGCTTACAATTACGCTCCCTACCTCTCTTTTCGCCAGAGCTTCGTTTGTCAGTCAGCAGGGTGCACCGCGTGCAGGTGAAGTTGGCTTTGGTTCAAAGGTGTTGATGAACCACTTACACCCCAAAGCTGAAGATATTTGTCAATAACTAAAACGTAAGATCTATTTTTCGAATCAAAATAATCGATGATAATCAGCTTCTTCAGGAGGGGCTCCAGGGGTCCTACCAACGAAGCTGAAGCCTATTACCATTGGATTTTTTGATCGTAAAAATTGATCACATCTTCATCTTAGATAGAGAGTAGGAGAGCTCTATGGTTTCTACCAGCCCCCTTACCACCATCTCTTATTGCGATACAATAATTGAATAGATTGCTTATTCATACCAATGAATAAGCGACTCTATTCCATTTGAAATAGAGTCGCTTATTCATTGGTATGAATAAGCATTCTATTCAGTTATTGAAACGCAATAAGAGATGGTGGTAACGGGGCAGCTAAGCTAAACACAATTATCACATATAATCATAATTATAAAATCTAAGCTAAAGTTATATTTTCGCAATCAAAAAATTGAATGATAATCGACTTCAGGTTCGAATGTAGGGCCCCAGGGGTAGCTGGAGCCGATTACAATTGAGATTTTTAATTGCAAAAATAGGACTTCTGTATAATACTGTGATAAACATCTTATGTTTACTCGGTAGAGCGTCTCTGCCCCTACTGAGTAAGCGTTTTACTATTAACAGAAAGTTAAGGTACAGTAAGATATTCGTAATTAAAAATACCGATGGTAATCGGCTTCAGCTAGGGTCCCAGGTCCGGTTTCCGTAAGCACTTATTATCTGGCAAGGCTTATTTTCTGATAAGATACGCCTTGAGCGAATACTTAAGGTCGTAAGTAAATAACTGCAGGGACAGAACAATGCCATTGCAATTAACATTATTACTGTGGACGGAACTAATGAACGAGTGGTCTTGCTTTGTCCTTAGTACCATGACGAGCTCGATGGTCGAATGGTTAGCAATTCGATCCCCGCTCAAGACAAATATTTGTGTGTATGAATTTGTCTATTTGTCTTGGACTGGGTGTTTTCTATGTATTCTATGTATGTATTTACAAAAAAATGTATTTAAGTTTAAGTTTAAAGCTTTGCTTAGTTTGGGACTAGATGGCCGCGTGTAATTTGTCCAGGAATATTTATTTATCTATTTACCTTGCGTTTTAGTGGTAACTTAGATATGCGGCATCTATTGATATTCATTCCACTATTAGGATACGTTTCTTTCATCAATTGAAGAGGTTTAGAGTGTAATCTGCCACGCTACACGTGACTCAACTGCGGGTTGGTGGAGACCAGCGTTTTCAAGCCACCGAAAGGCCTCTGACTTAGCTTAACGACAGTCATCTAATGATTACAACTGGAATCGACGGCTTACTGTCATTAAGCTCTGCGAGTAAGATAAAAAGTATTCTCTTGCAGTTCTCCCAGCCCCTTCACGCCTTTCTTTAAAAACCTTATACTACGGCATAGTTTAAGGCATATTATACGGTGCCGAATCCTGGACGATAAGAAAGAAAGAGATGGCAAAAATTGACTCTTTTGAGATGTGGTATTGAAGGCGAATGTTGCGAATTCCATGGACTGCACGCCACACCAATGTGTCATTCTTGAGGAGCTCCAAATAACCACAAGGCTATATTCTCTGCTGGCTTCCAGTGAATATTCAAGTATTTCGGACATGTCGCTTGTAAAAACTTTGAAGCTTATGGCAGTTGGCAAGGTCGACGGGAAAAGACCACGCGGTCGCTCACCTACCCGCTGGTCAGACCTAGTGAAAACGCTAACTGGCCTGCCAATATCCGAAGCTTTTAAGACCGTCGAGGACAGGAAAACGTGAAGGAGTATAGTGCACAGAGCGACCAAGACTTCAAACTAGACACAACCTTCAGCAATGAAGAATGCGACTAAGAAGAATAAGACGGCATAGTATATAGTAACAGTACTACGTACAGTATGGACGCTCCCTGCCGCTCTTTCGTATCGACTTGACCTCCCCTCTGAGACGAATCTGGAACAGTTTGTATGGCACCGCCCGCACACACGTTCATTCTTGCTCTGCGCAGACGTCATTGTTTGTTACCAATTGTAGTAGTTACCAATGCGACATTTGTATGCAGTGGCAGGGGTGTAACTACGGTATGGGTAACCTAGGCAAGAAGTTCATTCCACAACTTGATAAAAATAACTAAGCCGGATTCTACCCACGGGGTCGAAATCGAGGTTGAATTCAGCAAGTAGATTCGCTGAGTGTATATTTTCCATTGATTTCAATGGAAAATGTATTTGATGATCATTCCTCAAGGACATGATCGATCTCATTTTTTTTTCAACACAAACCTCAAGCATGTCGAGGTCTTTAATAGGCTATTTTCCAATGTTTAAAAATTGTATAAATTATTTAACAATATCGTAAAATACACAAAACTATAAAGATCTGTAAGCTTTCATTCTAATATCTTCAGTCAGACTTTTTTTTAGCGTCGATCAAAGTTTGGCGGGAGAGTCCATTTTAAAAGTATGAAATTATTAAAAAATAATATTTCCATTGGAGAAGCATTAAAAAATGCTATAACTTTTATTATGATACTAATCACATAAACGTAATATTTAACATAGCTGTCGTACAAATTTCTGATTTGATGCATACAAAATACAAACCTGTGACGTCATAATTCGGTAGTCTTTTGTATGGAGCGTTTTGGGGCAGTCTAAAAATTGTGATTTTCAAATTACCATATCTCGAGAGATTTTTGTGCTATCGAAGTAATTCTTTCACCTATGCTTATATTATGGAGACGTCCATATATATCAAACAGAAAAAAATGTTAGTCAAATAGCCTATTATGACAAGTATCAGCAAAATCGGTTTATTGGTTTTGCAGCCTATTCAGTGGATTCAAGAGTGACTTTTCGGCGTATATAAACGTTTCGCTCGCTCAACTCAAATACGAGTATGTGTCGTTATTAAATGCATATAATTGCAATGTTATCCTGAGATAAAAAAAGAACAAATGTTTACATTGCAATGTTATTCGACAAATAGAGTTTATGACTTGCGGACAAACAGTCTAATACATGCAAATACAGCGGGACTTTGCACCCGAAGGATTTCTTCATGACTATGTTCTTATACGGACGAGCTCGGTGGTCGAATGATTAGCATTGGCCACTTTGACTCCGAGGAGGTGGGTTCGATTCCCGCACAAGACAAACATTTGTGTACATGAACATGTCTGTTTGTCTTGGTCTGGGTGTTTTCTATGTATTTTAAGTATGTATGTATTTACAAAAAAAAATGTATTTAAGTACAGTTATCAGTTGTCTAGTTTTCCCACCCACAACACAAGCTTTGCGCTTAATTTGGCACTAGATGGCGCTGTGTAAATTGTCCACAAATATTTATTATTTCATTATTATTTATTATAATACTAAATTGACATGATGTTTGTTGAGTTTCACATGGCGCCCACGGCCTGCTTCTACAGTCGCACCGCTCGCCATCGACAGGGAATTCATCCTTACACATTGGAGCCTAAGTGGTCGCGTTTTCTCCCGCGTACTGTCAAGCTGTGGAATGAACTGCCTGTCGAGGTTTTCTCAGGAGACTACAGCATAGGGCTTCGAAATTGTCGTGAAGAGGCTTTTACAGGGTCGGCAATGCACGTGTGATGCTCCTAGCATGCTGCTAGATGTTCCAAGGCTACGGTAACTGCTTTCCTTCAGGCGGGCTGTATGCTTGTTTTCCACTTTAGTGGTTAAAAAAAGCATTAAAATGTTATATTATTAAAACTCACGTGAGAAATCATAGTAAATTAATAAATTAAATTACATGTTCCACTCATATATTTTTATCGGGAAAGCCGCTAGATTCAATCTCTAATGGAGATCTTCATCAGGACGAATGTCCTGATGCGCACTCCCTATCTTCTCTATCGGAACGGAACTAAAAGAGAACTCATTGGTGCGTCTTGTAGTCCAAGCCAAAGTGGAAGGCAAGAGACCCCGTGGCCGCTCTCCAACCAGATGGGGAGATTTAATTAGGTCTCTCACAAATCCTCTATGTCCGAATACTCCCGCAATGCCTCAAACAAATTGAGAAATATAACAAGAGCCGCCATTCGTAATGACCTGCCCATGACCACTACCACTCTGCCAACCACTCTGCTCTGTCGTTTGACAGAGCTGTCAGTCATCAGACAGATTGTGCAAAACCAATCCGAATTCAATGAAGACAGGACAACGTCTGTCCGGTTGCCTAGTCAGACATAAATCCAGAGTGGAATAGTGGAATGGAAAGCTGACGAGTATTGTCAGATCGAAGTTGAAGGCTGTGAGAGAAATTGAAGAATGTATGTATACTATATCGTCGCTGATCTTCCTAACTGCCCTATCCAACCTCATCATCAGCCTCATCATCAGCCTGTATCTACCCACTGCTGGATATAAGCCTTCCCCAATGCTTTCCACCAGATACGATCCTCCGCCTTCCGCATCCAGCCGCTCCCAGCCGCTTTCTTAAGGTCATCGGACCATCTAGTAGGTGGGCGTCCTACACTTCGTCGTCCTATGCGCGGCCTCCACTCTAATAACTTCCTCCACCATCTGCCATCACTTACTCGATAGATGTGACCAGCCCATTGCCACTTCAGCTTGCAAACTCTCAAGGGTATGTCGACAACTTTAGTTCTCCGTCGAATTTCTTCGTTTCGGATTCGATCCCGCAGAGAAACCCCGAGCATAGCTCTCTCCATCGCTCGCTGCGCGACCTTTAGCCTGTGGGGCAGTCCGATGGTCAAGTCATGGTGTCCAAGTCTTTGCACCATATGTCATTGCAGGGAGGACGCACTGGTTGAAGACTTTAGTCTTCAAACATCATCTGTGCGGCGAAGATGTACCGAAGCTTTGCAAAAGCTGCCCAGCCCAGTCGAATGCGTCTATCGATCTCTTTGTTGAAATTACCCCGGCCAAGCTATGCCTAACTAATAAACTGCTATGTCTAACTCTGATTTTTCTAACTTCCATAATTTGGAATGTCCGAGTTAGACATAGTAGACTATGTCTACCCTATCCAACATTTTTGGCGAAATTGACATTTTAATTATGTGTAATCCACTTTTGAAGACGAATTGATCGGTCTGATCGTCGTATCTGTATCTTATACCGTTAGAACGATATCGCATTTTGGAAATTAGACGGTTGAGCGCTCGGTTTGATGCCTTGTAAAGGCATCAAACCGAGCGCTCAACCCAAATAAGCTTGTCCTGTAAAATCATACCACTGCTACTTTGGGCAGTTAGAAAAATCAGCGACTATATGTACACTGTTCTTGAACGCTCCTATGTCGTATTTGTATATGAATTATGATATATATGTAATGTATATAACAATAACAATATGTCTAGAAACAACCTTGTATCGCCTCATCTTCGCCCGTATGTCTCAAATTATATAATTAAGATACCCAAATTAAGCGAGGTCGCCGTTATCATGTCCTCACTTTGAACGCTATCTCGAAATATAGGTCAATGTGTTAAGGATGCCTCTGTTTACCAAATGCAAGTACTGTTTGACCGTGTTTTTATCATTACTTATTTACTTATGTGACGCTTTTTATGTCTCAAGTGACAAGCATACGATTCGAGTTATTGAATTCTGTTACAATATATATCTATATATTTTTGGGGTGTAAGTGGTTTACCAACATCTTTGAACCAAAGCCAACTTCACCTGCCTGCGGTGCACCCTGCTGACTGACAAACGAAGTTCTGGCGAAAAGAGAGGGCATAGTGTATTTTTTAAGCTACCCGACTGGGGAAGTACCTTCACTGGGGAATACCGCAGCCAAATAACAATTCCCTTGAAGGTTGTTCTGGTCCTGCGAGTAAGTGAGGTCACCAGAAAGTGACGTACGGGGAAGTTGCGGTACGGTAGCCGCTTCACATCAGGCGGGCCGTATGCTTGTCTGCCACCTGCAACTTGTATAAAAAAAAAACCTAAGGTACAATAATTTTCGGTCATAAATGTAGAAGCAATTGTACAGCATTTTACACGACTGACGACAAAAGGGAGGGTTCTGTTTTCGAGAATATGTCCTTGTTGTCAACCCATTATTCTTCCCACTGCTGATATATACCATATATTAAAACTGCAGGCTCTATATGGTGAAAATTGTAAGCTTCATATACCTGTTTGTTTTCCCACAAATAAATAAATTGGCCGTGTGGTTTCCGGCAGACTAGAATAGAATCACTCCGTCTCTTCCCGTGGATGTCGTACAAGGCGACTAAGGGAAATACATTACCAAACATCGATCAGGCCTCCCCAACCCGTCTGGCCAGCGTGGGGAGTGTAGGCCAAATCCTCCTTCTGTCTGGGACGGACGAGAGGGTCGTGCTCCTGTAGTGGAGACTAAAATGGTGATTATGAAATAAATAAATGCTAATAGCGCTGGTTTTTGATAATAACTGTCCTACCTAATAAAAAATATCGTCGTCAACCCCTTATACATCCCACTTCGATTGAAGGGGGGGAGAGCATACTCCACCACGCTGCTCAACTGCGGGTTGGTAGAGGCCAGTGTTTTCAAGCCACCTAAAGGCTGACTTGGCTTAATAAATATATAAAAAATATTGTTAGACAAATTACACAGCGCCATCTAGCCCCAAAGTAAGCGAAGCTTGTGTTATGGGTACTAGACAACTGATAAACATACGTAAATACATTTTTTTTTGGAAATACATACATAAGATACATAGAAAACACCCAGACTAAGACAAACAGATATATATGTTCATGCACACAAATGTTCGTCTTAGGTGGGAATCGAATCTACGAGCGTTGGTGTCGAAGCCGCGTCATTGACCGCTACGCCACCGACCTAGTCGTTAATGACAGTTATCTAATGACAACAGCCGGGACCGACGACGGCTTAACGAGCCCACGAGCACGGAGGATAAATCAACCCATCCAGGGACTGGCTACGTTTGACGTTACTTAACTTGCGTCTTCGATTACACTGACACGCGTAACTACGCCATCGAGCTCCTTGATAAATAATAAAGTTGATTTAAAAAAAAAAATTGAAACCGACTTCAGATGGCGAACGCAGCTTATTGGTGGAATACCCCGGCAGACGCTGCTGCGCCTGCTGCCCGTCTTCCGGAAGAAAAGTTATCGCGTGACACAAGATTCCTCCTTCGCGATTCGCCTTGTACGACATTCAGCGCCTTGTACGACATTGTGCCTCTCCATTGGGAGAGGCACAATTTTATTCTGCCGGCTACCATAGGGCAAATTTATGGGTTTCCCTCGATTTTTCTGGGATCCCATCATCAGACCCTGACTTGGTGAATATGGAACTACCTCGCAATTACCCTTTCAAATAAAAAAATTGAATTTGACCATACGTGCTTATAAAATTTAAGGGTTTCCCTTGATTTCCCTGGCATTCCATCATCAGATCCTGACTTGGTGAATATGGGACCACCTTGCAATCATACCCTTTCAAATAAAAAAAGAATTATGAAAATCGGTTCACAATTCGCAAAGATCGCGAATAACATACCTACATACAAAAAAAATATTCAGTCGAATTGAGAACCTCCTTCTTTTTTGAAGTCGGTTAAAAAATGTAAACACATGCAATTTCAATGTTTACAATATTTTATTATTGTTCTTTTTCTGATAAGGAAGCCATGTTTAATTATCTCTTCATATTTGTTTTTTTAGGAAGTTGATTGTCTGAGTACCGTAGTTATATATATAGAAGGTTATATGTATACATGTCATTGAGTCAGTGTGCCGATGATGTCAAATGAAAGTCATTTTGTAATTCTTTAAATTGCATTGTTATGCCACACACAGTAAACTTTATAAAGTAGTATTTCAATTCCTTACAAACATTTGTAATTGTGGCACCTAAAGAACCTTTTTACCGCAAAGTCAATCAGAGGCAAAACTGAAACCATCACTTTAGATTTATGGGACTTGTGTTTAGTTTAGCTGGTAGAAACTGGAGCTCTATCGACTAAGTTGAATATACTCGTACTAATTCTTGAACTTTTCTATCTCATTGGAAATAAGGTAAGGTAAACAGTCATCGCAACCTATGGACGTTTGTAACACCAGATACATTACACACGTGTTGTCGAATTTATAAAAAAAGTCTTCATGTCTTTATTGAAGAATCTCATACTGTAGCAAATTCTTAGGGACGGGGGCTCACCACACATTCCCACCACTGTGTCTCCTGTGTAGTCAGGATTAAGCGACCGCCAAAAAAGGCAATGAACAGTGAAGTCCATTGCAGTCCCGGGGGTAAAACTACGGCTGCCTTGGAACTCACAACGAATTTAATGAGAAGAAATTAGTAGGAGTAGGAAAGCTTTTGGAATTTGACTTCCCCTCTTAGCAATGTGAGAGACAGCAATATGGCTAATAAGGCATTAAAAGCTTAAAGAGATGGCTAGTCAAGTGAAGCTCAACTGCCGTGCACCACAGATTTTAAGTATCTAACATTATTGGAGACCTAAAACATTAAGTTGTTACCTAACACATCGATTCCAATAATATGGATTGCAAAATCGTCTGAACGCTTTGTAATTCTTCCTTGTTGTTACCAAATCTGACTACCCCGGATGCAACTTGCATTCAACATGTCATCCCGCTCCCGCCGCCAAAGATCACACTCCCAGATAACACAGTCACAGGTCACAGGTAAATTCTCAGGGAGTTAATTCTACTGAAGACCTCTCTGGACTCGCACAGTGCAGTGTATGTTGTGATCACCGAATCATAAATCCGCTAGACATTTTGTATTATAAGTTTATAACAAATATTGTAATCTACCTGCAACTCATACATACAAATGCGTCGTAACAATATTGTTATATTGATTGGGCGATAACATTTCACATATTATCAATGTAAGTAATTTGTTTACGAGTTGATGGACCGTCGCCCTTGGCGAGCTGTAGGTCGCAGGACATTCAACCGTTCGATACACGCCCACGGTGGTTAAGCAAGGCCAGTGGTATCTGGTATTTGGATGGGTGGATATACTGGTCTTATAAGTTAAATTGCACTGGCTTTTGCGGTTATTGATATTCGTTCCATAATTTCGATACCTACAAGGAACACTACGCCAACTAAAATTTCTATAGTTTTATTTTTTTATCTAAATCGATTCATTACTTCAGTAACATTATGCTACCTGAATTATATTAATAAAAGTCACACAGACACAACAAATTCGACAAATACAAACCGCTAAGTAAATGTATAACTCATATTAGCGGTATGTATCTAGATATGTATGTTTTGAGTTGGCGTAGTGTTCATTGGAGGTAACGATTTCTCTTTAACATTGTATTTTTTTGATGTAAAACTTCTTAACACACTTTGCACACTTGACTTGCGTATAGAAGTTTTACTTCAAATTAAGGCCCTACCGCCTAAGCTGAAGACGATTCTCATCATTGCGGCGTCTTTCACTTCGCCCTTGCGAAAATGTATTCTTTCCGTTCCGCCTTATTCCTCAACTTCATCGTCAGGGATCATTCCTTCGTGTACTAAAAAGTTTGGCAACTCCTATCTATGTCGCACCATTAAAAAATGGAACGCGTTGCGCCTATGTATTTCCTCATTACTACAATATGGGATCCTTCAATCGAAGCGTGAAGAAGCATCTTGTAGGCTAGCATGGCAGCGTCAACTGACAAGACATCAAGGTCTCTTGTCCGTTGCCGTTGCGATTGCGGCTCCTCTTTTCCCTTACCATCAGGCGAGGTGGAGCCAATATGCTGAGCTAATATAAAAAAAACCTTCTGCAACGAATCTTTCACTGTCCAGGCTATTAGAGAACTTCCCACAGAGTACCCGACTGTGGGAAGTTTCGCAGCTGGAACTACCTGGTAGGCCCGGTCACCATGTAGGCCAGGGATAGGCGTTCTCCGGCCACTGGGCTCTTGCCTGATTGGTTTACTGGGTGAGAGACTCGCAATCCTGTGATATAACCGTAAGGTTGGTGCACAAGGGAGCGTTAGCTGTAAAAATAGGGTCGTTGTCCAGGCTACCCGTGGCAATCAGCAATGATAATCCATAGACGTTTTCAAGAGACAAATAAAAAATCATTTCCTTGGTCTTTGATTTCATATTTATCATAGCATAGACTTGCATTTATATTGAATATGTGCATTATGTTCATATATGTATAATATTAGATGTATGTTATATGTGTAACTAGCTTTCGCCCGCGGCTTCGCTCGCGTGACATTCGGGGCAAACACGTGTTTACTCATTAATCAATAGAAGTACTCGTGTAAAATTTTGGATAAAATAGTCCAACTAATCTTTTCCCATACAAACCAACTAATCTCGTTTTCCCATACAAACTTTGGACCTCTGTTTCATCCTCTTAGAGGTAAAATTTGAAAAATCTTTTTAAGTAATTCGTGTCCACTACGTTATATTTTCAAATCGATGCCATTGTCGTAATTAACGTTCCAGAAAACCATAGAATCAACACCCATATTAATATTATGACATTTCAACCCCATTGCACCCCTACAGAGTTATCACGTCGGCTATGTTGGGTTATTAAATAGTTGTTTTTTTCATAATCAGCGACCCGATATACTATAAAAATAATACCTATGACGATTTTCAGACTTTTTCACCACATTTTAGACATTTCAACGCCATCGCACCTCAATAGGGGATGATGGTCACGTTACCGGCCTATGTGTACAATAAATAACAATAATAGGTAATTTCTGGGATAAAAACTATCTTAGGTTTATCCTTTCCCAGGACTCAAGGTATCTCTCAACCAAATTTCATCTAAATCGATCCAGCGATTTAAGCGTGAAGAGGTATTCTGTCGCATTTATAATATTAGTATGGATTGGTGTTCCGAAAACCCGTAAAAACGATACATATGTATATTGATATATAGACATTTCAACCTCATCGCATCTCAATAGAGGATGATGGTCACGTTAGCCAAGTTGAATTTTAAAATTGTTGTTGTTTTCGTAATCAGCGACCCGATAAACCATTTTCACCACATTTTAAACATTTCAACGCCATCGTACCCCAATAGGGGATGATGGTCACGTTACCGCCTTACGGGTACAATAAATAACAATAATAGGTAATTTCTGGGATAAAAACTATCATAGGTATGTCCTTTCCCAGGACTCAATGTATCTTATTATTATTTATACTTGTATTTTTTTTTATATGTTTAGTTATATTAGTTAAAAGTGTAATTTGTATTCATCTTTAAAATCGTTGTTGTTTTCGTAATCAGCGACCCGATAAACCATAAAAGCAATACCCATGACGATTTTCAGACTTTTTCACCCCGTTTTACCGCTTTAGGGGTTGAATTTGGAAAATCCTGAAACATGTGTTTACTCATTTATCTATAGAAGTACTCGTGTAAAGTTTCGGATAAAATAGCCCAAATAATATTGTTTCCCCATACAAACTTTGGACCCCCGTTTCACCCCCTTAGGGGATGAATTTTCAAAAATTCTTTCTTAGTGCACCCCGAGACATCATAAGAAACCTACGTGCCAAATTTGGAATCTCTAGACCCAGCAGTTTGGGCTGTGCGTTGCTAAATATCAGTCAGTCACTCAGTTTCTTATTTTATATAATTCAACCCCATCGCATCCTCACAGAGGTGATTTTATGTTACCGTCGGCTATGTTAGATCATAAAATAGTTGTTGTTTTCGTAATCAGCGACCCGATAAACCATAAAAACCATGCCAATGACGATTTTCTGACTTTTTCACCCCATTTTACCCTTTTAGGGGTTGAATTTTGAAAAATCCTGAAACACGTATTTATTCATTTATCTATAGAAGTACTCGTGTAAAGTTTAAGATAAAACAGTCCAACTAATCTTGTTTCCCCATACAAACTTTGGACCCCCGTTTCACCCCCTTAGGGGATGAATTTTGAAAAATCCTTTTTTAGTGCACCCCTAGACGTCTTAAGGAACCTATGTGCCAAATTTGGAATCTATAGACCCAGCGGTTTGGGCTGTGCGTTGATATGTCAGTCAGTCAGTTTCTTCTTTTATATATTTAGATAATATGAATGTTATGTATGTATTAGTAAATATCATAATATTATGTTAATAGTTATATTAGTAGCTTAATCATAATATATTTCATAAAATTAATTAGAATTTATAATCAATATTATCATTAACAGTATACCTCTGATTTTAATTTTCGCAATTATTACTTTACTAGCGACCCGCCCCGGCTTCGCACGGGTGCAATGCTGATACTAAATGTACTACAGAAGGTCTTTGCGCTTTGTCCTATCCAGTCCTTCCCCAGTTATAGGCACACGCCGCCGGCTCCGCGGCCGGTACCGCCACAGCCGTTATGTCCCTGCATTTTAAATGTGTAATATCTTCTAAACTATTCATTTAAATTACATGCTGTGAAGGGCCATATTGATCTATATTAAATGCGCAATGTATTTAAGGTACTTAATTGGATAAGGATTAATTCTGTATTGCTTAAAATCGCTTCGTAAATAAGGCATTATTTCTTGTAAAAAGCAAAGGATAAAATAACGGTTATTGTGTGTTACCACTAAGAGATAGACATATACCATCGCGAACTTTTTTGTAGACCATTTTAAGGTGAACAATACTGTACTACATTATTTTGATCTATCTCGTTGGGTTCAGCCAGCGTTTGCAATGAAAGAGCAAAAAAATGTGTTTATTTACGACATCACATTAGAAACCTCTAAATTATCAGTGTTTTTCTACTATGTTATGCATATATTATACATATAAACTTTCCAGTTGAATCACTCTATCTATTAAAAAAAACCGCATCATAATCCGTTGCGTAGTTTCAAAGATTTAAGCATACAAAGGGACATAGGGACAGAGAAAGCGACTTTGTTTTATACTATGTAGTGATTTAAAATAACATTTTTTTTATTTGCCTACCCTATCTATTAAGTGGAAATTAAATGCAAAATCACTTATTCGTAAGATAAATTGAGCATTAAATATTTTTTTAAATGCAAATATAATGTTTTAAGTAGATAATTCTTTATAAAATTAGTTCAGTTGAATATTTTGATTTAGTTGATAATATTACAAATTTGTTACTAAGTATTTTCATCTTTCGGTAGTCTGCAGAAGGACTTTCAAAGAGTTACACGTAAACAAATCACTTGCATCCGACCACTCACGTGTCCCAACCGTGCTTGACCGCTATTATATATGTTCATTAGCACTATTTACTGCAATAGAATTTCTAGCCAGGAGTTAACGATCGATATTGCAAGGGCGTTCGGGTGGAACTATGTTTGTGCTATAAAAATAAAGCAATTATTGTTATTACATTGTTTTGCAAAATAATAGGTCCATTTGTTAGTTTTAGATAACGGTGCTGTTGTCGTAACTAATGTGGATATTTATTGTCACAAAGGCAACATCTTTTTTGACGTTTATTTTTTGTGAAAATTTGCTACCACAGGTCTTTAAATTTGCTATATGCAATCCAAAAATCTAATGATAACCAAATCGGGGGATACAGTTTGGAGTTGTAGTTTCGAATCTATGCTTTATATCCAAAATTCAATCACACCACTGGATAGATGAAGGATCAAATAATTTATTACGCTAAGTAAGAACTACAGAACATCACATGCGGGGAAAGGGGAAGCGCTGCCATTTTGACCCGGGGGTAAAACTACGGCTGCCTTGGAACTTACAACGAATTTAATCAGAAGAAACTACTAGGAGTAAAAAGCTTTTGGAATTTTACTTCACCTCTTGGCAATATGAGACAGTTCTATGGCAAATAAATCCTAAAGAGCTGGCTAGTCAATCCAGTATACTTTTAAGGGTATACTTCCTTTAATAGGTCTTTACGTACACATATCCGTGATTTGTACGTAATTTCTTTGTACTTTATTGATATTAAGAATCATACACATGTATCAATCAATCAATATTTATTTGGTAACATTTTTTTGCAATTCTGTTAGATTTTTAACATTACACAATTTTAGATTATTTATTTATTTATTTATTAAGGTACACCAACAGGTTACATGATTACATTCAATATAAGTAATTGTACAAATCTGGGCCCAGCATGCAACCCAATTACAGGTGAACACAACTTTTACAAGAAATTAACAAAATAAAAAAACTTAAAGAGTAATCCTCCAAATATAACAATTTCAATTGTCAACAAATCACGACAATCCCATAATAATTAACAAGCGCCATGAAACGACTGAACCTTTCGCTTAAACTTTAAAAGTGATTCATGATTAATGCCCATAATGTTAATGTTAATGTCCATGTAGATTAGATATAATAATATACAATTGTCAACTAAACAGAGTGTCAAACATTCACAACATTACGAAACACTACACAATATTAATATACATAAAATTCCATAATAAAATGTATGTGTGTAATATTACAACCAAACCGGAGACCATTTTGATTCTATTGTGTGAAGATGAATTCCCAACCGATGACAAGCGGTGCGACAATAGCACAGTATTATTGAACAACTCCCTTGAACATAATAAATTGTATAATCGGCAGGACACACAAAGGGAGGCGAAGTCTCATACTTAAAGGATCTATGCCGTGTGTGAGCTTAGTATGGTCAACGATTCTCATAGCTTCTCCCTGAGCCATTCGGCTCAGAGAGAAGCTATAGAAGATAAGACCTTCGTATTCAAACAGCTATTGCTACCCATTCAATCACCAGCCTCGTCATATAGGTATGTATATATATTGAGAATCTGATAAAAAGTTGTTACTTCATGCCAGAAAACCATATCTATTTTTGTACACTTTTTGCCAAATTATTAAAAAAATTAATCTTACAAAGAAAAAGTGTTACTGTTCAAGACATATTTATTAAGATCAAAGATATTTTTGTTGCCATAAAATCTTTACATTTTTGAAAGCCCCTCAAATCAGAATTAATCCAATTTCGTAATGAACACGTCGGTGGCGGCAATAAAAGTGTCGCATTAATTTAAGATTAAATTTATGAGTGCAAGGATCCTATTTTACAGCGCACTAAGCAAGGTCAATGGTCAAAGTCACTTTTCAAGGATAAGGGCTGATAATAGCGACGTATATTGACAAAAATAAACGCTCGAACTAACTGCTAAAACGCACGGAAATTTATTTCATTTGCATAGGAATACCCAATATTAATTGAAACAACTTAGCTTGCGTTCAAATGATAGATTGACTTTTATTATAAAGATAAATACATACATACATTTCACATATATTATACTGGATGTCGCTACTAGTACTTATAGATACTATGCTTATAGTTACATGTTTCGATATACAATTAATACCCAATGCTGTTATATTTCTATAGATGCCACTAAACATCAAAACGAACACCCGAAAAGTAAGCCAATTGTTTTACCTCGCAATTAGTTTGCACAAGCAAGCCAACGAATCAGATGTTTGTGGCAATTAATTGAAATAGGTGAAAATGTCGTCATCTGTATTTCGAAAATGCATAATTTATGTTAATAAAGTAATTAAAACTCAAAAAATTTATACTTTTGCAAAAAAAAAATTGGCGCCATTTTGTGCTCAGTGAGGTAAAGATATAGGAGGTAGGTATATTAACCCGGCGTCTGCTAGGTTGGGTCATAATGACCCGTGATGTTTTTAAATGCTGGTATTTAAGAAAAATAATAGTGAAACGTTACCACGCTTCTCAGTAGCTGCAGTTAGTGCTCCGCCTCACTCGTTTCTTATGTCAACTTAGACGGTGTGCGCCTGCACAGGAAGATAGACGCGTTCAAACAACAAAAAGGTAAAGATGACCCAACTATACATTCGATTATACTATTTCGTGCCAATTACGTTGAGTCCATTATTTGATTATATCGATTATTTATTTGTACCGACATTACGTATATTACATTATATTTTGTTGTTTTTAGGTTATATTTGAATAATAGATAAAGAGGAACGCGAAAGGCAGCGAATTCTGTCGATATTAGAAGAAAGCGACTCGGAGGAGAAAATTCTTCGGAAAACGAGGAAGATGAGCACGTTAGCGAGCGTACTCAACAGAGTGATACCGAACAAGAGGCATCAGACAATGATGATGATGATGTACCTTTGAGTAGAAAAAGACAGGAAAACTACCCATACCTGTCAAAGATGCAACAAATTCATCTGCCCTGAACATATAATTTCTTTCTGTGGCGGTTGCGTAGATGACGGTGCTAATAGTGATTAACCCTAAGATTCTTTATAATTTTTACACTTTCTTAAAGATCTCACATCTGTCGTTCCAAAAAGTTAAAAATAAGTGTTAATTTGTATTTTCTTTGTTTTTCTATTAATAAGTTTCTAGAAGTTGAATTTTTTGTTGTAAATTTTATACTGACTTCTTAAATACATAAAAAGATCTTTATATAACTGTTTTTTTTTATTTTGTCTCCAAAATATTATAATTTAAGAACTATTCTTCAAGTTAAACACAAATTTGCTCTAAATGACGTTGAAATAATAAAAATCAGCTACGGTTTAAAATCCGGGTAATTATGACCCACCATGCAGTTGTTGTACCTATTTTCTACCATGCTGACGCCGGGTTAAATCACTGATAAGATAAGGATGGCGATAGTGTATGACCCAACTACATAGCTAATTATAGCTAGCTAGCCTTGCAACAGCAGGAACTTTTTACTGGCGCAATTTAGAATGGGTACGGCATATCTATAGAAAAATAACATCATTGCGAATACTTCTCTTTCTGACATACAAAAGGTAACTTTTTCTATACTACATTGGGTGGCCATGGTGTTGCCAACGCAGCTACTCCTTCCTTTCTGGTTACCTCACCTCATTCACTCGCATGAACACAACAACTCTCACGGGAATAGTTAATTGGCTGCGGTATTTTGTAGTGAGGTGTATCCTACTCTTTTGCCAGAGCCTCTAACGCCTAGACGGCATGGTGCACCACGTACAGGGGAGGTTGGATTTGGCTCTAAAAATCGTGATGACACCAACTTACAACACAACACAACAAACTTTAAGCTAAAACATTATCTGCCAGTTTACTTTGCTTGCACATACTATAATATAGGTAAAGAGTATAAAAGTTATATTCTATAAACATACTAAATCCATATTCGATCTACATGTCATTATAAGTGGATGTCATAAAGGTATAATACAAATTTGATCTGGAAATACATCAAGGACATTGTAATTTAAAAATAAAACCTCGTAAACATAAATATAAATTAATAAAAATCTTATCAGCTGATGTTTGAACGTAACAGAAAATTTGTAAATATATTATTGTAAATAGGTACGTTTTACAAATAAACTAATCAGATTAATATATCCCACTGACAACTGTTTTGTTATCAAGACAAATACGCCTTTTTCGTTAAATAAATATTTTACGACATATAATTTTACATCGCAATGTTTGTTTTGTACAGTTAAGAACCGGGGGCCTACCGCCGAATCTGAAGCCGATTCACGTCGGGTTTTTTAATTGCGAAAATCGGACTTCTCTTTAAGTTTGCGCTAAATATGTTCAGTTTAATCGGTAGAGCATCACCGTCATTACCGACTAAGCTTATTAATCATCGTCATCAGGTCCATTTTAGTCTCCACTACAGGGGCACGACCCTCTCTCGTCCATCCTAGACGGAAGGAGGATTTGACCTACACTCCCCACGCTGGCCAAACGGGTTGGGGAGGTCTGATCGATATTTGATAATTTATTTCCCTTAGTCGCCTTCGTCGAAGAAACGGAGTGATTCTATTCTAGTCTGCCGGAAACCACACGGCCATATTTTAGTTTGCACATTAAATTCTTTTCACATTAAATAAGCTTATTAATGTTAACGCTAATTTAATGTGAAAAAACTCCGATGGTAATCGGCTTCAGCTTCGGCGGTAGGGCCAAAGGTGCCGGGCTACCGGCGAAACTGAAGCCGATTACCATTGAATATTTTGATTCGAAAAATAGGTCTTACGTTTAAATTATTGACAAACATCTTCAGCTTAGTTGCTAAACCTCCAGAGTTTTTATCAGCTAAGCTTAACACAGGTGCCATAAATCTAAACTGAAGTTTGATATTCGCAATAAAAAAACCGATTGTAATCGGTTTCAGCTTAGCCGGTAGGGCCCCTGAAATTTGAAGGTACAAAGGTCGAAGTGTCAGGCCTCTTGTACACGTTAAGAAAAGTCACCGGGCCTATGCAAGATGTCGTTTCTACACACGAACTGTGTACACTGCTTCCGCGCTGACCAAGAAAAAAATCTTGTCTGCGCTTGACATGACGCGCGACGTTTTGCTGCGGTGCGGTGGTTTTCGTGCCTAAATCCGACAAAATTCTTGTTGTGTACATGATGAATTGGTCCTGTCTGCAGTAGACACGGTGAAATTTCTTAGCGTGTACAAAAGGCCTCAAGCTTGAAGTGATCTTACAACTGCATGGAACAAGCGACCTCTGACTTGTGTGCAGTTGTAAATAACTTACTTTGACAAAAATCCATCGTCCGCGCAAGTCTTCAAAATCCGCAGTACGCTTGGATCAACTCGTCAGTAGATATTTCTAATGTAGTTGTTACTTCACTAAGCGCCCTAAGCGTCAGGTGTCAGTCAGAGATAGTTACTATGATGAGCAACATATTAGTTAGTCACAGGCTTTACACACATATCACACGAGTTCCATATTTTATTATTATGTTATTTGAAAATAAAAGGAAAGGGGAGCAATTCGCCCAGTGGTCGCAATTTGACCATAATTAATTAATATTATGACTTTAACAATAAACAAAAATTACATCAAACTTCTCAAAGGTGCCTCTACGCGTTCGATCCATATCCCCGCGCACGCCTATCAAATGACCGGGCTTGACCCGTGATTAAAAAGAGAAACAAAAGTGTATATGTGCGTGTGTAAATCAATTACATGGTAGTGTGTGTAACAATTTTTTTATCGATTTAATGTATTTTATGCGTAATTTTATAATCATAATATCATACTGCACTTCTTCTCTAGATGAGCTATAAGTGTGCGAAATTTCATACTCCCCCGTTTTTTTTACAAAATTTTCGTACAAAAGGGTATAAATTTTTTCCATCACGTATTAATATATAGATTCCCTCGCATATTCTTTCGATGCCCAGCGTTTTCTCAGCCCAATATCAGCCGCTCTTAAATACCCCCCAAGGTCAGAAACCCGTCGAGCGCCGACCCCAGTTGCGTTAACACAATATTATCTGTTGGAAATCTAGGGACGCTCAGACATGGTAAACATTCGACTGCATAGAATGCCATTATAAAACTTTGATGTGTGTACGCTATCGACATCAACCGATATGCCCCCCAGCCAAGTGTAATTCGTAGCGTAACGAACGTTGGATAGATCACGTGACATTTGTCAATTCTCATACTAATGTTCGATTTTGACAAATGTCACGTGATCTATCTAACGTTCGTTACGCTACGAATTACACTTGGCTAGGGGGGCAGCTGGTAGAATATATACAGCTAATTGTAATATATACAGCTATGGCGAGCGAGCGGAATGCTAAAAAGTCACTCTTGGAAATGAATGGGCTCCAAAACCACTGAACGTATTCTGATGAAACTTGTCACAATTAAAGTTCTCGACATGCTTGAGGTTTGTGTCGAAAAAAACTTGAGATCGATCGTGTCCTTGAGGAATGATCATCAAATCCATTTTCCATTGAAATCAGTGGAAAACATGCACTCAGCGAATCTACTCGCTCCACTCAACCTCGATTTCGGCCCTGTGGGCTAGAATCCGGCCTAGTACACCTAAGGAGGAGAACAAGCATACGACATGCCTGATGGTAAGCAGTCAGCGCAGCCTACCAATGCTCGCAACACACACACAACAAAATGCTTTTAAAATTTGTTACTCTTGCTTAAAAGTACAAAAAGATCTATCCCCAACGACTAACTCAATAGATCAATCAGTAAATCAGCGTATCCTTTTCGATCATCCCACTCTGGCTCAGTTCATTGCACTTCCTCCAGAATTACAATATTCTACATTACTTGTAATCTGTAAATCGGGATGAGATGATTCACCACGGAGCGATTTCCTGCGCGCGCGCCGGTTTAAATATAAACGAGCACCCCTTCACGAAAATGGAATAAAATCCGATAGTTGTTCACATCCTTTCATTATTTTAGGATTGAGAAACTGATTGATATAATCAATGGAGAGGATATTGAAGAATTTTTACCGGGATGTGGACCCACCACTGCATCTCCTGTGTAGCCAGGATTAAAGCGGCGACCGCAAAAAAAGGCAATTAACAGTGAAGTCCATTGCAGTCCCGGGGGTAAAACTACGGCTGCCTTGGAACTCATAACGAATTTAATCATTCATTTCAATTTAATCATTCATTTCAATTTAATCATGCATAATTAAGGAGATGCTCAGTTAGCAAACGGAGCATCTCCTTACGTTGTCGGTTGATCTCACTCACTTGCTATGGGGGCTTTACGTAGTTCACTCACAGGAACATAATAATCCTCAAGGGTTCTGATAATTATGTTATAGTCTTCTGTGGGATGGAGGTACTTCCACACTACTCTCCATTCAACAAACCTCACCGTGAATGTGAATGAATAAGTTTATTTGCGTTGAATAATGTAATATTGGTAATACACTGTGAGCGATTCAGCCAGCTGGTGGCAAGCAAAATTATATAATCGTGTAATATGTCACATAATAATTACAAAACCGGCCAAGTGCGAGTCAGACTCGCGCACGAATGGTTCCGTACCATTATCTATAAAAACGGCAAAAAACAACACGTTTGTTGTATGGTATTTTTAAAGTGAATATATAGCTAAATATTCTATGAATATTTCAAGCGTCTACCTGTTGCCCTTATCAATATCGAGCAAAAAAATCACGTTTGTTGTATGGGAGCCCCCTTAAATATTTATTATATTCAGTTTTTTAGTGTTTGTTGTTATAGCGGCAACAGAAATACATCATCTGTGAAAATTTCGACTGTCTAACTATCACGGTTCATGAGATACAGCCTGGTGACAGACGGACGGACGGACAGCGAAGTTTTAGCTATAAAGTCCGTTTTACCCTTTGGGTACGGAACCCTAAAAAGGATGTCATTATATAATATTAAACTTTAACTACGGGCCAGGCGATCTCTTTTGTGATTATGAAAATCAAACTTCAGCTTATATTTAGTGGTGATTCTATTTAACTTAGCTAGTAGGAGCTCTAGGTAAACGAATTTATTCCAGTTCCATTCGAATCTCTTCCAGTCATCCATAGATGGTTTAAAATTTTTTTTGAGCTTTGGAGCAATACCATCTAAAATCTACAATTTATTTCTATTTTATTTATATTTATTTGGCCTATTTCTCGCTCAGCGAATAAGCATTGCCATCCAGCGTGGCAATGCTGCTAGCCTTCTGGCCACGTTACCCTTTGATGGCGATGCGGAAGAATTTTTTGATGCTATTTAGATATTATATTTTATTAATTTTAATTACTTTTTGTTATTTTCGTTTCTTTTTTTGTTTGTATATATAGTTAGTCATATTTAGTATTTATTTTAATTGTATATTTTAAATAAAATTATATTATTATATTAAAATATATATTTTTTTTAAATCTACAAATAAAAAACTAAACAACATACTATACTTACTATACACAATACATACGAGTACCACGTAACTGTAGACATTCTAACAACAAATGTCCGACTCGTAATTTGTGCCATTAACTTAAACATAAAGCAAGAATATTTTAGAAGAAACTTTTAGCTTAGGCGGTAGGACTAGGTTTGCCACCATTTTTTGAGAAAATAAAGTATTTTGTCTCGTCTAAATAAAGTATAATTTAGTATCTACCTAGTTGCAACTTAACAAAATATATTTGGTTCTTGAATATAAGCTATTCAATTGTCTTGACAACATAATTTTGACGAGCTCGGTGGTCGAATGGTTAGCAATGGCCATTTGACTCCAAGGTCGCGGGTTCGATCCCCACACATGACAAACATTTGTGTGCATGAACATGTCTGTTTGTCTTGGTCTGGGTATTTTCTATGTATATGTATGTATTTACAAAAAAAAATGTATTTAAGTACATTTGTCAGTTGTCTAGTACCCATAACACAAGCTTTTGCGCTTAATTTGGGACTAGATGGCGCTATGTAAATTGTCTAGAAATATTTATTTATTTATTTATAATAAAATCAAAACTTTGCAATTTACTCCTTTGTTTATGTACGATCTGATTGGGCTATAAAATTGAACCTATAAAATAATTGAACTTGGGAAATAAAGTACTTTCATACACTTTATTGTTTGCATGAAATATAAAGTACAATTGCTCGTAATAACATACAATACTTTATAATAAAGTACGGGTGGCAATCCTAGGTAGGACTCCTCAGATCTCGCTAGTGCAGCACCGCAGTGGAGATGAAAATGGCTTGAACTCTAAAAAATTTGGTGAGTACAATACACTGTTTGGTTCTTCGGCAGTATTGCCGAGGAACCAAGGTATTAAAAGAAACCAAGGTATTAAAAGAAAAGTCATTCCTATTCTTTAACCCAGTGATTTTCAACAGTGGGTCGCGTCGTCGCCAAGTCAAGGAGGGCCGCAGAGGAAAAAACGCAAATGTTTGTAGGTTTACTAAAATAGGCTTTAATGAAAAAACGTAAGCAGAGCGTATTGTTCAATAATTCATCAACTTAAATCTTTTTACAGTGGATGCCTATTTCTCTTGGAAATGGTACTAACAATTTTAAAGCTTTCATAGCCAAAGTAAAGGTAAAGGGTCCCGTGTTCAAAAATAAATATTTTTTTCTGGACAATTTACACAATCACACCATCTAGTCCCAAAACACGCCATCTAGTCCCAAATTAAGCGAAAAACTTGTGTTATGAGTACTAGACAACTGATAAATGTACTTAAATACATTTTTTTTTTTTTGTAAATTCTTATAATACATAGAAAACATCCAGACCAAGACAAACAGACATGTTCATGCACATAAATTTTTGTCTAGTGCGGGAATCGAACCCGCGACCTGGGAGTCAAAGTGGCCATTGCTAACCATTCGACCACCGAGCTCGTCATAAGAAAAAAGATTGAAAAGCACTGCTTTAACCAGTAGAATGAAGTGATGGGGCGTCGGTTTATGCCTTTCCCGTCTCCAAAAAAGGATATAAACCTCAGTGAAATCACACCGAGGAGTCAGACCGAGACGACATCTTCTATTTGTCTGGCGGCTTGTCTTATTGTTCGCAATAATCATGTGCAAATACACTCGAGCACGGAGCCGGCGACCTTCGTACTGCTTCATCTCTTACTCATTCTCCGAGAAGAAACGCAGAGAGTACACTCGTTTGATTTGTCTGTATTGGTAGGGGATCCTTCGATCAAGTATAAACCAGGAATTGAATAACCGAAAAAATTTGGATATATCGGTTAAAGGTATGACGTCATACCTTTAAATTTCGATACCTTAAAGTAAAGGTATCTTAATAATGTCGGTATTGTAATATTCCGGTATCGTTATTTTTTTAGATATCTAAATTATAAAATAAAGGTTTTAAATTTCGATACCTTAAAGTAAAGGTATCTTAATAATTTCGGTATTGTAATATTCCGGTATCGTTATTTTTTAAGGTATCTAAATTATAAAATAAAGGTTTTCTTTCCACAATGTCGGCCGCATTGGTAGGTAAGTACTTGATCACACGCCAATGCTACCTACGTCGCGTCGTTGTCGCATCATTTTTTCGGTACCGAAATGGTTTTGGTTAAGGTACTGGTAATATAAAGGTATAATGGTACCGTAAAAAAATAAAGGTATTCTTCTTGTTTTACCGGTATCGTAACCACAATTCTCAACCGTTTTGGCTCTACCTTTAAATCAAAACGATATCGTAATTTTATACCAGTACCATACCCTTATACCTTTACCGCTTTCAATCCCTGGTATAAACAACAGGGGAGCCCTTGGTGCTAAATCGGGATTTACTCGAGCGTCATAGAGACCTATTGGATTGCGAAGCTTAGATGATAAGAAGAAAAAAATGACATATAATATATACCATTTCATCGATGGAGGAGCGGCTATAGATTTTTAAAAATGTAAAAAAAACTGTTGCATGGACATACTCGAACGCATCAGATATTGACAGCATCCATGTGTATTGTAAATTGTTCTGTATTTGTAAAAGGCAACCTGGGGCCCTACCATCCATCGTTTTCTGTTTTTTTTTTTTTTTTTTTTTTTTTTTTTTTTTTTATACTACGTCGGATGGCAGACAAGCATACGGCCCGCCTGATGTGAAGCGGTTACCGTAGCCATATTAACGCTCGCAACATAAAATATCGCTCGCGCGCCGCCACCCCCGCTGCCATCGCAGCATCTCCTCCCTTTCTACAATTGGTCCTAGGTTAAAGTCATTGACAAACATCTTCAGCTTTCGGTAAAGCTCTAAAGTTTCTTCCAGCTGAGCTAAATTACCAACAATCTAAGCAGTAGTAATTTTCGCAATCAAAAAATCCGATGGTAATCAGCTTCAGCTTCGGCGGTACTGCCCCCTTACCATGAATAAGCGACTCTATTCAATTTGAAATAGAGTCGCTTATTCATTGGTATGAATAAGCAATCTATTCAGTTATTTAATCGCAATAAGAGTTGGTGGTAACGGGGGCTGTACCCTGTACTGACTGATCTATCAACCCTGTACTGACTGATAACTCAATCCGGTGCACGGATCGGATTTGGCATATATGTAGCTATTATGACTTGATATTGATATGATATTATAAAAATCATAGTTCTCTGAAACTCAATGAAATATTGTTACGTCTTATGTGATGACTGTTAGTTATGAGTATGACCAACAATCAAAATGTAATTTTGCATATTACATGCAAGCAGTTCATCCCTCTAGTGGTTTGAGTTGTACGTTGATTGAGTTAGTCGTATCGTATCTAAAATTTTCAAACTTACTTCCCAAAAGTCAGATTTTCAATAATTTCACAGCCAATAAATCAGTATGGAGTACCTACACATCGGCATTTTGTCAGAGAATGCACCTGGCTCTCGAGATACAAATCTATGTTTAGTTCGGGATGGGGGTCTTCGCGATGGGGGTCGCGTCGTCGGTTGGATTGAATGGAATTTGTTGTGGCTTGGTTATCATTGGAATATTTTATTGTTGCAAAAAATTTGTTAGTGTTGTGTTAACCTAGAGCTAAGTAGTAATGTATAAAACCTGATGTGGGTAGACATATTCTTATTGTAAAACTCGGTCTAGCGATGATCGGTTTAGCGTAAATAAAGATTATTATTATTATCTAAACTACAAAAAAAACAATGCTATTTACGATTACCATAGTTGTGTTCTTGCAAAAGATTGCGATGATCTCACATGAGGAGACGCTGCGTTAAAACCAGTGGTTAAGCGAGTAATAAATACTTTTCATGTTGCTTACTTCTTACGGTAACCATTTTATATCAGGCGGGTAAGTTTGTTGGCACCCGACATATTATGAAAAAATAAAATAAAAAAACCCATTGCATCTATAATAATAAGTTAACATTTATTTCTTTGAATTAATAAAACAATACCTACATAAAATACAACTATAAAACTAAAGTACCTAAAACTAACTATTACTAATAACAAAACTAACCTAAACCTAAAATAAATGTAAAAAGTTTGGCCCATGTGGCATCTTTCCCAAGATGCTAGCAGCATTATCTCGCTGGATGGCTAAACTAATCCTTTGGGCGAGGTATGTGCCAGATCTTGGGTCACCAGTTACGTCGATACCAATCTTTTTCCTAATTCTCTTATAAAGTTTTTTTGTGCTGGGACCCCATGGACCAAGGGTTTCGACCCCGAATGGAACAAATGAGTTTTCGGGTCCGATAATACTATATTTTTTTAAGTCGCTCAGCAGACTATAATAATATAATATACGTACTAGCACTATTTCTAATTGTGTATTATGGGAGTTGCTTTTATCTTATAATAGTGAGGTTGGAGACCAAAATGTTATTAGTTAAAAATGTTCGATTAGGTACCAGCTGATTGTTTTTTACCTATTTGGATATCTACATATATTGTTAATCTATGTCAACGCACCGGATGACGCGTCGTGTGTAAATTTAGCGTCGGGCCAGGTTCACGGACAGCGGCGCGGACGCAGACGCACCGCCATGTTACTTTTGTTGCAACTGCATGCGCCGATTGCATACACATTTTATCGTACCGAAATGTCACTTGATTATGATGTTGTTTGCACTTCTGTGTTTAATAATCTTTTTTACTTTATTACGAGGTGTAGTTATCGAAGATCGGATGGCTATTTAATAGGATAAAATGTTAGTTGGTATTGTAGTTGGATAGCTACGCCGACGACTGACGAAGAAAGAAGGTTTATACGAGCTGACCCGATAAACATTGTCCTGTCTTTCTAACTCTGAATATTGAATTCGATTTGGTTTCACGCACGCTGTCAAATGACTGACAGTTCAGTCCAGGTAACGCTGGAATCCGAAATAAAAAATGTTTATATTTAAGATATACTTACTAATTATATTTTTGAAGACACGCTTGACTTAGGGCTGGTGAATGAGTGAAGAGAGAGGTGCGGAACCGGCGAACAGAAGTTGAGAGGGAGATATAAGTTAGTAGAGCTAAAGAAGTTTTACTTCAAACTGGTGGTCTAAAGCACTCTAGTTTTTTTTTTTTTTTTTGCAATAAGAACCGTTAAAATATCTCTTGTGGTTTAGAAGGAGTAGCAAAAGTAAAAAACCAACTTATTATTATTATTTGTATCTCTCTTATATCACGGGTCAAGCCCGGTCATTTGATAGGCATGCGCGGAGATATGGATCCAACGCGTATAGGCCCCTTTGAGAAGTTTGATGTAATGTTGTACGCCCGCCGTGACCCGCTCCAGGATATGTCAATGGAACGATATACCCATGAGCAGGTCTCGGCAGGCGTTGAGACTATTGCGAAGTGTGATGGAAAATAAATGGGCTATGGAGATGAGATCTGGGTGAACTTAATACCGGGCTATTACAGAAGAGGGACGGACGCCTGCCATAACTGCTTTTAATGCTAGTTATTTGCGCCAGGCGGTGGCTTGCCACTCACTAGATGGGCCCCCGAAATGCCAGGAAAACGGCCGGGGGCAACACCGGTGTGAGTGACTCATGGATGTCGAGAGGTGTGCTGCGCTTTCTCCGAAGTTACTCGCGGCGTGATGCCCTTTAACACTTCCACCCCGGGAGCATATAGCTCTGGCGGCTCCTCTCTGGTCAGCCAATTAAGGCAAGCCAGAGCTGAGGGTCCTGCGGGCCTTCTTGTGTTTACACCCCGACCGATGAAGACACGTCGGAGACGAAGGCCCTGACCGACTCTCTGGAGACTCGGTACCCATGGTGTCGTTACTTACCAACAGCTCGCCACAAGCTGCCCTGCGGGCTTATTATTATTATTATTATTTTGCATAGTACATAAAAACGTGATAACGTCTAACAAAAATTTCAAACGTACAGTTTCACGATTAAATGTCAATGCATAAAATATTTTTTTATTTTATTTTCTATTCCACAGAAAAAAAGAATTTAAGAGTCTCAGGCTTTCATATTTCATGGATTGACGAATACTATCGCCTTAAGAAAAAAAGTTTTAAAGTTCACGGGACACCGAGACACGCGCGAATGAAGTAGCAGTCTAGAACTAGTAAAATTTAATCGAATTACCAAAGGCTGTATACACAACGTACCTTTTTTTGGTTTTGTTATCGGCTCTGTGTATTGTATACTTGTATAAAATAACTATAAGGAAATAGTTTTTGCCATCGCTGCGTTTATTATGGTGCGATGTATTTTTTTTCTTTTTTATTACTATGTTAAAATAGACCTATTTATATTTTTTATCGTGCATAACATTAGGAAGATACTTTATTGTTAAATATTACGATTCCGTAATAAACACTAAAATTATTCGAGATTCTGTAAGCTCAGTCTGTAAATCATAAATTGGGAAATTATGTTCGTTTGTGATAAATACATTTTAAAAATTCAAATTATCAATTTTACCGATGGTAAAATTATTACTTACGTCCTGTTGGAAGTAGCAAAGAATAAATTATAAACATATATTCTGGACTTATACAAGAATCCAGAATCCGAAAATTAATTAAATTTTTAATACACTCGTTTTGTCTAGCTAGAGAATAGATAGTTTACATGCCAATCAGTGCTTTGTAAAACATCAAATACTACGTAATTGTAAGCTAATTGTAAGCGGGAGCGTAATTGTAAGCTACCCGACTGGGGAATGTACCTCCACCTCACAGAATACCGCAGCCAAATAACAATTCCCTTGAGGGTTGTTGTGTTCCTGCGAGTGAGTGAGGTCACCCAGAGAGAATGGAGATGCTGCGTTGGCAGCGGGGGTGGCGGCGCGCGAGCGATATTTTATGTTGCGAGCGTTAATACGGTTACGGTAACCGCTTCACATCAGGCGGGCCGTATGCGTGTCTGCTACCCAACGTAGTATAAAAAAAAAAAAAAACAAAAATCAGCTTTGTTTTTTTCATAAAGACAGATAACAATGTACCGTAGAATTCGTTCCTTATGCATAAAACCGAATCATCTGCCTATATTTCAACTCGCTCTAATACAGTTTTTTAGGGTTCCGTACCTCAAAAGGAAAAACGGAGCCCTTATAAGATCACTTTGTTGTCCGTCTGTCTGTCTGTCTGTCTGTCTGTTTGTCTGTCTGTCTGTCTGTCAAGAATTTCTATGTCGAGAATGCGTGGAGGTATCAAGCTGAAATTTGAACTGTATACTCAGGTCTACGGTCCCATGAAGTAGTAAAAAAATCAAACTGCTAAGTTTACGTAAAAAAAAGTTACGGCCGTTTATTCAGCAAAAAACGCATATTTCGACATTCTCAATGGAATCAAAACCTATAGGGTACTTCCCGTTGACCTAGAACTATGAAATTTGGCAAGTAAGATCGTTATAGACTACAAGTACAAGAATAAATCTCAAAACTATACATTTGTAAATAGATCTTAAAAAATAGGGGGTCTATATTTTTATAGGGTGTCGAAATTACAAATTGAAACTACTAGTTCAAATGGGGTATCATATGAAAGGGCTTGTTGTACACATTGCAAAATATATTTTATTTATTTTTTTCGACGCATTATTTCTTATTTATAATGAAAAATATCAAATTTAATAATGATACTACGTACGGAACCCTCGGTGGGCGAGTCCGACTCGCACTTGTCCGGTTTTTTATTTATTGCGTAACCAATCAAGGAAGCAATGGTTACAAATGATGATTGTAAATGCCGTGGTAATCTGTGGTCACTGTCCGCAAAAAAAAAACACGTGCACGTATCGGTTCAATAATATTTCACAATCGGCCATAGCTTTATTGTTTTTCTTTACAGGTTGGCATTTATAAAAGCTTCCGCGAAGAAAAACTTTGTTCTTTAACAACCTATGTTGTCATTATTTAATTTTTTGCTTTGATTTAAAAAACAAATCGCAAATTACTTGAAAATAAAAGCAAAATATTTGTGTTAAAAGTTCCGCATTATTGCATAATAAAAACAAAGTGTTTTAGTTTGTATTAGTAACTGTGTCTCGCGACTTCGTCCGCGTACAGTTTTACAAAAAGAAGACGCGAGGACCTCGAATACTTTTTAAAAATAATGAAAGTGGCTAATTTTACTTTTCAATTCACATAGTTATAGCTATCAGTCAATTAAAGTCTAGTCAAAATCAGTCCAGCCATTTCACTAACACAATTTTTTTTTAACTGGTTTGGAAATGGTTTAGGATTTATAAAATGAATTTTATGAATCCTATCCCATTTCCAAACCAGTTACAAAAAAAAATTTGTTCATAAAATGAATCCTATCCCATTTCCTTAAATTTTAATTTGTAAATGTGAAAGTTTCTAGGGATGTACAGATGTTTGTTAAGTCTTCTAATTCACGGGTAAACGGCTAAACGAATTTCGATAAAATTTGGCATATATACAGGTTAAGTTGTGGACAGACGCATAGTATACTTTATATTCATAAACTAAGTTTTCGCAGGGCGAACCTGCGGGTAAAAGCTCTCTATTTTGACATTACAGATATTTGCATCCATATCATCTTGATAATTGGCGATCTACTACAGTACGTTTCCTAAGACATTATATGTATACCACGAACAGTGAAACTGTGGAATCAACTTCCCTCAGCGGTATTTCCGAACAACTACGACATGGGTGCCTTCAAGAACAGAGTTTTCATTTTCCTTAAAAGGCTGGCAACGGATCGGCGACCCCTTGGTGTCGCTGGTCTCCATGGGCGGTGGTGATTGCTTTCCATCAGGTGACACAAATGCTCGTTTGCCCCCCTCTCGCATAAAAAAAAATATATTCCTGGATATTTTGGAAACGTCTGTAATAAGTTTGGTTTTAAAATCCAGTCAATGAAAAAATGTTTCATTCACGGCTTAATTTTTTTATATGAGAGGGCGGCAAACGAGTATGTAGGTCCTGAATTCCTGAAGGTAAGCAGTCACCATCGCCCATGGAGATCAGCAACACCAAGGGGACGCCCCGATCTGTTGCCAGCCTATACTCCTTCCGCTCTTTCTGTCTGGTGAGAACTTTCACTCACTCGAGGGACACAAGAACCTTCAAGGGAATTGTTATTTGGCTGCGGTATTCTGTGAGGTGGAGGTAATTCCCAATAGAATCCTGCCTCTCTTTTCGCCAGAGCCTCATTTGTCAGTCAGCAAGGGTTCACCACGTGCAGGTGAGGTTGGTTTTGGTTCAAAGATGTTGATGAACCACTTCCACTCCAATTTTTTTTAACACAATGATTTGAAAACCAAAACCCCAATTGAACCATTAAAAAAATGTACATCAGACTGCTCGGTACAGAAATAAGGAAACGTGCTCGTAAAAAATAAAGAATAATCTTCATGTCGTCGTTAATTTAAGGAAATATTAAAAGATTCCTACTTACGTCAGCGATGGAGGTCGTTGCATCTTCAAAAGTTATAAATCAGCTGTTGAAAGAGAGTAATTATGGTTCGTTTATAATTTAAAAAATAAAGTAACGACGACGTAAGAGCCAAGAAATTTTCAACGTTAAAATTCTACCCATTCACCCATACCAGCACCGGAATGGGTATGTGTGAATGGAAATGTTGATGTTTGACAAAAAACCACATTATATAGGCAGGTATGTACGGCTACGTTCTGAAAGGCTTTTGTGGATTACGGGAAAGCCTTCGACTCCATCGAAACTTGGTCCTTACAGCGATGTTAAGTAGACCAGCGCTATATCGAGGTGCTGAGATGTCTCTATAACGCTGTGACAATGACAATCAGCGTCCAGAACCACCCGTGTAATCCTATTCAACTACAGCGGAAAGGTGGGGGAGGACGTAAATGAAAGAAAGAAAGAAAGAAAGAAAATATGTTTATTAACATCACATGACACATAAGATTTCTACAATACACAATAACAATTATTACAATACGAACACCATGTACATCATTATGATGCTAATTGGCCATCGCTCGGCATTAATGCTGTGTAATACACACAGCGCCGGTATTCTGCGACAGCCATCAGGTGCCGACACGGACCTCGTCGGCCGAGGTATACATAAAAAAATAACAATACTATAACATAAAAACAACGACGCATCCAAGACCATCGGACCGTCCAGCACATATAATGGGACAGATCCCCACAACACATGCCGGACAGACAGACGGCACCGGACGGCACACTATGTACAGACACAATTCTACATAAATGTATTAATGACAGCTCGACACACCACCTCCCCACCCAATCACATTGCTTCCCTGACTATAACGACCAATTGATACTTCCTATATAAACTCGTACTATTTTTGTACACTACATTATTATTATAATCCCGAAGCAGGGACGTTATAAAGATACAGAAAAAAATTGTTAAGACCGGATTATCTTTCAATTGGAAAGTGATCGCCAACAAATGGAGACAGAAGAAGAGGCCAAGTAGTATCCGTCGCACTGACACTGTCTGACAGCCCAATGGTGATGGAAGGAAGTGATGCGTCAAGTAGCTTTCCTTGGTTTTACAGAAAGAAAAGAAACATAAACATGGCAGGAACACACAAGATCGCCATGAAGAAGAGTTGAATTATACATAAATGTGATAATCGTTAATCTCTTTCACATAATTAATACATGCAGGCTATTTCTCTGTATTTGTTGTTTAACTATTTACAAAAAATAACAACCCAGTGCCGCACAGCGTAAATTAATAGTCTGATGGAGCATGCACGACAAGGAAACATAATGAACTCCAATTGTAAGAGACTGCATTGCAGAATCAGCGCCGCATAAGTTCATAAAAGTAAGTGTATTTTGTATTAAAGAGAACATTCTATTTTCTACCGCAGGGCTCTATAGGATGCACACCATGTCACTATCTCAGCAAATCCTCAACACGTAATGAGGCGTTCATTTTGTTAGCTCATAACATATTATTAAAAACAAAATCCCACACCAACCCGTCTACCTATGCATCTATAAACCTATTTAATATTATACCTATATATGTTTTTAAAACTTCTGTGCAGATAAGACTACTGAAATTTTATACTTAGTTTTTATTTTATTTATAATATATAAATTATAAAGTACAGTATGTGCAAAGGGAATTGTATTCCATGTTTAGATCCCATTCCATGGTTACCAAAACTAATCTTATTTCTAATATATTTATTTATATTTATTATTATTATTATATTACTGTTGGTTAGTGAAATAGTTGAGGTAGGTTATATGTATCATGGATAATTCCTGAACACAAATGATGAGGATGACAAAGACAATAACGGAAGCCAGAAGCCCGCCCCGGCAACCGCCACCCAAACCACAACAGTGTTTTAGGTAGCAATCGCCAGCCCAAACCTCCAGTCCCCATGACTGTCTCCGCAATACCATACTCAACAAGATAAATCCATAGTACATATCATTGATTTTGGATAGAGAGCAGGTGTCTTTTTAGGTTAATACTGAAGGATTTTGTTGTGATTTTAGCACGCAGAGGAGGCGGAAGGTTGTTCCAGCAAGCTGATGAGCTGTATCTAAATGAGCCTCTGAATGAAGCTGTCCTATGGTGTTGGGTACTCAAGAGATAGGAAGAGGCTCTAGTAGTATAATTATGTTTATCCCGGGCCCATGACAGCTTTTCGAAAAGGTACTCTGGGATTTTTGTTTTAATAACACCAAACAGAAGAGTTGCAAAATGAAGCTGTCTTCTAAAGTTCATTTTCAGCAAGCCTCCCTTAATTAAATAAGGTGTGACATGCGCTCGAGGAGGAATATGATAGCAGAAACGGGCACAAGCATTTTGTACGCGCTGTATCATTCTCTCTGACCTTGCCAACAGGCAAGGACCTACCACAGCATCGGCATAGTTTAACTTAGACAGGACGAGAGACTCACATAGGCATATTCTCAGTTCTTCACTGAGGAAAGGCCTTATATTGTACAAAAGTTTAATACGATACAGGCAATTACGAACTGCATCAGAAAAAAATGGGATGCCATATCCCCGAAACTATTTACATCTGCTTATTCCACTACAATCCACGTGTCAATCTGAATACAGTGCCGTTTCACAGAAGATCCTGAAGCAATATTAAAGAAGAAGAAGAAGTATTTAAGCTAACTGTATTAAATTGTGGATTGAACTCCCTGCTGTGGTTTCCTCGCAAAATATAAAGGATTATTTAGAATGAGCGAGATTTTTACAATTCCTCCTTTTTCTTTCCTTTCCAAAAGATGGGACATATTCATATTTGTCACTTTAGTGGTATTAAAACTTCTTTATTTATCCGAGTATACCACAGAATATATCTAGGATTAAATCGCTTCATGCTTTATTTCATTAAAACAAGAATTGCAACTTTTAATATTACTGATGCAATTGCGAGCCTATCGCGAGGTATAATATATATCTTACTGCAAAAGGTAGTTATAGTATATGTTCTTGATATAATATTTTTAACCTCATTGATAATTTAATTCAGTAATATTATATATTATGAACAACTAAACAGCGTCATCCAGTCCTAAATCATCAAATCAAAACGAGATCAGCTGAGCATGCGGTTCAGAAACATTTACTGGCAGATGGCACGTAACTCCAAATTGTCAATTGACAACAAATTGCTGATTTACAAAATAATCCTGAAACCAATATGGATGTATGGTGCACAACTGTGGAGAAGCTTGCGATTCCAATTTAAACATAATGAAAAGGCTGCAAAAACCATTTCCAATGCAACATCGTTCATCACCAATACAGAGATCCACGGAGCTCTGAACATAACAACAATTAAGGAGGAGTTAAAACAAATAGGGATTAAGCTTCTGCGTAGGCAACCATCTCCTACACTAAACGACTGAAACGCCACGATATAATTGGTGACAGATGGTGAAGGATGAGGAGTCTCCTGCTGAAGAACTTCTTGGAAAAGACAATTATGACAGAGAACAAATCTGCCTATAGTTTGGGACTGATTGCAAATAAACACAAAAAAAAATCTAGTCCTAAATTTAATCAAATCAATGCCTGAGAAACATATATAAATATATACTTTTTTTCTGTAAACAAATAGGTACTTCCATACTCCATATTAATATTATAAACGTCAAAGTGTGCTTGTTTGTTTGTCCTTTTTCCATTTCAAAAGGAACTAATGGACTGACATGATATTTTACGGCGATAGTCTGGAGAGTGATATACGCTATTTTTTATCCCGGAAGCATATCTAATTTACACGGGGAAAAAATATTATAATAATGACCACGCGGGCGACACCGCGGGTAAAAGAAAACATGACTTAAAATCGATTGCAGGGGAGGCCAGTGTTCAGCATTAGACGTCCTTCATATGAAATGATGACATACTCGTATATCCCCTGAGATCGCGAATAATAATAGCTTTCACCATCGATAGTAGAAGCTAGTAGACCCCTCAGGATCCCTAAAAATAGCCCTTAGTAACACCAATGACCGATTTTTGCATACCGAATGTTGATGTAGACAGATGAAGTAACAATTATACCGTAGTCACTTAGACTATAAACCTAAAAGGCTGTAAAGATAGGTTCATATCTTCAGACCAGGATCCACGTCAAAGTGGGTAACATTGAAAAGTTCATTGGTATTATATGCACTTCCTGGCTTGTCGAGGTCGCCTCGGCGCCGAGCGGCCATCTTGAATTTTTTGACGTTTATTTTTGGCGCTCTTTTGTAGTTTTTAAACAGAAATACTGAGGACATAATTGCTTACAGCCACAGAGTATTGTCGAATAATTGCGTTGAAAATTTTGTTTTTTTATATAATTCCAGGCAATTATTATTTTTTTACGCGTAACAACGTTGTAATATTTTTAAAGATGACTTATGTCAACTTTAAAATTGTAAATAAAAATAGTATGAAGAAATCACTGGTGATCGAGTCTTTTATTCTATCGCCTAGCAATATTGAGTTTGAAAGAAACAGAAAAAACAATGTGAGTGTAAAATTCTAACAAAAGTTATTAGGTATTATTTATTACACATACCTATGCGTATTTCACAAGTATTGCTTTCTAAATTTAAGTTATGTTAACAGAATGAACAATTACAATTTAGATGAATTATCGCTCGCGCGCCGCCACCCCGCTGTCAACGCAGCAACTTCTTCATTTCTGTATTCTCTTTATTGTACACCAATAAAACCATAATTACAATATTATATGGAAATGCCACGTAAAAAGGTGGGCTTATCTCTTTTAGAGATCTCTTCCAGACAACTTGTAAGTTAAGTTAAAGTTTGGTAGGAACACGTACAGGAAACATGAGCGGGAAAACGTGTACAAGCAAAAATGTGGCATTGAAAAAAAAAATTGCGAAAAGTTCAATTTTCAAAATTCATAGATCACAAAATATTCACCGTAATACAGGTAGCACATTATATAAGCACACATTTTAATATTAATATTGTAATTGAAAAGCCTCTACTCAATAAATATAATAAAACTAAGCAATAGCTTAGTCACGAATTAAATAAGTTATGCCGTTATAATAATCCAATAAAAAATGATACAAAAAGATCATGTGCTTCATTTTGTACCCAATACAAAATGTTTCTAGTCTTTTTTATAAAACAAATCATGTAAATTTTAATATGACCTGTCTTTTTTAACTAGGAAGCGCCAAGTGTTATAATCTTGAATCACTCTGTAACTGGTATGATGGCAAAAAGGTCAAATAAAATGTAATTATGTCGCAATAAAGTATGCTTCCTTAGTAAATAACGAATAACAGCGAGAAATGCCGCTACAATCAGCCTTACCGAAGCTGGAGCTGATTACCATCAGATTTTTTGATAGCGGAAATAGTTCTTAGGTTTGAGTTAATGACAAACCCCTTAAAATTAGGCATTCCTTTAAAGGAATGCCTAATTTTAAGGGGTTTGTAGCGGTAGGTTTAAAGGAATGCCTAATTTTAAGGGGTTTGTAGCGGTAGGTTTAAAGGAATGCCTAATTTTAAGGGGTTTGTAGCGGTAGGTTTAAAGGAATGCCTAATTTTAAGGGGTTTGTAGCGGTAGGTTTAAAGGAATGCCTAATTTTAAGAGGTTTGTAGCGGTAGGTTTAAAGACATGCCTAATTTTAAGGGGTTTGTAGCGGTAGGTTTAAAGGAATGCCTAATTTGAAGGGGTTTGTAGCGGTAGGTTTAAAGGAATGCCTAATTTGAAGGTGTTTAAGAGGTAGAGGCCCAGTACTGCCTTAAGGCAGTACTAGGCGCTGCTGAAGCTGAACCCGATTACCATCGGATTTTTTGATTGCAAATATCAAACTTCAGCTTATAGTACCCTAAAGTACTTGTGTTTAGCGTAGGTGGTGGAAACCTTGGAGCTCTACCGACTAAGTTGAAGATGTTTTTTTATACCATTAAAGTGGAAAACTAGCATACGGCCCCCCTGATGCAGTTACCGTAGCCTATGAACGCTTGTAACACCTGAACCTGCGGTAGTCTCCTGAGAAAACCTCTGCAGGCAGTTCATTACACAGCTTGACAGTACGCAGGAGAAAACTTACTTGGATGTACGCGACCACTTAGGCTCTAATATGTGAGGATGAATTCCCTGTCGATGGCGAGCGGTGCGACTGTAGAAGTAGAAGCGGTGTAAAAGGAACGGCGTCCTTCTACAGTCGCACCGCTCGCCATCGACAGGCCAGGGCATCATGTCAAACAACTCTTCTGAACACACAAAAGGCAAAATCTCGTCTTAGACTTAAAGGTCCTTAAGGGTCTGTCAGCTTGGGAGTCAACAATCATGTTTGTCATGAACTATACTTAGGACCTATTTTTCGAATCAATCATTAATTATATAAAATACCTAAAATACCTCGGCCGTGTGGTTTCCGGCAGACTAGAATAGAATCACTCCGTCTCCTCCCGTGGATCTCGTACAAGGCTACTAAGGGAAATACATGAGCAAACATCGATCAGGCCTCCCCAACCCATCTGGCCAGCGTGGGGAGTGTAGGCCAAATCCTCCTTCCGTCTGGGACGGACGAGAGAGGGTCGTGCTCCTGTAGTGGGGCCTAAAATGACCTGATGATGATGATCATGATGATGAAAATACCTATACTTCCCACCTAACAATTACCAGATTTATCATCTTATTCATTCAAAGCAACATATTAACGCAAGTTATAGCATGAGTATACTTAACATAATGTGAAATATGAATATCTTGAATTGCATTCAGTCTGTGTGCGCATGGGCAGGATTCTCGGGCTATAACTGTACTGCCGCAGACGCGACCTGCCGCAACGCGCCCGCGCTCAAGGGCACGACTACATGTGCTATGGAGTATACTTCACATTAAAAAAAATACTAAAAAATATTCTGTTGTAGGTTTCTCTTTCGAATTGCATGATATTTATCTATTAGATTTTTTTTTTAATACACCTACTTTCTTCTTCTTCGTCAACTTTTATTCATCCCACTGCTGGGTCTCCCCTCAATCGTAGAGCATACTCCACCATGCCGCTCAGCTGCGGGTTGGTGGAGGCCAGTGTTTCCAAACCACCTAAAGGCCACTGACTTGGCTTAACGACTGTCATCTAACGGCAACAGCCGGGACCTTCGGCTCAACGTACCCTCCGAAGCACGGAGGAGCTCGAGATAAACCCATCCATGGACAGACTGCAGTCGACATTGCTTAACTTGCGTGTTCGATTAGACTGACACTTGCAATGACGCCGTCGAGCTCATCGTAACAGCCTATGAATATTAACAATAAAGGTATATACCTCGCAGTTTGCCTCCGCAATTGCTAACGAATGAAATCTATAGCTCCAAGAGACTTATTACTCAAAAAATCTCTCTCAATAAGTCTCTTGGGGCTGGCTTGACTGCTTTATAAAATTTAGGCTAATATATTGTAATTATAACCATCTGCAAAGTCGTGGTGGGCGTAGTATTTCTGGTTGGTCGACTTCGAGCATAGAAATGTAATTCACCATGCCTGTAGTCTCCTGTAACCTCCTATTAGATTAGACTGCATCGTTTTCAAACCGACAGCGAGATCTACGTGCGGTCAAAGGATCGTCTCGGAAATTAGCATCTTCTGGACGATGTTATTAAAAGATAATTAAAGCAACCGACTAGTTAATTATTATTTTGTGTTCTGTAAGATGATGATAATTCATCGGATTACTCCAAGCAGAAAATATCGATGTGATGAGTAATGCAATATAATATGATATCATAATTTTCTGAAGTTACTTAGCAATCGCTAGACAATAAAAAACAGAATTTTTTTATCAAGTGTATATCTCTCCGTCCCAATTAGTACAAACTGCATTATAGCGTACAAATAAAATAGAAAGGGTTTGCTCTATGGTAAATTTTGATCATCTTTTCGCCCCAATGCGAAAGGAGATTAACTTTATTATTTCTGATATATGTACTATAAAACATGGGATAGTAATAAACCGAACCATTAAAAATTACAAAACTTGCCGACTATTATACTAACTTAGCAACTAAAAATGATTAAATTATACCAAACCTAACCTAACCTCCTCCCCAACCCGTCTGGCCAGCGTGGGGAGTGTAGGCCAAATCCTCCTTATGTCTGGGACGGACAAGAGACGAAGGTCGTGCTCCTGTAGTGGAGACTAAAATGACCTGATGATGATGAACCTAACCTAGTATTCCAATCGCTCCTTCAGTTATTTTTAGTCGCTCATATTATTATTTTCCTAAAACATATACCTATGTCCTCTCCACAACTTTCTCTGTGCGGCTCACGAGTGGTGAATACCAATCGTTCGACTCACGAATCACACGTCAAGGCCGGACGTCGCCGTCCGACCAAAATGCCATCTTCTGTCATTTTCACTTTTTGATGTGAATAGTCTTTAAAATTGCTTACATAGAGACAATTCAAAAAACGAATTATAACAAAATCGGGATAAACAGTCTGGTGTTGTAGCTACATAACTATCATCTCCATCCAAAATTCAATCATACCACTAGATAGATGAAGGATCATAGAATTTATTACGCTAAGTAAGGACTATGGCACATCGCGTACGGGGGAGGGGGAAGCGCTGCCATTATGAGATAATGTTAGTGCATATAACATATTCGCGTACAGCACATGGCCGTGTCAATGACGCAGCCACACCCCAATTTTTTTATACCATGGTTGGTGGCAAACATGCTTATAGCCCGTCTAATGTGAAACAGTAATCGGAGACCATAAACACCTGAAACATAAAGCTCGCGTTTTAGGAGTAGGTGCACTGGTAACTTCATTCGCTCTCAGAAACATGTCTTCAAGGAGTTGTTACTTGAATACGGTCTTCTCTAATATGGAAATGCTTAGCCAATAGGACTAACCCGGGGCCATACGGCCGAAGCTGAAGCCGATTACCATCGAATATCATGATTCGAAAAATAGGTCTTACATCTGAGAGTCTCACGTTTAGGTTATTGCCAAACACCTTCAGATTAGTCGGTAGAGCTCCATCGTTTCTACCAGCTAATTTTCGCAATCAAAAAATTTGGTGGTAAGCGGCTTCAGCTTCGGCGGTAGGGTACCTGATCAAATATATTTAAATGCAAATTTTGGATTTGGAATGAAAAAAATAGTTTCTAGCTCTTAGAACTATTGGATATAACTAGAAAAGAATAATATTTAAAAAACTAGCCAAGTGCGAGTCGGATTCGCGCACTTAGGGTTCCGTACCATTATCTATAAAAACGGCAAAACAATCACGTTTGTTGTATGGGAGTCCCCCTTAAATATTTGTTATATTTTAATTTAATTATTTATTTTTAAAGTGAATATATTATATAATATATATTATGTGAGTATTTCAAGCGTCTACCTATTTACCGTTATGAATTGCGAGCAAAAACGAGCAAAAAAAATCACGTTTGTTGTATGGGAGCCCCGTTAAATATTAATTTTATTCCGGTTTTTAGTATTTTTTGTTATAGCGGCAATAGAAATACATCATCTGTGAAAATTTCAACTGTCTACCTATCACGGTTCATGAGATACAGCCTGGTGACAGACGGACGGACGGACGGACGGACAGCGGAGCCTTAGTAATAGGGTTCCTTTGTACCCTTCGGATACGGAACCCTAAAAAAGGCCCGCTGGCTGGACGTTTCTTTATTTAATGAGTATCTTGTGAACATATAGCTCATTGAAATTCAGAATTTTGGATTTGACTAGACACTAGACACTGCATGAAAACGTCATTTAACCTAAATCTGCCGAGGTACAAAATATATATTATCTTTAGGTACAGAATAATTTGTTTTTGAAAACAAGTTAAAAAAAATCTCATTGGGCCTCGCTAGACGCACACCACCTTCTGTCATCAAAAGATTATTTTTGTTATTATACATTTAGTGAAACCATATATCTCTTTTCCCTTTTCCGTGAAAAATGTTTAATTTAAGAAAAAAAAGACTATATTTAAAGTGAGTAATGTTGAGCATCATGCCATTAAAATTGTATTAGGTTACTAATGTTGTTTTATCTTTCAAGAATCGCATTCTGTACTTTCTCACTGTAGTTATTATTTACTTTTATTTGTTTTTTAGAATTAACATTTATTGACCACAGTCCAAGAGCTAATTCTCAACCAGTCTCTGGTACTGTACGTGGTCTCCACTCCAAGATCTTTTGCCCCATCGGCTGTCCGATCTTTGCGCTACGTGGCCCGCCCATTGTAACTTCAGCTCGCTAATCCTCTCGGCTATATTAGCGACCTTAGTTCTTCTACGGATTTTCTCATTCCTAATTCGATCTGGTAGAGAACCACAGAAGCTTAGCTCTCTCCATAGCACGATGAACGACTCAGATTTTTGACGAGAAGATGTTGCGGAACACTGCCCAGCTGGATTCGTCGAATGACCTGTTTTTCGAAGTTGGACATACCTAATCGTCCTATAGAAACGTCCTATAGAACTATCTGTCCTATAGAATTATACTCATCTACAACGTCGAGAATAGACTTTCCAACAATCACTGTGATGGGACGTGCTTCGGAGGGTACGTTAAGTCGTCGGTCCTGGCTGTTGTCATTAGGTCACAGTCGTTAATCCAAGTTAGTGGGCTATAGGCGACTTGAAAACACTGGCCTCCGCCAACCCCCAGTTGAGCAGCGTGGTGGAGTATGCTCTAAACATACCCCGTATCCCAGCAGTGTGATGAGTAATGGTGCTGTGCTGGCTACGACAGTACGTCATGGAGCATAAACATAATTTTCATTTTGTCCACGTTCACTTTAATACCCACTTGTATATATATATTGTGATAAAGACAAACAGACATGTTCATACTCTTTTGAGGTCATCCAATGATTTGACCATGTGCACAATGAAACAACTATTTCGTCGCTTATATGTTCGACTTCTGAGGGGAGAGATATTTGCCAGCGCCTGGTGACAAATACGAGTACATATAACGAACAACATAGTCTAAGGTCAGTACAATCATTATGACGAGCTCGGTGGTCGATGGGTTAGCAAAGGCCACTTTGACTCAGAGGTTGCGAGTTCGAACCCCGCACAAGACAAATATTTGTGTGAATGAACATGTCTGTTTGTCTTTATCTGGGTGTTTTCTATGTATTATATGTACGTATTTACAAACAAAAATGTATTTAAGTATACCTATTGGCTATTATAGTCGACGTAACCGGTGACCCAAGATCTGGCAAATTCCTCGCCCAAAGGATCAGTTTAGCCATCCAGCGAGGTGATGCTGCTAGCATCTTGGGAACGATGCCACATGGGCCAAACTTTTTACATTTATTTTAGTTTTAGGTTAGTTTTATTTTAGTATTATTTCCTTTTAGGTACTTTAGTTTTATAGTTGTATTGTATGTATTGTTTCATTGGTTCAAAGAAATAAATCATATTTTAAGTATAATATCAGAGGGGCAAATCTCGTAATTAAAATATAGTCAAAATTCAGTTTCGATCCAGTCTCGATCTCACAAATGTCACATTTGGTATTCTCGTAACACAATATGTAACATCAAAATTAAATTAGGGCGGGGTTATATCAAAATATGAATGAAAATTAAACAAACTAAGAATATTACTTTGCCAACAACAAGAATTGATAATAATTAATTAATGAAATCAAGTATATAATTTTAGTCAATTCACAATTCAATCTCGATTCGGTCAACTTTCAATCTGCGTTCGTAGAAAAATTACGAGAATTGGCCTTCTGATATCTTGTACCCATAGCTTTGCTTAGTTTGTGACTAGATGTACGTGTGTAAGTTCTCCAGGGATATTTATATATTTTATTACAAAGCCAAAATCCTATCTTGAGACTTCCCGAAATGATTCCGAGTAAATGTCAAAGGTCAACGTTCAATTAGACTGGACCAATTAAAGACAAGACATCGTTTAATCGCCAGAATCTTAATTATACGTACTTACAGTTTCTAAGAAAATTCTGCAAATGATGACCTTCACCCCCAAACCGACCCTCACCCACCCACGGGTCTTTAGTCGATTCGGACCATGGGTAGTTCGGGCCGCGGTCCGAATCGCTCAAATGCTGTTTTTGAATAGGACCATTCACACCGCAGTGGTTGGAGCGGTGCGAATAGCCCAATGTATCTTTTGTAATGGGTCGATTCGGACCACGGGGCGAAACGATTCAATGCTCTTTTCGTAGGTCCAATTTGGATTCATATGAAAAATTTAAGGACTCCAACTACTTATTTGTACAGATGAATAGAAAAATGGTTAGTGAAAAAAAAAACAAGAAAATTGCGATAGTATGTGATAATCATATTTTAAAAAACTACCATATAAACATGGCATAATCACTTTGAGTGTTGCATTACACTAACTACTGTCTTTTTTGGTACATCTACATAAGTCAGAACCCCTTTTTATTCGTTCTTATCAATACATAGCTATATCCAGCATGACACAGCATTTGACCCCCACTCTTTCATTAAATTTTTAATTTAAAGGCAGCCTGGTCGTAGTGCTGCTGTGTGTTTTTACTTTGTAGCGGTCGCCATGTTTAATAATAATATAATAATAAATATTTCTGGACAATTTACATAGCGCCATCTAGTCCCAAATTAAACGTAAAGCTTGTACTATGGGTACTAGACAACTGATAAATGTACATAAATATTTTTTTTTTTTGTAAATACATACTTATAATATATAGAAAACACCCAGACCACGACAAACAGACATGTTCATGCATACAGATGTTTGTCTTGTGCGGGGATCGAACCCGCGACCTCGGAGTCAAAGTAGCCATTACTAGCCATTCGACCAACGGGCTCGTCTATGCGTATAAGATCCAATGTGAAGCGAAACCATCTAGTTATTTTAAAAATCGACATAAATGAACCACATAAACGTTAAAAAAAAATATTTTATTTTATTTGAATACCATGTTGTGTAGAGAAATAATATTACATAGATATTTGATACTTAATGGAACAAAGGACATGGTGTATTATGAAAATTTACGCCAATAAAACTTTAAAGATTGAACGTAACAGATAAAAACTATAGTCCAAACTGAAGCGAAGCGAGGCCGATTCACTAATGTTAAATAAACGTCGAGAAATGCTTAAATACTATTTTTTTTTATATAAATTCTTATGTTTTCTTTAGAGACTTTTCATTAATCCACATATTAAATGCCTCTAGTGCTTTATAAATTTTACAATATAATTATCACAACATTTGAATAACAATTATTATTTATCTCGTCACGTCAGCACTCTCAAAGTAGAGGACACTGTGGCACGTGTTTTCAATAACTCTAGTGCAAGCAAGATGACATTATAGAAGCATCTACCAATCAGAGGGTTGTTGTTTATGGGACCGAAAGTCTACTTTTAAGCAAAGGATTAATTTTAGCTGAGATTTTTGGAATGTGCGTATAACGGCACTTTTTTGCATCTATTAACAAAATTTTACGTAACTAATTAATATGTTTAATGAGTGTTTAAAAAGTTCTTGGGCGATTCGGACCGCGGTGTAAATGGACCCATTCAAAAAGATCTCTTGAGCGATTCGCACCGCGGTCCGAAACACTTGTGGTGCGAAACGACTAAAGACCCATAAAATAAAAACAACTATAAATAACTAGTTTTGGTGTATCATATACGCATTTTCTATATACTACGTCAGGTAGCATACAAGGATATGGCCTACCTGATATTATATAAATAAATATTCCTGCACAAATTACAAACGACCATCTAGTTCCAAACTAAGCAAAGCTTATTATTATTTAAATAGTTGTCTTGGCCAACAGGCCAGATAAATATTTTTTGAAAAATGGATAAAATTCACCTGCCACAAACGAAATAATTTTATCATTGCATAGTTTAAAGTTGGTACTGTTGATTGTTGGCAGTTGGTGGAACATTATTATCATAATGTTAAAGGTAAACAGAATCTGTTTACCTTGATAATGCCTTAGCGGCGAAACCGGTCAGTAAAAATTAATATAATTACGTGGAACAGTACAAGTGTTTTATTATAACATTATATAACATTATTGAATAGTTTACAAAATGTCCTACTGTTCAACAAAGGCAACTATTTCGTAAACATATACCTATTTTATATGACAAAGTATCATCTACATATCAACTGAAAGGTTAATATTTCACAAAATACAGTCAGCCATAAAAATTGTGTACAATATTATTTAAAAGACTTTGCTTGCATGTTCGTAAAATGGTTTTATATAAAAAATACGACTGAACGATTTTTTTTTTTTCAGTCGGTTACGGCATATGCATTATAAAACATCGATCAGGCCTCCCCAACCCGTCTGTCCAGCGTGGGGAGTGCAGGCCAAATCCTCCTTCTGTCTTGGACGGACGAGAGAGGGTCATGCTCCTGTAGTGGAAACTAAAATGACCTGATGATGATGACGGTATTTGCGGAAGAGACAGCCCTCCCCTAAACTGGGTGAACAAGACTACATGCCGGACATGGCTGGATAATTTTTAGATGCAGCAGAATTAAAAACCTTTAATCACATCTTATACGGTCGCTCTCTTCCAGGGTCCAGGTTGGACGTCTTCTAGCAAGCCTTTATAGTATAGTATATAGTAAAAACTTTATTGTATAATAAAAAACATAAATAGACAATTACAAAAATAAAATAAATAAAAAAAACACAACAGATTTTATCGTACAATGGCGGGCTTATCCCATTAGGGATTTCTTCCAGTCAACCATAGATAACCTGAGAGGATATTGAATTTGTAGGTACATAAACAGTAGTGGTATATAATTTCAAAATAAATAAAAACATATAAATATCAGAAACTTTAAAAGAAATACTGTATACAATAGGATCGAGGACATATATGTATAAATAAATATAATAAATAATAAATATTTCTGGACATTTACACAGCGCCATCTAGTCCCAAATGAAGCGCAAAGCTTGTGTTATGGGTACTAGAGAACTGATAAATGTACTTAAATACATGTTTTTTGTAAATACATACTTATAATACATAGAAAACACACAGACACAATATAAAAACATTACTAACACAAAATATCCGGAATTGCAATCGAGTGCCTCCTCACGCGTGATTTGAATTCTGAAAGAGTTTGTGACATTTTGACATCCACTGGGAGCTAAGGGAGTATTTGAACTACTCAGCAATGCAGATAGAGCACAATCAACATTTTACCATCGCGTAACGAATCCATGTAATATTTTGCGTGACTGTACCCCAATATACAGAGGTCAATATCCACTTCAGCGTTTCAGCACAAAAGTATGTCAATGTATGGAAGTCATTGAACTCGACTGAATACGAATGAAAGTAAATACTTTCTTATGTAAGCAAAAATTTGCTTTTTTTCGTCTTTTATATCATGATAATATATACTCGTATTATACACATTGACGAACTCGGTTGTCGAATGGTTAGCTATGGCCACTTTGACTCCGAGGTCGCGGGTTCGATCCCCGCACAAGACAAACATTTGTGTACATGAACATGTCTGTTTGCTTGGTCTGGATGTTTTATATATATTATATGTATATAATTACAAAAAAAAATGTATTTAAATACTTAACCATCTAGTCCCAAACTAAACAAAGCTTGTACTATGGGTACTAGAATACTCTAGTACCCATAGTACAAGCTTTGTTTAGTTTGGGAGTAGATGGCAGTGTGAAATTTGTCCATGAATATTTATTATTATTATTATTTATTATACACAGGTATACTAGTCCGTAGAATTCTTTTTAACATGCATAAGTACCTACGTCATTAAAACTTCAATAGGGAGGCAATTCAAAAAAACGAATGATAACAAAATCGGCGGATACAGTTTGGTGTTGCAGCTACAAATCTATCAACCAAAATTCAATTACACCACTGGATAGATAAAGGATCAAAGAATTTATTACGCTAAGTAAGGACTATTGAACATCGCGTGCGGGGGAGGGGGAAGCACTGCCATTTTGACATAATTTTAGTGCATATAACGTATTCACGTACAACAAACGACCGTGTAACGATTGTTTTCTGTACATTTTTGATTTGACAACCACACCCCATTTTTTATTTATTTATTCTTATTGTAATCAGTGATCAACGTTTTAAAATAACTATAATAATAATTGATGCAAACAGAATAGTCCACGTTCCTGAAATATGTCTACGTCTCTTTTCTATTTGTATCAGTTACTGAAGCCCGTAGCAACAAGCCGGAAAACGGCAGATAACTGGGCCCCTCGCGTCCCCGGTCAATGGCACGCTAGCACACTTCGCAGCTGAAACTGAAGTGGTCAACGACCTTTACAGGGCAAACCGACTGGGGTGGTGGACAGGTCCGTGGCACTAGAAGAGAGATTATGTCTTTATCTATTAAGGATGTTGACTTCATGAAAACCAAAATAGGTATTTTGGTTTTCAAGAAGGTTATCATTCGTTTTTTGATTTGCCTCCCTATGGAATCAATTTTAAAGATGTATTTCACATGAAAATGTAAATATTCCCCATACATGAAGAAAGTGGTGGGTACAGCGTTGCTAAAGCGCTTCGTACAGAATTGACGGGGTGCGGCAAGCGAGGGGTTAAACGCTTAAAAATCATGATAACAGGAATCGATTTTGTTCTAAATTCAAACGGTTATCTAACAGTGACGTCACTTGGTGTTCCGCGTTTTCCACGAGTTTCCGCCCCTTTCCCGGGGCACTGAACTTCTCTGACGCGCATGTCGCGCGTACAAAACAGCGAATATTTTTCTTCTGCTTACATCACAGACCTAGCATTTTTCGTTACGCTTACTACAAAAATGCATTATGCCTAAGAAAGAGATAGGAAATAAAGTATCGGCCTGGCATAAAATTTTCGAGTAGACGGCATTATCAGCCTGCGTAGTTTTCAAGCTGCAGATATTTTATTAAACAAAAAAAAAACTGAATGAAGGAATTTATACAGCGTTTCCCGGGATTCGGCAAAAATAAAAAATAAAAATAAAATATCTTTTCAATTTTATTTTTCATGAATAAATATAAATATAAAATAAAAATCTTTTATTTCAGACAACTATTAGGTCCATTAAGTTTGAAATTTTTCACTAAGGACACTTTCGTAATTTGCTTCATGCCGTAAATGTTCAACCCCTACGATACCGCAGCGACTCAGTTGCTGAAGCGCTTTGGACACGTTCACACGACGGCAACTCGATTGGATTTCTTCACGTTTATCATTTCCCTGACTACCTATACTCGATATTCAATCACACAAAGACCATCAAATTCAATTGTAACATACAATTTTATTATTTTATATATAAAATGTATTTAAAAAAATAAAAATATGTTTTCCATTTTATTCTTTCGTGAATTAAGATTTTCATTTTTCACTAATGCCGTGTGGTTATGCCGTGTGGTTATGCCGTGTGGTTATGCCGTGTGGTTTCCGGCAGACTAGAATAGAATCACTCCGTCTCTTCCCGAGGATGTCGTACAATTTTTGTTTTTATATTTTCCTTAAGGTTTAAGGAAGGTTCTTATGGAGAGAAAAGATTTAAAAATTGTGAGGAAAATAAAATACCACTTTCTACCTGTGCGAAGCCTGGGCGGGCGAAATAAATAAATATTGTCAGACAAATTACACAGCGACATCTAGCCCCAAAGTAAGCGAAGCTTGTGTTATGGCGACTAGACAACTGATAAACATACATAAATACATTTTTTTTTGTAAATACATACTTATGATAGATAGAAAACACCCAGACTAAGACAAACAGACATGTTCATGCACACAAATGTTTGTCCTATGTGGGAATCGAACCCACGAGCGTTGGTGTCGAAGCCGCGTCATTGACCGCTACGCCACCGAGCTCGTCAAAAAAATACTAGGAAAATAATAAAGAACATACTTTTCTTGTATTTTTCTGCTTAGCTATGAAAATAAAAATTAATGTTGCTAAGCACAAAACTCGAGAACGGTTCGACCATTTCTGCTAATTTTTGTTTTTATATTTTCGTTAAGGTATAAGAAAGGTTCTTATGGAAAGAAAAGATTTAACAATTGCGAGGATAATAAAGTACCACTTTCTACAGTATAAAATGTATGAAGGATATCTTGAGGGACACCTATAGCTTCCGTACAAATTTCAACAATCACACTAACTGGCAGTGTCGTAATCTATAGACAAAACAATTACAAAACTTCCCAAATGTCAGTTACCCAAATATGGCGCCCATTAAAGCATAGACAATTACGACAGCGTCTAATTAAAAAATCGGATAAATTGGCGCGAATTAGGCAACGTCGAATTAGGCGTGGTTCAACGTAACTTTTGTAGGCAGTTCTTTCAACCGTGATGTCATACGCAATTTGGTAGTGTGCTCACACTAATCGATTGAATTATTACTGTAATGTTTATTTAGTAAAATGTTGCTAGTAAATGGAAAATGGTAGAAATTACCACTGGGAATTACGTTGTGTCTATTACATTTTTTATTGCGTCGGGTGGCAGCCCGCTTGATGCCCTCGTTCCACTAGAATCCACCTACGAGGCTCCACCGATGGATCTATGGACATTTTTTTCCTTTGAACCCACCGTTTTAGGTCAAACAGTAGATCTAAATTAATCATACATTCTTACGTACCCCACCTCGATCCACAATCAAAAGGTAAATTTTAAAAATACACATATAACACAGTACCGGTGGATTAAACAGGAAAAAAGTATCCTTTGATCCATCAGCCTTGGTGGTGGATCTTAATGGAACGAAGGAGCTTGATGTGAAGCAGGCGGTCTTTCTGGCGACCTGGTGACATCAATTCGATATAGCGGCAGGGAAATTCCAAACTGTAAATAAATGTCCTTATAGCGTAACGTTAGATTATAAATATAAGTTCTAAGTATTTCTTTTCATGTCTACACAATATTCTTGACAAATCAAAGACACAACTCTGTTGTTGGCCGTGTGGTTTCCGGCAGACTAGAATAGAATCACTCCGTCTCTTGCGTTCTCCCGTGGATGTCGTACAAGGCGACTAAGGGAAATGCCATTATAAAACATCGATTAGGCCTCCCCAACCCGTCTGGCCAGCGTCGGGAGTGTAGGCCGAATCCTCCTTCTGTCTGGGACGGACGAGAGAGGGTCGTGCTCCTGTAGTGGAGACTAAAAAACGACCTGATGATGATAATGATGACTCTGTTGACGAAAAAAAACGAGGGTGCTCTAGACCACACGACTGAAGTATACCTTCTTTAGCTCTACTAACTTATATGTCCATCTCAACTTCCGTTCGCCGTTTCCGTAACGCTCTCGTCACGCATTCATCAGCGTACTCCCCAAGTAAAGCTTGCGTAAAGAAGTTTTACTTCGAAAATAAAAATTATATCAATTTTACGCGTAACGTCTTCAAAATACGGCGAATTACTACAGATCGTTAACCTGATTACTAAAATTAGAAAATTAGTTCCAAAAGTTTACGACTAAAATTTTGCGATTGTATCTATTGGGAGTAATGTGGGTCTATGGCTTGCACGCACGATATAGGCATTTGACCGCGGTGAAATGCCGTGAAACTATGTATATTATACGTGGTATTGCCTAGAACTTTTCTTTGGCTTCACTTGTTGACCAAAATTCGAAAAAAGTTGGGATGTAAGTGGTTGGCAGCTAAAGTCTACCTTACTTTCACGTGGGGCACACTGCTGACTGACAAATGGGGCTCTGGCGAAGAGAGGTATAGCGCATTTTGTAAGATGCCCGACCGCAGATACCTCCTCCTCGCAGAATACCGCAGCCAATTAACTATTTTTTTATAGCGACAGCGAGTTTGTGGGTCTTCCTTACAATTACGCTCCTTATCTCTCTTTTTGCCAGAGCTTCGTTTGTCAGTCAGCACGGTGTACCGCGTGCAGATGAAGTTGGCTTAGGTTCAAAGATCTTGATGAAACACTTACACCCCAAAACATTCACTTCTGTGTCTCCTGTGTAGCCAAGATCATAATCAGCCTGATCCTTCTAATGGCTTGAACTGTAACAGGTATATATTTCTATAGCTGAAAATATTTTCAAATAACTGAAAAAACTTACTTTATAAATTCAAGAATTTTACTTTTCTACAACTGAAAACATATAACTGAACAAAATATTTGGCCGTGTGGTTTCCGGCAGACTAGAATAGCATCACTCCGTCTCTTGCCGTGGATGTCGTACAAGGCAAATAAGGGAAATACATTATAAAACATCGATCAGGCATTCCCAACCGTCTGGCCAGCGTGGGGAGTGTAGGCCAAATCCTCCTGTCTGTGACGGACGAGAGAGGGTCGTGTTCCTGTAGTGGAGACTGAAATGACCTGATGATGATGGACAAAATTTACTTTATATATTCAAGAATTTTTTAATGAGTGACTGGACTGGCAGACGTACAGATTGTTTGATAGCAGTATATATAACATTTGGTTCACAATGGTGTAAATAGACCCAGTTTCGTGCCATTCCGGGTTCAATCCCCGCCGCAACACATTTTTAAAGGTCAATGTCCGGTTGGAAAACTCACCTAGGTGCTTAAGGCGAATACTGTCTATCATTACATTTCAATATGTAATTTATTTATTTGATTCTGAAGTATTTATTGTGTATGTATATGGTTTTGTCCTGAGCTACTGCGAAACAATTAGTGGGGCGGGGCTACTGTATACAAACCTGGGGCCCTTCAGCGTCGGCGCTGAAGTGGATTGCCATCGGATTTTTTGATTACGAAAATCCAACTTTAGCGTACATTGGAGGTAATTGTGTTTAGCTTTGCTGCTAGAAACCTTAGAGCTCTACCGACGAAGCTGAAGATGTTTGTCATTAATTTAGACTTAAGATCTATTTTCGCGATCAAAAAATCCAATGGTATGGGCTTCAGCTTAGGCGGTAGTCTCTGGAGGCTGAAGAACCAAGAGATTGAACATCTGGTGTCTGAGGGCGATATATCGGTGAAATTAAAGCAGCTAGACTTCGCTAGCTTGGACATGTTTCGGGACGGGGGCCCACCACAAATTCCCACCACTGTGTCTCCTGTGTAGCCAGGATTAACAGCGGCGACCGCCAAAAAAGGCAATGAACAGTGAAGTCCATTGCAGTCTCGAGGGTACAACTACGGCTGCCTTGGAACTCACAACGAATTTAATCAGAAGAAATTAGTAGGAGTAGGAAGCTTTTGGAATTTGACTTAGCAATGTGAGAGACAGCAATATGGCAAATAAGGCATTAAAAGCCTAAAGAGATGGCTAGTCAAGTGAAGCTCAACTGCCGTGCACCACGGATTTTAAGTATCTGGACCTAAAACATTGAGTTGTTACCTAACACATCGATTCATATTATTAGCTTAGACGTATTTATTTCAGTATGTGTCTTTAGTTTAAATAAACTGTGTAACAGCGACCTAACAAATGTTATCTATCTATGGGTGCTGGTGATAACTTCCCATCAGGTTACCCACATACTCATTCACCCTCTACTATATTTAAAAAAACTTAACAGTATGTTCGTATATCTTTTGGTTTTATTCATCATCATCATCAGGTCATTTTAGTCTCCACTACAGGAGCACGACCCTCTCTCGTCCGTAGGAGGATTTGGCCTACACTCCCCACGCTGGCCGACGGGTTGGGGAGGCCTGATCGATGTTTGGTAATGTATTTCCCTTAGTCGCCTTGTACGACATCCACGGGAAGAGACGGAGTGATTCTATTCTAGTCTGCCGGAAACCACACGGCCAAGGTTTTGTTTTATTATTTGTTCATAAATTTGGATATTTTATTTCCAAATGGACTAAAATCAAACAAGATCTCCCCTTAACCCATAGTATACCGTGTACACCCTTAACACACATACGATACAGTGCCCCCAGCGGAGCAGATTTGCGTCACCACTGTAACATGAGAGTTCCCCGTTCGATTCCCGATTTAGACATGATGGATCACCGTAAGTATTGATCCATCGTATTTTATTGGTTGGACTAGATAGTTTCGAAGAAGAGAAGTCTCTTATTTCAAAGAAAATGTTTAATGGTTACTTTAAGGGGAAAATTTTCACAAACGTAAATAGCAATGATAGTAAGAGAAACAGTTCTGCTTCGTGTCTCATTAATTGGACAAAACCTTTCCTATTAATCTTATTAAAAACGTTTTCTCGTGGTGGGACCAGATCCTACCGCCCAAACAGAAACCGATTCCCATTGAATATTTTGATTCCCAAAAATAGGTCTTAGGTTTAAATTATTAACAAACATTTTTAGCTTTGTTGGGAGAGCGTCAGTGTTTCTATCAGCTACGCTTCAGTTTTGGCGTGTTCAGTGACAAATAAGGGTGTATGTGGTTCAAAATTATAATAGAACCAAAGCCAACGTCACTGCATGTGGCTCTGATTAACAGGACCCGGGCAAAAGAGAGGTAAGGCACAGTAAAAGCGTAAAGTAGCTGTCCGACGGGAGAGGTACCTCCACGTCACAGAAGACCGCAGCCAAATAGAAATTGCCTAGAGTCTTCTGTGGGTCCGTCTTGTACGGGGATCGAAACTGCGAACCCGGAGTCAAAGTGAACATGGTTAGCCACCGACCACCGTGGTCGTGATATATGGTACGGGCATTGCTTCATATACGGCAAGTTGTATGTGTGTTTGCTAAACAACTACATAAAATATAATAAACCTATTAACCGCCTTATGGTAAGCGACTATAGTATATCAACGTCTTTTATGCACATATAAGCTCGTTTCTACATACGCATATATACGAATTTTAATGTACACTTTACAAATTCTAATGCTTATATTGAAAGGCTGTGAACGGGTAACGTACCCTATAATTGTTTGTAATAAAAGAAATGGTGTTCATGCGCTCGCCTCTCCACTGGTTCTCTGCGTAATAAATTCAGGAATGAGAATCCGTAGTAGACCTCGAGTTGCATAGCATTCAGAACTGACGCCAGATGCAATTGAAAGATGCAACCATGTTCAGTGGACGTTCTTTGGCTAAAAATGATTTCTATGAATGTAAAATGTCATCGTAGCCAATGGACGCTTGTAAAACCAGAGGCATCACTCACAAATTATCGACGCTGAGGGATGAAGAAATATAAACGGTTAAAAGTAACAGTTAAAGGTAACTTAGTCTTAACAATAAGCGAGCCGTATACTGGCCGTGTGGTTTCCGGCAGACTAGAATAGAATCACTCCGTCTCTTCCCGTGGATGTCGTACAAGACGACTAAGGGAAATACATTATAAAACACCGATCAAGCCTCCCCAACCCGTCTGGCCGGTGTGGGGAGTGTAGGCCAAATCCTCCTTCTGTCTGGGACGGACGAGAGAGGGTCGTGCTCCTGTAGTCGAGTCGAGACTAAAATGACCTGATGATGATGATGATGAGCCGTATACTAAACTTGCTTACCATCCGAGTGGTATATAGACTAGTAGACAGGACAGAAGTTTTAATGTCAAAGGTGAAGGGACGCGCTACCCCACGGCCAGGTCAATACTCCGGGAAACAAAAAAACCATAAGAATTTATAGTCTTCTGTGAAAAGGACTTTATTTATTTACATTACCACGTTTGTACAGTGATTGTATGTGCTTAAAATTATAATAGGTAGTGCTTCGCTCAATCGATGAATACACATATGGTTTAACTATAGTTTAACTATAGGGTGTACCCATCGGTGGGCAAAGCACTACCTGTTATAACTCTAAGATATTAATACTTATACATTGCTTGGAGTTTCTCTAAGGAATCGAATTCGAATCGCAGAAATTCGACGGAGAAGCAAAATAGTCTACATAGCTCTCAGAGTCAGCGGAAGTGGCAGTGGGCTGGTCACATCTGCCGAGCCGGCGATGGCAGATGGAGGAGGAAAATCTTAGAGTAGAGGCCACGTGTGGGTCGACGAAGCGCAGGGTGCCCCCTCTTAGATAGAAAAGTGACCTCAAAAAAGTGGCTGGTCGAAAAACACCAAGGGATCGCCAATCCGTTGCCAGCCTATACTCCTTCCTTCCTATATACCTATATACTTCCTTCTGGTGGACATGTTCACGCACACAAATGTTTGTCTGGTGCGGGAATCGAACCCGCGACCTCGGAGTCAAAGTCGCCATTGCTAACCATTCGACCACCGAGCTCGTCGGTCGAGTAATATTTAGAACGTTGCACTTTCGCTATCAATTGAGTATTATATTACCTTGATGTAACTCGATCCCAATAAAAGCTGTGAAAAGCTCTTGTAGGGCTTTCATCCCAATTATTAGCAGTTTGATGACCTCTTGCACTTTATTCTTTGTTATTCGTAAAATTTTTCCTTTGGTATATAAGGAATAACAGATACTGGTTTTTCTTTTTGACTTGAATATGTTTTTAAAATTACTTCCATAAGGAGGCAATTAAAAAAAACGAATGATAACAAAATCGGTTGCAGCTACATATCTATCATCTTCATCCAAAATTCAATCACACCACTAGATAGATGAAGGATCGAAGAATTTATTACGCTAAGTAAGGACTATGAAACATCGCGTGCGGGGGCAGGGGGAGTGCTGCCGTGTTGATATAATTTTAGTGCATATAACGTATTCACATACAACACACGGCCGTGTCTATTTTTTGTATGAAAAGAGGATCCAGCTCGAATGTATGGTTATAATATTGAGAAAAATCTTTTGGTCCGATATGTCTCAATGTCTAAAGACGAATGTCTTCCATCAATGTGTTCCAAACCAAGGAACTAGAGTAACCGACATAGCTTTTAGTATCAGCACACCCCGGCCACTCCATACAAATTCGCATCGTTAACGACTACATAAACAACTGCGTCTGTGCAGAGCGTAAATGAGCGTGTGTGCGAGCGGCGCCATACAAACTGTTCCAGATTCGTCTCAGAGGGGAGGTGAGGTCGATACGAGAAAGCGGCAGGGAGATGCCATACTGTACGTAGTACTATTACTTATACTGTGGTATCAGGGAACTGGTAGTGGATAGGCCAAATATCTCGCAGAATGATGGAGCAAGAAGGTTCTGCAGTGGCGACAACGCAACATGAATATCGCTTCACCACCCCCGCTGTCAACACAGCCACTCCTTCTGGTGACCTCACTCAGAAGCAGGAACACAACAATCCTCAAAGGCATTGTTACTTGGATGCAGTATTCTGAGAGGTGGAGGAGGTACTTCTCCAGTCGAGCTGACAAAATACGCGGTACTCTACCACCCCTTTGCCAGAGCCTATTTCGGTAGTCAGCAGAGTGCACCACATGTAAGTGAGGTTGGCTTTGGCTTTAAAGATCGCAGTGAGCCACTTACACCTCCAAAAGTCGTTTCAAAGAGTACCCAGGACAAACACAATTCCATTTGAAATAGAGTCGCTAATTTTGAAATAGAGTCGCTTATTCATTGGTATGAATAAGCAATCTATTCAGTTATTGAATCGCAATAAGAGATGGTGGTAAGAGGGCTGTTTTATTTACATGTATATGTATAGATTCAGCAATAAATCCACATTTCACTACCCATATTGTCAGCTATTCAACAATAACGATTCACTTCCCACAAAACGTTTAAACTAATCAGTTTAACGTCTTTTTAATAGCACAAAGGATTAATAAATGTTGAATAAAATTAATAGACACAAGCCAAAAGAACGTCGCAAAATGTTTCAGTTTCAAGATTTTTTGGCAAAAATTCAAAATGTGTACATGATGATTGGTATTTTGTTAGCGATACCTAAATTTATATTTCCTGGAATAATGTTTCCTTGTTCTCTAAATTGTATGTTTTGTTAATATTTAAATAATATAAGTCATATTTATCATCATCGTCATCAGCCTATCAGCCTGCTGGATAAAAACCTTGGGGAAGGTGTGAATAGTTTCTGCCAAAAACGATCCTCCGCCTTCCGCATCCAGCCGGTTTCTTAAAGTTATCGGACCATGTAGATGGATGCCCTATGCTTCGTCGTCCTACGCGCGGCCTCTCCCATGAATTAAAGAGGTGTAGAGAATACTCCACTATGCTGCTTAACCAAATGTTAATATTTATTGTTTTACAAGCTATTACGACATAGCCCGCGTGATCATTATTTTCATAAAATCGAAGGAAATTCATATTTGTAAAATTCCGAACTTTCGCTCCAAAATTCGGTTTTTTACTTCATAGGAGGAGGATTCCAATTAAATTTTTGTGTGATAATCTTAATGCGGTTCACATTATACATATACTTACCAAGTTTCAACATTATAGTTCTTATAGTTTCGGAAAAAAGTGGCTGTGACATACGGACGGATAGACAGATAGACATGATGAATCCATAAGGGTTCCGTTTTTTGCCAATTGGCTACAGAACCCTAATAAAAATAAAGTTAAAAAAGTAAAACCCGACTACTAAAAACACGCTCTAAAAAGTAAGAAAAAAGAAAATAGTATCCGCTGAAATTATTATGTACATACTATAAAAGAATTACCGACTTTTAAATAAACAACTTACTTACACGTACTAAATTTTAATGTAGTTTTTTATACATCATACTGATAGAGATATGTATAAATGATAGCCGTGGTCGTATGCCACCAATACTGTATACTGTACCAACCAAGTCGGTAATTCTTTTATATTTTCTTGTTTCGTACTTTTTAGAGCGTGTTTTTAGTAGTCGGGTTTTAGTTTTTTAAACTTTATATTTATTTAACTTATTTTGGAGTTATGTGAATTCGTGTGTAACTTGTAACGTCGAGGTACTCGTACTCCCAGCCTATGTTGTTGTTGTTACACATGTTTGGTTTTTATTACATTTGATGCCTGAATTTATAAATTCTTGCAATTATCAAGTGATTGCAAGCAAACCTGTGAGCAACAGCTAATAATATTTATATATTTGAAATGTGCTAACAAAGGTCTTTCATTTGATACCCCACACGACACCGTCAAGAAAAAATTTTTTTTTACTTGTTTACTTTATGTCCTCTAGAGGGCGCTGTAGCAATTTTAACGTGACGTCATGTAGCCTATAACCAGCGGACGATCAAGAGGCTTCCAACAACACTCTTCTTCTCATTTGTCTAATTATGATAACTATTTTAGAAGTTATGAGGGAACAGATGAACATCCATAGGAACATACATACATACATACTTACATACATACCTAAAGGTCAAAATCGTAACCCTCCTTTTTGCTTCGCCGTAGTCGGGTAAAAAGTAGACAACTGCTTAGTTTTGCTAATATGCAATGGATTTTCAAACGATTTTTTCTATCATTATTATTTATTTATTATTTACATTATTCTTCTTTTCCCCAGGATAGTATTTGTAGTAATTATTATGAATTTTATATCGGTAAGATTTAACAACAATATTACAGATTTTTTGTTGATTTTCATACAAAATTTCAATTGACAATAAATTGTAACTAATTTTACTAAGAAAGTAGCGCGGAAAATTAGATAATATAAGAAAACTGAATGACCATATTTTTTCTAAGTAACTTATTGCCGTTTGACAGAACTGTCAGTCAACCAAATCGAATTCAATATTCATTGTTAGACGAGCTCGGTGGTCGGATGGTTAGCAATCGCCACTTTGACTCCGAGGTCGCGGGTTCGATTTTCAAACAAGACAAACATTTGTGTGCATGAACATGTCTGTTTGTCTTGGGTCGGGTGTTTTCTATGTATTATAAGTATGTATTTACAAAAAAAAATGTATTTAAGTACATTTATCAGTTGTCTAGTACCCATAACACAAGCTTTCCGCTTAATTTGGGACTAGATGGCGCTGTGTAAATTGTCCAGAATTATTTATTGTTAACAATACAGGACAATGTCTGTCGGTTCAACTAGTATTTGTACAAAATGCGTAGTAAAATCATGAATTAACTTAAAAACAAGTGACAATACGTATGATGCAATAATAATGTTGTTCATAATCTTTAGTAAACATCGTCATTGTGCGTTCAGTCTTTTATAATCTATAAACGATACGATGCGATTGATAGGATTCCGTGGGCAGTGTTTTGGTGCGGCGCGGGTCGCTGGCCCCGCGTTCGGCGACCTTGCGCCCGCGACCTTGTCCGGGCAACGGCATCTTGTATTTTCGGCGTTTTTCTATTAGGGAACCTATAGATTAGACGGATTTATATTTTTGATGTGAAAACTTCATTTTATTGCAATGCCCTCTCTCGCCACTTGAAATTATAGTATCCACAGGTTGTGGATTATAAATTATAATTAATTATAAACTCAGTTATAGGTAATTTATATATTCAATGCCCAGATTTAGAGTTTTATTAAATCTGTGACCGTGTCTATGTATTGTAAGTACGTATTTACAAAAAAAAAATTAAGTACTTTTATCAGTACTACTAGACTACTGATAAAAGTACTTAAATATATTTTTTTTTGTAATATATTACTAAGTTTAGGTTTAATTTTGGACTAGATGGCGCTGTGTAAATTGTCCACAGGTTGTCGATACTATAATTTCGAGTCTCGTAGTGATCTCTTGTAGAGATAAGCCCGCATTTGTTCATTCTTAAAACTCACAATTGTTTTTTCTTTTTGATTGTCTATTTGTTATTTGGTGTACAATAAATATATTACAAACAAACAAACTTCTTTATGCGCGTTAGGCATTTTTTGAGATGGAGAATAACCATTGAATTCGCGACACTGTTACGTAACCGACATCGCACAGTGGTCAGGATTTTGAATACAGTGGACTTAGGACAGAAGGTTAATATTTAAGACTGAAATATTTTTTTTGTTATACAATACGCTAAACACTCCTTCATATAACGAGCTCGGTGGTGTAGCGGTCAATGACGCGGCTTCCAACCAACGCTCTTGGGTTCGATTCCCACATAGGACAAACATTTGTGTGCATGAACATGTCTGTTTGTCTTAGTCTGGGTGTTTTCAATGTATCATAAGTATGTATTTACAAAAAAAAATGTATTTACGTAAGTTTATCAGTTGTCTAGTACCCATAACACAAGCTTCGCTTACTTTGGGGCTAGGTGGCGCTGTGTAATTTGTCTGACAATATTTATTTATTTATATAACTGTCACTCCTATGCAAAATCTATCACTATAAAGGCTGCACGAATTTGGAATTCACCACTTATTGATACGAAGATGGCCAAATCTATTCAGTCTTTCAAGTCTAAATTACAGACGCTCTAGACTGAACCTTACTTATATTAGTACTTGTGTTTGTCCGCGTTAAACTCCGAAACTACTGAACCGATAAATAAATAAATATTCCTGAATAAATTACACTGCCATCTTAGCCCAAACCACAGATTACATAATAGTTACTACGTCCCAAACTAAGCAAAGCTTGTACTATGGGTACTAGATAACTGGTACTATTCGTAACATATACATTTTTTTTACACATAATACCTAGAACACACCTAGACCAAGATAAACACGCATGTTCATGCACACAAATGTTTGTCATGTGCGAGGATGGAACCCGCGACTTCGGAGTCAAAGTGGTCAGTACTAGCCATTCGACCACCGAGCTGGTCAATTATTATCTATACGCAATCTCTGAGATTATTATTTTCATTCCAACTAATTTGCATTGACGTAGGCCACGAAAGAAAAGTAATATACTTAAATAAATTTGAATATAATAAAAAAAAATTCAACAGTAAAATCACAGTTGTAATTTATATGTGATATATAGTATAGTTTTATTTCGATTTAATTACAAATAATTTTAAATTTATACGAATTCTTGACATTGTTATTTTAATTAATGATCATAATTTGAACTGATTTAATTTTATTGTTGCAATAACATTAATTTGCATTGACGTAGGCCATGAAAAAAAAGTAAAATAAATTCAACGGCAGAAACTCAGTTGTAATTTATATATTCAATATCCAGTTTTATTAAATCTGTGACCGTGTCTATGTATAGTAAGTACGTATTTACAAAAAAAAAATAAGTACATTTATCAGTAGTCACCCATAGTACAAAGTTTACGAGTACGTTTAATTTGGGACTAGATGGCGCTGTGTAAATTGTCCAAAAATATTTATTTATTTATTTTAAATTGTTCATAATTAAATTGAAATACATAGAAGATTTGATGTGTTTGGCCCAGCATTTATCTTTAGGGCTAAAGCCTAGCTCCCCTACACGAGGTGCACCCTGCTGACTGTCAAACGAGGTTTTAGCAAAAGAGAAGTAGCGCACAGCGTAATCGTAAGCTGACCCGACTAGTAAAGTTCTATCTAACAGAATACCGCTGCCAAATATGAATTTCCTTGCGGGTTGTTGTTCCTGCGAGTGAGCGAGGTCGCCAGGATGAATAAAGGATTTGCTGTGATTCCGCGAGTGATATTTTATGTTGCCAGTGTATTGCTATAGTAACCGGCTCACATCATGTGTGCCGTATGCTTATTTGACACTCGAAGTAGTATAAAAAAATCCGAAGCCGACGAAAAATAACAAACATTTCCAAATTTCTTATTTTTTTAATATAAAAAAATGAATGTTTTGTAATCACCATCAGGTCATTTTAGTCTCCACTACAGGAGCACGACCCTCTCGTCCGTCCCAGGCAGAAGGAGAATTTGGCCTACACTCCCCACGCTTATGGCCAGTCGGGTTGGGGAGACCCGATCGATGTTTTATGATGTACCTGCGACCCGCCCCGGTTTCGCATGTGTGCAATGCTGATACTAAATGTACTACAGAAGGTCTTTGCGTATTGTCCTATCCTGTTCTTACACAGTTATACTGTCAGGCCAGTACTGCCTCAACCGTTATGTCCCTGCATTTTAAATCTGTAATATCTCTTCTAAAATATTGATTTAAATTACATGCTGTAAAGAGCCCTATTGATCTATATTAAATGCATGATGTTTTTAAGGTACCTAATTGGATAAGGATTAATGCTATATTGCTTAAAATCGCTTCGTAAACAAGCCATTATTTCTTGTAAAAAGTAAAATATAAAAAACTGTTATTGTGGGTTATCCCTAAGAGATAGACATATACCATCGCGGACATTTTTGTAGACCATTTTAAGGTGAACAATACTGTACTACATTATTTTGATCTATCTCGTAGTGTTCAGCCAGCGTTTGCAATGTAAGCGCAAGAAATGTGTTTATTTACGACATTTCATTAGAAACCTCTAAAATTATCAGTGTTTCTCTACTATATTATGCATGTATTATTCGTACAAATCCTGTTGAATTAATTATAAATAACTTCCTGTTGAATCACTCTATCTATTTAAAAAAAAACTGCTATTTTATAAATAAGTATGTATTATTACTTCATATAAAGAAAAGAGCTATAACTACCATCGAAGAAAACAAAGCGCCAATGTAAATGGGCCTTAAGGAAAATTCTTATCGACCAGCATACATGACCCGCCCCTTCCCCCTCTCACGTTTCATAAGACGAATAAAATAGGGGCTCGATATGAAAGTTCATAGGCTTAGAAAAGCTGGCCAGAACTGGGGGCAATGATTTCCACCCACACATTACAATGTCGGCGTAGCGTATAAATGAACTAGAAATTTCGTCAGCTTATTTTGGTTTCCATGTGTTAGTTTGTTTTTTTTTCTATTCCTAATTGAGAAGCTCGATGGCGTCGTTACGCGTGTCAGTATAATCGAACAAACAATTCTTGTTCGATTAAACTTCCATGGACAGCCATGGCCGTGGCCATTGGCCGTGTGGCTTCCGGTAGACTAGAATAGAATCACTCCGTGTCTTCCCGTGGACGTCGTACAAGGCGACTAAGGGAAATACATTACCAAACATCGATCAAGCCTCCCCAACCCGTCTGGCCAGCGTGGGGAGTGTAGGCCTAATCCTCCTTCTGTCTGGGACGGACGAGAGAGGGTCGTGCTCCTGTAGTGGAGACTAAAATGACCTGATGATGATGATGATGGACAGCCATGGAGGGGTTTATTTATCGTATCTATCTATCTATATATATATTTATCGTATATGGTTGGGGTGTAAGTGGTTCATCAACAACTTTGAACCAAAGCCAACCTCACCTGTACATGGTGCACCCTGCTGACTGATAATCGAGCCTCTGGCGAAAAGAGAGGTAGGGCATAGCGTATTTTTAAGCTGCTCGACTGGGAGAGTACATCCACCTCACAGAATACCGCAGCCAAATAACAATTCCCTTAAGGGTTGTTGTGTTGCTGCGATTCAGTGAGGTCGCCAGAAAGAAAGAAAGAAAGGAGGCGGCTTGTAAACTCTGGCCTCCGCCAACTCGCAGTTAAGCAGCAGGGTGGAGAACGCTCTGAACCTCTTCGATTGAGAGTAGGCCGGTACCGGAGCAGTGGGATGAAGAAGGATTGTAGACAAGTTGATTTACATTTGCCGGGTGCACACCAAACGATATTTTGTAGCAGTTATCTTTTTTTTATACTATGCCGGGTGGTAGACAAGCATACGGTCCGCCTGATGTGAAGCGTAAAGCGTAGTGTAAAGGAATAGCATTTTATACCTACGAGAGAAAAAAAATGACCACGAATGAAAGCAATGACCACACGGGCGAATTATTACCCCCGAATAATAATAATCATCATCATCATCAGGTCCATTTTAGTCTCCACTACAGGAGCACAACCCTCTCTCGCCCGTCCCTGACAGGAGGATTTGGCCTACACTCCCCACGCTGGACAATCGGGTTGGGGAGGCCTGATCGATGTTTTATAATGTATTCCCTTAGTCGCCTTGTACGACATCCATGGGAAGAAACGGAGTGATTCTATTCTAGTCTGCCGGAAACCATACAGCCCGGATAATTCGTCAAATTCTCTTTTATATTTTTAATGTAATTCTAGATGTTATTGTTTTTTTTTTTTGTATATGTATCCAATTATTTTCTTTGTTATTTTGATGTGAATATTTTGTTATAATTATGATTTACGACATTATTAAGCGAGTTGGGAAACTGTAACGCTAATAATTGTATGAAATAAATAAATAATAGCTAGTTGTAAATAAAACAAGAAATATGTAAACCACAATCGAGTTTTTACATTACTATAACTTGTACAAACTTGGGATTAGAAACTGCCGTGTGTTTACATGAAGTTATTGACTTAAAGCAGGATTAGACCAAGTAATCCCTAATAATGATAACATTCACACTAATATCTTTCACTTCAAATTACTATCGCTAACTACATCCGGGAAGCTGACTGAACATTTATTTTCCTCATTATATTAATCTTATAAGATTATTACACTATATAAAATTGCAACAAAAGTGTGTCTGTACGTTCAAGATATCTACAATAACATTTTTAAGAAAATATAACCGACTTAAAAGTCAATTTCACTGACTTGGTCATATATTTTAGTATGTAGCTGTACTTTCTTCAAGTCTAGTCTAAAGATTTTCAGAAACATATGTAATTTAATAGCGAAAACCCCATCCAAATTGGATTAGTAATTTTGGTGATAAATGGCCACTTTGACTCCGAGGTCGCGGATTCGATCCCCGCACAAAACAAATATTTGTGTGCATGAACATGTTTGTTTGTTTTTGTCTGGGTGTATTTTAGTATAATATCAGTTACCTAGTACCCATAGTACAAGCTTTGCTAGATATTACTAGATTTTGCTAGATGGCGTTTTGTAATTTGTCCAAGAATATTTATATATACATATACATGGGCATACCGTAGAACAGAGAACCTCCTTTATTGGAGTCGGTTAAAAAAAGCTATGATGCCTGACTACCATACTGGCCACTGTCAGCATTTACTACTGGACCAATTCTGATAAAACTACCTGTACTTAAAAATATTATGATTAGTAAGAATATGTATGTGTATATTCGATCTCGCAATGATTGGCACCTAAAATTACTCATTTGTTGGAGTTAATTTTTTTTGACAGCGATGCGGAGGAATTTTTTGACGCGGTTTAGTTATTAATTATTATTTTTTCTTTCTTTTTATTTACATAATAATATTTATTTTAAGATTACTTTATTTTTAGTTAAGTTAGTTTATATAATATCCTACTCCTACTAATTTCTTCTGATTAACAACATATTTTACTTACATATAAATATTAAATGCATTTTTTTTAGGAAAAGAAAAAACAGTCAATTTTTCCGCGTAGGCTATACATGTGAATAGTAGGTACGCCTTCGAGGAAAAGTTGACTCCGATTTTTCTTGCTATGTATGTGAAACCAGGCCTCTTAACACCAACTATTATTGCGATTCAATAACTGAATAGAATACTTATTCATACCAATGAATAAGCGACTCTATTTCAAAATGAATTTCTTCTTGAATCTTTTATTGAAGCATTCTATTCATTTATTGAATCGCAATAAGAGTTGGTGGTAAGGGGACTGTTTTGGAGAGAAAAATAAATTATTTTGTATTTTTCTTAATAAGACTATTATAGTCTTAATATAACTTTAAGATGTATAAGAAAAATACATAATATGTAAATACACGTATACACGGAAGAAGTCGCGAACAAAAAATAAGGTAAAAACAAAACGGGCCTTTGGGAAAAAGTATATAATGTAAATCTTTTTACATCGTCCTAATTTTTCAGGTCCGTCAATTCGCATTTCACAGCTGAATACATAGGTGAATAACCTAATATTTTTATATTGCTAATTACTATTACGGTCGCCTGCAACTTCCCGCGTATACTTTCTTTCAATCATGAAATGAATTCGATTAGATATAAACTATAGATATCACAAGTTGGACCAAATTACACATAATATGCATAATTTTGTTTGTTTGTTTGAAAAACTTTATTGCACAAATACATAAAATTTCAAGTACAGAGTGCTAGTGTTATAATAAAACACTTGTATTGTTCGACGTAATTATATTTAACTAGCAAAGTACCCGTGCTTCGCTACGGGAACACTCCTGATTTGCGTTTATTTTTATTAGGATTCCAGATATTTAATTTTTTCCCCATAAAGGACTGTTTCGCATTGACCATGATTACAAACATACACCATTTAGGTTAAGACGTCCCGGTAAACAATATTTTTGGCATTCGCACCAGGAGCCAAAATCGCAAGGTTTCCAGGAGAACTTACTCGTGAGCAAGCTACATACAAATGATCAAGAGAGGAGCAGTCCTGTCTCAAGTCAACCCCAGCGACCTTTAGACTGCCTCTGAGCTTTGTTAGTGGTCATAGCGAAACACCTATATGGGAAATTGACGTCTCTTAAATTGAACGGGGTGGTCTGATGGAATAATGGAAATGCGAGGTATAAAGAGAGATTTCTCAAGAGCGCATCCCTTACTGTCCTCACTCAACAACTGAAATTCGTCGTTCCAGTTGTTTAATACACGTGAACAATGGTGGCACGAACCTCCTGATGATACACCTCCGTTCCATGCAAGTGGTAGGAGATGGATCGGAACAGGCCAGCTCCATCGCCTTCCACAGCTATAATGGTATGGGGCATCATCACACCTTCCACATGTATAAATTTACTTAACTACGGGAATGAGGTGAGCGATGAACCGTCATGGATAACCCCATAGTTTGAAATAATCGCTCGTATACACCCTTTCCTTAATAACGAAACCATAGCGCGCTGTACAAATGCTAGGTATAGCGCCACCTAGTGGTGAGTTAATTAAAATATAAATATAATATTTTTAGACATTTCTTGACTGGGCGCTGGTCAAAAGTTCCTTTAATCAGTTACCCATAAACATCCCCTTTTTTGTGAACAACCATTCCACCAAGTCTCATAATCGTAGGTGAATCGATTTCTATAAAGAGGGTTTTTTTTCAACCCCTATTTTCAACCTCTTAAGGGTGAAATTTCGGAAAATCCCATCTTAGTGCGCGCTTACATTGTATAGGGAACACATCTCCAAAGGTTCAGGTTTCTAGCTTCAGTGGTCTGGGCTGTGCGTTGATTAGTGAGTCAGTCAGTCGGTCATCAGTGAGGACAAATCATTTTATTATCTAACTTTTGCCCGCGGCTTTGCTCGCGTGAAATTCGGGCATTTTAGATTATCCAAGTCAAGTCTAACAGGCAACCACCTTCATGTAGCACCTTACTAAAGTACTAAATACGGATGCAAGAACTTTCCAGATAACTACTACACCCGTCCCGCCATCGCCGCGCCGCCCGCCATCATATAAGCACTCATTAACCGATAAAATTTGAAAAATCCTTTTAAGTAATTTCGTGTCCAATAAGTTATATTTTGAAATCGATGACATTTTCGTAATTGACGTCCCAGAAAACCATAGAATCAACACCCATATTGATATTATGACATTTCAACCCCATCGCACCCCCATAGGGATGATTTTATGCCACGTCGGCTATGTTGGATTATAAAATAGTTGTTGTTTTCGTAATCAGCGGCCCGATAAACCATAAAAACAACACCCATGATGATTTACAGACTTTTGCACTCCATTTTACCCCTTTAGGGGTTGAATTTTGAAAAATCCTGAAACACGTGTTTACTCATTTATCTATAGAAGTACTTGTGTAAAGTTTCGGATAAAATAGTCCAACTAATCTTGTTCCCCCATACAAACTTTGGACCCCCGTTTCACACCCTTAGGGGATGAATTTGGAAAAATTCTTTCTTAGTGTACCCCTAGACGTCATAAAGAACCTACTTGCCAAATTTGGAATCTCTAGACCCAGCGGTTTGGGCTGTGCGTTGATTAGTGAGTTAGTCAGTCAGTGAGGACAAAGCCTTTTATTAATATAGATTTCTACAAATGAGTTATTCACTCGTTTTGATAAGAACTGAAAATAAAAGACATTATGTTATGACATGAACGATTTCATTATTTTTTCATCAACCCAACGATCTAATTTCAACAATCCCTGTAATTACAGCGCTTAGAACTGAACATTACAGAATAATATTGAATAATGTTCTTACGTCGCGTTAAGTAATAACTTAAGTAAGCTTACGTCAAAAGCTGCGAGGCCTGACGGAGGCGTTACATGGTTATCGTATCAAATGTATATATTTGTTTCTTTTTATGTGAATACATTTTTAAATTTGCTGCCCTATGGGGGCAAATCAAAAAATCTAATGATAATAGGATACAATTTGGCGTTGTAGTTTTGAATCTATGCTCTACATACAAAATTCTATCACACCAATGGATAGATGAAGGATCAAAGTATTTATTACGCTAAGTAAGAACTATTGAACATCGCGTGCGGGGGAAGGGGAAGCGCTGCCATTTTGAGATAATTTTAATGCATATAACGTATACGACACAGCCACACCTCATTTTTAGGCTTCCGTACGTCAAAAGGAAAAACGGAACCCTTATAAGATCACTTTGTTGTCCGTCTGTCTGTCTGTCAAGATCCTCTATGTCGAGAATGCGTGGAGGTATCAAGCTGAAATTTGAACTGTATACTCGGGTCTATGGTCCCATTAAGTTGTAAAAAAATCAAACTGCTAAGTTTACGTTAAAAAAAGTTACGGCCGTCTATTCAGCAAAAATTCAATTCACTGCCTAAAAATCAATTCAAATTTCATTTAAAGAAATGGTTAATCAACAAGTGTTTCTACAGTGTTCAAGAATATTTGCAAAACAGACAGAAATTTTGATTGTAATGTTATATTGTATAATGTTAGTGTCATTTAATACTTTCGATTGACTCTCAATTGACATATCAAAATTTGTTCCTTATTGACATATTAATTCATTATTGTAAATTATTATTTTGACATATATATATTTCATATAAATTTAACTGAATGATGTTTGTAATCATAGTGACCGATACAATAATTTGAATTGAATAGTCGGTTTTATTGTAGGATCTGAGTATTTAGATAATATTTTCAATAAATTTTGACCCTAGGTTATAGGACAAAGTGACTTTAAAAGTCTATTACATGTCTGCTGAGACTAAATGTGTGTGACAACATTATAATATCTTTCATCTGTAACCGATCACATTTACAGTAATAAATTCATTTCATTTCATTTCATTTCATTTCATTTCATTTCATTTCATTTCATTTCATTTCATTTCATTTCATTTCATTTCATTTCATTTCATTTCATTTCATTTCATTTCATTTCATTTCATTTCATTTCATTTCATTTCATTTCATTTCATTTCATTTCATTTCATTTCATTTCATTTCATTTCATTTCATTTCATTTCATTTCAAAAAACCCATATTTCGACACATTCTCAAGGGAATCAAAACCTATAGGGTACTTCCCGTTGACCTAGAAATATGAAATTTGGCAAGTAACATCGTTATAGACTACAAGTACAAGAATAAATCTCAAAACTATACATTTGTAATTTCTTAAAAAATATGGGGTCTATATTTTTTATAGGAAGTCCAAATTTCAAATTGAAGCTACTAGTTCAAATGGGGTATCATATGAAAGGACTTGATGTGCACATTGCAAAATATATTCTATTTATTTTTTCCGATGCATTATTTCTTATTTATAATGAACAATATCAAATTAATTAATGATCCAACGTACGGAACCCTCGGTGGGCGAGTCCGACTGGCACTTGGCCAGTTTTTTTTAACTAGGTCGGGTAGCAAAGCATAGCCAGGGGCCCTACGACCTAAGCCGATTCCCATTTTCTGAATTTTTTGACAGAGAAAATTTAACTTCAGCTTAGAGTATTATATATTTGGGGTGTATAGTGGCTCATCAACATCTTTGAACCAAAGCCAACTTCACCTGCAGGCGGTGCACCCTGCTAACTGACAAAAGAAGCTCTGGCGAAAAGAGAGGTAGGGAGCGTAATTGCAAGCTACCCGACTGGGGAATGTACCTCCACCTCACAGAATACCGCAGCCAAATAACAATTGCCTTGAGTGTTGTTGTGTTCCTGCGAGTTAGTGAGGTCACCAGGAAGGAAGGAGATGCTGCGTTGGCAGTGGGGGTGGCGGCGCGCGAGCGATATTTTATGTTGCTAGCGTTAATATGGCTACGGTAACCGCTTCACATCAGGCGGGCCGTATGCTTGCCTGACACCCGACGTAGTATAAAAAAAAATATTAGTATTTTGCTTAGCTGGTAGAGATCCTGGACCTGGAGCTCTACCGAGGAAGCTGTTTGTGAATAACTAAAACGTAAGACGTATTTTTGTAAGTAAGTAAGTAAGTAAGTAATTCTTTATTTGCACTTAAATAGGGTAGATACATTGCATATTGATGTTCGTGCTGTTATAATGTGGCTTAACCTATCCAGCCATATTCAATGGCATGCAAACATTAATGTTCTGATTCTAAGATAAAAATGAATGACAAAAAATCTAAATACAATTAAATACAGCATAAATCTTACATTTTCGACATACCGATAAATTGAATTAAATTATTTACCATATTTAGGGAAATGTCACAATTGTAATAAATAATAATAATTGGTCATTAACATATAATTACAATTAAATGTCAATTGAAACATAAAATGTGAAATTAGTCCATGCATCGTATCAGTATTTATGTTTGAAAAAGTCACATAAAGAATAAAACAGTCTGTCATGAAGCCATCTACGAAGTGAGCTTTTGAACCTATTATATGGCAGTATTTTAATATGTTCTGGTATTTTGTTGTATATTTTATTGCACATTACGAAGCAGTTATTTTTATAGCGTTCACTTCTTGGAACGGTGTTATATATTAGTTTTTGAGGGTACCTGTTACTTCTTTGCACTACATCTCTGGCCAGTATAAATAAGTGAATATTTCTTTTAACAAACTTTGCCACCTCAAAGATATATAAGCAAGGTAGAGGTAGTACGTTAAATGATTTAAAATAGGGTTTGCAGGATACATCTGGTGCTATATTACTTATTGCACGAATACATCTCTTCTGAGCTCTGAAGAGCGCTGAGATGTCTGTGCCATTTCCCCAAATTACCAAGCCATATCTTAGTACAGATTCTACATAGCTAAAGTATGTTGTGAGTGCTGTACTTTTATTTGCAACTTTAGATAGTTTATATAGTGCAAAAGAGAAACTATTTTTTTTTTTTTGCAAACTTTGTCTACTTGAAATGTCCAATTAAGTTTAGAGTCTATCATTAAGCCTAGAAAATTTGCGTTACTTGTATTCAGTAGAACTTGTCCATCGTAATGTAAATTAAGTGACTGATTTTTGAATCAAAATATTCTATGGTAATCGGCTTCAGTTTCGGCGGTAGACTTATCCAGTTACCTTCACAGAACACTTAAAGAGACATTCCTTTTCTATGGCTACCATAGGCTAATAAGCTTGCAAAAAATGGAAGAAATGTCGCATACGCCTGCTGCTAGCAATTTCACAGGAGAAAATGACAATGGCTCAACAATATCTTAGAATAATTAGAATCAAAGCAAAGCCAGTTCCATTAGCACGTGATGTACCCTGCCGTCTATCCAACAACGCTCTGAATGGGAGAGTGAAATGGATAGAGTACTTGTAAAATAAAGTTACAAAAAAATCATGCAAGCATATTACCAATTGTTGCTTTTTATTTTTATTTTCGCGAAATTACGACTCGGGTTCCGAGTTCTTTATTTCTGATTTTTTTATTATTTCTTCTTATTTACCCCTGCTTTCATCATTAATAAATAAATAAATAAATCATTTATTTCTTGCCAAATATGGGTAATCATGATCTTATAAATGTTTATACAGTTGAACAAACCATATTTTACCTTTTGTATAGGCATGCATGCTGTATGTAACATTACAAATCTATGTCTACCCACTGTTTGATGTAGGTGTTCCCCAATGCTTTCCACCATATGTGATCCTTCGCTACCCGCATCCAATCGCTACCAGCCTCATTTTTTTAAGTAATTTCGAGAGGGAGCGTCCTGCGCTTCGTCGCGTTCAACTTGCCGACTCTGAAACAGTAGGTAGGTGTTTTATGAAAATATCATGCTTCTACCATAACCACAATTAACGACACAAAAAAATGCACTAGTGGAATATTAAATTTTAGGCACCGTTTTTTTTTATACTACGTCGGGTGGCAGACAAGCATACGGCCCGCCTGATGTGAAGCGGTTACCGTAGCCATATTAACGCTCGCAATATAAAATATCGCTCGCGCGCTGAGAGGAAGGACATGCAGCGTTGGCAGCACCTCGAGATGCTGCCAACGCTGCATGTCCTTCCTCTCTGGTGACCTCACTCACTCGGAGGAACACAACAACCCTCAAGGGATTTGTTATTTGGCTGCGGTATTCTGTGAGGTGGAGGTACATTCCCAGGTGGGGTAGCCTCCAATTACGCTCCCTACCTCTCTTTTCAACAGAGCTTCGTTTGTCAGTCAGCAGGGTGCACCGCGTGCTGGTAAAGTTGGCTTTGGTTCAAAGATGTTGATGAACCACTTACACCCCAACACCACCACCACTTACACCGTGCTCCTAAAGGGTCTATTGTTGACAACGCTACCCATTCGAACAGCAATCAATAATCGTCACACGCTCGGACATCTAAAGAAAACCGTGTAAAGATGCAACCTTTATTATATCATGAACAAACCAACATTATTAACCTAAACGTTACGTACACTTTGCGAAACCATTTTAACACTACGTTACTCAAGAAGCCTTGAAATGTGACTGTCGCTGCGAAATATTGCCGACAACTACGACTGTTAAACGCATAGTCCAAATGATGTATTGTGAAGATTAAGTTTACGAAATGGTGTATGTTTTTGTCAATTAAGCATTCAAGTATTTATTACTTGCTTTCGTGTTGTAGTTACATGGTTCTTATAATGTACTAGCTGACCCGGCGAACTTCGTACCGCCTAACAGTCAATGAATGTCGTGTTACTTATTAGCTGAACTAAATTTGTGCATTTATGGAAGTAATACAATGAATATAAAATAAATATCTAAATCCACAAAGTAATTTAAAAAAAATCACAGACAACTTTCGCGACGTAAAAGTGAGACCAATCGATTTGACATTTTTTTTTTAATTAAGTCATTTGTTCATTTGTCGTTTGTTCTGTATTTAAGGAGCTTGATATAAATTCTGAACGCACGCATAAATATTTGACAACAAATAAATATCTCAATACTTTTTCAATTTACACTATTTGTATGGGGAAATGTTCTTTTATTTATTTTTTCGTCTATTTTCCAATGTTTTAATAATTATTCTGCTATTCGGGACGGAAACAAATCAAAAACCTTGAATATCGGTCCAGCCGTTCTCGAGTTATAAGTGTTCGAACAAACCCGACTTTGTTTTGTTTTATTTTACTTCACATAATTTGATTGACAAGGTGATGGGAAAGTTATTTCTGATTGAAATCAGCAGCACTCATAGACCTAGGATTTTTGCGTAGCACCATTGCCTGTGCCCGCCTAATAGTATACGCCAGTCAAGCAACGTCAACTGCTGCCAGTCTATTGATATTTGTCTCGAGCTAATCCATCCATCTGCAACGATAAGCGGTCTGTCCCAGCGGTTATCATTAGATAACAATCGTCAAGCTAAGTCAATGGCCTTTGCGTTGACAACACTAGTCTCACAGTCTCGACGACAAGCTCGATGATCGAATGGCTAGCAATGGCTATTTTGTCTCCGGAGACTCGGGTTTGATCCCCGCATAAGACAAACATTTGTGGGCATGAAATGCAAATGTTTGTCTTGGTCTGAATGTTCCCCATGTAATTGAGTAACCTATACATATACATAATTATTTTAGAAATTGAAATCTATACTAATATTATAAAGACCCCGGTGGTCGAATGGCTAGTTTGACTCCGAGGTTGCGGGTTCGATCCCCGCACATGACAAACATTTGCGTACATGAACAGGTCTGTTTGTCTTGGTCTGGGTGTTTTCTATGTAGGTATGTAATTACAAAAAAATTGTTTTTAAATACATTTGTCAGTTGTCTAGTACCCGTAGCTTTGTGCTTAATTTGGGATTACATAGCGCTGTGTAAATTGTCCATCAAAAAAAAAAAAAAGCGGTGTAAATTTTGTAAGTTAATCTGGATCTAAGTCGATCTACTGAACCGATTTTGAAAAATATTTTACTAATAGAAAGCTACTTTATTTGTGAATGTTATAAGCTATATATTAACCCAAAAATTAAAAGACTTATTCGTAAACGCGGGCGAAGTCGCGGGTAAAAGCTAGTATAATTTATAATGAAAGTTTACCGAATTGAAATTCAATCATGAATATATTTAATATAATATTATATATATGAGAAAAGTAATGTTCGACCTTATAAGAAAAAAAAACCGGACAAGTGCGAGTCGGACTCGCCCACCGAGGGTTCCGTACGTAGTATCAATATTAAATTTGATATTTTTCATTATAAATAAGAAATAATTTGTCCAAAAAAGTAAATAAAATATATTTTGCAATGTGTACATCAAGCCCTTTCATATGATACCCCATTTGAACTAGTAGTTTCAATTTGAAATTTCGACACCCTATAAAAAATATAGACTCCTTTTTTTAAGATCTATTTACAAATGTATATTTTTAAGATTTATTCCTGTACTTGTAGTCTATAACGATGTTACTTGCCAAATTTCATAGGTCTAGGTCAACGGGAAGTACCCTATAGGTTTTGATTCCCTTGAGAATTCGAAATATGCATTTTTTGCTGAATAAACGGCCGTAACTTTTTTTACGTAAACTTAGCAGTTTGATTTTTTTACAACTTCATGGGACCGTAGACCTGAGTATACAGTTCAAATTTCAGCTTGATACCTCCACGCATTCTCGACATATAAATTCTTGACAGACAGACATATATATATATATATATATATATATATATATATATATATATATATATATATATATATATATATATATATGCATAATAAACATAGTTTTTGTGATTTTAATTTGCCCTTTCAAAGTTCAGACGCTGTAATAATTGATAATGATAAAAATGTATTGAATAACGTTTCACATACCAAAATGGCGGGTGCAAGATAACGCCATTAACAGTTACGAATGTGTCGGGTCACTGAACTGATTACGTAATTAATTATGTAAATATAACGGTGAAATATATAATGTACCTACATTATACATGACTAAACTACGGATGATAAGATATAAATATATAATATAAACTTTTAACGTAAGAACTTATTTTAAAGTAGTTAATTGGTGTTTTGGTTAATAGTTAATTGGTGAATTGTTTAAAATATGATATGGCAATCACAATTCTCGTAATAATTTGAATGAAAGATCGTAGAAGAATGAAAGAGCGAATGAAATTAAATTCTTAATTGACTTAAAATGTTTTACTTTAGTTTTTGTTTGGGGTGTAAGTTCTCCATCAACATCTTTGAACCAAAGGCAACTTCACCGGCACGCGGTGCACCCTGCTGACTGACAAACGAAGCTCTGCCGAAAAGAGAGGTAGGGAGTGTAATTGTAAGCTACCCGACTTGGGAATGTACCTCCGACTCAGAGAATACCGCAGCCAAATAACAATTCCCTTGAGGGTTATTGTGTTCCTGCGAGTGAGTGAGGTCACCAGAAAGGTAGGAGATGCTGGGTTAGCAGTGAGAGTAGCGGCGCGATATTTTAAGTTGCCAGCGATAATATGGCTACGGTAACCACTTCACACTTATATCGTTAAGTTAGTACGTTAACCATTTCGTTATATAATTATAGGAACTTATTTGTAAAAAGGATATATTTAGATACAATTTTTATTCGTTCATCGTTATTTCATTCAACTATCATTATTTACCTTTCTCATCATGAACGGGTGGAATCTAATAAATAATAATTATAAAGGATACATACAAGCATAAAACATAATTTTTCGCTAATTTGACGAGCTCGGTGGTCGAATGGTTAGCAATGGCCACTGGGACTCCGTGGTCGCGGGTTCGATTCCCGCACACGTCAAATATTTGTGTACTTGAATGCCTGTTTGTTTTGGTCTGGGTGTTTTCTATTAGGTACTAGATGGCCGGGTGTAAATTGTCCAGAAATATTTATTTATTCAATTAAATATCAAAAAGGATGACTCTACTTAATAATAATAAAATTATTGCTATATTCTGTTTTAGCATATAAGTTATTATAACATAGTTACATCAAAAGTGTACAAAGATGAGCTTATCTCTACAAAAGATCTCTTCCAGCCGGCCCTATAGGCAGTAAGAGAAAAAGTCACTTGACGGATTATGTGCGTACTTATCACTACATAGTATAAAACAAAGTCGCTTTCTCTGTCCCTATGTCCCCATGTATGCTTAAATCTTTGAAACTACGCAACGGATTATGATGCGGTTTTTTTTTAATAGATAGAGTGATTCAACTGGAAAGTTTATATGTATAATATATGCATAACATAGTAGAAAAACACTGATAATTTAGAGGTTTCTAATGTGATGTCGTAAATAAACACATTTTTTTGCTCTTTCATTGCAAACGCTGGCTGAACCCAACGAGATAGATCAAAATAATGTAGTACAGTATTGTTCACCTTAAAATGGTCTACAAAAAAGTTCGCGATGGTATATGTCTATCTCTTAGTGGTAACACACAATAACCGTTATTTTATCCTTTGCTTTTTACAAGAAATAATGCCTTATTTACGAAGCGATTTTAAGCAATACAGAATTAATCCTTATCCAATTAAGTACCTTAAATACATTGCGCATTTAATATAGATCAATATGGCCCTTCACAGCATGTAATTTAAATGAATAGTTTAGAAGATATTACACCACTACATAGTATAAAACAAAGTCGCTTTCTCTGTCCCTATGTCCCCATGTATGCTTAAATCTTTGAAACTACGCAACGGATTATGATGCGGTTTTTTTTAATAGATAGAGTGATTCAACTGGAAAGTTTATATGTATAATATATGCATAACATAGTAGAAAAACACTGATAATTTAGAGGTTTCTAATGTGATGTCGTAAATAAACACATTTTTTTGCTCTTTCATTGCAAACGCTGGCTGAACCCAACGAGATAGATCAAAATAATGTAGTACAGTATTGTTCACCTTAAAATGGTCTACAAAAAAGTTCGCGATGGTATATGTCTATCACACAATAACCGTTATTTTATCCTTTGCTTTTTACAAGAAATAATGCCTTATTTACGAAGCGATTTTAAGCAATACAGAATTAATCCTTATCCAATTAAGTACCTTAAATACATTGCGCATTTAATATAGATCAATATGGCCCTTCACAGCATGTAATTTAAATGAATAGTTTAGAAGATATTACACATTTAAAATGCAGGGACATAACGGCTGTGGCGGTACCGGCCGCGGAGCCGGCGGCGTGTGCTTATAACTGGGGAAGGACTGGATAGGACAAAGCGCAAAGACCTTCTGTAGTACATTTAGTATCAGCATTGCACCCGTGCGAAGCCGGGGCGGGTCGCTAGTTAATAAATAAAAGAAAAAATATTAATATTTTGACTCTTTAACGAGTAATAGCAGTAAGTAAATATAAAAGAACTTCAACCGAAAAAATGTGCTTAACAAATAATAATAAATTATTATTATTTAAATAGTTGTCTTGGCCAACTTGCCAGATAAATATTTTATGAATTTTTTTTTTTTGAATAATGGATTGTCTTGGCCAACTTGCCAGATAAATATTTATTGAAAAATATTTTTTGAAATATGAATTTTTCCATTTTTCAAAAAAATAAATAATAATAATCTGAAATATATATTATTAGATACATATCTACTATAATTGCATACATATTCACAATTGAGACAAATCTTCAACCTTTTGTTGAAACTAAAGACGGATGGGCAATCTCTTATTTGAATAGACAAATTATTCCAAAGGGGGTGTAGGTGGTTCATCAACATCTTTGAACCAAAGCCAACCTCACCTGCATTGTACCACATGCAGGCCATGCCGACTAGGGAGGTTCTGGCAAAAGAGAGGTAAGGTACAGCGTATTTGTAAGATGCCCGATTGGGGAAGTACCTGCACCTCATAGAATACCGCAGCCAAATAACAATTCCATTGAGAGTTGTTATGTTCATGCAAATGAGTGAGGTCACCAGAAAGGAAGATGTTTGCTGCTTTGGCAACAGGGGTGGCTACGCGAGAGCAATATTTCATGTTGCGAGCGTTATTATAGCTTCGGTAACTGCTCCACATCAGGCGGGCCGTATGTTTGTCTGCCACCCGACGTAATAAATAAAACTTTCATAGCCAACTAATAGCCGTCCGTGACATATACATATTCGATAGGACAGTAACTATCAAAGCAATCATACAATTTTCCACACAATTATGAAAACGTAAATTGCGATAATAGTGCCAAATAAAAACTATCTTCCAACCAATATATAAAAAACCCCAACCCTTCCTAACTGTACCCCTTAGTTCTTCAACAAACAAACGTTTGGAGAGAGGTGAGGAAGGTCAAAATACTTTAGCTGCCCACAAATTGTGCAATACCTAACTAAACAGCCGAAAATTCGCAGGTCAACAACCGCAAATATACACTCACACATAGCCACGCGTCGCGACGCGTCTATCCGTGCATGTATACACATTACACGCACACACATACACTATCATAGGCCGAAGTGCGCATGTGTTGAGTTTTTTCGCGTATAATGAGGACAAACGCCTGTAACTATTTAATACAACTGAACATTTTCATGAATTCTATTAACGTCATATATAGGGTTGCCATCAATGGCGGATTTTACTTAAGGCGAGTTAGGTCCGGGTCTAGGGCGGCCAAATGTTAGGGCCGCCGAAGCTGAAGCCGTTTACCATCGGGTTTTTTTAATGCTAAAATAACACTACTGCTTAGATAATAATAATGAATATTGTCAGACAAATTACACAGCGCCATCTAGCCCCAAAGTAAGCTAAGCTTGTGTAATGGGTACTAGACAACTGATAAACATACGTAAATATATATATTTTTTTGTGTAAATACATACTTATGATACATAGAAAACACTAAGACAAACAGACATGTTCATGCACACAAATGTTTGTCCTATGTGGGAATCGAACCCACGAGCGTTGGTGTTGAAGCCGCGTCATTGACCGCTACGCCACCGAGCTCATCAATTGTCGGTAATTATGTTTAGCTTAGCTGGAAGAAACCCTAAAACTCTACTGACTAAGCTGAAGATGTTTGTCAATAACTTTACCTTAAGACCAATTTTTGGAAGCAAAAATTCCTATGGTAATCGGCTTCGGCTTCGGCGTTTCGGCCCCAGGGCATTGCCGACAGATAATTCTTACACTTTTTTTTGGCCGTGTGGTTTCCGGCAGACTAGAATAGCATCACTCCATTTCTTCCCGTGGATGTCGTACAAGGCGACTAAGGGAAATACATTATCAAATATTGATCAGGCCTCCCCAACCCGTTTGGCCAGCGTGGTGAGTGTAGGCCAAATCCTCCTTCCGTCTAGGGCGGACGAGAGAGGGTCGTGCTCCTGTAGTGGAGACTAAAATGGATCTGATGATGATGATGATGAATTCTTACACTGCCATGGCGGTTTTGCGTGTAAGAATTATATAAAAAGGTATGAAGTTGATAAATAAGAACTAAGGTAATATTTAATAAGCAATAAAGAGTCAGATATTAAGAACCAATTTACGGCCTAAGGCGGCCAGGATACGATCTAGGACGGCCAAGACACGGCCTAGGGCGGCCAACACTACAAGTCCGCCTCTGGTTGCCATCTCTAAACGCTAGCAACCAGGGTTCTACCGCCGAAACTGAAGACGATTACCCTCAAATATTTTGATTCGGAAAAAAGGTCTGGGATGACCAACCGGCCGGTTGTCCCAGGTATGCTGTCTTCAAGGCACGATCCTTCTCCATTCTTTCTATATGTCCAAGCTAGCGAAGTCTAGCTGCTTTAATTTCACCGATACATAGGCCGCAGAAAACTATACTGAAAATTGGAATCACACAGCTTGCCACCATTTTGGACTTGCCCCAAACACAGGTGTTCAATCTCTTGGTTCTTCCTCAGTTTCCAGAGACTCTACCCCCGAAGCAAAAGCCCATTACCATTGGATTTTTAGATCGCGAACTTTGATCTTAAGTCTAAATTCATCTTCAGCTTAGTCGGTAAACCTCCATGGTTTCTAGCAGCTAAAATAAACACAAGTACCATAAGTAAATTTAAGTTGATATTTGATTTTCGCAATCGAAAAAACCGATGGTAATCGGCGTCAGCTTCGGCGGTAGGGCCCCTGGACAAGATGCGAAAAATCTCCGGATTTTGAATCTTAAAACCCGGGCATGTCATCAGTGTTTTTTTGTACTAGTACTATTTTTTATTCTGTGATAAGACGGTTATTCGCAGCATGGAGCGGGCGGTAGTGATTTAAAACTTTTAACCCTGGACTACAAATGAAATCCCGCCCGGACGCTCCCCGGACGCCCTTTAAACTAGGACAAATCCGGGTAAACCCGGACGTATGGCAACCCTAGTCATATACGTCATTTTTTCAGTGAAAGGTTACACAGGTACAAATAAACATGCAATATGTTATCTAATTAGACTGACACGCGTAACGACGCCAATCTAATCGAACACGCAAGTGAAGCAACGTCGACTGTAGCCTGTCCAAAGATGGGTTTCTTTATCTCGAGCTTCACAGTGCTTCGGAGGGCACGTTAAGCCGTGTCGGTCCCGGTTGTTGTCATTAGATGACAGTCGTTAAGCTAATGCGGGCGCTACATCAAGCTGTAAACATTTGAACATTTAAATGACGAACTTTGCACACTTGTTTGTACAATTATTGAAGCCTGCCACACTGCTTTGCAAAGCCATTTCTTTACAGTACGTTGACCAACAACAACTTTGAACGCTTTGATGTACGCTAAAAAACCGACACCGCTTGGCAAAGTGCACTTCTTTGCGCACTTGTTTGAACAAAGATTTAAAGCCTGTGCCACACATAGTTTCATTCAAATGTTCAAATATTTGCAGCTTGATGTATCGCCCGCATTGGTCAGTGGCCTTTAAGCGGCTTGAAAACACAGCCCTCCGCTAACCCACTAACCAGCTAAGCAGCGTAGTGGAGTATGCTCTAGTCGGTGATGATTGCTTTCAATCAGGTGACCCATATGCTCGTTTGCTCCCCTCTCATATATAAAAATTCTTCATCCCTTCGATTGAGGGGAGACCCGTATCCCAGCAGTGGGGTGACTAAGGCTTGACAACGAAATTTATTATATTCCATGAATAATATTCATAATGGTGACCTGAATGAGGTATATGATATTATTTCCTGTTATTACTTACGGTAATTATATATAATAGGTACTGTACACAGTGTCTGTACATTTTCCTTGTATAAGTATTAATTAAACCAAACGAAGAGGTGCCCGAACTGCATCCCTACGGCCTCAGCTGAAGCCGTATATCATGAAATATTTTGATTCGAAGAATAGGTCTTACGTTTTAGTTCAGGAGTTTCAGGACAAACATCTTCAGCTAAGTCGGTAGAGTTCTATGGTTACTACCAGCCAAGGTAATCACAAGTATCACACATGGAGCATAAGTTTGTTTTTTCAATCAAAAAATCTGATGCGATCAGCTTCAACTTAGCCGGTAGGGTCCCTGGAGCCTTGGCTGAGGATGTCGAGAACATCATCAGCTCCTGTCCGCTTACGAAATATAGGAGAAAAGTGTCAAATACAAATATTTTATTTTACAACCAAGCATTTTACTGCCACTTTGATTTCATTTCATAATAAATTATAATGAATCTGTTTTGCTACAGTAGGTGGCATACGACTACGACTATCCTTTAAACGTATCTCTATCAGTATGATGTATAATAAACTACGTTAAAATATACTAAGTGTAAGTAAGTTGTTTATTTAAAAGTCGGTAATTGTTTTATAGTATGTACATAATAATTTCAGCGGAGACTATTTTCTTGTTTCGTACTTTTTAGAGCGTCTTTTAGTAGTCGGATTTTAGTTTTTTAAACTTTATTTTTATTAACCTTCAAAACTAGGCTATCCAATGCATTGGAGTTTCTCTAAGGGATCGAATCCGGAACGAAGAAATTCGACGGAGAACCAAAGTGTCGACAAAGCTCTCAGAGTCAGCGAGTTGAAGTGGGAGTGAGCTGACCACATCTGCCGAATCAGCGATGGCAAATAGGGGAGGTGACTCGAGGCCATGTATGGGGCGACGTAGTCAAGGGCGCCCCTCTCTAGATGGTCCGACGATCATCTTGATTATCTCATTTTGCTTACGACAGTGTAATCCTTGCACGTTACGTTTTAGTATTTTTTCCAGGTACCATTATTAGGGTTCCTTACCCAAAGGGTAATTATTTACTGAGACTCCTCTGTATGTTCGTCCGTCCGTCTATCACCAGTCTGTATCTCATGGACCGTGATGTTAGACAGTTGAAATTTTCACAGATGATGTATTTCAGTTGCCGCTATAACAACAAAACTAAAAAACAATAAAATAAATATTTAAGGGAGCTCCCATACAACAAACATGAAACTTTTGCCGCCCTTCTTTTTTTCTCCTTCTCCTTCGTTTTTTCAACATTCGGCCGGTTCTTTCAACACTTTCTTGTTATCCGAGAGATCACCGCAAATTTTCATAACAGTTTAAAGTTGCGTTCAATTATCTTTGAAAATCTCTGATATGTAGGAATATTTCATAGTTAGTATATAGCCTATAATCATGACGTGAACCACTATGTGTACATATGTATGTCACAGCGTAGGTCGATAACCCCACAGTTTACATTGCTCATCTCAGACCATTGAACTCGACCGAAATAAAACATTGCTAGTATCTGGCACTACTTTACGTAACGAGTAACGAGGTATTGTCTCAGTGTCGATGACTTCGTCAATGGTCAGTTATTTATTCGCGAACGCAAACTAAGCGGGGCCCTACCGCCTAAGCTGAACTCGATTCCCATTAAATTTAGTCATGAATCATCATCAACATCATCAGGTCATTTTTAGTCTCCAATACAGGAGCACGACCGTCTCTCGTCCGTCACAGTCAGGAGGATTTGGCCTACATTCCCCACGCTGGCCAGACGGGTTGGGGAGGCCTGAGCGATGTTTTATAATGTATTTCCCTTAGTCGCCTTGTACGACATCCACGGGAAGAGATGGAGTGATTCTATTCTAGTCTGCCGGAAACCACACGGCTAAGTTAGTCATGAATACGTGTATAAAATTGCTTCCATATCCCGTAGAGAAACAACGAGCATAGCTCATTCCAGCCTCTAGATCAGTGGATCCCAACCTTTTTTTGTTCGCGGACCCCTACGGGGTTTTTTTTTTTGGGAGTAGAGCCCACAAGTGTCATATAAATCCATTATTATATAACTGGAGTTGTTAGTATTTTGTATAATAGTGTTCAATCTCTTTCCATAAAAGTTTGTATCATGGACCATATTTTTACCTTTCACGGACCACTGGTGGTCCGCGGACCACCGGTTGGGAACCACTGCTCTGGAGACAAGCTATGTCCACTACTGAGACTACCTACGTAGAGAACCAATCTTTGACAAATTTGTTCAACGATTTTCTTGCTATATCTTAGATTTATTTATTTATTATTTGATGAATAGTTTTTACTGTTGATTTTAAATGTTTTACCAGATTTTTATATAGATAGGTAAATCATATAACATTTTTTTTTTAAATGCATTCTCCTACTGCGCTGCTCAGTTATGGAATAAAACGCCCTTGCAAATAAATGCGCAAGAGCCCGTCCGTTTTTTCTTTCAAGAAAAAATTGAAAGAGCTAATATGCCTAGATAATAACTATATACCTATGTATTATTTACATATAATACATATATAGCTATTATAGTCATATGGAGACAATGACAATTAATTCCAAAGAATTATACCCAATTTTTCCACTGACCTCAAACCTGCTACCTCAATGTACCGCAAAGATAGTTCACTATGAACCAAGTAGTGACACTAATGACTAATATTTGAGTCATTAACGAGTTCAATGAACATGCAAGATGTCACTAAATAGTGCACTAGTGATGTAACATCCCTGAGTGATAAGAAACACTGACTCATATACAATATCCTTTATATCAAGTGCAGGCTATAAATGCTACATGACATTCAATGCTGATATCATCATTATTAGCATATATTGTTGTATAGACTAGATAAAAGTCACGCGAAATTAAATTGTAACTTTGTGCGTTACAATGTGTCATTTGATCAGGATTATGCTTTATAAATAATGTTATACAGATAGGTAGCTTCCAGCACACTTCAAGTTTGTTTTTATGTGAGAGGGGGGGCAAAAGCATGTGGGTCACCTGATGGAAACCAACCACCACTGCCCATGGCGATCAGCGATACCAAGGGGTCGCCGATCCGTTGCCAGCCTATACTCCTTCCTTTCTTTCTTTCTGGTGACCTTACTCACTTGCAGGGATATAACAACCCTCAAGTTAATTGTTATTTGGCTGCGGTATTCTGTGAAGTGGAGGACTATCCCAGTAGGGTGGGTTAAAAATACGCTATGATCAACCTCTCTTTTCGCCAGAGCCTCGTTTGTCAGTCAGCAGGGTGCACCGCGTTCAGGTGAGGTTCGCTTTGTTTCGAGATGCTTATAAACTACATACACCCTCATTTTGTTAGTCCATTCAGGTTAGTTTCGCTAACATGTCTGTATCTTATTGGCAATATTGCTATCTCTCACATTGCCAACAGGGACAGTCAAATTCCAAAAGTTTCCTACTCCTACTATTTTTCAGATTAAATTCGTTGTGGGTTCCAAGGCAGCCGTACTTTTACCCCCGGGACTGCATTGGACTTCATTGTTCATTGCCTTTTCGATGATCAGGCCAGCGCTATTTAGAGAAAGAGCCCTCATCACCCTATCTGAGACCTCCTTTCTAAGACTATCCTTCTCCATCCGCCATCAAAATAATACATCTATCGACGTCAACCCTTACTCATCCCACTGCAGGGATACGGGTGTCCCCTCAAACGGAGGGATTTAGAGAATACTCCACCATGCTGCTCAACTGCCGGTTGGGAGAGGCCAGTGTTTTCAAGCCGCCTAAAAGCTACTGACTTTGCTTAACGACTGTCATCTAAGGACAACAGCCGGGACCGACGTCTAAACGTGCCCTCCGATTTACGGATGGGCTCGAGATAATATAATAAAATGTATGTAAATAAAATAAAATGGGTTGTGGCTGTGTCATGGGCTCTTCCCCCTCCCCTCACGCGATATTTAATAGTCCTCACTTAGTGTAATAAATTATTTGATCCTTCGTCTATCCAGTGGTGTGCTTTAATTTTGCATGGAGATGACAATTATGTAGTTGCAACACCAAACTGCAGCCCCCGATTTTGTTATCATTTGTTTTTTTGAATTGTCTCCCTATCCCTATCCGTATTCACGTTAAAGATATGCAATGCACGAAACCACATTTGAATTTCTCCCATATACTCGTAGTCATAGTTATACTAGGTCACTCAAATGTTCGTTAATTTCTGAAAGTGTAACACACTGTGTGTGTATAGCAATTGTTACACTAATTTGGCAAATATGAACACATGTTCATTGGCATCATTTTGTGTTATAGTAACAGTTATGTTATATGTAAATTATTTTCGGCATACATTACTCAAATACCGCTTCCGCAATAAAACATATGTTGAACTATTGTTATAGAATACCGTTCAGTGTAATGAGTAACATATCGTGGTGTCACAGCACTCAGTGTCCTTCCCTATTGAATGACAAAATCAAAACTATTTCCATTGTTTGCGGTTACATTTTAAAATTCACAATGATCTGTGACTCACGGTAAGCATTAGTAACCGTAGTTACATTACAAATTATTAGTATTAAATTACAATGTAACCCCGATAATATAAACATAATGTCAAAAAGAAAGTTCATGCTTACCTCTTGGACTTTTTGCCAAAACTATGAATCATCATCCTATTCATATGTATATGTATGTTTATATATATTAATTTTATATGTATATATTTAGTTATTTATGTAATGTGTATGTATGTATAATTACTATTGTACTATATAATTGTTAAAATGTGCATTAAACTAAAACTAATCTAAAATCGAGCAGAATATTTACAAATAAAATATTTACAAAGAGGTAGAAAAAAAAGGAAGAACAGAAATAAAACAAAAATTATAAGTAAAAAATTTCCCCCAAATCGTTGCCCGTTGGTAACGTACCAAGAATGCTTGGAGCATTACCTCGCTGAATAGCAATGCTAATCCTCTAGGCCTATATAATTACTTATTAATTATTTTTTGTATGCCGCATTGTTTATATATCTGCTCTTCCCGAAGGTTGTCTGGTAGAGAATGCTATTAGCAATAAGACCACCTATGTACCCTTGAATTGAGGTAAATAAAGTTTAAATAAGTAAATAAATTAGGTATATTATGTTGTTAAATATAATTAATATTAAAGCCGGCAACGTACAGTTGGAATTTCATTTCGAAATTCCGTTTCGAAATATCGAATCGGAATTCCGTACGCAGTAAATTGATATAAAATCAGGACTATTCACACACGTACCATAGTTTTCCGTACGATTTTTTCTCGGTTCGGAATTCCGGATTGTAGCCTGTGAGTTCGGAATTCCGAATGGAAAAAGCCCTTCTAAACGCAAATCCATAAAGTCTTGTTATTCCGAAATAAAATTAACGTATTGACTACAACGGTGTGAGAGATACGCTACCTAACGGTAACCTTTCATCAGGCGGGCTGTCTGATTATCTGCCACCTGACGTAGTACAATAAAATGAATAAATATTTATTGAGTCTCAAATGATAATTAAAATCATCCCAATGATCTCGGATCGACTGGACTCTCTCTCTACACATAGAGATGTAGCGTCTCTTTGCGTTCTATACAAATTATATCACGGCATACTCAGATGAGCTGTTTGATTTGATACCTGCCGCTGAGTGCCACTATCGTACTGCTCGCCATCAATTAAAATTTCATCCATATAATTGTCAATTTACCACAGTACATTTCCTAAGACATTTTATACCACGAAATTGTGGAATCAAATTACCTCAAAAATATTTCCGAACAATCATGATACGCGAGCCTTCAAGAAAAGAGTCCATACTGTCCTTAAGCTGGCAACGGATCGGTGACCCTTTGGTGTTGCTGATCTCCATGGTCGATGGTGATTGCTTTCCAACAGATGACCCATATGCTTATTCCCCCCCCCCCCCCCCTCTCATAAAAAAAATCTATAAATTGCTATCATTACTGACTAATCTGTCAAAGTGAACTTTTAGTGTAAAGCACTGGACGGATCAGGTCGAATTTGGCATACAGCCCCCTTACCACCAACTCTTATTGCGATTCAATAACTGAATAGATTCAAATTGAATAGAGTCGCTTATTCATTGAATGAATGAAATGAATGAATAAGCGACTCTATTCAAATTGAATAGAGTCGCTTAATCATTGAATGAATGAAATGAATGAATAAGCGACTCCATTTAAATTGAATAGAGTCGCTTATTCATGTAGATATTATGACGTAGGCATCCGCTAATAAAAGATTTTTGAAAATTGTCATACCGCAATACGGGTGTGCTAAATCAAGTTTATGAAAATTTTAGTAAAAAAATATTTCCGCCGTGCTAAATGTGGCGCCCCTTGGTATCACAGATCAGGGTCATCATTCGACTTTGATGTATGTACAAGACCATTCTCACGAATTACATCACTCTCATCTATTTCAGAACCCGATAACACTCTTTCGCAAGAATGTTTGCTATCTAACATTATTAGATTATGTTTATTTTAAAGGCCTTTGACTCGTAGGTCATATACCCTGTTTTTGTCCGTGTTATTATATCGACACATAACGGCTGTTACGGAGATCACAGACGAACGATAGGTAACAGCTTAGAAGAATGAAATAGTAACAGTTGTATTAGTAAACAAAGTGATGTAAAATTGTGAAGTTTTAAGAATTATGAATAAAAAATTTCATTCGAAAAATACTTTTTGTTTATACTACGACGGGTGGTAGACAAGCATACGGCCCGCCTGATGTGAAGCGGTTACCGTAGCCATATTAACGCTAGCATCTCGCATCTCCTTCCTTTCTGGTGACCTCACTCACTCGCAGGAACACAACAACTCTCAAGGGAATTATTATTTGGCTGAGTATTCCGCGAGGTGGGGGTACATTCCCCAGTCGGGTATCTTACAATTACGTTCCCTACCTCTTTTTTCGCCAGAGCTTCGTTCGTCAGTCAGAAGGGTGCACCGCGTGCAGATGAAGTTGGCTTTGGTTCAAAGATGTTGATGAACCATTTACACCTCAAAAATCTCGGAACGAACTAAAGGAAAATAGTTGGAAGGTTCGAAACGCTGAAATAGAGAAACTAATTGCATAGTCCTAATGTCATAAGTGATGTGCTTGCGCTATCTTGATCAGTTAAGAAGAGAGAAGAGAGAAGAGCAGGCCGTAAAAAGAGAGTATGGAGAAAAAACAATCAATTGAACGAGATTGAAACTCTTTTTGAAATAACTAAGCATATGGCGGCGTACCTCAGGGCATTATCCACTCCTTATAGAACCAATAAAAACCTGTAATCTCCTGGAAAAGCCTCAGCAGTGAGTTCCTAAGAGTTTTGGAAGAGAAGCCGTCTGAAATCACACTGTATCCAGAAGTGTCGGTTCCAATGTGCAAAGATGAATTCTTTGCGAAAGCATATAATAATATGAAATTTGCTTTTAATATGTTGCCCTTTGACATATTATTATGTACTATTGTGGACATAGGAATATGAAATAAAATGAACTTTGTTTAATAGTGTAATACTTAATAGGTAGATGGCGCCACACTACGGCTTCACAGCAGTAAAATATAAAATGCAAAAATACGTCACCATCACAAACCTTCCTGGTAGCTCAGTTGGAAAAGCACTCTCCCGGAAATCGAGAGGTCGCGGGCTCAAATCCTACCTAGACGGGGAAGTAAATTTTCCATTTTTAAAATATTTATAAAAACAAAAAACAAGCTACACCGTAAGTTATTTTTTTGTCATGAGAAAAATAGTTGGATGAAGTCAAAAGCAAATAGAACTATGTAGAAAAAACAAATGCGCAATTTAATAAAACAGTTGTGCAATGAACAGCAATGAACGCCAAGTACCAGGCAAGCATGACCGCCTAGACATTCACGCCGCACCTGAGTCATTATAGCATTACGCAATAAGTCAAAGCCCCGACCTTCGCGGAGCACGTGGTGGTAGCGCGGTATTTTCGGCAAACGTGTCAGCTCTCTTCGATTATGAATCCGCTTGATAAATTCTCTTTTAGCTATTATTGAATCCAACTAGTCATGCATATACGAAATTATTGCTAAAGTAATTTTACTTCAATCATGGGTTTTTACCTGCGGAAAGGTATTTCTCTGAAATGACTGAAGTTTTGGCTTTTATTCAAGAAAACAAGGAAATTCTCATGAATTTTAGTAATCGTGGAGAAATGTTTGTGAAAGTAAACAATGAAAAATTTTACACTAAACATTCAAAATCTTCTATCATATCATCGAAGTATAGCACTTAAAGGAAGCCTTAGACCTATTATAACATAAGACGAAGTCTCCTAAAACATTTAAATTGACTTAAGAGACAGAAGATTTAATTATGAATTCCTAGGAGCTCTAATTTTTGGACATCTAAACCTAAACCTAAACATGCAAATCTATAGAGATTTAGAAAAATTGGTAATACTTTGAGACATAAAAGGCTGAAAATATGAGCCGAGTTCTTGCGACTTTTTTTAGTCGAGAATCCTGTTCTCATCTTACTTCAATTAGCATCCTGACCGTTCCAACATCGTGTCTTGCGTGCCGTAATTGACGGGATATCAACCTTAAACGATAAATTTGACTGTCGTGAAAAATACAAATTTGGCGATGACCTTCTTTGGACATTGCATGTCCGAATGTAGACAATTTTACATTTACTCATCTATCACCTTCGAGTAAATGTTTATTGTGTTCTAGACATTTTTTACTGAAAGAAGGACTTGTTTTTAATGATTCTTTATTTCCCATCATGCGCTCACCATACAAAATTTTCTCTGAATAAATAATATGTGTAGGACAATTAAGCTCCCACTCTTTTGTATATATCAAATAAGGAAATAATTTTATTGTCGTCTCGTATAGATTTGTTCTCGGAAAATAATCATGTTCTCGTACTGTGGTCTCGCGGTGAACGAAGGTCGGCCTTTGACTCGTTGCGTAACAAACAAATTAGCTAGACGTTTCTGCTCGCCTGGTACTTGAACCGTCAGTTTGCACAAGTTGCACAACTATTATAATGACCATTTCGTAAGTAACTTGTCGGAATATCAATTCTGTTGTGGATTTGGTTTCATCATCATCATAATCAGCCTATATCTACCCACTGCATTTGTGATCCTCCGGTGTCTGCATCCATCCACTTCCGGCCGTTTCCATGAGGTCATCGGTCTATCTAGAATGGGTCTTTCCATACTTCATCGCCCCATACGGGATATCGATATCACAGAATATGGATATATTTTTAATAGGTTATAGTGGAAGTGTCATCCGCTTGTGTTCTCTGGCGAGCCTCTTCTACTATTGATATGGTCTCTACCTAGTACAGTCTCTGTAACTCGTATTGAAGGTCTAATTTTGTAGTTTTATGTGTAGACCACACATTAAAACTACAAAATTAGAAAACAACATCATGATGGTACCAACGTAACATCAGTCAACTCCAGGTCATTGACGTGATCAAATAGACTATAATGCGTCTGACCTTGTGATCATCAGGCATCAACAAGTCACGTCAGTTTAGTGACTTTTTATGGAAAATTTTATCTTGGCAGGCAGCTCCTGAAATTGGTAGTTTGTAAAAAAATTACATCTCGTGTTAGTTTCTTCGAATAAAATTCGATATTTCGTAAACTACTGAACTAATTAAACAATTCGCGGACGCAAGCTGGGGTTGTAAAAACAAATTTTATTTTCATACAAGTTTACCAATTAATTCCTCTGGGAATTTCGAAAAATCAGACGTTACTACATAGAGATTTGCATCACAAAAAAAAACAAATTTGACACATGATAAAAGTAAACTCTATGCAAAATTTCAGTTTTCTAAGTTGGACATTGATGAATGGGAAAGAATCGGGTTTTGATGCCAGTATCTCCAAAACTAGGATTTCGATGCCCAATCATCTTAAAAATTGTCGTTAGATTTCCTATTTTTGTATTTGCGATTAAAATATGCAAATACATAAAATACATACTTTTTTGTAAAGAGATAAAATGAGGAGAGGTAAAAGTGTATAAACGTGCGCATACAATAATATGGTATTTTCAATATTTGTATTATACATAGTATTCTACAATACTTGAAAATAACATAACACAAATGTGAAGTACGCAATCAACATTCTCATCATCTGTAAATAAGTCAGACGCCATCTTGTGATGGTAACATTTGTTTTTTTGAGGTCGTCCAGGCCATCGACATACACATATTTTGTTAGCAAAAAATCTGACATCACATTTTTAACACATTAGTTCTTGTATATTCCTAGGTATCCTGACAATTTGATCCAAAAATTCTTGCCAATTTTAAAATTGTCCTGTTCAGTATTTCCTGGCAAAATCTTATAATTCTGGGTTGTCACTTTTTAGAGGGAGTTTGGTGAGTAAAGTTGTGCTTCTTTTTATATTTAACGCCAGATGCCGAGCGAGCATACGGCCTGGCTGATGTAAATCTGTTTCTGTAACCTATAAATTCTCGCAATACTAAGAGCACTGCTCGGTCGCTAGCACCTCTGCTGCTACTAACACAACATCCTCTTACGTAGATCACTCACTCGCAAGTACCCAACAATTCTCAAGGGCACCTATTGTTCCTTGACTGTGGTTTTTATCGTTGAAGAAGAGGGAAAATCGGATTACCCGGGAAGATTGTCTTTAGAGGCAACCACTGATGAGTAGCGCATGGTAAGCCGCCGCATTTGCCGCAGCCTCCTCATAAATATGACGGAGAAAAGGAGATTGTGGGAAGACTGTTTGACCACCGGTTTGACTCCGACCTAACAACGCTGCATATCCTGGGTGACGTGATCTCCATAAAAAGTTTCGCCTGGGATATAGTATCCGACGTAAACATCGTCAGAAAGATCATTATACAATTTAAAAACCACTTTGGAACCTGACAGTACGCGGCCATTTTGTTTCCGATATCTGAAAATAGGAATCTTCATATATCACAATGGTGAATGCGATGGAAGATCTCAGAAAGATAACGGGAATCAAACAGGTTACAAGTAGCACAAGATAGAGAAAAGTATAGAAGTTTGAAGAAGGTTTACACCAAAAATTCCCTCTTGACGACAAGTGAAACGATAAAAGGAAGATCTCCAAAAGAAAGCGGGATCAAACTGGTTTAAAATAGCACAGGATAGAGAAAAGTGAAGAACACTGAAGAAGGCTTACAACAGGCTACTGATAGAGGATAGCTAAGAAGGAGAACAAGAAAAAAGGAGAAGATGGGGGAGCTACACGAGGAAAATTTTTCACGATGTCCACGTGCCCGATACTAAAATGCTGATCAAAAGTCATTGTTCCCAATTCTAAAACATTCCCCCGGGCAATGACCACGCCAACAACGTCAGACATCATAACATGGGGCTATTACAGGTCATGTCATCATTAACACCTAAACATCATTCGTCACCTCGTAACGATGACGTAAATATTCAAGTCACGGCGGGTTATTGACCACAATACGTATAGAACAGGCCCTCGTCATAATAAGGGTTCTTTGTTCAGTAAACATCATCACAATCTGAACATTTATTGCAGCACGGTGATGACTCTCAGAGATCTTTGAACAAATTTTCCTTCAACGAAGAATTCCATGCGTACTTTTTACACGAATTGTCAAATCATTCCCATCATTCATGTGTATGGGTATAGTTATAACGATTTATGTGCCATTTAGACCCGAGATCCCTTCAATTCTATTCATTCCATTTCATTTCGTATTGAAAACCAGGGCTGAGGCTACGCCTCAACTGAGTTGATTTTTGAAACAGAGTCGTAGTAAATGTCAAGCTCGTTTTTACTGTTAACCTTATTGTAGCTGGCCAGCATTCTCGGTAATAAAACTAGGTTCACGCTAATGGAATCGTAAGCGTAGTCAGTATTTAATAAACCTATATTTAAAAATATAAGTTATTACGACATTAATTAGTAATCTATGTACAATTAATATAATCTTCTATATATATAAAAGCGAAATACCACTCACTGATTAATCACGAAATCTCAGAAACTATAACCTTGAAATTGGCAGGTAGGTTCCTCATGGGGTGTAGGCATCCGCTAAATTCATCCTCACACATTGGAGCCTAACTGGTCACGTACTGGGCGGTTTCAGAGAAGTTTACATAGAATTATATACTTTATACCTGCATTTAATAATAATATTCCAAAAATTTTAAGATTTTTGCAGCTTCAAAAAATACACGTGATTGGGGGGGGGGGGGGGGTTTGCTTGACTTTCACCTCACCAAGTGTCACCAAGGGGAGGGGGTGTTTAAAAATGCAAAAAAAATACACCACGTGATTAATGGACTATGTAGCTTTTTCGAATATAATTAAAAATTTTGTGCAAATAACCAACTCTACGCGTACGAAGTCGCGGGCGGCCGCTAGTGGGTCTATGAATCTTTTGCTGGGAAAATTTTGAATGCCAGTAATGGCTAGATGTAGGGGTTTCTTTTATAAATACTGTAACATCTATATTGTACAACATCTATAGCAAATAAAGTTCATTCATTCATTCACTATTCACTCACTCATTCATTCTTCTATTTGATTTTCCGACATTTCCTTTGAGCCACAGAAGAAAATTTATATCTCATGTTTACTAATGTTCAACATGTACTGATAATAGATTATTTGATGATGGATGATAATAAAATATGTACACTGTGATCTTTGTTGTGATGATATCGTGCGAAATGGCACTTAGGCAGTTCACACTTTTACAAATTGCCCTCGTTCGGCCTCCGAACACGACGTCTGGCCAATTCATGAGTACACAGGACGTTGACGTATCGAATGGTCAAATCACATGAAGGAAGATTTTGTTAATTAACATTCTTATTGTATAACTTTTATCACGACAGTACTTTCGGGACGGGAGGCCCACCACACATGCCCACCACTGTGTCTCCTGTGTAACCAGGATTAACAGCGGCGTCCGCCAAAAAAGGCAATGAACAATGAAGTCCACTGCAGTACCGGTGGTAAAACTACGGCTGCCTTGGAACCCACAAGGAATTTAATCAGAAGCAATAGGCTATTTGACTAACATTTTTTTCGGTTTGATATGTAGGGACGTCTCCATAATATAACCATAGGTGAAAGAATTACTTCGATAGCACAAAAATCTCTCGAGATATGGTAATTTGAAAATCACAATTTTTAGACTGCCCCAAAACGCTCCATACAAAAGACTACCGAATTATGACGTCACAGGTTTGTATTTTGTATGCATCAAATCAGAAATTTGTACGATAGCTATGTTAAATATTACGTTTATGTAATTAGTATCATAATAAAAGTTATAGCATTTTTTATTGTTTCTTCAATGGAAATCTTATTTTTTATTAATTTCATGCTTTTGAAATGGACTTTCCCGCCAAACTTTGATCGACGCTAAAAAAAAGTCTGACTGAAGATATTAGAATGAAAGTTTGCAGATCTTTATAGTTTTGTGTATTTTACGATATTGTTAAATAATTTATACAATTTTCAGACATTGGAAAATAGCCTATTAGGAGTAGGAAGCTTTTGAAATTTGACTTCCCCTCTTAGCATTGTGAGATATAACAATATAGCAAATAAATAAGGCATTAAAAGCCTAAAAAGATGGCTAGTCAAATGAAGCTCAACTCAACTGCCGTGCACCACGGATTTTATGTATCTAACACTATTGGAGATCTAAAACAGGGCTGTTCAAACCATATACAATACTGGGCCATTACAAATAATTAAATAGATTTGCGGGCCGCAGTAACAAATAAGAACTTGACATTTTTACTACCTAAAAAAATTTAAGCTTAGTTTATACCCGTCAGTTATATAACTTTAACTTTTCTAGAAATATATAATTTTCCGTCAATGTAGCTGTCAAAATTATATAAAACCCGTAAATTAAAAACACGTCACGGGTCGCACAAATATAAGCCGAGGGCCGCACGCGGCCCGCGGGCCGTGCCTTGGACAGCCCTGATCTAAAACATTGAGTTGTTACCTAACACATCGATTCCAATAATATGAATTGCAAAATCGTCTGAACTCTTGGTAATTCTCCCTCGTTGTCCACAGCAGTACTTACTTATTAATTATTTATTTATTAATTCTATGTGTTTATCATACGTATATATTTATCATAGACATATAAACATAGACGCACGTACACGACCCCTTGGTGTTGATGATCTCCATGATCTCTATCATTTCTATCAGGTGTTTTTTTTGTATGTTTGAGAGGGGGGGGGGGGGGGGGGCAGGAGTTTGCATGCTCGTTTACCCCCCCCCCCCCTAAAAATCCTGCATTTATCAAAAATGTTAAAAGATATATGTTCAATAATAATGTACACAAAAACTTTACTGAACAGATTTGGGGTATAAGTAGTTCATCGTCATCTTAGAATCAATGCCATGATCACCCGCACGTGGTGCACCATGCCGAATAGCTAATGAGGCTCTGACAAAAGAGATGTGTGATGCATGCTTGAGGCGTAGTATTATTACTATACTGAGCTTGAGGGTTGCTGTATTCCTGCGAGTGAGATAGGATAGCTTGAGAATTGTTCTATTCCTTTGAGTGAGTGAGGTCACACAGAAAGGAAGGAGTTGCTGCGCTGGCAGCGGGGGTGGCGCGAGCGATATTTCATGTTGCGAACCTTAATATGGCTACGGTAACCGCTTCACATCAGGTAGACTGTATGTACGTTATCATTTGTAAACTAAAAAAACACTATAGTGTCGACATTACATCACCTCGGCCGTTGTTCAAACAAAATTGCTATGAAATGTTAGCTATGAGATCATCGCAAGTGTAACTGTTACAATTTCTTTTGTTTTATTAACAAAATAATTATGTTGGCGTAATAGAGGGTTGCCATCCGTCCGGGTCTCCCCGGATTTTTTTTTATACTACGTCGGATGGCAGACAAGCCTACGGCCCGCCACATGATGTTGATGAACCACTTACACCCCGTAATCTTTAGTGGTAAACGCATTCGTGAAAGCATATAGGGGAGTAGCGGCCGATGTCAAGCCATTGACTCTATCATGCATAATATCATCCCGAAACAAGTACGTAGTTAGACGGCATTGACCAGCAATATTGCGACGTGACCTCGAGGTTCAAAATATGACCTTGGGAGTTTACCGAACGATGACCTGTTACAAGTGGGAATAAATTGAATCAATTTTTGATTATTATCTTTACGTCTTTGTCTGCAATGGAGTCTGATGGTGCATCGACTAGCAATGTTTTAAAAAAAAAATTAAACTGCACGGCTGGAGAGGTATCTTCACCTCACAGAATACCGCAGCTAAATAACAATTCCCTTGAGGGTTGTTCTGTTCATGCGAGTGAGTGAGGTCACCAGAAAGAAAGAAAGGATGAAGTACATTATAGATACAGGCTGAAGATGATGATGATGAAAAAAATATGGGACCAATCTGGAAGTATACTCTTTCAAATAAACAAAAGTTTTATAAATCACGGAGTAATTAAGTAACAAACATTTGTAAAAAATACAGCCGAATTGAGAACCTCCTCCTTTTTTGGAGTCGGTTAAAAAAGGAAGGTTTCTTCCCAAAAGATGCAATGTATGATACAAAGTTACAAACGTCAATAAGTTACATACGTAACGTATAAGAAAAGAAGGAGTATAGGCTGGCAACGGATCGGCGACTTGATGTTGCTGATCTCCATGGGCGGTGGTGATTGCTTTCCATCAGGCGACCAACATGCTCGATGCCATAACAAAAAAATGGTAACCAGGGTTAGTTTAACCAATTTAATTCCTGAAAGACATATTATTTTAACTAAGTGTACTAAGTATCCAAAAAATCTAATGAAAACAAAATCGGGGGATACAGTTTGGCGTTGTAGTTTCGAATTTATGCTTTATATCCAAAATTCAATCACGCCACTGGATAGATGAAGGATCAAAGAATTTATTACGCTAAGTAAGGACTATTGAACATCGCGTGCGGAGGAGGGGGAAGAGCTGCCATTTTGAGATAATTTTAGTGCATATAACGTATTGACGTACAACACACGGACGTATCCATGACACAGCCACACTCCATTTTTATATATGAGAGGGGGGCAAACGAGCATGTGGGTCACCTGATGGAGAGCAATCACCACCGGCCATGGAGATCAGCAACATCAAGGGGTCGCCGATCCTTTGCCAGCCTATACTCCTTCCTTTCTTATACGTTACGTATGTAACTTATTGACGTTTGTAACTTTGTATCATATACATAGCATCTTTTGGGAAGAAACCTTCCATTTTTAACCGACTCCAAAAAAGATGGAGGTTTTCAATTCGGCAGTATTTTTTTTTAATGTATGTTACTTAATTACTCCGTTATTTATAAACCGATTTAAAAAAACTTTTTTTTTATTTGAAATAGTATACTTCCAGATTGGTCCCATATTTTTTTCATCATCATCATCAGCCTGTATCTACCCACTGTTAGGTTTGTTATTTCATTACTCCGTCATTTACAAACCGATTTGAAAAAAAAACTTTTTTATTTGAAAGAATATACTTCCAGATTCGTCCCATATTTTTATCATCATCATCAGCCTGTATCTACATACATAAATGTAAAGTTTGGAATCGGTTTTTTTTTGTTAAAATTATTAATTTATTACGGGTGACAAAGAAGTATCCCGACTGATCCGTAGCCTATAGACATTTACTATAAAAAGAATCGCTTCTTCTAGCACTAATTCCTTCCTTCCTGGCATCCTCACTCACTCGTAACAACGTAACAACCTTCTACGCCTTTACGAATTGTTTTCTGGCAGCGCTTTATTATAAGGTGAACTGGGTACTTCCCAAGTCTGACTCTCGGAATTTAGTGCTCCAAATTTTCCGAGGCATGACGCAACTGCCTGTAGCTTCGCAGAAATTACTCTATACCTACTCATTAGAAAAAAAACAAACAATTGATTTCCATATATTTTTTCATTAACATTTTGAATCGTATTGTCTTTTTTACAAACCACGTTTAAGTTAGATAATAACGTGTTGTTTTGTAATTATTTGTTCCATTATCAGCTAAATATTTTGTATTTTTACTCGACTGATGAACAATAGACAATTGTTTTTCCAGTGTATAAATAAATAAATAAATATTTCTGGTCAATTTACACAGCGCCATCTAGTCCCAAATTAAGCGCAAAGCTTGTGTTATGGGTGCTAAACAACTGATAAATGTACTTAAATACATTTTTTGTAAATACATACTTATAATAAATAGAAAACACTCAGACTAAGACAAACAGACATGTTCATGCACACAAATGTTTGTCTTGTGCGGGAATCGAACCCGCGACTCCGAGTCAAAGTAGCCATTGCCAACCATTCGACCACCGGGCTCGTCAAATATATGTACTTGTATGTATGTATATTTGGCACGCTCTACAGCCTAAACTGTTTGACGGATTTCAACCTATGAGATATCATTCGATTCGTATGAGCTGTGAGAGTGACATAGGGAATATTATTTCAACATGGCGACCGCGAAAAGAAATTTCGAGGATAATAACAAAAAAAATGTGTTTCGAACGGGTATTTTATTTGGGATGATAATTTCTTGTTTTATATTAATAGGATGTGGTGGACCTGTCTCAGTGATATATGACAATGCAAGGAAGCAACACGCAAGCAAATTCCAGCAAGGAAGAAGTTGGCAGCGGGGATGACGGCACGCAAGTGATATTTCATGTTGTGAGCATTTATATAGCTATGGTAACAGCCAACAGCTTCACATCAGGCGGGCCATATGCTTGTCTGCCATACGACTTAGTGTAAAAAAAATCAAGCTGACGTTTTTTTTAACACAACACAAAGGAATCGCCATCATCTTCATCATCTACCTCCACCATGCTGCTCAACTGCGAGTTGGCGGAAGCCAGTGTTTTCAAACCGCCCAAAGGCCAACACTGTCAAGCCAAGGGGCCGTCCATTAATCACGTGAGGCTCGAAAGAGGGGGGAGGGGGTTCGGCAAAAATCACGAAACATCACAAGGGGGGGGGGGTTTTGTAAGATATCACGTGTATTTATTTTTTTAGGTGCTTGCCATCAGGCGGACCGTATGATTGTTTGTCACCTTATTGGTGTAACAAAAATCCTTATTAATATTCTGAAAATTTTAAGATTCTTTGTAAATACAAAAATACACGTGATTTTAGGGGGGGGGGGGTTAGCCTCACACCTCACCAAGTATCACCAAGGGGGTGGGGGAGGAGTGTTAAAAATGCAAAAATAAACCTCACGTGATTAATGGACCCCAAGCCTTAACGACTGTCATCTAATGACAACAGCCGGGACCGACGGCCCGGAGGAGCTCGATATACGAGTAAATAAACCCATCCATACACAAGCTACTCAATAGAAGGGAATACTCAAGGGAAGTCAAATTGCAAAACCTTCCTACTCCTTCTAATTTCTTCTGAATAAAATCGTTGTTGTTGTTGTTGTTGTAATAGTTATTTGTTATACAAGATTAATTAATTGTTCAAAGATGTTGATGAATCACTTACACCCCTAATTTAACTGTGGTACTTAGGTGAACAGTAATGAGTACCTAATGATGCAATACCTTGTAATTAACAATATGCGTCTTCAACATGTTGATTGATTTTGCACCATTACTGCCTGTTATCTCAGGATTATTATCAACAATCCGTGATATTTTACAATTACATGACATCACAATCCTATGACATGCAATTATCTTAGACGTGATGCGACATAGACAGAGAAAACCGATAGACAAACAATGTTGTTATAAGTATACATATATGTACCTAATAAAATTACTAAATTGCCTCAGAAAACGGTTCCTTTTGTATAAGATTAGCTAGTTGTGGCACCTGGGACTCCAATAACTTAACATTTTCTGTATGCCATTTTTAGGGTTCCGTACCCAAAAGGTAAAAAGAAACCCTCTTACTAAGGCTCCGCTGTCCGTCCGTCTGTCTGTCTAACTATCACGGTTCATGAGATACAGCCTGGTGACAGACGGACGGCCGTCTGTCACCAGGCTGTATCTCATGAACCGTGATAGTTAGATAATTGAAATTTTCACAGATGATGTATTTCAGTTGCCGCTATAAGAACAAATACTAAAAAATAGTAATAAAATAAATATTTAAGGGGGCTCCCATTCAACAAACGTATTTTTTTTTTTCTCGTTTTTGCTCGCAATTGATAATGGCAATAGGTAGACTGGTAGACACTTGAAATACTCACATAATATTTAGTTATATATTCACTTTAAAAATAAATAATTAAATAAAAATAAAACTAATATTTAAGGGGGACTCCCATACAACAAACGTGATTTTTTTTGGCGTTTTTATAGATAATGGTACAGAACCCTTCGTGCGCGAGTCCGACTCGCACTTCACCGGTTTTATTTAATACTTTGCCTGCAATAGGCTATTATTTTGACCAAGATTTTTTTGGTTTGATATGTAGGGACGATCAATAATATAACCGTAGGTGAAAGAATTACTACGATATAAAAAAAATCTCTCGAGTATATTTGAATATGTTAATTTGAAAATCACAATTTTGGACTTTCCAGAAAACTTACCATACAAAAGGCTACTGAGTTATTACGTCACAGGTTTGTATTTTGTATTCATCAAATCAGAAATTTGTACGATAGCTATGTTAAATATTACGTTTATATAATTAGTATCATAATAAAAGTTATAGTATTTATTATTGGTTCTCCAATGAAAATGTTATTTTTTAATAATTTCATACTTTTAAAATGGACTTCCCCGCCAAACTTTGATCGACGCTAAAATAAGTCGGAAGGAAGATATTAGAACGAAAGTTTGTAGATCTTTATAGCTTTGTGTATTTTACGATATTGTTAAATAATTTATACAATTTATGAACTTTGTCAAATAGCCTATTTTTGGTTATCTTTGAAATGGCGAATTATGCAGATTCCCTGTAACACATGCATAATAACTTAATGACTAAGGACTCGATGACTTGATATTTCTCATTACCGAATGACGCTGAGCGCTGGGTTCAAAATTCGTCCTTGTGGCAGTGCGTAGTGCCATCTACGTGGCCACTTTGTTCTCAGCAGTTGAATCCAAAATGATTCAGCTGTTTACACACTGCTCGTGTTTGCTGAGAAATATTTCTTTTGTTTATTTCGAAAAATATAGTATTATGCATTATTATAACAACCTACTGTATATGATTTGATGTGGAATAATAATAATGATAGCGACTGGCTGGTTGCAATGTATATTTTTTCTATATTTTTTATATGTGACGTTCTGTTTTTATATATTGTCTTTGTCTTTGCCTAATAGTTCTTGTGTCTTCTCGTACAACTAAAGTGATATCAGCAATTATAATTCCTATCATTTTTACTAAGCGTTTTCTTCATATTCCTTCATTTATACAGTCCACTAGCTTCACATAATTTCCTGTAGTTATCAAACAAAAATAAATAAATTTTTCGGTTTAGAACCTTTGAGTCTAAGAAGAGATTATGTACCTCCACAGTACTATTACTTATACTGTGCCTCCACCTCACAGAATACCGCAGCCAAATAACAATTCCCTTGAGGGTTGTTGTGTTCCTGCGAGTGAGTGAGGTCACCAGAAAGGAAGGAAGGAGATGCTGCGTTGGCAGCGGGGGTAGCGGCGCGCGAGCAATATTTTATGTTGCGAGCGTTAATATGGCTACGGTAACCGCTTCACATCAGGCGGGCCGTATGCTTGTCTTCCACCCGACGTAGCATAAAAAAAAAAAGATTTTGCGTCCCTTTGTGTGTTCTACCGTCTGTACAATGGGGTGTGTTCAGAGGAGTTGTTTGACATGATGCCCACGGCCTCCTTCTACAGTCGCACCGCTCACCATCGACAGGGAATTCATCCTCACACATTAGAACCAAAGTGGTCACCATTTCTTAATAACCTAAAATGGCGTATATCCCATAGGAAACGAGATAATTGCGAAAAACTGATTTTCGTGACCTTTAACCTTGAATAACTTGTGACGCAGACACGTGATTATATGAGACTTTTCTACCAGTCACTAGAACACCAAAACAAACATTCATACAAATTAACAGCTTATAATAATAATAAAATTTCTTTATTCAAGTAACAAAGACTCACATTTTGTTAGTAGATAAGGGATACTTATGAAGTACGTTTTAGTAAATATTACATTCATTTTCATTCATTATAATTTATTTCTTTATTTCATCATCATCATCATCAGCCTGTATCTACCCACTGATGGATATAAGCCTTCCCCAATGCTTTCCACCAGATACGATCCTCCGCCTTCCGCATCCAGCCGCTCCCAGCCGCTCTCAGAGGTCATCGGACCATCTAGAGGGAGGGCGCCCAACACTTCGTCGTCCTACGCGCGGCACTCTAATACCTTCCTCCCCCATCTGCCATCACTTACTCGGCAGATGTGACCGGCCCATTGCCACTTCAGCTTCCAAACTCTGAAGGCTATGTCGACAACTTTAGTTCTCGTCGAATTTCTTCGTTCCGGATTTATTTATATATTTTGTCTATATCGTTGGCTTCCATTCCGAGGTTTGGCCCTTTATTCATCTTATTTGACTGTACTAGTAGGAGCGTTGTTTCTCTTTAACCAGTTACTGTACCACGTACAGATGAGGATGGCATTGACTCAAAGATAATGGTTAGCTACTTACACCCCTTTTTTTGAGGATGCCAGCTCGCCAATATTTCATGTTACGAGCGTTCATATGGCTACGGTAACCGCTTTACATCAGGCGGGCCGTATGCTTGTATTTCACATGCATCGACAACCCTTATTCATCCCACTGCTTGTATAAGGGTCCCTCTCAATCGAAGGGGTGTAGAGCATACTCCAAAATGCCGCTCTACTGCGGGTTGACGGAGGCCAGTGTTTTTTGGCAGAGGCCAGAGGCGGAACGTGACAATGAGTCATGCTTTTCCATGCGTGCAGCCGGCGTGCAGCGATGTATAAGACGTTGTCACGTCAAAAAACCAGAAATGAACTCTGTGTTTCATTATACGGAATATACCAACTTTATGACTATGAGTCATGGCAATGACGTCACGTTCTGAGTCATACTTTCTCCGTGACGTAGCGTGGGTATCATTTAACCACACAGATGATTAATGTAACGAAGTGTATTGAAAATGACTGTGTAATATTAGAGAGATCTGAGGGGCAATTCTCGTAATTAAATTATAGTCACAATTCAGTTTCGATCCAGTCTCGATCTCACAAATGTCACATTTGGTATTCTCGTAACACAATATGTAACTTCAAAATTAAATTTAAGCGGGATTATATCGAAATATGAGTGAAAAATAAACAAACAAAGAATGTTACTTTGCCAACAACAAGAATTGATAATAATTAATTAATGAAATCAAGTATATAATTTTAGTAAATTCACAATTCAATCTCGATTCGGTCAACTTTCAATCTGCGTTCGTAGAAAAATTACGAGAATTGGCCTTCTGGAAATATTTCTTAGGCTAGCTTTCTGCCCGCAGCTTCGCTTGCGTCAATATTTTATTCTACATCAACCACAGTCCCGGCTGTTGTCATTAGATCACAGTCGTTAAGCCAAGTCGGTGGCCTTAGGGCGGCTTGAAAACACTGGCCTCCGCCAAGCCGCAGTTGAGCAGCGTGGTGGAGTACGCTCTAAATCCCTTCGATTGACGGGAGACCCTTTGATGCCGAAGTGTCAATATAAATGAGTTGTATCTATGTAGAACCTATAATGTATGAACTCCGCTAAAACTACTGGATAGAATACATGAAATTTGGTGATAAATTATTTTTCAGTTGTTATTTTGCGAAAGTCAAATTTACTGCTTTGCCGTGACCGCAGCAACTGGAGCAGAGACGACCAAAGCAGCCATGGCAGGCACATGCATCTACTAACGATAGTAGGAGAGTGTCTGCCGGCAGGAATTTGCATGAACTAACTGGTGGCGGAAGCACACAAAGTAGTGTAGATCAAATTGCCTGTAAGAGATTTTTCGCCATAATGCTTTTCGCTGCAGTCGATATTCGACTACGCGTGTTTCGTTTCAATAATTTGTCGCTCCAACGTACCACACTACAATATTTTCGCCACAACATTTATATCGTTACAGCATCATTCGAAACAAAGGAACCGGACCCGGGGTCCCACCGCCGTAGCTGAAGCCGATTACCATCTCATTTTTTGATTCCAAAAATTGTTCTTAGATTATACGAGTAGTTCCTGACAATCATTTTCAACCCGCCGTGTGGTTTCCGGCAGACTAGAATAGAATCACTCCGTCTCTTCCCGTGGATGTCGTACAAGGCGAAATTATCAAATATCGATCAGGCCTCCCCAACCCATCTGGCCAGCGCGGGGAGTGTAGGCCAAATCCTCCTTCTGTCTGGGACGGAAGAGAGAGGGTCGTGCTCCTGTAGTGGAGACTAAAATGACCTGATGATGATGATGATATTCAGCTTAGTCGGTAGAGCCGCAGGGTTTCTACCCGCTGAGCTAAACATTATTGCCAACAAACAATCAAAGCAGTAGTGTCATTTTCGCATTCAAAAAATCCGATAGGGGCCCTAGGATCCCCCCGGCGAAGCTGAAGCCGATTACCATTGCATTTTTTGATTCCAAAAATTGGTCTTAGATTTAGATTGGATTAGATTAATGTTTCATATTCAGCGTAGTAGATAGAGCTGTAGGGTTTCTACCAGCTAAGCTAAACATATACATATACCAACAAACTTAGCAGTAGTTTTATTTTCGCATCCAAAAATTGAATGGTAATCGGTTTCAGCTTGTAGGGCCCCCGGTTTCACATCGGCATCACTGAAGATAAAACTGACTACGATGTCTGCTTACCTATAAGGCACAGTGGCGTAAAGTAACTACAGGGTAGCAGTGCGGGCAAAATGCCACGGGCCCCCGGACCAAAGGCTCGATAGCTTAATATAAAAGTAGTGTTTTTTTTAAGTTAAGCTAGATATACAACATATAAAATCTTAATAGGTATGTACATTATCAGATTTCTTGAAAATGAAATTATTGATTAATAATAAAAAATGTACAAAATACTTCTTTAGTTGGTTATTTGATGGTGTTTTAGAGAGCGCCCAATCCTCTAAAGGCCTATCTAATGAATTTGTCACGGGCGCCTGATGGTATAGTTACGCCACTGATAAAGCAGATCGCATGCTTGTTTGCCACTTTAGTTGTGGAAACATACCTCGTGACCATTTAACACGTGAGTTAGCAAATGACATCACGAATTATAATATGACGTGGCCGGCCTTTCCCTTACGTCATGGGGTCACTGCGCTTGCGTAGGCTCTGACTCACATCGCGTGTTTACGACCCCGATGTTAGAGGGTTGAAATAAATATATTTGCATTAATTTGTTTGTTTGTTTGTTTGTAATATCTTTATTGTACTCCAAAAATAAATAGACAAAAAGAAATAACAATTGTGTTATATAATTACATATTATGTATATATGTGCGTTCTATTTTTGTCAAGCCCTGAGGTCGAATGGTTAGCAATGGTTACTTCAACTCCTAGAGTAGAGTGTTCGATCCCTGCACAAGATAAACATTTGTGTGCATGTCTGTTTTTCTTGGTCTGGGTGTTTTCTATGTATCATATGTATGTATTGACAAAAAAAAAGTATTTTAAGTATAATATCAGTTATCTAGTACCCATAGTACAAACATTGCTTAGTTTGGGACTAGATGGCCGTGTGTAATTTGTCCAGGAATATTTATTTATTATTATTATTTATTTATTTGTCGGGCCCTGTGGTCGAATAGTTAGCAATAGCTACTTTGATTCCAAGGGTCGCGTGTTCGAACCCTGTACGAGATAAACATTTGTGTGCTTGTCTGTTTTTCTTGGTTTGGATGTTTTATGAATTATTTGTACGCATTTACAAAAATAATTAATATATTTAAGTATGTTTATCGGTTGTCTAGTGTATATAGTACAAGATTTTCATTGGTGCTCCTATTGGTGGTAGCGTAATGTTATATAGCCTATAGCCTTCCTCGAAAAATAGGCTATCTAACACTAAAATATTTTTTCTATTCGAATGAGTAGTTCCTGAGATTAGCGCATTCAACCAAACAAACAAACTCTTTAGCTTTATAATATTAGTATAAATATAGATAAGAGATAAAATAAGAGGACTGAATTAAGAGGTAACAAAACAATTTTCAGATTTTTTTATGTGAGATGTCATGAGGGGTCTGGAGGATGTCAGGAGGACAAGGGGGGTTAACGAGCATATGGGTCACCTCATGGAAAGCAACGACCACCGCCCATGGAGATCAGCAACACCAGTCACCAAGTAAAGAAAAACCACTAGTGCGTGGAAAACAAAAAGCATGAGTGCGTTAAAATTAACTTCCAATGTTCGTAAGTACATTTTTCGAAGAAATGTATTGGAATATATCTGTTTCTTGTACGCTATGACGTAAATATTGTGTGCAAAACGGCGCAGTTGTAGGAAACTGCACGTAATGCGCAATTAGCGGGCCTTGAACCTCGGAAACGAGACAGGAAGGAACCTGGAACCACCGTGCCGCTCACTCTGTACGTAACTCACAAGTGAATTTCAACATCGTTATTTATTTTTTAACGTGAATGTCTTTAAATTTTCTACTATACGGAGGCAATTCAAAAAATATTATGATAACAAAATCGGGGGATACAATTAAGCGTTGTAGTTTCGATGGTGCCGTAACTATACCTTACCATCAGGAGCCCGTGGCAAATTCATCAGATGGGCCCTCAGAGGATGAGGCCCTCTTTTTTTCATATTAACGCTCGCAACAGCTGCCAACGCAGCATCTTCCTTTCTGGTGACCTCACTTTCAAAACCTTCAAGAGAATTGTTATTTGGCTGCGGTATTTTGTGAGGTGGAAGTACATTCCCCAGTCGGGTAGCTTACAATTACGCTCCCTACCTCTCTTTTCGCCAGAGCTTCGTTTGTCAGTCAGCAGGGTGCACCGCGTGCAGGTGAAGTTGGTTTGGGTTCAAAGATGTTGAAGAACCACTTACCCCAATACTACTTACACCTGTCTACTACTAAAAAAGTGTTTTGTACATTTTTGTAACTATAATTTTATTTTCAACAAATATGATGTTATATATTTATAGCCTAACTAAATAAAATACTATTTTAGTGCTAAGCTCTCGAGCCTGGGCCCCTTGCTCCGGACGGCCATGGCACTTTGCAAGCTCTGCCACCTTGTAGTTACGCCATTGAGTTTCAATCTATGCTCTACATCCAAAATTCAATCACACCACTGGATAGATGAAGGATCAAAGGACTTATTACGCTAAGTAAGGACTATGGAACATGGCATGCGGGGGAGGGGAACCGCTGCCATTTTGAGAAAAAAAATGTGCATATAACGTGTTCACGAATGTAACAACTCCCATGAGGGTTGTTGTGTTTCTGCGAGTGAGTGAGGTCACCAGAAGAGAAGGACAGCATCTCCTTCTCTTCTGGTGACCTCACTCACCGTTGGCAGCGGGGGTGGCGGCGCGTGAGCGTCTTTTTATGTTGCGAGCGTTAATATGGCTACGGTAACCGCTTCACATCAGGTGGGCCGTATGCTTGTCTGCCACCAACGTAGTTAAAAAAAAAACACACTGCCGTGTCCATGACACAGCCACACAGCATTTTTTTGGATTTGGAATTCGATCGTATTTGATGGTGGTGGTGGTGCACCACGTGCGGAAGAAGTAGTATTTGGCTCTAAAGATCGTGGAGAGCCACTTACACCCTTACGAAACTACTTACACCATCTGACCCGGTTAATTTCATTAGCATTGAAGCAAACAAGATGTTTGTTGATGTTTAGAACTAACAATTAAAAAATAAGTTAAATGTTAATCAACTGCAATGTGCCTAAACTCTCAAAGAGATGCGTTACAACTGCGTTCTTATTTGCGTCGATAATTTTGTATGGAAATTATAGTTTTCGAAACGATCCGTCAGAGGCGCTGTATATATTTCCATTCAAAGGCAAACGCACCAGCAGATCTTTGAATAATACACCCTAGCCAGTAGGCTTCATCAACATCAACTGACAAACGAGGCTCTAGCGAAGCTGCTCGACTGGGGACAGAATACCGCCTCACAGAATACCGCCGCCAAATAACAATTCCCTTCAGGGTTGTGTTCCTGCGAGTGAGTGAGGTCACCAGAAAGAAAGGAAGGAAGGAGTACCTATAGGCTAGCAACGAATTGGCGACCCCTTGGTGTTGCTGATCTCAATGGGCGGTGGTGATTGTTTTCCACCAGGTGATCCACATGCTCGTTTGCCCCCCTCTCATATATAAAAGAGAACCCTCTAGTCCTGCAGCCGGGTAATAAAGCCGTATGCACCGTTAGAAGAACTATTTCACCCACAGCGGGTATCGAACTCCCGGTGTCGTCATATTTAAAGTCTATCTCAGCCACAGGGTCAATTCTGTAATCACTGATAAGTAAACAATAAAGTTCAATAACCCTATTACCTAACTTTTTCTCACATATCCGTATCCGGTCAGAAAGTTCAAACATCGGTTTCACTATAGAAGAGGGCGCGCGTGTCGCATCGCAAGTGTGGGTGCAAGGCGCGAAAGTCGCGCGTGTGTGGAATAACTAACGAACAGCTAGCGGTCCACTCAGTGAAGATTGTTTTTAATCTGTGGTCAATGGACAGGATATTAGGGAAAGTCATGATCCCCTGAACCATAAAATGGTTTAGGATATATCGACAATCCATGTCAAGCGAGTCGCATTTGACCGACATTCCGCGCCTCCTTGCGGCACATGACAGAATTTTCATAATAAATTCATATTTTATTTTTATTTATTTAAACTTTATTGACAACAAAATTACCTAAGGGTGTAAAAGGCGGACTTAACGCTAAAAGCATTCTCTACCAGTGGACCTTTGGGAATAGCAGAAATTCGGACAAATTCAATTAATTAATTAACATTAAGAATGTCATTATTTAAGAAGACCTTGCATGAACATATATTACACTGTAACGGAATATATGAATGACAGATTTACCAATTATTAAAATATAGAATGTTTTTTTAAATGTAATATAGATATACTGTAACGGAATATATGAATAACAGATTTATCAATTATTAATTATTATTAAAATATAAGAATGTTTTTTGAATGTTGATATAGATAAAAATTACTAATTAAAAATTTGCACGCCCTGAGGGTAGAATAAGTTGGATACCTGTGTAATTGTAACACCTTTTGTACAGAAAATAAGATCATTTTGAAAAGAAAATAAGATCTCGAAAATAGAAATAATAACGTTTCAAGTGTATTCTATTCTATTCTATTTTTTTTTTATATACTACGCCGGGCCGGGAGACAAACAAGCATACGGTCCACCTGATGTAAAGCGGTTACTGTAGCCATATGAACGCTCGCAACATTTAATATCGCTCGCGCGCTGCCACCCCCGCTGCCAACACTACAACTCCTTCCTTTCTGGTGACCTCGCTCAGTCGCAGGAACACAACAACCCTCATGGGAATTGTTATTTGGCTGCGGTATTCTGTGAGGTGGAGGTACTGTCCCCAGTTACAAATACGCTGTACCCTACCTCTCTTTTGCCAGAGCCTCGTTAGCGTTAGTCAATCAGCAGAGTGCACCACGTGCATAATAGATTCATCTTCTCACTGCATCAACCCATAATCATCTCACTGCATGGATACTGTTCTCCCCTTAATTTAAGGGTGAACCCTTTCAATAAAGGGGAGAACAGACAACAACCCTCACACACTGGAACCAAAATTAGCATGTATTGTATAGATCCAGGGGGGTTTTCTACCTCTCTACCTGGGAGAGTAGTAGTAGCAGGGGGAGCTCTCAGGTTGTTGAATGAACTCCCTGACAAGGTTTTCTCAGGAGACTACAATATGGGTTTCTTCAAGAAAGGAGTAAAGGGATTCCTACAGAATCGGCAACGCGTGAGTGATGTTACTAATTTTAAATAACAATACCCTTCAGGATTGTTGTGTTATAAATTCCTGCGAGTGAGTGAGGTCACCAGACGTATGGATATTCCAAACGGGTGTGCCAACGCACGAGCAATACTCCTTACGTAAGCGCTCGTAAGCGTCTATATTGGCCGTGTGGTTTCCGGCAGACTAGAATAGAATCACTCCATCTCTTCCCGTGGATGTCGTACAAGGCGACTAAGGGAAATACATTATAAAACATCGGTCAGGCCTCCCCAACCCGTATGGCCAGCGTGGGGAGTGTAGGCCAAATCCTCCTGTGCGGGACGGACGAGAGAGGGTCGTGCTCCTGTAGTGGAGACTAAAATGACCTGATGATGATTATGATGAAGCGTCTATAGGCTACATTGATCGCTTTATGACAGGTGAAGCGTATACATGTTTGGCACCAGACGTGATATATAAAATACTCAAACCCATGAGTACACGTGTCATGATTTATTTGGCAGTGCCATCTGTTATGTGCATCTGCAATGGCAGTCTGCACTCTTTTGTGTTTTTATTTTTAATTTATTTTATTAATCATCGATATAGAGCGAGTAATCATGAGAGTAGATATAAATATTTAATTATTTCTGGACAATTTACACAGCGCCATCTAGGCTATGGGTACTAGATAACTGATACTTACTTAAAAATATTTTTTTTTTGTAAATATATACATATCATACGTAGAAAAATCCCCGACCAAGACAAAGAGATATGTTCACTGCACACAAATGTTTGGCTTGCGCGGGGATCGAACCCGCAACCTCGGAGTCAAAGTAGCCATGGCTAGCCATTCGGCCACCGGGTTCGTCTAACATAAACTTTAATAGCTTAAACATCTGTATATGTATTGTTTGTTTATTTGTATAGTAATATACATATTTATATTTTATTTTTCCACTTCTATTTTTTGTTTCTAGATTTAAGGATTTTTTTCAAGCATTATGTTGACAATACTATGTGGCATAGGTGATGCGTTTTGAAGTTGACAAAAAAGTTCTAAAATATCCTTCGAAGTACATAGACATAATATAAATAGACTCGACTTTCTAGCGCAGCAACGCAAGGACGGGTTGTGGACGGGTGATCGACCCAACCCAATACTGGACAGGTCGACGTTCGATTCTGAAGCGAACGAAATTGGCCAGGCGAAGTTTGCATAGAATTTTAACATAGCATTCGCATATATAATCAACTGTACTAATTTATACACAATCGTTAACGCAGTAATATATTACATTTTTCTGTGACATTTGTTTTATAAGCAATTTTAATATTTTATTTTGTGTGACTTATGATGTGTTATAATGTTTTAGGTTGTGCTTATGACTATCATAACCTCTGTCACTCTGATCATTTTATTATCAATAAAGGAGAATTCCTTTATATAAGAACTTATTTCACTCTAAGTATTATCAGATCTAATACATGTATTATTATATTACGATTTTTATAATGTTACTACAAAAAATATGGAACCAATCTGGAAGTATACTCTTTCAAATAAAAAAAGTTTTTTTCAAATCGGTTTATAAATGACAGAGTAAAGAAATAACAAACCTAACAGTGGGTAGATACAGGCTGATTATGATGATGATGATGAAAAAAATATGGGATCAGTCTGGAAGTATACTCTTTCAAATAAAAAAAGTTTTTTTCAAATCGGTTTATAAATGACGGAGTAAAGAAATAACATACCTAACAGTGGGTAGATACAGGCTGATTATGATGATGATGATGAAAAAAATATGGGACCAATCTGGATGTATACTCTTTCAAATAAAAAAAGTTTTTTTCATATCGGTTTATAAATCACTGAGTAATTAAATAACAAATATAAAGATAAAAAATACAGCCGAATTACCTCATCCTTTTTTGGAGTCGGCTAAAAATATGAAGTGCACACTCGCTGTACTTTCTTCCAAGTTCACTGCTACCCGAGTATTTTTGCAAGTAAACTCAGTGAGTCATTACCCCACTTTTGGTCTAGAAAGTAATATCTCTTTGACACCGGTTCAACGTCCGATCTGACGTAACCGGCATATCTGGGATCTGTTTATCATGATCTGTTGCATATTTTATGTATATATCGCATGTTAGTGAACTTGACTGCATATTAAAATGTGTTTTTATTATCACAAGCATAAGTTTTATTTAAAAAAAATCATAAATTACCTAATTTATTTCCATAATCAATATTTTCTGGACATTTTCCACAGCGCCATCTAGTCCCAAATTAAGCACAAAGCTTGTACTATGGGTACTAGACAACTGATAAATGTACTTAAATACATTTTGTTTTTGTAAATACATTATAAGTATGTATTTACAATAAATAAAAAACACCCAGACCAAGACAAACAGACATGCACACAAATATTTGTCTTGTGCGGGATCGAACCCGCGCCCCGGAGTCAAATGAGCCTTTGACTTATATGTTTTATTTTCAAATTAAAGACGGTTTATATCTTTCGTAAGAAATTGTTCTTAGTTTTTTTCAAACGCTGTTTATGTTTAACTTTGACCAAATTAAAATTAGACAGAGTTATTAAAAAAATGTTTGTAGGTGTAGGTACCTAGTCCAATGGTAAACTAGCATTTGGCTTGCCTGTTGTGAATTTCATCGACTCACGTTCATTCCACAATTGGAATAGAAGAAGTACCAGAAAGGAAGGAGTATAGGCTGGCAACGGATCGGCGATCACTCGGCGTTGCTGATCTCCATGGGCGGTGGTGATTGCTTTCCAGCAGGTGACCCACATGCTCGTTTGCCCCTCTTATATAAGAAAAGTACCAACTCTTATCAATTTATAGACTCACAAAAAAAATACATACAGTTCGTAAAAGAGCCAATGGGAGTCCTAACTCAACATAAAGCCGAAATCTCTATTTTTCAGGTTTTTCTGTTGGGCCCACAAAGATATTTACAAATAACATGAAAATTATTATAATTTCAATCATGCAACGCGAAAGTTTAAAAGTTATTATGACATGAAAATTAAATTACAGAGGTTACGAGTCTCTCTTCAATCTATGGCTTAAGAGGATACTTGAAGAATTCATGAAGCGTTTATCGCAGCTTACTTGCTTGCTACGCCTCCTTTATATTCACTTTCGCAATTTAGTTTGTAGCACAGTATTACTAAGTACTTTTAATACACTTTTCACTAATATACTTTATTAAGACTCGTAAAGATTTCCTATATATTACGAACAATTACTGCATGCGAACCTTCAAGAACATAGTCTATATTTCTCTTACAAGGCTGGCAACGGATCGGCGGCTCCATGGGTGGTGATGATTGATTTCCACCTGGTAACCCACATGCACCTTTGCCGCCCTCTTGTATAAAAAAAATATATTTGTTACCATCAGGGGCGCCGACTGCGTGGGTGCTCGGGGGCTCGAGCACCCATGAGAAATAAACAGTGGGTGCCGAGCACCCCTGAGAATAGACATCAAGAAACAGATCAGTAATCGCCATTTAAGGATGGGTGTGTTTTCATTACCCGACGACCAGTTTAGTGCAGTGGTTTAGAGCGCCGGTTGAGACGCAAGGGTCGCGGGTTCGATTCCCGCACCAACACAAATGTTTGTTGATGAAACAGATGTTTGTGTTGGGTCTGGGTGTTTGTGGGTCTCACACTTAGCCACTTTTTCGAGTCATCAAATGAGCATGAGCACCCGTGAGGTATTCTAAAAGCCGGCGGCGCCCCTGGTTACCATACTATAATCCTTACAATAATATTTTGTAATGAGAGTAATACCGTGGAATATACGCATGCATAACGCACCCATCACTTGCACCTCATCTCTCGCACTGCTAATACTAGAGCGCATAGTATCTTAGGAGTTTCCTGGTAACTTCATTGAACACAGCAACACTCTATATTTTTTTTTGTTTGACTGCGATTGTCAGGTGGGCGTACCACCGCAGTCGAGCTGTTACTCTTGTTATCATATAGCTGTGCCCTACCTCCCTTTTGACAGATCCTCTCAATAATACTAACACACAGAAATGTGTTTCTCTTCATATCAGTGACGTATTTCCTATAATAGAGGCTGCGTCTTAAACGGATGCATCTCACGCTTGGAGCACTGTCGGGCCATTATGCCTGCCATGGAGACAAAATGAGACGTGTTGATAGCACAGAGTGTACAACATGCAAAGGGTCTAACGAGACCATGAAACACTTGATGTGTCAATGTGACGCCCTAGCCAGCAAACGAATGGAAATCCTAGGAAAGGCATACCCGGACCTGGAGGACTACAGGTTCTTCTCAATAAACGGCATACTTATGTACATGAACATGTCTTCACACAGTCAGGAGAGAGTGACTAAAGGATTAGGGAGAGCACAAAAGATCCATGAGGGTAAGTATCACCGGTGCTGAAGCACTGGATGCACTCAAAGGTAAGACCACTCTAAGATGATATTTTTCAGAACTGCTCTACAAAGTTTCACCAAAAGAAATTTAAATAACAAGCTGGGACATGGCGCTAAATAATATCATAAATGATCTCTGAAATGAGAGCTCGCCACCTTTTTCTGTCCTGCAAGATCTCTTGTCACCCCTTGCCATGAAGCTCGCTTAGATGATCTTCCGCCTTCGCACTCCAGCGATACCTTGATCGACCAATCAAGCGACGACGTCCACTTGGTCGCCCGAAGTACGCTTTCTTCACGTTGCAACTTCTTTAATACGAGAGGGGTCAATCGAGCATGTGATCAAACGAGCAGATCTTCTGATGGTGAGCAATCACCACCGCCCATAGAAATCAGCAACTTGCAACTTGGGGTCGCCGATCTATTACCAGCCCTTTAAGGTAAATATAGACTCTGTCCTTGAAGGCTCCCATGTCGTATATGTTCGAAAAAACCGCCACAGGAAATTGATTCCGCAATTTCACCGTTCGTGGTCTAAAATGTCTAAAGAAGCGTACAACGGTAGATTGTCATCAATCCATAATCATCCCACTGGTGGGATACGAGTCTCCCCTCAATCGAAGCATACTCCACCACGCTGCTTAACTGCGGGTTGGCGAAGTGTTTTCAAGTCGCCTGAAGACTACTGATGGCATGCATATACCATAGTCCTTACTTAGCGTAATAAATTCTTTTATCCTTTATCTATCCAGCGGTATGATTCAATTTTAGATGGAGAAGATAGATTTGTAGCTGCAATATTATACCAAACTGTATCCTTTATTGCCCTTGGCACTACTGCTTGGCACTATCAGTAGTGTCACGGGAAATTTTTCTTTCCCGTGACTCTACTATTCTCATTGGCTGATCCGACTCTCATATCAAAATTACCCTTGGATTAACTCATTATCCATGACACTACTATCGTTTTTCTTCCTTGTTTATAAGGCTTCCCCCGATTTTGTTTTCATTTGTTTTTTTTAATTGCCTCCCTATTTATAGCCGTATTTACGTCAAAATATAATAATAGCCTGTCAAATGTCACTAAAAAGCCAAAACACTAGGTATCAGTGGCCTTATAAGGACATGGGTCATCGACCCGTTGACGTAAGCTTACGTAAGCGGGCCTTGACTTGACCGCCATCTTGCCGCTGCGAGCGCTATAGCAATGTTGCCGAGAGAAAGCAGCAATGTTTACACCAGGCCATTTCTTAAGAGCCATATTACATTTTGACTGTGATTTTTGCGTAAAATGGCCAATTTTGGCGTTCTTGATCTCGGAAACAAAAGTACATTAAGAATCTTGACTTATTGAATAGTACAGAATAGCTATTGGCATAGTACATAGCGGCCTCGCTTTTTGTAAATTTTGCTTAACTTTTTAAATAAACCCAAAATTGCAGAGAAAGATTTTCATAAAATGCGCGTATTCACTATTTTGAGCTCCTGGATTGTACTACTGTTCCAAACAAATGAAATAAAAAAAATAGAATGTTAATTGTTATATAGTCGTATAGTACATAGCGGCCTCGGAATTTTGAAATATCATTGATTTAATATAGAAAAAACAACATTCTTTTAACCAAAATACTTCGAAAATCGCTTTAAGTAAACTGTTAATTTCTCGAATAAACGATAATATTATTGAGCAAAATTTATACGAGAATAATTGTTACTTCATGATGAATAAACTTTGTAACATCAATTTATTATCTTATTTCAATAAAAACGATAAATATAACTTCAAAATTACTACAAAAAACGATGCACCGGCGGCGGCCTTCGCGGGTTTAGTACTGCGCGAGAGCTGGTCAGCGTGCAAATGTAATAGGGCTCTTAATTGCGCGTATAGTACATTGACAAAAACGAATAGATAACAAAAGAAAACTGCGCTGCGAAGTTACAAATCTTTGAGGATTGTTCTGTTCCTGCGAGTGAGTGACGTCACCAAAGGCAGTACTTATTTATTTCTAACATAGTCATATATTAATATCATCATCACCAGGTCATTTTAGTATCCACTACAGGAGCATGACCCTCTCGTCCGCCCCAGACAGAAGGAGGATTTGGACTACACTCCCCACGCTGGCCAGACGGGTTGGGGAGGCCTGATCGATGTTTGGTAATGTATTTCCCTTAGTCGCCTTGTACGACATCCACGGGAAGAGACGGGGTGATTCTATTCTAGTCTGCCGGAAACCACACGGCCAATATATTAATATGTCAATATAAATTTAACATAATAAAGAAAAGAAAGGAAGGAAGGAGTAGCTGGCAACGGATCATCGACCCCTTCGATCGATTGCTGATCTCCATGAGTATTATTATTTAACCTACACATATAAATCAGTTTATTAATCAGTAACTAATAAATAGTAAAGATAGAACAAATTCACCTGAAGGTGGGATCCCACTTGGGGGGGGGGGGGGGAGGCATCAGGTGAATTTTTCAACATATTTATAATATACTGGCAAGTTCGCCAAGACAACTATTTAAATAATAATAATTTACATAGAACAAGTTGAAATTTAATTTGTAACAAATACTATTGCATTTTAATTAAACGTCACAATATCAAATCAGTATTTATCACTTAAATATTCTTTAAAAGCGAATGATAGAATAGAAGAATGAGAGAATTATCAAATTCGACTATGTAGATAAAAAAATAACCCCATACAACCTCGCAAATGAATTCACACACTTCACTTCTTATGATATTAATATAGATTTACTATTTCTTATTAATGTGTATCCTTTGACTCGCCTGATGTAGTTAGTTCTAATTTTATTTTGCAGATAATCATTGGTTTAAACTTGTAACGTACAATTATTGAGTGTAGCTTAACTGATGTTTTCGCAATAATTTAATTTAGCCTAAAAATCGAAAGCTCTAATTTTAGAGACTCTAATATTAAATGTAATTAAATCTGTTGGTATACATACACCATATTAACAGCAGCCTCAGACAATAAGAACTCATAGAACTACAACGAACTTCAGAATTCAACGTTAGCTTCAGTGTTTGTAGCTGTTAATATTACCTATACAAAATAAAGATAACCTTATAAACATAATTCAGAACCATAGAGTACTTATATTTACACACTGGATATAGTCACACTAAACGGCGGCATAAGTGTAGTAATAAGTACCTCCCTACAATCATTATTTCCTATGCGATAATTGATACGTCAGCGTTGCATTGCTGCTAGTTCCTGCTGTACATAGACTTGTTATAAACTAGCAGTAATGGACGCTGCATTCAAACGCGTCCGTATTTTTGTTTTTATCGGAGAGGGGGCTAATCTATATCTATATCTATACATATAATAAAACAGTAAAAATAATGTGTCTGTACATTGAATATATTTACAAAAAAACAATTGGAGGCGATGGAGATACAGTAATAGAGTATGAATTTAAAAAAAAATGTCTGTCTGTTTGTCTGTTTGTCTGTATGTCTGTTTGTCTGTTTGTCTGTATGTCTGTTTGTCTGTTTGTCTGTTTGTACACGCTAATCTCTGGAAGTACTGGACGGATTCGAATGAAACTTTTTTTGTTATATAGCTGTTAAGCCTGGGCAAAATATAGGGTATAATTGATTTTGGAAAGTGGAACACCTGATGCAGCATCATAACGGTTCAGGTAAACTATAAGAAATATAAAAATGACGCCTTAGCAAAAGTTGTTCAGCCTGATGAGCATTTTCTGTTGAGGTATAAACATCCAAGATTTGGAACACCTGATGCAGAACCTTAATGGTTCAGGTAAACTATAAGAAATATAAAAATGATGCCTTAGCAAAAGTTGTTCAACCTGATGAGCTTTTTTGTTAAGGTATAAAAATTCAAGATTTGGAACACCTGATGCAGAACCATAATGGTTCAGGTAAACTATAAGAAATATAAAAATGACACCTTAGCAAAAGTTGTTCAGCTTGATGAACATTTTCTGTTGAGGTATAAAAATCCAAGATTTGGAACACCTGATGCAGAACAATAATGGTTCAGGTAAACTATAAGAAATATAAAAATGACGAATTAGCAAAAGTTGTTCAGCCTGATGAGCATTTGCTGTTGAGATATAAAAATCCAAGATTTGGAACACCTGATGCAGAACAATAATGGTTCAGGTAAACTATAAGAAATATAAAAATGACGAATTAGCAAAAGTTGTTCAGCCTGATGAGCATTTGCTGTTGAGATATAAAAATCCAAGATTTGGAACACCTGATGCAGAACCTTAATGGTTCAGGTAAACTATAAGAAATATAAAAATGACGCCTTAGCAAAGTTGTTCAATCTGAAGACCATTTTTTGTTGAGGTATAAAAATCCAAGATTTGGAACACCTGATGCAGAACAAAGTTAAATTTATTTGCATAAACAACAAGTGTTTACAATAAATTATAGTTTTCAAAACAGGAAAATAAACACGTTATAATAGCCAATAGAACTAAAAAAATTTTTAAGTAATTTTTTTAGTTCTATTTGCTATTATAGCGTGTTTTTTTAAATTTTTTTAAATCTATTTATTATAACAATAAATATATTAACAAAATATTGAATGTATTTAAAAAAAAAACAGCGTGGTGTTACTTTTATTCTTACCTGCTACAAGTTAGACGCAATCGTTTTATTTAATTTACGAAGGTAACGTGGTCTATTAGTCAGTTTATTATAGACGTGTACGCTAAAATTGAAATGGAACGATTGGTATATATTCGCACAAACCAGAAGAATACGTGCATTTGCGGGACGCTATGTAGCAAGATGAGAGTTTATTTGATTTGGTGGTGGAAAGTGTTTTAAGCGACGAGGGGAAACTGTTTTTCTTAGATGCTCCAGGAGGGACTGGAAAAACATACCTGACGAGAGCAATCCACGCTGAAATCAGGCGCCAAAATAAGATCTCGCAGCAGCATCGCCAGGTATTGCAGCCACATTACTACTAGGCGGAAGGACGCAAATACAATGTTCAATATCCTACTCGATTTAAACAGAATTGAAACACCGACATGTTTTGTGACACGAAACTGTGACAAAGCAAAGGTTCTTCAGGATTGCCGTCTAATCGTTTGAGATGAATGCGAAATGGCCAACAGTAAGGCACTAGAAGCTGTAGATAGAACTTTACGTGCCCAAGAGTTTTCAAGAATATTATTAAAATTTGGGGAAGATCTCCTTCCTGAAGTAAAGTCAATGTCTGGCAGCGAAATACAATTGAAGCTGAGATTCTCACTGGGAGTGGTGCCGGTGAAACTGTATTTATTCCGCGTATACCACTCTTCTCCAAAAAAATACATTTTAATTTTAAACGTACACAGTTCTCTGTGACCAGTTGCTTGGCTATTATTTGATTTGGTGGTAGAAAGTATTTTAAGCGACGAGGGGAAACTGTTTTTCTTAGATGCTCCAGGAGGGACTGGAAAAGCATACCTGACGAGAGCAATCCACGCTGAAATCAGGCGCCAAAATAAGATCTCGCAGCAGCATCGCCAGGTATTGCAGCCACATTACTACTAGGCGGAAGGACGCAAATACAATGTTCAATATCCTACTCGATTTAAACAGAATTGAAACACCGACATGCTCTGTGACACGAAACTGTGACAAAGCAAAGGTGCTTCAGGATTGCCGTCTAATCCTTTGAGATGAATGCGAAATGGCCAACAGTAAGGCACTAGAAGCTGTAGATAGAACTTTACGTGCCCAAGAGTTTTCAAGAATATTATTAAAATTTGAGGAAGATCTCCTTCCTGAAGTAAAGTCAATGGCAGCGCAATATAATTGAAGCTGAGATTCTCACTGGGAGTGGTGCCGGTGAAACTGTATTTATTCCGCGTATACCACTCTTCTCCAAAAAAAAATCCATTTTAATTTTAAACGTACGCAGTTGTCTGTGACCACTTGCTTTGCCATGACAATAAAAAAATCACTAAAATTCGCTGGTGTCAAGCTTAGGACTGGTCTTTTCATATTAGCTCCCGAAGGAAAGACTCCCCAAATTTTTTTTTTTTTGTTTAACATTGTAACCAAAAAAATTTTTTTTGTTTAACATTGTAACCATAGTTTAAAAAAAATTTTAAAAAAAACCATAGTTTAAAACATTAGTTCGTATTTGTATTAATACGGCGGAATCATAAAGTCGCGGGCATCAGCTAGTATCTAATATGTATTTCTAATCGGGGGATTAGAATATGAAATCGCTTTAAATAGATGATTAAGTATAACATAAAATACTGAATTAATTAATTAAAAATAAATGACGAGCCCAGTGGTCGAATGGCTACTTCGTCTCCGAGGTCGCGGGTTCGATCCCCGCACAAGACAAACATTTGTATGCGTGAACATGTCTGTTTGTCTTGGTCTGGGTGTTTTCTATGTATTATAAGTATGTATTATCAAAATAAAAATGTTTTTACCTACATTTATCAGTTGTCTAGTACCGATAGTACAAGCTTTGCGATTAAATTGAGACTAAATGGCGTTGTGTAAATTGTCCACAAATATGTATTTCTATAGTTATCATCTTTTTTATATTAAGTGCGAGATCCCAGGTTATGTATTATCAATCACAAGTATATAGATTTACATTGCAGTATAATAGAGTCCCATACAGTGCTACGAATACAACCTATATCTTGTAACTACAGAGGTATATAACTATACATGTAAATACCGCTCAACGAGTGGTTAACTGGACTGCTTATTCTATTATGTAATTTCATACATATCATGTATATTAAAATTAATTACAATGTTCATGTACTTAAGTACACATCACGGTTAACACTCATACAGCAACCCTGTAGGCATCCTGGAATTGTAATTTGGTTGCGATCTTTTGCGAGCTGGAAGTATTTCCCCAGTCAATATTACGTAGAGGTAAAAATGTGCTATGATCAAGGTACAACTGCTGTAAATACTTGCCATGTAAAGAGTCCTTCTTTCCCTCCTAAGAAATAACAATAACACATACTGCCGACAATTGCATTTTTCAGCACTGTTTCATTTGCCATAAATTACTTTGAACAATGTTCGAATAATTAAAAAGAAATAGATTATAATATATTATGTGTATCTGTTTATGATCATGCAATAAAGTTTTACAAACGAACAAAAATACTTAGAAGCAAAATTGTAGAGTTATTGTTGTCTACGGCTCACTATGTCTGTGGTCGGCGCAGTTCCGCAGGTTCAAGGCTCGCGATAGTTACATATATGCTTCCTCGCATTTTCACCTTACGTCACGTGATACTAAGTTACCCAAGTGCAAGGGCTATGCACTTTGGTACTAAAATTTGCGTGTCAAAGACTATGATGATATACATATGTACCCTGCCTTAAGATGTTTATATACCACGAAAGTAGAAAACAAGCATTAGGTCTGACTGATGGAAATCAATTACCGATACCTATTGACGCGTGCAACATCAGGGACATGCGCTTCGTCAACCTCTTCACACCCTTTTTGAAGAACCCCATGATATCTCCCGAGAAAACCTCGACACTTGGGAGTTGGAAGTTTTTCAGCGAGACTACAGCATGGGGTTCTTCAAAGAGGTTTTTACAGGGTCGTCATCACGCGTGTGATACCCCTGGTGTTACAGGCGTTCATAGGCTACGGTAACTGCTTTCCATCAGGTATGCTTGTTTACCGCTTTAGTGGTATAAAAAAAAAACACCAGGAGCATTACTCGTCCGTTACAGAAGTTGTAAAAGTAAAATTCTCTAATTAAAACCACAGTTTATTCCTACAACTACTTGGTAAGACATGCTCTCCGGAATCGCACAGTAGAGACCATTTCGGTTCTTATGTGTGAAGATCAATCAATTCCCTGTCAATGGCTACAGTGCGATTATAATTAATGATTTTTAAGAAAAAATAAAAACCGACTTCAGCTGGTAACAGGGCAAATTTAAGGGTTTCTTTTTTCTGGGATCCCCTCACCAGACCCTGACTTGGTGAATATGGGACCACCACGCAATCATACCCTTTCAAATAAAAAAAGAATTTTGATAATCGGTTCACAATTCGCGAAGATATCAAATAACATACATACAAAAAAAAAACAGTCGAATTGAGAACCTCCTCCTTTTTGAAGTCGGCTAAAAAGAAGGCATATGTTATGACGTGAATACGTCTTTAAAATTGCTTCCATGAGGAGGCAAATCAAAAAAACGAATGATAACAAAATTGGGGGATACAGTTTGTGTTGCATTGCATTGCATTTGGATGGAGATGATAGATTTGTAGCTACAAATCTATCATCTCCATCCAAAATTCAATCACATCACTGGTTAGATGGAAGATCAAAGAATTTATTACGCTAAGTAAGTACTATTGAACATCGCGTGCGGGGACTGCGGGGGGAGGGAGAAACGCTGCCATTTTGAGACAATTTTAGTGCATATAACGTATTCACGTACAACACACGGCCGTGTCCATGACACAACCACACCCCATTTTTTATTTATATATAATTCTTGATTTCCATTTCATTTGAAGGTGATGGATTGTTCCAGCTAGAAGGGGATGTAACCGCGCTGGCGTCGAGGTCATTGGCCCGCAATGTCAATGCGAGCAGCGGTGCGCGTGCGCCTAGGGAAGGAAATCACGTTATATAATAGTGAAGTGGAAATGGTGAAAATGAAAGTGCTCTTTTAAGGCCTAGACACAAAGAAAGCACTTAAGGGCGTACTACTAATTAAATTACAAACAATTCGAAAAATAATACTATTTGTTTATCAAACGAAAAAAAATATAAGCGACGTAGCGTAGCGTAACCAACCGGTAATTACGGTATTTTTTTTTTTATATTCCCTTAATAAAAAATTTTGCCAAGACGAATGGGAATTTCGACAAGAGTAAAGTCAAGTACAATGATTTTGTCATCCCTAGAACGATTATCGTAGAGAAAATCAGCTATTGAAGTGGTTAAAGATTATGTCTGATATACATTCAATATAGCTGAGATAATTTCAACAAAGAGATCGATAGACGCATTCGATTGGTGTGATTGGCAGCTTTTGGAATGGCAATGCTTGAAGACTAAACTCTTCAACCAGTGCGTCCTCCCTTCAATGACCTTTGGTGCAGAGACTTGGACACTGACCAGCGGACTGCTCCACAGGCTAAGGTCGCGCAGCGAGCGAGAAAAGGGCTATGCTCGGGGTTCCTGGAACGAAGAAATTCGACGGAGAACCAAAGTTATCGACATAGCCTTTAGAGTTTGCAAGCTGAAGTTAGTTGTGCGCTCCCTGGTCCTTTAGCCACTTCCTCTTTCCCATATGGAGACATGGTACATATACGTACGCTGCTTTATTAAGAAACGTCTGTAGTCTTAAAGGATCAGCTATGCCTAAGCTAGGATTTCTCTCTGAGATGATGGGGTGTAAGTGGTTCATCAACATCTTTGAACCAAAGCCAACTTCACCTGCACGCGGTGCACCCTGCTGTCTGACAAACGAAGCTCTGGCGAAAAGAGAGGTAGGGAGCGTAATTGTAAGCTACCCGACTAGGGAATGTACCTCCTCCTCACAGAATACCGCAGCCAAATAACAATTCCCTAAAGAGTTCTTGTGTTCCTGCGAGTGAGTGAGGTCACCAGAAAGGAAAGAGATGCTGCGTTGGCAGCGGGGGCGGCGGCGCGCGAGCGATATTTTACGGTAACCGCTTCACATCAGGCGGGCCGTATGCTTGTCTGCCACCCGACGTAGTATAAAAAAAAAGATGATGATGATGGCGATCTAAAATACAAGCCTCGACGTAGTTTCGATCCAGTCGTCGTCGTCCTCGTCAACCCTTATTCATCCCACTGCTGGGATACAGGCCTCCCCTCAATCGAAAGGGTATAGAGCATACTCCACCATGCTTACGGTTTAGATTTAGAGCATACTTCAGCACACACGCTGCTCCATTGCGGGTTGGCGGAGGCCAATGTTTACTTGCCGCCTAAAGGTCACTGACTTGGCTTAACGATTATCATCAGCCGGGACCGACGGCTTGACGCACCCTCCGAATGAGCTCGAGATAAATAAAAATAAACCCATCCATGGACAGGCCAACGGTCAACGTTACTTAACTTGCGTGTTCGATTAGACTGGCTCTACCCCAAACTTGAATTGTCACTTTTGTACCATAAGCTAAAACTTTGTACCTAATGCCTAATTGTAATTTGTAAATAAATATACATATTCGCTTGTAGGAATGCAACAATCTTTACGCCTACAATTATTTCGCTGTGGGTCTTTTGAACGATGGAGGTGGTCTTTTCCAGTCGAGCTCGACGTGCCCAGCTTCTAGGTTTGTCTGAAGATATCAGTACTCACATCACTAAATAGTAAGTCATCTTCATCATCATCAGCCTGTATCTACCCACTGCTGAATATAAACCTTCCCCAATACTTTCCACCAAATTAACCAGATACAATCCTCCGCCTTCCACATCCAGCCGCTTTCTTAAGGTCATCGGACCATCCAGAATGAGGGTCTCCAACGCTTCGTCGCCCTACACGCGGCCTCCACTCTAATAGCTTCCTCCCCCATCTGCCATCACTTACTCGGCAGATGTGACCGGCCCATTGCCACTTCAGCTTGCAAACTCTGAAGGTTATGTCGAAGTAGTAGGTAATATGCACCTACTAATAATAGATTAACTATCGTTAAACCTGTTTCTTTATGTTTAAATGTCTACACTAATATATGAACGAATGTGTCTCCAGAGATTCACGAGATTAACATAGACAATACCTCTGTGGCACTTCACTATTATTGCGTAACCCAATTTCGCGCGTACGCGTTCGCATTGACATTCGCGTCGGGCGGCCGACCAAAGAGTAAAGTAAGTATAGTGGAAAAGAGTGGCAACTCTGAAAATTTCTTGCATGTATGGAAAGTGCTGCTCCAAGGCAAACATTTGGTTACTAAAGCTATACCTATACGTACCTAGGTATAATACCATGTCGTATTTATATATAGGTACCTATCAAGTGAAGTATCAGTTAAAACTGATTTTAGAGTTTTTAGAATCGGGCGCCTTTAGTCTCGCCTGCCAATTTGTTATAGGTAAGAACGCACGATGTAAGGTCAACTACCTATCACAAATTCGCTAGCTAGACTAGACATGCCCGACTCGAAACTCCAAAATCAGTTTTAACCAATACTTCACTTGATAGATTCTCTTGTATTTACACTATCATAACTTCAGTTGAATAATAGAAGTACTTGGATTGAATTTAGATATTTATTATGTTGAAAATTATCAAAATTCTGTCAAAGTACTTCTATCTAGTCGGATATCCAGCAAGGAAATGTAACTCCACGACGGGGACATAGTAAGAGGTTAGGTAGGTCAGAGGGGCAAGATGGCCGTCGAATTAGTACCCATACGGTTTGATAGATAGCGCAGCTTTATATAAAATCGACGTTCTTCGAACATAACTGGCCCTGCGGCCGACGACCCAGCACTTTCACTGCGTCCGGGGCTCCGCGCCGGCTTCCTGTTGCATAACCTGGGGAAGTGCGCAGGCAGACATGCACGGTTACCGTACGGTATTTAAAACGCAGTTGGTACCGTACACGCAGAACTTATATCACTGATACTCGCTCGTAACATTTAACAGTACATAATAATAATGACATTAATTATAGAGTGATGACAAGCATGAGACATGAATCTTTTTTCATACCACGCCATGTGTCAAATAATGTAAAGCGGTTACAGTCACATAGACCTGCTGCGGTAATTACCCCCAGGTTCGCAACCCTGGATTTATTATTGAAGGATGAGGATGGAGGATGAGGATGGAGGATGAGGATTATTTAGTGAAAATTGTGTTTTACTTTACAAAAAAATCCCTGAAGCTGTATCGACGAAGCTAAAAATATTTATCAATAACTTAAACCTAACACCTACTTTTACCTGACTACGGCGAACCCAATATGAAGGGTTCTGATTTTAGCAGTTTTTATGTATGTTTGTACATATTTACTTATGTTTCTCCGCAGTGCCTAAGTTATTTTTCCGATTTTGATGATTATGGTGTCTATCGATTCGTTATTATGATTCGAATAACATGGCTACATTTTAACCGACTTTAACAATAGGAGGAGCGCCTTTTTTATCTTTTTAACTTATAGTGTGTTTTCTCGTAGCTAAGTTTTTGTAAACTTTTTCGTGTCGGATTCGATGAAAACTAGACGCGCCCGGTGGTCGAATAGCTAGTAATATCAACTTTGACTTCGGGGTCTCGAGTTCGATCCCCGCACAAGACAAATATTTATGTACATGAATATTTATGTAAATGAATACTGTTTGTCTTGGTCTGGGTGTTTATATGTATTATATGTATGTATATACAAAAAAAAGTGTATTTAAGTATAATATCAGTTATCTAGTACCCACAGTCCAAGCGTTGCTTAGTTTGGGACTAGATGGCAGTGTGTAATTTGTTCTAGCCGTGTGGTTTCCGGCAGACTAGAATAGAATCACTCCGTCTCTTCCCGTGGATGTCGTACAAGGCGACTAAGGGAAATACATTATAAAACACCGACCAGGCCTCCCCAACCCGTCTGGCCAGCGTGGGGAGTGTAGGCCAAATCCTCCTTCTGTCTGGGACGGACGAGAGATGGTCGTGTTCCTGTAGTGAAGACTAAAATGACCTGATGATGATGATGAATTTGTTCTAGTAATCTAAATAAAAATTAACCTCCATATGCCGATATTCATTCATTTTCAGATTCAGCGTAGGTGGTAGTTAATGAATAGATTGAGGAGCCCTCAATCAATTAATTAACTTGGACTTCACTGGTAACTTAATAAGGTCTATTTCAACACTAAGGTATGACATAACATAAAAAAAAATATTTAATATGTAAGGACATATTTTAAATATTTTTTTAAATTCTTGGTCGTATGATACACTGCCATCTAGTCCCAAACTAAGCAAAACTTGTACTATGGGTATTACATAACTGATATTATAATTTAATATTGTATGGCTATTTAAAAAAGATCTATATTGACAGAGTTTCTTTCGGCATTTCTTCTCGTCAATGATCATTTCGAAATGCTGGTAGATAAAAAAATATACTTAAAGCGAGGGCCCACAGAATAAAGATTTTTGACTTTGACTTTGACTTTATACTTAAATACATTTTTTTTTTGTAAATACATACATATGATACATAGAAAACACCTAGAACAAGACAAACGGAGATGTTCATCCACACAAATATTTGTCTTGTGTAGGGATCGAGCCCGCGACCCCGGAGTTAAAGTGGACATGGTTAGCCATTCGACCATCGGGCTCGTTATACTGATACTTGAGCGCGCGACATTTCATGTTTTCATGTTAATATGGCTACGGTAACCGCTTCACATCAGGCGAGCCGTATACTTGTCTGCCACCCGACGTGGTATGAAAAAAAACCACCAACAGATGGTCTGTGTACCTTGATAATGCCAACCGGTCGGTGACAATAAATTTAATTATTTGGAACACTACAAGTGCTTTATTAGCAACAGAATCTTACATTACGACTTATTGATTGACATTGGCAATGGCTTCTTAGACTCAGAGACCGCGGGTTCGATCCACGCACAAGACAAGCATTTGTGTGCGTAAAAATGTCAGTTTGTCTTGTGTTTACCAGAGCACATAAGATCCGAAACAGCTGAAATCCCGCCGAGGCTTCTATGAATCCTTGGACCCATTAATCTAAGGCCGTAAAACTACTATTAAAAAAGAATAAAGAAATCTCTCATTATGTAGCGACATCTGAAATGAGCAATCGACAGATAAGAAACGTAGTTCTCTATGGTTAAGACCTCATTATAGATATACGTTTGAATATATTATTTCTACTAATATATTTCTAGGCCATAATTATGTATAATTAAATAAATTAAAATACATTTACAATAAAGAAACAACTGAATAGAAATAACAAAAGAAAGTTTTTTATTTAATTTTGTTTCTACGATAGAATACGCGTGCACGTCTGCATTTGACTGAGTTAAGCCACTAGACGAGTCAAAAGGAGGTGACCGCGATGTTGGTGAAATGCGCGCGAAAGTGGCCTGCATGCCACGCTAGTGCATAACGGTACCCTGAGCTTGTATTGTATAGAACAACATGCAGTAATCAACCCATATCCGTCTAAACTGACAGTCGTGCAAACATAGCTACAGTTTTCACGTGAATCATCATCATCAGGTCCATTTTAGTCTCCACTACAGGAGCACGACCCTCTCTCGTCCATCCGAGACGGAAGGAGGATTTGGCCTACACCCCCCACGCTGGCCAAACAGGTTGGGGAGGCCTGATCTATATTTGATAATGTATTTCCCTTAGTCGCCTTGTACGACATCCACGGGAAGAAACGGAGTGATTCTATTCTAGTCTGCCAGAAACCACACGGACAATTTTTTGATATAATATTGTAAATCTATTCTTTATGTATATGTGTGTACAGATAAGTATGTGGATGCATGTGCATACGTCTATATGTGTATGTGTGTTTGTCTGTATTCGTATAATGTAAATGTGTGTACGAAAACTAAATTGTTAAATAGGTGATAAGGTACTATTAGACTGCCATGTCTTTTTACGACCAAAGTACCTAAACTAAAAAAAATATCAGTAGTCCCATCATGGAGCTGCCAATGGAACTAGTGTCAACGACGGCTGTTATCAACTTTAGTAGGGAGCACCTAAATTATTTTTATGCGGTGTTACGTGGAAGGATCGCGTCTCTGATGTGCAGGATTTGAGCGAGTACCAACAGCACCCTGGAAGTCGCTAGAGATAAACCCGACTGCCGCATCTGGAGGCACTGGGTGCATACTCATGTTTCTGTCCCTAGTGCCTCCAGGAGTAGGGGCGGGTATTATTTAAATTAAATGTTTTTTAATTTTTTCCAATTTTAAAATAATCTTACTAACATAGTGTATAAGTTTATCTATTCTTTTTTACTAACACGATATGGATGGTGAATTCGAATTAAAATGTTTTTATTTAATTTAAATAACAGCTTGCACCTTGTAACTGAATATATTTTAAAAATGGAAAAATACACCTCCCCACCTAGGCGGGAGAGGTGAAAGTTTCTATTTTTAAAATATTTATATTTTTAAAATATTTAAAAAAATCACATAGGGGAGTATTTTTTCCATTTTTAAAATATTTATGAGATGGTTTAGAACCTTTAAGGCTGAGTAGTGAATTTGTGTCCCTTTGTATGTTCTACCGATTGTACAATGGGGTGTGTTCAGAGGTGTTAATTAACATGCCGGCCACTGCCTCCTACAATGGTATCGCTCGCCACAGACAGGGAATTCATTCTCACATATTAGAACCGAAATGGTCACGTACTGTGCGATTCCAGAGAGATTTCCTCCCACGTACTATCAAGCTGTGGAATAAACTGCCTGTCGAGATTTCCTCAGGAGACTACAGCATGGGGATTTCAAAAAAGGCGTGAAGAGGTTTTAACAGGGTTGGTAACGCGCGTGTGATGTCACTGGTGTTGCAGGCGTTCATAGGCTGAAGTAACTGCCTTCCCTTCGGCGGGCGGTATGCTTCTTTGCGGTATACCTCAGTGGTATAAAAAACGTTGGATACCAAACCAACTACGCCGATGTAGAATCTTGAGAGCTCGCTCCCACTGTTATCACAACTCCTCGCTTCCCGACAACCTCGCTCAATCACAGGAACACAACAAACCTCTAGTCCTCTAGAAAATTGTTTAGCTGCTGTTTTCTGTGAGGTGGAAGTACTTCCCCAGTCGGGCAACTTATGTGACCCCTTAGGTAACACCCATCAGAATTGATGGCTACGACGCGGCCGTGGAGAGTTATAAAATTAATATCTTGTGAAGAAAAACTCCATAAATACTTGTATTTTTATACCACGTCGGGTACCAAACAAGCATACGGCCAACTAGCATACAGCAAACTTATACCTACCCCGATAATTTTATTATAATATGCTAAGTACCTAATATATTATGTAATAATATTTCATACGAATATGGTACCTAATATACGAGTATATCTACATATACTTATTTTCATTTTACTTGTCAGTACGAGTATAATATCGTATTGCTTTCAGTGAAAATCACACTAATCATAATATCTTTTTTTCAATATGAATATAATATTTTACTTCATCTGCACGCGATGCACCCTGCTGACTGAGAACGAAGCTCTGGCACAGCATAGGCTCTGGCGAAAAGAGAGGTAGGGCTGGTAGGGCGTGTAATTGTAAGCTACCGACTGGAGAATGTAACTCCACCTCGCAGAATATCGCAGCTAAATAACAATTCCCTTGAGGGTTGTTGTGTTCCTGCGAGTGAGTGAGGTCACCAGAAAGGAAGGAGATGCTGCGTTAGCAGCGGGGGTAACCTTGATGGTGGTTGGGGGGTGATATTTACTTTAGGCGACGGCAACCACTTCACATCAGGCGGGCCGTATGCTTTACTGCCTAATATTTATCTACACCTTATATTATCAGACATTTTAAATTGTTCTTGACAGTACGAGTATAACATATATCGGATCTCTTTCAGTGAAAATCACACTAATCATAATATCTAATTATTGGTTGGATATTCACCGCATCGGGATGAATATATTTATGACAAACACGTACGTACCTAATACGTGATAGATTACCACTATTTACCTGATTTATTGCATCCATCTCTATTTAATAATACATGTCGCGTGATTCCGTTCTAAATCAGCAAACTTTAGGAGCTCGTTCAGTATGGCACAAATAAACTACGCTTACTAAGGGGACCATATGTAAATTGAGGATAAAAACAGCGGCGGTTTTGATGGAGCAAATAATAATTATTACTATTTACTTATTGCCCAGTCAATTTCGCGTTATGTTTTTTTTTTTTGTAAAATACAAAAACTGTTGTCTGTTCGTTAGTGAAGGTATCCAATATAACCTAAGCCCTCACAGATTAATTAAATATAGGAATAGCTTGCAATGTTCACGGGTCCAATATCTGGTCGACATTGAATACTCCGATCGGCGTATTGAGTTACACCGATATATTTTCGTAGATGTACCGTAAGCTGTTCTACATGCACTATTTAGATGAGGAGATCTGTGGGCTGATATAATTAATGGTAACGATGATTAATATTAAAGAACTGATACCTCTGGAAATATGTCAGTGCTAATACTGCTCACTTGAACGTAGGAAGAAAGAAAGGAAGGAGTATAGGCTGGTAACGCATCGGCTACCCCATGGTTTTGCTGATCTCTTTGGGCGGTGGTGATTGCTTTCCATCAGGTGACCCATATGCTCGTTTGGCCCCCTATCATGTAAAAAATCTCATAATAAAAAGGTTGTAGAGTAAACTTCTTGTCGAGATTTTCCCAGCATACTATAGCACTGGATTCTTCTTAAAAGGCGTGATTGGGTTTCTGCAAAGTCAGCAACGTCATTAGGCTACGATAACTGCTCACTATCAGTAAGGTCGTATGCTCGTTTCTCACCTTAATGGAATAAAAAGAAGAGATAGTAAAGATGATACAATAATTATGATATAAGAAGAATATACGGAGGGCATTACTGAGTACAAAGATGCCAATGCCAACCTTTCTATTTTTAAGCAGAGTCGAAGTTTAAAAAAAAAACATTATGCAGTCCATAGATTAACTAGAGTTAAACACGTTGTTACAATACAAACATAAATCAAGATGGCGTCCACATCTCAATTAAAGAAAGTGTCACGGCGGGCCCGCAACACGTAATGCCAGTAACTGACCTTGTTTCTGCCACCTTTCGCCGACTTTCACCGATCGTCTGACCCACATACGCGTACAACATAAACCACCGTTTTGTTATGTTGGCATTACCATTGCCATTAATGACCGTGAACCGGCCGCTTTGGCTTTGGCCCGCTGGCTTTTGGGCGTCACGGCGATTACTTTTTATGATAGCCAATATTAACAGGCGTCAAATCATTGTTCGACAGTCAGGTTTTATTTTTAACTTAAGTAATGCTCTTTCTACAAATTTTTTATCTAAGTTATTTAAAAAATAAACCCTTAATCCTGAAATCTTGCACTTTTAAAAAGTTATATAATAACACAAATTGCCTATTATGCCTTCTTTTTCATTTCTAAATAATGAAATATTTACTCATTATGCTTAATAAATAACATAATCTTGAATCTGTTTTGATGATATCACAATCCCATCTTCCAACTATATATATATATATATATATATATATATATATATATGTATATAAATAAGTATACATATATAAATCTTGCTATTGAAACATTGGATTTATAATGTAATTAAGTTAAGATACTTGTTTAAAATTTAGTAAATTTCTATTTCTATTTAGCATAATAAAATTAATATTACAAATTTACCTACTTAACATTAGTGATTTCAAAAACATAACGAGATGCTAAGATACGTCCCAACACGACGGATGTCCCAGTTTTGCGTCCCGTTACCCGGTGAAAGTGGTCGACACGCGCGGTGCACCGCCTATGCAAATTATGCAATTATATCTCTATGCCGACTTCGGTATAGCGGACGCTACTGACTATGAATTTCCACTAGAAATGACATATCTTAATTCTAAATTATGAAAATCTATATTTTATTTACCAAAAATGGAATTTAATTGCATTACGACTCAGTGTGGTGCTGCAAACTTGCAAGTTCAAGTTTCAAGTGCAGGTGTTTGAAGTGTACTTTTTTTTCCTTTTATAACTACTTCAATTAGTGTACAGACATCTCAAACCATAAACTACGTGATTTAACCACATGAATTTTATTTTATTATTATTAAAGTTATAACCAATTAATTAAGTTAACAAACTAATCTACAGACTTAATTATGACTCAGTCAGATCTTACATGTAAAAATTCGCATCATCTAAAACACATTAATCAAACTGTTTATAATGAATTGCAACCATAATCATCTTTTATTTATAATCTGCGCATTAAAATAGCCACAGACAGCAAAAAGAGAACGAAACGATTACAATTACATCATTTCTCCTTGCCGAGTACAGTTATGCGACTCCGATACAGAGAAGCAGAACGCAGCTTTCGAACATCTAACAAGAATGATCTAACGTGACAAAGCGAAAAAATGATGCCACCCGCCATATTGGTGTAATGGCGGCCACAAAAAAACTAACGGAATAAAATACCTAACAGCCGACTGGAGAAAGGCTTTCGATTGTCCCACTTTTCATCGCACGCGAATTAACAGCAACACAGCACAAGCGTTCGAAATCTTATAACCGCAGTGGAACTGTCAAAGTCGATTGCCGGGAAATTTGACGTATGCACCGCTTCGAAATTGAAACAGCGACATCTACACGCAACTGCACGATAGACGGCATCTCATTCTAACTTCTGGATTATACGTATTGTCTTACTCACGTCGCGACATTGAAAAAGAAAGCACTAGATTTTTTGCCCGCCATTTTACTCGAGAGTATGTCGAAGAAAGCTGAAATGCATGTGTGTAATATTAGAAACGTGCGCACCGGTTGCATCGCATTAGTGGTCGTTGCATAAGATAATTGCATTTCCCCGGCGTTCGATGCGACATTGTGGAAATTGCTGGATTTTCACTCGTTGTTAATTAATTATTTCTTGATTGCGAGACTTCGGTAACGTGCTTGTGTGTATAAATGTTACATGGTTAGCAGAAGCCAGAAAATGTGCGAGAAATTATATGATTGGACATCTTTACATAAAGTGCTGCCAACCCTTCGGGTTTGACCTGGAGTCTATGGGTTTGAATTAGTGTTGCCAGATTGTCGGAAATCGTCTGGATTCTCCCGACATTTCATATAGGTAATGTTCTGACTCCCAAATATACGTATCTTATCATTAAATTCTACCGCAATAATAATTTGAAAATGGCACACGCGGTGCTCGCAACTCGGGCGGCTCGTAGCGCGCGTAAAATTTAGATCATAAATTTCCTCCCCTCCAGACAACAACCCCAAAATCCCGACATTTTCAAATATTATCCAGATATTTAGATTTTTCGATCTAGCAACCCTAGTTTGAATAGTGCATAATCCGGGTTTTCCATCGATATGTCTGGGTGGCGAGCGCAAGTCAACCCAAGATCAAATCAAAGCAAAGATGCTGCAACAAATCACCACCGCCCATGGCGATCAACCACATTATGGGGTTGCCGATCCGTTGCCAGCCTATACTCCTTCCTTTCCTCACTCACTCGTAGTAACACAACAACCCTTAGGGGAATTGTTATTTGGCTGCGGTATTCTGTGAGGTGGAGATACATCCCCAGTCGGGCAGCTTAAAAAATACATTCTTTAATGAGTATAGTTATGGTACGGCATTTAGTATTAATTGTAACTCCAAATTTTTAAATCAACTAGAAGGAAACAAAATGGCTAAAATATACCACTCATATAATTCTAGTAATAGCACAGTATAAGTAATAGTAGTACGTAAGACCAGCCCTGCCGCTCTCTCGTATCGACCTCAACTCCCCTCTGAGACAAATCTGGAACCGTTTGTATGGCACCGCACGCACACCCGCTCATTCTCCCTCTGTAGTACAGTCGTAATTGTGTACAAGATATTTGTCTGGATTCTGTTGTTACTATAGTGTTGAATTATTAAAATATTAATTTTACGGACACAAAATAAAATAACACAAAACAAAATAAAATATCTATTCGTATTTCACTACAACATCGTACTGATGTGTTCTTGTTAGAAAATTAGAGTAAAATTATTGTTACCTGTCGAAGATTTTTATTTTGAGTAACAACTAAGTTTAAAGAACAATAATATATGAAGTGGAAGACCACTCCATCGGCCGATGTTTTCATAAGACGTTATCACGTAAATTTATCCTCCGTAAACCGACTTTAGAGACAAACAATTTTTTTTTATTACATAAATAGACTTAATTGTTCCAGTGAGTAGTATTACAACATACACATATAATAGTATTAATAACACATAACTCATAGTAGGTATGTATTTGCATAAATTTTATAGTGCGTATTTCGTACTTTCTTCTACTCGTGTACCGGTCTACTCAAAGATTTATATTATTACGTCAAAAAACAATTAGATTTAATTATTTAAATTTAATAAAAAAAATATTAACATATACTTATTCCTTTGTAGGTATATAGATTGTAGGAAAATTTTGAACCTTAAACCGACAGAACTTAGTCCAATTCAATCCCACTAAGACAAAAGTCTGCGCTTTCACATCTAAGAAAACCCCATTTGCTATGGTTCTTCAATTCCAGAACATACCCCTTACTCCTTACCATCGCTAAAAGCATTGGGATTCTAGGCGTTGAATTCTTCAGCGACGTCCAGTTTCGTTGTCACCTGCTGGAGCAGGGGTCATACCGCAGAAGCTTAAGCCGATAGCTAAGCTAAACACAATTACTGCCTATCTAAAATTTTCGCAATCAAAAAATTCGATGGCTTCAGCTTCGGCGGTAGGGCCCAGCCAAGCTGGCCACTGAGCGTGCTCAACAGAGCGAAGCAGTAATTCTTGTTATATAGAGCCGTTGTTTAAGTTTACTCGTATTTCTTATTTTGCATAGGTATTATGTTTGAACACAAAGCACAATGTTTACAAAATTTTGGCGGCACCCTTATGCTCTAAGTGTTGCCGTAGACGTGGAAAAATGATTTTTCTAATTTTATTAATGTCTACTCTTTTAACAAAGCGGGATTGCATTTTAAAAACTTAATGATAATGTATTATAACGAATAATTACTTTTTAATTAACTATATTATGAGTGTAATTTAACTCTACTATTGTCGGATCCACGGTAATTATATTTTTATAATTATATCATTATTTTTATGACTAAAGAGTGCATTCATTGTATGCCAAATATGGACACGAGTTTTTTTCAGTACACGTTATTGAATGTGGTTTTGTACAGTTTTTATTTTTGTATTAGCTGTGCCCGCGGATTCGCCCGCATGAATATCGGTTATCGCGCCAAGAGGTAGCTTATATCCTTCTTCGAGTATTAATCTATGTTCATACTAAATTTCACTATAATCGGTTCAGCCGTTTAGTCGTGAATAGGCATCAAACAGACAGTTCATATATGTTATATTTTACAAAAAAATATTATATTAGTTAGCAGGCTAGGCAACAAATTCAATAACTCTTTTTCTTTTTTTTCTTTTAAGAAAATGAGTTGCCAATAATCTGATCAATATTTCAAATTAAATAGTAAATACAACGATATCTACTGACCTCTCCATACAGACACACATTCACCCATCCCCCACATACATACAAATACTTACGACGTCTAGACTGCGACTTATTGTTATTATCACAGGGATGGTTCATACAAAGTAAACTAATCTTTTCATGATGCGATTTTATTTCCTAAGAGAAAAAAAATAACACTTGGTGCACAAATTTCATTTACCATCGAAATCGGCATACGTAATACTACCCCCCTTTTCTCTCCTGGCAGATAACTCGAAAGCTCCCTGTATACATGCTCAATGGAAGCCCCTTAATAACCGATATGGGGCTTCCGATCTCAAGATATAAGTCGTAGAGCTGACAAACAAACAGACTAAAAATATACACACTCTCATCCAGTCATTCACAGCTCACACCTCACACTTTCCAACACACCAACACACACCTTTGCCCATCTTTAACTACATATTAAGGGTCTTTTTAAATAAATAAATAAATATTGTCAGACAAATTACACAGCGCCATCTAGTCCCAAAGTAAGCGAAGCTTGTGTTATGGGTACTAAACAACTGATAAACATACGTAAATACATTTTTTTTTTGTAAATATATACATATGATACATAGAAAACACCCAGACCAAGACAAACAGAAATGTTCATGCACACAAATGTTTGTCCTGTGTGGGAATCGAACAGTGGTTCAGTGGTTTTGGAGCCTATTCGCTTACAAGAATGACTTTTCGGCGTATATAAGCTATCCGCTCGCTTTGTATTGCATTGCATTACCTTGCCTAACCTCGCCTCGCCTCGCCTTGCCTTGCCTTGCATTGTATGCATTCAAGGGCGTCGCCAAGGGGGAGCAGGAGGGGCAGCTGCCCCCCCCCCCCCCCCCCCCTCTAGAGATTCTATTTATATATAAGTTTTATTTATTGTAAAGTCTCTCGTGAAGCTTTATACGTTGGGCTCTGTACCGTTATCATTACAATCGCTGTAGCTGTAAGTGAAAAGCTTCATGAGCTCTCGACTTTACCTACAATTCGTAACTTTTACAAACGACACACACACAAACGATACACATATCAAGACAAGCAGTCATGTCTATATCACACTCATGTCACTCCATATAATGCAGCCTTTTAGACTATCAGAAAGACACCAGTGCAATATGCGCGTCCAACATGAAACAAACTGTACCAGATTCGACTCAAAGAGAAGGTGAGGTCGATATAAAAGTAAATACTACTGTGACTATAGTTACTCCTTCGAGGTCTACACACAGAATGTTTATCTTTTGTGAAAATCTAGCCTGAGATACATGTTTTTTTTTCTATCACTAAGGTGACAAATACGCCCGTCTTACAATAAGTATTTAGACACACTATACCGAAGATACGCAACCGAAGTTCGGCGTCATTACGCCTGCAATACTTTTTCAATGACTATCGACACATTTGAGCAAAATTACGTCGCGTTTTTTACATTCAAATCTTAATCACGCAGAATTTCAGCTTAGTGTGGTTTGACACTAAGTATTCAATTCATTCTGTGGGCGCATCCAACACGAGAGGCATCAAACACGCATTGCCGGTCCTTGATGTTGAAATAGACATCCGCTCGACTCTATTCTAGAAATATTTTTCAGTAAGAACGATAAAGCCGTAGAAATAAAAATCGTATTTAAGCAAAAGTTTCCTGTTTTCGTTTTTGTCTACACGCGTACGGTGAAAGACCTTTCTCAGTATGATGAGTCAACAAGAAAGTAATACAAGTGTATCACATTCAGTTTCTAAGGAAATCTAATTTTGCTAATTGTACTAACGTGTCTATGCTTTACATTGAATTTTACTTCACAACTTTTTTTCCTAAAGCTATATAAAAATATATCTAAAGTAATATTATAAAGCTGAAGAGTTTGTTTGTTTGGTTGAACGCACTAATCTCAGGAACTAGTAGGTGGAATTGAAAAAATATTTTAGTGTTGGATAGCCCATTTATCGGGGAATGCTATAGGCTATATAGCATCACGCTATGCCCAATAGGAGCGGGGCACCGATGAGAAATGTTGCAGAAACGGGGGGAGAGAGCTTCCGTCACGTCAATTACTACTACATAAATAATGACGTCTGTGTAGAGCGTGAATGAGCATGTGTGCGTTCTCCGTTATACAAACTGTACCAGATTTGTCTCAGAGGGGAGGTGAACTCAACATGAGAGTGCGGAAAGGAGTGGCTATGGCCAATATTATAAATCTGAAGAGTTTGTTTGTTTGGTTGAACGCACTACTCTCAGGAACTACTAGGTCGAATATACGTAATACTATTACTTATATTGTGGACATGTGACAAAAAGAATGATGAATTTGAATGGATAAAATGAGAGAGGAAGACTGAACAAAAGGTGGATGGATGGAAAAGCGAGTGATGACGCTCTTAAGGAAGAATTGAGAATAGTAAACGCCGAAATAGATTGACTTTGAAAGAAAGTAAACCTATGAAAACAATTAATCCTACGTGTGTCGCCAAATTGGTTCCAACTCTGGATAGCTGAGGTCTAGCACCAGAGGTGATTTTCAATTCAACCTGACACCGCAACAAAAAATTGGTCATTAATTAATAATTAAAATGTTGACGGCTGATCCCTAGGAATTAATACGAGCTGTAATGCAAGTTTTACATGTAGCCTGTTTGAGGAGTGCCATACCAGTTCAACAACAAACGTTTTTAGCAACCGCAGTCTCCACCAGCCTGTTGGGATCACTGTTTTTCTTCCAAGTAGAAGACATCAACGTGTTCAACTTACAGTACTTAATAAAATTGCAATCACACTGATTATTATTGATAGCTCTATACACAAAAAAAAACGGACACGGCCGTGTATTGTTCGTGAATACGTTATATGAAATAAAATTAACTCAAAATGCCAGCGATTCCCCTTCCGCACGCGATGTTCCATAATCCTTACTTAGCTTAATAAATTCTTTGATCCTTCATCTATCCTGCAACACCAAACTGTATCCCCCGATGTTGTTATCATTAGTTTTTTTTTATTACCTCCGGGATATGGAAGTGAAGAACATGTTGCATTATTACTCAATTTACTTTACCCGATAATTACTTTCCGAAAACGAATCATTCAGATCAGTATTTTATTCTGCATTAACCCGTGTGTTCATCCCACTGCTGGGATACGGGTCTCTTCTCAATTGAAGGGGTTTAGAACAGACTGTACCACGCCACTCAAATGCAGGTTAGCGGTTTGTTTTATTCAATACTTTATACATTTGGTACCAACCGAAATTATTTATCTGTATATATAAAAAATAATCCCTATTTCCCCTGGTCATGTCATCACGCGTGCGTGAGCAGCTGGACCGACTTCGCTAATTCTTTATTTGTTGTGTTTGTTATTGTCAGGAGAAGGTTCTTATGAGCGGAAAATATATGGAAGTTGCGCGGAAAATTTAAGTGAACTGAACGACGATATCAACTTTTCTAATGTAACTTTATGGCGTTTGATATAACTGTCAGTCATTTGACAGCTTGCGCGAAATCAATTCGAGTTTAGTAAGTATTCATAGTTAGGCAGGACAAAGTGTCGGGTGAGTTAGTCAAAAATAAAAACCAATTATTTGACTAGAGCTGTATTAGAAAGTAGTCATAATTGGTTATAACGACCGACAAACAATACCAAAAGTCTTAAGTTTTTATGCTAATCTAAGACTAAGATCGCTAAAAGAATTTTACAGCTTATTTATAAAACAAAATATTCTTACAATATAACATAGTGAACTTGACCGAGGCTCCGAGCGAGTCAGACTTTCTTTTACCGCCTTCTATGCGAAGTGTCACGCGCCCCCGAAACTCGCTCCAGATACAAGACTGCGCTTGAGAACAGGGTTGCCAGCACTTGCGCACTGTACTGTTAAAAAAAATTGGTTTCTGTAAAGTCGGTTTACGGACGATCATTTTACATGATAACGTCATAAGAAAACATCGGCCGATGTAGTGGACGAGAGATAGATGCGTCATAGGCCGCACTCTCGCTTGCACGCTCGGCTCAGGCGGAACGTGGCAATGAGTCATGCTTTTTCGTGCGTGCAGGCGGCGTTCATCCACTTATAAGACGTTATGACGTCAATAATATTATTTAAAATTATTTTACTCTAATTTATTCTTTAACACTATTTTACTATTCAAAAATTTATTTTTCTGATAATTGAGGCCGAATGCTCAAGATCCTTGAATATTAACACATTTTTGCGAGTGAATATGATTACTAGAAAAGAGGAGAGATGCAAGCATACAAGTTATATGCCATATGTTGCCATATGCAGTACGTTTGTTTGTTCACTCGACGCGGTATAATAGAAATTACTAAATTTTCCTGTGGCTTGACTACCACAAACAAATTTAAGGTTCTTTTCTATATTTTTACCCGCGGCGGAACGGAGACAGTATATTTGCGTTAGGGGTGGATGTTTGTGCAAATCAATGTTTCCAATTTTCTCCAAAACTACGAGTCCGATTTTGATGCGGTTTTCAGTGATGGGTTCGGGTTTGATTGGTGCATGTTCTTAGATAGGTGTTACGGTGACAACTCACCAGGGGGCGCTGCAGTAAATATTTGTTTGTGAAACCAATGTTGCCATTTATCTCCAAATGTACGAGTCCGATTTAAATGCGGTTTTCAGTGATGGGTTCGGATTTGATTGGTGCATGTTCTTAGATAGGTGTTACGGTGACAACTCACCAGGGGGCGCTGCAATAATCATTTGTTTGTGCAACCAATGTTGCCATTTATCTCCAAAACTACTAGTCCGATTTTGATGCGGATTTCAGTGATGGATTCAGGTTTGATTCGAGCATGTTCTTAGATAGGTGTTACAGTGACAACTCACCGCAGGGCGCTGCAGTAAACATTTGTGCAAAACCAAAACTACTAGTCTGATTCTGATGCGGTTTTCAATTGTAATACCTATGCTTGCTCTCTAAAAAGTTTGAAATAAAAACATTTTTTTTTTAAAAACCCACGACGGTTAAAACGTAGTTGAAAAGGATAAAATAATTTTGAAACCCCCGACTTAAAGAATTTATGCTATGAACTTAATAAAAAAACTCAAGAAAATTTCGTCGAGGGCTGCATTCAACATAAACATAAATAAGCATAGAAGTTTCTATAAAACTGCCAAACTAGTTCATTTAATGGCAGCCCCAACGGATTTTCTTGGGTTTTTTTATTAAGTTCATAGCATAAATTATTTAAGTCGGGGGTTTCAAAATTATTTTATCCTTTTTCAACTACGTTTTAACCGTCGTGGGTTTTTTCAAAATTTTTAATTTTATTTTTATTATAAATACGTATTTTATACTAATTTTAAATAAAGGTAAGCCGACATGTTAGCAACCCTACGTGAGATCTCTACAAGATGGCCGACACAGCCATTTTAAATGCTTAGTAATTTATTAATGAGGGTAAGTGGCTTTTGAGGCCTAAGATCGTGACTATTGTGAGTCATGCAGAGAATTTGTCAGTGGAAAATTGTACTGACTGATAAATATTGAAAAGATCGATAAACGCATTTAATTATAGTAGGTAGCTTCTGGAAAGCACACCCTCACCACACTGATACGCCAATGCTTGAAGACTAAAGTCTTCAACCACTGCGTCTTTTCCGCTAGTAGTTACAGTACAGAGACTTAGACTTTGACCATTGAGCTGGTTCACGAGCTAAAAGTCGCACAGCAAGCGATGGCGAGGGTTATATTATTGGTTTTTTGTAAGAGATCGTATCAGGAATTAATAAACTCGACGGAGAACGAAAAATGTCGACTTCTTTCAGAGTTCGAAGGCGAAGAAGAAATTGCAGTGAGTCGTCCACATCTACCGAATCAGTGATGGCAGATGGGGAAGAAGGTTCCAGAATGAAGGTCATGTGTGAGAGGTGCGAGGAGGGGTGGCGAAGCGTTGGAAGCCATGATATGACATTCATTCTGGAACCTTCTTCCCCATCTGCCAAATATAAATATAATGTTTGCAGGGTGATCCCTGCAAACATTATACTCTTTTGTACAACCGTGTGAAAAATCTCGCAATTCTGCTACGCTTTTGGTTGCTTTTTCTTAACACGGCAGTCTACTAGTATCTTTAGGATACTCGTTGACACTGCACTCAATAAAGAAGGCAAAATTTACACCGCCGCGGAATGGAATGGAAGCGACTTTTTGCAACGAAATTGTACATAGCATAATGTACTTTATGTGAATTGTATAACATATCGATGCCTTAGTTCACAATTGCACTAACTACGAAATTTACATTTTTGAGGAGAGAGCTTTAAAGTTTTTTAAAGTTTAGACGAGAACAGTAGAAAATCCAAGTAAAATAACAAAAAAATATGCATCTATTCATAAGACTAGTCCTTTTACTCCATCATATCTCAATATTGTAATATTAGTTTAAACGTAACCTTTTCAAAATGGCCAAATAAACATAAAACCCCCCATTTAATACATTTGTGCACTAAGATTGATTATGCTGACCGGCATTAAGTGAAAAACTCAAAAATATTTAACAGCTTTACCAGGCTGGTTCAAGGTCCAAGAAGAAGGATAATAGTAGTTATGGATATTGCATTAAATAGACAAAATAATAAACCAGTGATCCATATTCATAATGTTTATTTTTATTACAAAACACAAACCGTTCTTATCCACAATCAAATAAAATAAATTTCAAAATCACAACAAAAAAATTAAAAGGACTGAAGCCCAATTATAGGCCAATCTTTAGCTATTTCACAAAACAATTCGTTTTTGAATCATTAAAATAAGATTTTTTATAAGAAAATTAATAAAGTCGGTCTTCAGTTTCAGGTAACAATTATTTATTTTTACTAATTGCTAATTAAAAATTGAATCAAAACTTAAATTTCTTCAACAATGGACTCTTCATCTGGATCATCATCAGACGATTCAGTGTCATCACAATTATTGTTAACAATTGCCGCAGAAGTGGATGGAATATCTTTGTAATAGTGCTCATATTCTGGTGGTATAACCCCATCATTTAAGTGTTATCAGATCTTCCTTTTTAGTTTGCGACACTGCAATCAGTGATTTATATGCTCCTTTCAGAGGTTTCTTTAGTTTGCTTATACATATGTATTTGTTTTTTTTTTCATTGTTTTTGTCTTACAAATGTCTATTTCTTTGAAATCTGGATCGGTCAAATCGTATTTGTAAAAAATTGAAGTGGGGGATTCTTTCTGCAGCCGCAGCCACTTAATTATCAGCCACTGTACTGGCTCATTTTTTGTTGTATTGGAATTCAAAGTTTTTAAAAGTACTTAGCACACTTGTCCATCAAACTTTCTTGGTCCTTTTGTACTACCAACACATAATACACTCTTCTAGCACTGCTAAAAAGTATGAGCAGATATTGCAAATGTATATAATACGTTTGTGTTTTGAAATTTCCTGCAGTTGAGAAACTTAAAATCAGTTAAAGTATATCTTGATTGGTTTTACAAAAATAAAGATCATTAGTATAATACCACATTCATGGAACATTAAACGAACTCATTTAATACAACTGTGACCCACGTATTTGGTAGAAAGAGACGGAATAACGGTATTTCGATGCGCGGAAACGAAAGAGCATGAAATTTAGTGTATTTGGCATTAAAAAAGTAAAAATTGAAAATTTTGTAGTTAGTGCAATTGTGAACTAAGGCATCGATATAAACTTAGATACGATCAGGATTCCCCGGAAGACGCGCGGCCATATTTGGCTCATATTTAAGTTTACATGTTATGCTATTGAAATAAAGTTCATTATGCTATGAACAATTTCGTTGCAAAAAGTCGCTTCGATTCCATTCCGCGGTGGTGTAAATTGAGCCGTGTGTGATACATGTGTAGCACTACGAGCTGTATTTTGTGCTACGAGCTACAATGGGTTATTTGTAGAGAGAGAGCAATGGAATAATATATGATGTATGCACATAACTTTACGTATATGTGCTAGGTTTTTAGGGTTCCGTAGTCAAATGGCAAAAAACGGAACCCTTATGGATTCATCATGTCTGTCTGTCTGTCCGTATGTCACAGCCACTTTTTTGCGAAACTATAAGAACTATACTGTTGAAACTTAGTACAGGTCGCGCGGCGAGTTAAGATCGCTCGGTAAAACTAGTGGGGGCAATTGGCGCATGTGTACAATCGCGCACAAAATTACTAAGAAAAAAATTTATTTTCCTTATTTTCTTTTTTTAACCCTTAGTAACTTAACATAATTATAATAACAGTAGTTTTTGTCTTAGTTTTTCAATTGTGGGAAGCTCTTTATTGGTCAAAAGAAAGTTATGAATACACCTTTTTATGTCCTTGATCAAAGTTATCTATGTCTGTTATTGGTTTTGCACGCTGTCTTTTTTTTCCAGGAGTTCTAAAGACCGACAGAAACTCGGAATTAGCGGCTTGTGTGGCAATCCTCCTAACTGTTATAACAGATGTATTTGTAGCAAGCGCCGTTCTTTTTTGTTCTTGTTTTAAATTGTTCATAATTTGTACTAACTTATTATCATTTGTTGTGCTAGCTTCGGCAGCTTCTTCCCGAGTTTGCTCTAATTTATTGCAGATTTCAATTAATATGGACTTATCAACAGCATTTGTAGTTCTATTTGCAATCAGTTGTAAACATTGTATAGGTGTTGACAATTTTTTCTGTAATGAAATCGCAGCTTCTGCTGTTGTATTTTTTACCTGCTTTAATTTACTACCGATTTCATTAGTTTCCTTTTTAATATAACAATTCACGTCGTAAACCATTTTCCTGGCTTGCCGTGTTAAAACTTTATTTTTCGGCATTTTTTTCACTACGATGTACTACTAATACGAAAAACAATTTGTACGCAACAGTACACAGGAGACACGAGACGCACGGACGCGAGGCGGGAGGTAAAGGGCGACTGATCCACCAATTACGCGTCGGTATTGTCGCGCCTGCCCCCCTTACTCCTCTGCCCCGCCAAATAGACCTAGAAAGTGAATACTGCGCATGCCCCTTCTACTTTTGCCGAGCGATCTTAACTCGCCGCGCGACCTGTACGTAGATGTAATCTGTGAACCGTAGCAATGCTGCTAGCCTTCTGGCTACTTTACTCTTTGATGTCGATGCGGAAGAATTTTTTACGCTATTTAGATTATTACTTGCATTTTATTCATTTGAATTATTTTTTGTTATTTCCGTTTTGTTTGTATACATAGTTAGCCATATTTAGTCTCTATTTTAATAGTTTTTATTTTCTGTTTATTTATTTATTTTTATCGCGTAACTTTTTCTATTCTTTATAGATAAAATATATAGGTTTTGACATTAGTTTTAGTTTAATTTAGGTTTCTATAATTAGATTGTATTGTCTCAATTACGACATTATTTAATTAATGAAACCAATTATACAATTTTCAGTCAATTTATCGTATTAATATTTTAAAATATTGTATTTTAATTTTAATCTGACCAGTCAGCTAGCAATAAATAATATAACAAGGTATTCGTTAAAATTTCTAATTGTATATTTTTAATTATTAGTAAGTTATTTTCATGTTAAATTTATACAAATAAAACACATTATACAAGTAGCTTAATATTCTTAATACTTGTAATTAAATGTATACAAAAAAAAAATATTCAACCACTACACGAAGTAACCGTTTAGTACGCCTACAGCAGATTACAGTACTTCATATAACTCTGTTGATTCATATTATGCGTGCCGTTCACTAACTGTATGTAATGGATATGTTTGTTTTGGGCGCGCCGACACACTTGCACAGCCGGATCCACGGTGCTACGTGTTAATGAAATAACGCATAACTGGAATATATGACTAGTATTTGTAATCGGTTGCCGTATAACAGCATACTTCATCATTATTTCTCTTCTCAGGGTTGTCTGGAAGAGATTGCGTTTAGCGATAAGACCGCCTTTTGTACTTTAAATTTTTTGCAAGTTTCTTGTATGTATCTTTGTTATATTGGTCCAATAAAGTATATTCTATTCTATTCTATTCATCATATTTATCAACCTGTCTCTAGCCACTGCTGGATATAGGCCTTTCCAATGCTTTCCACCATAGACGATCCTCCGCTTTCCGCATCCACCCGCTTCCAGACGCTTTATACAAGGGAAGGAGAAAAAAAAGTCCTTTAACTGAAATATCCATTTACAAAAAACACGTGTATATTATATTGACGAGCTCGGTGGTCGAATGGTTAGCAATTGCCACTTTGACTCCGAGGTCGCGGGTTCGATTCCCGCACAATATAAACATTTGTGTGCATAAACATGTATGTTTGTCTTGGTCTGGGTATTTCTATATATACGGAGTATTTACAAAAAAAAATATATTTAAGTACATTTATCAGTTGTCTAGTACCCATAACACAAGCTTTGCGCTTAATTTGGGACTGGATGGCTCTGTTTATATTGTCCAGAAATATTTATTTATTTATATTTTATCTATATTATAGTGGCCTATAAAGCATGTATTCTGTATGCCACTAAATAGTTAAATAATCGTAGGTACAATCTGCTTTTAGTATCATATTTAGAAAGTTTAGTGTATAGATAATGTAAAGTCGCATAAAAAATATATTTTTTATTGTCCATATAAAGTTCACATACACAGAAGCTATTGTTTCGTTTTTGTTACTTTTTGTCGTTTTATACGAATGTAGGTTAGGTGCATAATGTAGAGTGGTATCATTTTATTTATATCAAGGGTGGTTCAGTATGTAGTTATTCAGTGACTATCTAGATCAGTGGTGCCCAACTTGTATTGCTCCAAGGGCTATTTTGAAAAACTCGATACGCCACGCGGGCACCGCCGAGATAATAAAAAAACATAAGTGATTTTTATTTGTTCAGTTCAGTTCAGTTCATTTATTCAATAACAATAATTTACATTGTGTTGAATTTCATATCCTACATTAAAAATAATCATACAATAATAATAAAATAGAATAATTAATTACAAAAATTCGTCAATAATAGTTATAAAAATGATATATACTTAAAATGTCAAAAGTAAGCTAATGATGCTATACTTGGCTGTTCACATTTTCAGAAAGCTTATTAAAGTCTGGTTTGTGCATTCCTTATCCAATTTTGTTCGCGGGCGCCCAGAAAACAAGCTGCGGTCTACCTGGTGCCCGCGAGCTACCGGTTGGACACCATGAATCTAGATCAAATCACTTGCTCAAAATTAAAAAGAAACTTTTAAAATAAAAAAACATGGTTGTCTGTAAAGTCGGTTTACTGAAGATAATTTTACGTGATAACGTCATAAGAAAATATCGGCCGATGGAGTGGAAGAGTGATAGATGCGTAAGCCGCACGCTTAGGCGGATCGTGCCTCTCTATCGCTTGTTCCGCGCTCTCGCTTGCACGCTCGGCTCAGGCGGAACGTGACAATGAGTCATGTTTTTTCGTGTATGCAGCCAGCGTTTTTCGATTTCTAAAACGTTATCACATGAAAAAAAAAGAAACTTAAAATAAAAAAAGAAATAAAATTCCAACAGACTTTTTTCTTGAAACAGACTTAAAATATCTTTAGCTCATAGTTTTTCATGTTATCCAAACCTTGACCACTAAAAATATTTCCACGTAACAACCAATAATACAAATGAAACTACATAATAAATAATTGCCCCATCAGACGTAACAGTCGATAATACGTGACTTTGAAGTCGAGATAATTTTCTCGACTCGCAATCAGAAAGCGCGGCAACTTACACCAGCCACCATTTTTATTACAACACACAGTTATGCCAACCTAAAAGGTTTAATCATCATACATTGCCGGTTTATTAAGAACTGTTCTTTTATAACCATGCATGTAAGTGGAAATGTATATTGTTTTCGGTGATTGTTGCAATAGGGTTACGATTACGGTGAGTTTCGAGATTGCAGCGAAAATGTAAGTCAATGTGGGTCACTGCCGCACGTATAACGGCTTGCGCTGGATGTCCGCCCGCGTAACGTTACGTGTGGGAAATTATTTGAATTTGGAACGACACTTTTTAGGGTTCCGTTTGCAAAAATACCATTTTCAAACACAGTTGTAAACTCTTTTATGATTGGTTATTTTATGAACAGTACTTTATGCAGTCCGAACAGTCTGAACAGTAAGGTCTGATGTTAACGTGATAACGTCTTATAAATCGATGAACGCCGGCTGCACGCACAAAAAGCATGAGTCATTGTCACGTTCCGCCCGAGCCGAGCGTGCAAGCGAGAGCCCGTAACAAGTGATAGAGAGGCACGATCGGCCTGTTTGTTTCTTTGAGACTTTACAGACAACCAATTTTTTTAAGAAAGAAATGGTAAGAAATGTGGCTTCCTAGTTTTTGTATTTTTTTTCTCCAGCTCCAGCATTTCTGAAGTTAGCCTTCAGAATAAAATATTAAATTTATAATAATTATATTATGTAGTATTATGATTTTGACCTCGGCATCCTCCTGTAAACTTCTACTAATGACTCAAAGATATTTCGTACCTAATTATACTTAAGTTTTCTAAAGATATATTATTTTATTTGAAGACAGATCGCTCCTGGCCCACGTTTCTAAGCTGTTTTCAAGGGTTGTCACAATCGTATCGCTCCAAGGCTCGATGACTACCAGCCACCGGAGAAGGCTGGACTTATTAAAGTCACATGTGCCGTAGACCAAGGGCGGATCGAGGGGGAGGGTCATAGGGGTCATGACCACACCCTGGGCTGGGTCCAGGACCTTGATGGACCAGTAATTAAAATTGTTAAACTTAACGTTTTTATATAACTATATATATATATATATATATATATATATATATATATATATATATATATATATATATATATATATATATATATATAGTTATATAAAAAGGTGGATATACTTCTATTTGTCACAATATAGATTAAGTACAGTACTTAAACACATGTATCCTATTATTATCAAAATTTAATTATAACTTGAGTGTGACTTGACCATAACTGTATGACCTCCCCCTGGCGCCAACGCTGGATCCGCCCGTGCCACGTCTACGGCTTGCCGTAGACCACATACATGAATACGTTATACGTACAGTTGTACGTGATTACGTTATATGCACTAAAATTAAATCAAAATGGCAGCGTTTCCCCCTCCCCGCACGCCATATTCCATAGTCCTTACTTGGCGTATTAAATTCTTTGATTCTTCATCTATCCACCGGTGTGATTGAATTGGATGGAGATGATATAATATAGCTGCAACATGAAATTGTATCTCCCGATTTTGTTATCGTTAGTTTTTTTTAACTGTCTCCCTATGGAAGCATTTTAAAGAACTATTCACGACAAAAAAATAGATAAGGAACCCTCAGTAAAGTAGTGTCAGACAAACGCTTGTTAATTTTTTTCACTTCTTTTATCAAGCTGCCGGTTGCTATTGTTCTTTTATACATTTTATTGTGTGGCGGTGGTCTAGTTTTGTGCTTACATTAGTGATGCTAAACGTTTACCGTTAGGGCATATTTTACTTTTTTTTTTTTGTTCGATTACGTTAGGAATACATTCATATTCAGTTTATTGTTTTTTTTTTTATACTACGTCGGGTGGCAAACAAGTTCGCACGCAATAAGTACATAAACTCTCGGAACATGAAATATCGCTCGCGCGCTGGCACCCCTGCTGCCATCTCAGCCACTCCTTCCATCCTTTCCATTAGTTTGGGACTAGATGGTAGTGTGTATTTTGTCCAGAAATATTTATTTATTTATTTTTATTATTATTATCCTCGTGACCACACTCACTCGCAGGAACACAACAACCGTCAAGGGAATTGTTATTTGGCTGCGGTATTCTGTGAGGTGGATATACTTCTATTCCACAGTCGGGCAGCTTAAAATTACGCTATGCCCTACCTCTCTTTCGCCAGAGCCTCTTTCGCTAGTCGGCAGACTGCACCATGTGCAGGTGAGCTTGGCTTTGGCTCTAAAGATCGTGGTGAGCCACTTACTCCCTACTTGCCAATGTTAGAACTAAAAATGCTCTCCTAAATAGGTATTCTCTTTCTTGGCGAAAAATAATATTGACTTAAATAAAATTTGTAAACTTTAAACCAAATTTAGAGTGACTAACCAAAACATATATGGGGACTTACCGCAAACGATTTTTGTATATTGCTGATATTTCTGTTGTTGCGAGCGTTCAAAGGTTATTCTGAGAGTTATATCGACAACTTTGGTTCTCCGTCAAATTTCTTTGTTGCGGAATCGGTCCCTACGAGTATAAGTATAGTAAGTAATAAGTTAGTAGAGCTTAAGAGTTTACTTCAGTCGTAAATATTGGTTGTATCACTAGTACCATTAATGGTCCTAGTGATACAACCAATATTTATGATGGTACAACTGATCGCAAATTAGTGTCACTAGTACCATTGATGGTACTAGAGATACAAAGTTGTGTCACTTGTACCATCAATGGTACTAGTCAATGGTACTACTGATCCTAAGGGGTGTGGTCTAAAGCACACTCGTTTATTTTTTTTTTATACCACTAAAGTCACAAACAAGCATACAACATAATTTAACTCCACATGTGCCACATCACATGTGGAGTTAAATTTATCAACTAGTGATGATCGAAAAACGATCAACAAAGGTTTCACTAAAAGATGAACAGATTCTTAGTCTGTGCCTTAAACAGATTATATAGTAGGTACTTTATAGTGGGAATTCAACGTTATTTAATACTGTATTTACTCGTAACTCATTGTTGTAATTCATGACGGCCGGTGTAACGGTAACGGTAAAGCACCCACTCAAAGCCAATGCCAACTTTCCCTAGTTTCAGATCTCCCGGCTCTATTATCAATGTTAAAAGCTAGACATAACAAATTTGATACTTTAAGTACACTACATCATCATCATCATCGTCAGCCTGTATGTACCCACTGTTGGATAATGATGTGTCGTCGACGGGTTTGCCGTCAACGAAACGAGACCGTTTATCCACAACGATAAACTAGTTTAAAAAACAGTCTAATTTTCGACTAGTTTGCGTCGTCGACTAGTGGTGGGTGGGTCGTCGACGATTTTACAGTCGACGCAACGAGACCGTTTACGACGAACTAGTTTACTGACTGCCGCGGTAAAGCTGATTGCATTTTTTATCAACTGCAATTATATTTGTTTGTTTGTTTGGTTTTGGTTTTGGATTTGGTTTTGGATTTGGTTTTGGTTTTGGTTTTGGTTTCGTTACGGAATTTCTTGATTCGGTCGCCGCGCTCAAAGCCCGCGATAAAAGCTATGCAATAAAAACAGTCTAATTTTCGACTAGTTTACCTCGTCATCGTTAAGACTATTTCTTGACATAAACGATTGGTAAACGTATACGAACGAAAATCTCATTTGTCAAGTCGCTAGACGAGACGAGACGATCGCGACGCGACGCAACGGACTCATCAATCAGTCGACGAATAAACTAGTTTATCTGAGAACTGTAAACTAGTTTAATCGTTCACGCACAAAAATCAGTCTAAAAAAACGGTTCGTTCATTCAACGCCCATCCCTACTGTTGGATATAGGCCTTTCCCAATGCTTTTCACCACACGCGCTCCGTTTTCCGCATCCAACCGCAACTTACTAATAGTTGACCAGAAACATAAGCATACGTCCCGCCTGATGTAAAGCGTTGCCCGTACCATGTGTTCATCATCAGGTCATTTTAGTCTCCACTACAGGAGCACGACCCTCTCTCGTCCGTCTCAGACAGAAGGAGGATTTGGCCTACACTCCCCACGCTGGCCAGACGGGTTGGGGAGGCCTGATCGATGTTTTATAATGTATTTCCCTTGGTCGCCTTGTACGACATCCACGGGAAGAGACGGGGTGATTCTATTCTAGTCTGCCGGAAACCACACGGCTAGTAGTACCATGTAGATACTCGCAACACAAGAGAAGTTATTGCTCGCCTGGTAGCATCCCCGCTGATAGCACTGCAACTGGCATGTGGGTCACCTGATGGAAAGCAATCACCACCGCCCATAGAGATCAGGAACATCAAGGGGTCGCCGATCCGTTGCCAGCCTATTCTCCTTCCTTTCTTTCCGCTGACCTCACTCACTCGCAGGAGCACAACCAACAACCCTCAAAGAAATTGTTATTTGGTTGCGGTATTCTGTGAGGTGTGAGCGGTCTCTTTTTGCCAGAGCCTCGTTTGTCTGTCAGCCAACCTCACCTGCACGTGGTGCAACATGCTGCACCACGTGTAGGTGAGGTTGGCTTTGGTTCAAAGATGTTTTTTGACCCATTATTATCTTAATACCTCTTTAAAAAAATTTATTTGGTGCAATAAAAAATATTGTATTGTGTATTGTACATACAGACAGGGTTCGCAAAAATCCATTATATATACGTATATATACGTGAAGCAAAAACTTTGTACTCCTTTTTACGAAAATTGTGCGGACGGAGGAGTATAAAATTTCGCACACTTATAGTTTATATAGAGAAGGAATACAGAATACATTTTTTTTTTAATTACGCATAAAAATACATTCTCGATCAATAAAAAAAATATTACACACAATACCATATATTTGACACACACACGCATATTCTATTACTCTTTTGTTTATTGTTAAAGTCATAATTTAAATTAATTATCATCGAATTTTTGCCATTGGGCCACCACTAGTTGTTTGTTTGTTTGCCAAATGTCAAAATATCCGATATTTGATATTTATACGATTGGATATAAATTTAACGAGGTTGTGATAGGAAAACAATATTTGGTATATTTGAGTACCATAATAAATTACAGATCAGTTAACAAATATATGATACAACACAGTTAAATTAAAAAAAAAACCCGACATTCTAGTCTAGTCAAGCCCTTTCATTGATACCCATATGGAGGGAGTTGTGAAATAAATATGTAATCCGTCATTTTGTGGCGGCGGCGGCCATCTTGGACCTATTTCCATCAAATATAGCTAAGAACGTTCCCGACTAATTCACATTTCAAATAAAAAAAAAACAAAATCGGTTCAACCGTTCGGGAGCTACGATACCACAGACAGATACACATATAGACACGTCAAACTTATAACACCCCGTCGTTTTTGCGTCGGTGGTTAAAAAAACTATGTGCTTATATGTAGTATAATATGTATGTAGTATAAAAAAATATATATAATAAGCCCAAAAGTATCAAAACTTGTCGTAGCGCCGCGCTATGCACCGACTGCGCTTTACTGCAGCTTTCACTGCAGCAGTGCAGTCGGCAACCGCAATGCCGCCATCCACGTCTAGTTATCTATAGAACTTAGTACATATATTTACCAGTAATTTATTTTCGATAAACATCCATGTTTATACATAGGGTGTAAATGGTTCATCAACATCTTCTCAACATCTAAAAGCACCCTGCTAACTGATAAACAGAGCTCTGGCGAAAAGAGAGGTAGGGTACATAATTGTAAACTACCCGACTGGTGAATGTACGTCCTCCTCATAGAATACCGCAGTCAAATAACAATTCCCATGAGGGTTGTTGTGTTCCTGCGAGTGAGTGAAGTCACCACAAAGGAAGGGGATGCTGCGTTGGCAGCGGGGATGGCAGCGCACGAGCGATATTTTGTTGCGAGCGTTAACATGGCTATGGTAACCGCTTCACATCAGGCGGGCCGTATGCTTGACTTGTCACCCGATGTAGTATAAAAAAAAATTGTGAAGTGACCGGTGGTGATGCATAATGTTGACCAAAATTATATGAAAGTGGGACAAACGAGAATGTGGGTCACTTGATGGAAAGCAATCACCACCGCCCATGGAGATCAGCAACACCAAGGGGTCACCGATTCTTTGCAAGCCTATACTCCTATACTCCTTCCTTTCTTTCTGGTGACCTCACTCACAAGCAGGAACACAACAACCCTCAAAGAAATTGTTATTTGGCTGCAGTGTTCTGTGAGGTGGAGGTACTTCCCTAGTCGGACAGCTTACAAAATACGCTATGCCCTACCTCTCTTTTCGCCAGAGCCTCTTTGTCAGTCAGCAAAGTGCACCACGTGCAGGTGTGGTTTGCTTTGGTTCAAAAATGATTATGAACCACTTTCACCGCAAATCTACTACGGGACTACGGTACTAGGGCATAATAATTGCATAAGAGAAACAAAAAATATGGGGTGTCGTGGACACGACCATGTGTTGTACGTGAATACATTATATGCACTAAAATTATCTCATCATGGCAGCACTTCCCACACACACGATGTTCAATAAAAAAATTATCACGCTAAGTAAGGACTACTTAGCGTGATAAATTTTTTGATCCTTCATCTATCCAGTGGTATGAATGAATGTTGGATGTAGAGCATAGATTAGAAACTGTATGCTCCGATTTTATTATCATTCGTTTTTTTTAATTGCCTCTCTATCTCTGTGGAAGCAAATTTAAATACGTAAAAATCTTGCTTCCTTTTTTGAAGACGTTTAAAAAGATACAATCAACGAAATCGTACAATTCAAAACGTTCGTTCGCCGTTCGGTAAAAAAGGCGATTTCCTACCCGCAAACAGGAAATTTTCCGGTCATGTAATGTTACAGAAAACTTTACAAGGCACTTTCCGCGCGCGTAACTGGCATTGGCATTGCATGCGTATACGCAACACAACAACACGTTATTAAAAGGATAAATGAGATCGAAAAATAATTTACCTTTTTTTTACGAGGGGGGGGGGGGGCAAACAAGCATGTGGTTATCAACTAATGGAAAGCAATCACTACCTCCTATGGAGATCAGCAACACCAAGGGGCCGCCGATCCTTGCCAGCCATTTAAGGGAAATATAGACTCTGTTCTTGAAGGCCCCCATGTCGTAATTGTTCGGAAAGTCTCTAAAATATGAAATAAATAAATAAAACGCTATCGGTAAATCTTTTTTAATATCCTACTAAACTTGTCAAATTTTGTAAAGTAACACTGTCGGTATATATTTAGTTAATATCGTATACGGTACGTATACGTAACATACTCGTATATTAAATTAATTAGATAAATTAAACGGGTCACTCACTATGACGTGAGTGACCCGTTTAATTTATCTAATTAATTTAGTATAATGTCCCACGTGAGGTTTAATAATATTATACTCGTATATATTCGAGATCCATAGGCACACCACTGCTACGATAATATAAATAACAGATTTCTTTTATTTAAACTGCAATGGAGACCCATTCAAACATATAGTCTGCATATAAAAGGTTATGGGGCTTAAACGCTTGGGAAAACTATGATTAATGTTTTCAATAATTAATTTTATTGCTCTGAATTACGAAAGAAAGACATGGAGGAAAAGGAAGAGCGCGGTGCAGCGATAAAAAATTATGAATTAATCCCGGGAGTTGACATGATATTTACGGTTATACAATATACTTTAAATAAATAATTTAAGAAAAAGAATAGACACATAAACTGTGACAACAATTTTCACTGGATTAACCTTAACCCTTAGAAATGAAAAGAAACCCGTTGCTTCGGCATATATTGATATTGATTTTGCGTTTTCAAAGTAATTTCATAGTACGCTGATATCAGTAACTAACTATATTTTGTATTATTTATACAGTTGGAATTTATGAAATTACTATAATCATCATTGTCCTATTTACTGCTTTTTTTTTTTATTTGCATATGTCTATGTATATATCATTTTATGTTTTCATAAGTATTTATTCAGTGTATGTTCATTACTGTTATTTTGTGAACGGCATTCGAGTTTTATCTGCTTTTCCCAAAGGTTGACTCGTAGAGAATGCTCTTAGCATGAAGTCCGCCTTTTGTACCCTTATTTTATGGCCTATAATGTTTAAATAAATAAAAATAAACACCTACTATTGTTAATAATAGAAAAAATACAATATTTTAAACTCCCTCGTCCTCTTAATACACAAAGAGTGTCTGTGAATCGGTGCCCGCGAAAGTATGACGAGTCCCCACCAACACCCACACCACAACAGAACATAATACAAACACAACTCACACATACACAATATTTATATACACAAGACACACATATACAGAAATATTACGTATCTATACAATATGCAATTCATTGGTAGTGTGCGTAAAGAAAGGTGTTTAACTAGGTGAAATGGGCACATAGATGCTAGCCGACCGAGTTAGGAGAGCAATTATAGCTATGATTAATGTATCGTGAATACTGCTTTATTTTATTGACGTATTAATAGTTTCACTAAATTGTATAGCTGTTTATGAATGCATTTCTTGCATAGAAGTAAGTATTATTTAAAGCTTCCCATTTATATCTACCTACTATAGTTTACTACAGAGAACTTCTCGTAAACTACACAATTGTGCTTGGCAAGTATTAATATTATTTGAACATTTTTTTCTCTTCCGTATTACGGAGGGCACTCAAGTCAGTGGCCCTTGGGTGGCTTGAAAACACTGACCTTCGCCAATCCGCAGTTATACTATAAATGCCCATCAATTGAGGGGAAACCTATGTCCCATTAGCAATAAAAGTTGATGAAGAAGAAAGAAGGATTTCTAAAGAATTGTTAGGTTTACAAAATAAATTAAAGATTTTATTTATATCGTAATAAATATATATTTTATTCAACAAAAAAGGTATAGTATTGCACTCATGACCCGTGACTTTTTATCTAGTACCCATAGTACAAGCTTTACTTAGTTTATATGTTTATATATGAAAATGTCTGTTTGTCTTGGTCTGGGTGTTTTCTATTATATGTATTTATTTAAAAAAAATGTATTTAAGTATAGTATCAGTTATCTAGTATTTATAGGACAAGCTTTGCTTCGTTTGGGACTAGATAGAGCTCTGTGTAATTTGTCAATTATGGTAATAACTGTGTAATTTTGGGGTGTAAGTGGTTTATCAACATCTTTGAACCAAAGCCAACTTCACCTGCACGTGGTGCACCCTGCTGACTGACAAACGAAGCTCTGGCGAAAAGAGAGGTAGGGAGCGTAATTATAAGCTACCCGACTGGGGAATGTACCTCCACCTCACAGAATACCGCAGCCAAATAACAATTCCCTTGAGGGTTGTTGTGTTCCTGCGAGTGAGTGAGGTCACCACAAAAGAAGGAGATGCTGCGTTGGCAGCGGGGGTGGCGGCGCGCAAGTGATATATTATGTTGCGAGCGTTAATAAGGTTACGGTAACCGCTTCACATTAGGCGGGCCGTATGCTTGTCTGCCACCCGACGTAGTATAAAAAAAAAAAAAGTCAAGGAATATTTATTTATTGGTGGTACTATAAGATAGACTCTCCGCCAGCCCGCAGTTGAGCAGCGTGGTGGTGTATGAAAAAAAAAATTAAAATGTGTATGCTCTAAACCTCTTCGATTAAGGGGATACTCGTATCCCAGCAGTGGAATGAACAAGGGTTGTCGACGACGATCATCATAATCATCATCAGGTCCATTTCAGTCTCCAATACAGGAGCACGACCCTCTCTCGTCCGTCCTAGACGGAAGGAGGATTTGGCCTACACTCCCCACGCTGGCCAAACGGGTTGGGGAGGCCTGATAGATATTTGATAATGTATTTCCCTTAGTCGCCTTGTACGACATCCACGGGAAGAAACGGAGTGATTCTATTCTAGTCTGCCGGAAACCACACGGCCACACTATAGAGATATATAATAGGTAGGGGAAAAAGTCTTTTCGCATTTTGGTATGTTTGAACTTGTAATAAAATCTCTTTGGTTATACCATTTGTATCTTTCAGGTTTTGATATCTTTAAAAAGTTTAAATTTTAAAAAAGATAATTCCAAATTCAAATTAGGTAAATGTGTGATTTTCATTAGTTTTTTTTACTGTCAAGATGAGTGAATCTAATGAAGAAATTCGATACATTTTAAAATTTTACTACAAAAAAAGTAAAATTGCAACGCAAGCTGCGAAAAAAATTTGTGACGTTTATGGATCTAGTGCAGTGTCTGTGAGAGTAGCACAAATTTGGTTTAAGCGTTTTCAATCAGGAAATTTTGATGTGAAAGATGCACGTCGCTCTGGTCGCCCTGTTACGGATAAAATGGATGCCATTTTTGAAAAAGTGGAGCAAGATCAGCATATCAGTAGTTACGACGTAGCTGAAGAATTAGGAATTGACCACAAAACAGTTTTGGCGCATTTGAAAAAAGCTGGGTACACTAAAAAGCTCGATATTTGGGTGCCTTACGATCTCACTGAAAGAAACTTAATGAACCGTGTACTCATTTGCGATCCTTTACTACGACGTAATGAAAGCGAACCGTTTTTGAAGAAGCTTATAACTGGTGATGAAAAGTGGATCACGTACGACAAGAACGTGCGAAAAAGGTCGTGGTCAAAGGCCGGTCAGGCTTCACAGACTCTGGCAAAACCCGGGTTAACCCGCAATAAGGTGATGCTGTGTGTATGGTGGGATTGGAAGGGCATTATTCATTATGAGCTGTTACCGCCAGGCAGGACTATCGATTCTGAACTCTACTGTGAACAACTGATGAGATTAAAGCAAAAAGTTGAGAGAAAGCGGCCGGAATTAATTAACAGAAGGGGTGTGATTTTTCATCATGATAACGCTAGACCTCACACATCTTTAGCCACTCAGCAAAAATTAAGAGAGCTTGACTGGAAGGAGTTAATGCATCCGCCGTATAGTCCTGACCTTGCACCTTCTGATTTCCACCTGTTTCGGTCTCTTCAGAATTCTTTAGGCAATGTCAGGTTAACATCACGAGAAGACTGCCAAAACCACTTGTCGTGGTTTTTTGAACAGAAGTCCCAAAATTTCTATAGTAATGGGATCATGTCTCTACCTACAAGATGGCAAAAAGTTATCGAACAAAATAGCACCTACATACTTTAGTTAAATGTAAATAAACTTTAGTAAAAAATGTTTTGAATTTTCATATAAAATACGAAAAGACTTTTTCCCCAACCTAATATATAAGACGAAGATACTATAGAGATTTTTCTGTTTAATTATAAATACGTAGGTACTTATTCATGCTATCATAGACCACCACTAGGTGGTCTGTGCCCAATGCACAACATCACGCCAGCTAATTAAATACATAATCGTAATTCAAATGTAATACTAATTTGCCGTCCATTAATTTGAGGCAGAAAGTTCTAGCATTTACGCAGCCCTTTCACTAAGAGAAACGCGCGAGAAGTAGGTCTGTAGTAAGAGCCCTTGAAAGGGCACAGTCGTGGCTAGCTGGCAGACACCGAATTATCAAATACTGTTAACCCGACCCGGTTTTGTACAGATTGCATTTCTTTCCCTGATATAGTAATACCACTACAAAGGCGCATCCAAGAGGACCCCCCTCCCCCCCCCCCCTTATTTTTTCCCGTGGGAATAAAATGTTTTTCCTGGATAAAAAGTTGCCTATGTCACTTCCAGACCGTAAACTATCCCCTGTTAAAAATCATGCCCGTACTTAAGTTCCTTTTGACGTGATAGAAGGACAAATGATTACAAAGTTTATTTTTTCCCTTGGGATTAAAATATTCAGATATTAAATCCTCGTAAATTTTGCCAATAGCAGGGCAAAATTTTTGTATTTATATATTTATTACGGTATTAATAAATTTTATCGGTAATATCCGTTGGTGATCTGGGGCACTACCGGCAAAACTAAACCCGATTCTCATCAGATTTTTTACTGGAAATATCAAACTCTACCTTAGATTTATTATTATTGTTTAGCTTAGGTGGTAGAAACCCTGGAGATCTACCGACTGAGCTCACGATGTTTGTCGATAACTAAAACGTAAGATCTATTTTTCGAAGCCAAATATTCGATGGTAGTCGGCTTTAGCTTCGGCGGTAGAGCCCCTGGGGGGCTAGCCAAATGGCAGTTTGCGAAGTAGAAAAGCGTAGCGATCGCTAATTTGAACTGTCGAGCTCATACTAAAATGTTCGAATTGGCAAATGTCACGTGATCTATCTAACGTTCGTTACGCTACGAATTACACTTGGCTAGGGGGGCTGGTAGGAAAGGGGGCTATAGACTGTGGAGTCCTGGGCCCGTGCACAGAATGGCCAGTGGAAAAAGGACCTGCCTGGTGTAGCAGCCGAGAATTACTAAACTCCTTGTGAGTGCTCGCGTTTATATGCTTCAACTTGCTTGTACGCGCGTATCTCAATTTCCCATAGGAATTTTCAAAAATCCATTCTTACCTGATGCCTACGTCATAATGGCTATATGTATGCCATTACGTCCAATAGTCTTAGCTATACGTAGATAATTGATTGTGTAATTCAGTTTTCAAACCTCTGAAATATAAACCGCTAATGGCCTGCTTCTGATATTCCAAAAAAACGTTACAAATCTCCTTGCAAACTTCATGTAACTGTATGAAGTTCAAATTGCTAAAAAATGATAAAAATAACTGTTCATGAATGAAATGATCAACATAGACAAGCTAATTGTCTCTATACAAAAGAGGCTTATTTCTGCGCTTCACAATTAGCACGTATTCGAAGCCCACTAAAACCACAGTCTAACAAACCAAAGTAAACATAGCTTACATAAACACCCGTGACCCAGAACTTGAGAGAAAGGTCTAGTACTCTGTACCCCCACTATCCGCCTCCGTTGCAGCCGACAGACCTTAGATACCGCCATTTTGCATCTCAGTTTTATGACACTGCGCAAGATCTAGGATCTGTTCAGAAATTATAATACCACCTACGCTACCTTATCTATCTGCCCTATTTGCCGCTTTCTTATGTCGATAGATATGTGTGTTAGAACATACGACCCGCTTGTTGTGGAGTTCGTAGCCTACAAACGCACAATGACAGCAGATAAAAATTTTAATCACTATCCAAGTTGTAAGATACGATAATAATCATCATTATTATGTAGTAACTTTTGCTATGGGATTGACTATAACGATGATCTAAAGCTGAGCCGTTCGAAACTTGACAAAATTTTAAAAACCCCTTCATTGTTACGCCTCTTTTTCTAATTCGGCGGTTAAGAATGAGTACATAGACTAGATATTAAAAATAAGTACATAGACAGAATGAGTACATAGATAACTTAGTGTCAGATATAGTAGATGGGGAGGAAGGTTCTAGTACGAAGGCTGCGTGGTCGACGAAGCGTTGGACACCTCGTCTGCGTTAGATCGATGAATTAATTCTTATTAATCCAGCAGTAATTACCTCAATTAATCCAGCCGCTTTTTCGAGGTTCATCAATTTATTTCATTCAATACATCGGGCGATGAAATATCTCTAAAAAGCGGCTGGATCTGGCTGGATTCGGAAGGCGAAGGATCGCGTTTTGAAAGAATTGGGGTGCAAAGTCCAGCCAAATCTATGTAAACACACTACTGAGATCGTCTGTCACACTTTACCAGCTCTATGATCTCGTGAAAGCGGCCCTTTTGCAGCTTTCGCGTCACGGCCTGATTGTCAGTGCACGCGTCGGCCGCATGAGAGCACCCACTTGCCTACGAATGCCTACGATAGTCATGAGAAATTGACCCTAAAGCGAGACATAATTAGCTGCAATAATTATGAAGAATAGGCTAGACGACAATTTTTTCTTTCGGTTTATTATGTAAGGACGTCACAATAATATAACTATAAGTGAAAGAATTACTTCGATAGCATAAAAACTTCTCGAGATATGATAACTTGAAAATCACAATTTTGGACTTTCCCGAAAACGCTCCATACAAAAGGCTACATAATTATGACGTCACACTTATGTATTTTGTATACGTTAAAACAGTAATTTGTACGACAGCTATGTGAAATACTGCGTTTATGTAGCTAGTGCCATAACAAAAGTTATAGTATTTTTGATTGTTTTTCCAAAATTAATATTTTTTTTTTATAATTTCATTCTTTTAAATTGGACTTTCCTACTACACTTTGATCGATCATAGAACAAGTAGGACATAAGTTATCAAAATTTCAAGATCACAGATCGTTCTAGTTTTGTATATTTTATGACACTGTTAAGTACTTTTTATATTTTTTTATCATTGTCGTCTAGCCTATTAGGGATAAATTATGGCTCACCACTTAGCGCCAAAGCCTGCGTCGCCTACGCTCAAACTACGCACTGGCAAAAGACTAACAGGGCGAGGGCCCAACACATATTCCCAACACTGTGTTGAGGGTTGTTGTGTTCCTGCGAGTGAGTGAGGTCTTCAGAAAACCGCCCCACATCAGGCGGACCGTATGCTTCTAATGGTCTGCCACCTGACGCAGTATTAAAAAAAACTGTGTCTCCAGTGCAGCCAGGATTAACAGTGGTGACCGCTAAAAAGGCAATGATCAATGAAGTCCATTGCAGTCCCGGGGGTAAAACTATGACTGCCTTGGCCTCATAGCGAATTTAATTAAAAGAAATTGACAAAAGACTAGTTGGGCTTGTCTAACTATGGTACATCCTCACAGAAAACTGCAGGAACATAAAGACTGCCTTTGCGGATTGTTGTGTTATTGTATTAGTGTGTGAGAAGATGCTTCGTTAACAACGGTACCAGCACGCGAACGCTTTTTTGCCAGCATCTATAGGCTACAATAACTGCTTAACCTCAGGCGGGATTGCATATTTCGTATGATGTTAGTTTTTTTTTTTTTTTTTTTTTTATACTACGACGGGTGGCAGACAAGCATACGGTCCGCCTGATGTGAAGCGGTTACCGTAGCCGTATTAACGCTCGCAACATAAAGTATCGCTTGCGCGCCGCCACCCCCGCTGCGCAGCATCTCCTTCCTATCTGGTGACCCCACTCACTCGCAGGAACACAACAACCCTCAAGGGAATTGTTATTTGGCTGCGGTATTATGTGAGGTGGAGGTACATTCCCCAATCGGGTAGCTTACAATACGCTCCCTATCTCTCTTTTCGCCAGAGCTTCGTTTGTCAGTCAGCAGGGTGCACCGCGTGCAGGTGAAGTTGGCTTTGATTCAAAGATGTTGATGAACCACTTACACCCCAAACTGATGTAACTGATGTAAAAGAAATACTCGACTATGACTCTAGCTAATGTATAATGGGTCAAATACACCCGAGGTGACTGATCCTGGGAAGCATTGTTTCATGCCACTATGCTGAAACAAGCAAATGAAAACTGCTTGATGGTAAGCAGTTATCGTAGCATGAGCACCAGTGCGACATCAAATACGCATCGCATCACTAAAGCGTTGCCGACCTTGTAAAATAATCCTTCACACTTTACTTCATGCACCCCATGCGATAGTCTTTATGAAAAACATTAGCATGTAGGTTCCACAACTGAATAGGTAGATTGTGAAAGAGAACCCTCGAAAATGGCACTCTACTCGACGATTTCTGTTCAAAATTGTCTAGAATTCAGAATCAAAACCACCAACTCCTTAGTACAAAATGTTCGCTAGAATACACAAACATCAATGTCTTGAAAACTTGAAAGTATACGTAAGTATCTTTATGTCAGTTCAAATTACTCAGTTACATCTACACATTTCACACAAATCTTTAGAGGTGTTTAAAAGACAAGAAAAAAAACATTTCCTAAGCTTTTGATATTCATATAAATGTATTTATGTGTTTATATAAATTTGTAATTTATGCCAACACTATTTATTGAATAATATTTTATGTGTGTATTTGTATATTAATATGTCTAGGTAGGTACATTGTTATTTATGTATTGTATATATAAATATTTATTTATTTATTATTCAATTATCTAACAGTGATAGGTATCTTCGTATATACCTAACAACGATTCTCATGCACAAATTCGTTACTCAACAACACGAATTCGTTAGGTTGCCTTGAAAAGATTGCTCTCAGCAATAAAGCCGCCTTGTTGCATATATACAAGTCTATAATAATTTATTGATTCACTGTACTACTAATTTGTATTATGAAAATAAAGCATATTCTATCTACCCATTCTAAATTTCATTAAACACTGAATAAAATTTGTACTTTGGGAACTTGTAGTAATAGAAATAATGATGATGATGATAGATATTTTATTGTAGTCAAACAATTTACTCGTGGTGGTTCCACATGCACAAGAATAATGAGTATTGACTGGATCGCCAACCCTCGTAATTAAAATATAGGATATACTTCGTATGTATGTCTTCCATATTTTTTATTTAAGTCTAATAAAAGTTTAAAAGTTTTATTTAAAATTTAATTTTATTCAATAGTTCACGTTCAGGAAATGAGGTAAAATAAATCTGTTCTTTAAAAAATTGCTTATATCAATGTTTATATTTACGCCATCTGCCGTTAACCCTGAGAACTGATTCATATTTAAAACAAAGTTTATTTTTTCCAATAAATATAATTTTCAAATAATTATTGAATTTACTTTAGGAAAATTGCATGTATTACATAATCAACAATTTGAATGCAAAATATAAATTTTCCGTCCAAAATATCATCGATTACATCTTTAGAAGTATGGCAATATGAAAATCTCGGAAAACTTCATTTTTTAGTGTGGTCACCCAAAACTAGGTCAAGGAAGTGCAGGAAAACTGTCTGCTAAAAATATTTTTTTGTTATTTTTATCATGTAAATTGGTTTTTTGTTCGGTTTCCAAAATGATAGTGAGATGAAAAAACAAGTTATGTTTATGAAAAGTGCATTTGTGTTTCATCGGACAGAGAAAATCTAGGCGGTGTGACAGATAATACCGCATAGGGTATTTCAACTCGAAATGAATTAATTTTCCTGAGAATGATTCTCATAATTAATCAGAATGGGATGTAGAGGTCTCACAAAGGTCTGTGAAAGCTTATTCTGTATTGTTTGGTATTAGAAATAATCGTCATAACATTTGACCCACTTACGGTGCCGTGTGCGTTGACCTATGGATGTGAATGCGGACTAAAGCACGATGTTATTTTTAGGATACAGCTTTGCAGATAATTAAATATTAATAGATGCCTTTCGCAATACAGGGTTGCGAAAACTATAAATTACTGCTCCTGTAGTATGTTCCAGTTCGATTGGGTGAGTCCTTTGTTATATTCTGCACTATTTCATTTTACATAATAAAATAAAGGAAGTAATGGAATAATGTAACAAAATCTTTATTCCAATCGAAAAGAATAAAAAAAATGTAATGCCATACATCTTATTTATAATAATTATAATTATTGTCTATCCATATGGTTGCCTGCACACACATTTATGACATACAGTTCTTTTCTTATTCATGAATACAGAATATTTGAAATAAGAATGTAATGTTCACAATAAAATTTCAGTCTTGATGATATGGTATTGAAATTTATGTTAAATTCATAAATTTTCAGGTGCATCAGTTAGCTAGAGATTATAATGAATACTTATAGACAAACACCTGGAGAAGTAAAGAAAGAAACAGACATGATATTATTTGATTATGAAACCTATTACCTAGAAGATGACTTCCTTTGAAGGGATCAATTTATTCATAGCATTTTATTTTTAAACAATGAATTTTCCCTGTAGAAAACTGTACAATTTGAGTAGTAGATCACACTGCCAGTTTCAATATGGAACACCGACTCCCAGATGGACTTAACAAATTCTAAATTGAAAATAGCAACGCATATCATCTTTTGTAGCAAAAATAGATCTTGCTACATGTATTGGTCCTGTAATAAAAATATAAAAATGAGTACCACATTTGTATTATGTTGATTTTCCCATTGAAATATTTGCAATGGTTACTTAACAAGAAGAAAAGGATAGGAACTAAAGACAATATGTTATTTATTGACTGAATCGCACGAGAAGGGTGACGTTTGTACCCGGGCCTTACGCCCTAAGGCCTGGGTAGCACGGCAGTGATGAAGAAGCAAAATGTCCGCACTCTATCGTTAATTGTGTGCACATTTACATACTTATTAGTCGGAGCTGCAGTGTTTGATGCGTTAGAGTCTACTACGGAAAGGCACAGATTTGAGGTTCTACAAGGTATGTTTTAATTTATTTTTGAACTATAATTTGTAAACTTTAAAAGAAATGGTATTCAAATCTTCATTTTTTAATGTAATGTAAAAACATTGCAACAAAGCTGTGATTCCTTATGCTAGATTTATTTTAGACCACCTTAGATGCCTATAGATTACCCGATGAACTATTACCATCGGCTATAGATGCTGCATGCAATACAAATAATATTGCATGTCTAATGCATCAACTAATTTCTGGTGACCTCACTCACTTGCAAGAACACAACATTCTTTAAGGTTATTGTTATATTACTAGTCAGCTATAAGGTGGCAGAAGTTTTTCCTGCATCAGTCTTGGTAGGACATACTTCTTTTGTCATTGCTTCATTTGCTAGTTAGCAGGTTGTACCATGTGCAAAAGTCAACACAATACAATCTATCTCTAAAAAGTTTACTGCATGAAGCTTTCTTTGCCAAAATCTTTTTTGGGACACCGATGGAAAAAAGTACAAAATTATTTTAACACAAATGACAGTGATTTTTTTATTTATTCATTCAGGTTTACCAACAACTGTTTCTAATGATACATTTATTTAATACAGTTCTAGGTCTTAATTCTAAATCTAACAATTATTCAAAGGCAAACACAGCATGTATAATTTATAACTAATAAAATAAAATTATAACTAGTTACATACATATAAAGCTGCTATTTGCATGAAAACGATATAAAATTTTATAAATATAAAATAATGACCTAACTGAAGCAACTGTAGATTTTCTTAAGTAAACTGATGGTGAGGTGATGGTCGTCCTGAGATTGGTTTTGTGCTTTCCATCAGACAGTGTGGGGACATTGAAGAACTAACTTAAAAAAAAAAAATTTTTCAGCACTGCCTTACAAAAATAATAAAACTATATTTTATTTTGCCACAGCTATTGAAGGCATTATTATAAGAAAATACAATATAACTGAGGAGGATTTCCGAGTGATGGAGACGGTGGTGCTCAAATCGGAGCCACACAAGGCAGGCCAGCAGTGGAAGTTCACCGGAGCCTTTTACTATGCCACAACAGTCCTCACAACCATTGGTAAGGATATATTTCTATTTTTTAGGCAATGTAATCTATACTACTTATCTTGCTTCTACCACCAGTTAGCTCATTCAAACTACTGCCGGCCAGCCCACTACGTTAGTAGATGCAAGAGATTGAAATGGCTGATTTGGTGGTCTCTGCCCCAGCAGCTGCGGTCGTCTCCGGGTCTCACGAGACGACCGTAGCTGTTGGAGCAGATGCCCCATTACTAACAACCACATTGCTCGCAACTTTTGGTAAGAATGGTAAGCACATATGTATTAAACGCTTAGTTTTATAGTTGATCAAAATTTGGTGTAAAATGATATAATTATTTAAGAAAAAATATTACCATTGGAGACACAACAAAAAATACAATAACTTTTGTTACGGCACTAGCTGCATAAACGCAATATTTAACACAAAAACAAACAGTATAAATTTTTTATATAATGCATACAAAAAGAGATGGAAATGGCTGATTTGGTGGTCTCTGCCCCAGCAGCTGCGGTCGTCTCCGGGTCTCACGAGACGACCGTAGCTGTTGGAGCAGATGCCCCATTACTAACAACAACATTGCACGCAACTATTGGTAAGATTGGTAAGCATACTCGTATATGTAAACGCTTTGTTTTATAGTTGATCAAAATTTGGTGTAAAATAATATACTTATTTAAAAAAAATATTACCATTGGAGACACAACAAAAAATACAATAACTTTTGTTACGGCACTAGCTACATAAACGCAATATTTAACACAAAAACAAACAGTACAATTTTTTTATATAATGCATACAAAAAGAGATGGAAATGGCTGATTTGGTGGTCTCTGCCCCAGCAGCTGCGGTCGTCTCCGGGTCTCACGAGACGACCGTAGCTGTTGGAGCAGATGCCCCATTACTAACAACAACATTGCTCGCAACTATTGGTAAGATTGGTAAGCATACTCGTATATGTAAACGCTTTGTTTTATAGTTGATCAAAATTTGGTGTAAAATGATATAATTATTTTAAAAAAATATTACCAAAAGTTATTTTTGTTGTGCCTCCAGCACAACAAAAATAACTTTTGGTAATATTTTTTAACATACAAAAAGAGATGGAAATGGCTGATTTGGTGGTCTCTGCCCCAGCAGCTGCGGTCGTCTCCGGGTCTCACGAGACGACCGTAGCTGTTGGAGCAGATGCCCCATTACTAACAACAACATTGCACGCAACTATTGGTAAGCATACTCGTATATGTAAACGCTTTGTTTTATAGTTGATCAAAATTTGGTGTAAAATAATATAATTATTTAAAAAAAATATTACCATTGGAGACACAACAAAAAATACTATAACTTTTGTTACGGCACTAGCTACATAAACGCAATATTTAACACAAAAATAAACAATACAATTTTTTTATATAAAGCCTACAAAAAGAGATTGAAATGGCTGATTTGGTGGTCTCTGCCCCAGCAGCTGCGGTCGTCTCCGGTTCTCACGAGACGACCGTAGCTGTTGAAGCAGATGCCCCATTACTAACAACCACATTGCTCGCAACTATTGGTAAGATTGGTAAGCATATATGTATTAAACGCTTTGTTTTATAGTTGATCAAAATTTGGTGTGAAATGATATTTTTTTTTTTTTTAATATTACCATCGGAGAAACAACAAGATATGCAATAACTTTTGTTACAGCACTAGCTACATAAACGCAATATTTAACACAAAAACAAAACAGCACATTTTTTTTTATAAATGCCTACAAAGTAAGAACCTATGATGTCATAATTTAGTAACCTTTAGTATGAAATGTTTTTGGGAAAGTCCAGAATTGATTTTCAAGTTCTCATATTTAGTAAAGATTTTGTGCTATTGAAGTAATTCTTTCAGTTAGAGTTATAAAACTACAAAATGCATTTGTATTAGTTCTAAGATTTTTTATATTGTGTTCGTTTGTAACAGTTACACTTGCAATGTATTTTGTTTATGTGCAATAAAGAATATATAAATATATTATTGTAACGTCCATAAATATGGAGAGTATGGAAATTGAGTGGGCATGGTAAGGAAATTGAGTGGCCACACCAGACAGAAGGAAATGCACTACTTTATGCAATGATGCAACTACACTCGGTTGTTTGCTTTTTTTATATACAACAAACACAGGGTCCACCACAATGCAAAGCGAATCGTAGCCATATAGGCGCTTTCCAAACAATGAGCATAGCTCGCGCGCCAACGCCCACGCTGCTAATGCAGCATCTCCTCACATCTGATAACCTAACTCACTCACAGGAAAACAACAATTTTCAAGGGTATTGCTTTTGGCTAGTCTTCTGTAAGGTGGAGGTACTTTCTAATCGGGCTCAACTATCTTTGACTAGCCGGCAGGCTGCACCACGTACAGGTGACGTTGACTTTGGCTGTTAAGATGGCGGTGACTTGGAGAGCCACTTGCACCCAAAATTAAATTGCCTATGAAATTCGGATACTTACAGCTTTGGCGCAGCTTCCCAAAGTAGGTCTTGGCCTCCGACATAAGAACCCTCCACTTGTCCCTCTCTTGTGCAAACTCTTGCCAGTTGTTGACATCAAACTCCCACAGATCACCCTCCATTCTGTCGTTCCAGCGATATCTTGGTCGCCCGATAGGACGCCACGCTTACTGCCCACTTACCACCAACTCTTATTGCGATTCAATAACTGAATAGAATGCTTATTCATACCAATGAATAAGCGACTCTGTCCAATTTGAAATAGAGTCGCTTATTCATTGGTATGAAAAAGCATTGTATTCAGTTATTGAATCGCAATAAGAGTTGGTGGTAAGGGGGCTGGTCGACCATTATATATCAAATTCGGATAAACAACTAAATGCATCGGGTGACCAAATGAAAAAAAATTGGGTGTGTCTGTAATATAATAATATACGCTATAATTATATGCACTAAATTTATCTCAAAATGGCAGCGCTTCCCTCTCCCCGCACGCGATTTCCCATAATCCTTACTTGGCGTATTTTTTATGGCTCAATTGCACTTTGTAATTAAAATTGCTTGAATTAAAAAAAACGAATGATATCAATATCGGGGAATACAGTTTGGTGTTGCAGCGACATATTTATCATCTCCATTCAAAATACAATCGCACCACTGAATAGATAAAAAACCGAAGAAGGACAACATAGAGTGCGAGAGAGGGGGAAGCGCTGCCATTTTGAGATAATTTTAGTGCATAAAACGTATTCACGTACAACACCCCGTTTTTTTTTGTTTTTTTTTTTTTTTTAATACAGTTTTACTTATGTCAGCCATTGCATGCTTTTTGATTATTATCATATTAATTTATTTACAATTTTATAAACATTATTATTAATGACATTACTAACCATCTTTTCATTGAAGCCTTCTGGGACAACTGATGATGATTTGGGTATGTCCTCGCCAAATTTGGTCCTTCGAGCCGAATCTATACTAAAATATATCTTTTTTATCAGGTTATGGTCACTCCACGCCGGCCACCATCGGCGGCAAACTGTTCACGATGTTCTACGCAATTGTGGGAATTCCACTCGGCCTTATCATGTTCCAGAGTATTGGTGAAAGGGTTAATATTCTTAGCAGGTATGTTCTCTTAAGACTTTTTACATGTTGGGGTTCTAGACCAAGGGCGGATTCAAATGGGAAGGGGAGGGAGGTCATGACCCCCGCCCGGGCTGTCGATGAGCCTAGGAAAAACCCTATTAATTGACCGACTCGAAGGCTGGATCCGCCCTTATTCTATTCCCGCGGCATTGACCCAGTGGCGAACTAAGGCTTAAGCCTAAGCAACATTGTATTTCCGGGCCTACTAAAGAAGTTTTCACTTTAAAAATACAAATTCAAAACCTTTTTGGGGTGTAAGTGGTTCATCAAGATCTTTGAACCAAAGCCAACTTCACGTGGTGCACCCTGCTGACTGACAAACGAAGCTCTGGCGAAAAGAGAGGTAGGGAGCGTAATTGTAAGCTACCCGACTGGGGAATATACCTTCACCTCACGGAATACCGCAGCCAAATAACAATTCCCTTGAGGGTTGTTGTGTTCCTGCGAGTGAGTGAGGTCACCAGAAAGAAAGGAAGGAGATGCTGCGTTGGCAGCGGGGGTGGCGGCGCGCGAGCAATATTTTATGTTGCAAGCGTTAATATGGCTACGGTAACCGCTTCACATCAGGCGGGCCGTATGCTTGTCTGCCATTCGAAGTAGTATAAAAAAAAAAAAACCTAATTTTCGGGCTCCAAAAATTACGGGCACGTGCCTAGGTTACCCAAGCCTTGGTCCGTCCCTGCATTGACCGGGCTGCTTACTAGTAAATACCCGACCCCAAAAGTTGTTACTTCTTTTTATGGGCCATCCATAAATTACGTCACGCGTTAAGGGGGAGGGGTCGATGAAGTGTGACATTGTGTGACAAGGGGGTGGGAGGGTTCCTAAATTTCGTGAGGTGACATTTCAAAATCTATTATCATCTAAGTGTTACCACGAACTTTGAACTATTAACTAAAAACTCAAAAACATTTGCAACTCTAGATGTAAATTTGCAAAATATGTGACGTCACACTAGGGGGTCTCACAAATGTGACCAGCTGTGACAAGGACGGGGGAGGGGTAAAAAAATCATGAAATTCGTGACATAATTCATGGATGGCCCCTTATTGTTGTCTGGAATGAAGTATGCCAGGGGCCCCCGGACCAAGGGCCCAGATTGGAGAGGGCGCGAGCACCGAAGTAATCTAACACTTATACAAAATTTAAATGGTATTTTTTTGAGGCAATAACCGTAACCATACATGAATTTAAATTCAGTATTATATCTCTTGAAGCAAAGATTTGTAATTTTAATTATGCGCCACTGGCACATAAAAATAAATAAAAGTAAAAATGATTTTATTTCGACCAACAAAAGATAATTATAAAATAAGAAATATTAGTAACAGTAATAACTTGACCTATTGTTAGTAACATTAAAAACAAAACGAGAGAAAAAGATTACATGTCTTTGTTCCTCAGTATGTAAATCATTGAGCACATACTGAAGTATATATATTCGAGTAAATCATTGGTTCACATACTGAAGATCAAATCTATTAGCAATGATATGAATCTGACTGAAGATTGATCAGTAAGTAAACTACAGAATGGATTTCACTTCATTAACTATTAAAAACTACAATAATATATAACTCGGCTTGCCTTATTCTGAAACCCTACGCCACTTTAAAAATTAAAAAGAAAAAAATATAGCACCGAGAGCCGAAACCAATAAATCAGTCATTTAATTCACGCACCCGAAACATTGAATATATAATCTTGCTTTGGAGGGCACGTTAAACAATCGGTCCCGGCTATTGGTATTAGATGGCAGCCAAGTCAATGACTTTTGGGCGGCTTGAAAACACTGACCTCCGCCAATCAGTAGTTCAGCAGCGTGGTGGAGTATGTTATGTAAGTTGCCGCGTTTCACGCAACGCAACAAATTTGTTCGTACGTGCGCACACGGTTTTACGCACACTCTCAAACATTATTATGACCCGAGGACCTACAGGCTAAGCTGTAGCCGATTCCCATCAGTTTTTTGATTCATGATCATCATCATCATCATCAGGTCTATTTTAGTCTCCACTACAGGAGCACGACCCTCTTTCGTCCGTCCTAGACGGAAGGAGAATTTGGCCTACACTCCCCACGCTGACCAAACGGGTTGGGGAGGCCTGATCGATATTTGATAATGTATTTCCCTGTTTTTTTGATTGCGAATATTAAACTTCAGCTGAGACATAATATGTCTCACCTGAAGTTTAATATTCGCAACCATATTATGGTACCTGTGTTTACCTTAGCTGGTAGAAACTCTGGAGCTCCACCGACTGAGTTGAAGATGTTTGACAATAACTATAACGTAGGACTTATTTTTCGAATTAGAATATTCGATGGTAAAGAGCTTCGGCTCCGGTGGTAGGCCCCCTGGTCACATGGGACACATGTATTATTTTTTTACAACCAACATTTTCCTTAACATGCCTGAACCTCATACGTTTTTATAGCAACGTAAATTCTCCTTCGGTCCCGCGGGACTTAGTTTATTATGCTGCATTCATCCGCGTTTCTTTTACTCGCTACTTTTTTAAACGCAAAACTAGCTTTGCCCCGTGGTTTCTGCCGTTTTGGCTCCTAATGTTCGTAGTGTAATGTGAAATGATAGCATAATCATGATCAGCACTTTTCCGTTCGGTTTTAAACTTATGCTGATCGAGGATGTAACCAGCCGTCGCAGACTATAGACGATTGTTTGCTTGCGAGTCAGACGGTATTAATACTATCTCTCTCTCTCTTTGTCAGTGTATTGCCAAGTTTACACCAATCACCTTGTCATATACAAGGTGATTGGTGTAAACTTGGCTGCGTAGGAGCTGGAGGATACTTATATAAACTAATTAATTTGTTATTAATACTCGTATGAAAGCATTTCACTACGAGAAATAACTCCCTTTACTCCTTTCTGTCTGTCTGCAATTCTGCATGGTACGTCAGCACAGCACTACGGTGATTTATTCAGTGGTATGGTTTAATATTTAAAGACCCACCGTACCACCAGAGGTACGACCAGGGTGGGTCTGAAGTGTAGTTTTTTATTGTAAATTATTTTTTGCCAAATTTGCCATTGGGGAATAATATTGGCTACGTTGATCACCATAACAAATACAATTAAAGTTGATACTGTTGATTGTTGGCACTTGGTGGAACATTATTATCATAATGTTATAATAAAGCACTTATACTATTCCACGTTATTATATTTAATATTACCGACCGGTTTCGCCGCTAAGGCATTATCAAGGTAAACAGATGGTGTTTGTGTATCTACAAAAAAATAAAAAATAAATTTGTTTGCCAAGTCTTACACATTCATTCATAGAACAGACACATGATGAAAAAGTTGCTTTAGCTTTCGATTTCGAGAACAGAGTTTCCAGCCCAGCTGAGACAGGTGGGACAACATCGTTATCAAGCCATAATCATCCCACTATTGGGATACGGGCTGGCTTTTCTATTAGACGAAGGGGTTTAGAGCATTCTCCATCACGCTGCTCAAGTGCGGGTTGGCGGAAACCAGTATTTCCAAGCCGCCCAAATGCCACTGACTTAGCTTAACGACTTTCATTTAATAACAACAGCTGGGATAGACGGCTGAACGTACGGAACTCGAAATTAGTATTTCTGCATTTTTGGTATGTTGTATGGGTCGTTAGTATAGTGTAAATTCGAATTTAGGGCGCTTTATGTATTTAGCCACTTTTTATCTTTTTAATAATAATAATAAATATTCCTGGACAAATTACACACAGCCATCGAGTCCCAAACTAAGCAAAGCTAACTGATACAGACTAAGATTATCAAATTAGTTGTTTAAATTTTATTTCTTGAACTTCAGTCAAGAAATGAAAAAGAAAAAGAAGTCATTGTCCCCTTTGAAGGGGATTTTTGGATATTTTGCCCATAAATCCCGTTCCACCGTTTAAAGATGCGCGAAGGGGATTTCTGGACATAGAAAGGGGTTCTATGTCCAGAGAACCCCTTTCTATGTCCAGAAATCTCCTGACTGACTGTCTTAGCGGTGTCACTTATATTTCATAAATCATGCAACGCGAAAGTCCAATAGTTATTTATTATACAAGAGTGCAAAATTGCTTTTTAATCGCGTGCTCAATTTTGATGACCGAGCAAGCGAAGGATTCTAAAATTAAATCACGAGCGCAGCGAGCGATTCAAATATTAGAATCCTGAGCGTTACCGAGGGAATCAAAAGAGCACGAGGTGAAAAATCTTTGCACTCGAGTGCAACACGTAACTTTTCATCCCACTTCAGCGAGGAAATGACTAAATGCAAAAAAATCATTTACAATCACAAGATACTTTTATTTCAGTTTAGGTATTAACTACTACATTATGAAATCACTCATTTTAACTTGTTTTCAAGATTGTTGTTTTTAACCTAAGGTTAAATATAACGTGAAAAGAAAATTGCGCGCGCAAAGCAAATGAATTCACAAACTTAGTGCACATGATGAAATTCAATGTACTATAACCTCTAGCGGATAAAAATGACTTTTGCACTCAGATATCGAAGAGCAAAAATACTCTTTCCGAGATGGGGGGGGGGATGAAAAAGTTATTATGCATTGTAGGAATTTATTCTAATAATTAATGTTGTTTGCAGTGTAATAATAAAATCAATAAAGCGCGCGATGAACTGTAAGCAGACGAATGCTACAGAAGTGGACCTGATCTGTGTGGTGACCACGCTGTCCTCGCTCACCATCGCGGGCGGCGCGGCGGCCTTTTCCAAATGCGAGGGCTGGAGTTACTTCGACAGCGTCTATTACTGCTTTATCACGCTCACCACTATCGGTAATATTACGAACAAAATCATCATCATCATCAGGTCATTTTAGTCTCCACTATTTGTCTTGTGCGGGCATCGAACCCGCAATCTCGGAGTCAAAGTCTCGTATTTTTTGTGTTTTCATGTTTTTTTTTTATATAAACAACATAGAAGTTGTTTATGATTTATTTTTTTTCTTTTATTTAGGAGCTTAGTCACACTTGTGACTATGTCGCTCCGTTATGCATCCTTATGTTATTATTATGACACAAAAAATACAAACACCTCTGGATGACCGGTCGAGTGCTCTTCCTTCCTGGTAGCTCAGTTGGAAGGGGAGGTAGTAGGTTCAAATCATCATCAATCATCAAATCAAATGGGGGAGGTGAATTTTTCCATTTTTTTAAATATATAATAAAACTGTTATTTCCCACCAGGTTTCGGAGACATGGTAGCTCTGCAGCGGGACAACGCGCTGAACCGCAAGCCCTCGTACGTGATGTTCGCGCTGATCTTCATCCTGTTCGGGCTGGCGATCGTGGCCGCCTGCCTCAACCTGCTGGTGCTACGATTCGTCACAATGAACACGGAGGACGAGAAACGAGACCAACAGCAAGCTGAACAGGTACACAACGATGCGACGATATAACGAAAAATCAACATCATGACCTCATAACATGACATGATTTTTTATACTAATTGTGGTATACTGATAGAAAGTAAGCAATACCATATGGTCGCAGATCCATTGCTATGTCAAATAAGTCACGAAATAAATAAATCATGTCTATAATAAATATCGGGTGTACCTAAATTCTGTATACCCAATAAAAAAAACTGTATTCTTCTTTGAAAATATATTTACTATTGAACATTCGTTTAGGTGGTGGAATGTTGTTCCAACACCCACTAGGTGTCAAGCCACTGCTTGATAACGAAAAAAAATACTCTGTTCTTTTAGGCTCCCATGTCGTATTTATGCGGGAATACTGTTTAGGAAAGTTGATTCCACAATTTCACAGTTAATGGTAAAAAAAATGGTTTTAAAAAGCGTAAACCACCAATTATCAAGATGATATGGATAGAATGAATTTTAACAAACATGTGTTATGTGTGTACAGGCGCAGCAAGTGGCAGTCCGTCTGGAAGGCGACGTGATCACGGCCGACGGCGCCGTGCTGCGGGGGGTCTCGCGGGGCACGCGGCTGCCCGCGGACCCCAGGCTCATCGCGACCGGTATGTAACGTCACAACCGTCTATGGAACTCAGCACAGACATGTAACAAAATAACAATATCTTTACTATTTAACATTCGTTTAGGTGGTGGAATGTTGTTCCAACACCTAGTGGCTTGATAACGAAAAAAATTTCTTTTTCGGTTGAAACAGGAACACACAAGTATTAAAATTTAGTTGTTTAGGACTGTAATACTTAATAAGTAATTTGACTCGAAGAAAATTTGAATGAAAAGCGTCTTTGAGACGAATGTTAGTAATGTTGAAATTTTCAAATAAATCAATAAAGAGGTATAAAAACAGGCTCCTTAAAGTATAATGTAGGCATTATAATTGCAGGCGATACGTCGCTTGTTCCTCTGTACGTGGACGAAGACTATGCACCGAGCGTCTGCAGCTGTTCGTGCAACTGCTTTGGACCTAACAAGTAAGTTTAAACAATGTCTTATGAATGAAGACGATGACAGCGATAACTTTTTTTTTTATTTGAGAGGGTGGCAAACGACCATGTGGTTCACCTGATGGAAAGCAATCACCACCACCCATGGAGATCAGCAACACCAAGGGATCGCCGATCCGTTGTCAGCCTATACTCCTGCCTTTCATTCTTTCTGGTGAGAGGTCACCCGCAGTGAGTCCTCACTCACCCGCAGGAATACAACAACCATCAAGGGAATTGTTATTTAGCTGCGGTAATCTGTGAGGTGGACTCACAGATTACCGCAACTAAATAACAATTGGTGTGGAGGTTTGACTCCGAGGTCGCAGGTTCGATTCCGGCACAAGACAAACATTTGTGTGAATGAACATGTCTGTTTGTCTTGGTATGGGTGTTTTCTATGTATTATAAGTATGTATTTATAAAAAAAATGTATTTAAATACATACACAAGCTTTGTGCTTAATTTGGGACTGGATGGCGCTGTGTAAAATTGTCCAGAAATATTTATTTATTTATTTATCAATGTCGAACTTTCCAGATCTTCAATTCCATATCGCGATCCGCTATCTCCGGTACTACCGACGAACATCAAACAAATCAAATCCAAAAACTACCGCGAACTCGGGAACATACCGCGGTACATCGAGAAATCATCCTCCAAGAACCGGTCGCAGTCTCTAAGGCTCAACTCTGCCTCCGGATACCTCTACATGAACGCTAAGGCCAATGAATTCCAACTTGACCCGGAAGACTTCAGAGAAATGGTTTCCAAAAGACGGGAACAACTCCGTAGAGGCATGATGATGTACGATATGAGGTGCAACAACAACGAACAGTACCTCAATCCATACAGACACAGCATCAGCACCAAGCTGGAGACCAGCCCACATAGTTCCTCATTATTCTCCATGAATTTAAGATCAGAAAACCGAAGCAATGATCCGCTAGTCGATGATTATGACTCTGAGAAATCTAGTTACGCTAAAAAGAAACTAATGAAAAATATAGCTAGGAATACCAGTGTGAAACGGAAAGAGAACTACTTCTACGATGATGCAGTATTGCATTTTGATGATGAATATGCCTTCGATGGATCCATGTTGTATGCGAAGCGAAGAAAATCAATAGATAGAAATTGGGACGAGTACGCTTGTGAAATGCCCAGAAATCCTCTGTACGCACCTGATCAAATCTCCAACGATGGAAGCTACGGATACTATCTACCCGATGACGAGGAGCAGGAGCAGTACTTCGTGAACGATACGCTCACATTCAACTTGCCTCCCCATCGGGCGAGCATTTAGTGAAAGTGTCAATATGTGAAATTAGTGCCAAGTGACGACTTATTGTGCCAAACTGTAGGTTAGTGTTAGTCGAAACTCAAATAAATGGGCCAATTAAGTAATGTTAGACTTTTACAATTTTGCTGTAGTTTCGAGTTAATAGCTTTTACACATAGGACGATAGTGTCGCGTTTTTTAATCATACGACAGAGCTTGGCTTGTAGATATTGTAATATAGAGATTTTAAGCTTGCCGTGCGTTCAGGGCGGACGGGTTGTCGCATAATATGTCGCGTTTGTAGATCTCATTATCACGAATAAACAGGCATCGGAATTAAATAGCCGGATTTTGATACTTGCAGCTAAAGGTTAATGTGGATATGCCTAATATTTTGTGAACTAACTCACCCGAAAAAAACCATAATTCATTGTCAATAATATAATCGGTAAATTCAGGATAATATGTACGCTACATAATAACAAAGTAGAATTAAACTAAACTAATGAAAATAAAGTAATCTTAACATTAAAATTAACAATAAAAGTAATGAAAAAAATACCTTATTATTCCTCAAAAATATCGGCACCATGCGGCAGGAAGGCAAGAACACTGGCTGCGTTTCCTCGCTACATAGATAAAATTTTATAATTTGTTTATTTATATAAATAATATAATTATTTATCATTTATGTATGCAGCTATGTAGTGTGACAGTTTTCAGAGTTCTGTAATACGTCTCGTGAAAAAGGTTTTTTTTATAATCAAAATCACTTGCAATCCTAACATTTACATTGTTTTAATAAATTTTAAACATCACGATTTGAAAAATAATGAAAATGCTTATTTTAGCTAAATATTTTTCATTTTTACGATACATTTAAGGTTGCTAGTTGTGAGGGATTACCATTACTCACTCATCATAAGCATTTATAATAATTCTTATAAAAATACCTACATATTATTCTGATGTTGCATCATATCCAGTAGCGTTTATCCGAACATGGTCAACGTATTAAACACAAAAAAATACATTTCACTTTTGATACAAGCAATAGTATTTTATTAAATACATCATTTTAATAAACGCTATTTAAATTTTTATTGCATTTCTATTTTAGAGCGATGACCATGACTGATTGTTGGGTGTTTTGTGTCCTTTATACGAAATAAATAAAAAAAGACTATAGATTTTAATGCAGATTATCTAACAAGTATCTTCAAAAATAATTTTATTGACGTGATAACGTCTTAAAAATCGATAAACGCCGGCTGCACGCACGTAAAAGCATGACTCATTGTCACGTTCCGCCTGAGCCGAGCGTGCAAGCGAGAGCGCGGAACAAGCGATAGAGACACTAGGGGGGCACTAGAGGGAGGGCTAAGCATTAGACTTGTGATGCATCTATCTCTCTTCCACTACATCGGCCGATGTTTTCTTATGACGTTATCACGTAAAATTATCGTCCGTAAACTGACTTTACAGACTACCAAATTTTTATTCTTATAATTTCCAACTACTAACTAACTAGCACAAGATGGTTGAGGCGTATCCATATTATTCTATTGCTCTTTGAAATCAAGTAATACTACCTGATTCCGATATCTGGTTATCTCAAATAAGCTATCGACTATTGATTTAATTCGATATAATCTATCTTTAAAGAATAACTTCCATTATGGTCTTTTACAATATTTAATTGTTGAAACGATTAGTGATATAAAAGTATTCTAAAGAGAAAATGTTTGAAGGAATAATAAGAATCTAGTGTACTTATAATTTTGGAAAAGAATGCATGTATAATGCATAAATAATGTGGTGAGTGGTTTTTGTTTAAGTGGCTTTGTGTTTTAATTTGAAATTACTGAAACTAAAAGATTATCTTATATTAAAAAATATTATGACATGTTAACAATAATTTCGATAAGAATAACTACTTTGTTAATGTTTTTATTTGAGCACAAAAGATCCATGAGGGTCGACGTGCCACCGGTGTTGCAGCACTGGACCCACATATAAGATAATATTTTTATTCAGTTTTAGTGACATCTGGCATTCTATTGTAGATGACATAACAAATAGTGGGTACTAATGATGAAAAAAATTCGTAAACAGGGCACAAAGCAAACATTATAAATATTTTACACTGGAAAACTATTATAAATACAATGGAAAAAATCATCTCCTCGCCTAGGTCGGGCTAGAACCCACGACCTCTCCGGTCGAGTGTTCTTCCACCTGAGCTACGAATTTTTCCATTTTCATTTACAGCTGTAAAGTGGCAAGGCAATGTGGCGCCATCTACCTATTAATTACTGTATTATTTCATTTTAAAAATTATTTACAAATTTATTATATATTTATTAATTATATATTCCGGCAAGTTGGCAAACAACTATTGAAATAATAATAAAGCAAAAATTGTTCGGTGATGTAAACATTTTTACATATTGCCTGACTTTTTTCATCCATATGCAGTAACACTATTTGTGGCAAGAATTGTACGTCTGAACCGAGGCTTGGCATAGTCACTGCGCCCGTGTGTCATACGACGTTTTTTAATACATTTGTGTGAAAAATGAACGTCATACGACTTTCCTTTATTTAACCTTTCTCGTGCCCAAGGTGGATACAGCGCTTGGCACAGAATTGACAGGTCGCGGCACACGAGGGATTAATCAAACTGCGTAGATGATTTTAATGAGTTTAACGTCGGTTCAACCAAAGTATACTATTTAAACAGTCCATTAATGAAAAAAAATAAGTATATAACATTAAATGGAAATAAAAAATATTATATTTGTAATTTCTAAATTTATTTAATAATTTCATATACACGGTACAACCATAAAATTTTTTGGTCCCACCGTCGCACCTAGTGTTTTGTTCAGATTGATATTAAAAATAATTATTATAACATTATTTAATAATTTATTTACTACTATAACCATTAAAATGGAATCAAAAAATATTATATACATTGTAAATTATTTTAAAAAGTTGATATACATGGTACAACCATAAAACGTTTTGATCCGACCATTGCACCTAGTGTTTTGTTTAAATTAATTTTTAAAATATTTAATATAACCATTTTTTGATAATTCGAAAAATTTATTGTTATAATATTTCTGCGGGTATAACCACAATTTATTCTGGTCCAACCATGATTGTTATTTTTTAGTATTGATTTATATTTAGGCTCAATTTATACCTCTGCGTAATGGAATAATGAAATGGAAGCGTTAATTTCGCCTCAGGACGCGAGAAGGCGCGCGAATTCCCTGGAATGCTCTAGTATTCTCGCGCATTCTACTGCTGAATGCACGAGACTCCCCTTTCTCGCCAGTTCGCCATTCGGAATCCACACACCGCATCGACAGTAGATAGGGGAATTCTCGAGAATGCGCGAGGATTCCCCGGAAGACGCGCGACCTTTTTTGGATCATATTTAAGTTTATGTTATACAATTGACATAAAGTTCATTATACTCTGTACAATTTCGTTGCAGAAAGTCGCTTCCATTCCATTCCGCGGCGGTGTAAAATGAGCCTAATAATTTATTCAAAATAAGTTGTCATGTGATTTGGTGTTATAATTTTGAAAATATGCATATAAATCTATTATTATTATTATTCTGTACTGGTATAACCACGTACTAAAGCAGTGTTTCCAAATGATTCTGTAGTATTAATAAAGTTGATAAAAAGAATTAGTTCAGACTGCTTAGTGCGAATGCACATACTTTTTGGTCACATGAACGTGTTGACGTTTGCAAGCCGACCAAATTGAGAAAAAGGTTCATGTTGAGTATTTACCAGACGCGTGTTACATATCCAAATTGGGCGGGTTGCTTCAAAATGTGAGCAAGTAAGCCACAATATTTTGATATGTAACACGCGTCTCATAAATTTACAATATTAGTTCTTCTCAATTTGATCGGTTTGTTTACGTTAACATGATCGAACGCGAACCAGAAGTTCGCACTAAGCACTCAGACCAATAAGATCTAATGTAATGAGGGGCTAAAAGGCTAGTTTTGGTTATTGGTCATAGGGGTAAAAGCATTGTGAAAAGGTTAGTAAACACTGTACTAGAGGCGTCTCTTTGCAAGTTTGTTTGACTTATCAAGTAAATGTGTTCATCAGGATGGCGGGTGTAATTCAAAATACAGTAATCCTATACACACGAAAGCAATGATCTAGCAATGTGAGGAACGTGCTTTATGCACGTTCCTCACATTGCTAGAATATTTTAAGTAAAATGCTTTTATGAAACTACAGTTATTTTAAAAGGTAATGAGACGCCAGCCTAATATCAGAATGGCGTGTATATTTTTAATTTGAACAATTTAAGTATGAAAACATTGGCGTAGCATTGTTTCGACAATGTGCTCAAACGTACCAAAAGCATAACCAGATGCGGCAAAAGGTTTAAGAGTAGTTTAACCATCAAGCGGGCGCGCGGTCATTTGCAAGGCAGCGGTCGCGCGTAACCTAAAAGACCAATGGGATATATCAGAGAAATAAAACACTTATTAATCAATATCACTTATTATTTTTTTAATTAGAAACATTAATCTTTTTGTAGAACATTAATTTGTCGAAAAAAAGAAACTTAAGTTTAAGTAAAAACTAAGTTATAAAAACTGAAAACACAAAGTAACTATTCTTTGAATTAAAAACTCAGTTTAGGAAAAAGAACCATCCTAGGTGCCTGAATCTAGCTATAAATATCTAGTGACTAATTACAAAAAATCAAATATCAAATCAGTTGGGTTCATGAGACCAAATAAAACGATCATCTTAGGCCCAGTTTCCTTCTTCGGAGTCTACATCAAGACAATATTCATTGCAAATGAAAGTAGTGTGTAGTGTGGCTTGTACAAATATTTCTGTGCCATAACGTGCATTGGCTCTTCGATTGTCTCCTTTGTGTTAATGTAGTCGGAAGTTTCTGACCCTAGGTCACTGAGGTCCGATTCACTCTCTTCATCTTCTCGTAGTACTTCTTCCATTATGGCATTCGATATTATCGGTCGTCGACGACTCATTTTTATAAATAAAACGTTTAATTTGACAATATCTTATGATATTCCAAAAAAAAAACTTCGCGTTGAGCGTCGCGCGTAACCATTTCGACGTCAGACGTGGTGTCGTTTCGACTCCTGCGCCCGGGCTAAAAAAATTACTCTTTGTGCGGTAAATGGGGCATGGGGAGAAAGTGTAGACTGTTTATTTGATAGGTAGTGAAACTATGACAAGCTACTTCGAGCATGATATGCATTCAATGATAATTATTGTTAATATCAGCGAAAATGTATTGAATGTTCGACGTCGCGCGACCGCTTGAAGGTTAAAAACAAAAATTCTAAATTTAATCGCCTGCTTAGTTTATAGTGGCAATCACCACGAAATATATTAAGTATATTTTAATCATACAGAGGTTTCCTACAGTGTAATGGATATGAGATAACTTTCCTCATTATCCACGAAAGCAATGTGAGGAATGTGCATAAAATTTGAAGCAAAGTGAATGTGTATAGAATTACTGTTTTTGACTTTCCCCCGCCTTCCTAATGTACACGAGCAAATGAATATGTCTGTCCTTTTACATTACTTGCAAGGCCGACTTAGTTATATATTAGACATAGTTATCTTGCTCTCTTTTAGTATAATCAAAGTAGGTGAAATTACACTTAAGTTTGTAAAGAAAAAAACATTCTCGACTGTTTTGTGTGGGATAAACATTGCACCTAATACAGAAATGTAGAACTCCAAATAAAATCTTGGACAGAGAACGCATTATATATTGACTGTCCATATATGGGCCACTATGGACTCGATCGATAAGTCCGTGACCCATATCCAGGTGTAACTTTAAAGGCTATTCAAATTCAAGGACGACGATTATTATGTTAGTATTAATCACGAATTAATAAAAAAAAAAAAAAAATTTTAGGGTTTTTATTGATTACGCGGTATGGCTATTAAAGATTTCTTGTTTATCTCCGAGATTCAAGTTTACTATATCGGTAGGAGACACGCATGTGACCACTACGCGCTTCCCGTTGTGACTTTTGTTTTCAGCGATTATCAACATTACAGTATACGCTAAAATGATAAAAAATAAACAGATTTTGATGTTTTTTAAGGTATAGTTTTTTTTATTGTTTCGTGATCAGTAACAGCAATAAAATCGCCTCTATCAATTTGACCAGTCTGAAAAAGTAGATCCTGTATAGAACCACGGACTTGGTAAAATACTTGTCAAAATATCAAACGTTTACCGTAACATGGTTTCATGGACATGGTCACTATTTTGAACTGTTTAGATTATATTTAATACAAATTACGGATTTAAATACACCGTATAAACATTGAAGAAATAAGCGGGTCTTAGGAGAAAATTCAAACATTTAGTATGGAAATGTGTACAAATCACATAATAGTAGAGGACAGTGAAAGAACTATTTGAAATACTATACTTAATCTAGTCATTTTATGTTATTTTGTGCCAAAGATATTGTATTCAAGGCTTGTGAAATTATACATCTAATTTTAAGTTTAAATGTACATTCCTTAGTTACTCCGTGCTGACAGCTGTGAGTCAACCGTAATTTGTGGTATTTGTTTATGAAAATAATAACGAGAATTATGTGATCATGCATAAGGGTATGTACACACCTTTATTATTGCCTGACGTTTTTTCTCCCATCCTCATGGATAAATAGAGGAAATTTATATTAGAAAGTAATTACAAAGTGAAAGAATTATGGGCTCCAAAGGTCGTACTTTTTGTTAACCTGTGATACATTTACGCTCATTTGGTGCAACAAAGGCACAATCAAAGACTAAAGTCAACATACATTTTTTTTGGCATTTATTTTATTTTATTATCGTTGCAATTACATAAAAGTAATATAAATGCAACAAGGATATAAATTTTATGTTGTGTCCATGTTGTAGCGAATAAGCGATTTTATTTATAATTAAGTTTTCCACAGTATTAAAGATCAGTGACTTCCAGTATTATTTTTCTGTGATATATTTTTTTTTCAATCCTATATTGTAATTTATTGTGATTAAATATAAGGTATGTAAATGAAATTGTCGGCGAAAGTGGGAGAATTTTAAGCGACTGTTAGAAAAAAATATTATTTAAGTTTTTTTAGTTACGATAGTATTAAACGTTTGTGCATATTTTACATATTTATAATATTATAAAATATATAAGCTAACGGTTTGAAAAATACCGGTTTTTACGTTTGTGTACAGTTTCGGTTATATACCGAAATAAATCGGTTTTTATCTGACCACCATTTTGACGTGGTGTCAGTCACAGCTTATTCGACATGCATATTATTAATGCGAACTGAGAAAAAAGCGTGTTGTAAAAACTGGTTAATTAAGATAGCAGAACAATTGAACTCAAGACTAACACTGCGTCTTGCGTAGACGATTTAAGCGCGGCGCGATGACAACAGACAGTCGATGTCTATTGAATTGTCCTATTTGGCCAAACGCACGCGGGATGCACGTGTCTGTTAATGTCCTGTCACATTCAAATATCATATCGCCGTCTCCGATCGCTTCCATAAAAATAACGCCTTTAATCAGTCATTTGCTCAGACTTGATTTTTGCAAAATTTTAGTGTACAATCTACTTTTGTCGCTGACCGCACCATAATATATTAGGTTGGGGAAAAAGTCTTTTCGTATTTTATATGAAAATTCAAAACATTTTTTAATAAAGTTTATTTACATTTAACTAAAGTATGTAGGTGCCATTATGTTCGATGACTTTTTGTCATCTTGTAGGTAGAGACATGATCCCATTACTATAGAAATTTTGGGACTTCTGTTCAAAAAACCGCGACAAGTGGTTTTGGCAGTCTTCTCGTGATGTTAACCTGACATTGCCTAAAGAATTCTTAAGAGACCGAAACAGGTGGAAATCAGAAGGTGCAAGGTCAGGACTATACGGCGGATGCATTAACACCTCCCAGTCAAACTCTCTTAATTTTTGCTGAGTGGCTAAAGATGTGTGAGGTTTAGCGTTATCATGATGAAAAATCACACCCCTTCTATTAATTAATTCCGGCCGCTTTCTCTCAACTTTTTGCTTTAATCTCATCAGTTGTTCACAGTAGAGTTCAGAATCGATAGTCCTGCCTGGCGGTAACAGCTCATAATGAATATCTTCCCTTCCAATCCCACCATACACACAGCATCACCTTGTTGCGGGTTAACCCGGGTTTCGCCAGAGTCTCTGAAGCCTGGCCGGTCTTTGACCACGACCTTTTTATGCGCCAAAACTGTTATGTGGTCAATTCCTAGTTCTTTAGCTACGTCGTAACTACTGATATGCCGATCTTGCTCCACTTTTTCAGAAATGGCATCCATTTTATCCGTAACAGGGCGACCAGAGCGACGTGCATCTTTGACATCAAAATTTCCGGATTGAAAACGCTTAAACCAAAGTTGTGCTACTCTCACAGACACTGCACTAGGTCCATAATAATCACAAATTTTTTTCGCAGCTTGCGTTGAATTTTTACCTCTTTTGTAGTAAAATTTTAAAATGTATCGAATTTCTTCATTAGATTCACTCATCTTGACAGTAAAAAAAACAAATGAAAATCACACATTTACCTAATTTGAATTTGGAATTATCTTTTTTAAAATTTAAACTTTTTATAGATATCAAAACCTGCTAGATACAAATGGTATAACCAAAGAGATTTTATTACAAGTTCATACATACTATAATGCGAAAAGACTTTTTCCCCTACCTATTATTATTGTCGTCATAAAGGCCTATTCATATCTAAGTGCTATGAGCTACCGCTACGTACATGATCTGTGCTACGGTATTACCTGTACCCAAGACGGTAGCCTTACGCAAAACGCCGTGTTAGATAAGAGTAGGCCTTAAACGGTTGTAGATAATGAAAATTCTCATCTCATCTTTATAGAATTCAGTTGTGTTCACGCACCAAAAAATTCGGCAATTCATTCTTTTTCCGAACCATAAAGCTGTGGAATTCACTGCTAGCACGCGTATTTCCCACTTCCTTTAATCCTGGGTTATTTAGATGAACCGTGAAGAAATACTTAAACAGGTCGTCAAGGAGGGGACCGCCAGCGCAGCGCTAATAATGATGGTGATAAAATATCAATGCATGTATCCTGATCCATAGATATGTCCTGCGGACATTCCGAAAAATATCGTCAGGAATCTTCTTGTTCCTCTATTACTTGTAATAAGTCAGCAGTAAAACCGATAGTGCATTTTATCTGCTGTTTTACAAGACTTCTTGGAATGACTACAGCAACGGTTCAAACTCTTAAACATTCTGGTAATTTTATGCACTCAAATGATTACTTACACCATAATACACTACGTCTACCAATCTATATCATAATACATTAAATATCGAAAATTTGTTTAGAAGCACAACCGCTCTTACAAAGTTCGCGACAAAAATATTGTCTCTTTTATTATAAAGACATTGCAGACAAGATTTCTCAAGCGAAGGTCAGTGACAAAATTCAAATATTTCTTCTTTAAGAAATCATTTTTCTCTAGAAAACAGTTTCTATCAGATGGCGGTCCCCACATTTGAAGAGTACTGGCAAATAACAGTGAATGTCAAAATTTTTATTTTTTCTATTTTCTATTGGAATTAAATCATAATCTATGCTAGTTTAATCTCCAATCACTAACTTTTTTTTTAAAGTAAACAGATGGTGTCAAAAAGGAAAGGAAAGGAAAAGTTACTACATACGCTCAATGTACTTCTGAACTTTTAACTGTGTTTTTCTCAAAATCTATTCATTTGGACATTCCTTGATCGTTACCCTGTACCTTCATTTGGTCTTCACCTACGCTTTTCATCAGGCGAAACGAAGACATTTTTGCAGACCACAACAAAATATTATATCACGAGTGACATAGACACCACGCCAAAGATTATAATATTTTAAACTCCTAATAAATGATAATAGGTTCTTATAATCAAGCAGCCGCGCGGTGTTCATCGTGTTGAACGGCTCTTACTGTACTCTTACAGTGTCTTGTGTACGTGATGGTATGTGAAGCGCATGACACACTACGATATCAGATACGATATATACTCAACCCGCGGCCCACGAGCCATTTATGGCCCGCTGAGCTTTTCAGAATCTCCCGGCAAATAAAAATAGTAAATGCTGGTACGTTAAATTTTAACCTAAGTGTGAAATAGCTGTTGTACGGTTTGTGACCCAATAAAGAAAAACGTTGAATTTGGCTGATTTAAATCGAGACACTGTTATATGCGTGTAAGGGACGGTGATATAGCCTGTCTCGTCTCACAAATAGCAGTGTCTCGCTCTAGATATATCGTATCTGCTTAGTGTGTGACTCGCTTTAGTCCATGCGCTAAGTTACTGACGACGACTTGAATTTTTTAACTTTTCTTATAAATAAAATGTGCCTGGTTAAAGACACCGCTTGGCCAAAATTGTGCCAAATTCGGCTCATTTTCGTGCAGTCGCACGCAACCCTGAATTTTTATCGTAATGTTAAAAGAAGTTAAGTTACAGAATTAAATTTCAGTATTAGGGAGGTTTCCCTCAGGCTGAGAACGACAACTTCCTAAAACGTCTATTGCAAAATAGCCAGTTTTCGAAAATTACAAATTCCGAAAATGACAACTGCCCGCTGTGGTTTTGAGATACTTTTGGGACTAGTTTTTGTTGTACCTTCAACAATTAAGCGCATGGACTGTAAGTGAATTTGTGGAATAACTTGCAGTATGTTTGAATTAAGCTATTGTATAATATAATAATTATAAATTTATAACTCGTTAAGTGCGAAGTACTAGTTATATCGCGATCTGAGCTAATCATAATTTTAATGAAAATGTACTATAAATCGGATTTCATTAAAAAACAGGTACGAACGATAGTTTGTTTTTTATTTTTATTCATTTCATACATTCCTGCCTCGTTTCTCCAGATTGAAAATTATTTCCCATTTTGGGGAAAAATCAAGGTATTAAGCATAGACTTGGGATTCTTTGCTACGTTACGTCTATAGTATTGTTACGAGCTAGGGTTCTAGATTTGGATGTAAAACGCCAATGACAACTTGCAAGGATTTATTCACGCAGGGTCTGGTCTGCAGGTCTTCACAACACGAAGTCCACACGAAGATTCCAAATCGCAGGTCAAATCGAAGTCCAATAGTATCGCTGAGGTCGTAGGTTATCACTTGTCTCGCAGGTAGATTCGCTCGAAGTTTACTCTCCCGAAGTCCAAACTGAACTGCCTATGCGCCGCGGCGGTCGCTATTTATATCCGCCGGCAAGGGTTCTCGAATGTTCCGGTATGTACATGCATGTACTACCCATCGGTAATTCATCGTAATGTCTCGAGACACATCTCGAACATTTTCATGTCATAGTGTTATGAACCTTATGGCAGTAGACATACGGGTCATTATTGCTTGCATCGAAGTATGCGGCGACTATTCTAAAAGGTTCTATTCTAGATCGTTCGAGACAGGACCGCGACACTGCTCCCCTCTTAGAAATGCTCGTCCCGAGCATCTTCATTACTGCCGTGATAAGAAGCTAAGCGGTCAATGTGAACCACTTTTTGTGCACCTCTCGGCTGCCGTTGAATTCGATATGTCACGTCATTCAACCGAGTGACCACTTTGTATGGCCCTTCCCATCTTGTCTGTAATTTCGGAGACTTTCCTTTTCGTCGAGTTACGTTGTGAAGCCATACTAGTGCTCCTTCTTCGAAGCCGTTTGTATTTGCTCGACGGTCGTACCTAGTTTTCATCTTTTCACTCGATTGCAACCCATTTTCCCGAACTATGACATGAATTTCTCGCATTTTCTCACGTAACTCGGAAATGTAGTCGTGTAGAGTACGTGGGTCGTCAGGAGGTCCTCCAGTTAGCAGATCTACTGGTATTCTCAGTTCTCGCCCAAAATTGACACGTGCTGGGGTTACCTTTGTGCTTTCATGTTCAGCAGTTCGGTAGGCCAGGAGAAACGGCGGTATATATTTGTCCCAATCTCTCTGGTGGTTGTCAACGAGTTTCACCAAATGTCTCTCAAGTGTCTGATTAAATCTCTCTACCATGCCGTCGGATTGAGGATGATATGGGGTGGTCCTAGTCTTATGCATACCCAATATTTTGCAGAGTTCTTGAAATATCTGTGACTCAAAGTTCCTACCTTGGTCGGAGTGTATTTCCAAAGGCACACCAAATCGGCAAACTACTTCTTCAAACAACTTGGATGCAACAGTTGTGGCTTCTTGATTAGGTATGGCGAATACTTCTGGCCACTTAGAGAAGTAATCCATAACTACCATGAAGTACTTATTTCCTGATTCCGTTACAGGGAATGGTCCAGCCACATCAACTGCAATGCGTTCCCATGGCGCACCAACATTATAAAGTTGCAGGTTTCCTCGGCTTCTAGTTGATGGACCTTTCACCGCAGCGCAAGTAGCACACTTGCGGCACCAATCTTGCACATCCTCTCGACAATGAAGCCAGTAAAACCTTTCCCGAATCTTTGTTAACGTCCGTTTCACGCCCAAGTGTCCACCTGACACGCCATCATGTACTTCACGAAGGACATCTTGTACCTTGTCTCTTGGGACAACTATCTGAAGATGGAACTCTCTGCCATTAGGTTTCTCCCATTTACGGTAAAGTATTCCGTTCTGAAGAATAAAACTGTCCCATTGAGCCCAGTATGCCTTGGTGATAACACTAGTAGGGGCGACTTCGCACCATCTTGGCTTGTCCTCGCCTCGTTTCTTCCATGCGACAATGAGTCGCAAATCTTCGTCATCTTCCTGTGCTTCTTTCATCGCCTCATCTTCCCAGGATCTCGATGGGCCCATTCTTGTCAATCTCAATGGCAGTTCCTTTGTCTCTTGTTTGGCACAGTGCTTGCAGTCTTCAGGACATGGCCTTCTTGACAGTGCATCAGCATTTCCATGCGCCTTTCCGCTGCGGTGTTCAATCGCAAAGTCGTACTCTTGCAGTTGTTCGATCCATCGAGCAACTTGACCTTCTGGATTTTTAAATTGTAACAGCCACTTCAGGGCGGCGTGGTCAGTGCGAAGTGTAAACCGCATGCCAATGAGATATTTGCTGAAGTGCTGTAATGTCTTTACCACAGCCAAGAGCTCCCTTCTTGTCACACAGTAGTTCCTTTAAGATTTCGACAGCGATTTACTAAAATAAGCCATCACCACTTCTCTGTCGCCTTGTTTCTGCGATAACACACCTCCGATCGCTGTGTTGCTGGCGTCTGTGTCTACAATGAATTGGCCAATAGGTTGTGGAAATCCCAAGATTGGAGTCTCGCAAAGACATTTTCTTAGTTTCTGAAAAGAACCCTCGCAGGTCTCATCCCAATGAAATGGCTGCTTGTCTTCAGTTAATCGGTGTAAAGGCTTGGCAATGTTAAGTTATTTATATTAAAATTATAAATTATAGATCAAAATGAAAGACATCAGTATAGACTTGAGTTCATAGACTGAAAATTTATTTTTTAATTATCAAAGACATAGATACTATGACATCTCCCTTTTTATAAAGAAAAGATTAAATAACAACAATATGTTTAAATGTACAATATATATAAATGTATGAATTCAGATACAAACCATAACTTAATATCTAAAGGTTGCTTTTTCCTAAGAAAATAACAACATTAAAATTTGAGTTGTAATATTTAAGAAAAATAAAATATTCTTTTAATAGGTACCTACCTACTGTGTATTTTAAAGTAATCAACTAAAATATGCATATCTTCATTCTCCTTTCTTTAAAATATATATGTATAATATAAAATTAACTACTTTATAAATCTAATCTATCTGGTGGTCTTACAACTCTACCAGAGCGAGTAGTATAAAAGTTATCAGAACTATTATTAAAATTAGAAGTACTGTCATAGGGATTTATATCATCATACTCAAAATTATAATCATCATGCAAGTCATGTCGCAGCGAAGGGTCCTTAATGATGTGCTTTCGGTTTCTTATAATTCTATTTCCTGATACAAGTTTAATCTCATAAGAACGATCACGTAATATTTTAGTTATAATTCCAGATGTCCAATATCTCCTACTCACATCTAATAATACTTTAACATTTTGACCTACATTTAGTGTATCTAGATTTCTTGCATTTCTGTCATAATAGATCTTCTGTTTTTCTTGCCTTTCTATTGTTACATTTCTTTTAATTTTGAATTTTTTATCCAAGATTTCTAAAATGGCTTCCAATTTTTCAGGTTTTTCATTTTCTTGATCAACAACCTCTCTGCATTTTTCACCTAATATGTGTAATAATATATTTTTCTGTATTTCTGGACTCTTCTTTTCCAATTCACATGCTTTAAAATATATTTGGAATCCATTTTTCCACTTTTCCCAATTTTCCGTGAGTCTTCCCGACGTTACATCTAAAAATGATTCATCAAACAAAAATGGTGGCGGCGGAGCCAATACCGTTTCCATTTTAATAAATTGCAAACAATAAACTTTCCACTTTTTTCATTTATTACTAAACTTGCTACTTGCTCCAATTATTTTAGTTAACCGGCTGCGCCATGTTAAGTTATTTATATTAAAATTATAAATTATAGATCAAAATGAAAAACATCAGTATAGACTTGAGTTCATAGACTGAAAATTTATTTTTTAATTATCAAAGACATAGATACTATGACAGGCAATTTCGGAGAATCCCTTAACAAAGCGTCTGTAATACGAGCATAGCCCTAAAAATGCCCGCACTTCTGTCTTATCTTTGGGAGTAGGCCACTTTTGTACTGCTTTGATTTTGTCTGGATCAGTCTGTATGCCTTCGCTGGTAATCACATCGCCGAGATAGTTTACTTTCTTCTTAAACAAACTGCATTTTTTCGGATTTAACTTCAGGTTGGCTCCCTTTATCTTTTTCAAGACCTGCTCTAGGTTCCGTAAGTGGTCTTCAAAATCTCTGCCCATGATTATGACATCATCCAAATAGACAAGGCAAGCGTCTCCAACTAATCCTGCCAGTACACACTCCATAAGTCTTTCGAAAGTAGCCGGCGCGTTGCATAATCCAAAAGGCATGACGTTAAATTGCCATAAACCTTTACCAGTTGAAAAGGCTGTCTTTTCTTTATCCTTCGGATCAATTTCTACTTGCCAGTAGCCGGATTTCAGATCTAACGTCGAGAACCATCTCATACCACTCAATGTGTCCAGTGTATCATCGATTCGTGGTAGTGGATAACTGTCCTTCTTTGTCACATTATTAAGTCGTCTATAGTCCACACAGAACCTTGTGCTACCATCTTTCTTCTTGACCAACACAACTGGAGAACACCATGGACTAGCAGAAGGTTCTATAATTTTGTTTCTTTGCATGTCTTCCAACATGTCTTGAACTTCCTTTTCTTTAGCAATTGGTATGCGCCTTGCTCGCTGACGGATAGGTCGCTCGTGTCCGGTGTCAATTTTGTGCTGAACTAAAGATGTTCTTCCAGGATTTCCTTCGTCCGAAGAGAAGATTTCCCCAAAACGCAGTAGCAACATCTTGGCCTTCATGCTCTGCGAATAGCTCAGATTACTTTTACAATCTTCAAGCAGTTTAGAGACTATAATTTCGCTCCTGGTGTTCGTCGTAGTTGAGCTTGAAGGTGATTGGCAGTTTCTCATCCAAACAGCTTCTTCACATCTTCCAATAACTTCACCTTTGCTTAGGCTAATCTCTCGGTCGCACAAATTCACAACCCTTACTACAGCGGTCTTACCTCCACGGACGAGAGTTCTTGCTGTCAGCACTTTCTTACAGGCTGCACTGCCGGGCGTATCTTCAATCAGCACACATCTATCCGGCTGATTCTTCTGACTCAAAGGCAGTTTCACCTTTACTTGAGCTTGTGCTCGTCCAGGTATTATGATTTTCTTCAGGCACGTTACTTTTCCATTGGGACCGCCAAGTATGAAGTTTTCCTCATCACCACATTTAAAGACACCGTTAGTGACATCGATGTAACAGTTGTGTTTCCTCATGAAGTCTAGGCCCAGAATGCAATCATCCATAATTTCGGCTACGATTACGTTATGAGTGTATGACGACTCTCCAACACGTATCGTAACCAACCTTTCCCCTAGGACGGGTATCTGTTGGCCAGAAGCGGAGAGAAGTCTGCATAAACTGGTGTCTTTGCGTCTCCCTACAGCTTTCACTAGATCTGGTCTCACTATTGTTCTAGAGGCTCCTGTATCTAAGGTGATTTTGCAGTCTATTTCGTTCACTCTACCGCGTATTAGTAGACTGTTCCCATTCCATGCTTGTGAGATTACGGTTGCTGGGGCTTCCTCCGCTCCAGCCAGTACCCGCCCCGCAGTCCTGGCTTTTACTCGTTTCCCTGATTCACGGTAGAGGGCGCAGCATCATGCTTCTTTACCAACTCTTCAAAACGCTGCTCCATTTTGTTTAGAAGTGCATCCAGCCTGTCATCAGTTTTGGTCGGTTGTCTTTCCTTCTTAGGGCACGTGAACTGCAGATGTCCTCTTTCCCCACATTTGTAGCACATGGGCCCGGAGTTCCTTTTGGGCGGCGTCTTGATCTCCTTAACATCCTCCGTAACTTCACGAAGTTTGTACCCTTGCCGGATATCTTGTCGCACAGCTTCAACTTCCAGGGCGTGTGCGAGTGCTTCTTTTAATGAGGCATGGTGGCGAAGCTTCACTGCAGCCCTAATTTCAAGATCCTTGATTCCGTCAACGAAGGCTTGAAGAATGTTGGTGTCCACCATCCTACTATCAGCAGAAGGGTACGCCTTTCGAACCAGCTTTTCGATCTCCAGCGCCCATTGTTGAAGTCCTTCACCTGGGCACTGGGTCCGGTCCCGTAGCTGGGCACGAAAAACGTGTTCCAAGTGTCGTTCCCCATATCTAGCCTCAAGTGCCTCCAGCAGGTCTTTAAAGTCGCTGCCTGAGGTAGGTAGTGCCTCCAGCACAGACAAGGCCGAACCTCTGAGCGCGACGGTGAGGGCTGTCAGGCTCTGTTCGTCCGTCCACCCATTCGAAGCAGCGACAGTCTGAAACTGCTGGCGGTAGGCGGCCCAAGACGTAGTACCGTCGTAAGGAGGCACCTTCACCTTAGGTCCCTGGATTATGCCGACAGCTCCGCTCGACGTAACTCCAGCAGCTTCTATACGCCGAACTTTCATCTCCATTCCAGTGAGGCCAGTTTTCACATTTTTCAAGTCGTCCTCTAATTCGGAAACCCGTCCATTCACTATCTCTACATCTTCATGTAGCTTAGCTACCGTATCGCTAAACTTGGTAACGGCAGAAAGAATCCTTTCTTGATCTGCCTTCTGTTCTTCTCGCAGGCCCCTCTGTTCTTCTCGCAGGCCCCTCTGTTCTTCTTGCAGGCACCTCATCTGCTTGCTTTGTTCTTCTTGCAGGCACCTCATCTGCTTGCTTTGTTCTTCTTGCAGGCACCTCATCTGCTTGCTTTGTTCTTCTCTTATCCTCGCCTGCTCATCCATCATGCCCTTCATCATTGCCATCAGGCACGACATATCCAAAACCTCCGTTGAAAGTTTCGGAGGTTTAATGTCTCCGGTGGGCGTGGCCAGATGGGCGTGGCTAGGAGGCGGAGCTTGTTGGCCGGTGGGCGTGGCCTGCCCGGTGGGCGGGGTCTGAAGGGCGGGGCCAGGGGGCGTGGCTTGGCCGGTGGGCGGGGCCTGACCGGTGGGCGTGGCCTGGTGGGCGGGGCCAGTGGGCGTGCCCCTATGGCCGGTGGGCGTGGCCTCAGGGGCAGTAGGCGTGGCCTCCGCAGCACATTGTGCCCTAGTCCTCACACCAGGAGTATCCTCCCTCGGAGTCAGTGGCATCTCCAAATCCCCAATTCTGACACCAAATGTTACGAGCTAGGGTTCTAGATTTGGATGTAAAACGCCAATGACAACTTGCAAGGATTTATTCACGCAGGGTCTGGTCTGCAGGTCTTCACAACACGAAGTCCACACGAAGATTCCAAATCGCAGGTCAAATCGAAGTCCAATAGTATCGCTGAGGTCGTAGGTTATCACTTGTCTCGCAGGTAGATTCGCTCGAAGTTTACTCTCCCGAAGTCCAAACTGAACTGCCTATGCGCCGCGGCGGTCGCTATTTATATCCGCCGGCAAGGGTTCTCGAATGTTCCGGTATGTACATGCATGTACTACCCATCGGTAATTCATCGTAATGTCTCGAGACACATCTCGAACATTTTCATGTCATAGTGTTATGAACCTTATGGCAGTAGACATACGGGTCATTATTGCTTGCATCGAAGTATGCGGCGACTATTCTAAAAGGTTCTATTCTAGATCGTTCGAGACAGGACCGCGACAGTATTGAGGCGCAGATTTTACCTTTGGCGGAGGAAAGTTGTCACAAATTGTGCCAAGCCTTTAGGCGTGAGACTGGTCATAATTAGAGATGGGCAAAATGCCAGGCATTTACGATAAGTGCCCAGTAAGTACATGTAAATGCTTAGTTTTGGGCATAAATAAGAAATTTATTATAATTTTTGGGCATTTTTATCGTAAATGCCCGGCATTTTGCCCATCTCTAGTCATAACGTATATTATGTCATAAGGCCGTTCTTAACGGCCTTATAAGAATAAACCAAAAAAAAGTGCTTAAGACCACACGACTGAAGTAAAACTTCTTTAGCTCTACTTATTCTCCCTCTTAACTTTCGTTCGACGTTTCCGTAACGCGTCACGCATTCCCCCAGCTTACTCCCCAAGTCAGCGTGAGTAAAGAAGGTTTAATTCAAAAATGAAAATTAAAAAGTTTATTATGTGCCAGTTTGACTAAAAGGATTCACCACGGGAAATAACTCTATCCGCTATTTAACTGTATCATACTTAGATAGGCGTTATGTGGAAATTAAAAATCGTTATTATATGACGATCACCATATTAGATTCAAAATAACGGCATTTGGGTAAAAAGGTTAACGTAATAATAAGAGTGGAGTGTAAGTGGTTCATCTCATCTTTGAACCAAAGCCAACTTCACCTGCACGCGGTGCACCCTGCTGACAGACAAACGAAGCTCTGAAAAGAGAGTAGGAAGCGTTATTGTAAGCTACCCGACTGGGGAATGTACCTCACAGAATACCACAGCCAAATAACAATTCCCTTGGGGGTTGTTGTGTTCCTGCGAGTGAATGAGTACACCAGAAAGAATGGATGGAATTGCTGCGTTGACAGCGGGGGTGGCGGCGCGCGAGCTATTATTCATGTTGCGAGCGTTAATATGGCTACGGTAACCGCTTTACGTGTGGGCTGTATGCATGTCTGCCATCCGAAGTAAGTAGTATAAAAAAGTGCCAAATTTCAATCGGATACTGAGAGCTGGATGACAAATGTTTTAATTACAGAGATCGCTGTGAAATTAAACGCTTGTAAAAATAGCGGGTCCTCGCTTCGCTCTCTCAGTCAATAACACGAGTAACCCAACCGGCCTAACAAAAAATTTATTATTCTTTAAAATTTTGAAATCAAACCAGGATTTTACTTATATACACTGACAGGACAGCTAAGGACAGGATAGTTACTGAACGATTTTTGACGTGACAACGTCTTATAAATTGGTTAGCCGGGTGACACTTCAAGAAACGCGCTCACGTTATGCGCTCACAATGAGAGCGAGTGAGAGGCACGCGTCCCTTCCACTCGGGCATGGTTAGCCCGCCTAAGAGCGAGAGAGACAGACATAAAAAGTGAAAGGCATGCGTCCCTTCCACTCGAAAACATTTTACCACTCAAAGTCGTTGTCACGTAAAACTTTCGCCCGTATACCGACTTTACAGGCAACCAATTTTTTTCTACCAGAAAATAGACATATATTTCATCTCACAGTCATATCATAATATGGATATCTATGGGAATTGTGTTGTCTGTGGTGTGTGTGGTGTGAGCTTTTGATTCTTCGGCCAGGGTATACAGTCATGTTACGGAAGGAGTAGAAATTTTATTCGTAATAACCGAACAATTTAAGAAGTACAGTTAAGTCTATTACTTATACTGTGGTTAAGTGTTAAGACTTAGGAACAAAATACCTATATTTTTAATTTTTTCGTAATATAATTGTCAAAATTGAAACATATGTTCAGCAGGGTGACTTTTGACGCAATCGAAATAGAATCGAATCGAAATGAGATCGAATAGATGTCAAATGGTACTCTTGACATTGAAATCACCATCAAATCGAAATGAAATCGACTTGAACTCAAATGTCACTTTTGAATGGTACTTTTGAAGTTTGAGATCGCGCCAAAATCGAGAATGAGATCGAATTCATCTGTCAAAATTTTCGATTCCGCGCTTGGTATCGTGTTGTGTGGTTTTCTCATAGTTTTCTCAAAGTTTATTAAGTTTTCGCTTGTTTATTGAGTAAAGTGTATTTATATAGCGTTAAAAATTAAAATGGCAAGATTTGCTAGTATGTATCTTGATTGAAGAAGCTTGTCGTCTCGACAAACGACATCGCAGGAAGGCTATGATTAAAGCTCATTAAGTGAGCGTGTTGGACTGGATGGATGACTGTGAATTTGTGAAGAATTACAGATTAAACAAAAGCCTCTTTTGGACTCTAGTGAGATACTTGACACCTTATTTACAATGACCGAAAATATCAAGTGATCTATCAATTATGTACAAAGTAAGTTAAGTTTTAGCACTTTTGCTATAGGATACGTATTAAAATAGTATCTGTACTTGCATGCTTTTAAGCAAGGAATAGAATAGCTAAATCTCTGTTTTTGTAACTTTCTAGTAATTTACATTATAGTCTCATTTTTGAGCTTCATGTAATCTAGCAGCATTTAGTCAAAACCTCTCATGATATTTCTTGTTTATTTACAGTTATCATTTTAGCCACAGGCAGGCAGCAATGGCACTACAATGTCTCTGCAATCTGTCTCAAAATGCACAAGAGAAGTTACGGTTGCACTAAATCATTCTGATATATTAAAATTATTAAGGTTCCTGGCACTTGAGAAAACAATGCAATTAAATTGAAGTAAGAACATTTTCTTATTATTATTTTATATAGTTATAAATATTTTTTTAAATGGTAAAATCCCACCTAGACGGGGGAGGTGAATTTTTCTATTTTTTTTTTAATTTATAAGAATATTTTTTTCTACACCTTTTGATTTATTACATATTAGATTTCAGTCTACTAAGTAATTATAATGTTTTCTAAAGAAGTTGGCAAAATTACACTTTATATTAAGTAATTATATTTATTTTTTTCTTATTTTGCTTTATGCCTCAGGTTCTATGAAAAATACCAATTGCCAGAAACTATTAGGTGTATTGATGGAACCCAAGTAGCTATGGTTCGGCCATCAGAAAATGATGAGTGGTATTTCAATAAACAACATTACCAGTCTCGAAATGTTCAAATTGTAAGTAATTATTTTTGTATTGCAACTCCCTTATTGGGCTATAAAATTTATCTTGTGAACTAATAGTCACTAAATTTTATTAAACAAATCTAACTGCATCTGTTATTTGATTGTATATTTTTTCTGTGTGGCTAATAAGATATGTGAAACAGTTTACATGGACAAAGTTAAGCCTTAAACTTAATTCAATAAATTTATATTGCAGCACGAAGAAAAATATCTTACAAACCTATTAAGAGTTTTAAATGGCAATCGCATAGTTGTCTTTGAATTTACTTTTGGATTAGAATTTGTTAAACATCAGTTTTAACTTTTTTTTATTAATAACTTGTTTCTTGTTACAGATGTGATTTTGATTTAAATATAATCAGCATAGGTACATATTAAGCTGGTGTCACACATGACTCATAGTTACCATCAACCATGAAGTGAAAAGTTTATTGCAGTCACAGACAAGACAAAGAGGAAATGGTGTGTTTATTTGGTGAGTTTATGTGTTATATGTATATACTTTTTATCAGTCAATTCTTATTAAATGTGTATTTTGTTTAATAATCTTCATTATAAAATTTTATTTTATTCCTACAACTGAAACTAGAAAGTTTACAATGAATATTTAACTTGACTAACAAAAATAATTTCGTCATTTCAGGTGATTCTGGTTATGCACAAAGAGAGTTTATGATGATCCCAAAAGCATCACACAAAAGCATTACTTGTCTGCTTGTAATAGAGTGAAGGGGACCATCGATCTTCTTAATGCTCGGTGATGTCTATTGAAACAACCGTAATGCATTATAAGCCAGACCGAGTGGAAAAAATTATTAATGCTTGCACTGTGTTGCATAAAAAGAGGTACATAGGCAAGAATTACAGGAGTCGCACACAATATGTCATGCAAGCGGTTTGCGTCAGCAGCAGAGATAAACTGATGAGTTAAGAAGTGGCAATCTTGCTAGAGCACATACATGGACCCGTTATGGCAGACCAAACGGTTTAATACATAAATAAATATTCAAACTACTGTTATGTTTTTATTATTAACTCATTTAATATACCCTTTAACAGAATCAATATTTTTTGTAATAGCATTATTTATTTTCATATTAACAATCATACATCTTAGTTGTTGATAGAATCAATACTATTTAACAAAATTACTATGCTAAAAACAAATTACTATTTCTTATCCTTGTAGTCGCACTATATCATATATGCACCCAAAAGTGCATAACACACTAAGCACATGCGATTATTGTTTTCGCCTCAATATCTACTAGGCGATCCCACTCATCTTGCAGATGTGAGCGGCCACTGATGTACAATGTCTACCAGTCTCACACCCTTGTCTGGCCCTTTCTCTTGACTATGTAGCAGGTCTCTGTGCTCTGTTGGGCTGCTGAAGACGTCGAGTAATATTTGTAGGATGGGATGGTGTCGATGCGTTGCTGAGTAATGGAAGAATTGGTGAACCCAAAGGTCTTGGTAGACAGGTCGACAGTTCATTGTGAACTACCGGGCTGAGAATCTGTTAACAAAATAAATATCAATTAATAGTACCACTATTACTATAAAGTTGTAAGTATGTTAGTTTACATGTAACGTAATCATGTAATAATTCCTACGCCAACATTGGCAGAATATGTTTGCACCATACAGCCTTGTACGATCATGTTAATACCGTATTCTGAGGAATAAATGAATCTATCTATCTATCTATCTGCTACCTCCTCCAGGAAGGCTTCCTGGTAACTCACACACTGGGGGAAACGACTATCATTAAAAGAACAGCCGGGATTGACAGCTTAATGTGCCCTACGAAGCACGAAGGAGTTCGCTATCAATATACCCATCCATGGACAGGCTACATTGCTTATTTTTATTTCCACTGTATTAAATAAAAAAAAACTGCCTTCCAAGAGTTCCATCACTTTGTTATCCTCAAAAGGAACTACAGGTGAATAATATCTTCTGTATCTGGGTGCTCTAATAAATAGAAACTTAAATGTATCAAAAGATAAAGAAAGAAGAGAAAAGCATAAAAAAATATTATACCTGAAAAAGTATGAGTTACTTACAACAAGAGGGACAGAAAATCCCATATCACGTAGTGGCAAAGCAACTGCCACACAACAAAGCTAACATCCGCTCCTCGATTGGGCTTATAGTGGGAAGAAAGTCCTTTCCTCGGCCAGTTTACAGCATAATTTTTGTCTGTCCAAAAACTGCAAAGGAAAGCGGTCTTTAACTTAGGATTATGTTCAATAAAAATGAATATATATTAACTACCTTTTGACACTACTGGGATAAAAAGGATCCTTCATGTTAATCCAGAGTATATTCATTCTATGCGCCAAGTTTCATTCAATCATTTTAGTGGATTCATCCATCCTCGCACACTTTTAAAGCTTTTAATAGATTTCATTAAACTTGCAGATTATTTTAACCGAAGTCAGTTAATACAGTTGGTTCCCTAAGACAACGGACCACTTCACCATCCTAGTCAGTTATCTTAGGGAACCAACCGTACGATAGACGAAGATATGGTAATTGCATTCTGTATTAGTCTACCATTTGGAATGGAGAGAAATATGATAGTCTACTAAATTAACTTACTTTAGCTCACCTCGCCCCATTTTTCACTGCACATCCTAATGAATTCTAGACCTTGGAGAACTCCTGCCATTCCCTCTTTGCCTCTTACTTTCCCATCGCGGTGCGCAAATGTCCTTTAGAAATTCCAGGATTTATTTCCAAGCATTCCAGCAAAGATTGCATTTGTATCTGGGTGGGTTGCATTTTCTACAAAAAAACATATGTTTTATTTATTGAAATATTAACATTGAAGATATCCCAATTTAAAAGTTTAATGGAGATCATAACTACAATAACTAAATAATTACCTTTTTACAAAAGCTCACTATACACTTGTACCAAACATTAAACAAACAAGAAATTAAAATTTCGCGGGAAAGAAACTTTATTTTGACATTTCGTAACATGACATTTGTTTGTTTTTAATCCACATTTTCCGTGTGTTGTACATTTTTTTTTCGAATATAAAAGGCTTTTACGTGACTTATGCACTATAAGTGAACTTATTTTCTTCGAGTCTAGAGAAATACGTATTAATACAATTTAATTATTATTAATTTCGGTAAATCGATAAAATTATTTTACAAGAAATTGTCAACGAAAACAGTCTAACTTTTGCCCATATGCCGGAAGTTACGTCAGCGTTTGATGCTAATACGATCCTAAATTCGATTTCGATTTGATTTCGATTCCGTTCAAAAGTACAAAACTTGAATCGAATTGAAATCAGATCGAACTCAAATCAAAATCGAAATCAGAATCAAATCAAATTCAAAAGTCAGCCCCCAGGTTCAAATATCGCTACTTTATGCCAATGGCTGCAGTACAAGGCTTTTTTACTATTTGGGTAGAATTTTCACGAAGACATATTACTAACTTATGAACGAATTACGATATGAATTTTATTGATGTTTTATTATTTTGAAAATAGAAAATTAATACGTTAATTTATTATGTATACAACAAATAAAACTTATATTTATTCGAAATATGGAGGCTCTCCCCTCGGACCTCCGTTGTGAGCAGTCGTGTATTAGATGCTATATTATTTTTATTATACTTAATTTAAAGTACATTGTGCAAAATTAAATTCATAACAAAATAGGAAGACATAAACTAAAGATACATCTCACCTATAAGCGTGCTAAACATAACACATAACCAAGCGCAGTAATTGAAACATATAACGTCTTCGGGTGAGTGGAGGTGGGACGACATGATTTGTGTATAGCTGTCTGCAATTACCACAGAATAAGAATACGGAAGCGAAGAAGGAAGTGAGGGAAAAATCTAGATTACAAGGTACAATTTGAATTTATACACTTGTTGGACTAAGAACTCATAGCTACGAAAGGATCACTTAACGTGTGTGCGTCTCACTCATTCTTACCGCCAGCATAACAGCTTTTGTCCCTGTTCATCGAGCACCGCCCTCTGTGACGCGCATCTGTGCCTTCTCACCTTCTTATACGGGTGTGTTCATGGGTTGGAGTGCGCCTGCGCATTGTCATAGTTTCTGCCCGACTAAGCTAGTGCTGTGCTGACTGCTGTACACTATCGTCGTATCTAAAATGTCTTGGTACTTTGTGAGTTCATGTAGTGTAGAAAAGAGAATGCCATCAAAAACATAACTTGTAAAAAAAAACAAGTCTCGCAACTCAGTTCTTCTACCGTAAAAAGTTGTGAGATCCATGTAATACCAAGTCGGTTAATTCATTCAGTCCCTACTTAAGGGACCTTCCCTCTTAACTTATTACGTAATTAGCTAACCAAACAACATCTTATACTGACCATATCAATATTAAAAATCTTTTATGTTTTAAATAAACAGATCGACTTGGCCATCGCATGAAAACACAATGTATCTCATAAGTGATACATATTATATTAAATTAGATTGTTTAGTGCGTGGGATAAAACGTAGTAACAATATGTACAAATTTTAATCATCAAGGTCTGCGGACGAATATATATATATATATATATATATAAAGAATGAACTTTCTATACATATATATATGTATAGAAAGGACTATATATATATATATATAATAGGTAGGGGAAAAAGTCTTTTCGCATTATAGTATGTATGAACTTGTAATAAAATCTCTTTGGTTATACCATTTGTATCTAGCAGGTTTTGATATCTATAAAAAGTTTAAATTTTAAAAAAGATAATTCCAAATTCAAATTAGGTAAATGTGTGATTTTCATTTGTTTTTTTTACTGTCAAGATGAGTGAATCTAATGAAGAAATTCGATACATTTTGAAATTTTACTACAAAAAAGGTAAAAATTCAACGCAAGCTGCGAAAAAAATTTGTGATTATTATGGACCTAGTGCAGTGTCTGTGAGAGTAGCACAAATTTGGTTTAAGCGTTTTCAATCCGGAAATTTTGATGTCAAAGATGCACGTCGCTCTGGTCGCCCTGTTACGGATAAAATGGATGCCATTTCTGAAAAAGTGGAGCAAGATCGGCATATCAGTAGTTACGACGTAGCTGAAGAACTAGGAATTGACCACATAACAGTTTTGGCTCATAAAAAGGTTGTGGTCAAAGACCGGCCAGGCTTCACAGACTCTGGCGAAACCCGGGTTAACCCGCAACAAGGTGATGCTGTGTGTATGGTGGGATTGGAAGGGAAGATATTCATTATGAGCTGTTACCGCCAGGCAGGACTATCGATTCTGAACTCTACTGTGAACAACTGATGAGATTAAAGCAAAAAGTTGAGAGAAAGCGGCCGGAATTAATTAATAGAAGGGGTGTGATTTTTCATCATGATAACGCTAAACCTCACACATCTTTAGCCACTCAGCAAAAAATAAGAGAGTTTGACTGGGAGGTGTTAATGCATCCGCCGTATAGTCCTGACCTTGCACCTTCTGATTTCCACCTGTTTCGGTCTCTTAAGAATTCTTTAGGCAATGTCAGGTTAACATCACGAGAAGACTGCCAAAACCACTTGTCGCGGTTTTTTGAACAGAAGTCCCAAAATTTCTATAGTAATGGGATCATGTCTCTACCTACAAGATGACAAAAAGTTATCGAACATAATGGCACCTACATACTTTAGTTAAATGTAAATAAACTTTATTAAAAAATGTTTTGAATTTTCATATAAAATACGAAAAGACTTTTTCCCCAACCTAATATATATATATATAGTCCTTTCGACGTGATAGAAGGACAAATGATTACAAAGTTTATTTTTTATCCCAGGGAAATAAGGTGTTTTTCCGGGATAAAAAATAGCTTATGTCACTCTCCAGTCCGTAAACTATCCCCGTTAAAAAAATTATGTCGGTACTTAGGTTCCTTTCGACGTGATAGAAGGACAAATAATTACAAAGTTTATTTTTTATCCCATGGAAATAAGATGTTTTTCCGAGATAAAAAGTAACTTATGTCACTCTCCAGACCGTAGACTATCCCCGTTAAAAAAATCATGTCGGTACTTAGGTTCCTTTAGACATGATAGAAGATTATGACAAATGATTACAAAGTTTATTTTTTATCCCATGGAAATAAGATGTTTTTCCGGGATAAAAAGTAGCTTATGTCACTCTCCAGACCGTAAACTACCCCGTTAAAAAAATCATGTCGGTACTTAGGTTCCTTTCGACGTTATAGAAGGACAAATGATTACAAAGTTTATTTTTTATCCCATGAAAATAAGATGTTTTTCCAGGATAAAAAGCAGCTTATGTCACTCTCCAGACCGTAAATAAACTATCTCCGTTAAAAAAATTATAATACAGGCATACTGCTTCTTTTATCGCAAATGTAACTTTGTAATCCCATATATTTATATGGGATTACAAAGTTATTTATGCAGTTAGCGTATCTAGAAAACTGGACAGAAATTGCAAAATATTTTAATTTTTCCTTGATTTATACAGTAAACACAAATTGTATTCTAAATTTGAAGCTTCTATGTCTGCTAGAAGTGCCTTAGAATTTTGATGATCGGTGAGTCAGTGAGTGAGTGACAAAATTAAGGAACTTTGACTAGTTATAATTCTAAAACTACTGGTTCGAATTGAATGAAATTTTAAATATACCGTGTTTATACAATACCTGCTTGGTTACTAAAAATTCAGGCTCCTAGTTTTATCCACAACAAAGTTATAGGGGGTCGAAAAAGCCCTGAAGTGCTTCGAGAAAAGGATGGTACGGCCGTGCCGCTTTTTGCTCGACTTGGTGGGGGCACTGCCGTGCCCCCAGATACGAGCTATCTACTAGGAATACAATTCATTAAGAAGTTGAAAACTTGAGCTTCCTAATATCGAATTAGAACCTTGTGCATTGGTTTGGCGTGGCGCAAGTAATATTGGAAATAAATCTGTATTTTCCTATTATAATATTTAACAATTATGCCTAAAGGGACGCGTTCCCCTCCTGGCAGTAGCACCAATATAACACCAGCGGGATCGGACTCTGACGTTCCGAGTAACGTCCAGAGGAAAGGGACGGGACAAACTGAGCATGTTAATAAAAGAAAGAGAAATTCGGAAGAAATTTTGGACGACAGATTTACAGAGTTTAAAAATTAAATTTTAGCCATGATGCAGACATTATTAGCGTCGCAGAACGAGCGACTAACCTCTCTTGAGAATCATCTTATTGAGGTAAAATCCTTTGAGTATTAAGCTACTGGAGATGCCATACGCGGGCGAACCTCTCCGGCAAAGTACATTGGTCAACTGGTCAAACATTTTATATAAAACTACTTAAAGTCGCTTCACCGCCATTTTGCATCGCTCCGTGTCGCGTGACGTTTCTCTCGAAAAATGGTGAATTGTGCAATATTATCGTGCAAAAGGCGATCTGATAGCTCAAATTCGCAACAAGATCGCGTTTCCTATCATAGGTAAGTATTTTTACTAACTATTAAATGTGTATCAAAGTACAATCTCCATTTAAAGAAAAAACCGTTGCGATACGTAAACGACAGAGAAATGTACATGAATACAGTGGTACAGGGGCGAATCGGCTTTAGGGATGTGACAAAGTCAAAAAAGCGATTCAACATTTGTATGAATCATTCCATCATTCAATTACTGCAGTTCGTATAATAGTCAGTTTTTTTATTAGATATTGAATTAAATAGTAGGTATATATGTATGTTACATTTAAATGTTGTAAGGTGAATTAGAAAAATTACCTTGAAAATGAAAAGAATTGTTGGCTAAAAAAAGTAGGTAAAAGCAATACATTTAGTGTGGGACTATGAGTGTATACGTTATACAGATACTATTATTTATAGACTTTATTTAATATAATTGTATGTCCTTTTAGCTTTCCAAAAGATCCCTATATAAAAGAAAAATGGAGAAAATTTTGTAATAACGAAAATGATTCTTGGAAACCTACACATACAAGTGTTATCTGTTCGGAGCACTTCACTCCGGAAAGCTACAAAAATGCTAATAACAGAAAGACATTGATTGAAGGTGCAATACCTTCTTTGCGACTCTGTCCTTGTTTGGTGAGTCATTATTTCTTTGTTTTTCTTAAATCTTTGACTACTTCAATATATGTAGTAGGTACATACATTTAATTTTTAAACCCGGGTATTTTTCCGATAAAATCATAAATACCATTCAATGACACAGCAAGGAAGCCAAACCTAGTAATGCTTGTTAAACGACACAAACCCGAGCCTGTCTATGAAATAGATGAACTCCTAAGTGAACATGGTCATACAGTGGTAAGGTTGCCACCATATCACTGTGACCTAAAACCGATCGAACTTATCTGGGGCATTGCAAAACATAAAATTGCCTCACACAATGTGAGATCACTTGACATCAAGTTACTATAAAAATAATTTTATTTATTTTTTATTTGGGCGACTTACAGCGAAATAGGTGTAATTATATAACACTTATGGGTAAAACTATGCTAATTACAAGTCTCCGTACTTAAAATTTTTAACATTATGTTTTTTTTTTATACTACGTCGGGTGGCAGACGAGCACGCGGCCCGCCTGATGTGAAGCGGTTACCGTAGTCATATTAACTCTCGCAAGATAAAGTATCGCTCGCGCGTCTCCACCGCCGCTGCCAATGCAGCATTTCCTTCCTTTCTCGTGACCTCACTCACTCGCAGTGTTCCTGCGAGTGAGTGAGGTCACCAGATAGGGAGGAGATGCTTCGTCTGCAGCGGGGGTGGCAGCGCGCGAGCGATATTTTATGTTGCGATCGTTAATATGGCTACGGTAACCGCTTCACATCAGGCGGGCCGTATGCTTGTCTGCCACCCGACGTATTATAAAAATAATAATAATTACGTTACGTTACGTTATAATTGCTAGATACTTGGTTATAATTATTAAATTGAACGTTGAAACTCTAAATCTTTAATATTATCACCACTAATGCACTACAGTAAGTACCAAGTACCTAACTATTGTTTGTATGTAATACGTATAGCATTACCGAATGAGTTAAATTAACCACAAAATATTCAGATAGTTATGTTAGACTTGATTCTAATATATAATAATCTATGCATTCGTTTACTAAATTATTATGTTTACTACCTACCCTTAATACAATATCACTTGATAAAACTCCGAATTCAAAACAAATCACACGAAAACTCACAAACAACAACCAAACGCACTGCAAACGCATACAGTCACGACATGATTAGGCACGTGGACGCGGCAAAATGTCTTCGTCGCTTGGATGGAATTTACTGTGCCGAACATGATCGAGCACAGCGCGGGAACTCCCGAATGAAGTTTCGGTTTCGGTCGTAGTTTAGGCAGGTTTGCCGCCGAAATCGAAACTAAACCGAAACTCGTTATTTTTGCCGAAACTCGACCGAAACCGAACATTCGATCGGACACTACTAGGAAGTGGCTGAACAAGTGTTTCAAAGCATCTCTGCTGATGACTGGAAAAATTCATGCCGACACGTAATGAAAATAGAGAAGGATTGCAATGCAGCATTTCCTTCCTTTCTCGTGACCTCACTCACTCGCAGTGTTCCTGCGAGTGAGTGAGGTCACCAGATAGGGAGGAGATGCTTCGTCTGCAGCGGGGGTGGCAGCGTTTATTAATTAAAAATTATATATAAAATATTCTCGAATTTAAAAGAGATAATTAATTAATAAAGTTATTGTAGAAAAAATATTTTAAATAATTAATTTGAAATGAAATGTTAATCGTTTTTAAAGATAACTTAAATACATTTTTTTTGTAAATATATACATATAATACATAGAAAACGCCCAGACCAAGACAAACAGACATGTTCATGCACACAAATGTTTGTCTTGTTCGGGGATCGAACTGTCTGGAAGAGATTGCTTAGAGCGATAAGACCGCCTATTGTATTATCTTTTGTTTTATTTTGTGTCTGTATTATTATTTGGTGCAATAAAGCGTTATTGTATTGTATTGTATTGTAAGGATTATTATAAAAGGGGGCACACATTTGTATAATGATATTGACAAAATAATCATAAATCTGCAAGATGAAAGCAGTAGTAGTGACACATCCGAAGATAGCCAGCAAACTACTGGAGATGGCTCGCAACAAGACGTGAATGAAGACATATCTGGCGTTGAATATTTATACGAAAGCATTTTTGATTCTGATTAAAAATGTAAAAGCTGCATGAATACAAATTTTGTAATTAAAAAATACTTCAATTTCATTTTTCCATGTATGAATAATAGCACTATAATTTTATTATCTTCTTTTTTTTACATTACCTTACATTACCATCATTCAAAAGTTTCATTTATTATTTTTATCATAATATTTACCAATATTGTGATGTGAAAGTGTGTTAGTATAATCACTACTGTAATTGTATTTAATCAAAGTATCAAAATCGTTATTGTCGTAAGTAGGTGATTATTGGGAATTATAAAACATATATATCTATAATGTTTGTAAAATATACAGACTAGTATTTTCATTTTTCATGCAACCAAAAATACTAACACTCTGATCTCGCTGTCGCTCGATCATTGTCGTGGTAGTATTTTTGGTTGCATGAAAAATGAAAATACTAGTCTGTATCTTTTACAAATATTATAGATATATATGCTTTAGAATTCCCAATAATCACCTGCCATAAAATAAGATATATATCTTTTAGGATTTCCCAAAAATTATCTACCATGAAATAAATGGAGACAACTTCAACTTCCGCTCGCTCAGCTCACACGTGCCCACTTACCTCACATGTAGCTGGTTTGAGATAGCACAGATCGACACGATTCGTCAGGGTTATGTTGTCCATTTCACTTTACTCACAATTTTCAATAGACATTATCTATCACCCACGACACTATTACGAGATGTTCACACCACGACTAATAACTTGATAATGGCAGCGAACGTGGGAACACGTAGTGCTTAGGAAAATAAGTTATTCAAAAAGTAAGTTAAATGCTTATGACATAAAGACTAAATTCGCATTTGATATAGTTCATTGCTACATTTTTGTCAAATAAGCAATGATTTCATTATCCATTGTTACAATGCACACATACGCAAAACGTTGATCAGCAATTTTACTTCTACGAAAACAACATAATCAACTATTTGCATTAATGCACACAGACGCAAAACGTCGATCAGCAATTTGCACTCATATCAATTACGTACTCAACTATAAAGGTGTGTATACATTAACTGTAGTACATTTTATAATATTTTATTTTTATAAATTGTACTTCAGTTAATTATTTAAAAATATTTCCACAAATTATATAGAAAAAAATTTTGGGTGTAAGGAGTTCATCAACATCTTTGAACCAAAGCCAACTTCACCTGCACGCGGTGCACCCTGCTGACTGACAAATGAAGCTCTGGCGGAAATACAGGTAGGGAGCATAATTGTAAGCTACCCGACTGGGGAATGTACCTCCACCTCACAGAATACCGCAGCCAACTTCGCCTGCACACGGTGCACCCTGCTGACTGACAAACGAAGCTCTGGCGAAAAGACAGCTAGGGAGCATAATTGTAAGCTACCCGACTAGGGAATGTACCTCCACCTCACAGAATACCGCAACCAACTTTGCCTGCACGCGGTGCACCCTGCTGACTGACAAACGAAGCTCTGGCGAAAAGACAGGTAGGGAGCATAATTGTAAGCTACCCGACTGGGGAATGTACCTCCACCTCACAGAATATCGCAGCCCACTTCGCCTGCACGCGGTGCACCCTGCTTACTGACAAACGAAGCTCTGGCGAAAAGAGAGGTAGGGAGCATAATTGTAAGCTACCCGACTGGGGAATGTACCTCCACCTCACAGAATACCGCAGCCAAATAACAATTCCCTTGAGGGTTGTTGTGTTTCTGCGAGTGAGATCACCAGAAAGGTAGGAGATGCTGCGTTGGCAGCAATATTTTATGTTGTGAGCGTTAATATGGCTACGGTAACCGCTTCACATCAGGCGGGCCGTATGCTTGTCTGCCACCCAACGTAGTATAAAAAAAAGAGAATCTTAAGAATGATATTCACAATATGAAATCAGCCTTAGGTTACAAAGTCGGCCTTCTTTGACTATCAAGTAATCAAAAGATTGCGATGAATTTGAAACTTTTGTTTTTCCACTTTGAATTAACTCAAAGTACCGCTCCGAATACGAAACTTTTGTTTTCGACTCCGCGTAAATTTGCCGACATATCAATAAAACCAGAGGTTATAAACAATTGATAAATTATAAAATATTATGATTAATGACAAAAATATCACGTTAGTAATAAAATGTATAAATAATATAAAAAGGTATAAATATTGTTTATATATAAAGGTTATATAAATAATACTTTTACCCGATTGTTGAAGAGGGAGGTTAATATTTTTTGAGCGTGTGGATGTAACTGTGAAAGTATGTATGTCTGTAAGTATGCATGTATGTATGTCTGTAAGTATGCATGTATGTATGTCTGTAAGTATGCATGTATGTATGTAATTCTTTGGCACGCTCTACAGCTTAAGCCAATTGACGGATTTCAGCATAATTATGAGGTGTAATTAGAATCTTTTAGGATGTGGAAGTGATATATTTCAATAATGCGTCTGCAAAAAATAAAACATAATATAAAAATATGTTAGAATTTTGTAGTGCGATTTTTCTTCGTTTAAATGTTGACAATACCTGGAAATCGTTAATAATCGCATATTTAAGCGGACGCCATTGCAGAACAATTCACTTCACACAAGTCTTGAGTCAAGAGACCCTACACCTCGCTAGAGTACCGCACCAGGTGCTAATCTCCAGCCGCTCTGCCAACTGCGTTCTGCCAGAAGAAGATCCGCTAATCAACCGACAGCTCAAGTAGGCGCTCATCTTCGACCACTTCACTTCGACCGCCGCTCCGTCAGCCGCCCCGTCAACCGCTCCGTCAGCCGTTCCGTCAGCGCTCTGCTCGCCACCCTTTGCCCAGCCGTTACTAGAAACGAAGATCAACTGCACTGAAATCATGTTCGTAAGTTTGTCGCCTATCATCATCATCATCATCATCAACATTACATCTACCTATACCCATTCTGTTGAGCTCAACTCAACATACGCTCCAAAGCATGGAGGATATTCCGCCGCTCCGTCAGCTGCTCCGTCAACTGCTCTGGCAGCCGTTCCGTCAGCGCTCTGCTCGCCATCCTTTGTCCAGCCGTTACTAGAAACGAAGATCAACTGCACTGAAATCATGTTCGTAAGTTTGTCGCCTATCATCATCATCATCATCATCAACATTACATCTACCTATACCCATTCTGTTGAGCTCAACTCAACATACGCTCCAAAACATGGAGGAGATTGAATGACATATAACCTTCTAAAGCCATGCAGTAGTTGACGTTGCTTGACTTCAGTTCGACAAGTATAAAGATGGTATCAACATTTCAGCCGTTCACTGCTGCACATCGGCAGGTTTTTTCCTTTTTATGCTTGGTATTCATTATGTTTCTCTTACAGGTCTGAATACGAGTACAGTCAGCAGCAGCGTAGCTCCAGAAAACGTTTGGCGGACGTGTTTTCATCTGACGAGGAGACAGCTGCCAGCACAGCAACGTATGTTAATATATTTACGTCTATCATTTATTAATTAATTGAATAGAACAATTTCATCACTATCATTTCATCCGTAGGATGTCCACTGCTGAACATAGACCCTTAAACTTCTACAATGACCCGTTGTGCTATTTGCTTTCATTGACACCTCCTGTCTTTTGCCAGACTGTTGGTCCATCTAGTGGACCATATTAGTAAAGCAGTTAGAATAGACCTGATTGTATTTAGAAGGAAATAGCTTTAGTAGAAAATATATTCTCATATTACCTGTTTCTTTTACAGTGGTAAAAAGGAGAAGAAGAAGTCCCAGGGTACAACAAAAGCTTCATCGAAAAAAAACAAAACTGCGAAGAAGGCATCCGGGTGGCAGCTGGACTTCGACAGTGACAACGAATCCGTCGAAGCCCATCGTTGCGCGTCGCCGCCATCTCTGCAGTCAGTGCTGACGCGCCGTGTCGCTGACGGTGTGTTTCGACGCACGGCAAATTTAGAAGGGGATGTTTTCGTAGAGCTCAAAATATATAACATAAGAGATATTAAAACGGTTGATCCCAAGGATCGATGGGAACATGCGGTCCTGAATTTAAAATATCAGGGGGAGTCGGAATCACCCGAATTGGCTCCTTTAAAGGAGGTAATCAAACGTTGTAAAAAGAAGTTTACAACGGAGGGTAGATTTTTTTCTTTTAAGAAATAGTTGATAATAATACCTTAGATAGTTATTATCATCATTATTTACTAATTTTTATTACCGCATTTTTACTTCGTTGTTCTTAAATACCATACGAATCCATTTACATAAATTGGTGCTGTTAAGAGTACATTAATGTTGACACTTTGACTTTTGTATTCTTTACTTATACTATACTACGAGTCAAAGACTACTACTAGGAGTCAAACATCACCACAATCTGTGCAGTTAGTGCTGACCCACCGTGTCGCTGACGGTGTGTTCCGATGCACGGTATATTTATAAGGGGATGTTTTCATAGAGCTCAAAATTTAAGTCCCCGGGTGCAACAAAAGCTTCATCGAAAAAAAAATAACAAAACTGCGTAGAAGGCATCCGGGTAGCAGTTGAACTTCGACAGTGACATCGAATCCGTCGAAGCCCATCGTTGCGCATCACCGCCCCCTCTGCAGTCAGTGCTGACGCGCCGTGTCGCTGACGGTGTGTTTCGACGCACGGCAAATTTAGAAGGGGGTGTTTTCGTAGAGCTCAAAATATATAATATAAGCGATATTAAAACGGTTGATCCCAAGGATCGATGGAAACATGCGGTTCTTAATTTAAAATATCAGGGAAAGTCAGAATCACCAGAATTGGTTCCTTTAAAGGAGTCCATCAAACGTTGTAAAAAGAAGTTTACCGCTGAGGGTACTTTTTTTACTTTTAAGAAATAGATATAATTGATAAACCTAAATATAGTTATTATGATTATTATTTCCTAATTTTATTTCCACGTTTCTACTTAGTTTTTCTTACATACCACACGAATCCATTTAAACAAATTGGTGCTGTCAAGAGCACATTAAAGTTAACATTTTGACTTTTGTATGCTTTACTTATACTATACCAATTAAATATAAAAAATGGTAAAACGTACAATATATTGCACAGTTTGTGACATATCTATTAAAAGTAGTGCATTTTCAGCACATTTACGAAGTAACATTCATAAAAACAATAGCGCTATCGAATTAAGTGACGGAATTGAAAAAATAAGTAGCGCATTCCGTAATCGGATAGCATCCTATAGAGTGCGACCGAAAGGTAATGAAGGTGGTGCATGTCCACCGGTGCAGTTCTTACGAAGGTTGCATTCTCGCGTGCAGCAATTAATATCTGCTAGACAAGATACTTATCAATCTATTAAAGTCAACTTTGAGCTGTTTGCCGAATTTAATTTACCAAATAACAATACTACCGAAGTAAAATCATTTGCTACTGAAAACTTAGTAATCTATAACAATTATGATTTTAGTGATATGTTCTCAAAAATCGTTGATACAATTGTAACAAAAATTGATGATTTTCAGGAAAGAGATAGCGGCTGGACTCTGATACGTAATCTGTACTTAGAAGTCAATATTAACAAATACAACCCTCTGAGAGCTGCCCGGTTTATTGAGTTACCGAAACGTTTAAAATCTAAGCACGCTTGCGTAAATATAGAAAATGATGATGCGTATTGCTTCTTATGGTGTATAATAGCAGCGTTATTTCCCGCTAAAATAAACCCCCAACGAACATCTTCCTATCCGCGATATGATAACATTCTCAACACTCAAAATATGACGTTCCCAGTAGGGATTTCAGATATTAAGACCTTCGAAAAAAATAACCATCATATTAGCGTTAATGTTTATGGTCTTGGAAATAAATCTGATATTGTTGGACCTCTTTATAGGACGCAACATAAAAAAAGACATCATATTAATTTATTACTGTTAGAAAAAGGTCAATTTAAGCACTATTGTTTAATAAAAAAATTAAGTATCTTACTTAGATCGCAACTTACTAAACACCATGGTAAAATTTACTTTTGTGACGATTGCATGATATTTTTTGATAAGGAAATTAAATTCAATTCTCATATTTGTGGTGGTGTTCGGACAATGCTTCCTGATTCAGGCACTGTTATCCAATTCAAACATTACGAACGGTTGCAAGATATGCCTTTCGTTATCTATGCAGATTTTGAATCTTTGCTAGAACCCAAATCCACTGCCGATGAACTCGATTCGCACAGAACAACTGTCTTACAAAAACATTTACCAGCCGCTTTCGCTTATTATATTGTCTGTTCGTACGATAGCTCTCTTAATAAATACGTATCGTATCGCGGCCGCGATTGTGTCGAAAAATTCCTTCAAAATCTTGCTATAGACGTAACTAAAATAAACACTATTTTAAATCAACCTGTTCCAATGATACCATTGACAGAAGAGGAAAAGAAATATTTTGAGAAGTCATCTTATTGCTTCCTATGTAATCAATTGCTGCTTGATGACAGAGTAATGGAACACAACCACTTAACCGGCAAAATACGCGGTATAAGTCACACATATTGTAACCTCAAATTTAGATTACCAAAATTTGTTCCAGTATTTTTTCACAACTTAGCCGGATATGATAGTCATTTATTCATTCGACAGTTAGGAGAAACACCTGGCAAAATAAAAGTAATAGCAAAAAATAAAGAAAATTATATTTCTTTCACGAAGTTTTTAAAAATAGGAAATCAGGAATATATGCCTATCAGATTTGTAGATTCTTTTAAATTTTTAGGTACCAGCTTAGAAAAACTTATTCAAACATTAAATAAAAACGATTTTGTACACTTATCTCATCATTTTTCCAAAAAATGTCAATTCAATCTTTTAACACGCAAAGGTTTATATCCTTACGAGTATATGACCAACTGGGAATGTTATAATGAGAAAAAACTACCGCCACGAGATTGTTTTTACAGTACATTAAGTGATGACATTATTTCCGAGTGTGATTTTAGACACGCTCAATTAGTGTGGAAAACATTTGAGTTGAAAAATTTGGGTGAATATACCGACTTATATCTCAAAACCGACGTGTTGTTACTGGCAGATGTTTTTGAAAATTTTCGTCGAACTTGCAAAAATAATTACAGACTAGATCCAGCATTTTATATGACAGCTCCCAGTTTAAGCTTTGATGCAATGCTACTATTGACAAAAGTAAAATTACAACTAATAGATAATCTCGAAATAATACGCATGATTCAACAAGGAATCCGCGGAGGGGTATGTTTATGCTCCACTAGATATTCTAAGGCAAATAACAAGTATTTATCAGATTATAAGTCATCCGAACCTGACAACTATTTATTGTATATTGACTGTAACAATTTATATGGATATGCAATGTGTTCTTATTTGCCATATTCAAATTTCGAATTAATTAATCAGGTAGAAATAGATAAACTTAATATTTTCACAGTACCTGATGACTCTGCATACGGCTACATTTTGGAAGTCGATTTAGAATATCCAGAGCATCTACACGAACTGCATAATGACTTACCATTTTGTCCTCAGAAATTCACGCCACCTGGTTCTAAATGCCCTAAATTAATTCCTAATTTATATGACAAGTTTAATTATGTCATCTATTATATACACTTAAAAACTTGCATACGACATGGAATGATCTTAAAAAAAATTCATCGGGTAATAAAATTTAAACAAGGTCAGTTTTTGAAACAGTACATAGATTTAAATACAGAATTGCGTCAAAAGTCTAAATTTAAATTTGAACAAGATTTCTTTAAATTATTAAACAATAGTATTTTCGGAAAAACGTTAGAAGACACAGAAAAAAGAATAAATGTGCATTTGATTAATCGATGGGATGATAATAGAAATAAAACGAAAAAATATTACACAGCTGAACAGTTAGTGGCAAGACCAAATTTTCAAAATGCTACAATTTTTACAGAAAATTTCGTAGCTATACAAATGAAACCGGAAGTAGTTATTTTAGATAAACCTATTTATATAGGATTTACTGTTCTAGAAATATCTAAAAATCATATGTATGATTTTCATTATTCTATTATGAAACCATTCTATGGTACCAGATTAAAACTATGTTATACTGACACTGACAGTTTTTTGTATTCAATAGAAACAATGGACGTGTATAGTGATATGAAGTTTAATTTTCAGTCATATCTTGACACGAGTAATTACAAGGAAAATAACCGGTTTAATATAGTTCCTCAAAATAAAAAGATCCCTGGATTATTCAAAGATGAAATGGAAGGAAAACTTATAGTTGAATTCGTAGGATTGAGATCAAAGTTATATTGTGTGAAAACTGAAGACATGGAATTAAAAAAGGCTAAAGGAATTAAGAAATGTGTGGTAAATAAGATTAATTTTGAAGATTATAATACAGTATTAATGTGCAATAAGCTGCTTAGAAAAAAACAAGTAGTATTTAAGTCTTTAAAACACGAAATTTTTACTCAAGCAGTTGATAAAGTAGCTTTATCTTCAAACGATGATAAACGCATTATACTGAAAGATAAAATATCCACTTTAGCTTGGGGGCATTCCTCTAGCTTTTTTTAAACTGTTTAGTAAAATTTAAAATTAGACTGGTTAAAGAAAATAAATAAATTACTGCGCCAGTTATTTTATCTGTAAGCGATAATGTAATAAATATTTACATTAATAACAGATAAGAACTTATAAATATTATGGTATCATTATTGTTATAGATACATACTTACATGGAGAACTTTCATAAATTTTTAATTATAAGTAAAACGCATATTAATAAAATGTTTTGGAACATTACTGTAGATCCGTGAGAGATAAGAGTATCAGCCTGTTGTAGTCCGCGATTGCTAACATACTTGATATCATGTATTGTGTAATTTTTAAGCATGTAAATTAAGCCTATATTAAATAAAATAGATATGTATATAAATACTTAATTATATAAGAATTAAAAAATGTATAGTTTCGTTATTATTGCATAATAACATAATTATATAATAAATATTTTCACTTTATTATTATTATTGGGCTATATTTTATGTTTTTGGCTAATTATTTCAAGAATTAAATTTGTGGTACAAGTTACAGATAATAAATATATCAATATTTAAACAGTCTTTTTTATTTCATATATTACCCACTCATTAGTAATTCAAAAGTGGTATTCATTATATAAAAGTACCTATATCAGTAATTATTAAATATCTAAATCACATAAAATTATTTTTTAGTACGAGTATATTAAATAAATACTCTTACTAAAAATAATTTTATGTAAGTACAAATGAAATTGAATATATCATAGAAAATGTAGTATTACTTGTGATGATAGACGGGTGATGTATAAATTCTCTAGTCATCATCCAGATCCTAAATCAATTCATAAAATTAGCAATTGATCTAGCCAGGAATCGAACCCAGGACCTTGCGAGCAGTAGCCTAGTTCTCTCAACACTACGCCACAAAGGTCGTCTTGCGATCGATGTAAAATCATGAATACATTCTGGATATTCGATACTGCTGATTTGCTTAAAATTATATAGGTATTCATGCGACCCGTCGTCCACGTGAAAACATGTTTGTACCTGTTTAAATAAATTGCTAATTTTGTGTTGCACAATTATCGTTATTGGTAGGTATATGACACCATAATATCAGGTGACACGGTGGATGACACCACATTCTCAAATACATCGCTTTGTGATTATGCAAACACGTCCGTACCGGTTCATTTAGGTAAATTTCTTGCTGCTCTTTTATTAAACAACAATCATTTTCATCGAGACATTTGGACAAGACAGTTCAATTTTCACGTAATTTGTAAGTGTATCTAGTTTATAAAGTTTATATAATAATTATTTATTATTTCATTGTCAACTTAGTGTTATGATCTTGTTGTTGTGTTGACTAATATATTTCTAATTTTTACAGATCATGGTGGATTCACAAGAAACCTTAATATTCTCTCAGTGCGGTCAAGATCCTAATGAAGGTTTGGATTTGGATCTGTATACGCCTATACAAGATTTGATTACCCATAACAGGAAAGAAATTGCTGCAGAAAAGAAAAAACAAAAAAGAAAAAAAAGTACGATGTCATTAACATCCTATGTAATTAACAAACAAAAGCAACGTGGCACCAAATTAATAAGATTAGAAGTTATTGACTTGGCAAAAGATTGTGGAAATACGTCAGAAATATCGTGTAGTGAAAGCGATAATGTGATACTAAGTGCTCAATATATTGTTAAAGACTGTGTAGATGAAATAATGGATCTCACAGAAAATCTTGTTCGAAAAATTTCCAAACAACTGTGTGGTGATAATTTTTAAGTTAATAAAATAAATCATTTAAATGTTTTTTCTTTAGGTACTTAAATTTACATCTAAATAATTATATTTAAATTTTGTAAATAAAATATTATGTATATAAGATAAGGTGTCATCGATATTTTTAAAATAAATAATAATAATTATTAGGTTATGTAATTAAATAATGTAACAATATTTTTTTTAACATGATAGAGATACTACAATCATAGTGTAAATAAATAGAATTATGTCTTAAGTGTCTAAATATCGAACTAATGTAAAAAGCATGCAATGCTTAGAGTACTAGAAAATAAGTTAAAATAAAAGACTTTTCATTACATTGATGTTATTATTTATTCAACAATACTGCTTATAACTTAATAAACACTAATTATTAAAAAATACAAACTAGTACATGAGCTAAGTTAAATAGAAATATAACTTTATTCATTTATGGATTGGACAGTTTTCCAAGTACCATTTTTTTATACATGTAACATTTTTGAGTGCACAATATTTTTTATGAAATAAACAATTAAAATTACTTCGATAGTTACAATACAATGTTGCAAAGTTAGGGCACCCTTTACTTTCAATATCTATTAAAATACAGTTATCACATAATTCTCGTAACCATTTCTGTTTTTCAAGACCCTTCATTATAATTGTTTTATTTTGCAAAATTGGCGCGATTAGAGTATGAAACTGACGGTAATCAAAATTTCCCTGACTCCAGGTAATACCTTTATGACGTTCTATCCACCTCACTTTCTTTTTTTCTTCAACAGTTAGTTTCGTAAAAGGATATGGTGGTTTTATTAGAAAAACCTGAGCAAAGTCCTCGGTACACAATGCTAATTCCTTTATTATAAATTGGTTATAACGATCTTTAAACCCCTGAATATCTACAAAAATTATTGAACTCATGATAACTTCCGTACGATATTACTAAGAGGTTTATATTCAATTAAACAATCATTCAAAATGAGACAATATGCAGAAGTCTGATCAGGTATTTCTTGATCACTCTCTATTTCCAGCCGAATATTTATTACTGGTCCAGATTTTATAGTATCGTTTTGTCTTGAACAATCTATTACAAAAAGTGGTGCTATTTCTTTGAACTCTGTAGCAGTCAACAAGCACCCTCTACGTCCATAATAAGACTGTTGAAAGTTTATGTATTGTTCGTATATTAAAGCAAAGTTATGGTTTGTAAAATTAGTATTGTAATTTTCATATGGATAATATGTAGAGTTTAAATAAACTTTAACATCTCGTAAACTACAGTGATCGAATTTGGTCATGTCTTTAAAAGCATTATTTTTTCTATTGGTTTGTAAACCTAATATAATATATCTAGGTTTTTCAATATGCGACGAAGTTTTTATCGACCAAGTGTGTTTGGTGGTCTTTGGTAACATAGGGTACTCATAAAGATCCCAATTTCTAAACGCCAATTGAATAGGTCTGTCTTTTTCAAGAAGTCTAAGTAAATTAATTTTTTCTTTGTCCGATACCTTGATATGAGGCATGCGCCAACAAATTTTACGTACATCAATTGATACTATCTCACCATTATTAAGTAGCACTGAATTAAGATCTGTATTGCTTCTCAATAAAACGAGTTCATGTTTGCAGTTAACAATGACTTTTCTGTAGTCTTCTGCAAATCCTAAAATGCTGCTAAGTGGAATAGAGGCATTGATGAATCCGCCATGATTATTCTTGTGTCCATGTATATCCCACCCCCATGTTTTAGACATTTTCGCTTCAGCTTCATTCATCGATACAAATGCTTTCATGGTGCTTGTTATACCTACATTTTTAACTTTATCAATCTCAATACCATTTAGCTCATATCGTATATCTTGGAAAAGGAATAATAACGGATTATTTGTTAAATTGATAACCGGTTGTCTTTCCTTACTGTCATCGTTTTTTGTCACTTTAAAATGAGCATCAATATATAAATAACTGGCGCTAGGTAGTAGATATAAGTCTTGTTGATTTATAGGTATTCGGATTTCATCATTTCTATTGAAACTTGTAATATACGGTTTATATGAATGAGTTTCAATACCTTCAATGGTATTGTCACAAAAAGGTGATGTAGCAATTGTTGCGGAATCACAACGTGTTGAGAGGGGTTTCCTTCAGTGTTGATTCACTATCACCTTTTGGGAACACACTGTCTAAAATGTTATTAAAAACTTTATCTTCTCATAATAAAATATATTTCATCAAAATAAAACTTGAAACAATAAAACCACAATCTACCACATATTTTTCCTTATACTTCTTGACAACTTCTTTTCAACTAAATTTTCTCAAAACCCCAAACAAAATACATTCTTTTATTTAAATTCAAATTCCTACAATGTCACTATGTTTTTTAGCCATCAATAAAACCATAAACAATAAAACTAATTCTCCAACATCCCCTCTTAAATTAATATTACCTAACTTATTAAATCCCATACACATATTCCCCACTTAACAAATCTATCTAAATAAATATAACCCCATAAATATTAATTTAAAATAATTCTACCTAAACAACCTTAATATATAAATTTCAAATTAATCAATCAAAACAACCTTAAAACTAAATTTCCAATTAATCAGCCAAACAACCTTAATCTATCATTATATCTATAACATTACATTAAATCACTTCACTATGTTCATTTTTAATTAAGTGTCACTAACTATATATTTCCTTAGTCTTAAAAACTTTGTTCTGTCTAATCCTTTTGTCAATATGTCCGCATAATTTGAATTTGTTGGACAGTAGAATATCTCAATTTTATTTTCTTGAATTTTTTCTTTAATAAAGTGAAATCTAACGTCTATATGTTTACTTCTTCTATTCAAGATTCCATTTTTAATTAATACAATAGCCGACTGATTATCAACAAATAGTTCCGTTTTTGGTATTTTACCAGTTATTTCATGAATTAATTTTTGAACGTATAATAGATCTTTAATGCATTCGGCAGCTGAGATGTATTCTGCCTCTGTACTGGACAGAGCAGTCACGGACTGTTTACGCGAACACCAATGAATAGGTCCACCACTGTACAGGATGACAAAGCCAGTCGTACTTTTCCTAGTATCAGGATCACCGGCAAAGTCTGCATCACAATACGCTCTCAAAGTTAAATCACTCCCTCTCAAATAAGTAATCCCATTCGAAACAGAGCTTTTTAAATACCTAAACAAATTTTTGATATTTAGAAAATCATTTAAGTTAGGATTCTCTTGAAATCGACTACAATACCCAACATGAAAAGCAAGATCTAAACGAGTTTTATTCACTAAATATAATAAAGAACCTATAAATGTCCTATAACGATGCACATCATCAATACTCCCTTTCCCCTCTTGATGTGTATCGATCAAAATATCCGGATAAACACTTGGTTTCAAATTCTCATAATTATATTTATTAATTAATGATTCTACATATGTCTTTTGATATATTTTTACAAAATTATCTCTAACGTCTATATCAATACCAAGAAACTTTTCAACTTTATCAAACTTTCTCATTTCAAATTCTTTTTCTAATTTTGTTATTATATTATTTAATTGTAAAATATTATTTCCGATTAAAACTCCGTCATCAACATAAATTGCTAAATATATTTCTTTCTCTTTACAGAAAAATAAACAAGGATCTAATTTTAATTGTATAAAACCTAACTTTTTTAAATATTCTGTTATCCTCTTGTTCCACATAAGTGGTGCTTGTTTCAGTCCATATAAACTCTTCTTTAATTTACAAATTTTATTCTTACTATTTTCAATATTATAACCTGTTGGTATTTCCATAAAAATTTCTTCTTCCAAATCTCCATATAAAAATGCTGTCTTCACATCAAATTGCTTCATCTTGTATCCTCTTTGAGCCGCAATTGCCAACAGTAAACGTATACTTGTAGTATTAACCACTGGACTATATGTTTCTTTATAATCAATATTATATTTCTGTAAGAAACCTCTTGCTACTAATCTAGCTTTATATTTTCCACCTGGTTTAATTGTAAAAATCCATTTACTTGTAATTATTTTTCTATTTTCTGCTTCTGACTTATTTACAATAACCCATGTCTTATTCTTTTCCAAAGAATCTTTTTCTTCATCAATGGCCTTTTGCCATAACAACTTCTCATCACCTTTAATTGCTTCACCATAAGTTAAAAACGAACTTTCTAAATCATAATCTTTCAATCTCTCTGGTAATCTTCTCTCTCTTTTAGGCAAAATTCTTCTAGGAATTTGTTCATTAATTATTTCATTTGCATCTTCAAATAGTTCATCATCTTCATCTTCATTTTCTTGAACATTTTCATTTAAAATCTCTGGCTCCACTATTTCATTTACACAAACACCATTATCATCTTCACTATCATTATTATTTAAAACCTCATCATTATTCTTTAAACTTTCTTCATTATTATTTAAAAATTCTTCATCATTATTAACCGCACTAATTCCATCACTATTTTCTAAATTATAATCATCGACAATATCTATCACTTGTGTATTCCCATCACTATTCGACCCAGCATGACTATATCTATAATTTCCCCTCTCAAAGTGAGAATCACTATCCACCGAACACTCATTAACATTTTCATCACAAAAAATTCTATATAAATCCATCATCTTATCACTCGAATTATATTCTTCTAAAAATTCAATAACTTTTGTTTTATTATTATCAAATTTAACATCTCTAGAATAATGTATTTTTAAATTAATTGGATCCCAAATCTTATAACCGTTATTCGTATAACCAATTAATAAACCCTTATTGCACCTTGAATCTAATTTACTAACATTAGGTTTATTATTTTTAAAATAAGCCAAAGAACCGAAAATATTTAAATGTTCTAGATTTGGAATTCTGTTGAACCACATTTCAGCCGGCGTTCTACTATTAATTCTATTCGAGCACCTATTAGTTAAATATGCTGCAGTAAGTACCGCTTCACCCCATAATTGTTTTGGTAAACTCATATCAAATAGTAACGCTCTAGTCTTTTCCATAATTGTTCTATTTAATCGCTCAGATTTCCCATTAAGTTGGGGTGTATATGGTATATTATAATCTATTTGAATTCCCCTTTCTTCAAAAAATTTCTTTAATCTATTACTAGAGTATTCTCCCCCATTATCGCATCTAAAAGTTTTAATTTTAGTATTAAAATGATTTTCTGCCACATTAATATAATTAATTATTTTAGAATATGCTTCATCTTTTCTTTTAATGAGAAAAACTTTCATAAAGTGTGTGTAATCATCTAAAAATGTGATAAAATATTTATATCCGTCAAAAGTTGGAACCCCTATTGGCCCACAGATGTCGCTATGAACAATTTCTAATGGCTTTGTAGCCCTATGACGTTCTGTTTTGAAAGGTTTTCTACATAACTTGGATTGCGTGCAGACTTCGCAGATGTCCAAACTATCTTTAATATCAAGATTAATACCACGTACTAAGCCTTTAGTATTATTAATCGAGGAATGTCCTAATGCTCTATGCCAAAATTCCTCTTTTGATATTCTAGAAAAGTTGACTGACCTTGAATTTCCTATGTGGTTAACATATTCAATAGGAATTCTTACGTAGTACAGGTCGTCACTGCCCCTGGTCGCAGTAAGAAAGCAGACCCCATCATCGTAGACCTTACATTGGTTTCTGAAAAATTTAATTTCATAATTATAATCTGTCAGCTTCGGTATTGAAATAATATTTTTTATCATTTTTGGAACATATAGAACATCACTGAAGGTCCAATTGTTATTTCTACTGTACAGTTTTCCTACTTTATTAACAGTATGTATGTTACCATCAGCTGTTGCTATTCTATATTGTTTATTGCTTAAATTTTGTAAATATTTATCATTATTAATTATATGGTTACTTGCTCCAGAATCCATTATAAATTCAACTATTTCATGTGAACTGAATGTTAAAGATTTGACATTACTTACAGTACTTGATCCTCTATCTAAGCAGTATTTTGTATAATGTGAGTCATTCTTACAAATACTACAGTTATTTTGTTCTTTGCAAGCTGTATGTTTATGTCCAATTTTTAAACATTTAAAACATTGTAGTGCATTTCCCTTGTATTCCATCCTGTTATGTGTATTTCTGTTTCTGCAAAATTTAGCAACATGTCCTTTCTTGCCACAGTTGTAACAATCTTTAATATAAAATGTGTTGGCAGTTGTTTCACTTTCATCATTCTCCTTTCTGTCTTGATGATTCACCTCCACTAATATTCTTGAAATCAAATTATCTAAATTCCTATCTTGTTTTCCAGTTGATTGCCACGCCGTTCGAAAGTAGTCAAATTTTGTAGGTAAACAGCTTAATATTTTTGATATGACTTGCTGGTCTTCCATTTGAAAATCAAGGCTCCTAATTTTTGTTACTTTATTTTGCAGTTTACTAATGTCATTCATGATGTTTTCTGTAATTTTGAAATTATAAAATTCTTCCAATAAAGTGCAAATCTGTGTTTCTTTATTTCCCAAAAATAAATTATCTAATTTTGTAATCATATCCTTAGCGGTATTACATTCTATAATATGATTAATATATTTTTCGTGCAAACTATTAATAATTAGGTATTTTGCTTTATTGTCTTTCTTTGTACATACCTTTTCTTTTGATTCGGCAGTCAAAACATCATGCAAATCTTTAGCGTGTAAAAGAATAAGCATCTTTTTCTTCCATATGGTATAACCACAGTCACTGTTTAGTTTAGGATAAAAATCAGTTTTAAATTTCTCACCCATATTTTCGGAATCCATGTTAATTTATTAATATAAACTTTTAATCAAAAAATATTTTATGCAAGGCCCATGACCTGTTGCGGAATCACAACGTGTTGAGAGGGGTTTCCTTCAGGGTTGATTCACTATCACCTTTTGGGAACACACTGTCTAAAATGTTATTAAAAACTTTATCTTCTCATAATAAAATATATTTCATCAAAATAAAACTTGAAACAATAAAACCACAATCTACCACATATTTTTCCTTATACTTCTTGACAACTTCTTTTCAACTAAATTTTCTCAAAACCCCAAACAAAATACATTCTTTTATTTAAATTCAAATTCCTACAATGTCACTATGTTTTTTAGCCATCAATAAAACCATAAACAATAAAACTAATTCTCCAACAGCAATATTTAAAATATTCATTTTAGAAGTCCAATTGATTTAAGAAATTTTTGGTTAGCTGCGGTTAGTTTTTTTTTAATACAGTGCGTATGTGCTGCCTTCTGAATAGCACGATTACGACTAAGTTTCTGGTTACGTGGAGCTTCGTTTTTATTATAGTCTATCATTTTTTCGTAAATGTAAGTATAAATTTATTTCTTCACCACGGAAATTAATTAAATTACCATGTATATCCACTATCCTTATGCTAATGGAATTGATTGTGTTTCTGTTCACTGGAAAATAGATGATATTTTTTGGTATTTCTATTATTCTATAACCAGGAGGTACGTTGGGTGCGAATTCATGAATTATATGACTTGATTTTCCGTTTATGTAGGAACCGCTTGCAATGTTACATTCTACCCTTACTACGGTTGTCGATAGAATGTTCACTGGAAGCAGCGACTCGTGCAATATATTTTGTTTTAAAATACCTTTGCCGTAACCTAATAAATCTCCAATAGAATCATGTTTTTCAAAATGAATATCTTTAGTGCAGTATATTGTCGTCTTAAGTGTGTTATTGTTACAGTATAATTTAAAAACACACTCTTTTATGCGAGATTGTAAATAATCGCATATATCTTGAAGTTCATACGTCCCTTCAGGAATTTCAATAACTTCGTTGGTTCCATAATAGAATTTATTATTTTTATTCGTGATGTTAGGTATGGAATTAAACGTAGAAAAATGTAACAAAGCGCATTCGTATTCACCGTTAAGTTCTAGCGTAGGAGAGTAGCTTGTTGATAATACTGAGTTGTTACCAGTTATAGACAGCGTGAAAGACATGATAGAAATGAAAACATGTAATAAATAATATCTTTATATAGTGTATTTATTCCAAAAGGTGAACAGAAACTTTATACATAAATGACCACAATTTACACTATTGAATTTTTGAAATCTGGAATAATTATAATATACGTCACTGCATCCTCTTAAATAATTAGTCAATTCCACAGGAGGTTTCAAGTCCCCGAAACTATCAAAATATTCGCAGTAGTCATTTATTTTTGCATAGGCTACCCAGTGAGTTCCATTATTCTTGTGACTATCCAAGTTTACTATACCACACTCTAACGATCTTGGTTTACGAGGCAATGTATCTCTCATATAAACTCCTCGAAAGTATGGTAGGTTTTTAGTATGTTTTATAATGTCAATATTAGTAAGAGCACGCCGAGGTAGCCTATTATTTAGTTTTTTTGAGACTTTATAAATAATCCATTGCCTTTTTTATAGGGCTTGACGTAAAGACCTTTTCCTATGGCAATAGCTTCCATGGTTCTATTATGACGTACAGACTCTTCTAGATTTTTTTGTGCTGCTTTATATTCATTTATTGTTTTGGCTACACCAGCTGCACCTCCTGCCAAGGCTCCAAGTGCAGATAGACCGGCAAAAATTGGTATTAAAGGTAAAATTCCCCCTGTTTTTGGAATCGGAATAATTCTGGGCAAACGAACGTGACATTTTTTGGGAATCAATTTTTTCGCAATCTTGTAAGCGTGTTTAATAGCCGATGTGTTATCTTTAGACTTCAGTTTTGCGATCTGTGACTTGATTTTTGAAATAACTCTTTTAAATTTCTTAATTCCCGAACCGGTCTTCAGTTTAGCTTTCATAACTTTACTAACCAACCAAGAAGCTAATTTTTCTCCTTTACCAGCATCTTTAGAATGTAACCGCTTCTTGGCCATATTCATCAATTGTAAATCTGCCTTATGACGATCGGAAATATTATTATACTTTGTGTATGCGATGTCGTGATATTTACAAGCTTCGTCCAATGGATTAACCCCACTGTCACCTCTTAATAACCTATGCTTCAATTTCGTGCCCGGACCGCAATAATTGTAGCCTGGTAAATGAAGCTCAAACGGCAAATTATTTATTAAACTATTTACGAGTCCGCCTCCTTGCATATCTAGAAATATAATGACAAGGTAACTAAATTAAAAGACCTTATATTACTCAACAATAGATTTTTTATTCACCCAACTGTTTTTGTTATCACTAAGACCTAACCATTTTACAAATAGTTTATTTCCTTTTTTTCTTATAACTTTTTCGATTAAATATACATTCGGGTATTTCGTTTTTTGCAACTCTTCTTGGTAAAATGAACCCAATATATTATGCTTTTCTTGATCTTCTATATTATATGTTACCGGGTTGGTTCTATTTACATTTTTAATTTTAAAAATTTCAGTTGACCAGTTAGGTGTATAACCTTTTTCAAAACAGCTCTTATATTTACTTATTCTTACATAATCACCTACTTTAAATTTATTTTTGCGTTTCTTTAATGGTCTTTTATAAAAAATCCTAATATTATTTTTAACTAGGTTCTCATTTTTCTTATTAACATCTACTGGTCTAAATTTGGTAACACTGTGCAGAGTATTATTGTATGATTTTAAGGCGCCCTCCAAAGTTTTTCCTTTCCATTTATAATTACCGTTGTAATTGAAACATTGATGTAGTTTATTCTTTAATGTTCTTATAAACCTTTCTACAATTGAAGCTTTTTTAGTTGAGTACGATGAGTAATGGTTTATATTAAGTGAGTTCATAAGTTTTTGAAATTCATCATTATAAAATTCAGTTCCCATGTCAGTTTGTAAGTTGTTAGGACTATGCCCACTTGATTTTAGAATTTCAGTAAACGCTTCAACAACTTCTTTCTTTGTTTTAGTTTTTAGTGGTATCGCCCAAGCATATTTAGCAAAGCAATCGATAACCACTAAAATAAACGTAAATCCATTATTGTACTTTTTAAACGCCTTCAGATCGATTAGGTCGGCTTGCCATAGGTCATCTATACCTTTTAAAACAACAGAACGTCGAACAAAATTTCGACGAGCTGGTTTATGAATCTCATCAACCACCTTTTGCTTTGACATCTTACGGCCTAATTTTCAATTTGTTATAAATAGTCAATCTATTGATGTAGTCTATAGTACAAAATGTTTGTTCAATTCGGTTTATGTTTTGCCTAATATCTAATTTTACGCCTTCTAAATCAGATTTATAAGCATCTAACAAAGCTTTAAATTCTCCTTTTGTGATATAATTTGCAGTCTTTCTATCCACATATTCTTTATTGGTTGCATCATCAGGAACTACAGGTTCTTTAACTCCAGTTAATCTTGATGATTGTGCATTAAATTCGCCTGTGGAAGTCTTAGTTAAATAGTTTTCTGAATTATTTAATATCTCCGATACACGTAATCTTTTATGAACATGGTGACCGAATTTATCTATGTTCATATTAAACACACGTCTGTCGTGTACAATTGCCGAAAATAATATAAAATAAATAACTAACTACTTTTAATTTATAATACCACTTTCTCGTAATTCTTCGAGAATTGATATGATTTCATTATCTAGACCAGTGTTGCCAGCATCTTTGGATGCAATCAACAACTGCAATCTTTCAACTAGTTCATTAGGATCATCCCAATAAACATAATCTGTATTTTTTTTCATTCTCTTTTTTAAAATCAATCCTTCACCTTCACTAACGTTGCCTACAACACTAGCAGTCGAAGATATAGAAGACGAGGAAGGCTTACGTAACTTAAATAGCGGTTTTATAATCTGTAAATAGGTTCGACCTTTATTTGTCTTTATTGGTTTTCTAGGATCAAAATCTCTTCTATGAGCATTTGTTTCTAAAAGCAGAGCTTTGTATGCTTGACGATCTTCATCTGTTACCAATTCCAGTTGGGGTACTTTTTTGAATAATATTTCGCTAAGACCAGGCGTTTTGTTGTATTTAAGTCCTCCTACTAATATTGTATCATCATCATTGTTTATGATAACACGAGATGTGCCCATCATTAGTTTGCCACGATCTATTCTGATTCCGAACGGAACATCCTCATATATGTCTGAAGAAAGCGACCACGAAGAAGTATTTTTTGTTGGGCTAGGCACTGATTCAATTGTCCTAAATGACAGATTGCTGGTGTTAATTTTATTACCATTTTCAATATCATCAATATCGACTTCTTCGTCAGAAATATCTTGCCGGTAATCGTTATCTGATTTACGAATTTTAAGTGTTTTATTGAAATGTGAATCCACTGAAGAATTTTGATCTTTTTCATAACTCTGTGTTGGTGTATCGTCCAAAGATACATTGCGGTTCTTTCCATTAATTATCTCATGTAATGGGTTGGTAATGGGCTTAAAGACAGTTTCTAATAATTTTTCATTATGAGAATCGGTGGAACGCATATCCTTTATCTTTCTTTTAACAGCATCAGCTACTTGCACGATCTGTGTTTTTAATTCTTTTTCCATAATGAATTAAATAATATTCGTTTACAATGTATTGCTGACGCAATCGCAGGTCAAGTGAATATATCTGTTAATGAAAACCTATTTATATCAAATCATTTAATTGGTATCGAAGGTTACAAAAGTATCGAAATTCATCCTGTAACAACCATTGTTTTTATTACAGTCTTTATTGATTACTACATAATTGTAAGGTGTCGACCATATTTTTGAACTCATTTCTCGAAACTCGGACCAGGTCATGTCTGTGTTAACATGTTCATCATAAACATGACGTAAATTAATGTCATCCTGTTTGAATAGAACTAACAGGTTTGTATTATCTCTAATTAGCTGTTTAGGAATTTTGCTGTAAGTTTGATTCAAATAAAAACAATCTATAGATTTATGTCTACCCATAGCAAAATAATCCCGAATGTTTGATTGGTTCTCGCAGGCAACATCATCGAATATTATTACCGAATTTGGTTTTGCATCATGAGGGCTCAGTATGAGTTCATTGTCTTGATATTTCGCAAAGGTTATGTCGGGTACTAAATTGAAAACATTTTCTAGATATTTATATTTAGGTTGGTATAATGTTTTAGAATAAAGGTAAACGTTTTTGAATCTTAAACCATTTTCATGCAACAGAAGACCTATAACAACATTTGTTTTCCCACAATTTGACGGGCCACAAATTATACATCGAATTGTATTAGGTAAGAGAGTCCCATGTCTGTGAACAACCGTTTCCGCGTCAGAACAAATTTTTGGCAGAATTAATCTCTGACGTTGCTCAATAAATTTCATCGTACAAGCTGTAATCGTATAAACTGCCTTTGACAGAATGACACATATTTATGATATCCACATTTATATACAAACATGCGATGTTTAACGTAACAGTTTCAAAACAACAACTGTACGGTGTATTGCACTGTACACTGTTAATCGCATGCGATCAGTGGAAACGTGTGAGCTGAGCGAGCGGTAAGATTTATTTGAAGATGTCTCCATTTATTTTATGGTAGGTGATTTTTGGGAATTCTAAAGCATATATATCTATAATATTTGTAAAATATACAGACTAGTATTTTCATTTTTCATGCAACCAAAAATACTAACACGACAATGATCGAGCGACAGCGAGATCAGAGTGTTAGTATTTTTGGTTGCATGAAAAATGAAAATACTAGTCTGTATATTTTACAAACATTATAGATATATATGTTTTATAATTCCCAATTTGATGAAGTACGGTCGTCGTACATTTGGCCTTCTAAGCTGGATAGTTTGGATGGGCTAATAACGACTCGGACCTCTCGTTCGCACCCACGGGCAACAGATTGTTGTCAAAATGTCAAGGGCGGACACCATTGCTCGCATTGCAATACACGTTCAGTACCTATGCGCGTAGTCGGGACCAGGATGGGTGGTGCAGTACAACCGACTACACCCTAGAAAAAGTGAATGCAGTGCATCGGAGTGTGACGTCACATGCAGCGGACGAAGGCCGGAGTCAAATCAATGGATACACCTATGGATATGTGAGTGAGTGAATACTGGACATACAACTGTGAGTACTTTCTTTCATCAATTAATAGTAATCAGTGCTAATCAATATTGAGCTTTAAATACAAGAAGAAATTAACTTTGGATTTTGAAGCAATAGTTTGAAGAATTTGTAAGAAACTCGTAGACTTAGAATAATTTTAAGAAAAGTGCAACTACGGGGAATCCATGCCGGTTTTCGGAGCGGTATAAAGCGTGTTTTCAAACACTTGTAAAATTTTCGAGTGCGATCTTGGACTTAGAAAATTTATTACAATATCTTAAGTAATGTGTGACTTTGGAATTTTTGTACCTTGTGTTAAACGCATTATATTACTGTTTTACTTTATTGAAATTGTTTGGTTTGAGTCATCCGTTACTTTATGGTTACAATAATATAATTAGTACTCAATATAGTTCTTGATTATTTTATTTACAAAATCATTTACAATGGATTCTTTAATTAAAATTCAAATGAACTCAAATAAAGCAATTGCAAATGCTAGAACTAATTTTAAAAAATCACCTAGAGAACGTTTAACTCCGTCTTATATTGAAACAAGGCTTGAAGCCTTGGAATCTCAGTGGTCTTTATTTGTGCATAAACACAATTTACTTATTGGTGATTACGATGAAGAAGATTTGATAAAAACTAAGTATTTTGAAAATGATATTTACCAAGTTACAGAAGAATTGTATTTCGATTATAAGTCCGAATTAAAGGAAAAACTATCTCAAATTACGCCAATTGTCTCAACTGCTTCTAATGTAACAAATTCTTCGAATAATAATTCAAGCGATCATTCACATCATAGCGTAAAGTTACCTACCATAACGATACCCAATTTTTCTGGAAATTACACTGAATGGGCTAGTTTCAGGGATCTGTTCACTTCTCTTATACATACTAACAACTCACTTGATAACGTACAAAAGTTACACTACCAAAAATCACATCTATCAGGAGAAGCGGAACAACTTCTACGTCATGTTCCTATAACGGGTGATAATTATACTATTTGCTGGAATCAACTTGAGTCTAGGTATAATAATAAACGCTATATTGCAAACTCAGTACTAAAAAGATTCATGAGTCAAAGAAATATTACAAATGAGTCATCTAGTGCAATCAAGGAGTTATTGGATACCAGCAACGAGTGTATTAACTCTTTAAAGAATTTAGGTCTGCAAACAGACACTTGGGACATGATCGTTATTTATATTTTATGTTTAAAATTAGATCCAGAGTCCAGAAAAATGTGGGAAGCCAAATTAAGTGATCTTCAGGAATCTTTGCCTACTTATAAACAATTTACCGATTTTTTATGTCAACGATTTAGATCACTCGAATTTCTTGATAATAAATATTCTAAGGATATTGTGAAAGCTAAGACACTCCATATCGCTGAAACAAATAAAATTAAATGTCCATTTTGTTCAGATACTCACAAGTTAGGTAATTGTAAGAAGTTTGTAAAAGTGGAGCCAAACACACGTCGTGATTTCGTGCAGTCTAGGAGATTGTGCTTTAATTGTTTTGGCTCAAACCATTCGGTGTATTCATGTCGAGTACCATCCAAGTGTAGAATCTGTCATAGGAAGCACCATTCGTTGCTTCACATTCAAACTACGTCGACTTCAACTAGTAATGATTCGAAGGTGTTACCAGTTGTCAGTAATGTTAGTTCTTTACTATCAAATATCAATGATAAAGAAAACGAACCGATTAAACACATTACCACATGCCACATTAATTCCCAAAGCCAAGTTTTGCTTGCAACGGCTTTGGTAGGAGTAATATCTAAATCAGGCACATGCATAACTCTCAGGTCTCTTGTAGACCAAGGATCGCAAGCTTCGTTTATGACGGAGTCAGCAGCTCAATTACTGGGACTGCAGAAGAAACTATGCAAGAGTTATGTGTCCGGATTAGGAAGTGATCGGGATTCCGGAGTGACCTCTAAATATATGGTCAGTTTTAAATTACAATCACTCTCCAATCCTAGTTTTGTAATACAGGTTAGGGCTCATATAATAAAAAATATTACCACATTGCTGCCAGATAAAGAAATTGTTGTGCAGATGTGGTCAAACATGCCGGAAATTAGGTTAGCAGATCCAACATTCAACACACCTAATAAGGTTGATATACTTCTGGGGGCAGAGGTATACAGCCAAATTATTGAAGAAGGATTAATTAGGTGTGGTCCAGATATGCCAGTGGCCCAGAATACGAAGCTGGGATGGATTTTATCTGGAAAGGTGCTTTCCGGTAGTAAAGATATTAAAAACTATCACAACTCTGTCGTCATATGCATGCATGCAATGGAAGATAATAAACTATTGCAAAAATTTTGGGAATTAGAAGATGAACCAAAATTGGAGAAAAGAAAAAGATGGACAGAGGAAGAAAAGAAATGTGAAAAACTATTTACAAGCACGACAACAAGAGATAGTGAAGGTAGGTATGTTGTCAAGCTCCCTTTTCGAGATTCAGATCCACAATGCCTATATGGTAATTCCTTAATAATTGCCAAGAAAAGGTTAGATTATTTAGAAAAGCGATTGTTAAAAATGCCTGAATTAAAGATTCAGTATGCAAATGTGATCAACGAATATATCACATTAGGTCACATGGAAATAGTTCCTGAAAACGAAATGCAGTCACCAGCCGTTTACCTACCTCATCACGCTGTGGTGAGAGATGATAAAACTACAACTAAGCTTAGGGTCGTCTTTGATGCCTCTTGTTCTGGAACTAACGGAGTGTCTCTTAATAACGACTTGATGGTAGGGCCCAAACTTCAACCTGACTTGCGTCACATTATAATGTGTTGGCGTGTTTATCCAATCAGCCTCAGCTCTAACATTATCAAAATGTACAGACAAATTAAGGTGTCAGACAAAGACGCTGATTTTCAGCGCTTAGTATGGCGTGAAAAATCTGAAAAGAACCCTAAACATTTACGCATTTTGAGAGTCACGTTCGGCACTGCATCGGCTCCTTATTTAGCAGTCAGAGTTCTTCAACAAACAGCTATTGATGGAGCGGCGGATTTTCCTGAAACGTCACAAAAGGTATTGAAGGATTTTTATATAGACGATTTGCTGTCAGGCTGCGAAAACGTAGAAGAAGGAAAGAAACTTTATACGGAACTAAAGGAACTATTGAAGAGAGGTGGTTTTGAACTCCAGAAATGGACAAGTAGTAGCAAGGCTTTAATGGAAGCAATTAATGAAAATCAAACAGATCAAACTCTAAATCTAAAAATTGATAATATAATTAAAATACTCGGATTCAAATGGAATCAGGATACGGACGTTTTCGAATATTCGGTACATCTTCCTCCTATTGATGAACCTATTACTAAACGCAAAGCTATATCTGACATTGCTAAATTGTTCGATCCGCTTGGTTGGTTGGCGCCAGCGATTATAGTTGCCAAGATATTCATTCAGAAGTTATGGATATCGGGAATAAGCTGGGATGATGTGTTACCTGAAAATCTATTGACAGAGTGGACCACTTACCGCAATGAGCTGATGAAACTACAGGATGTTACCATACCTAGATGGTACTTACCGAACTGATGCTAGAAGAGAACTCCACGGATTTGCTGATGCGTCCAATGATGCGTATGCAGCTGTTGTCTATTTAAAAGTTGTAAATGATGACGAAAATGTTTCTGTCCATATAATAACAGCAAAAACAAAAGTGTCACCAATCAAGCAGGTAAGCATTCCTCGTCTCGAGCTATGTGCAGCGGTACTTCTGTCTAAATTATTGCAAGAGGTAGCAGAAGTTCTAGAAATCAAAAGGGAGTACATCTGCGCGTACACAGATTCCACGGTGGTGCTTGCTTGGTTGAGTTGTCATCCTGTAAAATGGAAAACGTTTATAGCTAACAGGGTTTCCGAAATATTGACAATTATGGGCAGGAATCAATGGTCTCACGTTAAATCGCAAGACAATCCAGCAGACGTAGCATCTCGTGATGTCAACCCATCTGAAATGAAGAACGCTAGTTTATGGCTCACTGGTCCAGGGTGGCTGAAAGAAAAAGAAATTAAATTAGACAAGGGTAAAACATTCGAGACACAAATAGAAAAAAGAACATGTCATGTGGGAGTAAGCAATGAAAATGAACAAGATGAAGAGAATAATATTATAACTAAGTTTTCAACATTACGCAAATTAGTGCGAGTTATAGCTTACTGCAAAAGATTTATGAAGGGAAAGAAATCAAATTGCACAACGTATTTAACAAGTGAAGAAATAAGAAATGCATTATATACCTGCATAAAGGAAGTACAGAATTGTAAATTTAAGGAAGATATAAAAAGTATAAGAAAAACAGGAAATGTAAACAAAAGGAGTAAACTTACCCCGCTTAACCCATTTCTTGATGACGCTGGAATATTGAGGGTCGGTGGACGCTTAGAAAGAGCTCTTATTCATCAATTCACTAAGCATCCTATAATTTTACCGAACAAGTCACATTTTACAACATTGGTTATAGCTGATGCCCATGAAAAAACTCTACATGGAGGCTCTCAGCTCACCCTCAATTACTTAAGGTCACGATATTGGGTGATTAATGGAAAAAATGAAATCAAGCATTTCATACGAAGGTGTACGACTTGCGTTCGTTATACCGCAAACACTAGAGAACAACTAATGGGGCAGCTGCCTTGTTCAAGAGTGCAGCCCAGCAGACCTTTTCATCAGGCTGGAACAGACTACGCCGGGCCTATAAACATTCGGATGTCCAAAGGAAGAGGAAACAAGTCTTATAAAGGCTACATATGCCTTTTTGTGTGCATGGCGACGCGAGCTGTGCATCTAGAGGCAGTAAGCGACTTGAGTACCAACGGATTTTTAGCTGCCTTTAGATACTTTGTATCTAGACGCGGCCATTGTGCAGATCTTTATAGTGACAATGGCACGAATTTTGTAGGCGCTGCCAGAGAACTCAAGTCTTTGTTGGCTGACGAAAGGTCTAGCATTGCTACTGAAGTAGCTAAAGCTCTAGAGTTAGAAGGTACAAGCTGGCACTTTATCCCTCCTCATGCCCCCAATTTTGGTGGTATTTGGGAGGCAGGGATAAAGTCGACCAAGTACCACTTAAAAAGAGTCGTCGGCAACTCGACACTCACGTTTGAGGAGTTGAGCACAGTGCTTATTCAAATAGAAGCCTGTCTAAACTCTAGGCCAATTTCACAGTTGAGTAGTAACCCGCACGATCCTCTGCCCCTGACACCTGGTCACTTCCTCATCGGGGAACCACTTGTGCTTGTGCTTGATACGAATTTTGAGCAGTCTAATGTCAGTAATCTTAGAAGATGGCAGCTGACACAACGGATGGTACAGGACTTTTGGCGCAGATGGTCACAAGAATACCTTGCACAATTTTTAAATCGTTATAGGTGGGCCTATCAAAATCCAGAACCGAACACTGGAGACGTAGTTCTAGTAAAGGAAGACGGTCTACCACCAGGCAAGTGGCTTTTAGGTGTAATTGTGGAAAAGTTTCCTGGAGTGGATGGAATCACGCGTGTGGTTAGCATTAGATGTAAAGGCTCAATCATAAAGAGACCTGTCACAAAACTGTGTATATTGCCTATTAGTAAGTAAGAAGTGTAAGAACGTTATTGTTAATGTTTCTATATGAGAAGTTGTTATTTAAGATTTTATTTACACTCGTGCTCCGTTATTTTAGTTTATGAAGTTATGTTTAGTTTTTGTTTTAGATTTTATTATTATTATACACTCACCATGAACTTTGAGATAATTTATATACAGTCCACTAAGTTTTGTTTTTATTATTGTGAGATGTCATGGTGGGCGGAGTAATGGACAATCTGTCCATGGTGGGCGGGATGTTCAAACTCATAGAAATAATACTTCTAGTTTGGGATAAGAGATGGCGCTGTTTATTTTTATTGACTTTCTGAAACGCGCTATGGTTTGGTTTATATAGTTACATAATATCAGAGCGTGAGTAATTAAATACCCCCTTAGCAACCTAGCATAAACCTGTATGGCAAATGTGTGGTGACTAATGTATATACTTTAATACACGGTTCGTCTGGAGTCTCTGGAATTTTTATTTCGAGTCGGCGAGTCCCTGTAGTTTTTGAATGAAGTACTGTCGTCGTCCAGCCACAGAATAATTATTGGTATAGAATAGAGCGATCGATAAGAATAGAAATTAATAAAATTTGAACTACATACTATTTGTCCACATCTGGTTACAAATAGAATATCGTTAAAATTTGCTAACATTTTTGTTTACGATTATGTTTCACCTTTTTTTTGACGTGACAACGTCTTATAAATTGGTTAGCCGGGTGACACTTCAAGAAACTGGGTCACGTTATGCGCTTACAATGAGAGCGAGTGAAAGGCGCGTGCCTTTCACTCGCTCTCATTGTAAGCGTGTCGTGGACGCGTGTCCCTTCTAAGAGCGAGAGAGACAGACATAAAAAGTGAAAGGCATGCGTCCCTTCCACTCGAAAACATTTTACCACTCAAAGTCGTTGTCACGTAAAACTTTCGCCCGTATACCGACTTTACAGGCAACCAATTTTTTTCTAATATTTCTTGGATTGTGAATTATGATTTGTAAAATATCTACCTCGTTTACAATGACTAAGACGATTTCTAGTTGTTTTTAGGGCGAAGTCTGAAATGTATAGTGGATTTTAATACCAGTAAAATTTTATCGTATTCCTATCCAATCAATACATATAATAAAACAGTAGGAACCGCGTGTCTGTACATTTGATAAAATTAACAAAAAATGGGTGTGGGCGATAAAAAAAGAGTAACAGAACACAAAAAAGATTTTTTTGATTTTTTTGTCTGTCTGTCTGTATATACTCGCTAATCTTTAAAACTACTGAACAGATTTTTACGCGGTTTTCACTAAAAGATTAAGCTCATCCCTGAGCAACACAAAGGCTTTGTTTCATCGAAATCTGATGTCAGATTAAAAAGTTATCGTCATTTAAATTTTAAAGATTTTTTTTCTATAGAGAAAATCACTGACACTCATTACGAAATCGCAGAAACTACAAGTGCTAGGAGTCTCAAATTTTGTATGGGGGTTCCTTTCAGGACGTAGATGCTCACTAATACGGGAATTTGGAAAATTCAACCCCTAAGGGGTGAAACGGGGGTCCGAAGTTTGTATGGGGAACCAAGATTAGTTGGACTATTTTATACGAAACTTTACACGAGCACTTCTGTAGATAAATGAGTAAACACTTGTTTCAGGATTTTTCAAAATTCAACCCCTAAAGGGGTGAAATGAGGTGCAAACGTCTGAAAATCGTCATGGGTATTGTTTTTATGGTTTACTAGCTTTCGCCCGCGGCTTCGCTCGCGTGACATTCGGGGCAAGTACTCGTGTAAAATTTAGGATAAAATAGTCCAACTAATCTCGTTTTCCCATATAAACCAACTAATCTCACTTTCCCATACAAACTTTGGACCTCCGTTTTACCCTCTTAGAGGTATAATTTGAAAAATCTTTTTAAGTAATTCGTGTCCACTACGTTATATTTTCAAATCGATGCCATTGTCCTAACTAACGTCCCAGAAAACCGGTTTGGGCTGTGCGATGATATATAAATCAGTCAGTCGGTTTCTTCTTTTATTGATTTAGATTATGGAAATTCTGGGAATAGAGACGGTTTCTCCTGCACCGCAACCTGTTAAAATTTGAGCCTCGATTATATTTTGTTGCAACTGGGTTACTTTTAGCCGAGTTCCATTGCAAAGTTGTGGTCTTAAATTTCGGAGCAGAATAATCGGAATGCCAATTTTTTTCGGATATTGCGAATTCTGACTGAGTCGGCATGCAAAGGCATAAAGACTCATTCATAAAACTATTAAGCTTTCTTATCTTTTGTTTACATTCACAGATGGTCAAATGCTTTGTTTGTACAACGCTCAAAAAAGTACTGTTTATTTGGTGAGGGCAATTATCTTACCATTCTCAGGTACCTGCCTAGCATCCAAATGTGCAATAAAAAATAATGACGTAATAACATCTAATTAAACTCGAAAGTAATCTACTTTTAACGAATGAAATAAACAAAACAATGACCCAACTAAAGAAAACAATATTTAATAACTTATCTACTAAAGTAAGCAAATCGAATTGTAAACAATTTGCAGTGAATAATAATGCATTTGCAACGGAAAAAACAATAATTGTCACGTGTCTGCACGTTTGGGCAAGCACACTTAGGCATATTTTTTCTATGCCGTACTACCATCGTTTTTTACTCATGTGGTACCACGCCGCGTAACGACCCCCCGCCCGCTCCCTGCCTCCCGCGCGGCAGCACTCATTGTGTACGGCGCGGTGCTTGGCAAGTTTCTGACTCAACCATAAAAGATAGACATATGCTGTCGTGGGATAATTTTTATATAATTTTAAGGAGAACATTTCCGTCATACATGATTTCTGTGTAGCTTTAACCATTAAGGCTGAACACGCGACGGAAGCTTAAGAAATGGAGTAACTTGTCTCGTTTTCCCAACATTTCCCTTCACTGCTCTGCTCCTATTGATCGTAGCGTGATGAAAAGTATACTATAACCTGCCCAGGAGTATGAAGAATAATTGTACCAAGTTTCGTTAAAATCCGTCGAGTAGTTTTTGTTTCTATAACGAACATACAGACAGACAGACAGACAGACAGACAAAAATTTTACTGATTGCATTTTTGGTATCAGTATCGATCACTAATCACCCCCAGATAGTTATTTTAGAAATATATTTCATGTACAGAATTGACCTCTCTACAGATTTATTATAAGTATAGATATAGATGGGGTCGCTGATTCCGAAAACAACAGCTATTTTATAATCTAACATAATCGACGTGACACAAGAGTGCTCCTGATGGGGTACTCTTGTGTCATGTGAACATTTTCAATGTTGAAATGTCATAATAATATCAATATGGGTGTTGATTCGTATCAACGTATAGATATGGTTTTCTGAGACGTCAATTACGAAAATGACATCGATTTGAAAACGTGGACACAAAATTTCCATCTCGGTATAAAAATCCAAGATTTGGAACACCTGATGCGGAACCATAATGGCGGAACCATTATGGTTCCGCATCAGGTGTTCCAAATCTTGGATTTTTGTAAACTATAGGAAATATAAAAATACCGCCTTAGCAAAAGCTGTTCAACCTGATGTTCATTTTTTGTTGAGGTATAAAAATACAAGATTTAGAACACCTGATGCAGAACCATAATGGTTCAGCTAAACTATAAGAAATACAAAAATGACGCCTTAGCAAAAGTTGTTCAGCCTGATGAGCATTTTTTGTTGAGAATTAATTGAGAGTTTAGCAGAACCATAATGGTTCAGCTAAACTATAAGAAACTAGCGGCCCGACCACGCTTCGCTGTGGCTCAATCTTTTCGTTTCCATCCATTTCCTTAGAGATGGCGCTGTATGTGAAAAAAGATTTTCCCGCTTTTCTTTTCAAATTTTTCCAGAATTTTCTTTGCTATAAACCTCACGGAGCTCGAGACCTTTCCAACGAATGCAAAACCGTGGAAATCGGTTCGTGCGTTCTGGAGTTATAGCGTCAGGAAGGAAAACCCGACTTATTTTTATATAGTAGATATAAAAATGACGCCTTAGCAAAAGTTGTTCTGCCTGATGAGCATTTTTTGTTGAGGTATAAAAATCCAAGATTTAGAACACCTGATGTAGAACCATAATGGTTCCGGTAAACTATAAGAAATATAAAAATGACGGCTTAGCAAAAGTTGTTCAGCCTGATGATTATAAACCTGCCATTACCTGCTACAAGTTAGACGCAATAGTTTTATTTATTTACAATGGTAACGTGGTCTGTTTAGTCAGTTTAATATAGATGTGTACGCTAAAATTGAAATGGAACGATTGGTATATATTCGCACAAACCAGAAGAATGCGTGCATTTGCGGGACAAAATTTTGTAGCAAGATTTTGTGATGCTGCAAAGTCTTTTAAACAACGAGGGGAAACTGTTTTTCTTAGATGCTTCAGGAGGGACTGAAAAAACATACCTGACGAGAGCAATCCTCGCTGAAATCAAGCGCCAAAATAATATCTCACATCAGCATCGCCAGGTATTGCAGCCATATTACTTCTAGGCGGAAGGACGCAAATATAATGTTCAATATTGTACTCGATTTATACAGAACGGAAACACCGACATGCTTTGTGACACGAAACAGTGACAAAGCGAAAATGTTTCAGGATTGCTGTCTAATCGTTTCAGATGAATGCGAAATGGCCAACAATGTGGCTTTATCGAGGATTAGTAACGCTTCAAGTCTTTTCATATTAGCTCCCAAAGGAAAGACTCCCTTCATTTATTTATTTTTTTCTTTTTAAACTATGGTTACTATCTTAAATAAAAATAATAATTTGTTAACTTTTAACGTATAATACTGCCCCAAATATTTTCTTATGTATCTACATTAGTTCGTATTTGTATCATAACGCCGGAATCATAAAGTCCACGCGAACGAAGTCGCGGGCATCAGCTAGTCACTAATAATATTATTAATTTTGCCGTTATTTTGCCAACACTGTATCGTAACTGCAACTGGTAACACTTTGAGATTTTGTTAAATTCAGAGATGCACGATTATTTACTTTGAATCGATTTTTTGATTGTATCCCTCTGAATCGATTCTTGGATCGAATCGTATGCTCTTGAATCGATCTCAACAAAAATCGCTTTCTAAATTTGTAATGATTTTAACAAATAAAACACATTTTTAAGCAGTTAATAATACAAATTTCAATCATTTAAGTAACTATAACAATAGAAAAAATAAAACATCTGCTTCTTATATTAAACATAACATTTCAAAAGCCAATCCTCTACGTCTAAACTTTTAAAAAATAATAATATGGAAACCCTTTCCGGAAGAAGTCATTGCCTATGTAGATAAAATCGCCAAATATCTTATGGCCATCGTACCAAATAAAATCAACTAGAACAATTTTGAACTAAATGCATCATGTTTCATTATTTGTTTATCAAATCAACTTACTTCGCTTTGTAATATTATATACATTGCGGCGAACTAGTGATGTAAATATAGTGTCGGCATTCGTTTGTATGTAATCGATCTTTCTTCATTAAGAAATTAAGAATTAGTGTGAGTTGATCTTTCCGTCTCGCACGCTCTTGGGGGTTAGTGAATGTTTCTATCCCATTTTTACACGTATACCAACACTGTACATGATTAGTTATAAAAAAAATGACGCATGCTATGTTTTGAAAGGTCGCCATTTTTATATGATACACATATGTACTGTCATTGTTTTAAGGACGTATTTAGGAACTTGTACATTATTTATATTCATTGTGCAAGATTAAATTAAATGCTAACAATAAAATGTGTGTGGAAAACAGTGATTCAACAGTTAAATAAGTACTAAGTATTTTTTAAAACCTGGGTGAATAATTAAAAAATTACATTAATAGTCATTGATAATAACTATAAAATAAGGCTATTAATAATTAATGATTATAGCTATTTATTTATTAATTTATTTAACATTTACAAGATTCACAAAAACATACATATAATTAGCATTATAAAACCACTGAGGTTTGTCTAAATGCTAAGTAATTCCACGTTAACTACAAATAATAAAAAAACTACAAATAATATTGAAGCTGTAGACAGATTCAATATTAATCAGCGCTATAGCCTTATAAATTAGCTTAATAAACCTTATAGTGAAAGAGCTAGACTTCATCTCCTGTATTCTGAGTGGATTCACAACAATTAAATAGTTCTATGTATTATTATACTATATTACAAGTTGTGATAATAGGAATACTGCACTATTGCATTAGGATATTCCTATAATGATCGATATGCGATTTGATACAAAGCAATATTTGTTTTAGATTTCTTTTTTTTGTGAATATGTTTTTCGTGATTAGTAACTCCGTCCCTGTATTTGCGGTTGTGTGTGTATGGTATTTACCTGTGTTTGTTCTGGCGTGCATTCATCAAACTTTTAATGTATGTAGTCTGCTTACTATAATTGAATGTGTGTGATTAAGAATGTTCTTACTATATATCATAACAAATTGATACATTGTCTGTGAATATGATCTAAAGGATTCGATTTTCCTTACTTAGGAATCGATTCGAGTCAAGATTGCATTGAAGTGAATCGATTCAATTTGATTAGACTTTTTGAGGTTAATGTAATGTTATGTTGTTGTTATTAATGCTAAAATCTGTTGACTATTATGAGTGCTAATTGTGTTGTGTCGTGAAAGTGAAAATTATAAAACATACAATATGAATTATAGGAAATGTGTGATATGTAAAATAAAATCCGGACGAAAAGACAATCAGAAACGGTGTTTTATGGCTAGGTTTCCCAGAAATGAAGACCAGTGAGTCCAATAATAATTAATATCAATCATTTATATATGTTTGTAAAGAAAATACCAAAATAGTTAAAATTTAGCATTTTATTTAGTTTAACCATAACATATAATAAACCCAAATAGTTATTCCCTTGAGGGTTGTGTTCCTGTGAGAGAGTGAGATCACCAGAAAGAAAGAAAGAAACGTTGGTGATGGATTTCCATCATGCATGCTCACATGTCACCCACATGCTCGTTTGGCCCCCTCATAAATAAAAACATAAGAAGTGAATGAATACATTGTTATGCACCCTTTTACTTCCAGGTGTAAACAATGGGTCAAAATGACTGGTAATGAAGACTTGGCTTATGTACCAATTGAAAGGTTACATGCATCAAAATTTGTTTGCGGAAAACATTTTACAGACAAAGATTATAAACCGAGAAAGAGAACCCAATTAAAGAAGACTGCAGTTCCGTCCTTATTCTTGTCTGCTGAGCCACTGTCTGATGAGATTCTTAGCGAATTTCCTTGCTATATGTTCAAAGAGCAGTCGGCAGAAAAAGGAGGTAAACTATTTGCAGCTTCGAAATTAAGTTCACATATTATACCTACATGTACAAAATATCTTTGTTTGGTATAATTTTATGAACAAAATATTTTGTGATTGTACATATCTCAAAGTCTCCTTTATAAGTATATAAATAATTCTGCTATTAAACTCCGCTCCTCCATATCAATTTGGTGTTGATCTACATAGGAGTTAATTTACATATTATATAAACTATTGAATAAATCAAATTGCTCAACAAGTAGTGTATGTGTTCTATGTGGTGTATGACATTCTTCTGTGTGGTATAAGAAAAGATGAATGATTCAATTTGATTTGTGTAAGAACTACAAATGTATATATATAAATTGAAATTTAAAGTTTGTCTAGTACTACAGTGTACATAGGATATACTATTTGGTGTGATGTACAATATTGAGTAGACATTGACCAATCTATCTGCATCTGTCTCCTCGTAACTTAACATTCCTAAATAACATGACAGTGTTTTTTTACAATAGTCTTTGTATAATATGTCTTTAATTTTATTTATTTTATTATGGAGTGACTGCGCTTGACCAGCAAACTGTCTCTTAGCAAAGTTTGATTTATAACAACCAATCGCAGCCACAGAGTGATTTCGTCCTCCATTCAGTTTATCAGAATTGTTAAAGTATCTTGAAATTTCAATATAGTATTGTTGCGGTCCTGTCGCGAATCATCTAGAATGAAACATTCTAGAATAGTCGCAGAATACTTCGCTGCAAGCAATAATGACCCGTATGTTTGGGGTGTAAGTGGTTCATCAACATCTTTGAACCAAAGCCAACTTCACCTGCACGCGGTGCACCCTGCTGACTGACAAACGAAGCTCTGGCGAAAAGAGAGGTAGGGAGCGTAATTGTAAGCTACCCGACTGGGGAATGTACCTCCGCCTCACAGAATACCGCAGCCAAATAACAATTCCCTTGAGGGTTATTGTGTTTCTGCGAGTGAGTGAGGTCACCAGGAAGGAAGGAGATGCTGCGTTGGCAGCGGGGGAGGCGGCGCGCGAGCGATATTTACTGTTGTGAGCGTTAATATGGTTACGGTAGCCGCTTCACATCAGGCGGGCCGTACTGGCATAAGGTTTATAACACTATGACATGAAAACGTTCAAGACTGGTCGAGACACACGTTAACGATGTGTAGGTACCGATGGGAAGTACCTACATGTACATACCTTGCCGGCGTCACAGATTACATAATAGCGGCCCCGAAACCCGCCCCAATAGCTACCCACTGACCGCGTTCAGTTCTGACCTGCGATTTGGAATCTTCGTGTAGACTTCGTGTTGTGAGTTGTGAAGATCTGCAGACCAGACCCTGCGTGAATAAATACTTGCAAGTTGTCATTGGCGGCGTTTTACATCCAAATTTTGAACCCTAGCTCATAACAATATTTTAAAATAAACAGTTTCCTAAAAAAGTTAAATAAAATATTAAATCTAGTAGACTATAGTATGAAGTGTACAAGTAACCATGTGACCAAAATGTAACTTTTTCAGTTCAGGTCAAAAATATCAATGATAATATAATCTCTACAATATTAATATCTTTTTTTTTTTTTTTTTTTTTTTTTTTTTTTTTTTTTTTTTTTTTTTTTTTTTTTTGTGGGTAGCTGTGTATTACATAGGACGTAAAAAAGTACACCTCTATAAATTAATTGAATTTTATTGGTTATTTACAGTTTATATACCAAGATTTAATGTAATTTATATGTTGGTCACCTAAATTACCTGCTAGCAGTATTTCCTATCTATTTCTTGTTCGTGGTTCTACAATGGCATCAAATACAACAGTGCAACAGACCGTCGAAGACTTGATGAAGGTCTTTAACAGCAGGATGACGGATTTTCAGCGGGAGCTTCAGAAGATTGGTGCATCATCGTCAACTCCAACTGTCAGTTCACTTGCTGCTGAGCTCAACACCTTTCAAGTGTTTATTACGTCCTCACTAAACATTTTACAACAGCAAGTGGAATCTATAGCACAACAGCTAGATAACTTCGAGATGAGAACACGGCGTAAGATCTTGTTGATGCATGGAGTCCCGGAAGATAACGAAGAAGACACTGCTGACACCGTCGTCAAGATAGTCACAGAGAAATTACGAATCGAAAACTTCACTACAGCAGACCTAAGACGATGCCACAGGATGGGCCGCTCCTCTAACAGTAAGCCAAGACCAATCATACTGAAGCTCCAGGATATTGGCATGCGTGGGAAACTGTGGTACTCAAATACCGCACTTAAAGGTAGTGGCATCACATTGTCAGAATTCCTGACGAAGTCACGACATGATGCTTTTTCGGTTGCTCGTGAACACTTTGGAATGTCAAAATGCTGGACCGCGGACGGGATGATCGTCGTCGCCGGCCCTGATGGTACGAGGCATCGGGTTTCTACGATTTCTCAGGTAAATGAGCTTGTCACGGGTTCCCTGTCACTGGTTGTGGCCTCGGCGGCGCCGGAGACCACGCCGGCGGCGCCGGAGTCCGCCCCGGCGGCGCTGGAGTCTTCCCCTGGTGGCGATGTCGTCAAGAAGATTTCGGCGGTGACGGCGCCGGCGGCACGTCCCAAACGTTCATATAGGAAATGAACTTTGCTGTATTTCGAACATTTTTCATAATAATTCATTTACTTTTCTCTTATTATTAAGGTATAATTTATTTTCAAAAATAGTCGGGTAAATAGAAATACATTTAACTAAAGTATAATTAATTAGAAACAGAACCATGTATGTTGTATTGTAATATTAAGTAACCTTGTTTTTCTTTTATTGTGAATATCATAAAAAAATGTGTAAAGTGTCATAACATTGATCCGAAGACTTCTTCTTTTCGTTTTGGCAATCACTAACATTTAATAATTATTCAGTTATTTTTTTTTATGTCATAGTTTAGCGGTTCTGGATACTAGACTTTTCCTTGTATTTTAATTTGACCTGTACAAGTTTGTTTCATGTTGTAGTTCTATGCTTTACTTCTCCAGTAATTAGTTGGGCAACTATTTGCTTTGTAGTTCCTTGCCTGCTGGCGGGTGGATGGAGACAAAGTTTATTATATACATATTATTATTATTTCATAGTAAATAGTAACTACTGTAAGTATATATATATATATATTATTATTATTTATTATATTGGAATATACGTATTCGGTATCATTATTTTAGTTTTGCCTTACTTTTTAGTCGTATATTTATTATTTAATTTATATATTTGTTTTTAACAATTATTATTTTATCTATATACTTATTGTTATATTGTATTGTTATTATTATTTATATTTTATAATACCTACATAGAGATGAGCGAGGATGATGACTATCTTTCTATGTACTCATCTTCTCGTGACGATAGTTTCCACAGTATTCCATTGTCTCTTAATGAATCTTTACGTAATCAATTTTCTGAAGTGCCTAAGAATTTCAACGTTTTGCATATAAATGCTCAGAGTATACCAGCGCATTACACTGATATGCTCGAGTCATTTAACTCAAATAATATTCATGCTATTCTTGTATCCGAGACCTGGTTTAAACCTTGTCTACCCTCTACAGCATACTCTTTACCAGGCTTTCAGCTTGTACGGAACGACCGTGTTGGGAAGAGTGGTGGTGGCGTTGCCATCTATTTACGTGCTAATATCCCCTACAATATTATCTCTTCCTCTCACCTTTCCTCTCCATCTAATGAGGCTGAGTACCTTTTTCTCGATGTTACGCTATCTCACCTCCATATTCTCCTTGGCGTAGTGTACAGTCCTTCCATCAATGTTAATTATTTCTCCTCTCTCGAAAACATTCTTGAAAATATTACTCCTCCGTTTGATCACTCGATTATAATGGGTGACTTCAATACTTGTCTGCTTAAAAATGACCACCGCTCTCAAGCACTCACATCTCTTGTTAATGCTTGCAACCTCACAATATTGCCTCTAAATGCGACTCATTTTTTCCCAAATTGCAGACCTTCTCTTCTAGACTTAATTCTTGTTTCCTCCGTCGATCATGTTGCCAAACACGGACAATGCAGTGCAGACGCCTTCTCCTTTCATGATCTCATTTTTCTCTCCTATAAAATTCGCCCTCCTAAATCTAAACCTAAAATCCTTCTGCAGCGAAATTTTGGTTCAATTGACATAAATAAGTTGCGTAGTGACGCGGAGGAAATCGACTGGTTGACAATTTGCGCAGCGGATAATGTTGACAGTCAAATTGAGCTATTTAATTCGAAAGTGATTGAATTGTATGACATTCATGCTCCTGTTCGTCCAGTTAAAGTTAAACATCTTCCTGCGCCGTGGTTAACCGACGATATTAAAATATTGATTAAAAAGAAAAACTGTGCTAGAGCCAAGTATAAGACTGATCCCGACAGATATCGCGATCAATATATTCATGCGCGGAACGTCTGCAATAGGATGTGTAGGGAAGCTCAACGCCGCCATATACACAAATCCGTTCAGAATGGTGATCCAGCCAAGGTCTGGAAATTTTTAAAATCTTTAGGAGTTGGGAAAAACCGTATTAGCTGTTCCAATACTCTGGATATCGATAACCTTAACAGGCATTTCTCATATTCAGCAAATTTTGATTGCAGTATTAAAGATAAAACGTTAAATGAGCTTTCTTCTTTACCTACACCAGATTATCCTCCTTTTTTCTTCAGTCAATTCACTGAATGTGGTGTTAAGAAGAACGTACTTTCAGTAGCGTCGAATGCGGTAGGCGATGATAGCATTAGTCGTAATATGATCTTACCTATCCTTGATATTATTCTTCCTACCCTTACCACGATCCTCAATCTATCCGTTATGTCTGGAGTCTTTCCCACGGCTTGGAAAAATGCGTACATTATCCCCTTACCCAAGAAATCTAATCCCACATCCTTCTCAGACTATCGTCCAATCTCCATTCTCCCTTTTCTCTCCAAAGTGCTTGAACGCCTTGTCCAAGAGCAACTTAGCCACTTCCTTTCCAGTCATAATATCCTTAATCCTTTCCAGTCCGGTTTTCGTCCCGGTCATAGTACGACTGGCGCTTTGGTAAAAATCACCGATGACATCCGCTTTGCTATGGACTCGTCACATCTTACTGTTTTAACATTACTAGACTTTAGTAATGCGTTCAACACTGTCGATTTCGACATACTATTAATGCAACTACGTTCTCTTAACATATCTCCTACAGCAATTGACTGGTTTCATTCATACCTGTTTGGGCGTCAGCAGCGTGTACGAATTGACGATAAGTTTTCCTCGTGGTGTTCTACAACTGCTGGTGTTCCACAGGGTGGCGTGTTATCTCCTCTGTTATTTTCTATATTTATTAACTCTATAACAACAAACCTTCGCTCCTCCTGTCATCTTTATGCAGACGATTTGCAACTTTATTCACATGCTTCGTTAAATGGCATTAATAATGCAATATCCTTAATAAACGAGGATCTATCGCGAATATCAGTTTGGAGTAAGTCATATGGCCTCATAGTCAACCCGGTAAAGTCACAAACTATTGTTATTGGTAGTCCCCGCCTAATTTCCAAAGTCGATTGGGTTAATATTCCACACATCACATTTAACGGTATTCATATTAATTACAGTGACAGTGTTAAGAATCTTGGAATTCATTTTGACAGAACGATGTCTTGGTCGGTGCAAATAGCCAATGTTAGTAAGAAGCTGTTTGCGGCTGCAGGATCTCTTCGCCGTTTGCGTAATTTTCTTCCCATTGATACCAAGATTTCGCTTGCACAATCCCTGCTACTGCCTATTCTTGACTACGCGGACGCTAGCTATCTTGACCTCACTGAAGACCAATTGAACAAACTTGAGCGATTACAAAATCTTTGCATTCGGTTTATTTGCACTCCGAAAATATGACCATATATCCGAATTTCGTTCTCAGCTCAAGTGGCTCCCAATTAGGTTACGCCGCAACTGGCATATTCTCTGTTTTCTTTATTCAATCCTTTTCAATCCCACCTCTCCCAACTACTTGAAGGAACGTTTCACTTATCTCAGTGAGGCACGGGGCCACGGCGGCGAGCGTGGTTTACGCAGTATTCTTTCTCTTAGACTGATAACGCCATCCCACTCTTCGCATTTTTACACCAAGTCGTTCTCTGTGCAGGCTGTACGTCTTTGGAATGCCTTGCCTCTGGATATTCGAAATGCACAATCCTTACACTCATTTAAAATACTTTTAAAATCTCATTACCTCTCTCTCTCGGTTTAACTTGTTTTCTATGTGGATTTCTTGTGTGGACTTTTATTGTGGATCTTTACTAAGTATTAGGTACCTTAATTATTTCCTAAAGGTTTGTTTATAGATATATATGTATGTGTGTATTTATGTATAGATATGTATATGTATATAAATATATATGTTTGGTTATGTTTGATTATACACGGTGAAATTTACGTGGTTGTTTTCCCGGATAAGGATGATTTGCCTTCAGCAGTACTATCAATTCATAGAGTTAAATTTGAAAAATACAAATGTTTCTTTATTTTCAAATAAATAAAAAAATATTCCGAACTCGAAAGCGTGAGAAACAATAGTACGAGCCGTCGCGGCGCGATGCCGAAAGGTCTCCGTCTGCCTGCGCGCGCATCTTTTGTAATGCGCGCGCCGCCTGCTTTGTATACGCCGCCGCGCCCGGCGGGATCGTGCCGAGCGTCGCAGTCGCAGTCGCACCGGCGAAGCGGAAGCGTCTGTTAGTCGACCCGCCGGTTCCGTGCGAGTTACACGCGAGACACGCGTCGCGCGCGTCAACCCCATTACGCCCCAGAGCTCGACGAGGACATCACAGAGTATTTCTAACGGGACCCTCGTCGAAGTACGCGCATGGCTGCGACGACCTTTGGCGTAAGCCAATATTACGTGTGGAAACTTCTACATAGTGAAAAAGTGCATCCATACCACTTTCGTAAAGTTCATACCCTCCACGAAAATAAGTGACGCAACGGCCAGAATTGCTTTTTGTGAGTGGCTAATTCAAAATGATAATGCCACTATTTTGATACCATTAGACGTGATAGTGACACCTTATTAAAACTAAAAGACAATCAAATAAAACGTGCACGACTGTGTATTGAACGCAATGGTTTACACTTTGAACAATTACTTCGATACCGCGAAGTATACATGCGTATTTATGTTCTGTGAATGCGTACGAATCCTGCCGTTTATCAGTAGAGCAGGTAAGTTGACTAAAATCATTGTATGTAAATAATTTGATTCCAATTTTTTAAATACGCCCTAATTACTCTTACCTCAGTCAGAGTGTTGAGAGAAAAGAACGAAATATTTTTTTTGTCTATGGTGATGGCATTTCGATGCTACACAGATATTTTTCTTTCTAAAGCTGGTTTTAAGTTTTATGTTTAAAGTAAATAACATAATACGGTTAATAAAGGAGGTAAAGTATTTATGACGGTCCTAAGCCCGTAAAGTATGAAGGAAAAATTGGATTATTTTAGTATTTTGTACTTCATAGCATTTTATAACTAAGTAGGCAAACATTCAATCAGCTGGGTGCGAGAGGTGAATGAACGCGCACGGTGGCGCGCCAGCCGTTGCCCCCGCGCTCGCGTGTCTGTGTCAGGTGCGAGCGGTTCTACTATTGTTTCGCGCTTACTTTCGAGTTCCGTTTTTCACATTTGTTAATCTGTTTCTATTTGTTTAAAATAAAAAAAAATATTACGTATGTATAGTACTACTAAAGGCAAATCATTCTGCCGCGGGAAAACAACCACGTTAATTTCACCGTGTATATATATATATATTTATTTATATTTGGTATATTTATTTGTATTAAACCTATTGTATAATTTTTAACAATTAATAATGCACCACCTACCTAATTTTATCATTGTTTCTCTTCTAAGGGTTGTCTGGAAGAGATTGCGTTTAGCGATAAGACCGCCTTTTGTACTTTTAATTTTTGCAAGTTTCTTGTAATGTATCTTTGTTATATTGGTGCAATAAAGTGTATTCTATTCTATTCTATTCTATTCTATCATATCAAAACATTTTAAAAGCAGAGTTGCAGGCAAATGAATGTTTGCAGAAGTGTAATTCAATAAACGGTAGGTAAGTAGTTCATATAAATTTCTTTTTACCCTTTTTTTTATGTGTTTCCAGAGCAGAAGTGAAAACTTCATCTTTGGCTCCGTCTCGCTTCTTCTCTGTCAATTACGCGTTACGCGTTACATAGGTACCGTATCATTCTCATTTGACGGCATCGTAATTAAAATTGCTACAGCACGCGATGCGTCGGCCACGTCTGAATTCAGCGTTATTTCGGCGGAAATTTATAATAAGCGTCTTATATGTATAAAAATGGGAAAATCGGCCACACTACTTGAACAAGTCATTCCGTCAAAATTATGTCCGGTTCGAAAAGACTATGCATCCAGAGCTGTCGAATAAAAAAATATGCAATCAAATTGACATTTACGTATCATTGTCAACTTGACAATGACATTTATCGATAGTTGTAAAGCAAAGCAATCACAATTCACGTTATTTCACACTGAATGTGATAATCAGGGTCTACAACAGAGGGGGGACACTCAGTACATCGTCTACTAATAGAAATCGCACAGGCTCCATCTGTTTTATCGCCCTAAAACTAACTACTACTACAAATCCACAATAGATGTCGCAACACAAGATATGGATGGTTGAAACAAATTTCAAATATAAAAAAAAAATTCATATTCGAAATTCTTTATTAAGTGTGTAATATTTACAAATTATTTCAGATTACATTACTTTTATTGAATTGTGTAATCAAAAATATTTTAATGTGTTATGTATCTCGCTATAGTGTTGCTAGATTATGGTTAAGTCCCCTAACATCAAGCACTTGGAAAATAATAAAACAATTATCAAAGGACATGTCTGAAAATTTATGTAACTCGTTTCTAAATTCGTAGAATAGGGAATATGCATAAATTTTTAATTGGCCTCAAATATTTTTTTAGATTCTTTATTGCCTTTAAATTATACTTAAAAGGTTTTTTTGTTAGTTATTATTTAAACCAAGAAAGAAAAAAGTGAAAATTATGCTTCGAAAATTCAAACTTACAAAACGCGTCACCATTGGTGGAAATGAAATGTCTTTGGTCATGTCGACAATCATGTTATTTGATTTACCGGGTCGATATATTGAATTGTGTTACTGTGTTAATAGCATTTGTGAGAAAAATTGTTTGAAACTGTATTCCGGTATGGATTATTTGTAATAACATGAATAATATGTGTAATCAATCAATCTAGGACGATAACAGAAACTGGTTTAGTGAAAGCACAATCAGATATAATCTATCGAAAATAGATGAATTTATGATGTCGCCATATTTTGCATCGAATTTGAGGTGTAAGAGGTTCATCAACATCTTTGAACCGAAGTCAACCTCACCTGCACATGGCGCACCCTGCTAACTGACAGACGAGGCTCTGTGAGCGCGCGAGTATGCGCGCGTTAATATGGCTACGGTAACCGCTTCACATCAGGTGCTTGCTATGCGATTTTACGAGTGCAAACATCAAAGGAGTGAAAGCTGCAAGGTGTATTATTATATTACATGGTATATTTTTGGCCATAATTAGATTTTTATTCATAAATGTTTAAATAATACTTACTTACATCAAAACATACATACTTTACCTATAAATCATCATTTATGATTAAAATTGTTCCTAAACTCTTAATTTACGTCTATATTATTTATTATTATAATTTAAACGTAATATGTATTATATTATTTAAGCTCACTCTATTATGATATCTATTAATACTTTTAAACTCATATACCTAATCCTTTCTCATCATCTTCGTACTTTCGTATCGCGTGGAATACGAAAAAAACACTTTATTAGGTATACTAATAATAGTGTTTTTGCACTTCGGTACCATACAATACTTGTATGAAGGTTTTTTTAACTTTTTCCATGATTTGTACAGCAATTAATAATAGAAAAACTGAAAATAAGTACAAAGTAACTAACAGTACCTACTGACATATTACGTGACCAATGACGTCATCAAAAGCGCGCGCTAAAAGGTGGCGTTTGAACTGGTCAAATTTATTCTATGTTTTAAATTGCATTTTGAAAAATAATTTGACTATTTTCCAGGCTATTTATATTTTTTTCTATGTAATAAAGATGTAAATAGCGGCGTTTTACCTGAAAATAAAACGCTTATTAAATACTTACCTTATTTGAAGCTTAATTGGTTTGAGAAAGGCCCTTCCGGTTTTTCGCCTATTTGCCTCCCTTGCTACCCGTATACAGCTGTCTCTTTCGCACATCCGGTTCACCCCCTACTACCAACCAGTGGGCAGACGAGAGGAAGTGGGGACTTGCTCGACCGTCTTAGCTCATTGAGTCGAAAACGCCAGGCAGAAATTAAAGTTAAGCTTCAAATAAGGTAAGTATTTAATAAGCGTTTTATTTTCAGATAAAACGCCGCTATTAAATAATTGACCGTTATTTGAAGCTTAATTGGTTTGAGACATGTTTGTTATCGCCTGGCTGGTTGGTAGGTACGCCAATGTGAAGCGGTTGTAAAAGATAATATGCTCACAGAGGTATAAAAGCTTAGGTATCGAACTTGGTTCCAATTCGATTATTCGATAATATATGCGTCTAGTACATACATCAGGATACGATCTAGTCGTAAATGCACAATAATGACTAGTAATAACTATCACTGCTAAATTGCTGTGAATTAATTTATAAATCAGAGACAGCATTACTTCCAGTATATAATGATGTTTTGTCAACTCTCCAGACTGCACTAGCTAATAAGTAATATATGGTCCCCAGGAACATTGTTAGCCCAGCTCTTAGAGGGCACGGTGGTTCTAATGCTGCCCAGGAATACCAACCATTGTTTCGGCTACGGACAATAAGGTTTTTAACCAATTAGCAACAGTCACTGTTCGGGATGAAAGCTTGCACGAGCCCCTCATATTAATAAATAAATATTGAAAAGCCTTTCACAAGTTTCATAACTGACAATAACAAATACCAAATTGCAAGCTCTTCGTCCATAATTCCCTTGTAATGCTTCGTCGATTAGAATCCAAAATGATGGAAGCCTCAAATCGTAAAAAGTTCTCCCGTCATAGGAGGAGAGTGTCTGTATGCATAAACATAAAGCATTGGTTTCATCGTCAATGTATCTTTGTAAATAAACTAATCAGTCAATATAATAATCGCGTTTATGTGTCATCCACTGTATTAAATAAATAGATATTAAAAAAAAAACTTAAGCGCTCTTTTAATAAAGCATAAGAACGTAAAAAGATAAACCAATTATTACAAATTATTACAAATTTCTATGTAGCACTGAAGTAGACACTACCATTTTATATAACATTATATTGAGGCATGCGAGCATCTCGACCAGACAAGTCTGCTAGGGGTTACAAGGCAAAAATGAACCATTGGGACGTAATAAAGCAATTTTGTTCATTTTATATTAACCTAACCGTTCATTTATAATAAGTAAGATAAGTCATACCCTTACCTAGATTATACAAGATGATAGGGAATGCATAGTGCATGTAATCCCGATTGCATACTTAACAAGGCATAGGAGTTTCTCAATGTATCAAAACTACGTTAAGATTATGATGATATGATTTACTGTGTACTTATAAGTAATTATAAATTTATACCATTCGGATTATTTCGAACATTATGTTACTTTGAAGCGTCTATTTCATTTCCATCTCATATCAAATATAAGCAATATCTTACTTAAGCGTACGACTTTACAACACTAATAAAATTAGATGTAGAAGAATTCGTCACTAGTACAACCCTTCCTCGTAGCACAGTAGGAAAAAGCACTCGATCGCTCATCGAGAGGTCGCAGGTTCAAGCCCCACCTAACTGAGACAGGTGAATTTTTTTCACTTTATAAAATGAAGAATAAGTAGCTATCAGATTGTCGTTCTGGCAAGTACCCTAGATTGTGTTAGAAACTGACATACTTTTAGGAGTATAATCAATTTAAAGCTTCTAATGGTAATGTGACTGTTGTTCCTGCGGTTTCCAGGCCCCAAAGTTTGATGCCTTGGTACATATGTAATTACGAGACGTGCATGAGGTGGCAGAGGAATCTGATGATGATTTTGTAATTACCAACTGAGTTTCTCTCAAATTGTCTCACGGAGAAACATCTGGTATGTGGCATCTTTAATAAGATGTTTATAAACGCAAAGCAGCATTTCTGAGACAGTCTGACTGTTCTGAGTCTTGGTACAACTGAGGTTGCAAGTCCAACAATTCCACAATGCTATGGGGGTCTTGTTTAGTGCCTGAGGCCACAAAGTGTGAATGTAGTATTAGTGCAGGCTTTATTGGATTGACCTGCCTGTCAAGCTACTGCATCTATGCAGGATATTGTTCTGACTATATTACTTGGGGAATTTAGTGATCCCCCAAAATTAGTCTAAATTTTAAGAAACACTTGCTGATAGTATTTTAAGACATTGTGGTACAAAAGCACCTACAGCTATGTGGAATAACATGGTGCCCTTTATTTTCTAGTGGCTTACAAGCATAGCTATATTACCGATAGCATTGTATATCTTTATTGTAACCCTTGTCATCGAACCACTAGTCATTTGAGATCGTATCACATACGTCATCGTAGCGCATAATGTTTATATTCAAGTACAAGCCTTCTATTTTGAGTGACTGCTTTGCTACCAGTTAGTTACCGAGGCAAAGACTTTCTATATTTTGACGCGGCAAAGGGCAGACCACTATTTATAGTAGTTAACCTTTGTAAACGAATCTTATAAACCGTTAGTGAATTAATGAAATTAGCAAAGGTTTATTTTCCGTATTCAGCGGGTTTTAGAATCTTTAGGATATATATGTATGTATAATAACAATCCGAACCGGATTTTATAATATTCGTACTGAAATTGATGCTGAAAATTTTTAAATTGGGCGATGTGATCCGTTGCTTTATAAAGATCACAAAAATTGTTCAAATGAATCTCGGTACACATAATCACATCTAAATGAATGTCTGATTTCACATTTAAGATAACCATCGTCATTGCCTTTGAGGCAACAGTGCCAGCGTGCAAATGATTTGCCCTTAATTGTATTTATCTCAAGGCAATTCAATACCATTTTATTATTAACAGGAGAAAACCAGGAGCACTTATTTTGTTAGCATGGTCTGAACTCTAACTGTTAAAACTTACTGTTTTATTACCGGAGTTAAACTTGGAAGATGTTTCAGTGTGCATCCTTTCATTTGTACTGACCACTTTAGTTCTGTTAGCTTCTAGCTTTTTATCAAATTAAAGGATTCTGTTAGATTGCTTCCAACAGAAGAACGATTAGCTGTACTTTAAGTCAGCTATTGTCTATAAAGATTTCTATAACAACCGAGAGGATTGATTATAAGCATGGGAAGTGTGCGATGGCGATGGGGCACAACATCCACGTAACATACCCTGCGAGGGTATTTAAGATAATGATGTGTCCTTGCGGGGACGACTACTATACCAAACCTGCGGGTTAATTATAAGCATAGGGATTGTGTGACGGGGCACAGCATTCACCACAGAATTAATAATGAAAGGAATTATTAGTTCTATGACATTCCTCTTATTATTAGGTCAGTGACATTTACGTAACATACCCTGCGAGGGTATATTAGATAATGATGCGTCCTTGCAGGGGACGCCTATTAGACCAATCCTGCGAGGTTTAATTATAAGCATAAGTAATGTGCTACGGGGCACAATATTCACGTAACATACCCTGCCAAGGTATTCATCTTGCACGGGGCTACTACTATAACAACACTGCGGGGTTAATTATATGTATAAGAATTATGCGTCGGGGCACAACGTTCACGTAACATACATACGGTATTTAAGATAGTGATGCGTCCTTGCGGGGGACGACTATTAATACAACCCTGCGAGGGTTGTTTATTAGAAAATGTATAACAGAGCTCAATATTCACGTAACATACCCTGCGAGCGTATTTAAGATAGTGATGCGACCTTGCGAAGGACGACTATTAATACATACCTGCGAGTGTTGTTTATTAGCATGTCAAATGTACAAACGGAGCACAATATTCACGTAATGTACCCTGCGAGGGTATTTAAGATAGTGATGCGTCCTTGCGGGGGACGACTATTAATACAACCTCTGCGAGGGTTGTTTATTAGCATGTTAAATGTACAACTGAGCACGATATTCACGTAACATACCCTGCGAGGGCATTTAAGATACTGATGCGTCCTTACGGGGGACGACTATTAATCCAACCCCCGCAGGTTGTTTATTATCATGTGAGATGCGCAACTGAGCACAATTTTCACGTAACATACCCTGCGAGGGTATTTAAGACAATGATGAGTCTACCCCTGTGAGGGATGACACACTGGCTTATTTAATTCTGCTTGCGAAGTAGATTTATTAATGACAGGGTATATTGCACCAATCCCAGAGAGGTAACCAATGTTTCTGCATTGTGAATCTCCAACGAAAAGCTAGCAAAGCCGTCATTTTTATTTGAATATATATATATATATATATATATATATGTATGCTTCCATTAATTGCAAAAGGACTGATGTAACCCTGTAATCAAATCTCATAAGACACAAAGATAAATCATTACTGACGGTATGATATGTCTAAGCTGAAGGTAAATTCAGTACGATCTGCAACAACAGCTGAAAACGTAAAGGTTAGAGTACTTGCATCCTCAATAAGTTTCCGTTGGCCGCCCCCTCCCCCTTTTTTGGGTCGTTTACACTGCTTAATCATTTAAAAGAACTTCTAGACAAACATGCTATTACTAGAACGCGGCGTTTTTTATTTTCACTGTCATTATTATAGTCAATTATGGTGGAATGCGATTCCGGTGAAAAGCCATTGTTGTGATCCATAATCACCATTTTATTTATCTGTGTGTGTAGGATGTCTATACTCTTAGTTAATATAAATCCTATTGAGGAATATGATACTTTCTACATAAATACAAGAACGCATTGATCAAATGTCTTCTAACTATATCTTAATTCAAACGATAACACAGTTAATTAAAATAATAGCGTAACTGCGTAATAAAATTCTGCTACTTCCGTAATGTATGTGTAGCAAATTTATAACATCTAGCGGTAAAACCAACTAAATTCAAACGGGTGTAGCAATAATTTATATTTCAATAACAAAAAAAATAAAATAAAATTCGAACGGTAACACCGTTAACGTAATCCAAATTAAAACGTAACTGTAACAAGCACCTGTACTGAAACGTGTGTGTACTAAACAGATTAATAAATTGAGACGGTTTTGGTAAAACCGTCGACATTATTTAAATGGAGGCAAACTGAAGTTGTAATAATAATGAAAATTGCTACTTACAAGACCGGACATTTTGTAGCAAACACTATAAAAAAATTACTTGCGTCCTTAGACGACTGCACTCGGCGAAAAACAGGACGCCAATCAGCTAAGACGGTCGAGCAAGTCCCCACTTCCTCTCGTCTGCCCACTGGTTGGTAGTAGGGGGTGAACCGGATGTGCGAAAGAGACAGCTGTATACGGGTAGCAAGGGAGGCAAATAGGCGAAAAACCGGAAGGGCCTTTCTCAAACCAATTAAGCTTCAAATAACGGTCAATTATTTAATGATTAATTTAAGAAATAAAAAGAAACATGCGGATATATGCATGATTTTATTATTAGGCGTATTGCGCGTCACGTCGTTAACTCTCCGTCACGATCGAGAAATGCCACTTGACTGACTGTAGTGTAAACGGTCACTCTGAAGTGTGTGTGTAAACACTCATTTACCGTGTAGTTAAAAGCTTAGCTCGGACGTTTGGTAGACGGAGAAACGTATAAGAACAGTTTTTATGTTATAGAATAGTAGTATATCATACTACGCCAAAAATTGTATGTAGCCTTAATGTTAAATGTGATATTTTACCATCTATTTAAATCAACATTAAATTTGATTGAAAATATTGACGGTGACACAACGTAGTTTTTATTACTTTGTTTATTATTTTGTCTCAGAAATGCAAACGTGTGTCACCTGCGATCATAAATAATCTGAAGCTTCCTCTTTTTAATACTCTGCAGTTAATCTGCTGGTATGAAAACCTGACGTATTTTTAAAATTTGACGAGCTCGGTGGCGTAGCGGTCAATGACGCGGCTTTGACACCAACGCTCGTGGGTTCGATTCCCACATAGGACAAATATTTGTGTGCATGAAAATGTCTGTTTGTCTTAGTCTGGGTGTTTTCTATGTATCATAAGTATGTATTTAAAAAAAAATTGGTTGCCTGTAAAGTCGGTATACGGGCGAAAGTTTTACGTGACAACGACTTTGAGTGGTAAAATGTTTTCGAGTGGAAGGGACGCATGCCTTTCACTTTTTATGTCTGTCTCTCTCGCTCTTAGAAGGGACACGCGTCCACGACACGCTTACAATGAGAGCGAGTGAAAGGCACGCGCCTTTCACTCGCTCTCATTGTAAGCGCATAACGTGACCCAGTTTCTTGAAGTGTCACCCGGCTAACCAATTTATAAGACGTTGTCACGTCAAAAAATGTATTTACGTATGTTTATCAGTTGTCTAGTACCCATAACACATGCTTCGCTTACTTTGGGGCTAGATGGCGCTGTGTAATTTGTCTGACAATATTTATTTATTATTATTTATAAAATAAATTCCACATATTCTAACATTTTATTTTAAGTTCCGCCTGCAGTTCCAAATATAACATAAATAGCAATTATTATTTATTTATTTCCATGTACGTGTGTAACAATTCTATGTACGTGTGTGTTCCAAAATGCAAATAAACGTTATATCTATCTATCTATCTATCTTATTTCTTATTTTTCGACGACTAAAAAAGAATCAATATTATTTTCCTTTTGCAATGGTAATTTAAAGTTTTGTAATCTACTATATAAAAATAAGTCGGGTTTTCCTTCCTGACGCTATAACTCCAGAACGCACGAACCGATTTCGACGGTTTTGCATTCGTTGGAAAGGTCTCGGGCTCCGTGAGGTTTATAGCAAAGAAAATTCTGGAAAAATTTGAAAAGAAAAGCGGGAAAATCTTTTTTTACATACAGCGCCATCTCTAAGGAAATGGATGGAAACGAATAGATTGAGCCACAGCGAAGCGTGGTCGGGCCGCTAGTTGATACTAATAACATTATTAAAATAAAAACACATTAAACTAAAACTAATCTAAAAACCTATCTAATTAATCTAAAAACCAAAGAAAAACTTATGGGATAAAATATATATATATAAATAAATACAAAACTTACAAATAAAAAATATCCCCAAGATCGTTGTCTTTCGGCAGTGTCCCCAGAACACTGGCAGCATTACCTCGCTGGATAGCTATACTTATTCTCTGAGCAAGGTAATGGCCAGCCTTCTGGTTATAGGACGTGTCGACCAATTTTTTTGAAATATCCCTAAATAATTTGTGGGCTGACGGGCCCCACGGCCCCATGGTCTCTACCCCAAACGGCTCAAATATGTAACTGTTGCTTAAATTACTATATTTGCGGCGTTTGAGGCATTCTGCAGAAGCCGCTGCGGCACCGGCCTTAGACCCTGTAGCCGTGAGGTGGGACGAGGCCAGGGTATCGACGCATGTAACGTCCCACACCAAGGCACGTCCCAGCCTCCAGGGCAACAGAGTCATTCCATCAGGTCTCTTGCCATCGTCTCGAACCAAACCATTAGGTTCTAAAATGGCTGGAATGCAGACGCTGACAAGAGCCCGTCGAATTATGTCATTAAGGCCGGCGTGACGAGACATACGTCCAGCGCTTCTTCTGCATGAGAGGCCGTGATGCCCCAGCCGGTCGACGACGGTACCACAAGGACAACGATGGGGGATATTACAGGGTGCCCCTATACGAAGGCACGTGGCTAATCGAAATGAGGTGTCATCCAGTAAGGTCCCGATGTTCGTCGAAGGTATGGCCTGCAACCAAAGTCCGGACTCCCACTCCGAAACGGCTAAGAGACGAGCTCGCTCCGTAGAATCAACGGATGTTTGGATTAGGTTATCCCGTAGAATTCTACAAAGCGGCTCGTCCCATTGTCTTTGGGAGTAAGAAATAACAGGAAAATTTGAATTTGGATTTAAGCTTGACCATGCAGTCTTGGCTTCCGTTGCATAGCTGATATCTAAATTGCTGTCACATAAAATTGATTTTATTAAATTTTCGATACTATGAACGGAAGACAAAAAAGCTGGCAAAGCAACACTGGAAATTTTGCGTATACCAATTCCACCAAACCTTATAGGTAAGGAAGCCTGGTTCCAAGATCTTTCACTAAAATTTATATTGAGAACTGCCGAAAGAGTATCTTTCACCAAAGTGTCAAGTTTAAAAAGAAGATGTGGATGTTTCCAGAAGTGGGAGCAACGTAATGTATATGTAAAATTTGGTACAAAAAGGCAATATCGAATAATAAAGAAAGCTATATGGATATCAATCTTTTGAAGCCGGTCTTTAATGAAATTGAAATTTTGAATTTTCTCGTCGATAAAAGAAGAAAAAGAGTCATCGAAGATGGGAGACCCCAGAAGGCGAAGCGATGTTTTATCAATGATTTTGATATTTGGCAATACAGTATTAAAACAATTAATTATATGGTCTCTATTGCGGCAACTGTCCGAAGTAAACAGTTCGCATTTACTGAAATTTAAATTAAGGCCAATTTTTTGAAAGTCTTGTAACAAAATTTTGAGATCCCCTAAAACAGTTAAAGCGTCGCCACCAAGGGTCCCATCGCACACTGGTTCAGAAAAAGTAAAAAATGGAATTAGGGATTTTTGAATTTTTTTCGATGGTATCATGTGCAAAATGTTACTAGTAACATATTTTGTATCTTCCATTTTTCTTAAAAATGCATAGTTTCAGCTTTAAATAAACTTTTATATTATTTTTGTATGAAATGTATATTTCATACGAGTTTATTACAAAATGTTTTACTTTGTTAAAGATGATTACATATAGCTTATATAGGGTTATATTAGTAGAAGCTCATACAGTAACAACTTTGTCCCAGTGCGTCCCCGTTTAAGCGATAAGTACCCTTTAATTTAGTACTAATTAATACGCAAGTAAAGTGTGTATATGTACAAATGACATGTTATTTTAAATACATATTAAGGAAATTAAATATACTTAGGCGCTAAACATTATTGTTCAACGTTTGTTGAAGAATATAATGGATCATCAACAATATAATGGATCTGACAAATTCAAAAGGTTCATCGACTTCTTCAACTGTTGAAGCTAGCAAAAATTTTACTTCAGTCGGATATATATATATATATATATATATATATATCGTATAGCTGGACAAACAACTGAGTTTTCCATGCGTATTGAGTAAATTTTTGGGGGTCTATTTGCTCACCTGAAGCCAGAGCCCTTAGTAATATGGCGAATCTTGCAATTAGATCTTCATTTACTCCAGTAATCGCGGATGTTTTTTGAGGATCTGCAAAAAAATCTACGCGCTGTATATCCATTGTTAGATGCTTGCTTTACTATATCTATAAGCAATCCAGTTTCATCTCGAAAACGTTTTTATATTTCAGATTTTCGTTTCTCCATAATTGCTTTTTTATCTCCTCTTGCAGTTCAAGTTTTAAATTATAGTCTATAAGCAATATGTAATATAGTCTCCATGCAACGTATCCATGAGTGCAATCATGAAAGGCCATACTTGTACACATCAGTACTTAAATTCCTATCTTTCAATTTTATTCATTTATTAATTTCAGAAGGTATTGCTTTGCATAATTATGTCGCAGACTTGGTTGGAAGTTTCAGATAAATAAGATTTTTTCCCCATCAACTATAGTCTTAAGTAGCTGATGTGTAACTGAAACACTTTCTTTTAAATAAGATGGATTCAATTTTTTAAATTCCGTCTATTTTTTTCCGTCTCCTCTTTAATATTAAGCGAATTTTCTTTGGCGAATTTAAAAAATAGAGGTCTACATGACATTTTTGAAGATGATTGTTTGTTTTCCCAAAGAACATTATTACCACATAGTAACTCTAAAGGAACCAAGGAAGACATGAAAATACTTGAATCGTCAATATATGCAGATTCTTCAGTGATCTGCCTATAAGTACTTTGACTTGAAGCTCCATCCATTCCTCATTTACTAATTAGTTGTACTTGCTTATCATTATCAATATCACAGAACTTTGTAGTGACTAGAGGAGCGAGTCTACGAACAGTTATATCAAGAAGAGATTGTAAACTTATTTTGACACCACTATCCGATAAATCTATTTCTTTTTCTGGCGGATAGCACAACTTCTTAGCCTCTATAATTTTGTGGTAAGATGGTAAAATAGGGGTTACTATCAGAAGATCAAGATATCAGAACGACCAAGTAGACATATAGTTCACATCTCAGAAAGACTATGTATCCAGAATAGGTGTACTATCAATTTTAATACTATTCCGCAAACAACAATTGCCTGAATGACATGACATTATTGAAGCTGCCATTTAGACAGTTTCGATAATGTCATCAAACATAACCCTTCGAATTTGAGAATGTTCTCGTCTTCGGAAAAGCACCAATGAAATCTCGACAAAATCCTAATAAGTAAAACTTCAGGTTTAGGAAAACTATTCGTTTCCTTCATTATTAAAAAAAGATCCATTTGAAGTACACATGATAAATACTTTTTCAACAAATAAAAACAAAGATGAAATACAGTATCACAGTACGTAATCTTGTATGAAAACACAGTTTTGTACTAATGTGGATAGTTTTGTATTATTCATATTTAGATATGTAACATACGAAATCAAAATAAAATACTAACTAAACCTATTTATTTTAAAGCAAGATGCAATAAAATGTCATTTTATTCTTGAATTATATAAACTATCACATATTATACGAAAATAATATCCTGAGGTATATCGAATATTTAGTTGTATTTTCCTTGTAAACGGGGACGCACTGGGACAAAGTTGTTACTGTATGAGCTTCTACTAGAATAACCCTATATAAGCTATATGTAATCATCTTTAACAAAGTAAAACATTTTGTAATAAACTCGTATGAAATAAACGTTTCATACAAAAATAATATAAAAGTTTATTTAAAGCTGAAACTATGCATTTTTAAGAAAAATGGAAGATACAAAATATGTTACTAGTGACATTTTGCACATGATACCATCGAAAAAAATTCAAAAATCCCTAATTCCATTTTTTACTTTTTCTGAACCAGTGTGCATCGTCGAGGTACCAAACATTAAATTTAGAATTTAGGGTACTAATAGATTGATGAATTGCGAGACTAAAGATTGCAGGACCGTGGGGATCGCCTTGCTGACACCCTACAGAAGAAAGTATGGTATTATTTTTGTGCATTAAATTAGTGGGCGAACTGTAGCATTGCCATAAATATGGATATATCGATGGACATTTTAACTGTACTTGTGTAAGCAAGACACCCCTATCTATGGAATTAAAGGCATTTTTAACATCCACTTTCAGCAGTACCTCCCCGCTTTGAGCTTCTAAAAAGGAACGTAAAGAATGCACAGCGCGTTCACAACCACCCCTAGTACCAAAACCTAATTGATGTGGTTGAAAGTATTGGCTAAGGGTGGGCGTGATGACTTTGCAGCAAATTTTCGAAGTAAGACGACGGTATGTCATTCCTACTGCTATTGGTCATATATTTAAAGTTAATTTAATAGGGTAAAAATAGTTTGGTGTGGGCAACCCGCAATGCGAAACCGGAAACGTCACGTCTGACGTCACTTCACAAAATAAAATAAAATGGTGTCTTCATCTTGCGTACGCGCTGTGATGCGTTTTTGTGTTTTTTCATGCTGTTAAACCTCCAATAAGTGCGTCGAGTCGAGTCTTGTGTTCCTCCGTGTTATTGTCGAGACTATATACAGTGATTCTTTATTTTTGTTTGTGTGCATTTATTCTGCGTTGCCGCAACGATTTCGAGACAGGACTCTAGTGTTAATTTAGTATTAATTCAAGTATTCTTGATAAAAGTTGGCGAAAAGGACGCTATTAGTATTGATTGTCTGTGCCCAATCAGCATCTTCACTGAAATGCCTAGACTTTGTGTATTTGGATGCCCACCCAGCGGTAAGTACAATTTCCTGGTACATACTAAATACCATTATTGTCTATCATTAATTTTATCACTTCCATTCCATAAATCTACATAATGTTGCATATGTTGATATGTTGATGTTGTTGTTGTTGGATATGTTGATGTAAATGGCACACTGTCTTAGAACCAAAGCCAAATTTATTTGCATATTGTGCACCCCTGTCGATTAGCGAATGAGGCTCTCTCTTAAGAGAGGTAGACCATAGAGATAAGAGTAATCAGGCTGGGGAATGGCTACCTCTATCTTACATAATACTGTAGCCAAACAATGATTCCTTAGCTAGAGTATTGTTATGTTCTTGCGAGTTAGCGAGGTTATCCGGAAGATCTTGAAGTAGTGTTGCGTCAGTGGTGGGGGTAGCAATGCATGACATACTCCTTGAGTTGCAAGCGTCTATAGGCTTTACTTCAAATCAAATATACTATTTCATGTGAATGCTTGTTTGCTACTTGATGTGGTATCAAAAAAGTAAGAAGTGTTTGTCTACTATAAAAAATATTATGACTAAATTATTTACTTTTAATTTCAGAGGCCCGAATGCATTGTTTCCCAAATTTTGATAAACATCCAGAAAGATTTAAAACTTGGGTCCGTCTGGTTGGTGGAAAATTGGAGACAGCGTCTGATTTTGAATATTATAAGAAAAAGAGGATCTGTGACTTGCATTTCACTGATCGGGACAAAAACCGTTATAACCGGTTAAACGCATTAGCAGTTCCTTCACTTCATATACCTGGTAAGTTATTTATGCGACATGCCCTTTTCTCAGGAATTAAGACGTTTACCTTCATCTTAGACCTAAAGTCAACATTACCTACAAGCGGTGCACCCTATCGGTTAACAAATGAGATCTTGGTAAAAGGGAGGTAGGACACAGCAAGAATTGAAGATGTTGAAGATGACATAATTGTGATGATTTAGTTATGATCCAAGAAAATCTGTTCAACCATTTGCAGATCATCAGCTCTTTTCTAGTTGAGGAAGGGGTGATGATAGCAACTTCCATGGGTCTGATAGATTCAAAATTTGGTATAATTCAATGATATTGCAAGAACATGGTAACCTTGTAAGTATTGGGGTGTAAGTGGCTCACCAACACCTTAAGAGACAAAGCCAATCTTACCTGCACATGGTGCACCCTGCCAATAAGCAAACGAGGCTCTCTCGAAATAGAGGTAGGGCACAACGTTAGCACGACTGGGGAAGGACCTCCACCTCACAGAATACCGCAGCCATATAACAACTCCTTGGAGTGTTGTTGTGTTCCTGCGCGTGAGTGAGGTCACCAGAAGTAGGAGTTGCTGCGTTAGCAGCGGGGGTGACAACGCGCGAGCGACACTCATGTGCAAGTGTCTCTAAGCGACTGTAACCACTTCAAATCAAGCGGGCCGTATGCTCGTTTGTCACCCGTCGTGGTGTATAAAAAAAACCTTGACCTGATGAATGGGCCTACTTGGGCGTTGTTTTTTTAAAAAAATTAAAGTTAAACTAAAATCACATGTTGCATAATGGCTAGTTATTTCAAATAACATCAGATTAATTACTTTGGTTGTAACCTGTGTAATTTCTTGTGTAATAATATGAATGATATTTACATATCCCAAAATGTAATTGGATTTTATACATTTTCAGCGCAATGTGCAAGTGAAAGCGTCACTGTACCAGAACTAATGAATGTTAGTGGGATTCAGCCTTCTTTGAACACAGGTAAATATAAAACACAATGTTATAAGAATGGTATTTAACGAAAATATTGAAAAACACTTCAGTTCACAATGATTTTTATAATTTTTTCCTTTGACTTCGTTCGCGTGGAACAGTTTGTTATATTTTACGTAGGAACACTTAATTATTTCTGAGATAAAAATTAACCCACAAATATTTTCTGAATAGTCTTCAACCTATCAATGAAAGTTCCATTAAAATCAGTTCTGCTGTTTCGGAGATTAAAAAACAGTCAAAAAGATTAAAAATAGTGTGTTTGTTTTTTGTAACGTGAAAATAACAATATGAAAAAAATAATGGACAAATACCTCAATATTATTTATTTGTATGGATAATTGTGTAACATTACGATAGTATTCGATTTTATTTTTAATATTGTTATATCACTTACATCCTGAGTTTTAATCCCGGTCATTTGATAGGCATGCACGGGGATATGGATCTACCACGTAGAGACCACTTCGTGAAAATTGATAGAATTAAAGTTTGTAAAACTTCGTCATTTTTGAAGTAAGAAAGATGTAGACAAAGTTTTGGGTCGCTGCTGTTGTATAATTGTGTAATTATTTACTGGATTTTAATTGTTTTAATGCAATCTGTGAGAGAAGTCATCCCAGTACCAGAGTTGCTGAACAACACTGGCCAGTCTTCGCTACACCAGGATATAGGTAAATCTGTTACTTATAATATAATGTACCTATATAAAAAACAGTAAAGTATGCACCAAAATTTTCTAAAAAAAAACTCTTTTTGAGGCTCTGCTGAAACTATTTATATAAACAATTTACACAATATGTATTAGTATTCTGCTTGTGCATTGTATATCAGAATATTATTACAGTGGGTAATTAGCATTATCGTTTCTAATTAATAAATAGTGGGGAGTGGGGCGCGACGTGATAAACATCACCTCCGCGTACATTATAATAAATAAATAGTTAAAGACGTTTTATCAAATCAAAAACTTTGCAAAATCGTAAAAAGTGATCCAAAAGAAGAGTGACATTGTTTGTGACTAGATTGGTGAAAGAAAAATAATCATTTTTTAAAGAATAAACACTTGGTGATTGTGACATTCGTGATTACCTACGTAACTAACTAACATTTATGAAATAATATCGTACGAAAACATTCATCAAGTAAATAAAAGTGACAAAATCGCAAATAGTGACAAAAAACGGTCAGACATTTGCATATTTAAAGTGCTTGTGACAGGAAAATAGTAAAATATCTAAATAAAACAATTGGTGATTGTGACACTTCTGAGTAAGTACCTACGAAACGGACATACATTTTTACAAATTTATCGAATATTAACGAACTTAATGTGAAAAAAAGAACAAATGACATAGTGTGAACTTTGAATTTACAGTTGAAAATTATTTATTTATTACTTTCAACATACCCAAAACTGTACTTTGGACTCAAAACAATTATAATAGTCGGTGAGCCAGATAAAAACGCCATCTGTTGAACTTGCAGTGGAAGGTTTATTCCAACAAGCATAATTTTTGCCACAGCACGATACCGTATTCGCTTTGCTCAGACCTCTGTACTTCTTAATAAAATAAAAAAAAGAAATATTTTCAAGTGATTGAGAAAAATACTTAGTTGCTTCGGATTTTCGATCGAAGATATTAGTTCAGATTTCGCCACCAAATATCGCAAGATGGCGCTGTGTGCAGGATGTTTACAAGATATTCCTTATATAGATTTTTTAAAGTGTTCTGTATGTAGAAAATCTTATGAATTGCAATGCGCAAATGTCTCAAACGAGCAATTCCATAAGACAATGACAACTGAATATAAAAATAAGTGGAAATGCCAGGAATGTATATGTAAATTACCTAGAAACAATAAACCAGACACACCAGTTAGGCCACCACCACCAGGTCTAACTCAAGACGATATAGAAAATATTACAGTACAACGCGGGAATTCTCAATTAAACGATTCGGAATATGGGTACCAAAGCGATTGCAATCAAACCATAGATGACATTGCTGGAAACACTTTCTTATCAGTAACTAGGACCAACCACGACACTATTAGTCTTCAAAAATTTAGCCAATTGCTAGATACAAAGCTCGAGCACACCTTCGACAAAAAATTAGAACAAATTAAAGAATCCATCATTCAGGACATAAAAACCACTATTCAGAAGGAGCTGCATAACACAATACAACAACTAAAACAAGACGTTGAACACAGCACTATAACGCTTACAAAAGAACAAAAAGACATAAAAGAAGACATAAACAAAATTGACGAAAAAATAAAAAGATTGGAAAAAGAACTTCATAACTTAAAAAATTCACGAAAAATAGTATTATACGGATTTTCAGAAATAAACCACGAAACAGAACAAGATTTGAGCTTACGAGTATCACGGGCAGTTGGTGAGATTACGGATATAAATATATACCCTTACATTGAAGAACTGAAACGATTGGGAAAACAAGGCAATAGGAGACCACTTATGGTAGAGCTAGGAAGCAAAAAAAATAACAAAATTTATACTAGAAAACTCAAGACAATTTAAAAATACAGGATTAGCAGTCGGAATACATCTAGAAGGAGAAAGACTTAAAGAAAGAAACTTTCTACGATATAACTTAAAGATCGCCAGACAGAATGGAAACCACGCAATTATAAAAAATAATAAGTTATTGATAAACGGAATAGAATCTTCTCAAGTGGACAGCATCACAGCACAAAAAGAAACACAAACAAATACTGACACTAGGATAACTGAAGCTGAAAAACAGACTAAAAAGGATATACCACAAAATATACAAAAGAAAATTTTTCAAGGGTAATATTCAAAGAGAACATTTTAGTGAAGAGGAGCTTGTGATTACTAGCCAAAATATTCAAAGTATAGGAAATAAGATTCCACTTGTAGAGCAATTATTATTGGACACAAAGATCGACATATTATTTCTCTCAGAAGTTTGGAAAAGTAGATACTTTTGTGAATCAATTGTCTTCCCTAGATATAATTTAGCATCAATCTTCTGCAGAGAAAAATATAAAGGAGGAGGAGTCTGTATTTTCATAAGAGATGGTATAGAGTACATTGAGAGAAGTGATATTGTCGATTTTTCAAATGAGTTTATTATTGAGTTTTGTGCAATTGAAATACCAAAGATAAATTGTATAATTATAGGATTGTACAGAGCAGATCGTCATATAAACATATTTTATTCACAAATAACAAAATTACTTGAAAAAATTAAAATAAAGGAAAAAACCAAAAACGTAATAATAATCGGAGACTTTAACATAAAAATTGACAAAAGAACTAAAGACTCATCGGATTTATTAAACCTTATGCACTCATTTAATTTTAAATCTTTAATAAAACAACCTACGCGAGTATCTAAAAATTCGGCCACATGCATAGATTTAATATTTACAAACAACGTCTCGATTGTAAAAGTACAGGATCTGGGACTCTCCGACCATAAGTCTGTAAACATAAAACTACAATACAAACAAAATATGAATAAAATTTGGTATATGGAAAAAAGGATATTTACAATTAATAAAATGCAGTCTTTTAAAAATTCTTTGAAAAATATAAATTGGCATAGTATAATCAATGAAACTAGAAGTATAAATGAAAACTACAATTTATTTATAACGGAAATAATAAAATACTTAGACATACACATACCAAAATTAAAAATAAAAATATCAAATAGAACAAAAAAACTTGGCTTACAACCGGATTAAAAAAGTCATGTGTACATAAGAGAATGTTAAGGATTCTTTTAAATGAAACAAATAGTAAAGTAATAAAAAACTATTACATTAAATTTAATAATATATTAAAAAAATCTATTAAAAAATCTAAGAAAATAGAATACATTCGGCAAATGAAAAAATCGGATAATAAATATAAAACAATGTGGAAAATTATCAACACAAAATTAGGAAAAATAAAAGAAAAACAGTATAAAAACCTAAAATTAAAATTAAACAATAATATAATAGAGTGTTCAAAAAAGATATCAAATATATTAAATGAATATTTTGTACAGATAGGAGAAACAAAAAATAAAGACACCAACAAACCAGGTCATTCAGTTAAAAATCCACCGACATGTACAATGTATTTGCAACCTGTAAACACAAAAACAATATTAGGTATCATTAAAACAATAAAGAATAAGCACAGTGCCGGAGTAGATGAAATACCACCAATATTATTAAAACATTGTGCTGAAGAATTGGCTTTGCCTCTAGCTTTATTAGTAAACCAAAGCTTTGATGAAGGACAGTTTCCGGACGCTCTAAAGACATCACTAGTAATACCAGCTCATAAAAAAGACGATACAATGAACCCAGAAAACTACAGACCAATAGCTTTGTTGCCGTCGTTTTCTAAAGTATTCGAAAAGGCCATGTGTACTCAGTTATATGCATTTTTAGAAAAATATAACGTTATAGATGATAGCCAAAACGGCTTTCGAAAATCTAGATCAACCACATCTGCCGTATATAAATATATCCAAACAGCTCTTCAACATATAAACGACAAAAGAAGTACATTGGGTTTGCTGTTAGATATGACTAAAGCATACGATAAAGTTTCCTATAAAATTTTATTATCAAAATTATATGGGTCAGGTATTCGAGGACCTGCCTACTCGTGGTTCAAATCTTACCTTAATAATAGAAAACAACTAGTCCAAATTAATCACTATAATAAACAAGGCAAAAAAATAGAGCAAGTTAGATCAGAGACCAAAATATTGACAAATTCTATACCGCAAGGCAGCGTGCTCGGATGTATACTATTCCTACTGTACATAAATGATCTCCCAAAGGTACTAAATTCTAACAAATCGCTAACTGTGCTTTTTGCTGATGATATTTCAATTTTAGTAAATGCTGAAAATGACAACGAACTGATCCCTTTAACACAAACAACCTTAATGCACGTGAGTAATTGGCTTGATGATCATAATCTGGAACTAAATTATAAAAAAAGTAAAGCAATGTATTTTAGACCATACAATAAGAGACCTCCTAACATAAACATCCCCTTCCAAAATATAAAAATTGAATTAGTTGAGACGTGTAGCCTACTAGGTATAAATATAGATTCTAATATAAATTGGAAAAGTCATATTGAGAAACTTAAAACTAAATTATCTAAATTCACATACGCACTGTTCGAAATCAAGCAGAGCACAAACATAGAAACAGCATTATCGACATACTACGCATATGCCTATTCTTGGTTTAAATATGGGGTCATGCTGTGGGGAAACAGTGTAGATGTGAAATCATTACTTCTTCTTCAAAAAAAGTGCGTCAGAATAATAGCCCAAATTGACAATACACAAAGCTGCAAACCATTCTTTGTTAAATTCAAATTACTAACATTGCCATCTATATACATACACGACATATGCTCCTTTGTACATAAAAACCCAAACTTGTTCAAAAAGCAACACGAAATGCACAAGATAAATACGCGTAATAAAAGTAAGTTATATCTACCACCTTCTCGTATCAAAATGCAAAGCTGTAGCCCATACTACATGGCCGTAAAATTATTTAATAAATTGCCTAAAGATATAAAGGAAGAGACTAAATATAGACACTTTGATAAAAGACTAAAAGACTATCTAATCCTAAAATGTTTCTATTCTGTAAATGAATATCTAGAGATGAAATAAAAATGTAAGGAAAAATTAAAATAATCAATACAAAAAATATATATATATATCATAATATATATATTACAATAATACTAGTACATTTAAATAAAAATATGACATTAAAATAATAAGTTATGACATTAATCCAATACAATTATTAAAATTAATGATGATAAATTGAAAGGTAAATAATGATAGTTGAATGAAATAACGATGAACGAATAAAAATTGTATCTGAAAATATTGTTTTTACAAATAAGTTCCTATAATTATATGACGAAATGCTTAACGTACGGATATAAGTAGGTAGTCGTGCGCGCCCCTACAGTCTTTTGCGATACCTGACAATGGTGACTAAGTTGTAAGTGCGTAAACAAATCTAAGATCATATGTACACTTAGTTATGCAATAAAGAATTTTGACTTTGACTTTGACTTTTGACTTAATTTTGTGAGTCTTGATCGCTTGAAAGAAATGAATACAAAATATATATACATACAACATGGCCGCTTTATTACTGAAGGCAATTTTTTCAAAGCAACCGTAAAGTAACGAATCAGTGTGAATAGGTAAAATTCGCTTAGTTGGAGAAGCTGAATATACTTTGATATATAGTTTATGTAGTTTTACATTGATATTAATAAAAACATACATATGGATATACAGGATGTCCCATAAGGTTCCATAAGGTCATAAATCCCATAACTGTCATTAGAAAAATATTTAAAAAAAAATCCATTATTAGGCTATCACCTGTTTCCGGCTTGACGTTACCTTATGGGACACCTTGTATAATAAATATAAATAATAACTAGGATGAGATAAATACTTATGTATATTACAATAGCTCTAAACATAATATTATTGTAAATAATAATATTGTACATAATACTACGAATGTCACTGTACAAATTTCGTAGTATATGTGATACTAAAAATATGAAATTATTTAAAATAATTGTTTTATTACGTTCCAGGTGCAGTTGATATCTCAACAGCTGCTGCATCTGTTGTCAAGGAGCACAATTATTCTGTGATCAGCAGACCTTCATGTGGGAAACAAGCGCATCACATTCGCAGTATGCCGGTGTATAACACACAAATAAAAACTCTGCGCACCAAAATCAAATATCTGCGGACTGAAATATCACAGCTGCGCAAAAAAGGGAGCACATTTAAAGAAAGACTAGCTGAGGCTGAAAAACTGTCTTTGAATACAAGTTTTAACCAAGTTGTTAAAAGTATGACAACACCAGCGAAATTATTTGTGCACATGCAATTGCAGTCCTCAAAAAAAAGTAAAGGACGTCGGTTTACGATGGAAGAAAAGGTCCTTTCTTTATCTTTTTATAAAAGAAGTCCAAAAGGCTATGCCTTATTAAATAAATATTTCACTCTGCCCTCAGTAAAGGCAATGAAACGCTTATTAAGCCAAATAAAATTGGGCCCCGGTATCAACTCAATTATATTTGAAAAAATAAAAAAAAGTGTTTTGAAAAAAGACATTCCAGATCGATTGTGCAGTCTCATATTTGACGAAATGTCTTTGACGGCCCAAATATTTTACAATTCACAAAAAGACGTTTTAGAAGGATTCACGACACCTGACGGAGGTAAAAAATTTGCTGATCATGCTCTTGTGTTCATGATTAAAAGCCTTAAATATAATTTTAAGCAACCCATTGCTTACTATTTCACAAATTCTTTAAACAAGTTAGAATTGAAAAATTTAATTAAAATTGTAATAAATCACGCGCAAGAGGCTGGTCTTATAATTGGCTATTTGACTAACATTTTTTTCTGTTTGATATGTAGGGACGTCTCCATAATATAACCATAGGTGAAAGAATTACTTCGATAGCACAAAAATCTCTCGAGATATATTAATTTGAAAATCACAATTTTTAGACTGCCCCAAAACGCTCCATACAAAAGACTACCGAATTATGACGTCAGAGTTTTGTATTTTATATGCATCAAATCAGAAATTTGTACGACAGCTATGTTAAATATTACGTTTATGTAATTATTATCATAATAAAAGTTATAGCATTTTTTATTGCTACTCCAATGGAAATATTATTTTTTAATAATTTCATACTTTTAAAATGGACTTTCCCGCCAAACTTTGATCGACGCTAAAAAAAGTCTGACTGAAGATATTAGAATGAAAGTTTGCAGATCTTTATAGTTTTGTGTATTTTACGATATTGTTAATTTATTTGTACAATTTTTAAACATTGGAAAATAGCCAATTATAAATACAGTCTGTGACCAAAGCACAGTTAATGTAAGTGCTATTACAGAGTTGGTTAACGACACTAAAGAATTTTATTTAAGGCAAAAAAAGGAGTGGCGCCATGAATTCTTTCGCATCAACAAGCAGAACATAATTCCGATTTATGATGCTCCCCACTTAATTAAGGGAATTAGAAATAATTTATTGTCTAAAGATCTGCGATACACCATCAATGGGGAAGAAAAACTTGTGAAATGGGAATATTTTGAGATGGTGTATCATGCAGATAAATCTTATGGGGAGCTGAGACTCCTCGACAAAATAACGGAGGAGCACATAAATCGTGATAAAATAAACAAAATGGAAGTGAAATTGGCGACACAACTTTTCAGCCACAGTGTAGCGGTTGTAACCGAACATTTGACGGCGAGGGGAGATTTGCCGCAAGAATGCCGAGAAATAATTGATTTTACATTATTAATTGACAATTTGTTTGATAGCCTAAATGTGAGCACATTACACGTTCCTAACGGAAAAAAATTTAAAGGTCCTCACCATCAATTGTGGCAAGATGCAAAATCTATTTTTAAAACAATAAAATTTATAGAAAATAAAAAGGTTGGAGACAAAATTCGATTAATTGAAAGGACAGTTCCATCAGTAACGAATTTTATTAAAACAATTGAAGGTATGGAAGCTATTTGGAAGACGTTGTCACAAAAATATGCTTATGATGCAATGTTGACAAGAAATTTGAACCAGGACCCAGGTGAAAACTTTTTTGGAAATATCAGAAGCTATGGAGCGAGGAATATAGCACCCAACTCTGTTGCATTTGAAGATGCTTTTAAAGCTTTATTATTAAACAATTACAACTCGCCCCATTCTTTCAGAGCCAATTGTGAAGATGACCGCAATGAGTGTCTTCAGACATTAGATTTTTTCCTCACAGAAAAACATGAAGCTTCTGATTTTTCCAATAAAGAAAGAATTGATTTTAATAGTGATGTATAAACAATTATGAAATTACTGATGCTGGTCAAAGAAATTATGTATGTGGGTGGGTCCTTACGAAATGTTTGAAACACATTGTAAAATCTTGTCAAAATTGCAGACAAACATTATTAGACCCAGATGACAGCAACACAAAAAATGCCTACATAAAAGCAAAAGAATACAATAAAAAGAAGTGGTTGTGTTATCCGAGCATAGAATTAGATAAATGCTTCCAGGAGCTTCAAAATATTACAATTGCATTAATGAAAAAGAATGCTCCTAAAACGAATATTAAAAAAACAATACTTTCGTTTGCTGAGTTATTTGAAAGTATTTTTTGAAAATATGACTATTAATGTCATACTACATAGTTGGTGTAGGTCTATTAATAGAATTTTGTCTGGAAAATTGCTATATAGCGGTGACGATCAACTAAAAGTTGCTGCGCAACAATATTATAATAAACACAAACATTATAAAAATAAAAAATAATAATATTATTCTAAACTTTTATTTCATATCCTTTCCTTATATACTTGTTTTTTTTAGACTTTGAAACTGTTTTATTCTAGTCTATTAATTGTTTTACAAATATAAAACAAATATAGTTATTTGAGAATGTTACAAGAAGCACACTAGAACAAAACAGTAGAGTAATATAATAGTAGAAAATTAGAGGAACGTAAAAGAAATAGCGACCCAATATTTAGTAATAATGTTAAATAATTTGACTAGTTATTATATTTTATGTCAATACCTTCAAAATGTGATCTTAAACAGGTATTAACGTAAAAAAATAACAACGGGTCAAATTACTCAACGATATTTGTAGTATTGGGAATGCTAGGGTATTTTTTACGTTCCTCTAATTTTGCCTCTGAGTGTATATAAGGTCGCTATTACACTATCATATATCTAGGATCATAGATCTATGAGTCATATTAATATGGTGTAATGGTGTAGATATTACACCATCACATGTTCTTCATATAAATATGATATAGATCTATGATCCTAGATATATGATAGTGTAATAGCGGCTTATTTAAAGAGATAAATATAGGTACCTACATATATTATACTAGCGGCCCGACCACGCTTCGCTGTGGCTCAATCTTTTCGTTTCCATCCATTTCCTTAGAGATGGCGCTGTATGTGAAAAAAGATTTTCCCGCATTTCTTTTCAAATTTTTCCAGAATTTTCTTTGCTATAAACCTCACGGAGCCCGAGACCTTTCCAACGAATGCAAAACCGTGGAAATCGGTTCGTGCGTTCTGGAGTTATAGCGTCAGGAAGGAAAACCCGACTTATTTTTATATAGTAGATTAGATATGGTCAGTTTTAGGGGCCTGAATACAGATGGCGCTATCAAAATAGTTTGCCAAAAGATGTCGTAAGAGGGCACTCTATTTCCAGTATCATTACTCTACTCTGTGGTCTACAATCTTAGAGTTGACCAGTCGTTAATGTGTCTGCCTGCTGTTACTAATCAAAAATTGAGAAGACCATTGAATTGTATTACTTTGCTACCAAATTACGGGATATTTAATTTATTTTGTTTATATAAGCTACTAGTTATACTAAGAGTCATAGATGTCACTGTTTCCATTATTCCCACGCTTTATTTCAAACTTCGAGATGATTTAATGATAGATGACGCTACGAGAGATTTTTATGGGTAGCCAAGTAGCCATATTCGTTTCGAATAATAGATATATTCCTTAGACGATGGATTGATGATTAATTAGGAAAAGTCGCAATTTAAATGTGTGTGTGTGAACTTTGTTTGATAAACCAACACGATGCCTCACCGTTGCGCCCTTGGTTGTAAAAATAACAGTAAGTTTCAATCCTTTACTTTTGTATTTAAAAGAACACTTTTGCGAACAACCGTAGAATTGTTTATAGTTTAGCGGCAGTCTGGTAACAATTGAGTCATATTATGTATATCAAAGTTGGCAATATCCCCGAAGGGTGCTTACTTATAGCGATACGGGTTCCGGCTCTCCGTATGACAAAATACGTCATAAAAAAAACAAGTGTATGAAATTAAGTGCAGTTTGCCTTGTATTCACATGTACTAGCTACCCATAAGCAGGTACTCGGGCTCTATAAGTAAGCACCATAGTAGTGAAAAAAAACTTGTGAATATGTCTTTTTCATACATAGATTCCGTGGAAAAAAAATGTTTGTATCAAAAACTCAGCCAAATTGCCTTTCAAAATGTATTCTTCATATTAAATTTGGCATTGTCTGCTTTTAATGTTATATGAACCAATTAGACAATAATTATTATTTTTAGTAATCGGCCAATTTGCGTGAATTGATCTAAGCATTTTAAAGGGGGAAAATTAACTGTGAGGTGAATTTTTCCATTTTGTAATATTTAAATCAATTAGAAAAGTTCTATTAATGTGAGAACTTGCTTCCCACCTCTAGAGCAACCTTCGCTTTAAGTATTGTAGATATTTTAATTTCCCCCACACATGCTACTTGCTGTTGCACTAATAATGAATTTTTTGAGTTTGCTATACTTTGGAACTTCACAATAAATATATTTTTTTATTTTTAGATATTACGATGCATAGCTTCCCTAGTGTTAACAAACAATATGATCGATTCAAAGAATGGCTTGAGCTTTTTGAAATCAATTCTGAAGCTGAATATGAATATGTACAGACAAGAAGGATATGCGACATACACTTTTGTGATGAACATAGGACACGCTTCCAACGCTTAAGTGCACTGGCAGTTCCATTACTTCACTTGCCAGGTAAGTTGTAAGTAAAAAAAGATAAAATTAGTTAAATCAATACCTCCAACGAACACTAGGACTAAAGTTTTATCTTAATCGATTCATTATTTAGTAACAGTAAGTATGCTACCTGAATTTTATTTATAAAAAACGAAGACACCACAAAATTGACAAATACAAATCGCTAAGTAAATGCACTCCTATTAGCAATGTGTATCTGGATTTATACGGTTTTAGTTGGCGTAGTGTTCATTGGAGGCATCGAAATATTTATTTCAATATAAATTTCACAGAAAGTTGTTTCTTACAACAGTGTGCGGTTTCATTGAACATAGCATTAGCGAAGACAAGCTTTGCTTCTATATATTTCACACTGCAAGTGTACTACTGATACAAGAAAAAATATATGAAATAAACACAGCTCGTTTTTGTCGCTTCAGTGAACTATAGTCTGTTTTATTGATTTATATTACAATCTACAGACCCAGGGTCTGCACCTTTTATTAACAATGTTCTATTTTTATCTTACAATATTCTTACAATTTATAAATTGCATGTCGCTATTATGCTAATAATTATATTATTGTCTATTACTACTTAGCCTAAATGCTCCTATTGTTTACCTTTCAACCATGACAGCCAGGGCAGACCAGTCCCCTCTGGCAGCACCCGTTCATGAGTTGATGCATGGGGCAGCCATCACCGCATTCAACCATTTTATTGGGAATATGGCGACCCACCACACAACACCACCACCAGTTTGAACACTTTATTGAGCATGACTACCTGGGCTATCAGGGCTGCACAGTAAAACTATAGTCTGTTTAAGAAGCCTATGTTCAGCAATAGATGCCTTTTTAGCAGAAATGATACTGAAAAATATTTTTTTTTTATATAATTTTATTCTAGAATCTAGAATGTTTGTATTAATGTGTTAAATATTTTTTTTAGGAGCACCAGTGTCGGTGGCTGATATTATGAGTAAAAGACGACTCACTGTGGGAACATCTGTTCAGTCAGGTATACTGTATGTACCCACATAAAATTGATGAACCTGCCTACATGAAAATAAAAAAGCCAAACTATTGATTGAGAGGTCAGATTTTTTGGGTTCTGTACCCAAAGGGTATTACTGAGACTTCGCTGTCTGTCCATCCGTCTGTCACCAGGCTGTATCTCGTGAACGGTGATAGTTAGACAGTTGAAATTTTCACAGATGATGTATTTCTGTTGCTGCTATAACAACAAATACTTATACAAACAATAAAATACAAATAAAAAACGTAATAAAATAAATATTTAAGGGGGGTCCCATACAACAAACAGGATTATTTTTTGCTCGATATTGAAACGCTTGATATTCACAGAATATATATTCACTTTAATGATATAAAAAATATAATAAATGTCAATGGTTTTATTGTGTTACTAGCTGGTGCCCGCGGCTGCGCCCGAGTGGTCATTATTTTGAACCACTATAATAACGAGAACCACTGTAACATTTCAGATAATAATAATTATTTGAATGTTCTAGAATGAGTTTTAAAAGTGTATATTAAATAAAAGTACGACAGTTTCCAAAACAATCTGCCCCCTTACCACCATCTCTTATTGCGGTTCAATAACTGAATAGAATGCTTATTCATATCAATGAATAAGCGACTCTATTTTAAATGGAATAGAGTCGCTTATTTATTGGTATGTGTAAGCATTATTATGTTATACAATTGACAAAGTTCATTATGCTTTGGGCAATTTCGTTGCAAAAAGTCTCTTCCATTCCACTCCGCGGCGGTGTAATTGTGCCTTAGTTGAAGTGTTTGATTTTATTGAAATGACAAATACTGTTTTGTATAAAAAAATGTTTTATTTCATTTCCTTTGTCGTTCGTATGTGTGACATTTGCATCCATCGTACGTATTTGTTAAGTATGGCAACTGTGCACTGTATTAAAAAAAATGTACCCCACCCTTACTTCCGTGCCAGCCTGGCGCAAGATCAAGGTAAAAAGCGATTATATGAATCGGAAGCGAATTTTTAATCCGTTTAAGTTTGAAAAACATTGACATCTACAAAGCAGTATGTGATTGACGGCATTCGAATTTAGGCGGATTGTACTTCGCCGCCATCTTTGGCCGCCGTACCGTGTCATGTTGACGTTGACTTGACGTTTCTCTTATATTCTCTTTTGCTGTGTGTAGCTGAGAATTCGGATCTGTGCTCTTTTCATAAAACAATATAATTATTTGCTATATTTTTGAGTGTAGTGATCGTCTAGAAAGTACGCAAGACATTACAAAGGTAAAAATGAGTGGATTCAAAAAGAAAAAGTGCGAAATATGTAGTGTAAAAACTTGTCGAATGGACGGCCAAAAAAGGACATTCATGGCAAGATTTCCTCTAGACGAAGATCGGTAAGTACAGAATATAATTTATTACCGCGTAAAATAACTGTGTAAATCATAATTTTCATTAAACAGTTGGTTTTTCGAGTAAAATAATGCATAACCTTATTGATATGTAAATAATAGTGTTGTCTAAGTTTTATCGATAATTTTCATTTGAAGTGAAAGATACCAGAGTTGATACTAAAATAACGTTCTTAACTTAACTTATCAAAACAAAAGCCTGTAAGGTACTTGTGTTAGTGCACTTGAAGAATAAATGCTTAGCAGGGCTTCTACCATGTATCTATTGCTGTATCTATTCTCTCACTGGATTAATTATAAGAGAATAGAGGCAGGAATAGATACATGGTAGACCCCCAGAACCTCTAAACTGTCAAAGCTGGCACAGATGAGAGGTGAAAATGTATTATTAATATTTACTGCTCTTTATGCCAATCTGATATCTCAGATTAAGCATTACTCAGGACAATCTAACAATTCTGGTTAAAGATATAGGTACTCTTTGCAATTGCTCGAGATAATTGTATTGTATACCTATTAAACAAATTAACAAAAAATAAATAAATAATTAATTATCACCATATTACTATATTATTATAATTATCACCAGGTACCTATTAGAAATTTTAACATAGTTTTCTTTTTAGCTGCAAACAATGGGTAGCGGCGACTGGTAACAAAAACTTGATTCATGTGCCTATAGAAAAATTGAATCAATTAAAATATATTTGCGGCAAGCATTTTCATACAAAATATTTCAAGAAAAAGAAAACACGTTTAAAGAAAAATGCTGTTCCACATATTGATATTGCTAAAAATCCATTAATGGATGAAATGTTCCATAGTTTTCCATTACACATCCAATATGTGGCTAAAAGTGACACAAGAAAAGATGTTTTAAGTGATCATAATTACTGCAGCCGGACTGATCGGGGTTGGTAATATATATTTGTCTTAATTTGTAAAACAAATAGTGCTAAATATTTTGTTTATTTATTTTATCTACTGAGCCAGCCACTAGGTATATTGGTTGTCATACAGCAAATAACATAAATAAACTGTGTGATTTGTTTGTGTACAAATGTAACTAAAAAGAAATAAATGATTAGTAGTGTGAAATGCATTATTATTTTCATCTTGAAGTAGAAGCAAAGTGGCCACCATACCAAACAAGAGGTTATGGGCCCAGGCCGTTTTTGCGCCAAAAGAACTTGTTAGAAAACAGAAATTTTATAGTCGCGTCATTAAGGTAAAAATATGGCGGCGACAAAGGAAAAAGAAGATCTAACAAATAAGTACGGCGTGCCACAATTTGCGGGCAAGAATTTTACCCATTGGGAATTCCGATTGAAGACGGCGTTGGCCGATCAAGGCCTAGAATCTCATATAAGTGGGGAACATGCAGAAAAAGATGAAAAGAAGGAAAAAAAAGCCATTTCAATTATTGTTCAAAGTGTGGCGGACAGCCATCTTGAACTTATAAAGTACTGTAAAACTGCACATGAAATGTACATCAAGTTAGTAAAAAACTACAAAAGGCAAGGCGTAGCATCACAACTATTGTTACGTAAGAAGCTACTATCTTTGAAGTACAAAGAACAAGAAAAACTAGAAGTACACTTTGTTTTATTTGACAGTCTGGTTAGAGATTTAAAATCAGCCGGGGCAAAGCCCGATGAAACAGAATTAATCTGCTTGTTACTAATGTCAATGCCAGAAGGTTACAATAACGTCATTACTGCAATAGAAACTTTAACAAGTAACCTTACGTTGGGATTTGTGAAGAATAGATTACTTGATGAAGAAACAAAGAAATCTAACTTGGATACAGATAATACACCAACTGCAGCATTCCATAACAAAAAAGAAAGGAAATACAATAAGGACAATTACTACATAAAGGAAAATAGTACATATAAAGACCAGAATCAAGAAAAAATCAAATTTAAATGTTATAACTGCGGGAAGATAGGTCATAAGAAAAATGAATGTCGGTTCAGAAAATTTAATACTAATAAACAAGCTCATTATGGAGAACAAACTGTAAGTAATCAAGTTTCCTTTTTGGCATCAGGAAAATCAGGTAACTTATTTAAAAATAATAAACTGTTTTTATTATTGACTCTGGTGCGACCGACCACCACTTAATATGTAACGATAAATATTATAGTGAATACATTGTTTTAAAGAATCCTATACAAATTAAAGTTGCAAAACAAAATGTAACCCTATTAGCAACAAAAATTGGAAATATTAAAACTAAACAGTGTTCTCTTAAAAATGTCCTATTTGTAAAAGAATTAGAATGTAATTTATTGTCAGTTATAAAATGTGAATTAGGTGGGTTATGTGTTAAATTTCAAAATAATAAAGTTCAAATAATACAGAATAAAAATGTAGTTATCCAAGGTTTTACAGAAAATAATTTGTATAAAGTGTGTTTAACCTTTTCTGATAATATGTCATTTGCTGCATCTGCTTATAGTACTACTGAGAATAATTTGCTTTGGCATAGGAGACTTGGTCATCCATCAGAAAATAAATTGTCAGAATTATCTAAAAAAGGGTTAATAAAATGTAATGATATTAAGAATTGTACTGAAATATTGTGCGAAGTGTGTATAATGGGCAAACAGTGTAAACTACCATTCAAAAATTATGTAAGTAGAACATCATCTCCTTTACAACTTATTCATACAGACTTGTGCGGATACATAACACCTGTAAGTTGTAACAATGAAAAATATATTTTAACCTATAATAACTTTTAAACTTTCGCGTTGCATGATTTATGAAATATAAGAACGGGAATTAACGCGATCATGCAAAAGGGTATTCACATACCTTTATTATTGCCTGACGTTTCGACCTGGTTGCACCGGCCGTGGTCACAGGCTGACTGTCTCAGCGGTGTTACTCTGTCTCCGTTGTCGAGGTCGATGAACCCAGTGATTAAGTTCACTCAACCTCGTTTTGGTTTGCAGTCGGGTAACGGTCAGAATACGGACGCGTCGGTTACTTCGCAGAATAGGGATGTCGTGAGTGTAGTATGTCGCGGTACATGGATATCGAACAACACGGGGGTAGATGAAGATTCATCGACCTCGACAACGGAGACAGAGTAACACCGCTGAGACAGTCAGCCTGTGACCACGGCCGGTGCAACCTGGTCGAAACGTCAGGCAATAATAAAGGTATGTAAATACCCTTTTGCATGATCGCGTTAATTCCCGTTCTTATATTTCATATTTTAACCTTTTTGGATGATTGCATTGCACACACTTCACAATTGTCTATTTGTTAAAAAGTAAAACAGAAGTATTGCAACTTTTTAAAGAGTATTGTAATTTAGTAGAAGCCAAATTTAATAGAAAAATATCTCGTATTAGGTGTGATAATGGTACAGAGTATAAAAATAGAACATTTCAATCTTTTTGTATTGAAAAAGGTATCCATATAGAATTTACAATACGGTACACTCCCGAACAGAATGGTAAAGCTGAACGTCTCAATAGAACGTTAGTAGAGAAAACTAGGTGTATCTTAAAAGAATATAACATGAATAAAAATATGCGGGGTTATGCTGTACAATCAGCAACATATTTACTTAATAGATTGCCTACGGTAGATAGTAAAATACCTGCAGAATTATGGTACAGTCAGGTACAAAATTACAATAAAATTAAAGAATTTGGTTGTAATGCATATATGTTAATTCCTAAAGAATTAAGGCAGGGAAAGTTTGAGGAAAAATCAAAGAAATATAGAGTGATAGGATACTGTAATAATGGGTACATACTCTGGGATGAAGAAAATAAAAAAGAATTTAGAGCTGATCTAGTCGACGATATTTTGATCGTTGGAAAAGAAAATTTAATAAGTTCATTTAAAAAGTCATTGATCCAAAAATTTGATATGATTGATCTAGGTGATGTCAAACTGTTCCTTGGTTTTTATATTGAAAGAGACAGAAAATTAAATACCATATTTTTGCATCAAAACACTATATACAACAATTACTCAGTAAATTTGGTATGAATGATTGTAAAACTGTGAAAATTCCTATTGAAAAATGTTTAGTTAAAAGTAATTTGTTGAACAACCTTTAGATTATAAATTGTTTAGTTATTTCAGAGAAAGAATTGGTATTGTGTAATGTTAGCTTGTAGCATTATTATGTTAGTATGTATGTTAGATACAAAGTCATGTATAAGTTTGTTGTATTGTGTAGTGCAACAGTTGAGGCAGGGTGTTAAGTATGTTGACTCGTTTTTCTTACTGGATACGTCCGGTGAAAACGACTTGTCAGCAACAGCCCGAGCCTGGTGCACCCTGCGCAACAACGGTCAGTAACTTCTCTTCGCGGAGATCTTGCTGACCGTTGGCCAATGTTCTGGCAGTGGAGGAAAGCGCAGTATTTACTGCGCTTTTGGACGTCTGCGCCTCCCGTCCCTCTGAGCTAGCAGAGGTCACGGTGAGGCGCACAGTGGAGGAGCGCTCCCCAGTGTAGGCAGCGAGGGGTACACTAGGGTGCGATTTATCGAGGAAGAAAACCTCGTTAAAAAATTACAGAGGAAGGGGGAGGTGAAACCGAGGCCGGGAATGTCTTGTGACGCCCGGAGAGCCGGTTTCATCATACCCAAACAGACGAGGAAGAAAACCTCGTTAAAAAATAACCCTTGGTGTCGGCGTGCCGTATGTCTCCCGGTGCGCCACTGATCGAGGAGGGGGAGAAACTCGGGTTCCCCAGGAGGAGGGTCCTCACGGACAACCGCCGGCTGGGTCGCGGAGGTAATGCTTTCGCAGTTCCCGTGTCCCCGCCAATCGGCGGAGGGATGGAGATCGTGGGGTTTTAGTCGGTATGGCTGCCACTGGTCATGGCAGCAGAGTCCGACATAACCACGCTTGGGCAGCGTGGTATCCTTAACGGATTTCCTCACGTAAAAAAAAAAAAAAAAAAAAAGGTGTTAAGTATGGCAACTGTGCACTGTATTAAAAAAAAAAAAAATGTACCCCGCCCTTACTTCCGTGCTACAAAAAATGTGTTGTGTGCAAATGTAACTAAAAAGAAATAAATGATTAGTAGTGTGAAATCTCTGCATTATTATTTTCATCTTGAAGTAGAAGCAAAGTGGCCGCCATACCAAACAAGAAACTATTGAAGAGAAGAAGCTATTGAAATTATAGCACACCCCGGTCATTCCATACAAATGTCGCATCGTTGACTACAACATAGACGGTGACGTCTTTTCAACGCGTATTCACACGCATGTGTGCGTGCGGCACCATAAAAACTGTTGCAGATTTGTCTCGGAGGGGAGGTGAGGTCAATACGAGGGAAGAGAGTTATAGTTAAGCTGGCCGTTTTAATAACGCGCGATATAAAGTTACGATTCTTTGTCAATGGCGGCGGTAGCGTACGACATAATACCCTTAAATGATGTGATTTCTTAAATAAACTAAACGGCTCCCTCACGTATATTTGTCGGGACAGCAGACTAATTTTGATTTCAAATGGAGACCTACATCAGGGCGTGTGTCCAGACACGCATCCGTCCTCTTCGCGACGAATTTATGTATTATAATGTTTCAGGTGAGTTTCTGTAATGTTATGTGGCGTCTTATTATTGTGTTCTTTTCAGAACCAGCTTCCTTGTTCAAACAAGAAACTGAGGTTGTGGATGACTGCCTCGCTCCTGCAGACGACATCCAGGCTATCGATGATGACATTTTAGATACAGAACCAGGTATTAACATTATAAATATAGTCTAATAAAGCCTAAACAGTAGTAAAAAGCGTTTGAAGAAGTTGCAAAAAAAATATTAGACTTCGACATAGATCTAGACCAGCGTTTCCTAACCTTTTCAATGATGTTACCCCTATGACCAATAAAGGAAACTAATTTTACCCCCCTCCTTAGATTAGATTTTATTGGCTTGTACTAATTTATCTTTTATCAGCTTGATTACCCTTACAGAATTCCTAATTTACCCCTGAGGGGGTAATTACCCCTAGGTTCGGAACCAAGGATCTAGACCAATGTTCCGCAAAGTGTGTGCCGCGGCTCACCGTACCGTGTACCGTGGTGTACCGTGCTCATTAGTTGGTGTGCCACAGAAATAAATGTTATCTAACTCATAAAGTGAACTCTTAAGAGAGATAGGGAGCGTCATTGTAAGCTACCCGACTGGGGAATGTACCTCCACCTCACAGAATACCGCAGCCAAATAACAATTCCCTTGAGGGTTGTTGTGTTCCTGCGAGTGAGTGAGGTTACCAAAAAGGAAGGAAGGAGATGCTGCGTTGGCAGCGGGGGTGGCGACACGCGAACGATATTTTATGTCGCGCGCGTTAATATGGCTACGGTAACCGCTTCACATCAGGCGGGCTGTATGCTTGTTTGCCACCCGAAGTAGTAAGCAAAAATAGACGGACAGAAGAAAAATACCTACACAAATAAAAACACTTTTTTTTTAAATACCACCAATGTGGCAAACAAGCATACGGCCCGCCTGATGACTTTTCATTTATGGTGTACCTTCAAATATTTTCGTTTTGTACCTTAAACACAAAAAGTTTGCGGAACACTGGTCTAGACTAGATTTCGGTCAGACTCACCTGATGGTAAACAATCACCACCGCTCATGGAGACCATACTACTCTAATCTAATACTCCTTCCTTCCTTTCTTTCTGGTTTTATGGTGGTTGATTTATGGTGTACGTAGCTCACCACCATCTTTGAGCCAAAGTTAACCTTACTTGCACGTGGTGGCTGCTGATTAACTGACGAGCCTCTGCCGAAAAAAAAGGTAGAGCCACAGCGTTTATTTTAATGAATTACACATAACATAGTCTCGTAACATAACATAGTCATAGAATAACATAGTCTCGTTACTGAAACCAAATCCTGGGATCACTAAAACGGGGATAATGAACATTCTTTCTATTTCTAGAACCATCGCAGCCCGCGTTCTCTTGGCAGAAGATCAGCCTCATTACCTTGGATGACCAGACAGGTGAATATTTCATATTAGGAATCCCACATAGATAGATAGATAGACACGATTGTTACAAACTACAGTCACACACATACAAATATTAAATTAAAAAATAACAAAGAGAGACCTTATATAAACAAGGAAACAGAACGCAGAATGCATGATGCATGTATTGATGCAACAATCAAATGGCCACAGCTTACTGTCACTATTTTGCACATGTGCAAAAAACACTGATTTTCAGCTTTTATACTACGTCGGGTGGCAGACAAGCATACGCCCCGCCTGATGTGAAGCGGTTACCGTAACCGTATTAACGCTCGCAACATAATATATCACTTGCGCGCCGTCACCCCCGCTGCCAACGCAGCATCTTCTTTTTTGGTGATCTCACTCACTCGCAGGAACACAACAACCATCAAGGGAATTGTTATTTAGCTGCGGTATTCTGTGAGGTAGAGGTACATTCCCCAGTCGGGTAGCTTACAATTACCCTACCTCTCTTCGCTAGAGCTTCGTTTGTCAATCAGCAGGGTGCACCGCGTGCAGGTGAAGTTGGCTTTGGTTCAAAGATGTCGATGAACCACTTACACCCCAAAGTGCAAAAAGCACTGATTTTCAGCTGTCGCTTGATGGACGCACACGCGCCACCGACTAATAATAATAGAGAAAGAATACTCATTAAATATGACATAAGACGATGTCATGTGAGTCTCATAACGTTAGGTTGCAATATAACATGTGGTAGTAAAACCTTATAAGATCGAAGTCTCGAAACTTATAAGTTGCAAAATACCTACATCCAAAAACGTTCAAACAGACAGACATATTTTCGCATTTGTAACATTGGTATGGATTTATACAATTTAAGAAAATATGTATACTAATATAGCCTGTTGTATTCGCGTCTGTTTTGGAACAAAATATAGAGCAGGTGGTAAGGGTAAATGTATGTTTTCAGAGAAAGAAAATTCGTCAAATGTCCAGGACGAGAGTGCCGATAAGGATAGCGTGTTAATATCAGGTAAAATAATTTAATTTTTATTTATTTATTTGGACTCTGTTAAGCAGAATAGATCCAACCTATATTTTGTTACTTTTAAGTTAAAGCCATCTAAAGTTTTTATTTTTTTATACTACGTCGGGTGGCAGACAAGCATACGGCCCGCCTGATGTGAAGCGGTTACCACAACGCTCGCAGCATTAAAAATATCGCTCGCGCGCCGCCACCCCCACTACCAATGCAGCATCTCCTTCCTTTCTGGTGACCTCACTCACTCGCAGGAACACAACAATCTTCAAGGGAATTGTTATTTGGCTGCGGTATTCTGTGAGGTGGAGGTACATTCCCCAGTCGGGTAGCTTACAATTACGCTCCCTACCTCTCTTTTCGCCAGAGCTTCGTTTGTCAGTCAGCAGGGTGCACCGCGTGCAGGTGAAGTTGACTTTGGTTCACAGATGTTGATGAACCACTTACACCCTAAATGTAGCATAAGTTTTGGGAAACATGTCATAAAACTGCTAGAATCTGTTGCAAATATATAAAACTCGATTTAAAGTTTCTCGCTATGTATATCTCTTCATTTGGCATAGCTGGTTGGTTGGATCTATTCTGCATAACAGGGTCCATTAAAGATAATTACGATATCCTTCTTTTCTTTCTGGTGAGCTCACTCACTCGCAGGAAAACAACCCTCAAGGGAATTGTTATTTGTCTGCGGTATTCTGTGAGGTGGAGGTACTTATAAAATAAGCTATGCCCTACCTCTCCGCCAGAGCCTCGTTTGTCAGTCAGCAGGGTGCATCACGTGAGGTTGGCTTTGGTTCAAAAATGTTGATTTTTACAGTTACTTTGTCTAAAATTTCTACTTGCAAATTATTTGTTAATTCTGTTAAAAGTGTCTATTATACCGAGCCCATAAAATTATCTAACAATTTATTAATAGCACGTCGCTATATTGGCCGTGTGGTTTCCGGCAGACTAAAATAGAATCACTCCGTTTCTTCCCGTGGATGTTGTACAAGGAGACTAAGGGAAATACTTACATTATCAAATATCGATCAGGCCTCCCCAACCCGTTTGGCCAGCGTGGAGAGAGTAGGCCAAATCCTCCTGTCTAGGACGGACGAGAGAGGGTCGTGCTCCTGTAGTGGAGACTAAAATTGACCTGATGATGATGATTATGCTAATAATCATAATTATTGTCTATTACTACTTAACCTAAATCGTTCTATTGTTTACCTTTACGTTACGTTTTGTAACTTACGTTTTGTTACGTTTTGCAACCATGACAGCCACGGCAGACCAGTTCCCTCTGGCAGATGATAGATATATGTTTTATGTAATTGTTTTCATATTTTCCAGAAGTTGCAGATGAAGTAACGCAGGACATAATCACACATTCTACTGAATACACTTGTAACGAATGCGATGGAAATATTAATGGGTATGTTACAGTTTTGATAATTTTTCGTAAGTAATAGAATGATAATAATTGGCGATCAACTACAGTTTTGGGGTGCAAGTGACACACTACGATCTTTAGAGCTAAAGCCAACCTCACCTGCACGCGGTGCACCCTGCTGACTGACAAACGAAGCTTTTCGCCAGATTGATTTAGATTTAGACAGATTGCAGAGATTAGGCTATTTTCCAATCTTTAAAAATGAGACGAACTTCTTAGCTTCCATGGATTCACCGTGCGGGTGCCGGGTCCATCGTGTGGCAGAGAGAGAAACCCAAGCAGATCCCGAGACTTGTGACACGGGTGTAGGTTTAAGGGGCCCCTTTCCGACGTACATCAACACTCACCTTCACTACTTGTGTTTCTCTCCCTGCCCTGCCAAATCTGGTATGAACCTGCTAATGCAGCTTTAGATACTCGTTCTAGTATAGAACTTACTGCACTTCTGGACAAGCCAAGGTCTTTCAGCAGGTTATAGAGAGATTTTGCTGGTATACCTCTCGCTCCTACTTCTACAGCGTATAGATTAACTACATAGCCGCTTTTTGTTAATTAGTTTAGGAGGTCATAATATTTGTTTTGTTTTATCGCGTGGTCTTTGGGTATGTTAGTTTCCCACGGTACGGTAAGCTCTACAAGTACTATACGTTTTGTAGCTCTGGAGAAAAGGAAAATGTCCGGTCTGGATGTCGAAACAACCACATCTTCTGGGATTTTATAGTGCTTTTCATACGTGTCCATTAAAATAGTCCAGTCAGGTGCTGCACTGAGGATTGAGTAAGGCTTGTTCTTGGAGTTTGAAGTTGAGCCTCCTTTTATAAAGTTAATTTGTCTTTTGTTTGTCGTTAATCCTTTTTGGGCTCTAGCTATTGAAAGGCTTATGGCTTCACGTATGATTTGAAGTACTCTGTCATGGCGATGTGAGTAATGACCCCTATCAAGGAGCACCTTGCATCCCACCAATAGGTGCCTTGCTGTACATATCGCCTCTCCACAGGTATAGCATTTTTCAGAGGCTTTTCCCCACCTAACTAAGTTACTCTGGTCAGGGAGGGTCATTTGAAAGGCATTAAGATAGAATTTTAATAAGGCAGGAGACCAGTCATACAGCAAGGTGCGCCACTTCAGAGCTAACGGGATGCAAAACTCGCCTATGGTTAACCACTCACTTTGCATTTCTAAATTCATAGCGTGCACTTTGTAACTGTCATTTTCGTCTTGTTGTAGAAAGGTTTTTACTATGTCTCGGTCTTCCCTTTTCTTTCTCGCGCCCAACCCAGCTCTATTTGCCTGTGCACCTACCATAAATTGTTTGTGGAATTGAAGTCTAGATTCTAGGTCTGTGGCATTTTTGTCTTTTGGGAGAGATTTTACTAATTCGTCTTGCGACTTTTGCAAAACATGCGTTTTTGTAACTCTCAGGTGTTTATAGAGTTCAGAAGGTTTCTTTAATTTCAGCCCAAAACTATTGTGATCCCTAAATAGAGTCGAGGGATCAGCCGGATGTGCCAGTCCGAACCATGACTTTAATATCTTTATGACATTAGCATCTAACTTTGCCAAGAGGGTTTTACCGAAGTCATATACTAGGAAAGGCCAAGTGAGACGTGATGTGAGATAGTTGTCGTATATCCATGCTTTTTTAATATTACTGATAGGCTGTTGGTCTACCTTATTGAGGTCGTTAATGAAATTTTCGACAACTTCCCCCAATGATGGTGTGCGTCCTTTGTAATCTATCTTTCTACCAAGAAATTTGAAAGGCACTGTTTCTGCAATCGTAGCAACTTTTTGGCCGCTTATGGAGAGTTCCGGGTCGTAAGAAGTGTATTTGGTGTTTCGTCTACCCAGACATAAACAATAACATTTACTTGGTTTCGCCCTCAATCCCTCCGTCCATGTACAGAACTCATCGACTTCATTTAACAACTCCTGACACTGTTTGGGATTACGTGTAAGTATTGCAAGGTCGTCAGCAAAGGCTAAGATTGACTCAGTGTACTTGTTGTTGATTTTAAAACGGTAGCCCCATTTCCTTTCATATGATGTCAATTTGTCTATTAAAATATTAATAACTATGTTAAATACTATCGGTGATAAGCAGCACCCTTGGAATAGTCCCACACTGTATTGTAGTGGCTTTGTGTATTCCTTGTTTACTGCTATGACGAATTTTAAATGCGAGTAATAAGAGTTAATTATGTTAACAATTAAATCGGGAAAGTTATACCATTTTAGTGCAAATATCATAAGTTCATGCTGCACCGAACCAAATGCGTTTTCTAGGTCTATCCAGCAGACTGATATTTGCCTCTCATATGTTCTGGCATCTTTCAGACTTTCTGCTAGTAATGTATTGTGTTCCAGGCATCCAGAAATTCCAGGCAAGAAGCCTTTCTGGTGATTGGGCCTGAAATACCTATTGCTGATCATGAATTTTGTCATTTTTGATTGTAATACACTAAAAAAGATTTTTGAGATTGTATTGGTTAGGGCTATCGGTCTGGTGTCTTTTGGATGAGTTACTATATCCTTTTTAGGGATGAGGACAAAAACTGCCTTTCCAAATGCTACTGGGACTTGCTTTCTTGACCAGATCTTACTAAATATATTTAAAATGTGTTTACGAACTGATGGACACTTTTTATACACTATGTAAGGAATGCCATCGGGGCCTGGCGCAGATTTAGAACTTTTCTTTTTAATATGGTAGTTTATTTCCTCAATTTATATATTATAAATTATTTAACAATATCGTAAAATACACAAAACTATAAAGATCTGCAAACTTTCATTCTAATATCTTCAGTCAGACTTTTTTTAAGCGTCGGTCAAAGTTTGGCGGGTTTGGCGGGAAAGTTCATTTTAAAAGTATGAAATTATTAAAAAAAAAATTCCCATTGGAGAAGCTATAAAAAAGGCTATAACTTTTATTATGATACTAATCACATAAACGTAATATTTAACATAGCTATCGTACAAATTTCTGATTTGATGCATACAAAATACAAACCTGTGACGTCATAATTCGGTAATCTTTTGTATGGAGCGTTTTCGAGACAGTTTAAAAGTTGTGATTTTCAAATTATCATATCTCGAGAGATTTTGTGCTATCGAAGTAATTCTTTCGTCTATGGTTATAATATGGAGACGTCCCTACATATCAAACCGAAAAAAATGTTAGTCGAATAGCTTATTGTGAGCTACCCGACTAGGGAATATACCTCCACCTCACAGAATACCGCAGCCAAATAACAATTTCTGAGTCTTAGATTTAATTATTTTTAGATGTGCTACAGCGTAGTGTTCAGTTTCAGGTACACGTGCGTACAATGCGATGACTACGACCTGTGCGCCGCGTGCGAACAGAAGTTGGTTCATCCACTGCATTACATGCTGCGGGTGCCGGGACCACGGCCACAGGTGAGTCTTATTACAGACGCAAGTGATATCCGGTAACTATTTGGTATCCGGCCTAGATTTACGTAACTATTCAGTCGAATACCGTATATTAATCTAGTATTCCACAATATTATTTTTTTAAACGACCTAAAACTTTAAGAGTCTTTGACGGCCCCTTTTTAAAACATCGAAAGTATTTTTTAGGTACTTTAGGCTATCCATAAATTACGTCACACGAATTTCATGACTTTTTGACCCCTCCCTCCGTCCTCGTCATAGCTGGTCACATTACAAGCCTCCTCCTTCCCTAGTGTGACGTCACATATTTGGCAATTTTACATCTAGAATTGCAAATGTTTTTGACATTTTCATTAATAGTGCAAAGTTCGTGTTTTAACACTTGGATTATATTAGATTTTGAAATGTCACGTCACGAACGCAATTTGTGAAGATTTTTGACCTGAATGTAACGTATACAAGTTATGTTGCGAAAAAAGTGCCGGTAAGTCGCTAAAATTCGTTGACAATTTTTGGCACAGTTGTGCTGGAGAGTCAGCATGAGGCCCCAGTAAAACCTAAACGTAAAAGGTTGCCAACTTAAGTAATTTTAATACCGTATTTTTATTTCAATAAAAAAAAAATGTTACGTAACGCGTTGTTTGAACCCCGCTCCCGCCCCTGTAACGCATCGTACGTTTTACAAAACCCCGCCTCCCCCCAAATTGCGTTACGTAATACTTGAACGCCCTCTTGTCACACAATATCACACTTCGTCGACGCCCTCCCTCCCCCTTAACGTGTGACGTACGTTTATGGATGGCCCCCCACAGTATAGTGTTTCAAAGCTATTTTGTTATTGCAGGGAGAAGTCAAAAGTATACTAAATGCAGTAAGAAGAGAATTGGAATTTCTAAAATCTCAAGTTAACATGTAAGTTATCAATTACTAAACTATATTTAATTGATACAGGTGTTATTTTGCGGACGTCAAATTCACAGGCAATTTGATCTACACTACTTTGCGTGCTTCCGCCACCAATTAGTTCATGCAAACTACTGCCGGCCGGCACCTACCCACTACCGTTAGTAGTTGCATGCGCCTGTCGTGGTTGCTTTGGTCGTCTCTGCTCCTACTGCTTCGGTCGTCTCAGCAGTCGCATGTGACATCTCAGCAGTCGTATAGATGCATGTCGCATGCATGTACTAACTAAAATATTTGACGAGCTCGGTGGTCGAATGGTTAGCAATGGCCACTTTGACTCAGAGGTCGCGGGTTCGATCCCCGCACAAGAGAAACATTTGTGTGCATGAACATGTCTACTGTGAAGGACGATTAAAGTACAGTGAATCAATAAATTATTAATGCAACAAGGCGGCCTTATTGCTGACAGCAATCTTTTCAAGGCAACCTTAAGGTAACGAATTTGTGCATGGAGTGGACAGGATTTGTGCACGGCAATTTTAATTAGACTATACAAAAGAAACTCTTGTGGTGCTCGATGGCATGCCAGTCCAATCTAAACTATCACGCAAGTTAAGCACCGTCGACCGCAGCCTGTCATTGGACGGGTTTATTTCTCTTGAGCTCTGCTGTGCTTCGAAGGGCAGGTTAAGCCGTCGGTCCCGGCTGTGTTCACTAGACGACAGTCGTTCCTTTAGGTGGCTTGAAAACACTGGTCTCCGCAGTTGAGCAGCGTGGTGGAGTATGCTCTTAACCCCTTCGATTGAGGGGAGAGTTGGATCCCAGCAGTGGGTTGAATAAGGGATGATGATGACGACAAAATTGCCCATTATTTGGAGTTCACGTAAATCCGTATATTGTTTCAGTTCTCATGGGGATTGTGATCTAGTTATAAAGAAGGAGGAAGATCCTTTCGAGGAAATCTCCACGGTGCCCGTCGCTCATCGAGAAGACACAACTCTGGATGATATTGTCCATCGTGAGGTAAACAATTTACCATAATGTTATAATAAATCACTTGTACTGTTCCACGTAATTTTATTTAATTTTACCGACCGGTTTAGCCGCTAAGGCATTATCAAGGTAAACAGATGGTGTTTTTAAAATAAAATTACATGTAATAGTACAAATGATTTATACTTCCAAAGCTTTCGTCAGGTTTTAGTTAAACTAATTATGATATATTAGTTGACTCGTAATAACAAGTAACTATCTGCGAATGCTTAAATAATTCTAGGCCTACCTGATGTGAAGTCGTTACCGTAGCCATATTAACGCTCGCAACATAAATTACAAAAAAAATGTATTTAAGTACATTTATCAGTTGTCTAATACCCATAGTACAAGTTTTGCGCTTAATTTGGAACTAGATGTCGCTGTTTAAATTCTCCATAAATATTTATTTATTTTTTGAACTATATAAGATTCTTAAAGCAACTTTCTTCTTTGTTTTATTGTAATAATAGTAATGGTTCTTTGCAGGAATTTAATGTTGCACGCCGAAGAGATATCGGCGATGAACAAATAGAAAGACATAGAGAAAATACAGATACTTCGGATTTAGAGCAATTAGATAATGAAAACCAAAGTGAAACCTATGAGCACGATGTAAATTCTGAATCAGAAGATTGGCTGGATGAATCCCTTCTAGATCTCGGTGACGAAATTGACAGTGAAATTAATAAACCTAACCAACAAACGTTACATACAACAGAGGAATCAGATGAAAATTTAATAAGCGAAAAATCTAAAGTGATTGACTCAGAAAAAAAATTAAGAATCGATCGGTCTGTAATCACTTTAGACTCTGAAGTGATTGCCGAACAGAATAAACGCATCAATGTGAAACCATTGCCAATAAAATGTAAATATAAACTACAAAAAAATACACCCGGCTCATTAAAGCCTACAATAACAACTGGAGACACTTTGTGGCTGTTAAATCCAAATGTTAAAAGGAGTAATGAAGCTGCAGTTAAAGTTATTATAGAAAAGACTAGACAATCAATAGAATCAAATGCTAAAAGTAAGAATGATAATGAACATGCAGTCCCTATCGCGAAGGTTAGATCAAGAATAGTGCCTTTAAATACGATGGGAAATACGCGTCTAAAATATTTGTATAAGGAAACTGATTTAGCTCCCAGCGCTACGAAAATTGTTACAGTTCCACTCAAAAGAAAGATTATCCAGAATTTAGATGAAGATGTTATTGGTAATCTAAAACAGTCGCCTGGTTTAAATGGAAATTCTGCTTCTAAAATAGTAAAAACTACGAAAGGCAAAAGTACTGCAAAACATAAATCTATAGTCGAGGCCAATGATAGCCAACAACCCGCTACACGTTGACGTTGACGTGGAACACCCTCCAAAAAGGCTGGTCGTAAGTTTGGAAGACATTTTACTTCGCCGATAGCAATTTTGAGATGTTTACATATTTTGTACATAATAATAATCATATATTTGTTTTTACTGGTTTCATTTCAATTATATCTTTTTTTTTTTATACTACGACGGGTGGCAGACAAGCATACGGCCCGTCTGATCTGAAGCGGTTACCGTAGCCATATTAACGCTCGCAACATAAAATATTGCTCGCGCGCCGCCACCCCCGCTGCCAACGCAGCATCTCCTTCCTTTCTTTCTGGTGACCCACTCACTCGCAGGAACACAACAACCCTCAAGGGAATTGTTATTTGGCTGCGGTATTCTGTGAGGTGGAGGTACATTCCCCAATCGGGTAGCTTACAATTACGCTCCCTATCTCTCTTTTCGCCAGAGCTTCGTTCGTCAGTCAGCAGGGTGCACCACGTGCAGGTGAAGTTGGCTTTGGTTCAAAGATCTTGATGAACCACTTACACCCAAAAATATCATTTCAGAATACACCGGCTCGCCAGTGTTACTACGTCGGGTGGCAGACAATTATACGGTCCGCCGTATGTGAAGCGGTTACCGTAGACAAATTAACGCCCCTAACATGAAATATCACGCCACTCCTGCTTCCTACACAGCAACTCTGGTGACTTCACTCAAGGGAATTATTATTTGGCTGCGCTATTCTGTGAGGTGGTGTTTCTTTAATCGGGCAGCTTACAAGTACGCTGTACTACCTGATTAGCCACCAATGAATTCCCGGGGGTGAAACTACGGCTGCCTTCGAACTATCAACGAAATATTAATCATACCAGATCAATAACTACCAGAGTAACCATAGCCTCTAGTTAGCAAGGTGCACAACGTGCAGCAAAGGTTGGCTTTGGCTCTGAAGATCGTAATTAGCCTTTTACACCCCAAAGATTTTTCATTGATGCTCCGCTTAATGGCGCTCGCTGATATAAGAGGGAGGGAGGACGCTCCGTCTTCGTAGCGTGATGTTATATAGCCTCCCTCTATAAATGGTCTACCCAACAATAAAAAAATTGGGTGTGCCTTATTTCGGCACTGCCCAGATCTCAGATCTTGATTTTAACTAGACAAAAAATTAGTCGTTAAATTTGTCGAAATTTGTCGCCCAAAGCAAAAAATTTGTCGGTCTCCCGTTAAAGAGTTATAAGGTTTTTTTTGTGGCAGTGCCGAAATAAGCTTATTTCGGCACAGCCCACTCGGGATCTATTAAACTACAAAACATAGCGAAGATATGATTTTCCCCAGAATTAGTCGTCAATTTGTCGAATTCAGACACCAAGTATCAGAATAAGTATACAATCATCAAGTATCAAAATAACATCGATTTATATAAGACGTTATCACGGTCAAAAAATATTTCAATTCGAACCAGTAGTTCCTGATTAGCACGCTTACTCAAACAAGCTCATCAGTTTATGCTGTCAGTGATTTAGTATAGATGTCACCGATGTCAGGCCCATTCGACCAGGCGTTTGATTGCGAGGTCATACGTAAGTCAAATAAAAGTATCTTACAATCTCAAACTGTGATGGTGTGCCATATCCTGAAGTCATCAGTCGTTACTTGCTAATGTCGTCAAACATCTAGCCAAGGCGAACCAGGGGGTCTACCGCCTATGCTATGCCCATGGGATTTTTTGGTGTGCCTTATTTCGGCACTGCCCAGGTCTCAGATCTTGATTTTAACTAGACAAAAAATTAGTCGTTAATTTGTCGAAATTTGTCGCCCAAAGCAAAAAATTTGTCAGTCTCCCGTTAAAGAGTTATAAGGTTTTATTTGTGGCAGTGCCGAAATAAGCTTATTTCGGCACTGCCCACTCGGGATCTATAAAACTACAAAACATAGCGAAGATATGATTTTCTCCAGAATTAGTCGTCAATTTGTCGAATGCAGACACCAAGTATCAGAATTAGTCGACGTCCCGTTAAAAAGTTATAAGTACTTCTTTGTGGCAGTGCCGAAATAAGCCTTATTTCGGCACTGCCCAAAAAAACTACACCACCTAGCGAAAATCTGATTTCACCCAGATGTTGCCTTGAATTTGTCGAAATTTGTCTGATATAAAACACGACTGGTCGATGCGTAATTAAAAAGTTACACGCATTTTAATAATTCTAATAATAAATATAGTCCGAGATCTTGCATCAAAATTATATCATGCACAAAATGCAACAGTAAACGTTTTATTTCCTTCCTTTTTCAGAGTCTGGCAAAGCTTTTCAATGCATGATACTGTTTTCTGATCTACGAATGCTTTAGGTGTTCTTTAGCACTACATTAGTTGCTTTTTACGATAGCCATATGTTAATGGGGTGGTGTTATTCTACTCTGCCTACGTTAGGCTCTCTGACTACATCGTGAATTATTTCGGCACTGCCACAAAGAAGTACTTATAACTTTTTAACGGGACGTCGGCTAATTCTGATACTTGGTGTCTGAATTCGACAAATTGACGACTAATTCTGGAGAAAATCATATCTTCGCTATGTTTTGTAGTTTAATAGATCCCGAGTGGGCAGTGCCGAAATAAGCTTATTTCGGCACTGCCACAAATAAAACCTTATAACTCTTTAACGGGAGACCGACAAATTTTTTGCTTTGGGCGACAAATTAACGACTAATTTTTTGTCTAGTTAAAATCAAGATCTGAGACCTGGGCAGTGCTGAAATAAGGCACACGATGATTTTTTGATAGCAAGTATCAAACTTCAGCTTAGATTGGTGGTAATTGTGTTTAGCTAAGCTATTAAAAACCCTGGAGGTCTACTGACTGAGGTGAAGGTGTTCAAGCACTAAAACGTAAGACCTCTTTTTCGAATCAAAATCTTCAGCTTCGGCGGTAGGGCCCCCTGGCCTATATTATTATATATATTTTTTTACACTTTATACCACTAAGGTGACAAGCATACGGCCTACCTGATGGAACGCAGTTACCGAAGTCTATGGACACGCGCGTTGCCGACCTTGTAAAAACCTCTTACGCCCATTTTCGAAGAATCTCATGCGGTATCGTAGGAAAACCTCGACAGATAGTTCATTGCACAGCTTGATGGTTATTAGGAGAAAACCTCGGGAGCTATTTAGGCTAGTACGACTCACCTGATGATAAACAGTCTTCATGGCCTATGAACGCTTGCTACACCAGAGAAATCACGCGTTGAGAGCACGGTGTAAAAACCCACTTTATCAAAAAAATCCATGTTAAAGTTTCGCCGGGTAAAAATGCTGCAGGTCATATTCCATATCTTAATGGTGCGCGAAAGACACCTGCCTGATGATAAGCACTCTCGTAGTCTATGGCACTTACGACACCAAAGGTATCACTTACGCGTTGCAGATTGTTTTTTTTTATGATAGCTCAGCATAATGCCTCGACTTTGCCAACCTACGAGGGGAGGTCAATAAGTTCGCGGAATGAGAGAGAAGGAGGTTGAAATTAAACACCAAATTATTTTTCCTTTTCAATATATTCTCCTTTAACCCTAATACATTTTTCGGATCTCTCAAATAGCTTGTTTATACCATCGAAAAAAAATGATTTGTCTTTGGTGTCAAAATAGGCCGAAATTGCCGACTTGACTTCATCATCGTCGTCAAATTTCTTTCCACGCAGCTCTTTCTTCATTTTTGGAAATAAATAATAGTCACTGGGGGCCAAGTCTGGACTGTATGGTGGGTGGTTTAATTGTTCAAAGCCGCATCGGTGAATGGCAGCCGTCGCAACATGGCACGTGTGGACGGGTGCATTGTCGTGCAAAAGGAGCACACCTTTTGACAGTTTTCCTCTTCTTTTTTTCTTAATGGCTTCTTTCAATCTTTCCAGTAAAGAAGCGTAGTACTGTCCCGTTATAGTCGCACCACGTTCTTTATAATCGATCAGTAAAATACCTTCTGTATCCCAAAAGATAGTCGCCATGATCTTTCCGGCCGATTGTGACACTTTTAACTTCTTTGGAGGAGGTGTGCCTTTTTTATGCCACTGCATCGACTCTTGCTTCGACTCAGGTTCATAGTGGTGAACCCAGGTTTCATCTCCAGTAACAATCCGGGCCATAACTTCTTCCTTTCTCTCTCCACAGAGCTCCAGAAACTGGTGAGAGCACTCGACACGCTCGCGTTTTTGAAGTGGCGTGAGCATTCTCGGAACCCATCTTGCACTGACTTTAGTCATCCCAAGATGATGATGTAGGATATTTAAAATACTTGATTCGGATACTCCAACCATTGCTGCAAGTTGCTTCTTCTTCAGTCGGGCATCTTCCAATACAAGTTTTTCTACTTTTTCGACGATTTCCGGTGTGGTGGCCTCAATTGGCCGTCCGGAGCGGGGGTCGTCTTCAATGGACTCCCTTCCTTGTTTGAAAAGACCATGCCACTTGTAAACCATGGTTTTACCAGGGGCAGAGTCCGCGTAAACCGCTAACAGCTCTTGAAAAATCGTCTGAGCGGATTTTCCTTGCTTGGTAAGAAACTTAATAACGGCACGGTGTTCAATTTTCTCCATACTGGCTGACTTCTTCCCGATTTAGTTGTTTGCAGGTCGATAACTCAAAAGTTAATGACACGATTAGGTTCAAACTTGGTATATATACTCTTAATGAGGTGCTTAACTAGTGCCTACCTGGACGGGTAAATTTATCCCCATCAACCCCTCCATTCCGCGAACTTATTGGCCTCCCCTCGTATTTGTAACTGTATGTTAGCAACAATTTTCTCTTCTTATATTTTTTCTTCTTATAATTTTATATTCTTCTTCTTATATTGTGAGAATGAACTGAATATATGATGAGAATGTTTATGAGGCCGTACTTAGTCCAGTAATTATTATTCTTCATAAAATACCCTCAATGAGTGACTAGGAGGATAGAGCAGCTCGATGGCGTCCTTGCGCGTGTCAGACTAATTGAACACGCAAGTTAAGCAACGGCTGCCGTAGCCTGCCAATGGATGGGTTTGTTTATCTCGAGCTCAGTGTTTCGGCACGTTAAGCCGTCGGTCCCGGCTGTTGTCGTTAGATGATAGCCGTTAATTCAAGTCAGTGGCCTTTCGGCGACTTGAAAACACTGGCCTCCGCCAACCCGCAGTTGAGCAGCGTGGTGGAGTATGCTCTTAACCCTTTTGATTGCGGGTATTGTATTGTATCCCAGCAGTGGGATGAATAAGGGTTGACGACGAATGCCTAGGGTCGGAAGCCAGTGCAGAATCGAAGGACATTAAAGTGTCAATCTAAAAGTTTTCTAAAACTAATGCAACATTCACAAAGTAATGCATATCGTAATATATAAAAATTTCATGTCACGTCCGCGATGAAATCCTAAACTACTGAATCGATTTTAATAAAATTTTGCAGTAGACAGGAGGGAGCGCGCGTGTCGCTGAGCCGCATTATCTGTTACAGGTTGCGAACACGATAACGCGGCTCAACGAGACGCGCGCTCCCGTCGCGTCGCCTTGCTACGCGAACCAACGCGTTTTTTTACACAAATTGTACACACCTAAATATTTCTGGCCAAATTACACAGCGCCATCTAGTCCCAAACTAAGCAAAACTTGAACCGACCGTAAGTAGTTGGCGGCGCCATCTAGACAATAATCGGGATATTAGCAATTAGCACATCGTAATAATTAGGGTTGCCATGCGTCCCGGGTTTCCCCGGATTTGTCCTAGTTTGGAGGGCGTCCGGGGAGCGCCGCACAGTGGTCGGAAAATCGAGCTTCATACTCATAGAAACCGAAAGTAAGAATACTATTGAAAAAAAAATTTGAATAAATCGAATCTGTTTCTCTTAGCTTATCATTAAAATATGATTGTTATACTATGTATAATGTGCGAGAAAAAAAATATTTTGTATTTTTCTTGTATGGGAACACACACATAAATTCGTTTTTCTCAAAACTGTATGGAACTGTAAAGCTGCTACTGATATGAGGTATTATGGTATTCATGGCGATCCATGTGAGCCATAAGTCAGATGCCGATAGCTGCCCGTTTGCTAGTAGAAAATACGTGAAATTTTGATGAATTTTTAAGTAATTTTCACTATATTAAGCAAAATACAAGGTAATTACGACAATGGAATGGCTGACAGCATAAAGCGATTGCAATGAAGGGATTCGATTGGGCCACTAATAATTCTATCTTCTGCGTTTGGCTTTCCGCAGTTGTACCAAATTTGTGGTAAGTTTGAATAAAATCACCAAAACTGTGGATAAAAGATATTTTATTTGACTATTATTATACATAAAAGTCATATTAAATATAGGTATAATTGATAAGAATAGGAAATCTACTTTGAATAAAAAAAACATGCAGCAATACATAGAGACAGAATAAACATAAAGTTTTACTTATAATATTATAGTTATTAATTTAACTTAATGACTAAACTAAAAAAATGATAAATAATATAAATAAAAACATACATTGGAGATGGCCTGAACAAATTGAAAATAGTGGTGAATATAACTAAATTTTATAACTTCTCATAAAAGTTTTGTACATTCTCCAAACAATATATTATTATTAATTTATGGATGGTATCACATGCCAGCCAGTGTTCACAAATTTTTGAAACATGGCGCAAATAATAGGTAGGGGAAAAAGTCTTTTCGCATTATAGTATGTATGAACTTGTAATAAAATCTCTTTGGTTATACTATTTGTATCTGGCAGGTTTTGATATCTTTAAAAAGTTTAAATTTTAAAAAAGATAATTCCAAATTCAAATTAGGTAAATGTGTGATTTTCATTTGTTTTTTTTACTGTCAAGATGAGTGAATCTAATGAAGAAATTCGATTCATTTTAAAATTTTACTACAAAAAAGGTAAAAATGCAACGCAAGCTGCGAAAAAAATTTGTGACGTTTATGGACCTAGTGCAGTGTCTGTGAGAGTAGCACAAATTTGGTTTAAGCGTTTTCAATCAGGAAATTTTGATGTCAAAGATGCACGTCGCTCTGGTCGCCCTGTTACGGATAAAATGGATGCCATTTTTGAAAAAGTGGAGCAAGATCGGCATATCAGTAGTTACGACGTAGCTGAAGAATTAGGAATTGACCACAAAACAGTTTTGGCGCATTTGAAAAAAGCTGGGTACACTAAAAAGCTCGATATTTGGGTGCCTCACGATCTCACTGAAAGAAACCTAATGAACCGTGTACTCATTTGCGATTCTTTACTACGACGTAATGAAAGCGAACCGTTTTTGAAGAAGCTTATAACTGGTGATGAAAAGTGGATCACGTACGACAAGAACGTGCGAAAAAGGTCGTGGTCAAAGGCCGGTCAGGCTTCACAGACTCTGGCAAAACCTGGGTTAACCCGCAACAAGGTGATGCTGTGTATATGGTGGGATTGGAAGGGCATTATTCATTATGAGCTGTTACCGCCAGGCAGGACTATCGATTCTGAACTCTACTGTGAACAACTGATGAGATTAAAGCAAAAAGTTGAGAGAAAGCGGCCGGAATTAATTAACAGAAGGGGTGTGATTTTTCATCATGATAACGCTAGACCTCACACATCTTTAGCCACTCAGCAAAAAATAAGAGAGTTTGACTGCGAGGTGTTAATGCATCCGCCGTATAGTTCTGACCTTGCACCTTCTGATTTCCACCTGTTTCGTTCTCTTCAGAATTCTTTAGCAATGTCAGGTTAACATCACGAGAAGACTGCCAAAACCACTTGTCGTGGTTTTTTGAACAGAAGTCCCAAAATTTCTATAGTAATGGGATCATGTCTCTACCTACAAGATGGCAAAAAGTTATCGTATAAAATGGCACCTACATATTTTAGTTAAATGTAAATAAACTTTATTAAAAAATGTTTTGAATTTTCATACAAAATACGAAAAGACTTTTTCCCCAACCTAATATTATCAAACATTTTATTATCATACCTATAGGAAAGCTGTCAGAAGAAGCGTCAGAAGCAAGAAACGAGGATTTCAGAAAAATCCAAGAGGAGGATCAAGGAGGAATACAGGAAAATTTTGGCGTAAAGCAACAAATGAAGACATTTTTAATCGTCTTAATGTATCTTCAGATCCTTACATATCCAGTATAAGACCTATGTTGAGGAAGTATGAAAACACGGTTATCACTGAGGATATTAAACCTTTATTTATAAGTTCCGAGACAGAGAACATTGATTTTGGCGATGTTTCGGATGCAATAACAGATTCGAACATTGAAAATTTTGATGATGAAGATCAGTAACTACTTAGGAGAACGTACAATTTTTTTATAGGTAAATATACCTATATAAGATTTAGAATATAAAATTTGTTTGTATTTATCTTTATTTTGTTTGTCGACTTTTTAGTACAGCCATTAATTTTATTTATATTTTTTTCTAAAATTAATTATTTGTGTGAACTGTACAAGTGATTTTAGTGACAACAAAATGTCAATAAAGTTCCACCAAATGTCAACAAAATTAATAATATTGTAATATAAACGTAATATAAACTTCATGTTTGTTCTGAATAGTACTAATATATTGTCTGGAGAATGTACAAAACTTTTATGAGAAGTTATAAAATTTATTTGTATTCACCAATATTTTCAATTTGTTCAGGCCATCTCCAATGTATGTTTTTATTTATATTATTTATATTTTTTTTAGTTTAGTCATTAAGTTAAAATAATAACTATAATAATATAAGTAAAACTTTATGTTTATTGTCTCTATGTATTGCTGCATGTTTTTTTTTATTCAATGTAGATTTCCTATTCTTATCAATTATACCTATATTTAATATGACTTTTATGTATAATAATAGTCAAATAAAATATCTTATAACTACAGTTTTGGTGATTTCATTCAAACTTACCGCAAAAGAGATTGACCATTCGTGTATGGAAAAAAGTACTGATAATAAAATTGTTATGTCATCACTAAATAACCTTCACTTAGTTCTATATCGTTACTAGATACGTTCTAGAAAGTTTGGAGGGCATTGGTTTCCGCAGTTCAGAGATATTTAAGAAATAAAATACGTTTGATTTTAGGATATGTTAGACGATACGACAGTATAAGTACTAATAGAACTATGTAAACGTACATCCATCGAATTAACAGTATCATTTTCACGTTAATAATTGTCATTAATGGGGTTTTAAAGATACAAAACACACAATGATATAATAATTAATCCTAATCGATATTACATATTGTATTCACGATATGTAATATCGTGAATACAATATGTAATATATATATATATGTTGCAGACAGAGCTCCTTAGCTCTGTCTGCAACAGCTCAGGAGGTGGCCACAGCCATTAACTCCTTCCGCAATGGTTCCGCCGGTGGCCTCGACGGCCTAACTCCTCAGCATCTGAAAGATCTGACGAGCTCGGGCGCCGGGGAAGCTGGTGGGGCTCTGCTGTCGGAGTTAACGGCTCTTTTCAATTTAATGCTCCGCGGCGGTGTGAACGAAGCTGTCATCGACGTACTATACGGTGCTAATCTTTGTGCGCTTAAAAAAAAAGATGGCGGCATTCGTCCCATCGCTGTTGGTTGTACGTTTAGACGCACGGCAGCCAAAATTTGTTGTACTTTTATATTTAATAAATTATCGAATTTGTTCCAGCCCCTTCAAGTAGGATTCGGTTCAAAGGGGGGCTGTGAGGCTGCCGTGCATGCATTATCTACATATCTGAATAGCAATGAAGGTGAGGTCGTCGTTAAGGTTGACATTAAAAACGCTTTTAATTCAGTCAACAGGGACACCTTGTTGGCAGAAGTTCAAAAAGAAATTCCAGAAATTTATAGTTTCATTTGGCAATGCTACCGACAACCATCTAAATTATTATTCAAAACCAATCCATTAGACTCCGCTGTCGGATGCCAGCAAGGTGACCCTCTCGGACCGGCCATATTTAGTTTAGCCATACATCCCATTATTCGCAAACTAAATTCGAAATTTAATCTTTGGTACCTAGATGACGGGACTCTAGGTGGCGATGTAGAGACCGTTTTGAGGGATTTAATTTTACTAAAAAATGAACTTCTGAATATTGGTTTAGAATTGAATCCCTCAAAATGCGAGTTGTTCCTTTCAGAACAAATAGACAAATTTTCGACCATACAAAAATTTAATGCAATAACTTCAGGCATCAAAATTTCAGAAAGACACTCTCTTCGTCTCCTTGGAGCTCCCGTCTTAGATGAAGCTTTTTTACCTTTCGTTGAAGAAAAAATTCAAAATTTTAACGACATTTCGGAAAGATTTTCTAAAATTAGTACTCATTCAATATATACAATCATTCGGTATTGCTGTTTCGTGCCAAAATTTACTTATGTCCTTCGATCCTGCCACATGTGGAAACATGTGGCACTCTTGGAAAGGATCGACGTAACACTAAGAAACACATTATGCAGATTACTAAATTTAGACCTGGATGACCGGGCCTGGCTGCAAGCTACACTGCCTATACGCTTTGGCGGGCTCGGTATCCGCAAAATTTCTAGCGTAAGCCTGCCGGCATTCTTGTCGTCGGTCCACAGTACCGAAGAATTGACCCGGAAAATTCTTTCTCCTACACGGGTTACTTCGGAGGTAGTGTGTTTGTCCGACGCTAGGTATGCCTGGCAGGTGGCCTGTCCGAGTTATGATATGCCCATCAACCCTTCCTCCCAGAGACGGTGGGATTGGCCGCTGTGTGAGTTAGTCCGGAAACAGCTTATTGACACATCGACTAACTCTGCAGAGCGGGCTCGTCTACTGGCTGTGGGAGAATGGGAATCGGGCCTTTGGCTGCAAGCGTTGCCGTCTCCAAACATTGGTACTATGTTGGATGACGGCACTTTTCGTATAGCAGCCTGCCTCCGTTTAGGAATTTCTTGCGTTGTTCCGCATCGCTGTCGATGTGGTGAAGATGTCGACCGGCTCGGACACCATGGCCTCTCATGTTGCAGGAGCGCTGGCAGAATCCCACGTCATGGCAGCATTAATGATATTATTCGTCGGGCTCTTTCCACCGCCGGGATCCCAGCAGTTTTGGAACCAAATGGTCTGGTACGCGACGATGGGAAGAGACCAGACGGTATGTCATTGCTGCCATGGAAGATGGGTAGACCTTTGGTGTGGGACGCAACATGCGTCGACACCCTCGCGCCTTCCCATCTTCCATATACGTCGTGTTCTGCGGGGGCTGCTGCAGCATCAGCGGAGACCCTCAAACGGCGCAAATATTCAAACCTCATCGGTAATTATGTTTTTGAGCCGTTTGGGGTGGAAACACTTGGCCCGTGGGGTCCGAGCGCAAGAATTTTATTTCGAGATATCTCCAAACGTTTGGTCGACTCTTCCCGTGACCAGAGGGCTGGCCTATTTCTCGCTCAGCGAATAAGCATTGCCATCCAGCGTGGCAATGCTGCTAGCCTTCTGGCCACTTTACCTTTTGACGGCGATGCGGAAGAATATTTTGACGCCATTTAGTTTATTATATTACTTTTAATTAGTTTTAGTCATTACCGTTTTATTTGTATATATAGTTAGCCATATTTAGTTTTTAATTTAATTGTATATTTTTAATTATTGGTAAGTAGTTTGTATAGATTCTAATGTAAAATTTCTATAACTATAATAAACACAATTCACGATTCAATAAGGTTTCTTATTCCACATCTCTATCGTGTGACATATATAAAGTAGTATTCCCAATTTAGCGATCTTGTCACTTGAAGTGGTGATTTTTGCTTAAGTGTCAGCGACAGAAAATAGATTTTATGACAAAATCATCAGATGATGGAGTGGGTAAAGTGGGTTACAGTTGTATGGCCCGAATGGTAATATGGTAGGGTAACGGTAGAATAAATGTATATAACACTTTTTTTTAGCGATTTTTGTTAATTCTTGGGACTTGTATTTATAGATGTTGGCAACTCTCATTAGTAGGTACCGCCATCATGGTTTTCTTTTAGATCTTTTATATAAATTAGAACTTAATAATTGTGATAAACTTATCCCCGAAGAGAACTTTTATGAAAACCTACTGTAAAATCAATTCTTTATTTTAGAACTTTGATATTAAACTTTTTCTAAGACATAACTAATTATATAGGAGTACTGCCCGTGGTCAATCTCCTTTGGTACCACAAATTTGGTACAACTGCGGAAAGCCAAACGCAGTAGATAGAATTATTAGTGGCCCAATAGAATCCCTTCATTGCAATCGCTTTATGCTGTCAGCCATTCCATTGTCGTAATTACCTTGCTTGTTAATTACTTAAAAATTCATCAAAATTTCACGTATTTTCTACTAGCAAACGGGCAGCTATCGGCATCTGACTTATGGCTCACGTGGATTGCCATGAATACCACAATACCTCATATCAGTAGCAGCTTTACAGTTCCATACAGTTTTGAGAAAAACGAATTTATGTGCGTGTTCCCATACAAGAAAAATACAAAATATTTTTTTTCTTGCACATTAAACATAGTATAACAATCATATTTTAATGATAAGCTAAGAGGAACAGATTCGATTTATTCCAATTTTTTTTTCAATAGTATTCTTACTTTCGGTTTCTATGAGTATGAAGCTCGATTTTCCGACCACTGTGCGCCGGGCGGGTTTCATTTGTAGTCCAGGGTTAAAAGTTTTAAATTACTACCGCCCGCTCCATGTTGCGAATAACAGTCTTGTCACAGAATAAAAAATAGTACTAGTACTAAAAACACTAACGACATCTCCGGTTTTCAGATTGAGAATCGAGTTTTTTTAGTTTTCGTTTAGAGATGGCAACCCTAGTAATAAGTGCATAACTCTGCTGCTGTCGTTCGCATAATAATGAACATCGGCAATAGACAACGTACCATTGATAAGCAGCAAAAACAGACCGGGACTTGTCCCAGCCCTGTGAGCTTTACAGGACAACATAATAATTGACTCGGAAATGTTTTTCAAATTGAATTCTTTCATTTAAATAAAAAATTTCATCAACGTAATTTTCACACACAATCAAGAGTGATTTTTGATTGTCCAGTGCGGATGAACAAGATTCGATATTGAAGATCTACTTTAATTTGTTTCCTTCTATCAGCTCAGTTCACTGTTTCGAAGCCTTCGGGTTGGAATCCAGGGTCTAAACGTACAACGTATGTAAAGTTACAAATAATACACAAAAATCTGTACTTCCATAAGTTTTTTTTTATATATAAGAGGGGGGCAAGCGAGCATGTGGGGTCACCTGGTGGAAAGCAACCACCGCCCATGGAAATCTGCAACACCAAGGGGTCCCCGATCTGTTGCCAGCCTTTTAAGGGAGATATACACTCTGTTCTTGAAGGCTCCATATCGTAATTGTTCGGAAATACTTCCATGCTTCCATGGGAACTGTGCTAATAATTTGAAAAAAAAAAAAATCTTAACATTTTCTATGATCTATTTTCACCAATTTCACAACGGCTATTTTTAGCAAATTCATTTTATTCATGGGTGTGGATGTTTGTCGTACATCTGAGTCTGGTAGTGTCTGTGATTCATTTCGTTGACCAGTATCTAAACGCAAAGATTTAAACCGTTTGCCTGCTACTTTGGTGTCTTTATTTACTTTCGAAGAATTCCCTATCGATTTAGAAGTAGCTTTTGACAATTCAGACATTCCATTTGCGTCAGAAATATAATCTTCATCTAAACAAACATTAACTTTTCTCTTCGGAGCGTGATGTAAAATTTCTTTATTACTAGGAGAAAGTTCAATATTTCTATTTATATTTTTAGCTCTGTGACCAAAAGACTCCACAGGTTTTCTTTTCACTTTAACTTTTAAGATATCAGTCTCTTTAAATGTAGGAGCATTCTTTGTGAGATTTAGTTTAGTAGCTTCTTCATAAACATTAGTATTTTCTTCGACTGCTTTATGTTTAGTTAATATTTTGTTTTGTTTAGTGTTTTCGTCTTCACTTGTCACAATTTTGTGCAAATCTGTGTCATCTAAGAAATAAATTGGTGTTTGTGGCTTATTTCTACAGTCATTATCTATGTCGTCATTGATATCTAACAGAGATTCATCCAGCCATTCTATCGATTCAGGATCATCAGTCCCAGCCTGTTCAGATGTTTCTTTTTTATCTGGTAGAAACTCAGAGTTATCAGATTGTTCTGATTCAGAACAGCTTGTGTGACCATCATTTTGTTCTACCATATTTAGCTGATTTGTAACATCAGGTACCTGTAAAACATAATTATTGTAATTAAATTTGAATTCAATATTTCGTATGTAATATTCATAGATTAATGATAAGACTCTGTTGCCGTCCGACTAAATATAGTTATTTATGTTTATTCCCGTAATAATTATGGCCGTGTGGTTTCCGGCAGACTAGAATAGAATCTCTCCGTTTCTTTCCGTGAATGTCGTTCAAGGCGACCAAGGGAAATACATTATCAAATATCGATCAGGCCTCCCCAACCCGTTTAACCAGCGTGGGGAGTGTAGGCCAAATCCTCCTTCCGTCGTGTGCCTTATTTCGACACTGCCCAAGTCTCAGATCTTGATTTTAACTAGACAAAAAATTTGTCGTTAATTTGTCGAAATTTGTCGCCCAAAGGAAAAAAAATGTCTCTCTCCCGTTAAAGAGCTATAAGGTTTTTTTTGTGGCAGTGCGGAAATAAGCTTATTTCGGCACAGCCCACTCGGGATCTATTAAACTACATAACATAGCGAAGATATGATTTTCCCCAGAATTACTCGTCAATTTGTCGAATTCTGACACCAAGTATCAGAATTAGTCGACCTCCCGTTAAAAAGTTATAAGTATTTGTTTGTGGCAGTGCCGAAATAAGCCTTATTTCGGCACTTCCCAAAAAAACTATACCACCTAGCGAAAATCTGATTTCCCCCAGACGTTGCCTTGAATTTGTCGAAAATAAAACACAACTGGTCGATGCGTAATTAAAAAGTTACACGCATTTTAATAATTCTCATAACAAGTATAGTCCGAGATCTTGCATCAAAATTATATCATGCACAAAATGCAACAGTAAAGTTTTATTTCCTTCCTTTTTCAGAGTCTGGCAAAGTTTGTCAATGCATGCAACTGTTTTCTGATCTACGAATGCTTTAGGTGTTCTTTAGCACTACATTTGTTGCTTTTTACGATAGCCATATGTGAATGGGGTGGTGTTATTCTACTCTGCCTACGTTAGGCTCTCTGACTACAACGTGAATTTTAAAATACGTGTAACTTTTTAATTACGCATCGACCAGTTGTGTTTTATATCCGACAAATTTCGACAAATTCAAGGCAACATCTGGGTGAAATTAGATTTTCGCTAGGTGGTGTAGTTTTTTTGGGCAGTGCCGAAATAAGGCTTATTTCGGCACTGCCACAAAAAAATACTTATAACTTTTTAACGACTAATTCTGATACTTGGTGTCTGGATTCGACAAATTGACGACTAATTCTGGGGAAAATCATATCTTCGCTATGTTATGTAGTTTAATAGATTCCAAGTGGGCTGTGCCGAAATAAGCTTATTTCGGCACTGCCACAAAAAAAACCTTATAGCTCTTTAACGGGAGAGCGACAATTTTTTTCCTTTGGGCGACAAATTAACGACTAATTTTCTGTCTAGTTAAAATCAAGATCCGAGACCTGGGCAGTGCCGAAATAAGGCACCGTCTAGGACGGACGAGAGAGGGTCGTGCTCCTGTAGTGGAGACTAAAGTGGACCCGATGATGATGATATTTATTCATTTTACCAAATGGAAAAGGAATGACTACTTCTAAACTTTTACCTACAATTTAGAAGCCGAAAATGTATAATTTTTTGGCGCATTCTATTCGTACGCTGGCGGAATCTACTCTGAGCGCAGCTAAGACCTATAATTTACAGTATAAACCAGTGGTTCCCGAACTTGACTGAGCTTCCATCCATCTAAAAAAATCCAATCATGGGACCCACCTCTACGCTGTTTTAGAAAAATGGGGATATAAATATTGGTAATGTTCAGATTCCTTAGTATTTAACGAGTCCTGGAACTACTTAATGGTGTCTTACATTTCAGTACTCACTCAAAATACTCCACAGTTTGGGAACCAGTAGTATAAAAATTAGTCGGATTCAACTATTTACAAATCTTCACCGATTCTCTCAAATTTCAACACCATAAGAAAATATTTATATAATGGAAAAATTCACCTCCCCGCCTAGGTGGGACTTGAACCTACGACCTCTCGATTACCGGTCGAGTGCTCATCCAACTGAGCTACAAGGAAGGTTTGTGATGGTGACGAATTTGTCCATTTCTATTTACTGCTGTAAAGTTGCAATGTGGCGCCATCTACCTATTAAGTATTACACTACTAAACAAGGCACAGCAGTCCATCGTTACAGATACAGATACGATTCAGCTATTTGTGTTGTGATAACACCAAACTTATTAAATAATTTTTAACGAGCTCGGTGGCGTAGCGGTCAATGACGCGGCTTCGACACCAACGCTCATGGGTTCGATTCCCACACAGGATAAACATTTGTGTGCATGAACATGTCTGTTTGTCTTGGTCTGGGTGTTTTCTATGTATCATAAGTATGTATTTACAAAAAAAAAAGAGATGTATTTACGTATGTTTATCAGTTGTCTAGTACACATAACACAAGCTTCGCTTACTTTGGGGCTAGATGGCGCTGTGTAATTTGTAAAAAAAAAATGCTATCCTGTTCACATCTCGTATTAATTGTATCTTGTATCCTACTCTGACAGATATGAATTAGTTATGACACAGAATAATATACTCTAGTTATGATGAAACTATTGGCCGAAACTAACCAAAACTTTTTTTTATACTACGTCGGGTGGTAGACAAGCATACGGCCCGCCTGATGTTAAGCGGTTACCGTAGCCATATTAACGCTCGCAACATAAAATAAAGCTCGCGCGCCGCCACCCCCGCTGCCAACGCAGCATCTCTTACCTTTCTGGTGACTTCACTAATTCGCAGAAACACAACAACCCTCAAAGGAATTGTTATTTGGCTGCGGTATTCTACGAGGTGGAAGTACATTCCCCAATCAGGTAGCTTACAATTACGCACCCTACCACACCCTACCTCTCTTTTCACCAGAGCTTCGTTTGTCAGTCAGCAGTGTGCACCTCGTGCAGGTGAAGTTGGCTTAAGTTTAAAGATGTTGATGAACCACTTACACCCCAAACGATTAAAATAATAACCATAATTCAATTTTTACCTCACAATGGTCAGAAATCACAGGATTCGCGTTTTCTAAATGGTCAAAGATGGTTTCCGTAATTTGTTCTTCGAACGGATCTTCTTCTTTTTTTATCTCAAAATTCCAATCCACACAGGCACTGCAACAATACACGTATTTACGTATAACCTAACTAAATAATAATAAAATAAAACATCGGACGCGCAGCATGCGCCACCATAGCGAAATTTATTTATTTATTTTGGCCACTTTCCCGAACTGATATCGGAAAACCAAGGACACTTTATATTACTACTTTTTGATGCTTTACACGAATCCGAAGTCAGAATTCCGAAATTTTGAGTTTCATGGAAACGGACGGACAGACAGTTCGACCGGACGATTTTATAAGCTCAATAAATTTCGCTGAAAATAAAATGTATTTATTGGCTTTCCACAAAAGTTGTAATTTAAAGCTAGATGTTGGAGCCTCCTTTTAGGCAAAAATTTGCCTGTGTCAGGAAACTCTACTCTTCTTATCCATATTTCTAATATATTTTGTGGTTTAAGATTAACAAAATATAACCTGTATTAAGAAAATAATAAAATAGAAACTAGTACCGCCATTCTAAAATAATGCCGGGTCTGCTGCTCCAAAAAATAACGAAACGAACTAACAAAACATGATTACCTAACTTGTTAGCAAAATACATTGCAAACTTCTGCGTTTTTAAAACCGAACAAACAAACCTATATTGTACCTAAGTTTTCGCTAAAATATGTTATCTTTTAACGACTTGTTCAATGGTCGACTGGAAGAGATCCCATATGGGATAAGTCCGCCATTGTACAACTCTTTTATAATTATGTTTATATAATTTCTTTTGTACAGTAAGAACAACAACAAACTTCTACTTCACGCTCTCAATGTTCGAAAACACCCTGGGTACAGGGTAGGCGAACGTGGGCCATATTCTGTGCATGGGCGTGTTTTCCGTCCGCCCATTCGATAACATGTTTGCTTGTTTTTGTTAATAAAGCAGCTAGGCCATACCCATATTTTGTTAGTAGTTAGGAAATGCAAAAAAGTGTCGCAGGAGACCCGGCATTAGATAATAATGAAATATGGCGGGAACGATTTATCACAGATAGACGTAAAAGTCTGTGTCATGTAAGAACAGCAATTACAGTGCTACAAACTTATCTGACCCGGTGGCCAAATTTGGAACTAAAGTCGCCATCTTGGAATGTAGTATTGCCAGGTACAATTAATTTACTTACCGCGTATACACATTCCATTGAGGTGTATTTTTTTAAATACATATTATCTTGTTCTACACATATTTCATTTCTTACAATAAAAAATCGTCAACGAGTTGTTTCTGTGCAATATTATAACTCTCTAATATTATATATTAGCTATGATCGCGACTTAACGTGGTTCATTTTTAAAACTAATCAACAAAAAATAAAAGGCAATTGATATTCAATTGAAACACCACACAACACAATTAATAAGTATATCAATGCTAATTTATTTTAACAGTGTATATTTCTTTGATTTATAAGTTTCCTCTAAAACGGGCGGCATTTCGTTTAATGGCAGCACTTAAGTCGATCGCACCGCCCCCGCCACCGGGCCAGATAAGTTTGTGGCACTATAGTTGCAAGCAGTGCGATCTATACAGAAAATGAGTCAATGACGACAAAGGTTGAACGCAGAGAGGACGTGCGCTATAGATTTATGGGTCCATATAGTGATACAACCTCATATTATATCGAAAAGTATAGCTGACCCGGCAAGCGATGTTGCCATATAAATTATTCGCTTATAAAAAATAGGGGTTGATGGTAGAAGGGAGAAAATTTGAAGTTGTATGTATTTTTAAATGCTAACTCATAATAAAATTAAAATAAAAAAAATATATCAATGAAATAAAATACTTAGGGTGAGGTTTACGTGAGTCCGGTCACCCTTATTATTTAGGGATATGAAAAATAATTGTTGACCGTTTCTCAGACCTATCCGATATGCACACAAAATTTCATAAAACTCGGTACAGCCGTTTCGGAGGCGTTTGGTAACAAAGCCCGCGACATAAGAATTTTATATATATATTAGAAAGTTCGGTCATATTTTGAATTACAAAGTAAGCCTTACTTAAAAGGCTTACTTTGTAATTGATATATTACAAAGTAAGCCGATGAAGTATCCTAGTCTGGAGAATTACAGGCACTTCAGGACAGTGTCAATAATCAGATCGGTGGAATACGAGAACAAAAAAAAAATAAAACTAACGAGCCCGGTGGTCAATGGCTAGCAATTGCTACTTTGACTCCGAGGTCGCGGGTTCGATCCCCGCAGAAGACAAACATTTGTGTGCATGAACATATCTGTTCGTCTTGATCTGGGTGTTTGCTATGTATTTTAAAATAAATGTATTTAAGTACATCTATCAGTAGTCTAGTACCCATAGTACAAGCTTTGCGCTTAATTTGGGACTAGATGGCGCTGTGTAAATTATCCAGAAATATTTATTATTATTAAAACTCACATGCCATCATTGTTAAGCTCATCTTCTAATGATTTCAATTTTCTTCTTATTGTTCCGATTATTATATTTATTTCTCTCTGAAACACAAATAAATTATGTTGATAATATGATGATTGTTGATATTTGGTGCAAATCTGTAGACATTTTATTACACAAAATCCTTTTTTTCTAAACAACTTCGGGCGACAGACAAGCTTTGTCTGTCTGATGTGAACCGGAGACCGTAGCCTTCCTGGTGACCACACTCACTTGCAAGTACATAACTCTCTTTATTCTCTAGAAAATTATTTGGCTGCGGTCTTCTGTGAGGTTTGCAATTTTAAGATGAAAGGAAAATAAATTTTAGTTATATTAATCTTGAAACTAATGTTTTCAACATTTTTAGGGTTCCGTACCTCAAAAGGAAAAACTTATAAGATCACTCTGTTGTCCGTCTGTCTGTCTGTCAAGACCCTCTATGTCGAGAATGCTTGGAGATATCAAGCTGAAATTTGAACTGTATACTCAGGGCTACGGTCCCATGAAGTTGTACAAAAATCAAACTGCTAAGTCTACGTAAAAAAAGATAGACATTCTCAAAATTTTGACACATTCTCAAGGGAATCAAAACTCATAGGGTACTTCCCGTTGATCTGGAACTAAGAAATTTGGCAAGTAACATCGTTATAAACTACAAGTACAAGTATAAATCTCAAAACTATACATTTGTAATTAAATCTTAAAAAATGGGGGGGGTCTATATTTTAGTGGTTCATCAACATCTTTGAACCAAAGCCAACTTCACCTGCACGCGGTGCACCCTGCTGACTGACAAACGAAGCTCTGGCGAAAAGAGAGGTAGGGAGCGTAATTGTAAGCTACCCGACTGGGGAATGTACCTCCACCTCACAGAATACCGCAGCCAAATAACGGTTCCCTTGAGGGCTGTTGTGTTCCTGCGAGCGAGTGAGGTCACCAGAAAGGAAGGAGATGCTGCGATGGCAGCGGGGGTGGCGGCGCGCGAGCGATATTTTATGTTGCGAGCGTTAATATGGCTACGGTAACCGCTTCACATCAGGCGGGCCGTATGCTTGTCTGCCACCCGACATAGTATAAAAATAAAAAAAATAAAAAAAATTTATAGAGTCGAAATTTCAAATTGAAACTACTAGTTCAAAAGGGGTATCATATGAAAGGGCTTGATGTGCACATTGCAAAATATATTTTATTTATTTTTTCCGACGCATTCTTTCTTATTTATAATGAAAAATATAGAATTTCAGGAAAAGCTCTGAAAAAACTGCGCGATTAGAATCCTGAACTATTTTTAATGATCTTACGTACGGAACCCTCGGTGGGCAAGTCCGACGCACTTGTCCGGTTTTATATATTAAAATCACTTGTAATTATTCCACTTAATTCAAATTTAGTTAAATTGAACAGTACTAGTAACTCACCTGTGGCCGTGGTCCTGGCACCCGCAGCATGTAATGCTGTGGATGAACCAACTTCTGTTCGCACGCGGCGCACAGGTCGTAGTCATCGCATTGCACGCACGTGTACCTGAAACTAAACAGGTCTGTAGTGCACAATGTCTGGTGATTAAGATCTAGCTAGTTGTATAAAAAAAAAACGAGTGATGTCCTGGGACACCAGATAGGAATTTCTTTATTATAAAAATATTAATTTCAAGTTCTATTCGAGGTATAACGAAAAAAATAATTAATCGGGTATACATTTTTTATTATGATTTTTTTATCGATAAAAAAATAGTAGTTTATGAAACAGTTGCATAATAAGGGTTCTTAAAATACGAGTGTGAGCCGAAGGCGAATGTGATAATAGACCACACGAGTATTTTAAAACCTAATTATGTGCAGTTACACTACTTTCTCTAATCTCATGAAATGGATGACAATATTTTTTTAAATAAAACCATGAAGTTAATTTCCCAGCTTTATTTCTTACTTATAAATTCATTTGCAGCTGTGTTTAGTTTTTTAATCTCTAAATTTCAGTATTAGATAAAATACCAAAAAAAAAAACTTTACAAAATTATCTTAACACCTTTATTTTGTTTACGATGATTTATAGAATATATGATAATATCTTGATATCGAATGTGGTCTTTTGAGAATATGATATTCAGCGACGGAGGGGCAAATAAAGATGATTTGATTAGATAAAAACATACCCTGTAATATTCTCCTGGCATTCATTACAAGCGCAATCAGTAGCCGCTGTACTGATATTGTGTTTTAGGCCATCTGCAAATTGTAAAAACAATAAAGTTTAATAGAGCACCGTATGAGTAGATCGCTCACTCCCTAAGTATAAAAGCCAGTCTAGTCTTATCCAGAATTTTCCTTTAATTTTATTTGTATGCGTATTAAAACCAGAAGAGGAGGCATTCGCTCAGCAGTGGGACGCTATAAGCTAGATTTTTTTTTTTTATACTACGTAAATTAGAAGATGTGTCCCACTACGCTGGATTTTTGCAATGACAGTCGATTTTCTTATGTACCAATAATAGAAGGGGGGCATTACCATATCTCTAAAACAGCAGAGACCAGCTGAGGGTTCTTCATCAGATACTTCAGACCTTCGATGGCGAGCGTGTCACCGCTGTAGTGTCACCGCTCGCTATCGTCAGGGTGTAGGGACACATTATACCGGATCAGCATTTATTTCGTAGCGATCCGGCGCGCGGGCTTACAAGCCAGTCGTCCCCGGGAAACCGCGCTAAGTGTACACACCTCGTATTGGTCTAAATATCGCTTTTTTCATACTACGTCGGGTGGCAGACAAGCATACGGCCCGCCTGATGTGAAGCGGTTACAGTAGCCGTATTAACGGTCGCAATATAAAATATCACTCGCACGCCGCCCGGGTGGTTTTGAGATGACGAGTTTGGTAAGTTTAGGGATGGTTTTGAGAAGGTTCTGGGATGAGCCCTTGCACCCTCTTATTCAACAATGAAGGGTTCCGTAGTAGCAAGTTATGTTTGCAGATGAGGCTCAGTTCTGTTGGTTAATGACAAAGATGACATTGTAAAGCAAAAGTCTGACATAATTGATACCACACAACATTTAATGCAAAGACTAGGTGACATGAACTTAAATATAAATATCAGTAAGACCAAGATAATGCAATTTCGGAAATATAATCAATCTGTGACAAATTTGAAAATTACAATTAACAATGTAGAATTAGAGGAAGTCACTAGCACTAAATTTTTAGGCGTAAATATCGATTCGCATCTGAACTGCAAGGATCATATAGCTAAACTTAACAATAGACTTCGTAGTTGTTGTTATGCTCTTTCTGTGTTGGTAAATGTGTCTTCTATTGACGTTGCTGTTACTGCATATTATGGAAATGTATATCCTCTACTTCGGTATGGTATATTATTCTGGGGAAACTCGGTTGATGCTTATAAAACGTTTATTTTGCAGAAAAAATGTATTCGAACCATATATGGTATGAGGAATGACGAAACGCTGAGAGTACTATTTAAGGATAAAAAAATTATGACTTTAGTTGGACTGTACATCTTAGAGATTTGTATGTTTGTAAATCAACATGAGGGTTTTTTTTACTAAATTATCTGATGTGTCTAATAGAAATTCCAGAAATAAGGATCGTCTTATTACGCCCCTAATACGATGCACAATCTACGAAAAAAGTACATATGTAACTGCAATCCGTATCTACAATAGAATTCCGAAAATCTGACTGGTACAAGATTTAAAACTACCTTAAAAAAATGGTTAATTGAAAGTGTATTCTACAGCCTTGATGAGTTTTATGACAAAAATAAGATATAAACGTTTACAATATGACTATACTTAATAATTTAATCTCAATTTGACTTCTTCATTTATAATGTACGTTTACTTTTCTGACATAAATAACAATATTATATATAAGACAAGTTGTTACTGCATATAACCATGAATGTATGAAATGTAAAGTAAAAGAATCCATGTATCTAAATATATATTATGCCTGATTGTAATATTGTATGCCTGAACACAGGTATGAACTGCTGTGACATAATTTTATTGTATAACATCTGACTTATTACCAGTTCAACAATAAAAATATTCTTATTCTTATTCAAGTAATATTTTGACTGGATGTTTGTGTTGTTACTTTGAATTAGTGTTTTTGTTTGTGTGAATGACAAAGTTGTCGTTTTAGAAAGTTGTGATTCTCAGTCTGAGGGTTTATATGTTAAGTAAAATAAATAAATATCTTACCTGATACCAAAAGGTTACTCCTTACTTCACGGACATCCTCGGCCTGAGAAATATACGAAATTTCTTTGTCTGAAAGCAAATGTTATAACTTTACTGTATGATCAGATGGGTTTGCACTTCATCATTATTTATACATATTCTCCTTCTATACATAATAATGATTCTTATAATGAATATCTATACTTCTAATTTTCATTAATTTTTTTGATTTGCGAATGCGCCTTGTTGTGTTCAAGTGTTGGGTATATTTGCGACGAGCTCGGTGGTTGAATGGTTAGCAATGGCCACTTTGACTCCGAGTTCGCGGGTTCGATCCAAGACAAGGCAAACATTTGTGTGCATGAACATGTCTGTTTGTCTTGGTCTGGGCGTTCAATAATGATTTAAGTACATTTATCAGTTGTCTAGTACCCATAACACGAGCTTTGCGCTTAATTTGTCCAGAAATATTTATTTATTATTTATTTATATGCGGCATACTATGAGGAGGTACTTCTTCAGTCGACATGCTCTACCTCTCACCAGAACCTCGTTGGCTAGTCGATAGCGTGCAGGTAAGGATTTCTTAGGCTTCTAACCTGCTTATATCCTAAGATATATCTGCGAGTGATTTACCTTAAGAGCGCGCATAAAGCTAGAAAAATATCAGATTTCACCCGCGCGCTTCATACGTCCCGCACACGTCCGTCGCTCGGAATGAAAAGGTCTCCCCGCACCGCCCTGCGTTTTTTTGCACAGTATACCTAAAATAATCAGATAAATACTGGCTAAGTGCGAGTCGGTTCATCTATTATGTACGATTTTTAGTGGAATTGATATGTGCCAAACTTTCATAGTCATTAGTTGCCGAAATATTCTTTAAATTAGAAGCTGATCTGCAAAAAAAAGAACAATAAAATAATATAAGCACCTAATTTGACGAGCTCGGTGGTCGAATGGTTCGCAATGGCCACGTTGACTCCGAGGTCGCGGGTTCGATTCCCGCACAAATCAAGCATTTGTGTGAAGAACAAGAGTCTTGGTCTGGGTTTTTTCTACTTAAATACATATATTATAATATAATAATATATAATACAAATATTATAAGTATGTACTTACAAAAAAAATGTATTTAAGTACATTTATCAGTTGTCTAGAACCCACAATCTTTGCGCTTAATTTGGGTCTAGATGGCGCTGTGTAAATTGTCCAGAAATATTTATTTATTTACTAGCTGTTACCCGCGGCTTCGCCCGCGTGGTCTAGGGGGACTGCCATTGTGTGTATATTTTTTCTTGTTGTAATTTTTTTACTTCGTGGGACAAAAAGAAGTACCAATATGTACGAATTTTAATGATATTCGGCTGCATAGTTAAGGCGTGAAGAAATAACAAACAAACGAATTTACTTACTTTAACACTAATAATATTAGTATGGATGGAACGACCACACTCAAGACATAAAAATTGTTCACCACATAAATGTTTGCCCTCTGCGGGGATCAAACCCACGCCCTCTGACGACGAAGGATTTAAAATCAAACACAAAACATAGTAAGTGTATGTATGTAAACGTGAAAGAAGGACAAATTATTATACACTATATTTTTTTCCGTGGGAATAAAATGTTTTTCCTGGATAAAAATTAGCCTACGTCACTCTCCACACCGTATACTTTCACGTCAAAAGGAACCGAAGTACGGAATATGATTTTTTTAATGAGGATATCATTAAAAAAATCATATTCCGTACTTCGGTTCCTTTTGACGTGAAAGGACAATTTTTTATGTAAAAAAATCCCATGGAAATAAGATGTTTTTCCAGGATAAATATTAGCTTATGTCACTCACCAGATCGTAAACTATCCCTGTTAAAAAAATCATATCGGCATTTAGGTTTCTTTCGACGTAAAAAAAGGACAAATGATTACCAAGTTTATTTTTTCCCACGGGAATAAGATATTTTTCCGGGATAAAAAGTAGCCTGTATTACTCTCCTGACCATAAGCTATCCCCATTTAAAAAAATCATGTCCGCACTTAAGTTTCTTTTGATGTGAAAGAATGACAAATATTTATAAAAAAAATATTTTTTCACGTGGTGTTTTTCTGAGATAAAGAGTAGCTTATGTCACTCTCCAGGCCGTAACCTATCCCTGTTAAAAAAAATATGTAGGTACATGGGTTCCTTTCGACGTAATGGAAGGACAAATGAATTTCCGTTATAAAGAGTAGCCTATGTCACTCTCCAGGTCACTATCTCAAAAAATAATCATGTCTATCCGTTTGTTACTTTCGACGTGAAAGAAGGACAAACAAACAAACACACTTTCACATTTATAATATTAGTTTGGATTTATTTATAATTACTGAAATTACTTCTATTATTTTATTTTTAAATCACGATATTCTTAAAGGTTTTTATTTACGTGTTGAAGAATTTATATGTAAACAACTTTTACTCTGAAAACGTCTCCTCAAGTCGCAACAGAGAGTGATCCGTTAATAACATATATGACTGTAAGAGTTCTATCGCTCCATTGGTCGTACGTAGCATTAACAGCGTCGTGCACTTCTTGGGATGGGTAAAAAATATTAAACTTGCGTCAGGACACGTGACCTGATCGAAAATTCGTAAGACGAGGGGAGGGTAGGCCGCCGGCGCGGCGTAGGAGAAGAGGTAATATTGAGGTATTATAAAGCTGAAGAGTTTGTTTGTTTGTTTGAACGCGCTAATCTCAGTAACTACTTATTCGAATTGAAAAAATCTTTTAGCGTTAGATAGCCTATTTTTCGAAGAAAGGTGTGGGCTATAAGTCTATAACAGATAACATCACGCTATCACCAATAGGAGCGGAGCACCAATGAAAAATGTTGCAAAAATGGGAAAAAATATTCCTTTTGAGAGCTGCCGTTGCGTGCGCTGCGTAAACAGTTCAAGTTTCGCAACAATTATATCATCATCATCATCATCAGGTTTATTTTAGTCTCCACTACTGTCTAACAATTATATACAACGGAATTATTCACCTTAAAAAGATCTAAAAAAAAGTCCGTGATAAAATGTGTCCATCTTTTAAAATTTGCTCACCATAACCTTTCAAGTGGTAAGCTTACGCTTCACTCTCAACGCACAGAGCGTTGAGTGACGCAGCTCAAGCAGACGAAGTTGCGCGAGTCAGCTAGTGTAATATAAATTGTCATGTTTGTGTACGATAGCGCAATAAATGAATGTTGTGTTTTACCACATAAATGATAGTCCATACTTTTACACTGATAAATAAAGCAATTCGTGAGACATTCCGTAACCATTCCAAAATATTCAAAAATGCGCAACGTTAATATTTTCGCTTCTGCCTGTACTACCGAAGTGCAACCCGTTTTTCTTTTTTAAATTATGTACTGTATAAGTTACTGTAAAAATCGTGACTACATACGGGCACCAGCACTCGAGTGGTCAAAAGTATCGTTTTGTTTTGCATATACTACTCGTACCGACATTAGTCCACCGTTTGTGCATTGTAGTGTGAGCTCTAAAGCGGACGCGCAAGGGTCGATATTTCAACGTTAATCTTCTCATCAACGAAACAATAATCAATCTCACATTCAATATTAATTATTTGCAAGAATAATTATTTATTAGTTTACAATTTCTCTCAATATTTCAATTATTAGTTGGGGTGTCGGTAACCGCCTATGCTTGTCTGCCACCCGAGGTAGTATAAATTTTTTTTTGTTTGCCATATATTCAACGAAGTATATTCTCGGTCCGGAGCACAGAAACACAGTCTTCTCGTCTCAACGGAGTGATCACAACTGATAGATGAAATAAAACATGCCTGTCGCCGTAGGTCGGGTGCGACAGACGTGAGCGTTCTGAGCCAAATAAGAACGTAGTAAGCGCCGAATTCGTTTTATTTTAATTGCGCGTAAAATATACATCTTTAAAAAAAATCGCTAGTAAAATCGCTCAGTAATATAATTTTATACTACGTTTTAAAATATGGGCTCGCTAGTACGAACCATATTGATGAAAAGTTAGGTTTAGTTGAAAATTAGACGTAACTTCGTGATTTATTTCTATCGATAAAACATTCATATTTTATGTTTTCAGTCAGACAAATCCCTTTTAAGTATATTGTAATATCTGTATTTTTTTTTCGGGTAATTAATAGCCTATGTTTTACGGTATACATCTAATCAAAAATTGTCAATTTGCCTTTATACCCCCTCTTAATGATAAAAATGTATGGCAAATTCTCGGCACAGGATGTGAAGCACAGGCGTCTTATCTTTACAAGTAGTATTGTGGATATACATATTTAGACTTTATACAAAATGTATATACACTCTATACTATAATTTTTTATATTTTTATTTTTTTTACTATTTTATTTTACTATATTATTTTTTTTTTTTTTTTTTCTCTCTTATTTTGGTTGACTAACCATTTTTTTTATTGTACATTGACATTCTTTTTATTGTATTATGATAATATTGTATGGCTATTTAAAAAAAAAGACCTATATTGACAGAGTTTCTTTCGGCATTTCTTCTCGTCAATGGTCATTCCGAAATGCTGGTAGATAAAAAATATACCTAATTGTAAAAGACGTGTCTAAGTGCCCGCGAGGGCCCACAGAATAAAGAATTTTGACTTTGACTTTGACTTTAAAAATGTTACCGACCTGTGTGTGGTTCATCCAAGGAAATGAGATTGGTCTCCTGCCAAGAGAACTGTGGAGGAGCTGGCTCCGACGGCGAATCTAGGAAATTAAACAGATATGTTTAAAATTTGTTGACGAGCTCGATGGCGACGTTGCGTGTGTCAGTGTAATCGATAAGACAAGTTAAGCAACGTCGATTGTATCCTGTTAATATAGGATAAGGGCACGTTAAGCCGACGGTCCCGACTGTTGGCACTACATCATTGTTCCGCAAAGTGTGTGCCGCGGCACACTGGTGTACCGTGGTCATTAGTTGGTGTGCCTCGGAAAAATAAGGTCATCTCATAAAGCTTAATAGACGGACGGAAGAAAATTCTTACACAAATAAAAACAAATTTTTCATTTTATTGTCACCCAATGTGCTATAAAATATATATATATTACCTGTGTGGTGGTGTTCATCCAAGGCAATGAGACCTGTCTCCTGCGAAGGTACTGAAACAAAGGTCAGGCATATGGTCTAGCAGTATTAAATTTTTCCCTAGCATAGTCCCTACTACTACTACTACTAGTTGTTGTGCTCCTGCGAGTGTGTGAGGTCACCAAAAAGGCAGGGGATGCTGCGTTGGCAGCGGGGGTGGCGGCACGCGAGCGACATTTTATGTTGCGAGCGTTAATATGGCTACGGTAACCGCTTCACATCAGGCGGGCCGTATGCTTGTCTGCCACCCGACGTCATATAAAAAAAAAAATACAAGTCGTTACAGTCGAAAACGTTCGACCATTCGAAAGGATGAATAAAGCTTTCCTTAATTTGGGACTAGACGAGTGTAATTTGTCCAGGAATATTTAGCTAGGCTGGCTAGCCTGATGGAAGGCAGTTACCGTAGCTTATGGATGCCTTTTTATATGAGAGGGCGGCAAACGAGCATGTGGGTCACCTGATGGAAAGCAATCACCACCGTCCATGGAGATTAGCAACACCAAGGTGTCGCCGATACGTTGCTAGCCTATATTTCTTTGATTTGTTTCTGGTGACCTCACACACTCGCAGGAATACAACAACCCTCAAGGGAATTGAAACCATCAGGTGGCAGACAAGCATACGGCCCGCCCGATGTAAAGCGGTTACCATAGCCATATTAACGCTCGCAACATAAAATATCGCTCGCGCGCCGCAACCCCCGCTACCATTGCAGCATCTCCGTCTCTTCTAGTGACCTCACTTACTCGCAGGAACATAACAATCCTCAAGGGAATTGTTATTTAGCTGCGGTATTCTGTGAGGTGGAGGTACTTCCCCAGTCGGGCAGCTTAAAAAATACGCTACGCCCTACCTCACTTTTCGCCAGAGCCTAGTTCGTCAGTCAGCAGGATGCAACACGTGCAGGGGAGGTTGGCTTTGGTACAAAGATGTAAGATGAAACGCTTACGTCCCAGTGGCCTATTTAATTATTTAACATATCAAATCCGCCCAGTTAATTAAAGTTAATATAATTAAAGGTAGAGGAGAGCCGCGAACAGCTTGTGTCGAAGATCGAGAGCACACTGAATAGTGTGTCCGATTGGGGGCGAAAGAACCTGGTTCATTTCAATCCCACTAAGACACAAGTCTGCGCGTTCACCGCTAAGAAAACCCCTTTTGCTGTGGCTCCTCAATTCCAAAACACACCCCTTACCATCGCCAAAAACATTGGGATTCTTGGAGTTGAAATCTCCAGCGACGTCCAGTTTCGTTGTCACCTGGAGGGGAAGGTCAAGCTGGCGTCGAAGAAACTAGGTGTGCTCAACAGGGCGAAGCAACTTACTTAGTACTTCAATCCGCAGCAAAGACTTATGCTTTACAAAGAAGTACCGCCGCATATGGAGTACTGTTGCCATCTATGGGCGGGAGCGCCTGGATACCAGCTTGCACCTTGTGACTCGATTCAAAGGTGCGCTGTGAGGATTGTCGACGATCCCAAACTAACAGACGGTTTAGAACCTTTAAGTCTGAGAAGAGATTTTGCGTCCCTTTGTGTGTTCTACCGTCTGTACAATCGGGTGTGTTCAGAGGAGTTGTTTGACATGATGCCAACGGCCTCCTTCTACAGTCGCACCGCTCGCCATCGACAGGGAATTCATCCTCACACATTGGGTTACAGCATGGGGTTCTTCAAAAAGGGCGTGAAGAGGTTTTTACAGGGTCGGCAACGCGCGTGTGATGCCTCTGGTGTTACAGCCGTTCATAGGCTACGGTAACTGCTTTCCATCAGGCGTGCCGTATGCTGGTTTGCCACACTGGTTGTAAATAAAAAAAAAGAGTTATCAAGCACAGCTAGACATGGGCAATACGATAAGTTTACGATAAAAATGCCTAGTTTTGGGCATAAATAGGGAATTTATAAGTACTTTTTGGACATTTATCGTGAATGCCCGGCATTTTGCCCATCTCTAAGCACAACTGACCTTCATAACACATAGGTTCTCTCCTGGAGCGACAGTAGTTATGATCTGCCTCCACGAAAGATGCGAATGACGGCTGCAAACCTGCAATTTTCACTTTGATGAAAAAGTTTGCCATTGATAGGATAATAATGTAAATAAATTTTGGGGTGTAAGTGGTTCATCAACATCTTTGAACCAAAGCTAACTTAACCTGCATGTGGTGCACTCTGCTGACTGACAAACGAAGCTCTGGCGAAAAGAGAGGTAGGGAGCATAATAATAAGCTACCCGACTACCGCAGCCAAATAACAATTCCCTTGAGGGTTGTTGTGTTCCTGCGAGTGAGTGAGGTCACCAGAAAGGAAGGAGATGCTGCATTTGCAGCGGGGATGGCGGCGCGCGAGCGATATTTGCCGAATGTTGCGAGCGTTAATATGGCTACGGTAACCGCTTCACATCAGGCGGGCCGTATGCTTGTCGGCCACCCGCCGTAGTATAAAAAAAAGGTTTTACGACATTCTCATTTAGACAAGCTCGGTGGTCGAATGGTAAGCAATTTCCACTTTGACTCCGAGGTCGCGAGTTCGATTCAAGACAAACATTTGTGTGCATGAACATGTCTGTTTGTCTTGGTCTGGGTGTTTTCCAAGTATTATAAGTACGTATTTACAAATCCTGTAAAAAATATCTTGAAAAACGTCCTAAATAATTTCATACCTTAAAAGTTCCCCTAAACGTGAAAAAAGTACTAAATTTGGAGGAAATATCTTACGATGGCAGCACTGTGAGCGAATGTAATTTACACTTGACGTTTGTAAGTGGAAGCATAGACAATATTATAATAGGTTCAAATCGACTAAGCGCTAGCGAAGTTTATGTACACTTGGCTACCTACCAATTTTTTTTTAATTTTTTTTTCACAGCGCCATCTAGCCCCAAAGTAAGCGAAGTTTGTGTTATGGGTACTAGACAACTGATAAACATACGTAAATACATTTTTTTGACGTGACAACGTCTTATAAATTGGTTAGCCGGGTGACACTTCAAGAAACTGGCTCACGTTATGCGCTTACAATGAGAGCGAGTGAAAGGCACGCGTCCCTTCTAAGAGCGAGAGAGACAGACATAAAAAGTGAAAGGCATGCGTCCCTTCCACTCGAAAACATTTTACCACTCAAAGTCGTTGTCACGTAAAACTTTCGCCCGTATACCGACTTTACAGGCAACCAATTTTTTTTTGTAAATAGATACTTATGATACATAGAAAACACCCAGACTAAGACAAACAGACATGTTCATGCACACAAATGTTTGTCGTATGTGGGAATCGAACCCACGAGCGTTGGTGTCGAAGCCGCGTCATTGACCGCTACGCCACCGAGCTCGCCAAATTATCATTGTCGCTAACGATACGGCATTAACGCTCGTCGATGGATACGTTTCGGAGCGTATGCCACTTGTCTAGGCCTGCAGATATTTAGTACCCATAGTACAAGCTTTGCTTAGTTTGGGGTGGTTTGGGACTAGATGGCGCTGTGTAATTTGTCAAGTAATATTTATTTATTTACTAGCTTTTGCCCGCGGCTTCGCTCGCGTGAAATTCTTTTTCGTAACAAATATTTTTTTTTTTAATAAAAAGTATCCTATGTTACTTCTGATACCTCCAAGAATAATGTGTACAAAGTTTCATGATGATCGTTTGAGTAGTTTTGAAAGCTGTTACGCTTTCACGCGAAAACTACTCAAATGGACATTCACATTTTTTTTATACTACGTCGGGTGGCAGACAAGCATACGGCCCGCCAGATGTGAAGCGGTTACAGTAGCCATATTAACGCTCGCAACGTAAAATATCGCTCGCGCGCCGCCACCCCCGCTGCCAACGCAGCATCTCCTTCCTTTATGGTGACCTCACTCACTCGCAGGAACACAACAACCCTCAAGCTGTTACGCTTTCACGCGAAAACTACTCAAATGGACATTCACATTTTTTTTATACTACGTCGGGTGGCAGACAAGCATACGGCCCGCCAGATGTGAAGCGGTTATACTAGCCATATTAACGCTCGCAACGTAAAATATCGCTCGCGCGCCGCCACCCCCGCTGCCAACGCAGCATCTCCTTCCTTTATGGTGACCTCACTAACTCGCAGGAACACAACAACCCTAAAGGGAATTGTTATTTGGCTGCGGTATTCTGTGAGGTGGAGGTACATTCCCCAGTCGGGTAGCTTACAATTACGCTCCCTACACGCTCCCTACCTCTCTTTCGAGGTTCTTTTATGTAGGGATTTACTACTTACCATTCAAATGAATCGTAGGCACAGCACACCAAATAAGACGACCTCCAGTTGTCTTAGATGCGCTGTCGAAATGGTGATCACATATCCTTCTGTATTTGTATATTTTCTTAGGATCACTGTCCTTGAGTTTGTCGCCGACAACTGCTACCCAAGCTCTGTATAATTCAGGCCGCTTGTCAGGGTTGGGAAAGCTATGGTGAGGTATATCGCGTGTAACTGAAAAAAAAAATGGTTGTCTGTAAAGTCTGTTTACGGGCGATAATTTTACGTGATAACACACCCCGGATACTCCATACAAATGTCGCGTCTTTTACTACTACATAAACAATGGCATCTGTGCAGAGCATTAATGAACGTGTATGCGTGCGGCGCCATACAAACTGTTCCAGATTAGTCTCAGAGGGGAGGTGAGGTCGGTACGAGAGAGCGGCAGGGAGTGGCCATACTGTACGTAGTACTATTACTTATACTGTGGTGATAACGTCATAAAGAATCATCGGCCGATGGAGTGGAAGAGAGATAGACGCGTCACAAGCCGAGGCTTAGGCCGATCGTGCCTCTCTATCGCTTGTTCCGCGCTCTCGCTTGTACGCTCCGCTCAGGCGGAACGTGACAATGAGTCATGCTTTTTCGTGCATGCAACCGGCGTTCATCGATTATATATAACGTCAAAAAATAGGCATTATGACTGTTTCACTGATATATAAATACATATAGCATACACTACGTATGCTATATAAAGGCAAATTACTAAGTTACTAATTTAAAAAGAGGTAGCTCATAGCGTATTTTTTAAGCTACCAGACTGGGAATGTACCTCCACCTCACAGAATACCGCAGCCAAATAACAATTCCCGTGAGGGTTGTTTTGTTCTTGCGAATGAGTGAGGTCACCAGAAAGAAAGGAGATAGTATAGGCTGCCAACGGATCGACGACCCCTTGGTGTTGCTGAACTCCATGGGCGGTGGAATGCTTTCTATCAGGTGACCCAAATGCTCGTTTGTCCCCCTCTCATAGAAAAAAAAATTACCTGTAACGTCACAGCCAAAAATACATCTTCTCCAAAGGTTACTCATGTTAACCACATTGGTATGGTAGTTGTACCTGTACATATTAATAATAAATCAAATCAAAATATATTTATTCCTTGGACTTTATAAAGCAATTAGAAAAGTCATACAAAATAAATATAAGAACATGTATCTAAATCATTACTACTCTAAATCCGCAGAGCTTAGATTCACTTTCATCACACTATCTTGAATGTGAAAGTGAATTTAAGTGCCAGTTCCGGCGACGGGGCTTCTTGAGGAGAACTGGCAAGAAACTCAAGGCAGACTCTTTTAATTCCCAATATCGTTACATTAAATACAAATACAATCATAATCAATAACAATCAACAACAACAAATAACAATTACAAATGTAAGGAGCGTCGCTCACTGGTGGAGTGGAGTGAACGGAGCGAGCGGAACGCTTATACGACGAGCTCGGTGGTCGAGTGGTTAGCAATGGCCACTTGACTCCGAGGTCGCGGGTTCGATTCCCGCACAAGACAAACATTTGTGTACATGTCTGTTTGTCTTGGTCTGTGTGTTTTCTATGTATTATAAGTATGTATTTACAAAAAAAAAAATGTATTTAAGTACATTTATCACTTGTCTAGTACCCATAACACAAGCTATGCGCTTAATTTGGGACTAGATGGCGCTGTGTAAATTGTAATCAATTATTAAATAAAATATATATATTATTATATACGCCGAAAGTCACTTTTGGAAATGAATAGACCCCAAAACCACTGAACCTATTTAGATGAAACTTGTCACAATTAAAGGCCTCTCGACATGCTTGACGTTTGTGTCGAAAAAAAATTAAGATCGATTATGTCCTTGAGGAATGATAATCAAATACATTTTCCATTGGAATCAATGGAAAACATACACTCAGCGAATTTACTCGTGCCATTCAACCTCGATTTCGGCCCCGTGGGCTAGTATCTGGCCTAGCAGTAAATAAAAAATGTAAAAATTCACCACCGTTTAAAAGAGCACTCAACCATTAATCGAGAGGTCCACCTAAGCTGGGGAGATGAATTTATCATTTCTAAAATATTTATAATAAAGCTCATATATAGGTCAGTGGGTAGCTTTCGATATTTTTTGTAATCAAATCTTGCTAGTTAAATTGACCCATTCCCAGTGTCCGTTTAAGCTAAAATTTGGCCATACTTATTTGGTTCTGTTGACATGGCTTGATAATCTAAATGACACATCACGATCGCCATAAAGAAGAATTGAATTGAATTGAATCTAAATGACCCCATTTTCAATACAATTTATCCAATATGGGAGCCTCTGCAAAATGGCGATTTATAATTACCACTTTAAACCCTTATGGTTATCAAATGAAAGAGCTTGATGAGGAAACACAGTACGTAAACTTGTTAGTTCTTATTTTTATTAAACTACTAGTAACAGGTAATAAAAGCTTGTCTAAAAAAAATATATAGTTTGTTTATTCTTGTTATACCGTCAAAAGAAAATCCAAGACTCATGTCATTTATTTTTGCAATGTATTGAAGAATGCCAAACCAGAAAGCTTAATGCAGCATTGAAAACATTTACAATGAATTATTTTAGAGACTTTTCCTTTGCATGCAAAGACTGCTTACCTTGACAACCCCTATTCATCCCATTGCTGGGATACAGGTCTCCCTTCAATCGAAGGGATTTAGAGCATACTATACCATGCTGATCAACTGTGTGTTGTCCGAGGCCAGTGTTTTCAAGTGGCCTAAAGGCGTGACTTGACAACTGTCATCTAAATAAATGTGGGACCAACAGCTTAACGTGCCTTCCAAAGCACGGAGGAGTTGAAGATAAATAAACCCATCCCATGGGCAGGCTACGATCGATGTTGCCCTACTTGAATACTCGATTAGACTGACTTGAGCAACGACAACACCAAGCTCCTCAAAGACTGCTACAAACTCCTTTGCCTCATTGTTCCCCACACTGGATTATTAGTATTCGCTTGTATGCTGCATGTAGTACAAGAGCACAGTAAACAAGTTTCGTAACTGCATAAAGCCGCCGTCAGCATTATTTTTTGGAGCCCAGTGTCCTTTACCTTTTTTTGGAAATATGATGTTTGGAGAATGTTGCGTTTTGCGACTGTGGTCTTATAAGATTATGATATGTTGAGAATATGATGTTTTGCGACTGTGGTCTTTTGATTATATGATATTCAGCGACGGAGGGTGCTAAGACTACAAGCTATGAGACCTTAGTTAAGATTTTACTTACAATTTTTAAGTTTAGTACTGCTTTCCAATCAAGAGCTGTCTAGTTATTTTACCATCTTGCACAAAGGGAAGGCCCCAAATTCCCTTGTTTGCAAAAATTTTCCAACAGTCTCCTTCTAAGTGAACAGGTCATGGAGCTGCAGACATCCACTCAACAAATGAATCGGGTTTCTTTTCCGGATTTGGAAACGAATGTACAAGTAAGGTCAACACTGAAATGTTTTTTTTTTATATTGTTACAATGAATTATTCCCAGTCGCCGACGGTAGCGACTGGGAAGTCCTTGCCCCCACTTCAGTATCGCTGTACATTGCTTGCTCCATCGTAGAGTGTACAGGATTAGGAAAGTTATTCTAAATCTGCCATATTTAGATGATATCATTCAAATGAAGTTTCTTACTTTTTAATATAAAAAAACTGGTGTTTTGTATCATACATAATCTGTCTCTCTATAATAATTGAATTAGGAAAGTAATAGTAATTAATGGGAAAAAATATTTTAATAATATAAAGTATAAAATCCTTAGATACTCGTAGGTACTTTATAGAAGTCATATAAGTTTATTCATAATTTTTATAAAGTTGGTTACAATTTTTAAACACACACTTTCGTTTTTAAACTTTTAAATCACTTTACAATCATCCGATCATTTGCACAATCATAATATTGTTTAACTTGTATAATCCTGTTATTCTCTATGATGGAGCAAGCAATATACAGCGAAACTGAAGTGGGGGCAAGGATTTCCCAGTCACCACCGGCGGCGACTGGCAATTTTTATTCCCATTTGCCTCCGGTGGCAGTCCCCGCGGGGGCGACTGGGAATCATTCTTTTTTTTCACATCATTCACTGTTGTTTTATGGGTATAGAGCATACTCCACAATGCTGCATAACTGCGGGTTGGGAGATGCCAGTGTTTTCACGCTGCCCTAAAGGCCACTGACTTTGGCTTAACGACTATTATCTACTGACAACAGCAGGAGACCGACAGCTTAACTTGCCCTCGAAGCACGGAGGAGATCGAGATAAATAAATAAACTCATCCACACTACGGTCGACGTTATCTTTATAATAAAATCTCCTTGTACACTTAATATAAAGCGGATACCAGGTTCCAATATTAAGACGGGTTACAAAGAGCACATAATGATTTAAGTTCTAAGTGGATAGCAAAGTAACAGTATGATATTGTACATTTTTATAGGTTACCTTAATAATGACATCCAAAACTCATCGCTTTTTGTAGAAATCGCTCTTATTTTAACTTTTGCACAAAGAATAATCTAAAATATAATTATTTTATTTAAATAGTTAATTATTAATTTATTTAATTAGTTAATTAATTGATTTACAAAAAATAATAAAAGAAAACATCAACAAAATAGACTGTGTTTGCCACTTTTGCCAGTGTTGCTAGCTTAGCTTTGTAATAATGCCTCAATAAGTTGAACGATGAACCAACTTTCTTTCCTCATTGTGTTAGACGAATACGATAGTGTAGAGATGCACTTCGGCTTACCTCGTCAATTCAATTCAATTCTTCTTTGTGGCGTTCTTGAAGTTCTCGCCAATGTCAATGTTTCTTATTGTTTCCACTGTCGATATAAACAAGGTGACCATGCTTAGTACGTGACTCTGCTATAGAATGGCTTTGTGAGTGACTTTACAGTGCAACCTATAAGAGTAGAAAATAAATGAGGGCGCCACCATCGTTTAGATAGCAACACCAATAATTATGATCTAACTGATCTTGATACTTTTTTATTTTTACCTAATTTATCGTTATCACACTACACAATATACATTTTCTTTTTAAGAGTACTGTTTACGTTACTATAAGGAAAGCCTCATGTAGAGTATGTACATCCGAAGATTTTCTAGCAAATGGGAAAAGCTAAAGTAAAATCACGGGTAACTTACTTAATATAATTTACATTTATTTTAAAATATGCATGTTAGTAGGAATATTAATATATAAGAGTATTGTTAGGGTGCGCGATTCGAACCTGTGCATAACTTGCAGCAACAATAGTGATAGTAGGTTGTTGAACAAAGGTCTTAAGGTCGCTAATGAAACAACTGCGTCCAAGGCGAAATTCAAAAAGTATTTATTTCTACAGATCACATCTTATACTAAACAACAAACCATACCGTGATTTAATTTGGCTAGTGCTGCCATCTATCGGTACTATAGAAAAGAATTCGATACGAGTTTTATCACTTTTTAATGATGTTGATGTAACTAATCATAATATTAATTTATTTATTTTTATGTATCAATATTTATGTATTTATATTTATATTTAGGTACTAGGCAATATTTATTTTTAGTTCTAGATTTTTCCGTGGCGCTAGTTGTCATACATTCTAACATACCGCCCACCATGAACCAATGGTTCATTAAATACTAATCACCGTGATAAACATTTAAACATGACACCTTTACATAGAAATTTTAGTTACACATATTTGGTGGGGCTTTAAGAACAAGAGATATAATGCTATACTCGAATCGATCCAAACAAACTTAACATTACATGACATGGCATTTACATAGAAAAATAAAAATCTAGGCTTATAAACTAGACATTTTGATAGTTTAAGAAACTTAGTTTTAAGTACTACAAACATAGTTATGATGTTCATTGAGAACCTATGATAATAATGCTTAATACATGTGCATTTTTAAGTAGAACATACACTTTAATTTAAACTTATAATATAAGCATGACATTTTGTATGAATTATTACATACAACGTAAACACATTGAGATATTTAAATTTGAGTTCACATATAAGAACTACTATAAACATATGTGATCAGTTACCTAGCCACAGGTAAAATACACAGCTTGGACACTGGACGTTTTATAATATTGCCGTTACACTTTAAGCTAACAACTCTCGTAATTTTGTCCAACCCTGGGTGCTTGTCAGTGATTAAACCATACAACCATCGAGCCGGGGGAAGATCATCCTCCTTAACTAGCACAATATCTCCTATCTTTGGCTCAGGTGTCTGATATTGCCATTTGTATCTATGAAGGAACTGCGTCAAATACTCCTGCGACCACCTTCTCCAAAAATCTTGGAGCATGCGTTGCGTCAATTGCCACCTCTTTAGACTACTAACGTTGGATGATTCATAATTGGCTTCTGGTACAAGTACAAGAGGTTCACCTACTAGGAAGTGACCTGGAGTCAATGGCATAGGATCACCCGAGATCGAACTAAGACTGGACATAGGTCTCGAATTGAGGCAGGCCTCAATTTGAGCCAGCACGGTACTCATTTCCTCGTAAGTGAGGGTCGAGTTGCCTATCACTCTCCTTAGATGCTGCTTTGTGGACCTTACACCAGCCTCCCACAATCCTCCAAAGTTTGGAGAATGAGGTGGTATAAAATGCCACAGTGTGCCATTAGATGACAGCCAATTAGCAATTTCAGGCACGATTCCAGATTTTTCTTCAGCCAGCAGTGCCTTCAATTCACGAGCTGCTCCAACGAAGTTAGTGCCGTTATCGCTAAAGAGTTCTGCACAATGACCTCTCCTTGCTACAAATCTCTTGAATGCAGCTAGAAACCCTTTAGCGGTGAGGTCACTGACGACCTCCAGATGGATGGCTCTCGTCGCCATGCAAACAAACAAACAAACATAACCTTTGTATGCGTGGTGACCTCGTCCTTTTGATACGCGTACATTGATAGGGCCGGCGTAATCGACGCCGCTTTGCTTGAATGGACGACCAGGTGTGATTCTGGAGTTCGGCATTTGCCCCATAAGTTGCTCTCGTTTTTGTGCTGCATATCGAACACAAATCACGCAACTACGCACGAACCGTTTGATTTGATTTTTAGCATCGAGAATCCAGTATTTGGATCGCAAATAATTAAGCATTATCTGCGGTCCCCCATGCATTGTTCTATCATGACCATCTGCTATGATTAAATCAGTCAAATGCGACTTGGCTGGAAGTATCATCGGATGCTTTCTATCTTCACTTACTGCGGCTTGATCCAGACGACCACCAACGCGCAAGACACCTGCTTTATCAACAAATGGGTTTAATGGGGTAAGTTTACTTTTTCTTTTCACTACTCCCTGCTTTGCAATATTTCCTATGTCTTCCTCAAAATATTCGCTTTGACATTGCTTGATACATATGATTAAGGCTTCCTGTAGTTCCTTACTTGTCAACCATTGAGGGAACTTGTTAGAGTTGTGTCGTGTTCTAATTGATACGAATCTTCTACACCATGTTAAGACTCTCACAAGTTTTCTCAGCGTTGAAAACCTTTCCCATATAGACTCGTGTTCTGTACTGACCATCGCTTGACACACTTTGATTGCTTTCTCTTCTGTGTTCGTCTCATGTGTTATGTTCTTGTATTTGATTTCTTTTTCCTTTAACCATTTAGGTCCGGTTTTCCATAATTGAACTTGGTGTAAGTCGGTGGGCATAATTCCACGTGATGCACAGTCAGCGGGATTTTCTTTTGATGTGACGTGCGACCATTGTGATCTGTCCAAGTTGCTTAAAATCTCAGATACCCGGTTGGCTACAAATACTTTCCACCTGCTCGGGTGACTACTTAACCAGGCGAGAACCACTGATGAGTCAGTCCATGCGTGGGCCTGTTGCTTTGGAATTCCCAACACATCTGAAACTTCTACCAATAATTTTGAGAGGAGCACTGCACCGCATAATTCCAAACGGGGTATTGATATCTGCCTAATTGGTGCCACTTTTGTTTTAGATGTGACGAGGTGAACATGGATGTTATCTTCTTCATCGACGACGCGGATATAAACAGCAGCAGCGAATCCTACACTCGACGCATCGCAAAATCCGTGCAGCTGCACACAAGTATCGTATTTTCGAGTACTCATCCATCTAGGTATTTCAAAATTAGACAGCAAAACAAGCTCTTCTCTGTAAGCAACCCAAGCTGCCAATAATTGAGGGGTGAGTGCTTCATCCCATTGTATTCCTGACATCCATAAGCTTTGTATGAAAATTTTTGCTTTGATGGTGATCGGCGCCAGCCAGCCTAGCGGATCATAGAGGCGTGATATTTCTGAGATTACTTTCCTTTTTGTTACAGGTGGGTTCAATGGAGCCAACTGCACTGTATATTTAAAAGCATCTGTACATCTATCCCAGGTAAGTCCTAACATTTTTGTTGTTGTGTTCATTTTTATTTCTAATCTAGTTTTATCTGTTTCAGGTATCTTCGCAAAATCATCGGCTTCACTCTTCAGTTTTCCTGCTTGCTCTTCATCTTTCATCCAGTTTACTAGTTCTTCGCTGTTACTTATCCATTTTTGCAGCTGGAAACCTCCTCGCTTGAGTAAATTCTTCAAATCTAGATACAACTGCTTTGCTTCGGGTACACTCTCGCAACCGCTTAAAATGTCATCAACATAGCTATCTGACAATACCACTTGAGCAGCTCTCGGAAAATCTCCGCCTTCGTCACGAGCTAGCTGTTGCAACGTACGGACCGCCAAGTAAGGAGCAGAAGAGGTCCCGAACGTCACTGTCAAGAGTCGGTAATGCTGCACTTCGGACTTCGGATCTTCGCGCCACAGTACACGTTGGAAGTCTATATCTTCGTGGGAAACCAATACCTGGCGATACATCTTTACTATGTCCGATGCAATACAGATTGGATGAACTCGCCATCTCATTAAGATGTGTCTCAGATCAGCCTGAAGAGTAGGCCCAACCATCAAATCACTATTTAAGGAAACTCCGTTCTCGTATTGACAAGATGCATCGAAAACGATACGAACTTGAGTGGTGATCTTGTCATTACGTACTACTGGAAGATGAGGTAAGTAACACGCTTTTTTATCTTTTTCATTTTGAGGTACAACCTCCATGTGACCTAAGCTTAAATATTCATTAAATACATCTGAATATTTTTTCTTCAAGTCTGGTTCTTTCGATAGCTTTCTTTCTAGTGTGGACTGTCTTTTTAATGCAATCTCCTTTGAATTGCTTTGAACACATTTAGGATTCGGTTCCCTAAATGGAAGCTTAACTACATAGCGACCGGAAGCATCCCGCACGGTCGTGTTTGCATAAATTTCTTCGCATATTTGTTCCTCTTTAGTTAAATGCTTTTTCGCTTTTACAGATGATGGCTCCGATTCCAGCTCCCAGAATTGTCTCAGCAGATCATTATCATCCAACTGGACATGCATATTTAGTACCACGTTATTGCATGAAATCGAGTCTTCAACATCACCGTGTGTTTCTCCGGATATTACCCATCCGAGAGACGTATTTTGTGCTATAAGGCAACCAGATGAGTCTTTGATTAGCCCTGCTTTCAGTATTTGGCCATAAACATTTGCACCAATGATTAAATCCACCCTGTTGGGCGTATTGAAGCTAGGGTCAGCTAATGATAGTTGCTTAAAATGTGACCACAATTGAATTGGTACCTTCTTACTTGGTAGTAAGTTTGTAAGTTTCTTTAAGACATGTGCCTTTACCTGAATGACTACTGTAGAATCCAGGAGTGACTTTAGTTTGATAAGTATTGTTAATTTAAGGTAAATCAGAGAACTCAAATGCCAAATGAAATATTTTATTCGTAGCTTTTGTTCGTACATCGACACCATGGGACAGAGAGAGAGACTTTTACTTTTTTAATACTTAAAGTGCGTATTTTAAGGGCTCTGGATTCTAACACCCCCCTTCAATTTTAATTTTATCTTTAAAACTTATTTTCAAAAAAAACTTAAAATTGCTAATTACTGTTACACTGGTAGTAATTACAAATAATAGTATGGTAACATTGAAACTGTCAATGACATTTTCAGAAACGTCATTCAATTGTCATCTCTCATCTGTCATTTACAAAATGTAAACATACATATAACCTCAAAATATTACTAACCTAACTTCACATACATTTGTTATGCAACAATTACTTCTTACATTAATAGTTTTTCACGAAAATACTTAAATTTAACACTCTGTAAGGCTTTCGTTAAAATGTCAGCAATATTATCACTTGTTTTCACATAGTTCACAGTAATTTTTCTTTGTCCTATAATGTCTTTTATAAAATGATACTTCACATCAATATGTTTAGATCTTTTAGTGTTCTCATAAGTTGACATCATTTTAATTGCACTTTTATTGTCACAACATAACACTGCACTGCACTCACTAAATTCATTACAAAGTCCTTTCAAATAAATAAGTTCTGAAGTACACAAAGCTGCTGCGAGATACTCGGCTTCGGATGATGAAAGTGCCACGGCTTGCTGTTTCTTCGAGCTCCAGGAAACAATATTCTCTCCATGATAGATTGCTGCACCACTGGTACTCTTCCTGTCCACGTCTCCAGCCCAGTCTGCATCTGTATAAGCTGTGATTTTTCCAATACAAGTCTTTCTGTATATAAGCGATAACTCTGAAGTGCCTTTCAAATAACGTAATATTCTTTTTGCAGCTGTCCACAATTCTGCTGTTGGTCTGTCAAGATAACGACTCAAGTATGATGTAGCAAATGTAATATCTGGTCGGCTGATCATTGATATGTAGTTCAAGCATCCAATGAGTTCTCTATATGGCACAATTATTTGTTTACTATCTATTGCCTGAAAATTGTACTCCATAGGTGTTGTTGAGGTATTACATTCTGTCATTTTGAATTTCTGTAATATTTTTTCAATAAAACTTTGTTGTGAAATTTCCAATGTGTTGGATTTTAATTTTATATCCATTCCCAAGTATCTTGTTACTTTTCCCATATCTTTAGCTTTGAATTCTTGTTGTAGTAATTTAATTATTCTCTCAATTTCTTTCTGTTCTCCAATAAGTAGTATATCATCAACAAATATTATTAACCATATGTCTTTTCCTATATATAAACATGTATCATAACTAGATCTCTTCATGTTCAGAGTAGTTTTGCAGAAGTTATTAAATTTTTGATTCCAACATTTCGGTGACTCTTTTAGTCCATAGAGAGCTTTTCTTAATTTCAGTACTGTTGTTCCTTTTTGAACTTTTACTCCTTCTGGTATTTTAATATAGACCTCAGATTCTAGTTCACCATTTAGAAATGCTGTGGGTATATCAAGTTGTCTTATTTGCCAATTGTTTGAAATAGCATATGATAATGCGAGTCGAATGGTACTCATGTTCGCTACTGGTGAGTATACATTATAAAATGAGTTTGACTGATTTTGTTGGAAGCCTCTGGCTACTAATCTAGCTTTCTTAGTGCCGTCCTGTTTTGTTTTAAATATCCATTTTGTGTCAATAGACTTTTGGTCTTCTGGTAGAAATTTAGTTTCTGTCCATACTCTCATGTTTTTCATGGATTCAATTTCTTTTTCTATAGCTTCTGTCCATATTGTTCCTTCTTTGATTGCTTGTTCATAACTTATAGGATCTCCTTCTATTTCTGTTATGAGTGCATAAGCTATGTACATCTCGAATTCTTTATATTTGTTTGGTACTCGGGTAATTCTTCTCTTTGGTGTTTCTTTATCACATTCTTCATATTCTGATTCTGTCTCTTCATGATTTTCTTCCTCTGACATTGGTAATTCTTTTTGTAGACTTGTCTCTTTTATTGTTTCAGGTGGGTTGCTGTCTTCGTACTCTATAAGTGTTTCTTCTTCTCTTATCGGAATTTCATTTCTGAAGCTTTTCATATTCTTTATTGTATTATATTTCAAATCGTTTTCATCAAATCTTACATCTCTCGATTCAATGACAGTATCTGTTGTCGGATCCCATAGTTTATAACCAGTTTTAGCATATCCAACCATCCTTGATTCCTTTGCTCTTTGATCAAATTTGTCTCCTTTTGGTATTGTGGTATACCATGCCTTTGAACCAAATATTCTTATTATTTCCATTTTTATTTCTCTTCCAAATCTTTTTGCTGGTATATCATTTTCAATAGCCTGCGATGGTGAACGATTTAGTAAATATGCAGCACATAATATGGCCTCTGCCCATAAATGCCTTGGTAGGTTGGATTCATTCAACATTGTTCTTGCTTTATCGTTTAAGGTACGATTCATTCTTTCGGCTGTGCCGTTTTGTTGTGGACTATATGGGTATGTATATTCAATTGATATTCCTTTCTTTGAGCAATAATTTTTAAACCATGATGATGTGAATTCTCCACCATTATCACATCGAATTCTTTTTATTTTTAATCCTTTTTCAGTTTCAAATCTTGTAACATAGTCTTTAATATTTGTTTCAGCTTCATTTTTACTCTTGAGCGGATAAACAACTACATAGTGAGAGTAGTCATCTATTATTGTCTGATAGTAAAGATATCCTTCTTTAGTTCTTTGTCTCATAGGTCCTGCTATGTCTGTATGTATCAATTCTCCTATCGCTCTTGATTTTACTTTATTATTTCTTTTAAATGGTTGCCTTGTACTTTTGTTTTCTACACAAGTTCCACATATTTTCTTGCTGAATGGTAGATTCATTATTTTCAAAGATTTTTTATTTAAGTGACCCATTCTTTTATGCCAAAGATCTTCTGCTGTATATGCTTTTTCAAACTTTTCTTCATTTAAAATACCTTTCAATATAAACAGATTTCTCTCATCTTTTTCTCCATAGAATATTTTATCTTGATTAGTTAGTTTCAATCCTCTCTTGTTAAATATTACACTGTACCCCTTTTCATTTATTTGCCTTACGCTTAGTAGATTATTTGCTAAACCTTCTACTATTAGTCCTTCTATTTTGGTATTTATATTATTGATAATTGTTCGTAGTGTTCCCTTCTTCGTAGATATTAAGAAATTTCCATTAGCAATTCTTATTTTTATTGGCTTTTTCAATTCTTCTATACTGCTCATATATTTCTCATATTTTTCTTGAATAAGGTGTTCTGTAGCGCCAGAGTCAATTATAAATTTAACCTCTTTACTTTCATCATATGCTTTTTCTGATAACATAGCTATAAGTGCGGTGTCTCTGTTTGTTTCTGCTGTCTGTCCCGATGCTGAATATCCTCTATTTCGATAACCTCTCGACCAGTTAGATCTTGACCTGCCTCTATATCTTCCTCTTCCACAAGCTTTATTTTTCTCTTTGCAATCCCTAGCATAGTGGCTTGCCACATGCATAGCATTTAAATGATTCACTATTCAGAGAGTAATTATTTTCATTTGTGCTTACTGTTTTGCTCAAGTTTTCTTTTATTTTTAGTTCCACATCTAATAATTTCACTTTTATGTTAGTCAAGGTAAGATCTGCGCTCATAGTTTCTAGTGCCGTTATTGTGGCCTCATACTCACTCGGTAGGGTCATAAACAAATGACAGATTTTATCAGCTTCACTCATTTTGCTACCATTATTTTCCAAATCGCGTATGAGTTTTTCGAAATTATTAAAGTGGTCTTGCAGATTTTCGTTCATATTTGTTTTCATAGAATTTAATTTTCTTCGTAGGTAAAGTGAGGACAATGTACTTTTTCTTTCATGAATTTCTCTTAGCCTAGTAATCATATCTTGTGCTGTGGTACACTCTTTGACATAATCAAGTTGATTGTCCGGCAATGACTGCACGATTACATTTTTTGCCTTAGCGTCCATGTGGTCAAATGATTTTCTATCTTTTTCATTTAGATTTTTTACATCTTGCATATTTTTCTTCAAAGCTTCTATACAACCTTTCTCTTCTATCATAATTTGCACTCGGAATATCCAGTTTGAGAAGTTTTCCGGTGTTAATAATTGGTAAGCTGAGACTTGAACCGGCGACGCCATTTTTACTTACACGAGACCGCGTACTATTTTTAACTTTTATTTTGCACTTGCTGTTACTTTCCTATGCTACTTTCTATGCCATCTGGCTGAGTGAGCCTCTGGGCCCATAACCTATTGTTAATTTAAGGTAAATCAGAGAACTCAAATGCCAAATGAAATATTTTATTCGTAGCTTTTGTTCGTACATCGACACCATGGGACAGAGAGAGAGACTTTTACTTTTTTAATACTTAAAGTGCGTATTTTAAGGGCTCTGGATTCTAACAATAAGAACTACATATTTGGAGATAACACATGGACTAGAGTCACTCCCTAATACCGAGACATTAGTTTTGCTTGCAATTTTCTTCAGTCCAAGCAATTGGACTGCAGACTCCGTTATAAACGTGGCCTGTGATCCTTGGTCTAACATAGACCTAAAAGTTATATTCACACCTGTTTGAGACTCGATATTAACTAAAGCAGTAGCCAGCAATACTTGAGAATGCATTTTAGAGAAACAACTTGTTAAAACTTGATTGGAATCGCCCTGATTAATAGCTACATTGGACACAGCTCCTGAACTAGTTGATTGTTCAGCATGACCTGAAGTTTCTATTGACTTAGGACCTTGAGAACTATGGAGTAGAGAATGATGCTTCTTTTTACATACACGGCATCTAGTGATACTTCGACATTTGATAACTGAGTGGCGTGGACCCAAGCAGTTAAAACATAACCCCTGGGCTTGGACAAAACTACGACGTGCTTCCACGTCATCCTTGGCAAACTTTTGGCAAGTAAAAAGTTTATGGCTATCTTTGCAGAATGGACAAGAATCTACATTAACGTGATATACTTTGACTTTAGATGTGGTGTTGCGATAAGGAGAATTGCTCTTTGAGTTTTTAAAATCTAGATTTTCAAGACCGTGAAAACGTTGTTGTAGGAAATCTTTAAATTGCTTGAAAGTGGGTAATTCTTCTGAAGGTTTACTAATCTCTAACTCCCAAGCCTTGCGTGTTTCATTGTCTAACTTTAAACTTAATATGTAGATAACTATCATATCCCAAGTGTCAACGTTTATACCCAATTGCTTCAGAGCATTTAAGCAATCAGTGCTAGTAAAAAGCAACTCCTTTAATGCGATTGCAGATTCTGAACTAATGGTCTTTTGACCCATAAAGCGTGCCAAAATGGAATTTGCTAAATATTTTTTGTTGTTGTATTCACTGTCTAACTTTGCCCAACAAAACGAATAATTTTCTCCACTGATAGTGTCGTGACGCAGCAACTGTTCCGCCTCGCCTGTTAGATGCCCTTTTAAATAATTAAGTTTATCCACATCCTCTAAGGATTTATTATTATGAATAAGAGAAATGAATAAATTACGAAAATTTGTCCATTCTGTGTATTTCCCACTGAACGTAGGTAGTCTGACCTTCGGAAGTTGAGCTATGCCTTGACAATTGTTTTCAAAATTAGTACTTTTATACCCTAACTTATTTGAACTATCTTCTTTACTAATTAATCTCTTTAAACATTCTTTCAAATCTGTCTTATAGCCAAGGTACAGCTCTTCCGTGGATGCATATATACCTTTAGTGTAATATTCGGATTTAGACATCTCACTTTGAGAAATTTCGGAAATCATTTTACGATGCGTAGAATAAAAGGATGACCATAATGTTTCTAATAGTTCCAGTCGCGTTTCTAAGTAAGGTACAGTAATGCGTTCTTTGGGCGACTTTTTAAAGTTACTTTTAGCATTGTTTATACTAGATATAACATCAGTCTGAAGCTTAGACAGTGATTCCATTATAACCTATTTAACGAGATAAACAACAATCAACAAACACAATAATCTTCCTGTTTATGCACTAAACCGTCAATGTCTCACACACAAACACCACTAAAATTACCGTAGAAAAGTCACCAGTTGATATGCCAATTCGAAGACAAAGTTCAAAATTTTTGTTCAAAAAATTTCTAAGTCTATGAAATTCTCGTCGAAATTTTTCTAAGTCGATGAGATTTTTGCCACGATTTTTATAAGTGTTTTGGACTTGTAATTTTCTATGAAATCGGGCATAGATTCCTCGTAGTACCACTTTTTGGCAAATTATTCTAAGTCCAAACTACTAGTTCCAAATTCTAAGTTAATATTTCTTTGTAAATAAAGTTCAAATTTGCTCAGTTTTCTTGAAAATTTAAAGTTATTTCTTCTATGTAAATAAAGTTCAAAATTACTCACAGTTTTTGTCACCAAACACTTAATACCACTTTTCTACGATGTCGGTTAACTCCACTTGCCAACTCGTTCCTGCTCCCCTCCTCTCCTGGTGCACCTTCCTCAGCTTCCTGGTGGCAGCTGCTGCAGCGTATGGGGTCGCCCCGAGTAGCGATCCACTACCCCTGGGTGCGATGATGATGATGCTTCCAAAAAGGTGATAGCCGTACTATCACTAGAGCAATCCGCTCGTATAGGACCATGAACAAAGGTCTTAAGGTCGCTAATGAAACAACTGCGTCCAAGGCGAAATTCAAAAAGTATTTATTTCTACAGATCACATCTTATACTAAACAACAAACCATACCGTGATTTAATTTGGCTAGTGCTGCCATCTATCGGTACTATAGAAAAGAATTCGATACGAGTTTTATCACTTTTTAATGATGTTGATGTAACTAATCATAATATTAATTTATTTATTTTTATGTATCAATATTTATGTATTTATATTTATATTTAGGTACTAGGCAATATTTATTTTTAGTTCTAGATTTTTCCGTGGCGCTAGTTGTCATACATTCTAACAGTTGTTTTAATTATTTTGACGTGACAACGTCTTATAAATTGGTTAGCCGGGTGACACTTCAAGAAACGCGCTCACGTTATGCGCTCACAATGAGAGCGAGTGAGAGGCACGCGTCCCTTCCACTCGGGCATGGTTAGCCCGCCTAAGAGCGAGAGAGACAGACATAAAAAGTGAAAGGCATGCGTCCCTTCCACTCGAAAACATTTTACCACTCAAAGTCGTTGTCACGTAAAACTTTCGCCCGTATACCGACTTTACAGGCAACCAATTTTTTACACCCTATAAGGAACCTACCTGCCAAATTTCAAGTTTATAGGTGTTATAGTTGAATAAAAAAAAAAACATTTTAATTAATATATTTATTCAGGATAAAATAAAACTAGTCCAAAAAATCAAAATCTAAATATTCTACTCCTTCAATATGATCATCCACATTTTGTTGTGATGAACTAGTACAAGCACCGAAATTGACTATGTCCTGTTCTGCCATGGGCTCATCACTGCTCTCTGCTTCATCCTCATCATCACTGCTGCTGCTGTCTTCACCAACTGCAATAACTAGTTTATCTATGTCATTATAGAGTGTTTTGCCACGATCATAATATTCCTTTTCAATTTTCTTTACATGATTGCAACAATTCATCCAATCCTGTGGGGTTATCGAATTAAATGCTTCTGAAGCCAATTCCTTAACATCTTGTGCACCTACATTTTTTAAAGCAATCTTCCGTTTTGCCAAAGCCCAAATTAACTCAATGGGATTCAAATCACAATGGTACGGTGGTAGCCGTACCACTGTATGACCGTGATGCCCCAGAATTTCGTCAATTTCATAAACTGGCTCAGGTTTATGTTTTTTTACTAGCGCTACAAGAGAAGGTTTCCTCAGATCTGGGTCGAACGAGATGTTATTATCCTGTAACCATGATCTTATTTCATCCACCTTACTTGCAGATGTCGGAGCTTTATTTTTAATTACAGAGTGATAAGGCGCATTATCCATGACAATAATTGAGGGCTCTACAATGTTAGGTATAAGTTTTTCTGTAACCCATTTTGTAAAATTTGTGCGGTTAATTTCGGAGTGATAATCCTCTTGCTTATTCACTCCACTAAAGATTACAAGTGCATTAGGCACAAAACCTTTTTCACACCCAGCGTGAACTATAATCCACCGTTTCCCTTTGGATATATCTGTAGTGACACCTTCAGTATGAATAGACTGCCAGCATTTTTTGACTTTATAATTTGAGTGGATGTAGCTTTCATCCAAATATATGATATCCTTTTGTAGTTCTTCTGGTAGATCTCTGTTACGCATTATGGTCTGTAAATATATTTCGCGTTTATGTGCGATAATAGATTTTTCGATCAAAGCTTGTCTATTTGATTTGCATTTTTTGAACTGGAAACCAATATTTATTAGAATTTTCCTTAAGTGTTCCCGACTTCCATCATAACCGATGTCTTCTTTTAATTGTGCTAATAATTTACCAATTGTTGGCACTTCCTTTTTCACAGTGTAAAAAAAATGAATTTTCTGGCGGACTGCACAGATATCAAAATCGTCTAAAAGTTTTGGTGGTCGACCCTTTCTATGCTTCGCAGGTGTAGAGAATTTCCCCTCTTTTTCAATACCTTGTTGGACTACTCTGCGTACTGTACTTTCAGAAAAACCTAAAACAAACGAAATAATTTTAGAATAAAATAAAACTTTATTTAACAAAAATATTGTAAACTTTAGATTTTAACATGTTTTGCTAGTCTGTAAGGAAATGTTACATCTATACTTGTTATTTTCTCCACTGTAAACCATGTATACAGGTGTATATAATATTCTCGATTGGCCTTAAATAAATAAAATAAACAGACTTTTTAAAGTCTCAAACTGTTTCGATTGCGCTATAATTATGATAGTGTGTGTACCTAGCCTCGGGTAGAGTTGGAAAAAACGGCTTAAAATTAATAAACGTTTAAACGTTGTACTTTTTATCAAAAGCGCGCTTTTTAAGCGCGCTTTTTACTTAAACGCTTTTTTGTCGTTGATGCTACTTGAGGCGTCTACGCTTATGGGAAACGTTTAAAAATTTAGTCGCAGCTTTAAGACAATGCAATGGTTAACGATCACAGACAGTATCTATTTGCAGCCGATTTCTTTTCTCTAAGTATTTAAAGTTTCGTATACGCATGATCATACTTAACACAGCAAAGCAAAAAAATTCGCATTAATCGACCGACGACAACAGCAAAAGCGTTAGCGCAAACATTCACACGCGCGCTTACCAGTTGACAACAAAAAGCGTACTGCTTAAAAAAGCGTAAGCGTTGTTTATTTAAACGAAAATCATTTTTGAAACGAAAGTGAAAGAAAATTAAACAACATTAATCCTAAGGCACCTGCGAATAAGGTTCAATATTGAATGAGGATTACTGACGCTTTTTTCAACGAAACGCATTTGATTAAACGAAAATGAAACGAACGTTAATCGATAGTAAACCTAAACTTGTTGAAGGTGTTAGAATCCAGAGCCCTTAAAATACGCACTTTAAGTATTAAAAAGTAAAAGTCTCTCTCTCTGTCCCATGGTGTCGATGTACGAACAAAAGCTACGAATAAAATATTTCATTTGGCAATTTGAGTTCTCTGATTTACCTTAAATTAACAATAGGTTATGGGCCCAGAAGCTCACTCAGCCAGATGGCATAGAAAGTAGCATAGGAAAGTAACAGCAAGTGCAAAATAAAAGTTAAAAATAGTACGCGGTCTCGTGTAAGTAAAAATGGCGTCGCCGGTTCAAGTCCCAGCTTACCAATTATTAACACCGGAAAACTTCTCAAACTGGATATTCCGAGTGCAAATTATGATAGAAGAGAAAGGTTGTATAGAAGCTTTGAAGAAAAATATGCAAGATGTAAAAAATCTAAATGAAAAAGATAGAAAATCATTTGACCACATGGACGCTAAGGCAAAAAATGCAATCGTGCAGTCATTGCCGGACAATCAACTTGATTATGTCAAAGAGTGTACCACAGCACAAGATATGATTACTAGGCTAAGAGAAATTCATGAAAGAAAAAGTACATTGTCCTCACTTTACCTACGAAGAAAATTAAATTCTATGAAAACAAATATGAACGAAAATCTGCAAGACCACTTTAATAATTTCGAAAAACTCATACGCGATTTGGAAAATAATGGTAGCAAAATGAGTGAAGCTGATAAAATCTGTCATTTGTTTATGACCCTACCGAGTGAGTATGAGGCCACAATAACGGCACTAGAAACTATGAGCGCAGATCTTACCTTGACTAACATAAAAGTGAAATTATTAGATGTGGAACTAAAAATAAAAGAAAACTTGAGCAAAACAGTAAGCACAAATGAAAATAATTACTCTCTGAATAGTGAATCATTTAAATGCTATGCATGTGGCAAGCCAAACCACTATGCTAGGGATTGCAAAGAGAAAAATAAAGCTCGTGGAAGAGGAAGATATAGAGGCAGGTCAAGATCTAACTGGTCGAGAGGTTATCGAAATAGAGGATATTCAGCATCGGGACAGACAGCAGAAACAAACAGAGACACCGCACTTATAGCTATGTTATCAGAAAAAGCATATGATGAAAGTAAAGAGGTTAAATTTATAATTGACTCTGGCGCTACAGAACACCTTATTCAAGAAAAATATGAGAAATATATGAGCAGTATAGAAGAATTGAAAAAGCCAATAAAAATAAGAATTGCTAATGGAAATTTCTTAATATCTACGAAGAAGGGAACACTACGAACAATTATCAATAATATAAATACCAAAATAGAAGGACTAATAGTAGAAGGTTTAGCAAATAATCTACTAAGCGTAAGGCAAATAAATGAAAAGGGGTACAGTGTAATATTTAACAAGAGAGGATTGAAACTAACTAATCAAGATAAAATATTCTATGGAGAAAAAGATGAGAGAAATCTGTTTATATTGAAAGGTATTTTAAATGAAGAAAAGTTTGAAAAAGCATATACAGCAGAAGATCTTTGGCATAAAAGAATGGGTCACTTAAATAAAAAATCTTTGAAAATAATGAATCTACCATTCAGCAAGAAAATATGTGGAACTTGTGTAGAAAACAAAAGTACAAGGCAACCATTTAAAAGAAATAATAAAGTAAAATCAAGAGCGATAGGAGAATTGATACATACAGACATAGCAGGACCTATGAGACAAAGAACTAAAGAAGGATATCTTTACTATCAGACAATAATAGATGACTACTCTCACTATGTAGTTGTTTATCCGCTCAAGAGTAAAAATGAAGCTGAAACAAATATTAAAGACTATGTTACAAGATTTGAAACTGAAAAAGGATTAAAAATAAAAAGAATTCGATGTGATAATGGTGGAGAATTCACATCATCATGGTTTAAAAATTATTGCTCAAAGAAAGGAATATCAATTGAATATACATACCCATATAGTCCACAACAAAACGGCACAGCCGAAAGAATGAATCGTACCTTAAACGATAAAGCAAGAACAATGTTGAATGAATCCAACCTACCAAGGCATTTATGGGCAGAGGCCATATTATGTGCTGCATATTTACTAAATCGTTCACCATCGCAGGCTATTGAAAATGATATACCAGCAAAAAGATTTGGAAGAGAAATAAAAATGGAAATAATAAGAATATTTGGTTCAAAGGCATGGTATACCACAATACCAAAAGGAGACAAATTTGATCAAAGAGCAAAGGAATCAAGGATGGTTGGATATGCTAAAACTGGTTTTAAACTATGGGATCCGACAACAGATACTGTCATTGAATCGAGAGATGTAAGATTTGATGAAAACGATTTGAAATATAATACAATAAAGAATATGAAAAGCTTCAGAAATGAAATTCCGATAAGAGAAGAAGAAACACTTATAGAGTACGAAGACAGCAACCCACCTGAAACAATAAAAGAGACAAGTCAACAAAAAGAATTACCAATGTCAGAGGAAGAAAATCATGAAGAGACAGAATCAGAATATGAAGAATGTGATAAAGAAACACCAAAGAGAAGAATTACCCGAGTACCAAACAAATATAAAGAATTCGAGATGTACATAGCTTATGCACTCATAACAGAAATAGAAGGAGATCCTATAAGTTATGAACAAGCAATCAAAGAAGGAACAATATGGACAGAAGCTATAGAAAAAGAAATTGAATCCATGAAAAACATGAGAGTATGGACAGAAACTAAATTTCTACCAGAAGACCAAAAGTCTATTGACACAAAATGGATATTTAAAACAAAACAGGACGGCACTAAGAAAGCTAGATTAGTAGCCAGAGGCTTCCAACAAAATCAGTCAAACTCATCTTATAATGTATACTCACCAGTAGCGAACATGAGTACCATTCGACTCGCATTATCATATGCTATTTCAAACAATTGGCAAATAAGACAACTTGATATACCCACAGCATTTCTAAATGGCGAGCTAGAATCTGAGGTCTATATTAAAATACCAGAAGGAGTAAAAGTTCAAAAAGGAACAACAGTACTGAAATTAAGAAAAGCTCTCTATGGACTAAAAGAGTCACCGAAATGTTGGAATCAAAAATTTAATAACTTCTGCAAAACTACTCTGAACATGAAGAGATCTAGTTATGATACATGTTTATATATAGGAAAAGACATATGGTTAATAATATTTGTTGATGATATACTACTTATTGGAGAACAGAAAGAAATTGAGAGAATAATTAAATTACTACAACAAGAATTCAAAGCTAAAGATATGGGAAAAGTAACAAGATACTTGGGAATGGATATAAAATTAAAATCCAACACATTGGAAATTTCACAACAAAGTTTTATTGAAAAAATATTACAGAAATTCAAAATGACAGAATGTAATACCTCAACAACACCTATGGAGTACAATTTTCAGGCAATAGATAGTAAACAAATAATTGTGCCATATAGAGAACTCATTGGATGCTTGAACTACATATCAATGATCAGCCGACCAGATATTACATTTGCTACATCATACTTGAGTCGTTATCTTGACAGACCAACAGCAGAATTGTGGACAGCTGCAAAAAGAATATTACGTTATTTGAAAGGCACTTCAGAGTTATCGCTTATATACAGAAAGACTTGTATTGGAAAAATCACAGCTTATACAGATGCAGACTGGGCTGGAGACGTGGACAGGAAGAGTACCAGTGGTGCAGCAATCTATCATGGAGAGAATATTGTTTCCTGGAGCTCGAAGAAACAGCAAGCCGTGGCACTTTCATCATCCGAAGCCGAGTATCTCGCAGCAGCTTTGTGTACTTCAGAACTTATTTATTTGAAAGGACTTTGTAATGAATTTAGTGAGTGCAGTGCAGTGTTATGTTGTGACAATAAAAGTGCAATTAAAATGATGTCAACTTATGAGAACACTAAAAGATCTAAACATATTGATGTGAAGTATCATTTTATAAAAGACATTATAGGACAAAGAAAAATTACTGTGAACTATGTGAAAACAAGTGATAATATTGCTGACATTTTAACGAAAGCCTTACAGAGTGTTAAATTTAAGTATTTTCGTGAAAAACTATTAATGTAAGAAGTAATTGTTGCATAACAAATGTATGTGAAGTTAGGTTAGTAATATTTTGAGGTTATATGTATGTTTACATTTTGTAAATGACAGATGAGAGATGACAATTGAATGACGTTTCTGAAAATGTAATTGACAGTTTCAATGTTACCATACTATTATTTGTAATTACTACCAGTGTAACAGTAATTAGCAATTTTAAGTTTTTTTTTGAAAATAAGTTTTAAAGATAAAATTAAAATTGAAGGGGGGTGTTAGAATCCAGAGCCCTTAAAATACGCACTTTAAGTATTAAAAAGTAAAAGTCTCTCTCTCTGTCCCATGGTGTCGATGTACGAACAAAAGCTACGAATAAAATATTTCATTTGGCAATTTGAGTTCTCTGATTTACCTTAAATTAACAATAGAAGGTAAGGTTTATTATTGCATATATGGCTAGCTAATACAGCACGACGCGACGTGGCAGTAATTATGTGTATCAATTATAGATGGCGCTATATCAAATTTGTCAAATTATTGTAAAAAATTTAAACGAAAAAGGCTTATTTTTATAAGCGTGCTTATCTGCTTACGCTGATAAGCAGACTTTTTTAAGCGCTTTTCGTTTAAGCGCTCAACTCTAGCCTCGGGCGACTTCCTTCCACTTGTTGTAGGTTTTCGGGATCGAGTCAAATGCCCTGAAGTTGCACGAAGTGCGTTCACGAATTATGTACCTCTCTAGTAGAGAGGTACTCGTTCAACTTGGCGAGTGATTAGTGAGGCGTCCATCAGGGTCCGTTCAAACCAAACCGGCTCGGAGAGGAGAGCAGATTCTGGACACGTTTAAAATAGAGTTTTGTGTCATTGGCATAAGGTTTACTTTAAAAATCATCATATAACAAAAGAAGTGAATTTAAAAATAAACCTTATACCAATGTGCTAAAACTCTTCTTTAAACGCCACCAAAATCTGCTCTCCTCCCCGAGCCGGTCTGTGTGAACGGACCCTTAGACGCTCATTCAAAGGCGCCCATTACACGGTAGGTTTTGCTGTCAGTTTTACCACAGTCACAGCTATGACTGACGGAAAAGAAATGTTAATAAAAAACAAAGTGTTCAAATTATTTCTCCCATTACAAATAATACAAATTTAAACAATATTATAAGAAATGACCGTGTAGATAGGGATAGCGGCGCGCCACAGACCGCCTCTAGTAACAAGCGTACTGTAGCAACTGAGGGCAACCGTTAACCGCCGCATAACGGCGTCGTCATACGGCGGCGGAGCCAGGGGCCGCGAGGAAGCCTCGGCGGCTAACATAGAACAAGCAACTACACATGGGGCACCCTCCCGCCCCTATTCCGGATCGACTAGGGACCCCATCGCTATTATAGTGGGGATCCTGGTCGACTTACTGAAAGAAATAGCCGCCGGGGTTGATATATGGTCGGCGGCGTCGCATGCTCTCACGCAGCTCCTCACCCAACATGGTGGAGGAGCTTAGGTTAGTCTATTGGAATCCCGGGGAGTCGGTAGTAGGGCCCCGGACATCCGTTTGCTCGCCCAGGAATATAACCCACATGTTATATTGCTGGGCGAGACAAAACTCGCAGAGAATAAGACCTTCCGCATCCCCAACTTCTATGTGTACCGCAGGGACCAGATATCGCCGAGGGGCCATCCATATAGAGGCACGGCGGTACTGGTCAGGCGTGACTGCGTGCACGAGGAGTTGGTGCACCCGCCCTTCCAAACATTGGCAAGCATAGGTGTTAGACTAATAATAATAATAATAATAATAATAATAATCATTTATTTCAGACCATTTTGCAGTGTAAACACAACAAGTCCATATAACAAATACCTTAAACTAAAATATATATTTATATAAATCTATAATTAAACGCGCATAGTCGGCACTGTCACCTTACTCCGGACGATGTCCTGTAACCGACCACGAAAGCGTCGGAACAAAACACCTTTCGGCCAGAACTCCTCCTTTGTGAAGGTCGACAAATGTTCTGTTGGAACCCTCACCACGAAGGAATTGAAGTTCACTCGGTGGCGCGATTCCAACCTTTCGACTCTACAATTGAAGTTGGTCTTCACTCGGATGTACTCTACAATCTCCTCGTCCTTTGTAGAGTAATGCAGGCGGGACACATACAGCAACGTCGTCGGTACGGCCGGACGCAGCAGGTGTTTGGGTCCTGTCGGTGCGGTGCCGCACTTGTTGCGGCTGGTGGGCTTCTTTCTTCTTTCCACTTTTATGAAGCCCTCGGGGTCGCACTGGTCCTTTCCTGAGCCCTGGAGCGCATTTATACAGGGCTTGTGAGGACTTCGTTTCTCCCTTTGTGTTGTGAGCCGCTTAGGTGGCTTAGCGGCGGCGGCGGCGTAAGCACGATCGGGAGTAGTCGTGCCGATTGGTGACCTTTCCGACGGCGGGGCCGAAGTACGGGGTGCGGGACGCGGTGTCACCGGCGAAGTGACGGCCGACGCAAAACTGCTGACAGCCGCAGGTTGCGCCTCGTGTCGTGCATCCACATCAGAGACCTCGTGTGACCTACTTTCCGAGCCAGCGCCGCGCAACGAAAATAATTCGGTACGTAGCTGGCTAATAGTAGATTCGGAGGCCTCTAATCTACCTTTCACTTCCTCCAGGCTCGTCTTCAGGGTCCTAATGTCCTTCAGCAACCTAGTGACGTCTACGTGTTCGAAGTCCACAGCTGGAAGTTTATTCAGCTGCTTCGCCACGAAGGTGGGCACGTCGTCCGGATCTGTCTCCTTGAGAAGAGTGATGATGTCTTGGACACTCCTCTCGGTTCCATCTCTCCTTCGAGACGGCATCTGCGCGGTCTTACCGAGCTCTTCAAATAGCAGCTTCTTGCCACTACTAATGTCTTCTTCGCTGAAGTTCGACTTGCAGATCTGCATAATGCTAACCTCATCGAATGTGTCGATGGCATATTGGATGTACGCCAATAACTCGTTAGCTATGAGTTTTTCGGAACTCATAGCCATTTTTTTAACGCGTCACGGCAATGCCGCGCGAGTCGCGAATTAATTATAATTCGTTACTGTGCAGGCTAGTGGGGCGCGTGCGGTTTAGAGCGCATACTGCACTGCACTGACTAAGGGCGGGCGGGGTAGAGATGCGGATATATGCATGTTACCGACCCCCGGGCCCCATACACACCGCTGACTTGAGGGCCCTGTTCGCCGGTGGAGGGCCAGTGCTAGCAGTGGGCGACTTAAATGCCAAGGACCCACTGTGGGGTTCAAGAGTCACCAATCCGTCGGGTAGAGTCCTCAAAATTGATGCCGAATCAAACGATTACGAGGTACTAGGGCCGTCATCGCCCACCCATGTCCCCACAAATAGGAACCACAGCGCAGACGTACTGGACATAGCGCTTGCTAAGCCCATTCCGTACTTCACTTCGGTAGAGGTGCTCTACGCAACAAACACAGAGCACTTCCCTATAATGGTGAAACTGGACTTAGCGGCGCCGCACACCATCATCCGCCCGCCGCGCTACAGGGTGGACTGGGAGGCGTACAAGGCGGCCCTAGAAAAATTCGCTCTACACGGCTCAATCGCTACCCCGGAAGAGGTAGAGTCAGCGGTGGAGCGATTAACTGAGGCCATCAGGACTGCAAAGGACGCGGCCACATCGCAGGTGCCGCCCAAAACCCACAGCCGCGGAGAGCTCCCTCGAGACATCAGAGACGCGCTTAAGAAGAAGAGGGGGCTCAGGAGGCTATGGGCAAGGACTCGTTGCCCTAGATTAAAGGCAGAGTTAAATCGTTTAAGTGGCCAGCTGTCGGATAGGGTGAAAGCATGGCGTGGCGCGGCCTGGGAGACTCTGATAGAGACAGTCTCCGAGGACCGCGCAAATCTCTATCAGCTTAACCGACAGCTGACTAACGCGCGTCCGCCTAGCTGCCCGCTCTATGACACTGCGGGCAACAGAAAATATTCGGCGGCGGAAAGGGCAGAAGTGCTGGCCGAACATCTGGCCGGCACCTTTACACTCAATCCTACTCCGCCTAACATCTCAACTGAAAATCGCGAATTTCACGAAAATGTCACACATCGCGTAAGGGAATTTCTCGCTGCCACGTCCCCGCCATTGGATGGTAGTATGTTTGTCTCTCCGTCTGAGGTCCGGCGAGTTCTGCGTCGTTTGCCCAGGCGCAAGGCGCCGGGCCCCGACGGAGTTTCAAACTCCATGTTACAGCAGCTGCCTCGCAGAGGCGTCGTCGCGCTGACGCGCATAACAAACGGAGTTCTAAGAACATCACACTTCCCGCGGCACTGGTGCCCCGGCAGGATTATAGTCCTTCCAAAGCCCGGTAAGGACCGGCGCTATCCATCCTCGTATAGACCGATAACTCTCCTTGCGCACACGTCCAAACTGGTGGAGCGTTTAGTGCTGCACCGCTTGAGGCCATTCATAGTGCCAAGAGCGGAACAATACGGGTTCCGAGAGCAGCACTCTACGATGCAGTTGGTGCGCGTGCTCTACTTTCTGTCAGATGAACTGAATCGCGGCCGCACACCGGTCGGAGTATTTCTCGATGTAGAGAAAGCCTTCGATCGGGTGTGGCATGTGGGATTAATTTATAAACTGTTAGAGTTTACGAGCACGCCACCGGGGCTTGTGCGCTTAATAGCGTCATTTCTTCGCGACCGGTCCTTTACCGTGGTGGTGGAAGGACAGGAGTCTCAACCACGTTCCATCGAGGCAGGAGTGCCGCAGGGAAGTTGTTTGTCTCCAGCGCTGTTTGCCGTGTACACGAACGACGTCCCACACCATCCAACGGCGCGGAAGGTTAGAAGGGAGAGGGACGGTATGTTAGCTCTGTATGCGGACGACAGCGCATTCTTTACAGCGTCAAAGAAGCCAGAAGCATCTGCGAGGCGGCTGCAGAAAATGCTGGACGTGCTTCCGGATTGGTTCGACCGTTGGCGCATGGCGGTCGATGTGGGCAAGACCGTAGCGCTACAGGTCGGCCTCAATCACTCAGGCCAAGTCGGCCCGGGCAGCTCTGCGGCCGGTCCTCACTTCAAATTTACCAACCAAGACCAAAGTAGGTATATATAAAACATATATACGAAGCCGGCTTACCTACGCGGCACCGGCCTGGTACGCGCTCTGTTCTCCCACGACACGGAAGAAACTGCAGGCCCAGCAAAACATCTCGCTGCGGGTCTGCACAAGGGCAGGAAGGTATGTTGCCAACAGTGTCATAGCGCGGGACCTGCGCGTGCAAACGGTGCACGACTTTGTTGTTGAATCGACGCGGAAGCTCTTAGACCGCGCCGATAATTCACCTTTTCTACATTTGAGAAATCTGGCACCGTTGCATGCGCGGCCGCCCGACGCCAGGTACAAAAAAGGACCGCGCGACCTCATTCAGGCAACTGAAAAATAAAAATCAAAATTAAATTAAAATTAAATTAATCTTTATCGTTATAAAAGGTTTTTAAAGGTTTTAAAGGTTCTATAATTCCAAATATACTGTATGTGTTATTTGCTTTGTCAAAAATGTTCCATCTACTCAAAATATACAAAATATAAAATAAATTTATATCAAAATAAACAAATAACAAAAGTCACCGTATTCAATATTAATACTGTCAAAATTAATTTCTGTCTAATCTAAATGCATTTTCTTACAGGCCAGAGCATTTGTAGAAATACTCTTATTAGGAGTATCTCTACAAATTAGGTATGGGCGTTAAATCAACGAACCGTTTTTTTAAACTGTTTTTTGTGCGTGAACGATTAAACTAGTTTACAGTTCACAGATAAACTAGTTTATCCTTCGACTGGTTGATGAGACCGTTGCGTCGCGTCGCGATCGTCTCGTTTCGTCTAATGACTTGACAAATGAGATTTTCGTTCGTTTACGTTTACCAATCGTTTAAGTGAACAAATAGTCTTATCGACGACGAAGTAAACTAATCGAAAATTAGACTGTTTTTTAAGCTTTTGCATATCGCGAGCTTTGAGCGCGGCGACCGAATCAAGAAATTCCGTAACGAAAATAAAACCTAACACGATTTGACAACCAATGTCAAATATGACTTTCAAACGGCCAAACGGGCAATCGGCCAAACGGGCAAACGGCCAAATGGCCAAATGAGCAAACAAACAAACAAACAAACAAACAAACACACAAACAAACAAACACACAAACAAACAAACAAACAAACAAACACACAAACAAACAAACACACAAACCAGGGATGTTACGAATATTTGCATCTGCATCCGCAAATGCGGAGCTTCCGCATAGATTTGGACATCTGCATCCGCATCCGCCTCCGCAATAATCAATGCGAATGTTCATGCGGATGCGAATGTAATACAAGTTGCAACAAGAAAGACATTGATGACCAATGGGAGCTAAAAAATTGGTCCGACGCGTTTGTTGTAGTGCATTTGTTTCTCGATTACTTAACGTATAGATAGATATATGTTTTATACATAGATTATTGATAGATACAGTGAGCATTGTGTGTAAATAATTGGTTATTGGGAAATCTTTACATTAGTTTTAGCTCAGCTTTAAATTAAAATCGCCAGGTAAATGCCATTATATTACACAGGTAATATGTTTTGTTGTAGGTAAAGTTTCTCGTTTTCACTGAAGCTGTAATCAAAAAGGAAATACTTTCTTACCGCACTAAAAAAAGAGTCAATGTGGATGAAAATCCTCTTAAATGTTCCTCGAGAGGAGTTTAAGATATTATCACCGATAGCACGAAGATTTTTATCGACTCCACCAGGCAGTGTTCCTAGCGAACAATTATTTAGTAGCGAGAGATTAATTTACGAATTTCGGCGTGTGTCTGTGCTTGAATCGGAAAAGGCGGCAATATTACTGTTTAACTATAATGCTCCTATTTTTGACTTCAATTACAAATATGAAAATTAGTAAGTGAAATAAATTAAAAAATAGGAGTATTATACGTAACACCAATTTTCATTAATAAAAATGTTAATAATTATTTTATCATTGTATAATCAAATTTTTATATAAAGATCAGACAAAAACCAAAAAGTTGTTTTAAATCTTCATTCATATACTATATTTATAGGAGATCTTAAACATCCGCATCCGCATACGCATCCGCGGATGTGAGCCTTCAAAAATCCGCATCCGCATTCACATCCGCGGATGTGAAAAAAACGGCATCCGCAACATCCCTAACACAAACAAACAAACACATAAACAAACAAACACACAAACAAACAAACACACAAAGAAACACAAACAAACAAACAAACACACAAACAAACAAACACACAAACAAACAAACACACAAACAAACAAACACACAAACAAACACACACACAAACAAACAAACAAACACACCAACCAACAAACACACAATCAAACAAACACACAAACAAACAAACACACAAACAAACAAACACACAAACAAACAAACACACAAACAAACAAACAAACACACAAACAAACAAACAAACACACAAACAAACACACAAACAAATACACAAACAAACAAACAAATAATTATAATTACATAAGTTGATAAATAAATGCAATAGCTTTACCGCGGCAGTCCTCGAGTGCCACACGTTTTTTTTTTAAACTAGTTCATCGTTGACGGTAAACGGTCTCGTTGCGTCGACTGTAAAATCGTCGACGACCCACCCACCAATAGTCGACGACGTAAACTAGTCGAAAATTAGACTGTTTATTTTTAAACTGGTTCATCGTCGACGGTAAACGGTCTCGTTGCGTCGACTGTAAAATCGTCGACGACCCACCCACCAATAGTCGACGACGTAAACTAGTCGAAAATTAGACTGTTTATTTTTAAACTGGTTCATCGTCGACGGTAAACGGTCTCGTTGCGTCGACTGTATAATCGTCGACGACCCATCCACTACTAGTCGACGACGTAAATCGGTCGAAAATTAGACTGTTTTATAAACTAGTTTAACGTTGTGGATAAACGGTCTCGTTTCGTTGACGGCAAACCCGTCGACGACACATCCCTACTACAAATGTTTAAGGCACTGTCATCTGTCTAAGTCAAATTGATCGTTAGTGTTTGGTCCATTGTATGTATTGGTACTTTATATCAAAATTGTCTGTCGCTGTCGAATTGTCATTATGTCTAATTGTCAAATGTCAAACTGTCCAAAGTACTGTTTGTTGTCTGTGCAAAGTGTATGTGCACTATGTCGGAAAAGCTGTAAATGTATTGTATCGGTAGGCGATTGGTAGCGCTGCCGCGCGGCCGGGCGAGCGCGTGTCGACTCGCACACCAAAGGATGCTGTCGACGTGGGCGCGCTGGCTGCGCGGCATCGTTCCAATCAGGTTACAAATATATGTGTCCAACTTACCGTGTGTAAGTTTCCATCACATATCCTTATTCCCAGACTATTTAACCCATCCTTATACCCTTCCAGTTTCCTTTCTGTCCGCTACATCAGCCCAGTGGTCGAGTTGATGTGGGCCTGTCGTCATACCAGACATGGCTGCAGGTAATTCCTCACCTTCGACCACCCGCGTGTTTGTGCCGTGCGCGGGGACCCGTACGGGTGGATGAAGGAGTCCTGGTGGTTGAGTCGGCGGTAACCACTGTCGGCAACACACCTCTTTGGCCTGGAGTTCACCTCACACGGGCGGTCTCTGCCTAGCCAGCAGGGATCAATCGGCTGCGGTGTATGGGTATACCTACATCAGGCGACGTACGCTGAGGGGAGGCGGTCTGCAGATGAAGGTTCCAAATGCGTGTGTATTTTTGGAACACATGCAGGCGGAGCTGGCTGTCTCGGAGATTGCGCCCCGAGGCGTGCTATACTGTCCTAATAGCCCTAATGCTGAGCAAGCATTCCCATTTGAGCGCTCCGGGGCGGGTGGGGAGTTAGGACAGCGAATTTAAATGCCAAGTCTACATGGACATGACAAATAAAACCAAAACCGGCGATAGTAGGAGCGCGGGCCAACCTGGCGTAAGTCAGGGAAAGCTCGCAGGTGTACCGGGAGCTGCGCACGGCGGCCACCGGGGACACAAGGCCAACATGGCAACATGGGTTAAGAGCGGGGCTCCCAGAGCATCTGCCACCCTGTCGTCATCGGTAAAGCTTGGGGGAAACCAAGGACAGCCGGGTCAGCATCGCACCCGCGTAACTGACGGGAAACCCGAGTCGCAGCCGGGAACGTCAAGAGCTGGTCTCATCCGCCATGACGAACACGGATGTGATGGGGAATCCAGGGAAGTTACGTCGGGAGGCACTCACCCGGAAACCAGCAGCAAGCGTAAGCGGCTACCGGCATCCGTCAAGAGGCGGATGCAGAAGCTCAGAAGGCAGCAGGCACTGGAGGCGCATCCTGCAGCCAAAAGAGACAGGGAGGTCAGCGATGAGGCTGCGGAGGCCGTTGCTAGAGCCAAAAAGACTAAGACGGAGGTAAGCTATAGGGAGGCATTGGCTGGCATCAAGATGGCCATTGTACCGGTCGACTTCCCCCGGATAAGTCTAGAAGGAACAGCCATGGCGGATATACAGCTGCGGGTGTTCGACACGCTGGAAGACACTCCGGATCTTGTACCCCTAGTACATCTGAAGGGCGTTGTTGCTGGTGTTGCGCACATCACCTGCGAAGGAGAGCGTGCTGTAGAGTGGCTACGGGCTACTTTTAATGGCGTATGTGTGGACGGCCACAAGGTAAGGGTCGTCGAAGCTAAAGATCTTCCGAAGCCTATCAAGATGGCTTGGAAGACCAAGAACTTTGTCATCCACGACACCGTCAGGTTGTTGAGGATGATGCAGCGCATACACCCACAACTCCACACGCAGGAGTGGAAAGTTGTGGACGTTGTGGTGGATGAGGGCAGCACGAGGCGCATCGTGCTGATGGACCGAATCTCAGCCGACCACATCAAGTCCAGGGGGTACAAGCTTCAGGGCGGGGTGGGCTTTGACGTCTTCAAACTTCTTGAGGACGCCACGCCCGCAGATGGCCAACGAGCGGGTACAATTCCTGGATTGGGCGTGGTCGAACGGGCAGGTGAAGGCACGGGCATGGCTGGTGGTGCTCCACATCCTGTAGATGCTGCACTGTCGAAGGAGCCTGAGTTGTTGCGGTCTCTGCCGCTCTCGCGTCCGGTGTCGCCGCAGAGCATGCTCAGTGGAATATCTCCGCTGGCCGCGGCGAGGCAACAAACATCCACGCCGAGCTTGCAGCACCTACTGGTGCCATCGCTGCTATCCCACAACGAGCTAGGGTCCATGGGCCCTGAAAGGATGGATCTGGCATCGCCTGCGACATCGGAGGTGCTGGATGAACTGAGCACCCTGTTCGAGGTCCCGGCGCCACTGAACCTGAGTGCTGCGGCGACGTTGGAGCCCTCTCCGGAAGGGGCCCAATAAGGAGAGATGTACGGGAGCACCAAATATCAAGATGGCAGGGATCAGGTGCGTTCAAATCAACCTGCATCATTGCAAGTCGGCTGTAGCTATACTCTCACGAGAGTTACGGCTAGAAAAGTATGATATTGCCCTAATTCAAGAACCTTATATCTATAAGGGTCTGATAAAGGGTTTCGGTAGCTTAAATGACTGTATTATGTATAACCATGCTACTAATGATACGAGGACATGTATCTATGTCAGGAAGGGCATAGATGCAGTACCCTTGTATGATCTATGTTACAGGGACCTAACTGCCGTCGGAATTAAATTAAAGGATGGCAAAACCATTATAGTGGCCTCGGCATATCTGCCATACGAGGCGAAGGAGCCTATCTCATCGCAGCTTGATGCCTTGGTAAGGTATGGAGCGCGGGAGAAAAAGGAACGCATCATTGGTTGCGACGCGAATGCACATCACATTATTTGGGGCAGTTCAAACAGCAACACTCGGGGAGAGAAGATCAACGACTATCTGGTAAGCTCACCCATGCAATTATTAAATAAGGGTAACAGACCAACCTTCTTTAACGCTAAAAGGCGAGAAGTTATAGACATTACTTTGGCCTGTAACAGGGCATGTAAAAGTAGTTCAGATTGGCATGTATCTGATGAGGTCACACTATCGGACCACAAATATGTTTCAAGTATAACTGTGGAATACCACCACAAAACATACGAAGGAGGAATCCTAGACATACGAATTGGGTCTCGTATAAAGATGATCAGAAGTTAGAGCTGGGGACCCCCACATGTAGATTAAACTCTGTTCTTGATATAGAACTGGAAGCGGATCGAATTGTTACTGCTATCAAGACGGCGTGGACAGAAAACTGTCCGGAAATGGTAGTAGTAGCAAGAAAGGAGCCGTGGTGGACGCATGAGGTAGCTAAGCTAAGAAAGGAAACGAGAAGAGCTTTCAACGAAGCAAAAGCCAAGAAAGACTTCAGTAGTTACCATAAGGCCCTTACAGAATACAGCAAGGCTGTAAGAAGGGCGAAGCGAAAAGCTTGGAGGAGCCATTGTGACGACATAAATACGGCCCCAGAGGGTATGAGATTGGCGAAAGCAATGTCTACTATTAAGGCAAGTCCTCTAACAGCAGTGCGGACTGAGAATGGAAGACTCACGGAAACTGGTAAAGAAACATTGAAACAAATGTTCGAAACCCACTTCCCAGGTTTTAATGAACTTGATAAAGATGACATTGAGTACATCAATGGTGCAGATACTAACACTGTAAGAACGCGTAGATATGATTGGGATGTAGCTAAGAAGGTGGTGGACGACAACAAAATCAGATGGGCCATCAGGAGCTTGCAGCCATACAAGTCTCCGGGTCCTGACGGCATCTACCCCATTATGCTGCAACAAGGAGCCTCCATACTTATACCACACCTATGCAGGCTGTATAGAGCCAGTTTAGCATTTGGATACACGCCAAAAGCGTTGGGCAAGGTAAAGGTGACGTTTATCCCGAAGCCGGGTAAGCCCACATACGAGGATGCCAAATCGTATCGGCCTATAGTCTACAATCATTTGTTCTAAAAGTACTAGAGAAAATGGTAGACAGATATGTAAGGGATGGGCCTTTGAGTAGACATCCACTACACAAGCTGCAATGTGCATATCAATCAGGTAAGTCGACGGAGACTTCCTTACACCATGTTGTTAGCAAAGCGGAAAAAGCAATTGAAAGCAAGGAAATATGTGTAGCAGCATTCCTTGACATTGAAGGAGCCTTCGATAGAACCACATTCGACTCCATCAATAAAGCGGCAGCAGCGCACGGTATTCCGAATACAATATGTAAATGGATACAGAGCATGCTCAAAGGCAGGATTATTAATGCCGAGCTTATGGGCGAAAAATTATTCGCCAGTACCACAAAAGGTTGTCCTCAAGGAGGCGTCCTATCGCCGACGCTATGGAGCCTTGTAGTCAACTCACTTTTGATTGATTTAAATAAGGGACCCATAGTGGCTGTCGGATATGCGGATGACATAGTCATCCTAATCAATGGAAAATTTCCCAATATAGTAACGGAACTTATGAGGGTAGCTCTTAAGGTAGTCGAGAATTGGTGTCAAACAAATAGCTTGACTATCAATCCAAAGAAAACCACATTAGTTCCGTTTACAAGGCTAAGGAACCTAACAGGTCTAAAAACAGTATCATTGTATGGGAATGAGTTGCAATGGTCTGATGAAGTTAAATATCTAGGAGTGACATTGGATAAGGGACTCAGTTGGAATGCCCATATGAACAATGTCCTTCAAAAGGCAACACGAGCCTTCAACATGTGCAGGAATGCCTACGGGAAAACATGGGGGTTAAAACCAAGCATTCTGCGCTGGCTATATATAGCAATGATAAGACCCATGGTGACTTATGGCTGCCTAGTATGGTGGCCAAAAGTACGACAAGTGACAAGTAAGATGTCCCTGATGAAACTGCAGAGATTAATCTGCTGTGCAGTCACGGGAGCATTCCCCACTACACCCACAGCAGCTATGGAAGTGATCCTCGATCTCTTACCATTACATATATTCATTGAGGCGGAGGCTTGTAAAGCCTTATACAGGATCGAAACGGCTGGTCTATGGAACAGATATTTGCCTCAGACCAGGCATACACATATGGAGTCCGATTTAGAACTCAAGAGGAAGATGGAAATGTGCAGTGATAAGATGTTGCCGAAGTACATCTTCAAGAGAAACTACAGAATACATCTTCCAACCAGAGATGAGTGGAAGAACAATGAATTCAAACCCAAGGAGGAAAATAGCCTCATATGGTTTACCGATGGCTCCAAAACTATAGAAGGTACAGGAGCAGGCATTTTCTCTAAGGACATACAACACAGCCAGAGTATGGGGCAATACGCTACTGTATTTCAAACTGAAATGTATGCCATAACTGCTTGTGCGAAAATGAATCTAGAAAATAGGGTCGCAAATCAGTACATCTATATTCTCAGCGACAGCCAGGCAGCTCTTATGGCCCTGAGCTCTGACAGGGTGGAATCTAGGCTAACTCTTGCGGGTATGGATGCCCTTAATAAACTGGGCAGAAATAATCGGCTGGAGTTGGTCTGGGTTCCTGGACACATAGGAGTTGAGGGCAATGAGAGGGCTGATGAATTGGCAAGGGAGGGATCAAGTAAAAACTTTTTAGGACCTGAACCCTTTGTAGGTCTCTCATACGGGACAGTAATTGAGGCTATAAATGGCAGAGCGAAGTCTAGGCATCAGGCTGAATGGAGGGAGATGAGTGGAATGCTACACTCCAAGGAAACCATTGGCGAAGGTACAGTGAATTGGTACAGACATGTACATAAATGTGACAGGAAACGGATGCGTCTCATGCTTGGTGCACTGACCGGCCATTATGCCTGCCACGGACACCTATACAAGATGAGACTTGTTGAGAGCCCAGAGTGCAGAACATGGAAGGAGTCTTACGAGACCATGAAACACTTAATGTGTCAATGTGACGCCCTAGCGGGCAAACGAATGGAAATCCTAGGAAAGGCATACCCGGACCTGGAGGACTACAGGCTCTTCCCTATAAGCGGCATACTGAAGTACATGGAACATGTCTCCAGACAGGCGGGGGAGAGTGACTAAAGGATTAGGGAGAACACAAAAGATCCATGAGGGTCGACGTGTCACCGGTGCTGCAGCACTGGACCCACTCTAAGATAAGATAAGATACCGTGTGTACCGACGTCGCATCAGTCATTATGTCGCCTAGGAGTTTCGGTCGCAGCAGGGCTCATGCGTGTTGACCGATGTCTTCGGGCACGGGAACAGGTAGGGGCCCGCAGCGATCTGAAACAATAAAATCTGAGAGTTGCGATCTCTGTTATCTGTTCGTAAATTGTATCTTATATGCTGTATATGTTTGCATAACTTGTTATTGTTGTATCGTCCAATAAACACTGTATGTGTTTGTTTGTTGTGTTCTGAAATATTGTTTATGAGTTTCGGTCGCGGCAGGGCTCACGCGTGTTGACCGTTGTCCTTGGGTGCGCGAACAGGTAGGGGGCCCCTACCTGCTGCGATCTGAAGCATAAAATTCCAGCGTTGTAAATCGTCTGTGTTATTGTCCGTATTATTTGTGTCGTATATGTTGTGTATATGGTTCAAAATTGTATCGTGTCTCATCCAACAAATGTTGTGTGTGTGTGTATTTGTTGTGAGGTCTGCCACTTTCTGTTGCCTCTATGAGGCTATATCAGTCAGTCAGTCAACCACACCTCTTCTTTTCCCACACCCGCGAATAGCGTGGTTTTAGTTACACGGGGGTCGAAGCCCCCGGAGTCGTGCCCGGGTAAAGAGCGCTTTAGCTCGAGGCCCGTACGCGCTTCGGCGCACGTTATACTGACTGACGGATAACCTACGTCTAATGCAGTGACTGATGGTTGCATCCTTTGATGCATCATTCAACCATCAGTCATGACTTTTGAGTGAAATTGACGTAATGGCAATTCGTCAGTCAGCTCGCGGACAGTGATGAAGTCGGACGCAGAACGCGTTTGAGCTCTATACCAAATTTTCATCAATATCAAATATATCAAATTTACATCTTCAAAAACAGGCACGGCTTCCCAAATAATGTCAAGTACCTACTAGCTACGAGTATCATTACGATCAACCATCTGAAAGACCGCTTTAAATTAAAATTAATCCATACTACGCTCCCAGATAGGAATATCTCATCACATTAATAAGATAATAATAATAATCTTGCATCACATTGGCATTTACGTGCGCTCCGAAGCACAGAGGAGCTCGAGATAAATATACCCATCCTTAGACTGGCTACGTTAGACGTTGATTAACCTGCGTGATCTGCGCGCTGTGAACCTGTGAGATTGACATGCGCAACGACGCCATCGAGCTCCTCTCAGCTTTGTACTTAGTTTCATAAACTTAATCGTGTAAAACGTATATGTATGAGTGCCCGACATGTATTTATAATTGCTTCACAAATAGCAGCAGATGACATAATTACTGAAAACTTCATGTCTTCAATATTTCTACTAGTAACAAGGTATCGCAAAGTTGCTTCGAGCTTTTCTTCAGGAATTATAGCTTTTCACATACAGGTATCTTAATGTTTTTAGATATGGGGTTATTATGATCAACAGGTTATCAAAACACGCATCTTTCATGCGAAAACTTATGTCATGAGAGTGCATAAAGTTGGCGGAATTTCGTGATGTTCCAAAAAGAAGAAACAGCAGTAAAATTACAGTAGGTATGTAACAGTTTTGAAATTGTGGAACTCCTCTAAGAATTGGGGAATCTATTCCTAGCGATATTTTTCAGCATATCCACAGTCCAAGTAGATATATAGTAGACATATTATGTTATGTATGCGTGGCGAGCGTGTTAACCACGGAACAGAAAAAGCGTCCATAACGTTTAACTTAGTATGGATTTCTATCAGTCGATACGTAATAAATCGTGGTAAATTGATTTTATATGCTTTAAACTTTTATAACAGAATACTATATAACCAATAACAACACGAAGTTATTAGTGATGTATTCATATTATTTGCCTGTCTTTGTGTAAGTTTGGCACGCTTGGCGCCATACAAATTGAATTAATTAAATACCATTTCCAGTCCATTTCACTTCCGTGGGCAAAAATAATAATAATCTTCGACTGAAGAGTGGTTGCCAAAACGAAACAAAGAAGAATAAAATAAATAACTTAATTTTTCTGTAATAAAAAATTTAACAATTTAATGATTTTAATATTAATTTTATCACATTAATTATTTGTGATAATTGTATTTGTATAATGAAAGTTAAATATTATTGACAAACTGATTAACTGCGTGAATTAAACCATATAAATAAATTTATAACCTAAAACAATAATAAAATATATATCGTATAAATTTTACATGTTGTTCATTTCATTTACTTATTCAGGCTTTAATTTGTTAGGTCCTCAGATAATATTAGATGTGTGATCAAGAGTGATTGATATTGTGGTTTTGTGTAAAATACTAGTTTTTAATCTTTGAACTCTTTTGTGAAGAGGATTTATGTACCTGTACCAACTAAAGTGTTGAGCGTCCACTTCACCAGTTTGCTTAAGTTCTATCGTCATGTCTCAAAATACTTGCAGTGTTCCAGGATGTAGTGTGACTGTGAAGGATGGTATGTACCTACTGTATCAGTAAATCGATGAATATTCATTCCAACTATTTCTAAAACTTTATAAATTGCCCTGGCTGTTTTTTCCTTGATAAGATTACTATAAGAATTATTTACTTATTCAGGCTTTAATTTGTTAGGTCCTCAGATAATATTAGATGTGTGATCAAGAGTGATTGATATTGTGGTTTTGTGTAAAATACTAGTTTTTAATCTTTGAACTCTTTTGTGAAGAGGATTTATGTACCTGTACCAACTAAAGTGTTGAGCGTCCACTTCACCAGTTTGCTTAAGTTCTATCGTCATGTCTCAAAATACTTGCAGTGTTCCAGGATGTAGTGTGACTGTGAAGGATGGTATGTACCTACTGTATCAGTAAATCGATGAATATTCATTCCAACTATTTCTAAAACTTTATAAATTGCCCTGGCTGTTTTTTCCTTGATAAGATTACTATAAGAATTTTTGTTATAAATTTTCAATAAACAGATTGCTTATATAGATAATTAATTTACTCTCAGTATGATTTCAAAGACTCACAGTAAGGTAGGGGTCTAAGTGGCCCATCACTATCTCACACAGCATATTGCGTATAAAGCTGCCCGACTGGCAAAGTACCTCCACCTCACAGAATAAGTCAGTCAAATAACACTAGGCTATTTGACAATGTTCAAAAATTGTATAAATTATTTAACAATATCGTAAAATACACGAAACTATAAAGATCTGCAAAGTTTCATTCGGGTAATACTTTCGGTTCACAAATTTTTGGGTCGATTTTGGTTTTTTTGGATTTTGGATTTTTTGGCGGGAAAGCCCATTTTAAAAGTATGAAATTAATAAAAAATAATATTTTCATTATGAAGCAATAAAAATATAACTTTTATTATGACACTAATTACATAAACACAGAGTTGTCATACAAATTTCTGATTTGATGCATACAAAATACAAACCTGTGATTTCATTAGTCAGTAGCCTTTTGTATGGAGCGTTTTCAGGAAAGTCCGAAATAGTGATTTTCAAATTAACATATCTCGAGAGATTTTTGTGCTATCGAAGTAATTCTTTCACCTATGGTTATGTTATTCAGACATCCCTACATATCAAAAATGTTGGTTAAATAGCCTATTCGCTTGAGGGTTGTTGTGTTCCTGCGAGTGTGTGAGATAACCCTGAAAGGAAGGAGTTGCTTTGGCAGCAGGAAGCATGTGGGTGATATTTTTTGATGTGAATGTTAACATACTGTAATAACTTCAAATCAGGTGGGCCAAATGATTGTATGCCACCTTATTTAATAAAAATAAATAGGCAATAGCCCTGTGCTAATGATTAGAAATAGTAAACACCTAACTCTCTCTCTTAAATTTTCTTCTCAATGGATAAAACAAAAAAAACATGAAACATATTTTATTTTCAGGTATTGGTCTTCACAAGTTTCCAGATCCCATATATGATACAGAAAGGTTCAACAAGTGGCTGTCAATTATCGGTGGCAAAGTCGCTACGTTAGACTCGACAACAATTTTCCGAAACCGGAGAGTTTGTCGCAAACATTTTAAAGAAATTTACAAATATCCCAAAAATAAACTAAGCAAGATAGCAATGCCTGAGCTGCATTTGTCAGGTAACATAAGTTAGTTTATGTTCATATTGATGCCTCCAATGAACACTATGCCAACCAAAGTTTAGATAATTTTAATTTTTTATCTAAATTAATTCCTTACTTCGGTAATTATAATGCTACCTGAATTTAATTTATAAAAAATGAAGACAACGAAATCGACAAATACAAACCGTTAGGTAAATGTATAACTCATATTAGCAGTGTGTATCTGGATGTGTATGTTTTGAGTTGGCGTAGTGTTCATTGGAGGCATTGTATGTGCTAACTTGAGTAAATTTGTTATTTGTTCAACTTGAGTAACATAAAAAAAACTTGAGTTTTAGTAGTATCTAAAAAACTTGAGTTTTAGTAGTATCTAAAAAACTTGAGTTTTAGTAGTATCTAAAAAACTTGAGTTTTAGTAGTATCTAAAAAACTTGAGTTTTAGTAGTATCTAAAAAACTTGAGTTTTAGTAGTATCTAAAAAACTTGAGTTTTATGTTAACCCTCGATGTCGAGAATGCGTGGAGGTATCAAGCTGAAATTTTAACTGTATACTCAGGTCTACGATCCCATGAAGTTGTAAAAAAATCAAACTGCTAAGTTTATGTAAAAAAAAGAGGCGGCCGTTTATTCAGCAAAAAACGCGTATTTCGACACATTCTCAAGGGAATCAAAACTCATAGGGTACTTCCCGTAGACCTAGAACTATGAAATTTGGCAAGTAACATTGTTATAGACTAGAGTACAAGAATAAATCTCAAAACTATACGTTTGTAATTAAATTTAAAAAATAGGGGTTAGATTCATGAACTATTTATACGTATATACATATATATATTATACTAGCGGCCGCCCGCGACTTCGTACGCGTGGAGTCAGTTATTTGCAAATAATTTTAATTACATTCGAAAAAGCTAAATACCTAATGAAAGGAAAAAAATAAAAAAGTTAAAAACAATCAATATCTAGACGAATTTTTAGAATCAATGAAGTCGACGGATATTATTTTTTAAAACCTAAAGTACTTTTTATTGTTATAATAAAACATCCCTCCTTATAATAGTAAGTATGTAGTTGTTTTCAATATTTTTTATACTTAAATATCATTTAAAATCCTTCTGCCATAATTCTTTAACTTCAATAACATTGGATTTTCATCAAAATTTCCAACCCCCGTTTTAATTACTTCAAAAACATAGAACTTTGATACAAATTTCCAACCCCCGTTTTAACCCCAAAAAGGGGTTGATTTCTAAAGATACATTATTAGTACACCTCCACACCATCTATAGAGCATGTATTTTAAATTTCAAGTCTCTTAATTCAAAAACATAGAACTTTCATACCAACTTCCAACCCTCGTTTTAACCCCAAAAAGGGGTTGATTTCCAAAGATACATTATTAGTACACCTCCACACCATCTATAGAGCATACATTTTAAATTTCAAGTTTCTTACTTTAAAAACATAGAACTTTCATACAAACATCCAACCCCCGTTTTAACCCCAAAAAGGGGTTGATTTCTAAAGATACATTATTAGTACACCTCCACACCATCTATAGAGCATACATTTTAAAATTCAAGTCCTATTACTACAAAAACATAGAACTTTGATACAAATTTCCAACCCCCGTTTTAACCCCAAAAAGGGGTTGATTTCTAAAGATATATTATTAGTACACCTCCACACCACCTATAGAGCATACATTTTAAATTTCAAGTTTCTTACTTTAGAAACATAGAACTTTCATACAAATATCCAACCCCCGTTTTAACCCCAAAATGGGGTTGATTTCTAAAGATACATTATTAGTACACCTCCACACCATCTATAGAGCATGCATTTTAAATTTCAAGTCTCTTACTTCAAAAACATAGAACTTTCATACAAACTTCCAACCCCCGTTTTAACCCCAAAAAGGGGTTGATTTCCAAAGATACATTATTAGTACACCTCCACACCATCTATAAAGCATACATTTTAAATTTCAAGTTTCTTACTTTAAAAACATAGAACTTTCATACAAACATCCAACCCCCGTTTTAACCCCAAAAAGGGGTTGATTTCTAAAGATACATTATTAGTACACCTCCACACCATCTATAGAGCATACATTTTAAAATTCAAGTCCTATTACTTCAAAAACATAGAACTTTGATACAAATTTCAAACCCCCGTTTTAACTCCAAAAAGGGGTTGATTTCTAAAGATATATTATTAGTACACCACCATCTATAGAGCATACATTTTAAATTTCAAGTTTCTTACTTTAAAAACATAGAACTTTCATACAAACATCCAACCCCCGTTTTAACCCCAAAAAGGGGTTGATTTCTAAAGATACATTATTAGTACACCTCCACACCATCTACAGAGCATGCATTTTAAATTTCAAGTCTCTTACTTCAAAAACATAGAACTTTCATACAAACTTCCAACCCCCGTTTTAACCCCAAAAAGGGGTTGATTTCCAAAGATACATTATTAGTACACCTCCACGCCATCTATTGAGCATGCATTTTAAATTTCAAGTCATTTACTTCAAAAACATAGAACTTTCATACAGACTTCCAACCCCCGTTTCAACCCCAAAAAGGGGTTGATTTCCAAAGATACATTATTAGTACACCTCCACACCATCTATAGACCATACATTTTAAATTTCAAGTCTCTTGCTTCAAAAACATTGGACTTTCATACAAATTTCCAACCCCCATTCTACCCCCTTAGGGGTGGAGTATCGTAAAATCCGTTCTTAGTGGATATCTACACCCCACAAGGAACCTACCTGCCAAATTTCAAGTTTGTAGGTGTTATAGTTTCTGAGATTTCGTAATGAGTGAATCAGTGATTTACTCTTTTATATATATAGATTATAACCCTACGTACGGAACCCTCGGTGGGCGAGTCCGACTCGCACTTTTCCGGTTTTTTTTTAATAACCATTGCTTTTTTCAGGACCAGCTGGCGGGGAATCTAGTGAAAGGTATGGTACACTACTTGCTACTGATTTTCATGTTTTTTCATTATATACAATGTGCATAGAAAATATAAAACATTCTGATTTTGTTGGTAATACTGTTTAGCAGAAAATAAATATTCCGCTATTCAAGAGCGTAGTTTGATGAAACTTTTTCAGAAAATTTGACGTGATAAGTTCTTATAAATCGATGAACGTCGGCGTTACGCACGAAAAAGCATGACTCATTGTCACGTTCCGCCTGAGCCGAGCGTGCAAATGAGAGTGCACGATCGGCCTAAGCGTTCGGCTTGTGACGCATCTATCTCTTTTCCACTCCATCGGCCGATGTTTTCTTAAGACATTATCATGTAAAATATATCGTCCGTAAACCGACTTTACAGACAACCAATTTTTTTTTAGTGCACATTGTGGTTAGTTAGTTAGTGAAAGTTAGTTAGTTAGTTAGTGAAAGTTAGTTAGTTAGTTAGTGAAAGTTAGTTAGTTAGTTAGTGAAAGTTAGTTAGTTAGTTAGTGAAAGTTAGTTAGTTAGTTAGTGAATGAGACTTTGACTGTAACGCTCAGCCGTGTGACGCTCGTTTGGGTAAAGTCGGCAGGGAGGGAGCGAGGGATGAGTTTCTTGGGGTGTAAGGGTTTATCAACTTCTTTAAACCAAAACCTAAACTTCGCGTGCACCCTGCTGACTGACGGGGATGGCGGCGCGCGAGCGATATTTTAAGTGCAAGCGTTAATATGGCTGCGGTAACCGCATCACATCATGCGGGCCGTATGCTTGTTTGACATCCGACGTAGTATAAAAAAAATGTTTTCACAACAAGGACAAACCCTCTGTTGACGTGAATACTTCTTTAAAATTGCTTTCTTAAGGCGGCAATTATAAAAAAAAACGAATGATAACAAAATCAGGGGAAATAGTTTGGTGTTGCAGCTACAAATCTATCATCTCCATCCAAAATTCAATCACACCTGAATAGATTAAGGTTTAAAGCATTTATTACGCTAAGTAAGGACTATGGAACATCGCATGCGGGGGAGGGAGAAGTGCTACCATTTTGAGATAATTTTAGTGCGTATAGCGTATTCACGTACAACACACGGCCGCGTCCATGACACAGCTACACCCCATTTTTTTTATTGTACTAATATCTAGGTATACATACATATTTCTTGCCGTGTGGTTTCCGGCAGACTAGAATAGAATCACTCCGTCTCTTCCCGTGGATGTCGTACAAGGCGACTAAAGGAAATACATTATCAAACATCGATCAGGCCTCCCCAACCTGTTTGGCCAGCGTGGGGAGTGTAGGCCAAATCCTCCTTCTGTTTGGGACGGACGAGAGAGGGTCGTGCCCCTGTAGTGGAGACTAAAATGACCTGATGATGATGATACATACATAATCAGTATAATTAGCATGTCATTGCCTATTTCAGCCAGAAGCAAACACTTAAAACAAAGTGTGGAGACACTCTTCATATACCCAAAGTTCAAGTATCAAAACAAGATTCGTGGCTAGACATTGAAGTACCGGCTTGCTCAAATATTGGTTCGTAGCATTTTTTTATACTTGGAAAAAGACAATTTGATAATTGGTTTTTGATGTGAAACGTTGGTAGGCAATTTGATCTACAGTACTTTGCGTGCTTCCGTTACCAATTACTTCCGTTACTGCCGGCCGGCTCCTACTACCATTAGTGGATGCATGCTACTGCCGTGGCTGCTTTGGTCGTCTCTGCTCCAGCTGCTACGGTTGTCTCTTCGAATCTCCAACATCTGAAATAGAAGAAACGTGTGATTAACTGATTATTGCCGCTCCGTAATGTTGAAATCTTGGCGATCTCAAAGGCAAGGCAAAGTCGGGTATCGGTGAATATTACATATTTTTTTTCCGCAAGAAACAACGTGAAATTTATGTTAAGGTGACGCCAGCTACCGAGCCAATTTTGTATGGGGAAAACGAATACTTAATATAAAAATATTGAGAAGATGTAGCTAATCAAAATGCTCATATAAGTAGGTGTAGTAGTACTAAATAAACATGCACCCTATAGAGAATTTACGTAATATACAATATGTATATCAATTAAATAGATTGCTTGTGAATTTCTGTTTTCTCAAAGGTTGGCTAGTTGAGAATGGTTTTAGTGTTAAAAGTCCACCATTTGCACCCTTATAAAATTGATGATGATTGCTTACTGCTTTGTAGTAAATAAAAGACGTGCTCTTGGATACCGATTTATTGGGAGACTGCCGTATTGCCGTAATAACCAATTACCCAACTTATATGTTAACAAATATATAACACCTTCACCCCTAATCTCTACTAGTACATAACAAACGTTTTGTTTTTACATATGCATAAAACAATGTAAATAATGGAAATTTCACGCACTGAAAATATATATATCGCGTACATTGTAATTACACAGGTAAATAAAAGACGTGCTCTTGGATACCGATTTATTGGGAGACTGACGTATTGCCGTAATAATCAATTACCCACTTATATGCTAACAAATCTAAAACACTTTGTTAACCCTTTAACCGCCACGAGCGGATTAATCCGCCAAATATTTTCGTGCCCATTTCGCCAAGGACGGATTTTTACGCTCAAATACCACTACTCAGTAAATCTGCCTTTTTGTTTAATAGCTCTGTATTATATAAAAATAGTGTTCATTACTTGATAAATAGATAATGAAGTTATTATTTACAATTGATTACACTTAAGTTTCTTTATTATAGGACTTAAAATTAATGTCTAAAGTTAAATAAATTACTGATAGTACTTTTAGAAAAGTGTATTGATGTCTAGCGCCACGGCCGGAAAATTCCGTTAGTAGGGATGGGGCATAAACAATGATCGACAGATACAAAAATCCACATAAATCAAACAATTTCTGTTTATACTGACTTATTTATTATAAACATAAAGTTACTGTAGAAATAAATGAGTTTATTTTATTTTGTTTTAAATGAATAAAGCCCAAAACTGTCAGTGAATGAACAAAACTGAATTGACAATTCCCATCCCTAGTCTGCATGTTTTTGAACGAATGTTATATGTATTCCTGTAGCCACGAGCGGAGAAACACGCTCGCTTCTGACGTCATAAAAGAGTGCCGCCTTCTGGAATTTTCCATTAGTGTTGTGCTGCATTATACGTGTTTCATAAGTGTCATCGATACAATTTTCTTTATACGCTTTTGTTTCATTGTTTTACCAAAATACTTACTAATACAAGTAATTTTTCGAGTTATGGAGGGAAAAAAGGTACCAAAATGGCTTGGAGGGACTCACTTTTTTGTTTTTTTTTATAATACGTCGTGTGGCAGACAAGCATACGGCCCGCCTGATGTGAAGCAGTAACCGTATTAACGCTCGCAACATAATATATCACTTGCGCGCCGCCACCCCCGCTGCCAACGCAGCATCTCCTTCTTTTCCGGTGACCTCACTCACTCACAGGAATACAACAACCCTCAACGGAATTGTTATTTGGCTGCGGTATTCTGTGAGGTGGAGGTACATTCCCCAGTCGGGTAGCTTACAATTACGCTCCATACCTCTCTTTTCGCCAGAGCTTCGTTTGTCAGTCAGCAGGGTGCACCACGTGCAGGTGAAGTTGGCTTTGGTTCAAAGATGTTGATAAACCACTTACACCCCAAAATTCTCAGTGATTATTTCGACTTATCGAGGTTCGACTTATAGAGGTTCTACTGTGTTATAAATAAAATTATTAAATTACAAAGTAACGCTTTCCATATGTTAAGATATTTAAATTAAACTGTAAGCGTTCGAAAGAGATGCATTTCCAATATCGATATATATACTGAACATCTCTATTAGTTGTAGGTATTTATTTATCGTTTTACTGTGCCTGGCGCTGGGGGCACGACAAGTGATATTAAGTAAAGCGTTTAAAAGGTTAAACTCTGGAAAAGAAAAGCACGGATCTCTTTGAAAATAAATTAATTGGAGGAAATTGACAAATAAATTCCAAGCGTTAATAGCATTAGAGAGACAAGCAGACAAGCTACAGGTTGAAGGCTTATTATTTGATACAAGGCTGCCATCGGAGTTAATCCAAGAAAATTAAAATGGCACTATCGGTTCCGCCGGTATTACTAGAAATTGAGGGTCGAAAAATTTTAGCGTATATTTCGCCATTTATGGCGTGATTGTAACGATCCACAAGACATTACTTAACTTACATTGGCAAGAATAAACTTTGACTGAGGATTGTTGCCAGCAACGAAACGAGGAAGATAAATGTGACATCGACGGTGTCAATGTGTCAAAATCTGTTGATTTGATAGATCTCTGTCTGCTCTGATGTAAAAGTCTAAAAGTTTAGGTGGTCGTGGATTGTTTTGTTAGTGTTTTTTGAAGAATTTGTTAAATAATTACATAAAAGTGTATTAATAATGAATGTAAAATTTTACAAAACCTGTGCAGTGCCCAAGTGCAAAAACACAACAATTAAAACGCCGGAAAAATTATTTATACATGTTCCAAGCGGCGAACAAAGGAGGAAGTGGTTAGCACTGGCCAGTAGGGACCCCACATCATATTCACCATTAAGTAAAATATATTTTTGCGAAGATCACTTCGATGTAAGTTCTGCTTTTCACAAATTAGAATTTCGAAAGTACGAGCCAGGTGCGCATATTGCAGGTTATGTTTATGTATTTGTTTTATGATACTTATAGTGTTGTCAACCCTTATTCATATCCCACTGTTGGGATAAGGGTCTCCCCTCAATCGAAGGAACTAGAAATAGAAATAATTTTATTACCAAATTGGAGTACAATTTCCTTTACATTTTACTCTTGAACTTGTAACTTAATGTAGAGAAAATATTTATTGACTAGTGATCTCCACACTATGAGCCTGTCTCGTGGAGGCCACAGTGACACATTTTGAAAATACAAAACATCTATATGAACATGTATATTGACGGTCCCTACGTATAAATCGACATGTCAAAAATGGCAATTTTTTTTTATTGCATGAATTGCTATAGATTGCCCGTAAAAAACATTTTCTTTTTTATTTTATTGATTGTATATAAATTAAACAGTAAGAAATGTAACTCATTTGTCCAATAATAATATTCTTTAATTACTATATCAAAGGTATTCAAAAACAACATACTCAACTCCAACATACATTTAAATAGAATTGTCAGTGTTTTCTAGCTGCCTGAAGGTTACTGATTTGGCTTAACGACTGTTATCTAATCACAACAATCGGAATTGACTGCTTAATGTACCCCCTGAAGCACGGAGAATACCTTTAACTACTAATACCTGAAGAAAATGAATTTTCCTAGATTGAGACCTAGTTAGCTCGATTTATTTATCGTAAAACCATGGTCATACACACATACCTACCTAATATATGGAATAATAGAGCATTGTGGATGTTTTATGCACAGTTTATTGAATGTTATGTCATAAATATTACAATACAATAGTTTCAAATAAATTTCCAGCTACAAAATGACATGGAAAATTATATGCAGTATACTACAATGGGTAAGATATCTCAAATAAGGATGAAGCCTGGTTGTCTGCCCACAAAGTTTGCTTGTCAACAAAAAATAGCTATATATCAATCAAATGCTGTTAAAAAAGCGTTATTAAAAGAAATTAAAACAAAAAAAAGGAAAATAATTGTACCTCAACGGTGTAAAAATGTAACCAGCAACGTTCCGAGGACTAGTTCTGATATACTTTCGAACAAGAAAAAGGAGGAGGAATTTCTCAAGTTGATTATACCCACAAAGTTGGCTTGCCAACCAGAAAGACCTTTATGTCAATCAGCCACTGTAATGTTAAGACAACCGTTTGTAACGGAGATTGAAGAACAGAAAGAGATGAGAAATGATGCATTTCGACAGTATGAAAATTCAAGCAGTGACTGTCCAAGCATAAGCTCAGGTATATAAACAACAAAAGGAGGCAGTTCTTAAGTGTTTCTAGTGTATGTTATGTAATAGCGCTAGGATTAAATAAATTTTACAATTTTATTTTTGTGTTTGAAACAAAGTGTTCCGATGGCTATTCCACTGTAGATTAGGATCAGAGGGGCAATTCTCGTAATTAAAATGTAGTCAAAATTCAGTTTCAATCCAGTCTCGATCTCACAAATGTCACATGTGGTATTCTTGTATTATATTATGTAACTTCAATGTTTAATTTAAAATTTTATTAAAATTAAAAGAATTAAGAATGTTACTTTGCCAATAATAAGAATTCATAATAATTTATTAACAAAATCAAGTATATAATTTAATCAATTCACAATTCAATCCCGATTCGGTCAATTTTGAATTTTGAGAATTGTCCTTCTGATCATAGAACCTCGTGGTATTTAGATTATAACTAAATGATTTACAATTTGTTAACATTTTTAGACACATTATGTAACTCTATTATTTATGAAACAATTTTCGAAATTATTTTTGTATTCGAATCAGGGTGCAATCTAAAGAATCAAAATGGATTCCAATAGAAAAAATAATATCACCACATGCAAACGGCCCATATTTTTGAAGGCTTATATTCAAAATAAAGGTAGTCATTTATAATTATCAATTTATATTTTTAACTGCAGGACTTTCTGCTTATAATATAAATAAACAAGAAATACGTACTTAAATATGTATAAAAATATTTGACTTTTATTTCGGCTCATAACTTATGAACAATAGGCGGTTAAAATGGGGACTGAAAATATATATTTAAGTATTCAACTGAAATTTTATGTTGTATCAAACAATACCTTACAAAAAAGTACATAAACATGTAGATGTTTCATAAGGATTAGGTACTTTAAAAACATTACCTTTTACTTCAATAAAAACTTTAAATATTTTTTTTATGTATGTATTCATATAGATCTCTGTCTACCACTTATTCCTATTATCACTTTGTTTTTAGATGCAGCTGTTTCGTCAATAGATGACAACAGACACTCATACAAAGGCATTGATGCTGGGCACTTGAAAACAGAACCATTAGGTATAGTAGCAATTATTAACAGTAGAGACAGACATAATATATATTATATTAACTCCGCCCTTATATATATATACTGTGTATACTATATATATAGTGGTCGCCCAGTAGTCGAAATTCGACCATAATTAATTTATTACGATTATGTATGACATTCACTAAGACTATAGACAAATAATATTACAGACAAACAATATTAATCTATTCTCAATTTGACCACAGACTTAAACAATAAACAAAAGAGTATATTGACGGTCCCTATGTATAAAGCGACATACGAAAAATGGCATTTTTCTTTTCATTTCAGACATGTCTGCTTATACTACGATATAGTGATTAAAGAATATTATTATTGCCCTAATGAGTTAATTTCATACTTTTTAATTAGATACAAACAATTTGTGCACTGTGTAAAATGTCTGACAATATTTATTATTTATTTATTAATGATTGTGGTTTCTTTAAAAAAAATGTATTTATTATGTATAATTAAAAAAATATATATTAGCATTCTGCACACCTTCTCTATATAAACTACATATAAATGTGCGAAAATTCATACTCCTCATCCAAATAGGTACAAAGTTTTTGCTTCACGTTGTAGCGTGTCCATATGGAACGCTACAGAGTTATCCTTTTTATCTGTTTGGGTGAACTGTGTATTGCAAAATAAACTCGTAAATCCTTGTATCCGGACCCCTAATATATTTCTTTAATAAAAAGGACGGTATGCAATGCATAAAAATACATTTTTTTTTTTTTTTTTTTTTTTTTTTTTTTTTATACCACTAGTGTGGCAAACAAGCATACGGCCCGCCTGATGGAAAGCAGTTACCGTAGCCTATGAACGCCTGTAACACCAGAGGCATCACACGCGCGTTGCCGACCCTGTAAAAACCTCTTCACGCCCTTTTTGAAGAACCCCATGCTGTAGTCCCCTGAGAAAACCTCGACAGGCAGTTCATTCCACAGCTTGACAGTACGCGGGAGAAAACTTCTCTGGAACCGCACGGTACGTGACCACTTAGGCTCCAATGTGTGAGGATGAATTCCCTGTCGATGGCGAGCGGTGCGACTGTAGAAGGAGGCCGTTGGCATCATATCAAACAACTCCTCTGAACACACCCCATTGTACAGACGGTAGAATACACAAAGGGACGCAAAATCTCTTCTCAGACTTAAAGGTTCTAAACCGTCTGTTAGTTTGGGATCGTCGACAATCCTCACAGCGCGCCTTTGAATCGAGTCACAAGGTGCAAGCTGGTATCTAGGCGCTCCCGCCCATAGATGGCAACAGTACTCCATATGCGGCCGTACTTGAGCTTTGTAAAGCATAAGTCTCTGCCGCGGAGTGAAGTACTGCTTCGCCCTGTTGAGCACACCTAGTTTCTTCGACGCCAGCTTGACCTTCCCCTCCAGGTGACAACGAAACTGGACGTCGCTGGAGATTTCAACTCCAAGAATCCCAATGTTTTTGGCGATGGTAAGGGGTGTGTTTAGGAATTGAGGAGCCACAGCAAAAGGGGTTTTCTTAGCGGTGAACGCGCAGACTTGTGTCTTAGTGGGATTGAAATGAACCAGGTTCTTTCGCCCCCAATCGGACACACTATCCAGTGTGCTCTCGATCTTCGACACAAGCTGTTCGCGGCTCTCCTCCACCAGAGAGCGGGGAATATTAGCGCGGCCCGTATAATAAGCATCCCCGGTGCTGTCGTCAGCATAGCAATGAATGCTGTCAATGGACAACATATCATTGATATGCAGCAAAAACAGCGTCGGGGACAACACCGAGCCTTGCGGGACGCCAGCATTAATGTCCATGCTGTCGGAGCAACTGCCATCCACAACGGCTCTAATGCTTCTGCAGGACAAGAAACTAGCGACCCATTCGCATAAACCCTCTGGTAGACCGTATGCAGGCAACTTCGAAAGAAGACCACGGTGCCAGACCCGATCGAACGCCTTCGCCATATCAAGACTGACAGCTAATGCCTCACCTTGACTCTCCACGGCTGAAGCCCAGCGATGTGTAAGATACACTAGAAGATCACCAGTCGAGCGACCATGGCGAAAGCCGTATTGATGGTCGCTGATTAAGTCGTGCTCTTCTAGGTATTTCAGGAGCCGGATGTTAATGACGCGCTCCATTACCTTGGAGAGAAGGGAGGTAACAGCGATAGGCCTGTAATTCGATGGGTCTGATCTGTCACCCTTTTTGGGCACAGGGTGCACGTTCGCAGTCTTCCATGACGACGGTACCTGCCCGGTGGAATAAGAGAGCGCAAAAAGGCGCGTAAGAACAGGACACAACTCAGGAGCACACAGCTTTAACACCACTGCCGGAATGCCATCTGGCCCACTCGACTTATGAACGTCAAGGGATAGCAATGCCCGCCGAACATCTCGTTGAGTAAATGAGATTTCCGGCATGGAATTACCACACCGCGGGATGGAAGGCGGTGCGGCGTCCCCGTCGTTCAAAGTCGAGTTTGAGGCAAAGAGATTCCCCAATAGATCGGCTTTCTCTTTAGCACTGTGGGCCAGACTACCATCTGGTTTTCGGAGTGGTGGAAAGGACGACTGACAAAAGTTGCCCTCGGCAGCCTTGGCAAGCGACCAAAAAGCACGGCTCCCAGATGGGTGCTTAGCTAGGCGCTCACCAATCCTGCCGATGAACTCAAACTTTGCCCTGGCAATTACTCTCTTACTGAACCTCGAGGCAGCATTGAACTCCCGTTTCAAGTCGGAAACACCAGGATCTCCATTAATACGAGCCGTGGTCCAAGCCTCATATGCAGTTTGCTTGCGAAGTTTAGCTTCTCTGCAAGACCGATTAAACCACGGCCGCTTCTTAGCACCTGAAGTAGCCACCCGCCGGTTTGGAATAAATAATTCCATCCCGGCCAAAATCGTCTCAGCTACAGCAGATGCACAGGTGTCTATATTTTCCGACCCGAAACAGAGCCGCCTCCACGGGTACGATGCGTAAAATTCACGCAGTCCATCCCAGTCTGCTGACTTATAGTGCCACATACGACGCCATCCGGTATACCGGGGTGGGTCAGGGCTTGCGCATGGCACTTGGGTCCGGATGAGGCAGTGGTCCGACGAGCCAAGAGGCGCATCCACCGAGACTGTATACCCATCCGGATGTGTGGTCAGCAGAAGGTCCAGTAGAGAGCTAGTATGGTCCTCTATATCTGGTATTCTCGTTGGAGAATGCACCAGCTGTGAGAGACCATAGGCCAGAGCAAAATCATGAACAGACCTCCCCGCGAAGTCAGTGGACCGAGAGCTGAGCCACTCGGCATGGTGGGCATTGAAGTCTCCCAAAATCACTAACTCCGCGGAGGGGTACCTCTCAATGACTTTGTCAGTCGCCAATTGCAGGTGCTCGATCAACCGAGTTGTGTCTGCATCACCGCTATGAGACCTGTAAAGGCACGCGTAGATACGGGTGCGGCCGCCCTGATCCACGCGTACCCACAACACTGACAGGTCCCTGTCTTCAAGGCCGTGAAGACGTCGACAGCAAATATCATCCCGGACGTACATACATACCCCGGCTCGACGTACAAAAGAATGTTCAAGTTTGTACCCGGGGTATAATAAGTAAGAAGTATCGGCCGGGCAAGATATTTGCGTCTCCGTTAAAAAAAGGAGGGTCGGCTTTGCAGTTTCGAGGTGCTGGTGAACTGCATTTATGTTTGTGTGAAGTCCTCTGACATTACAAAAGTCCACGTCGAATGTGGATGAGGACGCCGCTGAAGAAACCTTCTTTTTTTTGTTCCTGGCCATTAAAAGGGGGTAAGAGGATTATGAGAGAAGTTGTTTCACTGACGGCGCGAGGGACAAGAAAAGCGCGGTGTCTACCCCCGCAGCACAGTGCAGGTAGTGCGGTTTGCTAGCGCGGCGGGCGGAAGGGCCCCCGGTCCCCCCCTGCTGCAGCAGCCGGGTCCACTCCGGTCTCCTCCTCCGGCACGACTACTACAACAGGGACTTTACACAGGCTGGCGGTTCAGCCTCCCGGGGCGGAGATTAGGTGATCCCCGGGTTCGGGAACCCTACTAACCTGCGGGCGGCCAGCGGACAGCCGTTTCACCGGGTCTCCCTGACCGCCGCGCCAACACGCCGCGCCTACACCGCTAGCGGCGGTTCGACAGCCGCTGGTCCCTCTGCCGTCAGCATAACAACTCCTCTAAAATAGCCCTGGTGACCTAGCTAACTCGCAGGAACACGGCATAGCCATTATGGCTGCGGTTTTTTGCCAGGTGGAGGTACTTCCCCAGTCGGATGCTGGCCAAGCCTGGAGCGAAAGATCACACTATGCCCCTCCCCCATCTGACAAGTAAAAGAGAAGCACAGTGTGATCTTTCACTGCGTCCTACCTCTCTTGAACATTTTTCTAAAATATAATATATTGCTTCTAGTGTGGTGTCATATTATTAAAACGTTATTTTTCAAAATTAAAATATCGCCGAAATTAATAAATATATAATTTATTTATAAATCTAAAATTAAAACTGAGAAAATGTTAGACGTTGAAGAAAGAGATTTGCGTGGCTTGCATCTGGCAACTTTTTTTTGTCACTCTTCCTTTTCCGTTCGAACATGGCTTGACAATAGTCGATTTTTGATCAATTTTATAAGAAAATATTTAAAAATTGGGTGTTTGTGGTCGAAATGGCCCGATGTTACAAATAATTTATAATATATAGCGCCTTTGGCGTTTGAGAATGCACATTTGAGTGCATAACATGTGTATGGTAATTGATTTTTAAAGAAGGGCGCATATTTGAATGCGGTAAGTTATTTTTCCTTAATTTTACGGACGCGTCACTTCAGAGTTCAAAGTCCGAATCTCATGGAGGTTATTTTGTTTTCAGCCCTTAACTTCACTTCAACTTCAATTTCACCTTCAACTTCCCTTCGAGCCCTTCACTTCACCCTTATTTATTTGGATCGGCTCTTCTAACTTTTTCCCTGCCCAAATCTACTTCTTAATTCTTACTTCAAAATGTTGTATTGATGATGTGACTCTGAATTGGTTGATGCGTGTTGCGTAAATGTAATTCTATTGTAGTTAGGGGCTATGTTCTCTGTAACTGTTAAGTAGACAATATTCTCTTCAAAAAACAAATCTTAGCCCATAAGCGTACCGCTGTATCTCATTATATATAATGTAATTGTGTAACAATTTTTTCTTATTGCAATATACAGATCAGACAAATTCTGATGTATTATTGAACTATATGCTCTGCTTTGATATATATATTTTTCACGGCCAGTTGCCCACAGATTTCGTATGGCAATTAACCCGACTTGAGATTAATGGTTCAATGATCTCCGCTGTGTTATGGAGGGTACAACCAACTCAAAGACTGTCAATCCCGGCGCCCGAAATTGTGAGTATAATACTCTTTACTATTATTATTTTTTAACAGCTTCATATAAATTTGGATTGACGGCAGCCTGAACATCTTGGCCACTGACTATAATCTCTTGTTTAAGTGAAACCCCTTTGATTGTTCATACATACTTTAATTTCCATTAACCTCTTTTTAAAACGCCCCAATAGTCCGGTCTTGTGTTTTTTAAAACCGTGACAATTTGGCGCAGTCATGTTTATTTAAAACATGACAATTGACGCAGTCGAACAGGGACTTGATTCATTAAAGACTTGATTCATTAAAAACTTGATTGATTAAAAACTTGATATTTTGAATATAATTATATAAAAATATATGAAAACTTTAATATTTGATAATTGAATTTACTGAAAATATTGGTTACCCACATGAAATCTGGGACAACTTGGTCTTAACTTTGATATTTAACTTTCTTGTTAGCCGTGACTGTTTTCTAAATAGTTACTTGGTTATTTTTATATGATATTCCTTTGAATACATATTTATACTTTGTCGTTGACAAACTTTTGTTATTTTGGTGAAGCGAGCAGATGGTATTTGGCTAACTTTATTTAGTATTTTTGAAATGTAACATTTGAGTTATATTTTATATGATGAAGATAACAGATATGGAGTTATTTATTGAATAAACATTGTTTATATCTTTGTTTGCAACCTTATCTTATACTTTGTATTTTTTTTTTGATCAATTGTTTCAACTGACATATATATAAACATTTCTTGTTATGTGAACCATTTTTCAACAGGTAAAGAGTGTGACTTGTACTTATACTTGTAACCTATGTGTACAACGTTTGTTCATATGTGACAACTTTCATTTTGAATTTGAAAAAAATATTATAAAACAAAGTTAAAACATATTACTACACATTGTTAGCACTTCAATTGCTGAATTTATTTAACAGTGCTACAGCTTATTGCGAATTAATGCTATTTTCTTGAATACATAAACACATTACTAGCTTAACATCAGGAGTGACACATTTTGTATGAAAAATTTTCAACGCTTGAACATTTTGGTGAATTTAAGTAAAGTAAATATGATAAAAAATATAGAAAATTGTTTTCAAAAGTGATAGATTTGATGTGACTTCATATTGCTACTTGCTTATTCATAATTAGTTTGAAATTTCACACATTACATAACCTAAAAAGAAAAAGTTACATTGTTGGTTGATGTTTGTACAACTTTGCTGTGAATATTATCAAAAATATAAAGCTTGCTCATTGCATTTGAACATTATAACAAAACAATTATATTGGAAGTGTAATTTAACTAAACAATATACTTATAAACATTGAAAAATACTTGGACATAACCGATTTGAAACATTGCTGATATTTTGAGTTTTGCAAAGCCTAATTAGCTTGTGCTGTGCTTTCTTACTTGGCTTATATGTGAATGTATACTGTATTCATAAAGGTGTATATACACTTACGCTTGTGTATATTTTAAATTTATTTAATTTGCTAACTTTGAAAGATGGATGATAAGTCGAATGATTCTAACACTAAGTCTGATATGCAGGCTATGGATGTTAACATGCCTTCGCTTAACAATATTAATATACAACCTCAGACCCAGCAGCGGAATCAGGACGATTTACCACCCGCTATGGAAATTCGAAATATGATAGATTTAGAAAATGTTATTGAATCTAATGTTATATTGAACGCACCACATTCGGAACAAGTGAATTTAAATTCAGTGAACTTAAATACTGCATACCATAATTCAACAAACATTAACAGTGCTTCTCCACATATGAATTCTTATTCTTGCTATCAAAAACGTTTTGATTTTACAAAATTGGGATTAGTTTTTAACGGTAGGACTTGCCCTATGGAATTTTTTACTCGTTTGGATGAATTAGGTCCTGTTAAAGGTTTTACTAAAGAACAGTGCTTTTTAGCTATACCTGTGCTTCTTTCTGATATTGCCTTGAAATGGTATAGAGGAAGGAAGGACTGTATTTTCAATTGGGATCAGTTTAGATATGAAGTAATTGAACAGTTTGCGCCAATAGATTTGAATTATAAGTTGGAATATGAAATTCGTACTAGAACACAGAAATCATCTGAAACTTTGTCGGAATTTATTATTGAATTGATGGATATGTCTGCTAAATTGAATAGTCCATTGTCGGAGTTTACCTTGATTCAAATTATAAAACATAACATGCTACCGGAATATTCGTATCATCTGGTAGGTAGGTCAGTTACGACTATTATTCGACTTATGCAGTTAGGCAGGGAGATAGAATCTCTTCGTCCTGTTAATCAAAATATTAATGTAAAGAGGCCTGCCACTTTTAAGACAGAGCCCAATATTAGGATGAATGCCGTGTCTTCGCCACGAACTGAAGCCATTTGCTTAAAGTGCAAAATGCCTGGTCATAATTATAAACAGTGTAGAAAATTTCCGGCTATTCAGTGTTTTAGGTGTGGACAACCGAACGTATTGACTAGTAATTGTACTAGGTGCAAACCTGTTACAAAAAATGTTTCAGTTTTGGATAGTGGCGTTGCTGCTTGTGAATCTTGCGGTTCAAAAAACGCATGAGGGCCAGTTGTGACCAACTTCTTTCTAGAAGAAGTGAACGAACCACAGCTGGAGAAATTTATAATTCTATTGAAACCTGTAACAAATCATCATCATCATCATCTGTCAATAATGTCAGTAATTCTCAAATTAATTTAGTTTCTCAAATTGCTTCGTTTTTGAAATTTAAAAACTTAGATAGTAGACCTTACATCTCATTTTCGATTAGAGGTCATGAATTTTTAGGATTATTGGATAGCGGTGCACAGATTAGTGTACTTGGTAATAATTCGCACCGAACTTTTCAAGATTTGGGATTTGTGTTACAAGAATCTTCTTTTATTGCTACCACAGCCGACGGCAAATGTCAACAAGTTCTTGGGTACATGCAATTGCCAGTTAAATGTGCAAAACGGACTAAGCTTATCAAATTTATTGTTATACCTTCTATAACTAGTGATGTTATTCTGGGTATAGATTTTTGGGTATCGTTTGGAATCTTTAATAAATTATCTAAAGAAGTATCTTTTGTGAACTCTAGTGGTCAACCTTTTGAAATATCACCTATTACTTCTGCTAATAACTTGTTACCTGAGGAAAAATCTCGTTTAGATCATATTGTGGAATTATTTAAAGATATCTCTTATGAAAACAAGGGACTAGGTAGGACCGACCTTGTGCAACATAAAATTGTCACTACGGGTGAACCTATTAAGCAGAGATATTACCCTTTGAGCCCCGCTAGATCCAAAGCACTCAATGTTGAAATTGATCGTATGTTAGAGGAAGGTATCATACAACCTTCAAAATCACCTTGGAGTAGTCCACTTGTATTAGTGACAAAGAAGGATGGTAGTCTTAGAGTTTGTTTGGATTCACGTAAATTAAATTCAGTTACTGTTAAGGATTCTTATCCACTTCCTTATATTTCTAGAATACTTGTTAACCTTAGAGATGCTAGATTTTTATCTTCAATTGATCTTTCTAAAGCTTTTTATCAAATTTTATTGGAAGAAACGTCACGAGAAAAGACAGCTTTTGTTGTTCCCGGCAGAGGTCTATTTGAATTCGTTAGGATGCCATTTGGTGTGACAAATGCACCGGCGGAATTGCAGAGACTCTCTGATCGCTTGTTTGGACCTGAATTTGACGATAATATATTCTGTTTCTTAGATGATCTTATATTGATATCTCGCGACTTCGAAAGTCACTTAGTTTTGCTTCATAAAGTTTATAAAAGATTGAAGGATGCTGGACTTACCATTAACTTATCAAAATCAGAATTCTGCAAGGAAAGATTGCGATACTTGGGATATGTTGTTGATGAGGATGGACTACATACTGATCCAACTAAATTAGAAGCCATAAAGAATTTTCCTACACCGAAATCAGTCAAAAATGTTAGAAGTTTTATAGGAATGTGCTCATATTATCGTAGATTTATTAGTAACTTTTCTAATCTTGTTGCCCCTTTAACCAAATTAACTGGAGGTAAAAGGAATGCTAAAGTAAAATTTTCTTGGGATGAAGATGCAGATGAATCATTTAATAGTTTGAAAACTGCTTTAATTACCGCTCCGGTATTACAGTGCCCTAATTTTGACAAAAAGTTCTATGTGCATTGCGACGCTAGTGGAAACGGCGTTGGTAGTGTTTTAATGCAGGAAGATGACTCTGGTCAGTCTCATCCTATAGCGTATTTTTCTAAAATGTTATCTAGAGCTGAACAAAATTATAGTGTAACTGAAAGAGAACTTTTAGCTGTTTTATTATCAATTGAACATTTTAGACCTTATATTGAAGGAACAGATTTCACTGTAGTTACAGATCATGCTAGCTTAAAATGGCTGATGAACTTGTCCAATCCTTCTGGTAGACTCGCCAGATGGGCAGCTCGTTTGTCTCAATACAAATTTGATGTAGTACATAAAAAGGGTAGTTTACATACTGTACCTGATGCTTTATCTCGAGTCGAAATCTCTTCTATTGTTGTTTGCCCCGATGATATTCATGATCCGTGGTATTCTAAGATGTTTGTCGAGTGTCAAAAATATCCATCGAAGTTTGGAACATTTAAAGTTGAAAATGAAGTTTTATATAAGTATATTCGCCCAAAGAATTCTTTATCACAGAACTTAGCTTGGAAAATCGTTATACCTAAAGAACATGTTTTAGAAACAATTCGTAGTAATCACGATGATGTTAATTCTGCTCATTTCGGTATTCACAAAACTCTTGAGAAGATTAAAGTACACCATTTTTGGCCTAAGATGTTTAAAGATATTAGAGATTATATAGTCCGATGTGACGTTTGTAAAGCGTATAAACATTCTAATTCTGCACCATTAGGATTGATGACCAACCCTAAGCTTGTTAATCGACCTATGACTATGCTGTCGATAGACATCATAGGACCTTTACCGCGTTCTTATTCTGGACATAATTTCATTCTGTCAATAGTAGATGTTTTCACAAAATTTTGTTGGATTTTTCCAATGTACACTGCTACGGCACAAACTATAGTCAAAATACTAGAAAAAGAAATATTTTTAAAATTTGGATGTCCTAAAACTATAATTTGTGACAATGGTACTCAGTTTACTTCAAAATTATTTACAGACTTTATAGAAGGTTACAATATTCCTAAAGTTTTCTACAATTCTTTATACACACCTCAGAACAACCCAGTTGAAAGGTTCAATAAGACGATTGAAACTTGTTTATCCTGTTATGTTGAAACTGATCATAGGACTTGGTCTAAATATTTGCCACATGTCCAGTCTGCTATTAATAGCACTATTAATTTAGTTACAGGCTATACGCCTAATTTTCTTATGTTTGGAAGGGAAACAATTTTAGATGGTTCTTTATATAAATTTTCTTCCTCTGATTCTTCAGAGAATTTAATTATTGGGAGTAGGTCTGACTACTCTGAATTATTATCTACTTTGGAAAATATTTTTGATAAAACTGTATCAAACTTAATTAAAGCATATAAAAAGAATGCTTCTTATTATAATATTGGACGGAAAAGCATTTCTTTTTGTGCTGGCGATATTGTATGGAGGAGGAACTTCGTTCAGTCGAATGCTCAGCACTATTTTTCCGCTAAATTAGCACCTAAATTTGTTAAATGTGAAGTAGTAGAGAAAGTTTCTAATAATGTTTATTTATTGAAGGACTTAGTCAAAAATACCACTGGTAATTATCATGTTAAAGATATTCTTAAAATATAAAATTTTGTTACGGAGGTTTCGTTACAAACTCGCTAGCTCATGTTGTGGTATCTCGGTTTTGACCCTGATAGGTGATGTATGAATGTGTTTTGAAAGGCATGGTCAATTTGTTAGGTGATGAATGTAGGACGCCTTGGTATACACTATTACAGTTAAGCTACGCTCTGTACCTTCTGTACGTTCTTCAAGATTCGGTTTCTTTTCTAAAACTAAAAGCTGAAAATAGTGAGGTGCATATTCCAACACAAAAAGGACTATTATTTATTATTTATTTTTGTATATTTTGTACAATAATTTTTGTCGGATCATTGTTATCCGAATTTTTTTGTTAAGTCGATGTTTTGTCTTGTGCATACCTACTTACCTACTTATGTGAGTTGTGTGTCACATGTTTTTTGTTTTGTGTTTTAGGGTAAGTTTGAACCCGGACATGACTTTATTTGCTAGCAAGCCAATCTCTTGATTTGGACTTATTTGGATTCGACTTAACTTAGAGCATTTCATTTGCGAAATTCGCTCACATTATTTTTGGTGTCTCCGGACCCACTTTTTAACACACTTTGTGTTATTTACGTCTTTTCGGACGATTTTTATATCAATTGTGATGGTTAGTTCGTAAACTCCGAGGCCAGGGTGCTGACCGGAATTTGCCAGTAGTAAATTAACCACACTTTTGTTTTCCATGTCCTTTGACATGTTTTGTTTGTCGTGTCTTTCGACATGTTTTTTTGTGTTGGTCGGTTCGTAAATTTCGAGGCGAGGGTGCTGACCGGAATTCACCAGTAGCAGATCGACCACACGTTTGTTTTGCATGTCTTTTCGACATTTTCTTTTTGAAGTTGGTAGGAGTTTTTTTATATGTCCGTTGACATATTTGTGTTGATTTGGTTTGCTAATAGGAGGCTACGCTTCGGGCCCATCCTATTACGCCGGTCGTATACCGATCACACATTTGTTTTTCATGTTTTTCAACATGCTTTTTCTTATATGTCTTTCGACATATTTTTTTGTAGTTAGTGGGAGTTTTGTTTTGTCGGCCTTGGTTCGCTGATAGGAGGCTACTCTTTGGGCCCATCCTATTACGCCAGTAGTACACCAGACCACAATTCTAGTTAGTTAGTCATTTATATTGATGTTTTAATTATATTATAACCTTAGTGAATTGGTTTGTTAATGCGCGGCTAGTGTGCCCAGCGTATTATACCAGTTGTACACCGTTCGCTAATTTTTGGTTATTGGTTAGTTTTATTCTTATTTTATTAGTTATCGTGGTAGGTTATCCTTCTGTTGGAACATTTTGTTGGGTTGCCAGTTCAGGGTGTTTGAACTGACTGAGCTGCGCCGGTAGTATCTCGACGGAGTGTTTCCATGGTTGGTCTCTTCCAGCATCTAGATGCATGTCTAGTGCAGGATAGGTGTAGTAGCCTACGTGTTTTGTTTTGGTTATTTGAATTTAATTTCACTATTTTTTATTTACATTTACCTCTGGGAAGGATGTTTTTAAAAAAAATTTTAGAAACTCCGTTTCTAAAATTTTTTTTCCCCAGAACGGGTGAAATGTAGCGTGTCCATATGGAACGCTACAGAGTTATCCTTTTTATCTGTTTGGGTGAACTGTGTATTGCAAAATAAACTCGTAAATCCTTGTATCCGGACCCCTAATATATTTCTTTAATAAAAAGGACGGTATGCAATGCATAAAAATACATTTTTCTAAAATATAATATATTGCTTCTAGTGTGGTGTCATATTATTAAAACGTTATTTTTCAAAATTAAAATATCGCCGAAATTAATAAATATATAATTTATTTATAAATCTAAAATTAAAACTGAGAAAATGTTAGACGTTGAAGAAAGAGATTTGCGTGGCTTGCATCTGGCAACTTTTTTTGTCACTCTTCCTTTTCCGTTCGAACATGGCTTGACAATAGTCGATTTTTGATCAATTTTATAAGAAAATATTTAAAAATTGGGTGTTTGTGGTCGAAATGGCCCGATGTTACAAATAATTTATAATATATAGCGCCTTTGGCGTTTGAGAATGCACATTTGAGTGCATAACATGTGTATGGTAATTGATTTTTAAAGAAGGGCGCATATTTGAATGCGGTAAGTTATTTTTCCTTAATTTTACGGACGCGTCACTTCAGAGTTCAAAGTCCGAATCTCATGGAGGTTATTTTGTTTTCAGCCCTTAACTTCACTTCAACTTCAATTTCACCTTCAACTTCCCTTCGAGCCCTTCACTTCACCCTTATTTATTTGGATCGGCTCTTCTAACTTTTTCCCTGCCCAAATCTACTTCTTAATTCTTACTTCAAAATGTTGTATTGATGATGTGACTCTGAATTGGTTGATGCGTGTTGCGTAAATGTAATTCTATTGTAGTTAGGGGCTATGTTCTCTGTAACTGTTAAGTAGACAATATTCTCTTCAAAAAACAAATCTTAGCCCATAAGCGTACCGCTGTATCTCATTATATATAATGTAATTGTGTAACAATTTTTTCTTATTGCAATATACAGATCAGACAAATTCTGATGTATTATTGAACTATATGCTCTGCTTTGATATATATATTTTTCACGGCCAGTTGCCCACAGATTTCGTATGGCAATTAACCCGACTTGAGATTAATGGTTCAATGATCTCCGCTGTGTTATGGAGGGTACAACCAACTCAAAGACTGTCAATCCCGGCGCCCGAAATTGTGAGTATAATACTCTTTACTATTATTATTTTTTAACAGCTTCATATAAATTTGGATTGACGGCAGCCTGAACATCTTGGCCACTGACTATAATCTCTTGTTTAAGTGAAACCCCTTTGATTGTTCATACATACTTTAATTTCCATTAACCTCTTTTTAAAACGCCCCAATAGTCCGGTCTTGTGTTTTTTAAAACCGTGACAATTTGGCGCAGTCATGTTTATTTAAAACATGACAACGTATTAGTATAATATTTTTGCAAATACTAATAGGTGTTTTTAATGAATTGTTTTCTCAAAATTTATCGTTTAGAGCTTAATCCGGATTTTATGTTATCAATACTGGTCTTGTATATTCTTTGCAGATCCACCACCAGAGCCTGCTTCTCCGCAAATTTCTTGGGGAGACACTAGTCCCACTTCACAGCATGAATATACAGGTAAAGAAGTTCTTGATTCCACTTAAACCCACCATCCATCGTTAGTGGTAGTGAGAAACTTAGAATACTTATGGTGGTGATTCTCGGTTTAATCAAATCTGATAATGGGTTTGATATGTGCACCTTTTTTTGTGACTGGTGTTGGCAATGGTGACAGCATAATAACAAAATAATATATAAAAGTAGAGGTGTGTAAGTGGTTCATAAACATCTTTGAACCAAAGCCAACCTCACCTGCACGTGATGCACCCTGCTGGCTGACAAACGAGGCTCTATCGGAAAGAGAGGTAAGGCATAGCGTATTTTTTTAAGCTTTTCCAGCCTTTTAGCGTTGCCAGCATTTCTTTCGGTCACGCGAATTATTCTTATTATCACTTTGTTTTTAGATGCAGCTGCTTCGTCAATAGATGACAACAGACACTCATACAAAGGCATTGATGCTGAGCACTTGAAAACAGAACCATTAGGTATAGTAGCAATTATTAACAGTAGAGACAGACATAATATATATTATATTAACCCCGTCCTTATATATATACTGTGTATACTATATATATAGTGGTCGCCCAGTAGTCGAAATTCGACCATAATTAAATAATTTATTACGATTAAGTATGACATTCACTAAGACTATAGACAAATAATATTACAGACACAATATTAATCTATTCTCAATTTGACCACAGACTTAAACAATAAACAAAAGAGTATATTATATGCGTGTGTGTGTCAAATACATGGTAGTGTGTGTATTTTTTTTTATTGATTTTTTTTATTTTTTTTTATTTTTTATGTTTTAATAGTGATTTGCAATCGGTCTCGTCACGACCATAAGCAAATGTGGTGTTATATTATTTCACTTGCAAGACATATCCCTCCATTAAGAGATCAGTCTATTTATTTGAAGGCCAGCCTATTCTGGGCAGCCCAGTTCCATAAAATCGTGCCTCTTTAGTCTCCTTTTATAGGTGGGCATAGTGAGATGGTTATTTTTTATTGATTTAATGTATTTATTATGTATAATTAAAAAATATATATTAGCATTCTGCACACCTTCTCTATATAAACTACATATAAATGTGCGAAAATTCATACTCCTCATCCAAATAGGTACAAAGTTTTTGCTTCACGTATTAGTATAATATTTTTGCAAATACTAATAGATTTTTTAATGAATTGTTTTCTCAAAATTTATCGTTTAGAGCTTAATCCGGATTTTATGTTATCAATACTGGTCTTGTATATTCTTTGCAGATCCACCACCAGAGCCTGCTTCTCCGCAAATTTCTTGGGGAGACACTAGTCCCACTTCACAGCATGAATATACAGGTAAAGAAGTTCTTGATTCCACTTGAACCCACCCGCCATCGTTAGTGGTAGTGAGAAACTTAGAATACCTAAGGTGGTGATTCTCGGTTTAATCAAATCTGATAATGGGTTTGATATGTGCACCTTTTTTTGTGACTGGTGTTGGCAATGGTGACAGCATAATAACAAAATAATATATAAAAGTAGAGGTGTGTAAGTGGTTCATAAACATCTTTGAACCAAAGCCAACCTCACCTGCACGTGATGCACCCTGCTGGCTGACAAACGAGGCTCTATCGGAAAGAGAGGTAAGGCATAGCGTATTTTTTTTAAGCTTTTCCAGCCTTTTAGCGTTGCCAGCATTTCTTTCGGTCACGCGAAAGAAAGGCTGGCAACGCTAAAAGGCTCACTCTCAGGAACACAATAACCCTTGGGAATTGTTAGTTGGCTTTTTGACAGATGATATTTAAAGTAAGTAATTTGACTAAGGTGTTACCATATCTAATGTCTGTTACGAATTGAATTGAATTGAACTGTGCTTTAAATTGAATTTTTTATTTTCAGACAATGACAATTTGACACTTGCTCAGTTGAAGGCAGCTTGTACCAAGATCAATAACACTGTAAAAGTGAAAGGTAAATAATATTAATTACATATTATAGTGTGTTCAGAGATGGGCAAAATGCCGGGCATTTACGATAAATGCCCAAAAAGTACTTATAAATCGGTTTAAAAATCTTTTTATTTCTCACAAAGAATTACAGTATTCACTTACGGAGAAATGCAAATTTCAAGAAATATCTGCTATCTGCTGAGACAAACGAAACGCACAATAATTGCTATAGTCAATGTAACAGTTATAATAATTGTTTTTATATTATTACGGTAACAAATATTTTCAAGGAGTACATCATTTTTTTTTTTTTTTCATACTACGTCGGGTGGCAGACAAGCATACGACCTGCCTGATGTAAAGCGGTTACCGTAGCCATATTAACGCTCGCAACATAAAATATCGTTCACGCGCCACCACCCCCGCTGCCAACGCAGCATCTCCTTCCTTTCTGGTAACCTCACTCACTCGCTCGAACACAACAACCCTCAAGGGAATTGTTATTTGGCTGCGGTATTCTGTGAGGTGGAGGTACTTCCCCAGTCGGGCAGCTTAAAAAATATGCTATGCCCTACCTCTCTTAAAACATTACGACTATAATAATAAATCAGTGTCGGGTACATGTATAAAATTCAGTAACAGCTGACCGACTAAGCTCAATACTACGTCACGACGCAGCACCGTGCATACCACCGAGAAACACGGATGTAAAATGCACCGAGCGTAGTTGCGTTCTGGATATGGCATTCAGAGTAAGGTGGTTTTTCTCTTTAAATTCCCTATTTATGCCCTAAACTAGTCATTTATTGGACATTTACAGGTACTTATTGTAAATGCCTGGGATTTTGCCCATCTCTAAAAGGCTATTTTCCAATGTTTAAAAATTATATAAATTATTTAACAATATCGTAAAATACACAAAACTATAAAAATCTGCAAACTTTCATTCTAATATCTTCAGTCAGATTTTTTTTACCGTTGATCAAAGTTTGGCGGGAAAGTCCATTTTAAAAGTATGAAATTATTAAAAAATAATATTTCCATTGGAGAAGCAATAAAAAATGCTATAACTTTCATTATGATACTAATTACATAAACGTAATATTTAACATAGCTATCGTACAAATTTCTGATTTGATACATACAAAATACAAACCTGTGACGTCATAACTCGGTAGTCTTTTGTATGGAGCGTTTTGGGGCAGTCTAAAAATTGTGATTTTCAAATTAACATATCTCGAGAGATTTTTGTGCTATCGAAGTAATTCTTTCACCTATGGTTATATTATGGAGACGTCCCTACATATCAAACCGAAAAAAATGTTAGTCAAATAGCCTATTGTGTTACATATAGTGTAATCATTGTTTTAACGGGTTTAGAGCATACTCCACCACGCTGCTCAACTGCGGGTTGGTAGAGGCCAGTGTTTTATTTTTGGAATGATTAGGGAATAATTTCGCACGAATTGCATTATTTGTCAGTATAAAAGTACTATCATATATAAGCCACCTAAAGGCCACTGACTTGGTTTAACAACTATCATATAATGACAACAGCCGGGACTCCGAAGCACAGAGGAGCTCAATATTAATAAACTCATCCATGGACAGGCTACGGTCGACGTTGCTTAACTCGCGTGTTCGATTAGACTGACACGCGCAACGACGCCATCGAGCTCATGGACATTCATATACACATTACATAAATAACAAAAGTTTTTCTTTCCACAGTCGAGCCAGAAGTCACCGATTATTGCTGTATTGGATGTCAGGGATATATCACTGGGTAAGGAATTTTTAAGCTATTGCATAGCTTCTATCGCGGGCCTTGAGCGCGGGGACCGAATCCAGAAATTCCATAACGAAAAAACCTCACGCTCCCCACTCCGACGGGCAAGGAGGTGTGGCTTGAAGGCCGTGCATCGTCTAACGTCGTTTCAGTTCGGCAGTCTTCGACACGGCGTTGTGTGCGTGCGATTAGACGTATTGTACGACTCTACGAAACTCGTTTTATTTATTTAATAATAGAAAAATTTGTTTTCTTATCGGTCACCACGCTCAAAAAGTGTAACTTGAATTAATATCAAAGAAAAAGCAATACTGCATGAATAAAATAAATAAATAAAATTATAATTGCATAAGTTGATACAAAATGCTATGCAATAGCTTTACCGCGGCAGTCCCCGAGTGCCACACGTCTTTTTTTTTTATATGCAACACCAAGGGGTCACTTATCTGTTGTCAACCACTCCTTTCTTTCGGGTGACCTCACTCGCAGGAACACATTCACAATATTTGATTGTTCCGTACACATGTACTGTCGGCACATCGTGCTACAGTCTAGTGTTCAGTTTCAGGTACACGTGCGTGCAATGCGATGACTACGACCTGTGCGCCGCTTGCGAACAGAAGTTGGTTCATCCACAGCATTACATGCTGCGGGTGCCGGGACAACGGCCTGAGGTGAGTCTCGATGCATTCACTGCGAACGAAGATAAGTCGATACATCAATTCTATTGTATTAATACAGTATTCTTGGACAAATTACACACTGCCATTTATTGTCGAGTATTATGGCACAAGCTAGTAAAGAAATAAACTTGGACTAAGCATCTAGACTAGTCTCATACCAAACCCCGGCCACTCCATACAAAAATGGCGCTTTTGCATGTAGTAACCAAATGACGTCTGTACACGTGCCTATGTTTGAGTGACGTTCTCTAGGGCTGACATTATACAATTATTAGTCATAGGGGTGTAAGTGGTTCATCAACATCTTTGAACCAAAGTCAATCTTACCTGCACGGGGTACACCCTGCTGACTGACAGACGAGGCTCTGACGAAAAGAGAGGTAGGACATTGCGTATTTTTTAAGCAGCCTGACTGACGAAGTACCACCACCTCACAGAATACCGCAGTCAAATAACAATTTCCTTGAGGGTTGTTGTGTTCCTGCGAGTGAGTGAGGTCACCAGAGAGGATGGAGTTGCTGCGTTGGCAGCGCGGATGGCAGCGCGCCAGCGATATCCATCCATCCATCCATCCATTCATCCATTCATCCACCCATCCATCCACCCATCCATCCATCCATCCATCCATCCATATATCCATCCATCCATCCATCCATCCATCCATCCATCCATCCATCCATCCATCCATCCATCCATCCATCCATCCATCCATCCATCCATCCATCCATCCATCCACCCACCCATCCATCCATCCATCCACCCATCCATCCACCCATCCATCCACCCATCCATCCATCCACCCATCCATCCACCCGTCCACCCATCCATCCATCCATCCATCCATCCATCCATCCATCCATCAATCCATCCATCCATCCATCCAACCATCAATCCATCCAACCATCCATCCATCCATCAATCCATCAATCCGTCCGTCCCGTCCGTCCGTCCATCCATCCATCCATCCATCCAAATTGTTTTTTTTTTACTTTCCATGTGTTGAGACATCCATCCACTGCACAAATAACTCTCATCTTTTACATACTCGCATATTATTTTGAACTTTTTTTTTTTTATACTACGTCGGGTGGCAGACAAGCATACGGCCCGCCTGATGTGAAGCGGTTACCGTAGCCATATTAACGCTCGCAACATAAAATATTGCTCGCGCGCCGCCACCCCCGCTGCCATCGCAGCATCTTCCTTTCCTTTCTGGTGACCTCACTCACTCGCAGGAACACAACAGCCCTCAAGGGAACCGTTATTTGGCTGCGGTATTCTGTGAGGTGGAGGTACATTCCCCAGTCGGGTAGCTTACAATTACGCTCCCTACCTCTCTTTTCGCCAGAGCTTCGTTTGTCAGTCAGCAGGGTGCACCGCGTGCAGGTGAAGTTGGCTTTGGTTCAAAGATGTTGATGAACTACTTACACCCCAAATGAATGGAGAATAAAATACAAGCGACGTCAATTCGTACGTTGTGGCATTCCTTGCGAACGGTTCCAAATCGGTTCCATAGGGGAGGTGAGGTCGACTAGTGAGAGCGGCAGAGAGTGTCCATACTGTACGTTAGTACTATTACTTATACTGTGCTCATACTAAGCAGAGCTTGTACTATGGGTACTGGATAACTGATATTATATTTAAATCATCATCAGGTCATTTTAGTCTCCACTACAGGAGCACGACCCTCTCTCGTCCGTCCTTGACAGAAGGAGGATTTGGCCTACACTCCCCACGCTGGCCAGACGGGTTGGGGAGGCCTGATCGATGTTTTATAATGTATTTCCCTTAGTCGCCTTGTACGACATCCACGGGAAGAGTATGTACATGCACACAAATATTTTTCTTGTGCGGGTTGATTGAACCCGCGACCTCGGAGTCAAAGTGACCATTGCTAGCCATTCGACCTCCGAGTTCGTCAAAACTCGCTCGGCAAATCGTCGAGTATGTATATGTAACATCTGTATACACAAAGTTTTAGGTCCCCAATAGTGTTAAGTACTTAAAATCCGTGTAACACGGTAGTTGAGCTTCACTTGACATGCTATCTCTTTACGCTTTTAATACCTTATTCGCCATATTACTGTCTCGCACATTGCTAAAACGGGAAGTCAAATTCCATGAGCTTCTTACTCCTACTAATTTCTTCTGATTAATTTCGTTGTCAGTACCAATGCAGCCGTAGTCTTACCTGCGGGACTGCAATAGACATCATAGTTCATTACCTTCTTTCGCCGCTGTTAACCCTGGCTACACAGGAGACACAGTGGTGGGAATGTGTAGTGGGCCCCCGTGCCGAAAAAACCAGCCTCCTTACCACCATCTCTTATTGCGATTGAATAGAATGCTTATTTATTCATACCAATGAATAAGCGATTCTATTTCAATTGGAATAGAGTCTCTTATTCATTGGTATGAATAAGCAATCTATTCAATTATTGAATCGCAATAAGAGATGGTGGTAAGGGTGCTGTATACACAGACAGCTACACGTTAACTTCGCCTTTTGGTTGAACTATGAAAATTGATCGCTGTCAATTATGCGAAAGGTTGAAACGTTTTTTTATTTATTTTTATATGAGAGTGTCTTCTCCTGTCTGGGTCACCTGATGGAAAGCAATCACCACCGCCCATGGAAATCAGCAACACCAAGGGATCGCCGATCCGTTGCCAGTGTATACTCCTTGCTTTCTTTCTTTCTGGTGACCTCACTCACTCGTAGGAACACAACAACCCTCAAGAGAATTGTTATTTGGCTGCGGTATTCTCTGAGATGAGGTACTTATCCAGTCGGGCATCTTAAAAAATACGCTATGACTTACCTCTGTTTTCGCCAGAGCTTCGTTTGTCAGTCAGCAGTGTGTACCACGTGCAGGTGAGGTTGGCTTTGGTTCAAAGATGTTGATGAACCATTTACACCCCAATTTCTATAATTATATTGTGTAGTTATTTACGTCATATATTGTATGTAGGTGTAGATATGGCTATGTTACTAATCTTTTATATTGACGAGCCCGGTAATCGAATGGCAAGAAATGGCCACTTTAACTCATATTTCGCGGATTCGATCCTCGCACAAGACAAATATGTGTGTGCATGAACATGTTTGTGTGTCTTGGTCTGGGTGTTTATGTGTATGTATTAATGTATTATGTGTATGTATTAATAAAAATAAAGTTATCTGTGTATAATATCAGTTATCTAGTACCCTTAGTACAAACTTTGCTTAGTTTGTGACTAGATTTGTACGTACGGTGTGTAATTTGACCTGGAATGTTTGTTCATTTTTTTTTTATATTTCAGAAAGAAGTGAAGTTAATTAAAGAAGCAGTAAGAATGAAATTGAATATTTTAGAAGCCGAACTTAGAAATGATGAGATGTAAGTTTTTAATTTGGTGACTATAAAATAGTTTTGTCTATAATACAAAGAAGTATATTATATTAAATTATCATCATTATATTATATTAGCTACCCGCGTATGTTATCCTAACATATGTTTTCGAACGTACTTGCCTGGTTACCTATCAATCTTATGGTTGTAGTTAAATGCGCACTTACCTAAATTATTGAGGTTTTTAAGCTATTGCATAGCTTCTATCGCGGGCCTTGAGCGCGGGGACCGAATCCAGAAATTCCGTAATGAAAAAACCTCACGCTCCCCACTCCGACGGGCAAGGAGGTGTGGCTTGAAGGCCGTGCATCGTCTAACGTCGTTTCAGTTTGGCAGTCTTCGACACGGCGTTGTGTGCGTGCGATTAGACGTATTGTACGACTCTACGAAACTCGCACGAATCGAGATGAGCTGCTCCGAAATCGGACGAATACATAAGCAGCTGTTTATGAGAAAGTATATAGGTGTATAGGTATTTATGTACAACAGTGAAGAGCTGTACTTGTAAAATTTGTGCATAAAGTGTTTTGAATATGAATGAACAAAGTGCATTAACACACGTCGCGGAGCTCAGAATGCTAGCGTTAGCAGTTTTCCTTCGCCAACTGTTGCGGCGTGTGATGCACCGCGTCCCACCGTCGCCGCTGCCGCCCGCTCCCCCGATACGAAGATGACGTCAACTCCCCGCACTTACGCCATCGCCGCCCGTGCCGCTTCGCAAACTCAGCGGCCAACTAGTAAGGGGAAAAAACAAAGCCTGCGTGAGCCTGCTCGCAGGGCTGAGCACTGTGTCCTCAACAGGACAGGAAGCAGTGCGACGAAGAGGGCTTCACCAAGGTGGAGAAAAAGAAGAAGAAGAAGCCCGCCAGCCGCAACCTTTGCGGTACCGCCCAGACCGGACCATGCCACCTGCGTGTAGAAACACCATCGACGCAGCTGTATGTGTCCCGATTGCACTGGACTACAAAGGTGGAAGATCTTGTGGAATACGTGCGCGGGAAGACAAAGTTCACCCTTAGGGTTGAGCGGTTGGAGTCTCGCCATAAGGTGAATTTTAATTCATTTGTGGTGATAGTTCCAACCCACCAGCTATCAACCTTTTTAAGGGAGGAATTTTGGCCGGAGGGCGTCGTATTTCGCAAGTTCCGAGGTCGGTTGTCGAACGCAATGCGATACACGTCGCCGACTGAACGTCTAAATAAATTAGTTTAGTATATTATTTTATATGTATGTTAGTTTTAAGGTATTTATCTATGGACTTATGTTTATTATTACTAATTGTAAACAGGTCTGAAATAAATGATTTTATTATTATTATTATTAATGAAGAAAGTCACGAAAAAATAGTGAAAGAAAATGAGTGAGTACTCTATATACATACATTTTATTATTATCACAAATGCAGTATTAATTTTGAATTGAAAATATAATACTGCTATAAAGATAACCTAAATTTTTGATATTAAAATGAGCGATATTAAAAGTAGCCCTCTTTTATACACACAAACACACACACGCGTATAGTTTAAATAGGCGAGACGACAATGATAAAAAAATATAAAAAATACTTATCAGTGTCATAAAATATACAAAACTAGAACGATCTGCGATGTTGAAATTTTAATAACTTATGTCCGACTTGTTCTATGATCGATCAAAGTGGGAAAAGTCTAATTAGTGGGAAATAAAAGTAATTAGTGGGAAAGTCTAATTTAAAAGAATGAAATTATAAAAAAAAATATTAACTTTGGAAAAACAATCAAAAATACTATAACTTTTGTTATGGCACTAGCTACATAAACGCAGTATTTCACATAGCTGTCGTACAAATTTTTGTTTTAACGTATACAAAATACATAAGTGTGACGTCATAATTCAGTAGCCTTTTATATGGAGCGTTTTCGGGAAAGTCCAAAATTGTGATTTACAAGTTATCATAACTCGAGAAGTTTTTATGCTATCGAAGTAACTTTCACGAAAATTCTTTCACCTATAGTTATTTATTGTGACGACCTTACATAACAAATCGAAAGAAAAAATTGTCGTCTAGCCTATTCTCAATTTAGATTCTCAATATGTATATATATATATATATATATATATATATATATATATATATATATATATATATATATATATATATATATAAATAAATAAATTCATTCTTCATTATGTATATAACAGAAACCATCAAACCAAGCACGTGTACTATTCAGTACCTTTGTTTTTGGTGTATAGATAATGCACATGAATGCCGCGCAGAGAAAGTATATATGATATTATATCTATATAAATGTACGTCGCGCGAAATTCGATAATCACTTCTTAATATTGTTATTTTTTTATAAATGAATATTGTTTTGGTGTGTCATTACACTATTTATACCTAATTATTTATACCTATTATTTATACCTAGATATTTTCGTTTTATAGAGAAGAAAAGCGTAAAGAGCTAAAAAGAAAAAAAACTAATGCACGTCAAAGGGCATATTATCATCGTCAGAAAGATTTGAAGAAAAATGAAGAAATAATAAAAACAGTACCAAAATCAAATGCTGAACGTCAAAGGAAATTTCGACAAAAAAAAAAATCTTACATGGATATGTAAGTTGATTTAATAATAATATTTTTAAATGCAATAGCTTTACCGCGGCAGTCCCCGAGTGCCACACGTCTTTTTTTTATGTTGTTATGATTGTAATAGTAGATGCTTGATGTAGATCTTTTTTTTTTTTTTTTTTATACTACGTCGGGTGACAGACAAGCATACGGCCCGCCTGATGTGAAGCGGTTGCCGTAGCCATATTAACGCTCGCAACATCGCTCGCGCGCCGCCACCCCCGCTGCCAACGCAGCATCTCCTTCCTTTCTGGTGACCTCACTCACTCGCAGGAACACAACAACCCTCAAGGGAATTGTTATTTGGCTGCGGTATTCTGTAAGGTGGAGGTACATTCCCCAGTAGGGTAGCTTACAATTACGCTCCCTACCTCTCTTTTCGCCAGAGCTTCGTTTGTCAGTCAGCAGGGTGCACCGCGTGCAGGTGAAGTTGGCTTTGGTTCAAAGGTGTTGATGAACCACTTACACCCCAAAAATTTTGTTGCATTTGAGTCAAACCTCAGTGGTTTATGAAATGCGTCAATATTGTTATGTTTAATGCCTTTTGTAAACTGGTGTAATAAATAAAAAAATATATACACTTCTGGACACATCTATTGGCCCACCTTGCATTTTCAGTTTCGTTTGGTCCTAGCTAAAATTTTATATTAGGTCGAGCAAAAAGTTTTTATGCAGTTTTGAACCTGGCACATTCATAATTTCATTCAATAGTCTTTTTTTGAATTTCGAACACAGAATTTAAAGAAACAAAAGACAATTTGGAGCCTGTTCGTTGATATCCAACAATCGAATACTAAGAAAACTTGGTATTTTATTGGTTTACTTGGATTTAATTCTTGAAAGTGTGATTTTTCTCTTTGGTTTTGCAACAAACATTACTTATTCTTAACATTAAAGTGAGGTTCTATCAATAATCTATGGATACTTCGCCTGAAGTCGCCGCCCAAGCTGTGGCACTTATCCAGGCCGGACACAGCCAAAGAAATGTGAGTGCTCAACTTAATTTAAGTCGATCTGCAGTCCGAAATGTTTATCGGAGGTACCTAGAGACTGGCGGCTTTGTTCGTCGCCAAGGAAGGCCACGATTTCGGGTCACAACTGAAAGGCAGGATCGATTCATCGTGACGACCAGCTTGAGATATCGTCACCTTACCTCCATTGAGATACAAAACCAACTTCGTGACTTCCACGGGGTATCTGTGAGCGCTCGAACTGTTCGGAGAAGAACGCGATATGGTACCACACAAGCCAGCTAATGGCCCCAAACTAACGCGAGCCCACCGAACAGCGCGCCTTCATTTCGCGCGCACTCATTTAAATTGGACTCAGCAGCATTGGAGCCGTGTACTCTTTTCTGATGAGTCTAAAATTGTGTTACATGGCAATGATGGAAGGAAGATGGTCTACCGACGTAAGGGAGAGCGTTTCGCACAATGCTGCTTTGAAGAGAGGGTTGCTTATGGCGGTGGCTCATGGACTGTCTGGGGCGGTATATCCGCGAGCGGCAAAACTCAACTTGACGTTGTTACGGGACTACGGCTGCCAACATTAAATGCTGAAAGGTACATTCGTGAGTGCTTAGAACCTCACGTGATGCCATACGCGGACTTTGTGGGCCCAAATTTCCTTTTTTTGCATGATAATGCAAGAGCCCATACGGCCGGCATCGTCAGGGAATATCTTCGGGATGTGAACATCACAGTTATGGACTGGCCAGCAAGAAGCCCAGACATGAACCCCATTGAGCACATGTGGGACGAGCTAAAAAGACGTGTTAGGGCTCGTCAGCCAGTTGCCCAGACGATGCAGGAGTTGAAAACTGCCATAGAAGAGGAATGGGGGAGGATACCTCAAAATTTCATAGAGCGGTTGATAAACTCTATGCCTAATCGTATGAGAGCTGTGGTAGATGCCCATGGAGGCAACACGCGTTATTAAATTAAACTTTTATTTGATAAAAAATGTTTTTTATTCAAAAATCAACTGCCTTAATCAAGGCGCATACCCGAATTGTTAGGCGTAGCTCCATGTCGTGTGGTATTCTGAATTCAAATTTAAAACAATATGATCGAAAAAGATGGTAAAATGTATCAGGTTTAAAACTGCATCAATAGTTTTTGTTCAATCTAGCAATCATATTTCGGTAGGGGCCATCGAAACCTAAACTCTAAGGTGGGCCAATAGATGTGTCCAGAAGTGTATATAATAATTTAATCTAACGTTAAATTTAAGGGTTGTTTTGTTTGTCCGGGGCTTAATATTTGAGTAATTCAATTTGACTAGGATATTAACTGGATATTAGATATAAAGGAGTTTATAGATCTACACATAGAATACATAGGATACTTGTTGTTCCAGAAATATTTAGACTATCTGCATAAAAATCTACAGTATAAATTTAACTGAAAAATAAAAACGATTTTCCTCTGAATAACTATAGCATGTTTTAGTTCAGCATATACATACTTAACTTTGGCTAATACGACGGTCTCTACGTATAAAGCGACATGTCAAAAATGGCAAATTTTTTTAATGCATAAATTGCTATAGATTGTCCGTAAAAAAAAATACATTTTCTATTTAAAATTGATTGTATTTAATAAAAAAGTATGAAATTAACTAATTTGTGCAATAATAATATTCTTTAATTACTATATCGTAGTATATGCAGATATTTCTGAAATGAAAAGAAATTGTCATTTTTGACATGTCGCTTTATACGTAGGGACCGTCCAATACTGGTTTAAAAATATAGATAACTTGTGCTTGGTTGGTGTACAACATGATAGATATAAACTACATAGTAAATATAATAGGAGTTTATCTATTGTTTTCAGTCCTCGTGTGGTTTGTGATGTGAAAATAAAAACAGAACCTTTAGATGAAGAAACTACAGAAACCGACCAGCACGACATAGAAGACACGATACTTGGAAACACTTTTGTCCATGAGGTAAACAATTTGATTACAAGTAGGCAGTGTCATTGGGAGACGTTGCGAATGTTGAGATATTTAAATTAGGAAATCAGTTGTTAGATGCTGGAATAACTTTCCTCCACCTAATGGTGGTTTGATAAGACGTGTGGCACTGAGGCTCTAAATTAAATTTAGTTATTTGGCATTCCGTCCTTGTGAGGTTAATGACTATTTTAGACTCAAATAGAAAAAAACTACCATCAAAATACATATTCGGGCTTACTGTAAATGTTAGAACATAAAAATAACTAGGCTGAATTCTAGCTCGGGGGCCGAAATCGAGGTTGAGTGGAGTGAGTAGATTCGCTGAGTGTTGGTTTTTCATTGATTTCAATGAAAAATGTATTTGATCAAATCATTCTTCAAGAACATGATCGATCTCAATTTTTTCGACACAAACCTCAAGCATGTCGAGGTCTTTAATTGTGACAAGTTTCATCAAAAATCGGTTCAGTAATTTTGGAGGCTATTAAATTCCAAGAGTGACTTTGTATATAAATATTATTATATAAGCGACGTATAAGTGTTCCGCTCGGTTCGCTCACTCTTCTTAAATACAGAATAATTTTTAGAAAGCATTTAGATTCATTGTAATTGTGTTTTACAGGTACCAGACGTTTCAAATAGATTACATACAGTCGATGAAACACAAATCCCATCTGCACTTGACTTACAAAAACCAGATGAGAGAGCTTCACATAATGTACCTAATATAAAAAAAATGAAAAAGAGACGAAAAAAACTGTCAGTAAATCAAAGAGAAAAAAGCATGCAATCACCCAGCAGCGTAGAAATTCCAGTCCACCCAGCGAAAAGAAAAACGAACGATTGTTCAGATGACTTTCTTGATGACTTAAAACTGTCGCCAGGGTTATCAAAGATAACAGCCACTTCTGCAACGATAGGAGACATCAGCTATACTCAATTATCACACAGTGATAACGAGTTACCAGTACATCCAGCGATAAGAGAACCGAATGATTTAGATGAAGATTTCCTTGAAGACGTAAGAGTATCACCTGGATTATCAAAAATAACTGTTACTGCAAGAAAACTACCAGATATTTTGAAATATTCCAAACAGTGTGAGAAGAAAATTAAATTTAAACGGATTAAAATAACTGATGCCCAAATCAGTAAAGTGAAAGAATCTACAATGGTTGTTAATTCAGGAGACGGTTTAATACCGATGGATACATTAAGTTCGCAGAAAAATATTGTAAAATTAGATAATGATTCAGAACTTATATCAGAGCATAAACAATAGTTCTTCATACAGTATGAAGGTTGTTCGTCGTCAATCCTTAGTCATCCCACTCGTGGGATTCGGGCTTCTCCGTAATCGATGGGATTTAGCGCATTATTATTATTATTTCCAACGGGGACGCCGGCTATCGGGCGGGTGATCAGCCTTACCTGAGGCCATTTCACCCATTTCCCCTAGTCCTCCCTTTTGGGGAGGATGTGGGTTTATCCGGCAATCACGGCGTTCCGTCAAACCTACCTGTTTCCTTGCAATTTTTTACGATCTGTTCCACCTTCAGGTCTTCCAGGTCTTCTGTGTCTAGTGTGTCCAACCCCGTGGTCTCCCATCTTATCAGTGAGTACATGAGGCACTCAAGCTTCAGGTGGTTCTTCTTCAAAGCAAGCAGGTGGAAGCTTGTGTCGTCATCATCCATGCACTCCGGGCATTTGGGGTCGGTTTTCACGCCTATTAGTGTCGGGTTTAGAGCATACTCCACCAACTGTAGCTTATTTGTGACTTCATAGAACGCAGCACACCCCGTATTGAACAAGTTGTGCAGTGTCTGCTTCCTTTTATATGTCTGTGTATACGAGTAGGATATCAGACATATCCTGCAGAGCTTCGGCTAGATTGGCTTTAAGAGCAATTGATTTAAGAGCAAGTGGTCAGACAAAGATCGGCCCTCTAAAGAGTGAAATAGGCTATTTTCCAATGTTTAAAAATTGTATAAATTATTTAACAATATCGTAAAATACACAAAACTATAAAGATCTGCAAACTTTCATTCTAATATCTTCAGTCAGACTTTTTTTTAGCGTCGATCAAAGTTTGGCGGGAAAGTCCATTTTAAATTATGAAATTATTAAAAAATAATATTTCCATTGGAGAAGCAATAAAAAATGCTATAACTTTTATTATGATACTAATCACATAAACGTAATATTTAACATAGCTGTCGTACAAATTTCTGATTTGATGCATACAAAATACAAACCTGTGACGTCAGAATTCGGTAGTCTTTTGTATGGAGCGTTTTGCGGCAGTCTAAAAATTGTGATTTTCAAATTGACGTATCTCGAGAGATTTTTGTGCTATCGAAGTAATTCTTTCACCTGTGGTTATATTATGGAGACGTCCCTACATATCAAACAGAAAAAAATGTTAGTCAAATAGCCTATTGCGCCTAACAGTCTTCATCGTCGTTGGGCGTGTCAGTTTAATCGAACACGGAAGTTAAGTAACGTCCACCGTACCCTGCACTTGAATGGGTTAATTTATCCTTAGCTCCTCCGTGATTCGGAGGGCACGTTACGCTATCACGGCTATTGTCATTAGATGTTTGAAAACACTGGCCTCCACCAACCCGTAGTTGAGCAGCGTGGTGGAGTTTGCTCTTAACTCCTTCAATTCAGGGGAGACCGGTATCCCAACAGTGGGATGATTATGAATTGATGGCGAAAGTTTCTCTTTCCATTCCTGTAATACTGGTAAACTAAGTACGATCAGCGAGTATGGCGTTTTGATAATCTCTCTTAGGCTCAATTTAAACCGCTGCGGAATGGAATGGAAACGACTTTTTCCAACGAAATTGTACATAACATAATGAACTCTATGTCTATTGTATAACATATAAACTTGAATACGAGCCAAAAATAGGGGAGATTTCGAGAATGCGCGATTATTCCGCGGAAGACGCGCGACCTTTTTTGGCCCGCATTTATGTTTATATGTTATGCAATTCACAGAAAGTTCATTATGCAATGAACAATTTCGTTGGAAAAAGTCGCTTCCATTCCATTCCATTCCGTGCGGGGTGAATTGAGCCTTACTCTGTAAAATATAACAAACGCTGAAACGCGTGCGTTTATCACGTAATATTAAAATATTTTCCAAAATTTCTGCATTGTAGCAGTTGTCTAAGTATGTTACCTACTATATCTTTATGTAGGTGCTGTGATTTTTGAATTATCCAATAAACTTATAGCAAATCCTTTAATTGAATGTTTGTCTTTCAGTGTTTTGGTAATATTAATTGAACATAATGTTCGATATAAAGATATCGTGAGTTAGTTAAATATTGCGGACTCTGTGAGTTCAAATAAACAATTTATTGACAAAGCTGTCTCCTGTTTTATTTACACGTCAGTTACGCGATCAGCCCTTAGGAACGCACCACACTAGCGTCTTTTGAGCGTCGTCGTCTTGCCAGCGCTTGTGTAGCGCCAGCTCAGCGTTGGCGTTGCGGCTGCGCAAGCGCTGGCAAGACGACGACGCTCAAAAGACGCTAGTTTGGGGGGTCCCTTATATAGATCACCCACGAAGACGGTGACCGTTAGTGACCGGCCATTCTGACGCACTCGAATGACACTGCACACGGCACTATTTCCTAGCAACAACATAGCCGATTTGTAGGTGAACAACTGAAGAAACTGCTGATGCAGATCCTCGTGCAAACAACATGTCTACGCGACAGTAATAATTAGTTCTCTAGAATTTTGTTTTTTTTTCGGCCTCCATATTGCCCAAATTATAAGTCGTCTATTTAACTCTTTAATAGCGTCTTGAAAATAGAAATGTCCTATCTGGAGTACTGAGTAAATACACCGATCTTGATTTCGAGGTTATCACCCTATGAAATCACTCGATAATTATTATCCTAATAGTTATATAAACTACTACTCGACCAACAGCTTAGAAGGAGTTCACTAAGCTGAATCAAGAGTCAGTTTCAGAAGGCAGTAATACTTTTCCGCTCCGATATATTTGATGGTGAATATCGAATGCCTTGTCGACTTGAAATTGCAAGATCTTGCGGGATTTGAATTTTTAATCTCGCGAATACTTGGCATTATCGAGATCTCGTACTTACTTTAAAAAAATGTTTTGTTGGATAATTAAATGCGTTCGAAATTCATCATTATCAGAATGTACATACCCACCGCTGGATATAGGCTTTTGCCGATGCTTTCCACTATATGCGATACTCCGCTCTCCGCATCCAGCCGCTTTCAAGTCATCGATCCATCTAGAGGAGGCGCACCGCGCTTCTACGCTCCATACTCTGCCTCCACTCTAGGACTGTATATTCTGCCGGAACGTAGTGTGGTCCACGGTACAGTAGCCTTCGAGCGACATGATTCGTAATAACCCTAGAAAAGAGCCTATACATGTGAGTCTCGAGCGAGATTGACCTATAGTTTTTAAATAAACTGTATTTATCACACTCCCTGAAGAACAAAGCCATAAAAGAATTTAATCAGAAGAAATTAGTAGAAGGATGCTTTTGCAATTTGACTTCCTCTCATGCCAATGTCAGAGAGAGCGATATGACAAATAAGGTATTAAAAGCTTGTAAACAAACATGGTCCGACTGATGGAAAGCAGTTACCGCAGCCTATGGATGTTTGAAACACCAGATGCATGATATGACCATCAATCACACTCGATAGATTATTGTAGCTTTCCCCGTCAACCAGTCAGTGCTTCACCCACGCATCAAGTAAACGCGGTATGCTTTACTGACTACCGCCGGCTAATATCCTCGATCTTAGTTAGATTGCGATCAATTTAAATTTCGAGATTGATCTCTTGACTCGACTTCGAGATCTCGCGAAATCGGAATTGACTACATATTATTTAAGTACTAGCTGGCCCGGCGAACTTCGTACCGCCTAATTGTCAATGAATGTCGTGGTATACATATTAGTTGAACAAAATTTATGATGTCTTGAAATTAATATAATGAATAATAGAAAATAATAGAGAAGCACGATGGCGTCATTGCGCGTGTCAGTCTAATTGTACACGCAAGTTAAGCAACGTCAACCGTAGCCTGTCCATGGATGAGTTTATATTATCTCGAGCTCCTCCGTGCTTCGGAAGGTACGTTAATCCGTCGGTCCCGGTTGTAATCATTAGATTAACTCGAGGTCCTCCGTGCTTCGGAGGGCACGTTAATCCGTCGGTCCCGGTTGTTATCATTAGATTATCTCGAGCTCCTCCGTGCTTCGGAAGGCACGTAAGACGTCGGTCCCGGTTGTTATCATTAGATTATCTCGAGCTCCTCTGTGCTTCGGAAGGCACGTAAGCCGTCGGTCCCGGTTGTTATCATTAGATTATCTCGAGCTCCTCCGTGCTTCGGAAGGCACGTTAAGCCGTCGGTCCTGGTTGTTATCATTAGATGGCAGTCGTTAAGCCAAGTAGCCTTTAGGCGGCTTGAAATTACTGGCGTCCGCCAACTCGCAGTTGAGCAGCATGGTGGAGTATGCTCGAAACATATTCAGTTGAAGGAAGACCCGTATTTAATATTACCCAGTGGGTAAATATTACCCAGCAGTGGGTAAATATTAAGTTCAGTATTTTACTATGTCACAAAATAAAGTACCATGACACTTGACAACCAATTAATATTCATTTTCAAGCATTCATTCATAAACAATTTTCAAAACAACAACGGACAACTTTCGCGACGTAAAAGTTAGACCAATCGATTTGACATTTAATTGAAAATCAATAAATATCCCAATCCGTTTTCAAATTTAATTTTTCGACAATTTTGTCAATGTTTTAATACTTATTATCCTATACCCACATTTCTGAACGCATTTGACGTACGCACGTTAACGTCACGTTTGACAGGTCCGACATCCACGAACATTTTGTATGGAAAAATGATTTTTCTTTTATTTTATTTTTTTCGTAAATTTTCCAATGTTTTTAATAGTTATTCTGCTATTCTGGACGGAGACAAATCCAACAAATCAAAAACCATGGCAATCGGTCCAGCCGTTCTCGAGTTATAAGTGTTGTAACAAACACGACTTTCTTTTATATATATAGATATATATATATATATATATTGTTTATTGACCATTCTATTTCAAAATTTCAATTACTTTTTTATTTTTGCATCCCATAAACATCATTTAAAGTACTATTACTTATACTGTGATTTAAGTCTAAACTTTTATTACGAGTTTAAGAAATAAACTATAATTCAATATGTAAGTAGGTACCTACATACAATACGTATAAAAGCTTAGAAAACACTACCTCATGTACATCGATTAACACGGATTTCAAAGCATGACCAAAAGCAAGGGGTAAGTCAAAACTACAGGCATTTATTAAATGACCAGTATTATTTTTGACGTGTCTTTAAAATCGCTTCCACAGGGAGGCAATTTAAAAAAAAACGCATGATTACAAAATCGGGGGATACAGTTTGGTGTTGCAGCTACAAATTCATCATCTTCATCAAAAATTCAATCATACCACTGGATACATGAAGGATCGAAGAATTTATTACGCTAGTAAGAATTGACATCGTATACGGGGTAGGGGGAAGCGCTGCCATTTTAAAATAATTTTAGTCCATATAATGTATTTACGTACAACATACGGCCATGTCCATTACACAGGCACACCGCATTATTTTTATTTATTTCGTAGCTTGATTTCTCGCAGCTATCCTCGCTATTTCTCTTTTACTGATGCCTCAAGAACCCCGCATCGTCGGTCCGTATACAGTGGAACACAAAAGAGTAGAAAGGGAACTAAATTTATTAATAATAGCCACATTGTCTTTTTTTTTACACAAAGCTGCTCAAGGGTTGCCATGTGAGAACTGTTCTTACGAATAAAGTGGCGCCCCTATTTTTGTCTACTTTTTTGTGTCGTACTGTACGCGCGTGCGTTCACTTATTTTTTTTTAATAGCGCGCTGATTGCTTCTGTTTATTTATTGCTCCATGAATATTTTTACAAAATTGTAAAAATGCATGTTCCGTAGAGTATATTATTCTGTGGTTCCGTTTAAAAATCTAAATTTTTTATTGGTTGCAAATGAAAATTAAACCAAATTATGGGACTGTGATGATTTATACCAGTTTAAAAAATTATTCCAGAAGTACCTACAAAGGCAGCAAAATTGAAAAACCACTTTCTGGATGTCGCACGCTGGCGTAAATTTAGTATCATATTTCGATCACTTCCACAATTTCCACTGCGTTCTGTAATTTCCTCAGAGTCGCAATGACCAAAAGTAAATTTTTAGCTAAATCGATCTTTTGTGTGTTCCGTAGGGGTTTTTTTTAATCTATATATCCAAATGTAAATGTATTCAAAAGTACCCACACGTGTTTTCTCTTGTTAGATATGACCATTAAGTTAAATGAAATGAATGAGCGATGAATTTATTGAATGTAGCATTCGGTTCGATTTTAAAGGCTGTAGGTACCCTTTTAAAATCGTACCCCGAATCCAAAACAATTCGAAATAATGTGTATGTACATAAAATTATTTCCAGACGTTAGTGAAATTACACACAATTTGACTATAATAAAAAAAAAATAAGTCGTCGATTTCACTAATTGTATGCACTCTAATGATCACTTGCACCATATAATACACTATCTTTAGTAAGAATCAATATATATTAAACTAAGAAAATTTAATTATAAGGCCGACCGGGCTCATCAATTTCCCGCCAAAAAGAAATATGACATTTGCATCTGACAAATCTGCATTGACATTAATGACTTTGACACAAATAGGCAACCTTCCTCTTCGTTTTGTTGCTGGAAAACACTGCATTAGAAGAATATTCTTGCTATTTTCAATTTTGTATAATTTCTTCTTTTTATGCCCAGCTTGTACCGACTTTATTCCAATGATATTCATTTATAAATGCATACTATCCATATTCAATACTTTCGATAAATTATAAAATGCGAAAGTGTCTGTTTTTTCATAATCACGACTAAATCATGTGACCTCCGCAAACCAGCAGCAGTGTTGTGTTCCTGCGAGTGAGTGACCACGCTGCTCAGCTGTTGTTTTTTTTTTACTACGTCGGGTGGCAGACAAGCATACGGTCCGCCTGATGTGAAGCGGTTACCGTAGCCATATTAACGCTCGCAACATAAAATATAGCTCGCTCGCCGCCACCCCCGCTGCAGCCGCAGCATCTCCTTCCTTTCTGGTGACCTCACTCACTCGCAGGAACACAACAACCCTCAAGGGAATTGTTATTTGGCTGCGGTATTCTATGAGGTGGAGGTACATTCCCCAGTCGGGTAGCTTACAATTACGCTCCCTACCTCTCTTTTCGCCAGAGCTTCGTTTGTCAGTCAGCAGGGTGCACCGCGTGCAGGTGAAGTTGGCTTTGGTTTAAAAATGTTGATGAACCACTTACACCCCAAAAGCTCGTATTAAATAAGCCCATTCATGGACAGGCTACCGGCGATGTTGCTTAACCTGCGTGTTCGATTATCGACTGACACTCGCAACGAGTCGCTATCGAGCTCCTCTTATGGATACAAAAACGTAAATAAATTGTTGTTCTTTGGTTTTGTTAGTTCACGGTATTTTTTGAAAAGGTATTCTTTATTTTAATATAAATACTTACTTAATACTTGGTTAAACAATTATTATTCATTGAATTAGTTGTTTCACCCAACTTGCCAGAATATTATAAATATTTTTGAAAATCAAAAATTCACCTCCCCCGCCCGGTAGAGTGTTCTTCCAACTGAGCTACCAGGAACGTTTGTGTTGGTGACGAATTTTTGCTTTACATTTTATACTTTACTGCGCGATTCACAGTGTGGCGTCATCTACCTATTAAATTAATTACACTACTAAACAAGGCGAACTTGAATTTGGAAGAGCACTCATCTCAGGTCATCGAGTGGTCGTAGGTTCAAATCCAACCGTGGAAGGTGAATTTTTCATTGGTTAAACAATACCGTTTTTGTATCTTTATACATTTTAAGATGTAAGTGGCTTACCGCTATTCGGAGCCAAAGCCAATATGTATGTAGTAGGTACTTACTTGGTGGGCTCTGGTGAAAAAGAACTAAAACATGTTGAGCCCGACTGGGGAAGTGCCTCCACCTCACAGAATACTACAGCCTCTTAATAATGCTAAGCCTTGGAGCATTGTTGTGTTCCTGTAAGTGTGTGAATCGTGAGGTGATGCAGTAGCAACGGGGGTGCTGACGTGTTGGCAGTTCTGCTTTCATTGCGAGCGCCTATATAGCTACCTACGGTCAACCGCTTTACATCTGTCTGGAGGATTTTCTTATTTTTATGACGTGAATAGGTACGTCTTTAAAATTGCTTCATCATCATCATCATCATCAGGTCATTTTAGTCTCCACTACAGGAGCATGACCCTCTCTCGTCCGTCCAAAAGACATAAGGTGGTTTTGGCCTACACTCCCCACGCTGGCCAGACGTGTTTGCTTACATAGGTGGCAATTAAAAAAACGAATGATAACAAAATATGGGGATACAGTTTGGTGTTGCAGCTACAAATCTATCATCTCCATCCAAAATGCAATCACACCACTGGATAGACGGAGGATCAAAGAATTTATTACGCTAAGTAAGGACCATTGAACATCGCGTGCGGGGTGCGCTGCAATTTGAGATAATTTTAGTGCATATAACGTATTCACTTACAATACACGGCTGTGCCCATGACACAGCCACACCCCATTTTATTATACTACGCTGAGTGACAAACAAGCATACGGCCTGCCTGATGTGAAGTAATTACTATAGCCAAATAAACGCTTGCGCCATGACATATTGCTCACGCGCCGCCACTCCCGCTGCCAATGCAGCAACTCCCTCCTACATAAAACTTCACTCACTCGTAGGAACACAACAACCCTCAAGGAACTTGTTATTACAGCGGTATTCTGTGAAGTGGGGGTACTTCCCCAGTCGGTCAGCTTGAAATTACACCGTGCCCTACTTCTCTTTTGCCAGAGCTTCGTTAGTAAATCAGCAGGGTGTACCACGTGCAGGTGAGGTTACTAAGGCTTAAAGATGGTGGTGAGCCACTTACACCCCATAACTTGTTTATTTGTCTATACGTACCTCCGGCATCGTATACAATATATATAGTTTTATTTTATATTCCTGAACAAATTAGACACGGCCATCTAGTCCCAAAAAACTAAGCAAAGATTGTACTATGGGTACTGATATTATACTTAAATACATTTTTTTTGTAAATACATACATAGAAAACACTCATACCAAGACAAACAGACATGTTCATTATTCATGCAAACAAATATTTGTCTTGTACGGGGATTGAACCCGCAACCTGGGAGTCAAAGTGACCATTGCTAACCATTCGACCACCGGTTAGGTATGTGTGTTTATTAAAGTTTTTAATTTTTATATGTGTGTGATTGTACTAAACATATATCTATCTATCCTTATGTGCAGGTATCACTCGTGCGTTACTGACTAAAGACCTTTCTCTGCCTACAGTTCGACAAAAGCTAACATAAATACCTTTTAATTAAACGTAGCACAAAAGAAAACCCACGAATATTTCTCATAAAATGAAACACTTTTCTAGCAATTCATTCTGAATGCTGGATTTAATAAATGCTTAAGTGCGAAAGCACACTGTTATTTCCCTTTGAGACCGGCCAAAGAGAATACTAGAAGAAAAATGGTACCACCCCGCCGGGGGTTGCCACCCTCTGGGGGCATTGCTTTGAATAAAGAAAAGTTAAAATTTTCTTAAAACCCCCACGGCGGGGGTGGGTCTATCTATCTTCGTTTAAGTATTGGCAAAAATTACCCCCTCTTTTTCCCTCTCGCTCGCACTTCACGATGTCATTGGCGGCTTTTAAAAAGACTCGAAACGAGGGTCGGGTGTCAAATCGATGCTTTTTACCTCTTTCTTATTTATAAATTTTGCGAAGATATTGCGGAAGATTTTAAGTTGTTACTTAGAGATCGTCAGCTTATTTACCAAGGAATGTTTTAGAGTGAAGTTGGGGAAACTTTGCGCATTAGGAGCTCAATAAGCAGGTAATGTTATGGGACGTACAACCTTTTGTAGCTCGTCAATTTTCGGCGAAATTTATTGAGCTTATAAAATCGTCCGGTCGTTCTGTCTGTCCGTCCTGAAACTTAAAATTTCGAAATTCGGATTCGTGTAGAGCATCAAAAAGTAGTGGTTTTCCGATATCAATTCGGGAAAGTGGCCAAAATAAATAAATAAATAAATTTCGCTATGGTGGCGCATGCTGCGCGTCCGATGTGCCATGACATATATACACCACCACAAAAATTTATGTAGAATGGCTTAAGGATTAATTTTTGCAGGGTAGAACAACATGCATAATGACTTCTTGTTCTTAGGAATATAAAAATCAACAGTCAACAAATTAGACCAGAGCCGTGAACATTTTTTAGAATTTTGTGAAATGATTTAATCTGATTTTGTAAATAAACAAGAGGCGAACTACCTGTAGTGTGGATACATCACTATGTATCATGGTATGGTACAACACTAGGTTGTCAAGAATGACATGTAGAAATGTGAGTGCGCGCCAAATAAACGTAGTGGTTGTTCATATAAAAGTGGTTTATTATACAATTATACTCTGTTATACAGAATATATCCAACCGACATTTAGTTATAGTGCCACAAACTTATCTGGCCCGGTGGCGGGGGCGGTGCGATCGACTTAAGTGCTGCCATTAAACGAAATGCCGCCCGTTTCAGAGGAAACATAAAAATCAAAGAAATATATACACTGTTAAAATAATAGCATTGATATACTTATTAATTGTGTTGTGTGATGTTTCAATTAAATATCAATTGCCTTCTATTTTTTGTTCATTAGTTTTAAAAATGCACCACGTTAAGTCGCGATCATAGCTATTTTATAATATTAGAGAATTATAATATTGCACAGAAACAACTCGTTGACGATTTTTTTATTGTAAGTAATGAAATATGTGTACAAAAAGATAATTATGTAAGTTAAATTACGCGGTAAGTAAATTAATTGTACCTGGCAATACTACATTCCAATATGGCGGCTTTAGTTCTAAATTTGGCCACCGGGTCAGATAAGTTTGTAGCACTGTACTTTCAAGTTAAAGCTATTTAAAGTTTAATAGGAATAAAAATATCTCGCAGTTTTGGGAAGCATATGTCATCAAACTGCTAGAATCTGTTGCGAATATATAAAACTCGATTTGAAGTTTCTCGCTATTTACGAGTATATCTATCAATATGGCATAGTTTGTCGGTTGGATCTATACTGCATAACAGGGTACAATAATAAGAAGGGCTTTGTCTTATTTTTTTTTTTTTTTTTTATACTACGTCGGGTGGCAGACAAGCATACGGCCCGCCTGATGTGAAGCGGCTGCCGTAGCCATATTAACGCTCGCAACATAAAATATCGCTTGCGCGCCGCCACCCCCGCTGCCAACGCAGCATCTCCTTCCTTTCTGGTGACCTCACTCACTCGCAGGAACACAACAACCCTCAAGGGAATTGTTATTTGGCTGCGGTATTCTGTAAGGTGGAGGTACAGTCCCCAGTCGGGTAGCTTACAATTACGCTCCCTACCTCTCTTTTCGCCAGAGCTTCGTTTGTCAATCAGCAGGGTGCACCGCGTGCAGGTGAAGTTGGCTTTGGTTCAAAGGTGTTGATTAACCACTTACACCCCTGTCTTCGTCCGTCTCTAGTGTATAGTCACTTTTCTCACTTTGATTGATACTCTACATTTTTGGTTGAAACCAGTCTCACCTGAACGAACCCTGCTGAATAACAATACAACGAGGGTCTGACAAAAGACCACTTACACAAGCTTACCTGTGCCTTACACAAGTAAGGCACAGGTAAGCTTATGTGAAAAAGACTCGGGTAATGTGCGATTATGATATGACTGATTTTGTGTGATTATGATATGACTGAAAATGAGGAAGATGGTATGTAATGGGAAAAGTAACTCTATCTAAAGCAATTTTATGTGATGTAAGCATCCACTAAGAAAAGAGTTCTGAAAATTCTTACAGGATACCAGGATACGAGCGTACAAGGTCGCGAGACGGTCGGCAGACAAGCATACGGCCCGCTTGATGAGAAGCGGTTACACCGTAGCCACATTAATTCTCGCAACATGAACTCCTTCCTCTCCCTTCAGCAACTCCTTCCTTTTCCCTAACTATATACATCGATGATTTCCCCATGTTAACCCAAGTCTTGGGCAGAAGTGGATACAAAATTCACGAAAACATGGCGAAAGTGAACTCCGAATGAGGGGCGTAAGTGAAAATCGCTAAAGTTCCACTTCTGAACTTAAACCGCGCTACTTTGGCTATGAGACGCGTTTCGATGTACCGCTAGCAGAATAGAATAATATAAATATTAATTGAGATTTAAATATTTGTGTAATAATGTCAAATGAATATTTATTTATCAAAGAATTACATAAATAATATATATATAATTAATTAAGTTAGAAAACTAAAATTACATATATAACTTAAAATTTAATTTAAAATAAAATTCATATAACTGGATTAAAAACTAGATTAAAAATTACTTTGTGAAATAATTGAAAGGTTGAAAACATCATTTAAATGTCAAATGTTACACGTCCCTTCTGCTGACATTAAGGATATCATATGAGTGACGAGCTCTGTGGTCGAATAATAAGGTTGCGGGTTCGATCCCCGCACAAGACAAACATTTGTGTGCATGAACATGTCTGTTTATCTTGGTCTGGGTGTTTTCTATGTATCATAAGTATGTATTTACAAAAAAAAATGTATTTACGTACATATGTTTATCAGTTGCCTAGTACCCATAACACAAGCTTCGCTTACTTTGGGGCTACATGGCGCTGAGTAATTTGTCTGACAATATTTATTTATATTTCTTGTTGTGTTCCAGTAAGTGTGTGAATCAGACGTGAGTGACGAGCTCTGTAGTCGAATAACAAGGTCGCGGTTTCGATCCCCGCACAAGACAAACATTTGTGTGCATGAACATGTCTGTTTATCTTGGTCTGGGTGTTTTCTATGTATCATAAGTATGTATTTACAAAAATTAAATGTATTTAAGTACGTACGTTTATCAGTTGTCTAGTATAATACCTATGGTACAAGCTTTGCGCTTAATTTGGGACTAGATGGCGCTGTGTAAATTGTCTAGAAATATTTATATTTATATATCCTCTGGTACAACCGTCCATAGAAACATTAGAAACTCTCAAACCCGTCTTAACCCTCCCTCCAAGACGCGTATACGAAATAATGTTGTCTTCAGCTGCGTTAATTGACTTAGACCGACAGCCCCCCTAGCCAAGTGTAATTCGCAGCGTAACGAACGTTAGATAGATCACGTGACATTTGTCAATGCTCATACTAAAATGTTCGATTTTGACAAATGTCACGTGATCTATCTAACGTTCGTTACGCTTCGAATTACACTTGGGTAGGGGGACAGGTTTGATTCCTTGCGGAGACTTTCGAGATTTTTTCGCTACATCTTTCGTATTAAAGCGACGAATGCATATAATCAGCGTCGCCTTTAGCTGTTTTTTTTTCAATGGCGGCGTTAGTGAGCTGTTTAAACCCGAATGAGATAATAAATAAATTAAATACGTATTATTTTGCAGACCGTACCGTATAAACACAACCACCTGTTGATAACACGTGCTGTTGTCACTGCTCACAGTCCTTTGTACAGTCGATCGCACGTTCGTCACAACGGTTGCACTGTAAAACATTATTTTAGACATAAGTGTCAACGATTCGCGGTCGACTGTACAGTGTTTGACTACCTACTTAATACAAGACAGTAGTAATATTAACTGAAGTATAGAAACTCTGGTGTTTGAGTTTATCTCACTTTCTTTCAGCGACTGATCCGTGACTGCTTGTTTGAACGTAAACACTTGTTATACGAAAAGATTTAAATATTATATTATTTGTCTTTGTTGATATAATCTATACTAATATTATAAAGAGGTAAAGTTTGTGAGGTTGTAGGGGTTAATCTCTGGATTTATTAAACCGATTTTGAAAATTCTTTTACCAATAGAAAGTCACGTTATTTGTGAGTGTCATATACTATATATTAACCCGAAAAATGAAAACACTTTTTCATAAACTCGGATGAAACCGCGGGCGGAATCTAGTAGTATACTATTATAAGTACGATGAGAGTGGGTTCTGTACATTTTGTTTTAATACTCAGTATGTGTAAGCATACGGCGATTGACCGTCTACCACAGTATAGGTTTTAAAACATTTTACGGTGAAATTTTGGAATCAACATTCCTCATCGGTGTTCCCGAACAAATACGACTTGGGAGTCTTTAAGAAAAGAGCCAATATTTTCCTAAAAAGGCTGGCAACGGACTAGTGACCTTTTGGTGTCCGTTGTGAGTTCATTCCACAACTTGAGATTAAAATGATTAAACGGGATTGGATGAAATTGGGCATATAAATTAATAAATATTTATGAACAAGTTACACAGCGCCATCTAGTCCCAAATTAAGCGCAAAGCTTGTGTTATGGGTACTAGACAACTGATAAATGTACTTAAATACTTTTTTTTGTAATTACATATTTATAATACATAGAAAACACTCAGACCAAGACAAACAGACATGTTCATGCACACAAATGTTTGTCTTGTGCGGGAATCGAACCCGCGACCTGGGAGTCAACGTGGCTAATGCTAACCATTCGACCACAGAGCTAGTCATATGCGTTAATCGAATATGTTCTGGATTAACGCATAGGATACTTTTTGTCCATGTACTGTATTCACGCAGGGCGAACTCGCAGGTAGTATCCCTCTTCGGTCGCGGTTATTTGGCTTTTCTTTTATACCACGTCGGGTGGTAGACAAATATACGGCCCAAATGATGTGAAGCGGTTATTGTAGCCATATCTCGCAACGTAAAATATCCTTCGTGCGCCGCCACCCCCGCTCCCAACCTAACAACTCCTTACTCTCTGGTGACCTCACTCACTCGACAACACCCCTCAAGGGAATTGTTATATTTGGTGGAGAGACTTCCCCATTTGGGTTACATATAACCTACCTCCCCTTCATTCGCCAGGGCCTCGTTACACTATGTGTCCCACGTGCGTGTGAAGATGACTTTTGACTCTAACTATATTCTCTTCATCATCATCAGGTCATTTTAGTCTCCACTACAGGAGCACGACCCTCTCTCATCCGTCCCAGACAGAAGGAGGATTTGGCCTAAACTCCCCACGCTGGCCAGACGGGTTGGGGAGGCCTGATCGATGTTTTATAATGTATTTCCCTTAGTCGCCTTGTACGACATCTACGGGAAGAGACGGAGTTATTCTATTCTAGTCCGCCGCAAACCACACGGCCACCGCCACCCGGACACCGCAAACCACATGGTCTCTTACGCCCCAAAAATTCGTTTAACTTATTTCGATATATCATTGTACCGTTTATTTCTTATTACCCATCTCGTGTATTTATAATTCGCCTACATCGTTTCAAAACGTAAATCTGAAACCTCTTCGTTCTATATTTAGACCCTTTGAGCGATTATGTATACGTGCAAAATTCATTTCATTACGCCATTTTATGTCAATCTATAGCTGTCATACGACATGGAGCAACGTAGACAGACATGATAAATCAATCCATCATCATCAATAAAGCTAAAGCACATCCAAAAAAATAGAATTGATTAAAAAATGTTGATCCTTTTTTCCTGAGCCACGGGTAATAAGATAGTAAAAATAAAATAACTAAATATTCCTGGATAAATTCCACATCGCCATCTAGTTATACCTACCTACATAAGCTACCCGACTGGGGAATGTACCTCCACCTCACAGAATACCGCAGCCAAATAACGGTTTCCTTGAGGGCTGTTGTGTTCCTGCGAGTGAGTGAGGTCACCAGAAAGGAGATGCTGCGACGGCAGCGGGGGTGGCGGCGCGCGAGCGCTATTTTATGTTGCGAGCGTTAATATGGCTATGGTAACCGCTTCACATCATGCGGGCCGTATGCTTGTCTGCCACCCGACGTAGTATAAATGAAAAAAAAAAAAAAAAAAAAAGCAGCGTTTGTGTAATTAGTTATCTAGTACATACTTGTGTAATTAATTATTTATAATACAATTAACGTACTTTTTATATGAGATATAGTCAGGTGACCCACATGCGCGTTTGCCCCCCGCAAACGAGCATGTGGGTCACCTGACTGAAAGCAATCGCCACCGCCAATAGAGATCAGCCCATGAACATCAAGGGGTCGATCCGTTGTCAGTTTATTACTTTTTCATTTATCAGCCTAATACTTATACTTTTTCCTTCCTTCTGGTGACCTCACTCACTCGCAGGAACACAACAATCCTCAAGGGAATTGTTATTTGACTGCGGTAGCTTAAAAAATACGCTATGCCGTACTTGTACGTACGTGAGAGCTTCGTTTGTCAGTCAACAGGGTGCACTCCGTGCAGGTTGGCTTTGGTAAAAAAATGTTGATGTTGAACCCCTTACACCACAAATAGCTTAAATTCAGTTTTGTATATTAATGATTATAAATACATATAAAAACACCTAGACCAAGTCAAACAGACATGTACATAAATATTTGTCTTGGGCGGGGATCGAACCCGGGATCTTTAATGCCAAAATAGCCATTGCTATTCAACCATCGGCCTCATCAAAAAATAAAGTAACTGTATCTCACAACGCATAACAACAAAATAATAAAAACAAATTGAATCCAAACAACAAAACATCCAACCTTTGTTACTCCTACAGAGGTCCTCCAAGAATATAATTTTATATTTTAACAAAATTGAAACTGGTCCCGGGTATTTCTTGTACAAATTTTAATATCTCGGGGAGGTAGATAAGGCTATTTATATTTTTCCTCCCCTTTTCTTTTGGCGATTATTATTCTGTGTTCCAATGGGCGGGGGAGGGGGACGCCCCTCGGACTCTTTCCTTTTTGCTTCTTAAGTCCATCTTGAGACGGGATAGAGAAAGCTGAGGAGATGTCGTTCAATTGTTTTTTTTTAAAATATATTATTATAATTTAAAACTTATATTTAATATAATAACTTTTAAACTTTCGCGTTGCATGATTTATATAACTATGGTACTTTGTGCCATCCACATTTCGCGGGGAGGGAACTGGTGCACTGAGATACAGGCCTCGGCATAGTTCAGGCGCCAGTCCCTCTCTATTAAAAAAAATGTACCATTTATTTATGCCCTTGCTGTAAAACTGTTTTATAGAGAGAGAAAATAAACGATTTGAATTTGATATAAATAATAACGTAAATTAACGCGATCATGCAGATCAGTCCCACCACCAGTGTGATCACGGCCGGTGCAACCTGGTTGAAGCGTTAGGCAATAATACTCGTAAAGGTATGTAAATACCCTTATGCACGATTGCTTTATTTCTCGTTATTATTATTTCATAATATTCATTATTATTTTTTTGAGCCCAAGGACGTCTACTACTGAAAATGTCAGATTATTCCAAAGCAAATGGGCGTCACCCATTGCATTACGTACTGTCTACATACATTTATGACATAAAACATACATTTATTACAGTAGAGTCCTGGGACTCAACTGTCATAAATGTATGTTTTATTACGGTCTAAAGATCACAAATTATAAGACTCCTATGATACACGTATCATTGATTATATATAAGAAATGGGAAAAGTATATATAAAATTCCCATGTCATGATATTGGTCCCTGATGATCTTGAAAACTAGTTAACCTATCTTCATGAAATGTTGCACATTATGTGTAATATGCTCGAAATTGATAGTTAAGGCGAGGTAAGTTCGTAATTTCGGATTTTTAAATCAGGTTTATTTGATAACCAGTATATATAGTACTGATAGAAAAAATATATTTTATATAATTAATTATTGTAAATTATAATTGAGCACCTGATATATCTTCGTCTATTCGTTACATGCTGACCCAAACAATAAAAATAACTCACGCCCGCTCGTTGTACGGTTTGCAAGGAAAACTACCCGGGATAATTTTCTCATGGAGGCTAGAGCGAGACGCAATCTAAATAGCAAGGATATTGTTGAAGGCTGCCCAGAGCAGAAAGTGTACGTGAATGAAAGACTCACCACGGAAAATCGGCACTTATTTCGCGCAGCAAGAGAAAGAGCCAATGCTTGCGATTTCAAGTTTTGCTGGGTCAAGAATGGATGCATTTACGTGCGGAAAAGAGAGGGGTCTCCCATATTGCGCATTGCGTCGCATAGTGACATTCTTAGTTTGGGTGAACCTGCACCTGCGACCTCCCCTTGAAGTGTTCACTTGTGTATCTTTTTTACTACTTGATAATTTTCTGTGGATTACGGACACTTCCGAGTCTTGTCAATGTTGGCCATCACTTATAAATTTAAATACAGTCACGAGCTTACATAATATCAATTCATTATACAGCATGGTTATTTTGATTTTTTCCAAAACAAAATCTTTATTTTGTATAAAATTATGGCCTCCTTAGATCTATTACATAATATTGATAATTCATTTGATATACCATGCCATGCTGTTGATGTAGCTGAGAATTGCAATAAGCTAATCTGTAATCACCAATTTAAAGTCTTAAACATGAACATTAGAAGTGTTAATCATAATTTCAATGCTTTCACCATTCTTTTGGCAAGACTTGATATAAAATTCGATGCTATTGTATTGACCGAGTGTTGGATCTCCGATGCCTCTGTGATTCCTCATATTCCTGGATACGTCTATTCAAAGTCAAATAAGTTTATTAATAAGGCAGGAGGAGTTGTGGTTTACATTAAAAATAATTGGTCACCACACTTTTCAGAACCGCCCCTTGCGGATGCAAACTGTGTACTGGCTGAGATTCCTGGCATGTTTTCTATTCTGGGCATCTACAGATCACCATCTTTTCTCGAAAAGACACCTTTTTTGACATCTCTTGAATTTGAAATTTCCAAAATTGTCAATAATGATCGTCTTATCATAGCCGGAGACTTAAATATTGAAATTACATCGGAAGATGCAAATCATCAATACCTGTGCTTGATGTCACAGCTGGGCTACGTTCCGGCAATCACCAGGCACACACGCGACAAAGCATGTCTAGACCACATTTTCATACCAAACAGAGCAACTGCAATCTCCGTAGTTTGTCATACAGCCTTGACTGATCATCATCCAAACATGGTTGGCTTTTCACTCGATTATTCTAAACCAATAAAACTCCACAATCGTAATCGCACCAAAATAAATTTTGAAGGTCTGTTATCTGATATAAAAGCAAGTGACTGGTCTGATATTTTACAACTAACCTGTCCTACAAAAGCTGCAGAGTCCCTTGAATCCAAAATTCGCATTTCTATCAACAATAACTCTAAAACTGTCCGAATCTGTCACTCCCAATTTACCATTCAACCATGGATGACTCCCGGCTTGATACGATGTGCCAAACAAAGGGATAAACTCCATGCTGAAGTACGCAAATACCCTAATAATCCTGTTAAAAAAGTAATTTATACTAGATACCGTAACTTTTATAACAATTTGATTAGAAAACTGAAAAACATTCATGATTCAAAAATTCTCGCTGAAAATCAGCGGAACCCTAAAAAGCTCTGGGAAGGTATCCGTCAAGTAATACATACTCAACATTCAAAGTCCTCCACACATGAACTTACTCAAATCAAAGATACCCCAATCTCCTCTCTAGATCACTGTAATGAATACTTTTCGTCAATTGGCAAAACTTTGGCAAATAAAATTCTTAACGATATTAATGCGACCGAAGAATCTCTGGCAGCCAAAATTAATTTGAACGATGGTCCTGTCGATTCATTCTTTGCTACACCGACGGATCCTGGTGAAGTCGAGAAACGCATCAACCTTCTAAAAAATGACAGCTCGCCTGGTATTGATGGTATTACAAATCGAATTTTAAAGATGATTGGAAAATATGTTTCTGTTCCTTTGGCACATATCTTTAATTTAAGTTTTCAAACGGGCATATTTCCAGAAAACTGGAAAACAGCGGCTGTATTGCCGATACACAAAAGTGGCCCAAAGAAAGACCCCAAAAATTATAGACCAATCTCTTTATTGGGTACATTCTCAAAACTACTAGAAGCATTAGTCAACGAGCGTTTAGTTAAATTTTTGGAATCTCATAATTTATTATCTAATCATCAATTTGGTTTCAGAAAGAACAGATCCACTGAACAAGCAGTGTCCTTACTGACAGGCACTATTGTATCTCACTTAGATAATGGACGGCCTTGTACAGGGGTCTTTCTCGATTTCTCACGGGCTTTTGACACCGTGTCTATCTCAATATTGTTACGTAGGCTGGAACAAATGGGAGTAAGAGGTATGGCGCTGAAATGGTTTTCTAGCTACTTGAATGAGAGACAGCAATGTTTAAAAGTCAACTCGGAGGTGAGTGGCTTAAAACCAATCTCGTTTGGAGTACCTCAAGGCAGTATCCTGGGGCCCACCCTGTTTTTAGTTTACATAAATAGTCTAGCCTCGCTTGATCTTCCGCAAGCTTCAGTTATATGCTACGCGGATGACACCGCAATTCTTTTCACAGGGTCAAGTTGGAAAGACTGCTTCCATAATGTCAATAGTGGCATGACAATCATTTCAAACTGGCTGAAAAGCAATATTTTAACCCTCAACACTCACAAATCAAAGTTGCTTTGCTTTTACAAAACAGCCGCGTCAGCTCCTGCCGAAATACCCCAAATCATCATCCACAGTTGCAGGAGTCCTTCCAGAGATACCTATCATAACTGTGCTTGTGAATCGATTGAGAGATCATCTTCGGCGCGATATCTGGGAGTGACTCTTGATGAAAGGTTATCCTTTGCTTCTCATATTGACACCACTTGCAAGAGACTGCGAAAGCTAATTCACGTCATGAAATATCTTCGTGAATGCGCCCACCATTATCTATTGATTACTGTGTACCGGGCGCTCTGCGAGTCCATCCTTTCATATTGCATCTCCATATGGGGTGGTGCCTCCTCCTGTTATATGATTAATCTTGAAAGGACCCAAAGAGCTATACTTAAAACAATGTTTCGCAAACCAGTCTTGTATCCTACTGTGTCCTTGTATCTAGAAGCGAATGTCTTAAGTGTGCGCAAGCTTTACATTCTTAAAATTGCCATTGACACCCACTGCCAAGTCATAAAATCTCCTCACTATCCCATACTGCTGCAGAGGCGAGTCTACAGGATATACGCTCCCCTTGTGAACTCTGCCTTCGCTCATCGCTTCACTCAGTTTGCATCCCCATTTATTTATAACAAAATTTGCAAAAAATGTAACATTAAGAAAACCTCTCCTGCAGTAGCTAAATCCTTGATACGCTCTTTGATTTTACCATGGACGTACGAGTATACAGAGGATTTTTTACGCATTATAAAGTAATGTGATACTTTATAACTTTATAATTTTAATTCATGAACTTTATTTATCAGTTGTCACTTCATAAACACCTATATGTTGCCATACTATATTACAAGTTCTCAATTTTCAAACAATTTTATAGCCGGCTTAGTCATTAATAATTCTCTCTTGTTAAAGGAATCAAGGTCACCACAGGACAGGCATTTCTGCCTAGTGTGGGACCACTGATAAATCAGAGGCTACATACCTTGGTTTGGAATATATCTTATATTAGATTTAAGTAACTGTACCGTAGCATAATTTTCCTTTTATTTAAATAAAATATTTTTTTTTTTTTTTTTTTTTTGACATAATTAGCTTTACTTTGCTCATTAGGATAGGAACCTCCAGTAGTAGAGAGACACCGCAAGAAGAATAACATCCCCTAAGCTTTAGGAAAGGAAATAAAATTTTGTATTATACTTCACGCGGATGTATCAAGGACCGTAGACGGATATTTTTCCAAATTCCATGTCTTGAGTATGTTTAATTTTTATTAATAATTATTTATACTAACATCTTTAATTTGTAATTTTACAATGAACATTACATTTATGGAATTTTCGTGTTTTTACACACAATTATTGGTACAGGTGTACAGTGTGTAGGTTACATTGAAATATAATTATGTCGTCATTATAGAATATTCTGCGGTCTCAATTTTTTAGTACGAATTTAATTATAAAAAATGTGATATATTTTGCTAACAATTTGTATATAAATATTACCAATATTATACTCATGGTATTTTTTTTATTTAAATAAAAAATATTAAACAATTTAAGACACTCTACGCCCAATCCTGTTCTCTGCTTCTGTCACTTACCCCTTTTACTGGAAAAACCGTGGCACCTACCCGGAAGGGGTTCGATATTTAAATATAAGAAGAACACCCCCTTTTTTCAGGGGGTCGCCCTCCCTCGGATTTATGGATCTGCCCGAAGTGGGCGCGTAATTACTTATCTTAGGAGTACAAATCAATCGGCGGACGGCTGAAAAACCATTCTGTTGTGATCACTCGCGAGTTTACAAGCTCTCATAAGTTGGTATTGTCTGTTTGCCTGGCCATTGAGACGGGGTTGATTGATGTGTTAGCTTTTACTTTACTCGATCGAGACGTGGATATACGAAAATGTTGAGGTCTATAATTGTCGGCTTACAAGACTTCGTAGCGCCAGTTCTGTAAATTATAGATAGAGTAAAAAAAATCAAGAAATCTTTTGTATGGTGCGTTTTTGGGATAGTCCAAAATTGTGATCTTCAAGTTATCATATCTCGAGTAGTTTTTATGCTATCGAAGTAATTCTTTCACCTATAGTTATATTATTCTGACGTCTTTAAATAACAAACGAAAAAAAATGGTACAGATGCCTATTATTAACTCGAACAATTATTTGTGAGGACTATGGTTTAATGAAAATAAAGTAACTATAACTAATAAGTTGTAAATATACATAAATAAGTTCTAAGTAGATTTAAGCAGTTCTGATTAAAATGGAAGATCCCATTTCATAAGGGGTCCCTTCTATAAAAAAGCTCAATCAATTGCACTTAGAGGCCACTTCCAGTTTATTAGGGTCTCGCATAGTGCTACGAATGTTCCTTACTCCTTGTGGCTACGGAGGACCATCTTATACTGGTATATAACTCGCTACTGACACTTGATCACAATTTTATTACTCGTTAAAGACGTGTGTTCGAATATTATTTAGGTATTTACCTTAAGTAAGTCTTAAAGGTTTAAAAGTTAGAAAGTAAATGGCTCATTACCATTTTTAAAGTCTAAGCCAACTTCAACTGCATGTTCACCACATGAACGAAAGTTAGGAAATGTAGAGCCCGACTGAGGAATGATCTCCTTCTCACAGAAAACTCTTGTAATGTGTATGTCACATACATACATTATTACATACATATATTTTCTGTTGTAGTGTACCTACCATATTTGTAAGCCGCATTCGTGTAATATCTGTTCTTCTCAAAGGATGTCTGGAGAATGCTTTTAATATTAACACCGCCTATGTGGGTATATATTATTTATTTATTTAAACATTATTTATCACAATTTAAGGGTTTAAATTGTGATAAATAATGTTTAAATAAATAAATAAATACCGAAGCCAAATAACAATGGTCTTGGAAATTATAATGAATCCATTAATAAGGCTCTAAAGGTCGTGGTGAGGTACTTACACTCATAATGTATGAAATGAATACTAAGTATGAAAGAACCGAATACATGGTTATAATTTTACTTTAGGTCCAAATATCCTAATTGAACTAAAGAGGTTGAGAATTGAGACTATTTTAAAATCAACCTCCCATAGACGATAAAAGGGTTTTTTTTATACCACCGGGGTAGCAAATAAGCGTACGACCCCCTCTGATGGAAAGCAGTCATCTCAATCTATGAACGCCTGTGACGCTAAAGGCAACATTCATGCGTTGCCGAACTTGTAAAAACTCCTTAATGTCTTTCTTGAAAGTGAGAAGAGTGCTACGTATAGTAAGAGCGTAGGAGGATATCTCGTAGCGCTACGCCTGCTGCGTGTAGCTTCGTAGCACGACGTGAATCGCTTGTAGACCTTAACATTTTCAGAGTGCGTAGTGCGCGTTTTTTGGTCATTCGAACGTGTTAACAAGCCGACCAAATTGAGAAAAAGTTTCATATTGTGAATTTACCAGACGCGTGTTGAATATCCAAATTAGCCGGGTTGCTCACTTCAAAATGTGAGCAAGTAAGCGACATAATTTTGATATGTAACACGCGTCTTATAAACATGAGAGTTCTTCTCTATTTGGTCGGAATGTTTACGTTGTCATGATCGAACGCGAACAAAAAACTCGCACTAAGGACTCTGTATAAGAATATCTTGCGTAGTGCTGCGAATGCTATGTAGCATTCTACTATACCGTCTACCATACGGTCTATTATACCGACATAATCGACAAATATATACAACATAAAATATCGCTCGCGCGCCGCCACCCCCGCTGCCATCGCAGCATCTCCTTCCTTTCTGGCGACCTCACTTACTCGTAGGAACACAACAGCCCTTGGCTGCGGTATTCTGTGAGGTGGAGGTACATTCCCCAGTCGGGTAGCTTACAATTACGCTCCCTACCTCTCTTTTCGCCAGAGCTTCGTTTGTTAGTCAGCAGGGTGCACCGCGTGCAGGCGAGGTTGGCTTTGGTTCAAAGATGTTGATGAATCACTTACACCCCACATATTACATGTATTACAGTACATTATTTATGACAATATAGTAGGTAGTTTGTTACAATAATGTAGAATTTTGCGTAGCGATCATGTGCTACGTTTTTACGTACATGTATTATCGTAGCAATTGCTACGCACCTCTACGATATTGCAAAAAAATATTTTTTTTTTACGAATAGGAAGATAGGTGGTAATAAATTGCCACCACTTAATATAAAACGTATTAGCAGACACTATCAAAGTAATATGGCTGTGTGAGTAAAACAGATTGAGTTGTGGGCTCACAACTCAATCACTCAATCTATTTTACATTTTTTTTTATATTAAATTTGTTCACTATATATATTTAGGTATACAAGATTTCATTGTCAACCCTTATTCATCCCAGTGTTAGGATATGAGTCTCCCCTTAATCGAAGGGCTTTAAAACGTACTCCAACACTCTGTTCAACTGCGGATTGGCTTGGCCAGTGTTTTCAAGTCGTCCAGAGGCCACTTGGCTTAACGACTTTCGTCTAAAGACAACAACCGGGACCGACAGCTTAACATGCGCTCAGAAGCACGGAGAAGCTAAATAAATCCATCCGTAGATAGGCTACGGTCGACGTTGCTTAACTTACGTGATCGATTAGACTGACACGCGCAACGACGCCATCAGGTTCCTCATAACTACATATATATTTATTTAGTTTTAACTAAGTATTTCAACTTAACATTAATAAAGTTACAATAAAACAGTAACGATTCATACTTAAGTAATCTCTCGGTCTCGAGGACTTTAAGTTCAAGGTAATATGAGTTCAGATAATTACATACTTCGACGTCGTCGACAACCATTATTCATCCCACTGCTGGGATATGTGTCTCAGCTTAAAGGTTTTTTTTTTACGAAGCCAATCTCAATATGCGCACACTCTGCGGTGTAAAGCGCCGCTGAGTGTGCGCAGATCGGCTTACTTCGTAAATAGGCAACACCCCTGTCATGAACAAGGCTCTTATTTACTATATAATTAAAATCTATATATTTTACAACGTACATAAAACTATATACACTTAAAGCTAATAATATAAATCAATGGCGCAATAGCTAATTATAATAACAATATAATTAGCATAATGTAGCAATAGCTTGATTGATTGAGGTCACCAGAATGCAAGGAGATGCTGCGTTGGCAGCGGGGGTGGCGGCGCGCGAGCGATATTTTATGTTGCGAGCGTTAATATGGCTACGGTAACCGTTTCACATCAGGCGGGCCGTACGCTTGTCTGCTACCTGCCGTAGTATAAAAAACTAAAAAAAAAAAAAACCTTAACCTCTTACGGGTTTAGAGCATACTCCACCACGCTGCTCACTGTTTATGTGCAGGCCACTGTTTTTAAGCCGCCTAAAAGCCACTTACTTGGCGTAACGACTATCATCTATAATGACAACAGCCGGGACCGACGGCTTAACGTGCCCTCCGAAGCACGGGGAGCTCGAGATAAATAAACCCATCCATGGACAGGCTACTGTCGAGGTTGCTTAACTTGCGTGTTCGATTCGACTGACACGCGCAACGACGTCATCTAGCTCCTCAATTACATACTTAGTACTCACTTAACATTGTTATTGTGTTGAACAGCATTGCTGACGTTATTGGGCGTGATAGCCTAAATAAACATGCAAGGTAAGCAAAATCGACCCTAGGTCTTTACGTAGGGTTGTAGGGAGTACGTGGCTCATCACTATATTTAAGCCAAAGCCAACCTCACCTGCACGTTGTGCACCCTGCTGACTTACAAACGGGGCTACGGCGAAAGAGAATGATGTCACTGGGAAGAAAGAAATCGTTAGCAGATAGAACAGCTAAGGTTGTCTGGAATAGATTGCTATTAGCGATAAGACCGCCTATTGTATTATCATTTAATTGTTTTCTTTTGTGTCTGTATTTTATTTGGTGCAATAAAGCGTTATTTTGGGGTGTAAGTAGTTCTTCATCATCTATGAACCAAAGTCAACCTCACCTGCACGTGGTGCACCCCGCTGACTGACAGACGAGGCTCTGGCGAAAAGAGAAGTAGGGCATAGCGTATTTTTTTAGCTGCCCGACATGGGGAGTACCTGACCTCACAGAATACCGCAGCCAAATAACAATTCCCTTGAGGGTTGAGTAAGTGAGGTCACCAGAAAGGAAGGAGGTGCTGCGTTGGCAGCGGGGGTGGCAGTGCGCGAGCGATATTTCATGTTGCGAGCGTTAATATGGCTACGGTAACCACTACACATCAGGTGGGCCGTATGCTTGTCTGCTACCCGGCGTAGTATAAAAAAAATGTATTGTATTGTTATGTATAGAAAGTTGATAGATGTTATCCCGAACAGTTATTTAGTTTGCACTAACATAATCGATTCAATGGGCAAATCGATAAAACGCCGACGAGTTTCCGTGTCGCAGCTATAAAGGCGTCCAGTCACGACCCTGGGCCTCCTCAGCTTGGCAATTTCCTATCTGACTGACAATTTCCTTAGCTCGCCCGATTTTAATATAAAACGAAAAAAAAACATTGCTCCGACTTCTATAGGCTGAGATAGAATAGAGTGGATAAGACTTTAATTTTATAATAAAACAAAGTGATCTTATAAGGGTTCCGTTTTTCCTTTTGAGGTACGGTACCCTAAAAATAGAGATTTTTAATTTATGAAAATAATAACTTTAATTTGCGCGATCTTACATAACATAGTCAGCCTGTGACCACGGCTGGTGTAACCTGGTCGAAACGTCAGGCAAAAATAAAGGTATGTAAATACCCTTATACATATTGCGTTAATCCCCGTTATTATTTTCATAACACATGAAACGAGAAAGTTAAAATAATTTTAACAAATCAAAAACCGACTCCACTGATTACTCTTCAATCGTAAGCATCACTAAAAAGTTAAAAACACTATCAAAACTGAATTTTATAATATTAAAAAAAAAAATGGGACCAATCTGGAAGTATATTTTTTCAAATCGGTTTATAAATGACGGAGTAATGAAGTAACAAACATTAAAAATAAATACAACCGAATTGAGAACCTGCCCCCTTACCGCGAATGCTTATTTCAAATTGAATAAAGAATTGAATAGAGTCGCTTCATTGGTATAAATAAGCATTCTATTCAGTTATTGAATCGCAATAAGAGTTGGTGGTAAGGGGGCTGCGCCTTTTTTGGAGTCGGTTAAAAAGATTTTTAATCATCAGTTCATAAAATATTGATTTGACTATCTTGGTTCGCCGACGATGAAGAATTCCTATACACATCAGTAATGCTTAGGCCGCGGACCTCGTAATAACACGAATATTCGGGTTATCGCGATGTATGTAGCCAAATATTCGCTAATACTTCGACACTTCGGGCGAAGCTTCGGGCCCATCGCTCCGCTGTCGGTAAACTCTTGCACATCAAAGGGTTTTATCGCGATGAACTTCGCTTGCGCGGCCACACTTCAGTCAGCCCGTACCCATCGTACGGACGTATTAAATGTAATTACAGTGTATAATATAGCTGAAGTGTAACGTGGATTGGAGTAACGATAATTTTTTTCTCCTTTTTCTTGCTTTTTATTTGTTTTTTAGATGTCATAAATGTAAAAATAATTATTTGTTGCCATAAAATAGGTACAGAACAACCGCGGCGTCTATGTTGTTTTTTGCGTTCGTACATCGCGATAAACTTTACAACGCGCATTATGTGGCCGCGAAGATTCGCCGTAGTCCGAATACGAAGTTTATCGCCCGAATGTTATCGCGATGAGTGCGGCCCAAGCATAACACGTATACAAAATCTTTTACGGTTCATGATTATTATTTTAATAGGTGATTTCGGCCAACTTGCCGGAATATTAAAAATATTTTTAATAACAAAATCACCTTCCCTGCCTATTTGAGACTTCAGTTGGAAGAACATTCGACTTGTAATCGAGAGATCGTGGGTTAAAATCCCACCAAGGCGGGGGAGGTGAATTGTTACATTTATAAATTTTAATTTTACAGTTCATGCTGCAAAATTATGGAATGCAATAGCTTTGAATATTAAGTTAAATTGTGATTTTTCAGTAAATAACCTTGGATTTTTGGTAAAATATATTTATTTCAGTACTATTATTGCATTTTTATTTCTCAACTTATCATCACCTACCATTCGATCGTTCAAATTGTCTCTAAATATCTCCACTGACCATTGTTATTAGGTTGCGATGTTCTATATGGTGAAGATATTTCTCAAGTCAGGCTTGACATGCTCTAGCTCTCACCAAAGCTACTGTCGCTAGTCGACAGTGTGCATCACGTGAAGGCGAGGTTGCCTTTGGCTCTAACGACGTTCGTGAGCCACTTACATCCCAAAATACCTATATTTAATTGTGTTTTCCTCCTTCGGAATACGAATTAATTAATTTGTGACGTATTATATTTATATATATATTATATAGTATATATTTGTATTTTGTACAGGAGTTCTCTGCGTGTCAAGGGTTAATGTTCCCTTTTGATCGAGTTGCCTTAAATGGTATAATAATACGCTAACGAAAACGTATTGCCTGAAATTTTAGTTTACTTGAAAGTAGTTTGCTTCCAAATGCGCGATGACTAGGAAGCAGTATGCCAAGGGGCCATCCATAAATTACGTCACACGTTAGGGGGGAGGGAGGGGGTCGATGAAGTGTGACATTGTGTGCCAAGGGGGTGGGAGGGGTCCTAAATTTCGTGACGTGACATTTCAAAATCTATTATAATCTAAGTGTTAAAACACGAACTTTGAACCATTAACGAAACTCGAAAACATTTGCAACTCTAGATGTAAATTTACAAAACATGTGACGTCACACCAGGGAGGGGGGAGTCTCACAAATGTGACCAGCTGTGACAAGGACGGGGGGAGGGGTCAAAAAATCATGAAATTCGTGTGACGTAATTTATGGATGGCCCCCAATTCCAGATGCCTATAAAGCATAATTTGTCCAGCCATTTTTTTATAATGCCTAAGCAGTAATAAATCCAGACAATGTCCACTTTATGCCAACGTTTCATTCAAAATGGCTTGGCGAGAGAAAGAAAACTGGCTCGCTATGGCCGCGCCCCCTCGCCCGCCCCCACCTTCCTTGTTATTTTATAAGATGTTATTTTATTATGCCATTGTATTTGTCCACTTTCATCAAAGTAAAACTGCTTTTGATAAACATAAGTACTTACTTTTGTTTTATTATTGTTTTTTAAATGTAGTGAAATTTTTGTATATAATCGGGCAGTATACAAATAAGGTGAGTCGCCCTATTTTTCTTTTGTTAGAGCCTCGTTCGGCAGTCAGCAGAGTGCACCACATGCAGGTGAGGTTGACATTGGCTTACAACAATATAATTTTTCATCACTCAGATTTCATAAAAACTTTCTATACCAATCAGATTTCATGCTAAAAGTATTAGAAAATTCTAACAGTTGGATTTTATACCAATCTCTACCAAAGATAGTGTTACCTCCTGCTGAAGAATCTAGAACTTCGGCTCCAATGTGTGAGGATGAATACCCTGTATGATGAATTGGAGTTTTCTACCTCGAACTCGCAGGTTGTGAAATGAACTCTCAAGGTTTTCCTAGGAGACTACAGTATCGGGTTCTTCAGAAAGATTTAAAGGGGTTTTTTACAGGTTCGGCAACGCTTGAGTGATGCCTCTGATATAGCAAGCGTCCTGCGATGACTGCTTACCATCAGGTAGGTCGTACGATTGTTTGTACTTTTCGTATAAGAAAAGGATCGCACACGGTTCCGCATTCCGCATTGGGGAAGGCTCATATCCAGCAGTAAATAGATACAGTAGTTAATTGTTATACTTAAATATTTTTTTAATACATAGAACACACCCAGACCAAGACAAACAGACATGTTCATGCACACAAATATTTGTCTTGTGCAGGGATCGAAACCGCAACTTCGAAGTCAAAGTGGCCATTGCTAAGCATTCGGCCAATGAGTGAATGAAATAAATGTATCTGACGAGTATTTTTTCTGGCTTACAAGTCCACATCCATGATAATAAAGCAATGTTTTATATAGTCATATTTTGGCTATGTATCGACCATCAGTAAATTTCGATATTTATTTTAATAACGACGCAATTCATTTTCCCGCGTAAATCTTCTAACTAGCACAACACCATCTATATAGCTTCGCTGTTGAAGACAGTTTTAACACGACCACTGTTCTTGACCGTTCACTATCGTCGATTTCACCCCGCTTCTGTCTTGTTTCTGTGGTGATAGGCGGGGTGGGAGAGTTCAGGGTGCGCTGGTCGACTGTTTATTTTATTTGGAAGCGTCATTTTTGCTAGGTTCCCCTTTCGCGAATCGTTTTCGTAGGGCGTCCAGCGAAGGCGATGTTTGTTGTGAGTGGCCTGAAAATAAACATATTATTTATTTATTGCATATACAGTGTATAAGAATTTCAAATTCATAAAAAATGCGTAAAACTGGTAGACAGAAATGGAAACACACATGTCCTTGTTTAAAATTTAATATATTAGTATTATTTTATTAAAAATTTGAACTCCTAAGTAGATATAATTACAAACTAGTTTAATTCAATTTTACAAGCAATTAAATCTTGCATTCACATGTAAGTATGTATAAAATTCAACAAAATTGCAAAATTTGTTTTTATAAATATTATTATAGGGACTTTAAATTTTATTTTACTGACATTTTATTTTTATACAATAATAACCCATTATTGTATAAAAAATATATGTCCGTAAAATAAAATTTATAATATAATAATATTTATAAAAAAAAAACAATTATTGTTCCTTTTTGTACATAATGGAATTAAACAAAAATATTGCAAAGGATGTCACTATTGTTGGTCCATTCAAAATTAAAAAAATAACAAAAAATATTTGTAAATAGTAGACGAATTTCCGAAAAAGGCGACGGTCCCACAGAGGACGTCCAGCGTCCTATCTTTTTGCGAGACTTTCTTCAAATAATTGTATAGATAACGCGGGACAAAGAAAGCGCCCCTGTCACCCCCCGACCGAGGGGGGCATTTTTAGCATCAGACCCTCTTTGATCGGGGAACATTTTGACGGCCCCGCTGCTTAATTACCCGACGAAAAAACTCAATGGTTTTATTTCCGCCATCTTAGAAATTTCTTATAAGAAATTCGTTTTTTTAAGAGCAACTTCGTAATACACATATACATGAACTATACAGAAATAATTGAGTCGAAAATACCTAGTCGCGGGTCGCCCGTTAGATGAGAAACATGGATTTTTATTTTTGGGGTCTAAATAGGTACATATTAGACATAGTAAGCACCCAGAACAAGACAAACCGATATGTTCATGCGTTCATGCGTGGGTATGATCCCCGCACAAGACAAGACAGGTGTTAAACTGTTAATCTTGTGCGGGGTATCGAACCCGCGACCCTTAAGCCTAGCGTATACGGGTAGAGTCCCGTGATCGAATGGCTAGCCATGTCCACTTTGACCCCGGGGTAGCGGGTTCGGTCCTCGCACCAGACAATTATTTGTGTACTAGAACATGTCTGTTTGTTTTCTAAGTATTATATGTAAGTATTTAAAAAAATGTATTTAAGTATAAAATAAATCAGTTATTTCGTACCCACAGTACAAGCTTTGCTTAGTTTAGGAATAGATGGCAGTGTATAACTTGTACTGGAATACGTTTATTTATTGCTTATGTATTTTTACTATATAAAAGGGGGCAATCAGGCTTGTGGGTCATGGAAAGTAATGACCACCGCGACATAGAGCATCAGCAAAGGGGTCGCTGATCCGTTGCCAGCCTCTCTACGGAAAAATTGACACTGCTCGTGAACGCTCCCATGCCTTTTTTTGGGAATACCTCTGAGGGAAGTTGATTCCACAATTTCACAGTTCGTAGTAGATTAATATACTTATAAAATCAGGTATCTAGTACTCATAGTACAAGCTATGCTTATGCTTAGTTTGGGACTAGATGGCCGCGTGTAATTTGTCCAGGAATATTTATTTATAAGAGTAATATAGGGCGTGTACGATTATATACATTGCGGAGTTACCAGCACGCTAAGAATAGAAACAATGAAACCAGCAGTCAATGTAACATTACTTTACCGATTTTACTTTGCCCGTGTTCTAGAGGCATTAAGTGCCTAAAGGAGTTTTTACTAGCCATTCAACGGGCTCATCATTCCTCTTCATTCATCACCCTTGTCAAAAGTACCTATTACAAGAACTTTCTTTGCTGTAATTCACCTGTATATTTTGTTGATCACAAGTTAGTTAGTTTACAGCGGTTGCCAGCGGGCAACGTTAGCGATACTCCTTAAATTGCAAGTGCCTATATCTGTGACTACGGTATTATGTTATCTGTGACTACGTTTACTTTTACAGGCGGACTGAATGCTTGTTTGACACCTGGTGTTATATAAGGACAATATTTTACATTTACATAATGCTATTGGTGTAAAATGTTGTTTTTATATGTTATTATATATATAGACGAGTGATACCGAACTTCAAGGCCCTAAAAGTAGCGACAATGCGCATAGTTAAACTATATCTAGCAGTTAAATTAGTATGTTTAAAGTCTTAAACTACTGACTGAAAAACGAGGTTCTGGCGAAAAGAAACGTAGGGCATAGCGTAAGCTGCCCTACTGCGGAAGTCCTCCACCTTCAAGAATACCGTGGCCAATCAACAATTACCTTGCTTTAACCTTGCCACAACAGAGGCAAGTAGGGGTGTAAGTGGTTCATCAACATCTTTGAACCAAAGCCAACTTCACTGACTGACAAACGAAGCTCTGGCGAAAAGAAAGGTAGGGAGCGTAATTGTAAGCTACCCGACTGGGGAATGTACCTCCGCCTCACAGAATACCGCAGCCAAATAACAATTCCCTTGAGGGTTGTTGTGTTCCTGCGAGTGAGTTAGGTCACCAGAAAGGAAGGAGATGCTGCGTTGGCAGCGGGGCTGGCGGCGCGCAAGTGACATTTTATGTCGCGAGCGTTAATATGGTTACGGTACCCGCTTTACACCACGCGGCCCGTATGCTTGTCTGCCACCCGTCGTAATATAAAAAAAATAAAAAATTACCACAGTATAAGTAATAACACTACGTGCAGTATGGCCACTTCCGGCCGGTCTCTCGTATCGACCTCACCTCCTCTCTGAGACGAATCTGGAACAGTTTGTATGGCGTCGCACGCACACACACTTATTCACGTTCTGGAAAGACGTCCATGTTTGTGTAGCTCACGACGCGACATTTGTATGGAGTAGCCGGGGTGTGGTTTTACAGTCACCCCTGTTGCTGTATATAACATGAAAGGTACAAGGTTATTATTTTTAATTTAGGCATACAAATTGGCAACTTGAATAGGCATTATTTTTCTTGTAACCAGTCTTGCTCGTTCCCTCCTAAATTAAAAACAATTATGAGCGGGCCGAGGGCGGGCGGAGGGCGGCCCGGTCGCCGAGATGAAAAATTAAGACAATTTCATCTCCACCCGCCTTGGATGGAAATACCTATCATAGCTTCTAGAGTGGACATAGACGAACTGCACAGGCTATATCAGATATTTTTTTAAACTGATCTATCTCAGTGGTGCACCCGGCTAATTTGAGACGTTTTTGTGAAAGAGAGGTAGGTTTATTGAGAATTCGGAACAGTTCGGTACCTATCTCCACCCTTTACAGTATATAAATTGGCTTACCATCATGTTTATGCCAAAGGCGATCTCCCCTGCACGTGGTGCACTTTGCTGATTGACTAACGAGAACCGTCCGTATAATACCGAATTTCTATAGTTTGAAACAAGTAAGAGGCGAATTACTAAAAGGAAAGAATAATGGTAATCGGTCAATAAATAAATAAATATTTCTGGACAATTTACACAGTGCCATCTAGCCCCAAATTAAGCGCAAAGCTTGTGTTATGGGTACCAGACAACTGATAAATGTACTTAATTTTTTTTTTTTAAATACATACTTATAATACATAGAAAACACCTAGACCACAAACAGATGTGTTCATGCACACAAATGTTTGTCTTGTGCGGGATCGAACTCGCGACCTCGGAGTCAAAGTGGCCATTGCAAACCATTCGACCACCGAACTCGTCAAATACATGTAATATTTGGAAATTCCTGCTCTAGAGAGTTGAAACGAGTATTTACTGAGGAGGTGTTGCATTAGCAGGAGGATTACCTGTATAACCTAACAAGCTGTTTGCCATCCGACGCGGTATTAAAAATGTAAAAGCGAGTTATGACATTTTATGTAACGACTTAGTTTGAGATGTATATGTAAGAAATGTAAGTCGCGACTTATCCCAACATCACTTGCATAATTTCAGCAATTTTATTTTTTGTAGATCTTAAAAAAGTTAATGCCTATTGCCGATTTTGATCTCCGACTCTACCGCCGAAGCTAGAGTTGATTATCATCGAATATTTTGATTCGAAGAGTGTAAGACCTACTCTTCTTTTCTTTTTTTTATACTACGTCGGGTGGCAGACAAACATACGGCCTGCCTGGTGTGAAGCGATTGCCGTAGCCATATTAACGCTGGCAACATAAAATAGCGCTCGCGCGCCGCCACCCCCGCTGCCTGCGAGCTTCGTTTGTCAGTCAGCAGGGTGCACCGCGTGCAGGTGAAGTTGGCTTTGGTTCAAAGATGTTGATGAACCCCTTATATCCCAAATTATTTTCTTTTATTTTGGAATTTATGTCACTTGTGTTAAACAAAACTTAACACAAATAACATAAATTAAGTTGAAGTGCTATGGGATTCGGCTTCAGGTTAGGGCAGTAGGCCCCCAGATTCTACAGAGGTAGAAAAATAACATGTTTATACAAATAATAAGATGTTTGTATAATAATTGTACATGTCAACCACTGAATACACCCCATTACACAATCGGTAGAACACACAAGCGGACGCAAAATCTCTATGCAACGATTTGTCAACAATCCTCACAGCGCGCCTCTGAATCGAGACACAAGGCATGAAGGCATAATAAATAACATATAAAGGCCATTAGACTTTTTTATACCATCCCATATGCCAAACAAGCACATCGCTCGCTGATGTTAAACAGTTACCGTAGAGGATTTCCTCATATCTAGCAATTGCTATCACATAACAACAGCCATTAATTGCCACTTCTCAACTAATAAGTTATTATATATAAATAAATATTCCTCGACAAATTACACACGGCTATCTAGTCCCAAACTAAGCAAAGCTTGTACTATGGGTACTAGATAACAGATTTTTGAGGTAAGGTGAAACGTGTTTGAGAGTTTCTAATGTTTTTATGAACGGTTATAATAGAGGATATATAAATAAATAAATATTGTCAGACAAATTACACAGCGCCATCTAGTTCCAAAGTAAGCGCAGCTTGTGTTATGGGTACTAGACAACTGATAAACATACGTAAATACATTTTTTTTTGTAAATACATACTTATGATACATAGAAAACACCCAGACTAAGACAAACAGACATGTTCATGCACACAAATGTTAGTCCTATGTGGGAATCGAACCCACGAGCGTTGGTGTCGAAGCCACGTCATTGAACGCTACGCCACCGAGTTCGTCGTAAATTGTCCATAAATATTTATATAAATATAAATATTTATGGACAATTTACACAGCGCCATCTAGTCCCAAATTAAGCGTAAAGTTTGTACTATGGGTACTAGACAACTTATAAATGTACTTAAATACATTTTTTTTTTTGTAAATACGTATTATATAATACATAGAAGACACCCAGACCAAGACAGACACATATGTTCACGCGCACAAATATTTGTATTGTGCGGGGATCGAACTATCAAAGTCGCCATTGCTAACCATTCCACCACTGAGCTAGTCATTATCAAAAGTACTTAAAAGCAAACTCATTTGTCAAAGTAATTATTTTTGTTAACATCGCAACAGTAAAAATGTTCTCATAAGAAAACAGACAGACGCCGCTCAGAGAAACAAATTAAAATATATACCTACCTACAATAAGATAAAGCCACCCTCCACCCCTTGAACAACAAAAAAAATAGAGAAAGAAACGGACGATAGCTCCACGAAAGTTAGACACGAACGGAGGACCACCCCGCGAAAAATTAAGATTCAAATAGTAAGAAAATTAAAATTGGAGCGGTCAAATATCTCTCTCTTTCTTTTGTTCAGGTTCCGTGTATATTTGTCTTTGTCGTTGGCGCAAAAAAAGGGCTCAATTGACTTTTCGTTACAGAGGGTTCTTGAGTTACTGAATCGACATGGAAATTATTGAGTTTTTGTTGAATGAAGTTTGAATGATTTTGTGTTTTTTGGGATCTTTAATGATGCGCTGTGCGATACGCGGCGAGATGTATGAGCATACATTTTGACAGCATGTTTGAACTGTTTAAACTTTCGTTTGAACGGCCATTTTTTTGGACGTGAAAACGTCTTTAAAATTGTTTTCATATTCGACGAGCTCGGTGGTTGAATGGTTAGCAATGGCCACTTTGACTCCGATGTCGCGGGTTGGATTCCCGCACAAGACAAACATTTGTGTGCATGAACATGTCTGTTTGTTTTGGTCTGGGTGTTTTCTATGTATTATATGTATGTATTTACAAAAAAAATGTATTTAAAGTATATTTATCAGTTATCTAGTACCCATAACACAAGCTATGCGCCTAATTTGGGACTAGATGGTGCTGTGTAAATTGTCCAGAAATGTTTATATTTATATGGAGGCAATTAACAAAAATGAATGATAACAAAATCGGGGGATACAGTTTGATGTTGCAGCTACATATCTATCATCTTCATCCACAATTCAATCACAATTATTAATTAAAAAAAAATAATTCGATTATTAAATATAAATACGAATTGTAAAGGAAAAGAAAAAATAAAATGTTACCCGGAAATATATGCTTTCGTTCTGTAGTACATATTCCGTTAAAATTTCGCAAAGGTCAATGTAGAATAATTATGATGTAGGTAAAAAGTATATTGAATTAAAAGTTTAATTTACTTACTTCCAAATCATTGTTTCGAAATACAACCGAAATAATCAAACTTTTTTTTATATGAGAGGGGGCAAATGAGCATGTGGGTCACCTGATGGAAAGCAATCACTACCGCCCATGGAGATCAGCAACACCAAGGGGTTGCCGATCCGTTGCCAGCCAGTACTCCTTCCTTTTATTCTTTCTGGTGACCTCACTCACTCGCAGGAACACAACAACCCTCAAGAGAATTGTTATTTGGTTGCGGTATTCTGTGAGGTGAAGGTACTTCCCCAGTCGGGCAGTTTAAAAAATCCACTATGCCCTACCTCTCTTTTCACCAGAACTTCGTTTGTCACTCAGCAGGGTGCACCTCATCCAGGTGAGGTTGGCTTTGGTTCTTTGAACATGTTATATATATTGATGAACCACTTACACCCCAAACGTGACCGTATGCATTTCATATGCGGCATATTGACGAGCTCGGTGGTCGAATGGTTAGCAATGGCCACTTTGACTCCGAGATCGCGGGTTCGATTCCCGCACAAGACAAACATTTGTGTGCATGCACATGTCTGTTTGTCTTGGTCTGGGTGTTTTCAATGTATTGTAAGTATGTATTTACAAAAATGATATGTATTTAAGTAGTCTAGTAGCCATAACACTATATATAAAGCTTTGCGCTTAATTTGGGACTAGATGGCGCTGTGTAAATTGTCCAGAAATATTTATTTATTCGTTTAAAAATAATCAAATCTTAAGGAATCCTACCCAAACAGTTAATTGACCATAGACACAGTAAAAAAAGTAAACTATTGTCTTTGTGGTTTTATTAATTGGCGGTCTTCCAGCGACGTTGTCTGTCTGTCTCCATCCGTTTCCGCAGTAACCCCTGAAAATATGTTTGTTACCATTTTAACATTGCTTCGGTACTGGTTACATTTTCTCAAAAGAAACTGAAGTTTTTGTATTCATTCGTGTTCCGTTAGGTTTTTATAAATTTTACACGTGTAATTTTCTATATTGCATGCTAATATATAATATGGCTAAATAGGTATAAGCAACTTTACTTTTAAGATCCAACCCATCGAATTAGTACAGAGCCCGGTGGTCGAAAGGTAGCCTTTGACTCCTGGGTTCGATCCCAGCACTAGACAAATATTTGTGTGCATGAACATATCTGTTTGTCTTGGTCTGGGTGTTTTTTATATATTATAAGTATGTTTTTACAAAAGAAATGTATTTAGGTAAATTTATCATATCATAGTACAAGGTTTGAGCTTAATTTGGGACTAGACGGTGTTGTGTAAACTGTCCAGAAATATTTATGTATGTATTAAGGATCCTTTGATCCTTCATCTATCCAGTGGTGTGATTCATTACGCTATGGACTAAGGAACATCGCGTGCAGGGGGGGGGAGGGGGGGAAGCGCTGTCATTTTGAGATAATTTTAGTGCATATAACGTATTCACGTACAACACACTGCCGTGTCCATGATAGAGCCACACCCCATTTTTTTACCAAGTTTTTATAACAAATGAATGTTTTTTATCAGTATTATAAAATATTCCGTCTGCCCTTGCAACTCGATATTATAGCTACGTTACTTGGGTATATAAACGAATCCGGGAGACGTTACCTAGGGGTGGCGATTGTCAAACGAAGACCGAGTTTTTACAAGGGGTAAGCACCCCTTCTTATTTTTTATCCAATTCGAATTATGAAGGGTATGGCCGGTAATAAGTTATGGGACGATATAAGAGATTCGTAAGAAAATTTTTAAGTAAGTATGAAATTATTTATATTATCAATGAATTATAGATGTCAATTATATTATTTAATTGTCAATTATATTGCTTGTATTCTAAATCCTATAAAAAAACTACAAAATATAACAGTATGATATAAATTGTAATTAATAAATTTAAATATATAACGAAATAAAATAGGATCTAAATCTGGATTATTTTCCATCGAATTAGTAAATTGAAAACTATTTATTCAAATAAAATGTTTTATAATTTGTAAAATATATTTTTTTACTTCGCGTACCGGCAAGCGCAGCGTAGGACGTCCACCCACAAGGTGGACAGACGACCTCATTAAGACCGTAGGATCGCGCTGGATGCAAGCCGCTTCCTACCGGTCTTATTGGAGATCTAGAGGGGACGCCTATGTCCAGCAGTGGACTTTAAATGGCAGAGATGATGATGATGATGATGATTTTTTTACTTCAGTAGAAAGTATATAAAATATTATAATGAAGATTAGTATAAATAAAATTTGTATTAAGGAACTTGAACTCCTTCAAATATTTGATTAATTTAACAATTTGAGGGGTAATTTTCGGAATTAGAATGTAGTCAAAATTCAGTTCTGATCCAACAAACTTCTATTCTCTTAAACTGAATCTTACAAACGTCACATTTGGTATTCTTGTATCACAATATGAAACTTCAAAGTTTCATAAAAGTGGAATTATATTGAAATATGACTGAAAATTAAATACTCTATGGTATTTTGTAAACAACATTAATAATTGGTGACTAAAAGCAAGTACTGAATAGATTGAATTTTGAATTGATTAACACATTGAATGCCAAAAATTTCGAGGAGGCGAATTCAGTTCCAACCATACATCGTAAGACTATGCGAGATAACTCGTAGCTGGCGTCTCCATTATTAAAGTTAACTAGCAGTGCCATGTACGAGATATCTCGTATACGATTTAGTTCTCATTCCTGCCACAGAAAAAAGAATTCACCTACCACCAAATCTTGTCGTGTAATAACACAGGATAAAAAGTGCAGGGAATCAAGGTATGTGCGTGCAGTTTGTCCTGAAAGACCTGCTTTATGTGTGACGCCGTGTTTTTGAACATACCACGCTGCATGCTAATCAAGCAGATTAAACTTTTTATTTTATTTTTCTATGATGATTGTAATGTAGCTTGATATTTGTAGTAGGTATGTATGTGAAATTTTATAGTTCCTAAATACGTTTCTAATGCGAATTAAGACTAATTTTTGTACTACCAAAAAAAATGAGACTGCCTTATATTAACTTCTTTGAAAAGTATTTTCTAATAAATAATCTTACTTTGTCTTAATATCTTGTTTTATTTGAGGTGCTTACATTGCAGCCGTCCGTATGGTGCCAGAATAAACGCATTACTTAGAAATGACACTACAAGTCCTACGATATATCTCGTACCTGGCATCTGAGAAGAAATCAGCTACGAGATATCTCGTAGCTGGCATTCAACGTGCTAGAAACGATCTACAGGACCATTTTTAATCAATTCAAAATTCAATCTATTCGGTCAATTTTCATTCTAGTCGGGCAGACTAGAATGAAAATTACCCGACGCAGTATTAAAAAAAAAAAATGAGACTTGGCCGTTTGTATTAAGTTACAAGTCCAATAAGATTTAATACCTCATTTGTTATAAACTAATTGGATTTAAAACTGCTGACCTATGAGAGTTTAGGGCAATCCAATGGTGGCGTTCTCGTCATCATCATTGTAGTCTCTATCTTTGACGAGCTCGGTGGCGTAGCGGTCAATGACGCGGCTTCGACACCAACGCTCGTGGGTTCGATTCCCACACAGGACAAACATTTGTGAGCATGAACATGTCTGTTTGTGTTGGTCTGGGTGTTTTCTATGTATCATAAGTATGTATTTACAAAAAAAAATGTATTTACGTATGTTTATCAGTTGTCTAGTACCCATAACACAAGCTTCGCTTACTTTGGGTACTTTGGGGCTAGATGGCGCTGTGTAATTAGTCTGACAATATTTATTTATTTATTTATTTATCTGCTCAGTGCCAGATATAGGTCAAACAACACAATACGAAATTTGTTATTTAAATAGCTGATTTCAGTCAACTTGGCAGAATATTATAAATATTTTAAAAATTCCCCTCCCTGCCTAGGTGGGATCCTACCTCCTCCCATCCCACGTAGGCGGGATTGGAATTTTTCCATTTTTCAAATTATTTAAAGTACGAAAATTATTTTTGCCAAACGAAGCTGCGAATTTTATTGCATGCTTGAAATAAAGTGACATAAATAATAATAAAATATCTATTTTTTGTACAAATAACAATATAATTGTAACTTAGAAAAAAAAAATTATTATTTCGTAATTTTTTGGACCTATGACGTAAACATATTTTATTGTTTTCTTGAAGGATGTTGCAGAATTACAAAGTATAATTTTATTTACATTCTTGTGTAATTCACAAGATATTTTGTAATTACATATTTTTTGCAATATTACTCGTAAAATTAAAAAGTTAAACGAGCAAAAAGAAATGTACCAAGCTACAGTACTTCCCCGCTCTACCACCCACCCGAGGTAGTAACAAAACTTTGGACCCCCTAAAAAGGGAGAAAAATAAATCTAAATTGGCTCGATCCTTTGAATCCCCTAGTTTTTCTGGCGCCGTTTTAGAGAATAATTGTCGACTAAGTTGAAGGAACTGGTTACATCTACACCGTACAAATTTGAATCTTATGGTTTAAATTTTAAAGCATAAATTTCATTTGAGTCATAGTTTTTGGTTAAAAATTTTAATTTCCAACAATATATTTTAAGTTGAAGTCAATTTTATAGACTAATTTATACGTTTTGGTTCGGTAGCTTCAGTTTTATAACGATTAGACTTTCGGGGATCGTTATGAGAAATGTTTCAAAAGACTATTATACTTATGTAATATCACAGTATAAGTAATAGTACCTACTACGGTAATATACAACTTCACAAATGAACGAGTTTTGTCTACTTAATTTAATGTCCATTTATACATTTGAAGTACCTACTCTCATGTAAGCTCAAAACAAATGTTAAAACGTAGTTTTAATTACAATCCCTTTTTTTTAAGTTAATGTTATTTTTAAGTAACTTATTTTTAAGAATCGTTCAACTTGCCAGAATATTATAAATATTTTTCGACGAGCTCGGTGGTCGAATGGCTATAATGGCATAGCAATGGTCACTTTGACTTCGAGGTCGCGGTTTCGATCCCGGTACAAGACAAATATTTGTGTGTAAGAACAAGTATTTTGTCTTGGTCTGGGTGTTTTCTATGTATGGACTAGATGGCGTTGTGTAATTTGTCTAGGGATATTTATTTAATTACAATGCAGAGCCCATTATGCTTTACATAGAGTCCATTTTGTATATCGACATCGTAACACAATTACGACTTTATCGTAAACTATGCGACCGATCGGCACTTCCTGTCGAACCGGAACTACGCTATTACGTCACTTCCGGGCCGGTGGAGAGCGAGCAACTTGGGAATTAGGGTAATTTTTCACGGAGTGCCAACGCGCCGTGGTCATGTTACAAGACCCGCGGAGTAAGGAATGGCGAGAGTTTTACGTTGTTTTTACGCAACTTTTGGTATAATTTTCCTGTTTGCAACACTGATATTTGCGTTAAGCTTGCTATGTTTACTCATAATATTGTTACGGCTCAGATAAAGTGAGTACACACGGTGTGACGCTTCCAATATTGTTTAGAAAGATAGATTGGAGATGGAATAAAAGTGGATTTCTCAAGAGTACCGACGCGTTCCCGAATCTATACGAGTATAAATGAATTTTTGTGCACTTATTCTTTTTAGACTGTGACATCTTCTAGCTTGCGCTCAATGGTGTTATGTATCTGTAGATGGCATACATGCATGTTATATATTTGGGGTGTAAGTGGTTCATCGACATCTTTGAACCTAAATCAACTTCACCTGCACGTGGTACACTCTGCTGACTGACAAACGAAGCTCTGGCGAAAAGAGAGGTAGGGAACGTAATTGTAAGCTACCCGACTGGAGACCTCCACCTCTAATTGTAGTAGTAAAATAATACTTGAAAATCAGAATGTAGCTCTTAATCGACAAGCTCGGTGGTCGAATGGCTAGCAATGGCCACTTTCGACTCCGAGGTCGCGCGTTCGACTCCCGCACATGGCAAACATTTGTGTGCATGAACATGCCTGAAAAAATAAGTGAGTTCGTTATATCAAAGATTACTTAACACCACAGGCGGCCGCGACCATAAACTTATATACTTACTAACAGCGCCCGCAACTTCCTACATGTGTATCGCTATATCCCAAGGAAATTTTCAAAAAATATTTCTTAGCTGATGCCTACATCATAATTTTTTTTTCTACTACGCCGAGTGGGAGACAAGCATACGACGATACGACACATCAGGCGGGCGCCTGATGTGAAACGGTTACCGGAGCCATATTAACACTCGCAACATAAAATATCGCTCGCGCGCCGCCACCCCCGCTGCCATCGCATCTCCTTCCCTTTTGGCGACATCACTCACTCGCAGGAACACAACAACACTCTAGGGAATTGTTATTTGGCTGCAGTATTCTGTGAGGTGGAAGTACATTCCCCAGTCGGGTAGCTTACAATTACGCTCCCTACCTCTCTTTTCGCTAGAGCTTCGTTTGTCAGTCAGCAGGGTGCACCGCTTGCAGGTGAAGTCGGCTTTGGTTCAAAGATGTTGCTAAATCACTTACATCTCAAAAGATGAATTTGTTATATCAAAGATGACTTGACACTCCAGGGGGTGGCAACCATAAACTTATAGACTAACAGCGCCTGCGATTTCCTACATGCGCATCCCTATATCCCGAGGAAATTTTCAAAAATTATTCCTTAGCGGATGCCTACATCATAATATTTACCTGTAGGCCAAGTTTGAACTTAATCCTCTAGGATTTGAGCTATGCGTTAACAGATCAGTCAATAACGGTTGCATTTTCAAGACATAGCCAGAAGATTAAGATTGTGTATGTAAATGTTCGATTATTAAATTATTCGAATTAATATTAGAATTATTAGACGTTTATAAGTATAAATAAACTTTACGGTCTCGACCGCGACCCACAAATAAAATAAGACTAGGGTCGGACACTAAGGTTTACATAAAGTTAAAGAGTTTATGGTGGAATACAGCAATGGAGAGACGAAATTAACACTGAAAGAAAACATCGCTGTTTTGTGACATAGAATTGCTCCTTTATTCATACAGATAACCCATATTCAAATTTATCTCGAGCTCCTTCGTGCTTCGGGGGGCACGGTGAGCCGTCGGTCCCGGTTGTTGTCTTTAGACGATAGTCGTTAAGCCTGAGTGGCCTTTGGGAGGCGTGAAAAGGCCTTCGCCAATCTCGCAAAAAGAGTATGTTCTAACAACCCCTTGGATTGAGGGTAGACCCGTATCCCAACAGTGGGATGATTATGGTTTGATGCCGTATTAATCATTCGTTTATCAAATAGGACAATAGGCTTGTATCACATTTTTTTTTCGATTTGTTATTTAAAGACGTCACAATAATATAAATATAGGTGAAATAATTACTTCGATTGCATAAAAACTTCTCGAGATATGATAATTTGAAGATCACAATTTTGGACTATCCCGAAAACGCTCCATACAAAAGGCTACCACGTTATGACGTCACACCGTGCTATTTTATATGCATTAAATCAGAAATTTGTACGCCAGCTATGTTAAATATTGCGTTTATGTAGCCAGTGCCGTAACAAAAGTTATAGTATTTTTTATTGTTTCTACATTGGTAATATTTATTTTTTATAATTTCATACCTTTAAAATGGACTTTCCCACCAAACTTTGACCGCACATAAAACACGTCGGACATAAGTTATTAAAATTTTAAGATCACAGATCGTTCTAGTTTTATGTATTTTACGTTACTGAGAGTGTTTTTATAATTTTGTAACATGGGCAACAAGCCTATTATCAACATAATTTAAAACCCATTGCAAAATGAAATAAAAAAATAAATTTTTCACCAAGTTAACTGCTCCAGGCGGGGCCTTAAGCCAATCTTTTTCTTTTTAAAACCACGAGCAAACTTAAGCTATTAAACTGTTTCGCACCTCGCTCAGAGCAGCACAGATGAAAAATTTCCTCTCGAACTCGGCCGTTAGCAAATTAAAAAGTTCCCGAACACTTTCCCTCCAACTTCAACTATTCCGGTAGCCATTTTGGTTTTAAACGCGCTAACTTTTTAATTTTCAATGCGAGGGAAGCAGTGAGTTTGCGGTTTTTGTTAATATGACGATGTTTGCGAGTTTGATTTTCATTACTATTTGATTTACACGTAATATAATATTATGTTATAAATAATCTCTTTATCTGGTAAGTATAGCATGCCCCAATATTCTTAAGAATGACAAACGCATAGCAATTTGTGCAGTGGTTGTTTTTCAGTTACGTTAGGGTTGCCTCGTGGCCAGAAATAGGAGCCCTTTTTAAAATTTAAACGAGCATTGATATATACGACAATAATTAAAGAGTAAAAACTAAATTAATTCTTATCATCATCATCAACTAAAATTAATTTCTTATGTTAGCATGTCAGTAGATGAAGACCACTCATACACTATAGCCTTGATTTAGCGACTGTCACCTAACAAAAGCAGTCACAGTTGAAGTTTAACACTTTTCAATTCTCTGACTCGAGCATTAGGCAAACATTAACAATCAAGCAAATCGACATGATTGACTTTGAGCAGCTTCACCATCTCTTAATATGTGTTTATAGGTAGATTCCAAGTTTCAACTGACTTTCCTCGATTAGCGTATTTCATATTAGCCTGATGGCCCTGGATGCAGGGACTTTAAAATCCGGATAAATTAATAAAATTAACGAATTACCTACATGCCGACACGGACATCGTCGTACCTCGTCCGACGATGTCCGTGTCGGCACCTGTTGGCTGTCGCAGAATATCGGCGCTGTGATTATTACACAGCATTAATGCCGAGCGATGGCCAAATTAGTATCATGAATGCGTCATGAACGTCACGTTATATTTAAAATGTTTTATGTCATTGTGTATTGTTTACTCATATTGTGATGTTAACTATATATTCGAAGACTGATGTTTGACAGATTGATGAAGACATGTTTCCTTACCCCTGAATATGCAATAAATACGGATCTGAGAGTGAACCATAAATCTTTCTATCGCAAAAAAACTTAAGCACTCGCTCAAATTTTAATCCCTTCTGTGTGTTTGTCGGATTCAAATCCAGTAAAACACCGTCTCACTCATTATGGAGAGATAAAATTTAAATTGCAAAACTCCCCCCTTCGAAAAAAGGGCTAGTGGGCGTCAAAAAAGTACCTAAACGGTGGCCCAAGGAGCCACCCTTCGATCTAGGATAGCCACGCGACAAAGACTTGGGAGGATAGCTCTGATATTTTTTTAAATTAATAATTTGAATTAAAAAATATTGATTAATGGAATTGAAAAATTCCATACTTAAATATGCATGCAAACTAGTAATTGTAAAAAAATATAATAATAAGTGCAATTTTATATTTCTGTGTGTGTTCGAATCGTGATAATATATTTTGTAATACACAAAATTATTAATTGTACTCTAGTAACTAGAGTCTTATTTTATGATGTTTATGAAGACAATTACATAGGAATACTACCTGTGAAAATATAATACCACATAACATGACTTTATCAAGGTTCAACAAGAACAAAGAGATTTTACTTATCTTTTTTTGTTCCTTGTTGGACACATTTTTTTGCATTACCAATGCAGAGATGTCGAAAATGTATTTTGGAGAACCCCCGATCACTTTACACAGTAAATGATGGAAAATCTTTTCTACGGACACCGGAGAATGGAAGTAAAATCTACAGAGAGTTAAAGTTGGCAACATTATATATATTTTATATGCACCAATGACGAGGAGTTAACAGTGGCGAGAAGCGGTTGGCGAAGAATCGCATGTAGTGAAAAGCATAAGGGAAGTCCTATATATATAGCAGTAGATAATTGGTAATGATAAAAACGAAATATAAAAATCAAATCGAAAGATAAAAAAAAAATCTTTATATACTATATTACGATGAATTTTGAGTCCGGATTAATTAGCATAATTTTGGTTTTCTTCAACTTTCCGTATACTCAAATGTCCCACATTTCTACGACTGTAATTTGGAAACCCTACTCCACCCCAGCGAATTAATATTTTTACCCGTTTGTTTCTTGTTATCTGTAATTTTAGGTATTTTAATATTTCGCCTCTCGATTTTGCGTTTCAAGATAATTTTGTTGGAATTTATTTCGTTCGTAATATAATATGAATTTCTCTTTTAAGGTTTTTGATTGTTTTTGTACAGAAAAATATTTAATAATAATTTTAAGATTAGAGCAGTTTAGGGTCATTTTATAGAATCAAGAATTCAAGAGTCATCGAAATATGGGAACTTATTTTTTTTTAGATTTAAAAACCTGAAATATTAGGAAACAGAAAAAAAAATACTTATAAATGGCTTTTAATGTCAAAATTACAAAGTGCTTATAACCTAATGAAATCTATATTTTTACAACGATTTATAATACATTAATTAAAGTAGAACATCCAAATAAAACTTACATACACGATATACACTTAAACATCACTATTTACATATTTGTGTACTTAATCTGCACTTTATTTCTTAAGAATGAATGAATGAACTTCATTTGCCATAGATGTAAATATACTTAGATGTTACAGTTTTTCTATAAGCAACCCCTATAATTGGCCAAAAATTCTTTGTATAAACCACATGTGTTGGTAAAATTATAAGTAAGTAGATAAAATAATGGTAAAACCATTTATTTATTATTATCTGTAAATACGGTAGCATACCGTGACCATGCCTTCTACAATGTAGCTGAAATATCGGGAATAAACCAAAATCAATTGCGGTAAGTCTTATTTAACAGTCAACCGCCTGTAGACCGAACATTTCCAGTATAAAAAGTTGCCGCGTAGTGCTACTACGAATGCTACATAGATCTCGTGGCTACGCAGGATCTTCTTATACGGTCTACAAACGGTTGACAGTGCAATAGTGAAATTATACCTTCCAGGAAAAGATATCTGGATGTTATTTGGCTATGTTTTTTGATCAACTCTAGTTCCAGTACATAATATCGAGACTTACGCCTCTATCCAGGGTCGTAAAAAAAATATTGTGTTCTTTTGTTCATAAAGAGCAAAATGGACATGACGAAAAATATCGTCAGCAAACTTCTTGTTTCTCCACTACTTGTTGTAAAGTCAACAGTAAAATTGATATGTAGTGCATTTTTTCTGCTATTTTACACGACTTCTTGGAATGACCGGGCAGCCCCGATTGTTGTACTTTTAATCAAAGATTCTTCTAACTTTATACACTCATATGATTAGTTGCACCATAATACACTATCTATATTATGAATCAATATAATTCAATCAACACTATGCATTACATTGTAAAAAAAATGTTTAGAAGCACAATTATTGCGCTCACCAAGTTCGCGCCAAAAAGTCCAAATATTATGTTCTTTGCCTGCGGTTTTATTACCTAATGATGTGACAAAATCACACAAAAATAAAATGCACTCCATAGCAAAGCAGCTACTTACTGAAATTAAGAAACGAGCCCGATCGATTCGAAGCTATTCAGCGGGCAGATATTTCATCGCAAGATTTCGTCATTAAAATTTTCCGAAACTCGATCCCCCATTTTAATTAAAAAATCGTGTCGACTCGCAAATAAAATCAATTCCACCCCGTTTTCGCCCTTAGTATTTTCCGTGGAGTTTTTCTTTTGAAAGATCCCTTCACCTCCCTTAGATTTAGTCGTAATTATATTTGTGTAATGATTACGAAGTTTTGATGGACTACGGTGAGATGGAGGGTACCTTTGTTATGAGTTTTTTGAATACAATTTTTAACGTGAAAACAGCTTTGAAACGGCTTCCTCGGATTCTAATCATAATAAAATAATAAAGCCTAATAATTTAATAAAAAAGGTAAGTATAATTTTAAAGAAAAAATATATAATACTTTTTTGAAATTACAACTGTGTAATGTAAATGTCGATTTAACTGTTATAAAGTTAAATCTTTCTCTATAGTTAAATAAACGTACAGTGCTACAAACTTATCTGACCCGGTGGCCAAATTTAGAACTAAAGCCGCCATCTTGAAATGTAGTATTGCCAGGTACAATTTATTTATTTACCGCGTATGCACATTCCATTAGGGTGTATTTTTTTAAATACATATTATCTTTTTCTACACATATTTCATTTCTTACAATAAAAAAATCGTCAACGAGTTGTTCTGTGCAATATTATAACTCTCTAATATTATATAATAGCTATGATCGCGACTTAACGTGGTGCATTTTTAAAACTAATCAACAAAAAATAGAAGGCAATTGATATTTAATTAAAACACCACACAACACAATTAATAAGTATATCAATGCTATTATTTTAATAGTGTATATATTTCTTTGATTTTTATGTTTCCTCTAAAACGGGCGGTATTAGGTTTAATGGCAACACTTAAGTCGATCGTACCGCCCCCGCCACCGGGCCAGATAAGTTTGTGGCATTATAATAATATTATCCAATTTTTAGGCTGATTGAATTTTGGTACAGATACATTTCTGTATGTAGGTATCTGTGCCAAAATTCAATACACCTACATATATCCTAACAAATAATCCTATCAAATAAAGCTATGTGTCCCCTAGCAAATGACCGCGGTGGAAATATTACAATATTTTTATGAGAAGGCGCAAGGTACCTACCTTGCGCCTTAGAAAAACATATAACACTAATAATCTGACAAAGACAATGAACATTTTACATCACACACTATTCGCAAAACCATTTTTTAAATGCTCTATATTGCTCCTCTAAAATATAATAGGCCTGTAAACGAAGTTCTAAAATTATAACAACTCTCTAACAGTAACGTAAAATACATAAAACTAGAACGATCTGCGATCTCAAAATTTTAATAACTTATGTCCGACGTGTTTTATGGTCGATCAAAGTTTGGTGGAAAAGTCCATTTTAAAAGTATGAAATTATAAAAAATAAATATTACCATTGTAGAAACAATAAAAAATACTATAACTTTTGTTACGGCACTAGCTACATAAACGCAATATCTATCATAGCTGTCGTACAAATTTCTGATTTAATGCATATAAAATAGCGTATCGTGACGTCATAATACCGTATGCATTTTGTATGGAGCGTTTTCGGGATAGTCCAAAATTGTTATCTTCAAGTTATCATATCTCGAGAAGTTTTTATGCTATCGAAGTAATTCTTTCACCTTTAGTTATATTATTGTAACATCTTTAGATAACAAATCGAAAAAAAAAAAAATGGTTTACAGGCCTATTCTTATTTTAAAAGTTATTATGTCACACATCTTTAAGTCTTTAAGTTGGCCGTGTGGTTTCCGGCAGACTAGAATAGAATCACTCCGTTTCTTCCCGTGGATGTCGTACAAGGCGACTAAGGGAAATACATTATCAATTAATATCGATCAGGCCTCCCCAACCCGTTTGGCCAGCGTGGGGAGTGTAGGCCAAATCCTCCTTCCGTCTAGGACGGACGGGAGAGGGTCTTGCTCCAGTAGTGGAGACTAAAATGGACCTGATGATGATGATGATGATGACCTTTAAGTCACAGAAATACTTATGTGTAACAAATTGTTCCAGTACATTTGTAGAAAATTGGCGGTGTATAGGTTACACTAGTGATTATGTTTCCCATCCCTTTTTTATTCGAACGTAAGAAACTAATAACATATTTTTCCACAATCTGTTGCTAATTAAAAAAGAAAAAGTTATATATTGCTGCTAATATAGTTAAATAAACTATACTCGATTAAATTTAAATCGAAGAAGTAGATCAAGTCACGTCATTAATATAAATTAGTTTAGTTTTTGAATTTTTCAACTTGTCACGCGCTGGGAAAGTTTGCGAGCCAATTTTCTGTTTAATAGCTCTCATTTGTTTGAAAAACATCTCTGGGATAGCTTTAGACGGTGTCTACTGCCAAAGTTTGCTCGGCTATTTGTTTGTCTCTAAGTTACACATTGAAATTTTGAAACTTAAAAAAAGAAAAGTTTTTTGTCACGTATATTTTTTATCTTCAAATCAAGTATATTTTTTTATTAATGAGCTCGAGCTGAGCTGCCTGGCAGTCTAGCCGATCACGCAAGTCAAGCAACGGCGACCGTAGTCTGTACATGGATGGTTTAATTTATCTCGAGCTTCTCCACGCTTCGGAGGGCACGTTAAGCTGTCGGTCCCGGCTATTGTCGTTAGATGATAGTCGTCAAGCCAAGCCAGTGGCCTTTAGGCGGCTTGAAAACACTGACCTCCGCCAACCCGCAAATGAGCAGCGTGGTGGAGTAGGTATACTGTAAACCCCTTCGATTGAGGGGAGACCCGTATCCCAGCAGTAAGTTGAATAAAAGTATATGTGTTCGGACGATACAAAAATATAACTATATGTAAGTATAAGAATTAGCTCGATAGCATAATAACTTGAAAATCACCATTGTGGACTTTCCGAAAACGCTCCAACAAAAGCCTAGTTTGTTATGACGTCACAAGTTCCAGTATTGTATGTAATAAATCAGAATTTTGTATGACAGACAGCCACATATGTTAAATATTGCGTATATGTAACCAATGCCATGACAAAAGTTATAGTATTTTTTAAAGGTTTCACTTATTATATTTTTAATAATATATTTTTTTATAATTTCATCCTTTTAAAATCGCTTTTTCCACCAAACTTTAATCGACTATAAATTATATCCGACGTAAGTTATTAAATTGATAGATTTGCAGATCGATCTAGTATCGTGTATTTAAGTGATACTGGTATTTTTTTTTAAAATAATTTTAGAACATTGTCTTGTAGCTTATTGCGGCATTCAAAGAGCTATCGTTTTTATAAAGAACAGTACCTACAATAGTCGGAGTGCAGCGGAGACTTGTCATTTATGGATTTGTAGAATGTATTAGGTAAAAAAATGCATATTATGCATTCTTTTTTCATCTCTAAGTTTGTCAAAATATACTGTATTAATATGTAGTAGCAAGCTGAATTCATTAATAAAAGTTAGAACTATTTGTATTGTAAATTATGGTAACTAGGTATATATTTTCATGAAAATTAAATATTATTGATTGTTTTATTAGAGTGAAGGCCACGTATGTAGCGACGAAGCGTACCCTAGATGGTCCGACGACCTCAAAAAAGTAGCTGGTAGCGATTGGATGCGGAAAGCGGAGAATCGCATAGGTAGGTATGGTGGAAAGCATTGGGAAAGGCTTATCCAGCAATGGGTAGATACAGGCTGATAAGGATGATTATTTTATTACTGTAAAAATTTTATATAATAATAATTAAGAAAGAAAAAAAATAGGTATTAAAATTATTTATTGAAAATACGAAATTATAGATAAAAAGAAAAAAAATAAAATTAAGGTTGAATATTGTGTCAAAAATAATAAGACAGTAAACCAAAATGCGCCATTTTTGCCACCCATCCAACCCTCCCAACGCCCACGGCGGAAAGAGTTACGCGATTTATAAAAATGGTCCATTCGACCAATGGCGGCTAGTCAAAAATATTGCGGGTGGAGTAGGGTGGCATAGATAACGAAATAAAAAAAAAAAATGGGTGCAAATGGATAGTTTCAGTATTGACAATGGCAGGGCGAGGGTGAAATAGACATTGGTTTGGGGGTAAAATGAATATTTGTTATCCATTGCTAGATTTAGGGCAAACTGTGAATGTATTTTTCATAGTATAAAAATAAAAAATATATTTTTGTTGCCGGTATTGAATTATTCAAGCCGATGATTCCGTTATTCGGAAATATTGATTGCTTTTTTTGTATAAATTCTTTTATGTTTGTATCTATACAAATGATTTTATTACTAAATAGTGGTTTAGCTATGTTTAATCTAGAACTCTAGACTAGACACATTTAGTTACTAGCTAGAGCTAGACTCGATTAAATATCTGCAATAAGTATTAGGAACGCTTATGTACGCCGAAAAGTAAATCTTGGAAATGGCTCCAAAACTATTGAACCGATTTTGATGAAATTTGTCACAATTAAAGAGCTCGACATGCTGGAGGTTTGTGTCGAAAAAAAATTGGATTGATCATGTGCTTGCGGAATGTCATCGAATACATTTTCCATTGAATTCAATGGAAAACATACACTCGGCGAATCTACTCGCTCCACTCAACCTCGATTTTGGCCCCGTGGGCTAGAATCCGGCCTCCTTTGATTACCATTACAAATCATTACATTACCTTTACAGTGTATGGGTTCTTACCCAGTAGTTTTAGTATTACAAAAGTTTTTCTATTAAAATACACATGACAGTACAGGCGTCACGAAGCGAAACCGAGTAAATACTTTAATTATTAGTAATATTATAATTTCTTGGCCAATGATTAGTAAGGAAGAAAATTATATAAAAACGTAAACAGACCATATTAAAACATTTAAAGTAATGTAATCTATGACTTCGTGTTGCGGCGAGAGAGTGAGGTCACCAATGTGCTGTGATGGCAGTGTGGTGGCAATATGCAAACGATACCTACCCCGAGTCTTGCAAACGATTGTTTACCGCAGTAACTGCGTTATATATGTTTTTGGCAATCAGCCGGTGTAAAAAATCAATTTTGACTTTTATCAGTCAGCCAAAAGTTAGAAATATTTTTTTTTGCTTACCTTGATTAAATACCAATGATATTTGTTATGTCACGTTATTTGTTATGTCACAAGTTTTATAAATTCGAAATACTGCAAATATTATAATTATCGTTTTAGCACCGCACTTTAAAGACGGCCAAGGGCCAACTGAAGTAACCCTTCCATCGTGCAGTAGGTCAAAAGCTGTCTTACCGGTTATCTAGCCGCAGGGACCGACACAAAAGATACCAAAGGGTGCAAACTGGACATAAAAGAATCACCTTTATTAAAAAAAAGGTAACGGACGCGGTAATAATAGCATTGCATTATAATATTAGGACCTATTTAAGTATCCAATGGGTAGGGTATTGTGATTTTTGCGGAACTGACCTAACCGGTTTTCTTTTATGGGTTAGAGTGGAGAGTTGGTGTTCATTGATTGGTCGATATCGATAAAAAATAATCGATAGATCGTTTATTCATCCAAATATCCAAACTCACAACCTTTCATATTTATATTATTTAGTAGGCTTTATTTACTGTTTGAACATGTTTTGAGATTTTTCTAATTCTTATGGTATGAAACACTTTGTGCAATAGATGTAGTTATACTATTGGAAGCGTCAATTTTTAATATTTTTAGTTTATTTTTGTATGCTACTATTTAAATGTACAAAAATAATTGCCATTTAAATTTTGTAAGATTTTTTCTTATATCTGATTTGTTACTTTTACTCTGTATATTGTCTATAAGTATTCTTTATGATATGCAATAATTAAAGAGTATATATTTATCAAATATTAGTCAAAATTATACTAAATTTATGGGGTGTTAGTGGCTTACCACGATCTTCAAAGCCAAATCCAACCTTGCCTGCACGTAGTGTTGTTGTGTTCCTGCGAGTGAGTGAGGTCACCAGCCCCCTTACCACCATCTCTTATTGCGATTCAATAATTGAATAGATTGCTTATTCATACCACTGAATAAGCGACTCTATTTCAAATGGAATAGAGTCGCTTATTCATTGGTATGAACCGTCTGACGTGAAGCAGTTACCGTAGCCATAATATCGCTCACGCGCCGTCAACGCAGCAACTCTTTCCTTTCTGCCCCCTTACCACCATCTCTTATTGCGATTCAATAATTGAATCGATAGCTTATTCATTCCAATGAATAAGCGACTCTATTCCATTTGAAATACGACTTAGTATAAAAAACATACGTACTTGTATTTGTATACAAAATTATTTTTAAAATAAACGTTATTAAAATATTTTAATTTTAACGTACAATTTATCGACATTTACTGCCCTCTGACCCGGACGATGTACAACAATTAAAAAGCAAGAATTGTCCATGTCCACAATGGGCCTGATTTGCATTCCGGCGTGACCGGTTCTCACGCGAAGGGTTGAACACCCGGCGCCCGCGGACAACGTATGTCTTCATTTCACACCTCACAACTTAGTTCCTCGTTATTTTTATTAGACTGATCAGTTTGAAAGTTGATTTATTATCGTTATTTTTATTAGGTTGGTAGAATGATCAGTTTGAAAATGGATTTGTCATCGTTGTTTTTATTAGGTTGGTAGATTACTTGAAAATTGATTGTAGTTTGTTTATCGTAGAAAGAGTACATATTTCTTCTGTAATATCTTGTTGTCGACATTTGTTCATTCATATTACAGAAATAATGTACTGCTTATACTTGACGTGATTATTATCAATACTACATTTACTAGCTTTTATTCTTAATTTATTTTTATTTTATTTCACAGCCGTGTCTGTAATCATATACATAATGCAAGTTAAATTTGACACACTTCCCAATGTTCGTCGTCGTGAATAGGAGTATTCATCCTACTGCTGGGTTACAGGCATCCCCGAATCGACGGGGTTTAGAGCATACTCCACCACGCTGCTCAATTGCGGGTTGGCGGAGGCCAGTGTTGTCAAGCCGCCTAAGGGCCACTGACTTGGCTTAACGACTGCTATCTAATGACGGGAGCACGGAGGTGCTGGAGATAAATAAACCCATGACAGGCTAGTACGTTCGACATTGCTTAACCTGTGTGTTCTTTAGACACGCACAGTGACACTATCGAGTTCCCAGCAATTTTTCTTTTTCCTGGTAAAAGGTCATTAGCAGTGTTGCCAGACGTGCCGTTTTTGGCGGGACGTCCCGAATTTTTAGGTTAAAATGTATTTTCCCGCGCGGGCCACCTCATGTCCCGCTTTTCGCGGTGGACGCTAATGATTATGATTTCATAAACTTTAATTAATGGACGAAATGTCAGGATTTGAATCTGAATAAGCAATTTAAACGTTTATTGAACATAAGCCTAATTTAGTAAAAACATGAAATATTTTTTACAATATTATAAGGAAATATAAAGAAAATAACTTGCTCTAAATTCAAATATACAAATAAAATAAAATCTAAATATGACTAACTATATCTACAAACGTTTTATATTTTTACGTTATATTTTGTAGCGCTGAAATATTTTTGATTAAGTATTTGATTATGTACACTCATGCTAAAAACACGCATAGTCCCGGAGGTCAAAGCGGGAAAAAAAAGGTTGAAACAATTTAAACATGTTTAAATACACGCTTTGATCTAAAATAAATCTGGTAACGCTGGTCTCTAGCAACTTTATTTAAGAACTTATGGTAACCGATTAACATTAGGAGGGTCGTATGCTTGTTTGCCACCTAACTAATATTTCATTAGAGTTTGCAAAAAGGATTCATTATTATTTTCCACATTCGCTCCCATTGAACTGGAGGACAAACAGTTCCTTTGTCCATCAGTTTTTTATCATACATCTCTTTTGTCCATCCAAATTCCCATCATGTGATCGCCACAGCATCCTGCGACCCCTAAGACAAACATTATTGTTACTGGCAACACCTGAATACAAATCGAGAAATTAAGGGTAATTAATTTGAATAACAAGGGGTCCATCTGACCCGCGCGTCTTGAGATAGGGTTAAGCTATTGTTCGGTATAGGATGGTTGGGCATCTTGAGTTTAATGAGTGAAGCTAATGGTTGTGTGATTAATAACGGTTTTAGAGAGAAAAAAAAAACAGACGGACAGATAGATTTTTGCACTGTTATAGTTCTATGTGAATTTAAAATTTGAAGGAGCTCGATGGCGACGATAGCGTCGCTGCTTGTGTCAGTCTAACCGAACACGCAAGTAAAGCAACGTCAACCGTAGCCTGTCCATGGATGGGTTCTTAGTGCGACTTTCTGTTCACATTCGAACGTGTTATCATTTACAAGCCGACCAAATTGAGAAAAAGTTTCATATTGTGAATTTACCAGACCGACGGTCCCTACGTATAAAGCGAGAAGCGACATGTCAAAAATGGCAATTATATTACTATAGATTGCCCGTAAAAATTATTTTATTTTTTATTTTATTGATTGTATATAATTAAAAAGTAAGAAAATAACTCATTTGTACAATAATAATATTCTTTAATTACTATATCGTAGTATAAGCAGACATGTTTGAAATGACATGTCGCTTTATACGTAGGGACCGTCGCGACGCATGTAACATATCCAAATTAGCCGGGGCTCACTTCAAAATGTGAGCAAGTAAGTCACATAATTTTGATATGTAACACGTGTCTTATAAATTCACAACATGAGAGTTCTTCTTTATTTGGTCGGTTTGTTTACGTTGACATGATCGAAAGCGAACAAAAAACTCGCACTAAGCACTCTGATACAATTAATCTATTTACAAAATGGCTAAATGACAATAATTTGACAGTAAACAAACATCTAAAACTAAAATTAAAAACAAAAACAATTTAAAAACAATAACATTAATTTAGCTAAACATAACATGCTGACGTAGAAGACGTTAGTGAAATTAAATTTTTAGGCATAACTTTAGACGCAAACTGCAACTGGAAGGCGCATATCATCAATTTGTGCAAAAAGACAAATAAATTCGTTTACGCCCTTAAAAAAAAATTGGTTGTCTGTAAAGTTGGTTTACGGACGATAATTTCACGTGATAAAGCTTGTTCCGCGCTCTCACTAGCACACTCGGCTCAGGCGGAACGTGACAATGAGTCATGCTATTTTGTGCGTGCAGCCGGCGTTCATGGATTTATAAGACGTATGTGGGTTCACTACTACGATATAGAATCCTTCTATGGGGTAGTTAGATATTATTCAATAAAGCCTTTAGGTATACTAAAAAAAAATGCATCAGTGCAATATGTATGACCTATCCGTTGGTTGGTAATAACGCAATAATAAATATCTTTAAAAAACAAAAAGTTTAATGTTTAATTAAAAAAAAAAAAACTAAGATTATTGACATTACCCTCTCCATATATTTTGGAGCCAAGTCTATTTGTAAAGAAATATCCAGAGCTATTTAGGAAAAGCAAGTGAAAATAAAAAACATTTGTCAAGAGATCTATACAAACTATTTTTACCGTTTTCAAGGACAAAATCCTATCAAAAAAACTGTTATTTTTAAGGTGGTTATAATGTTTAACAAGATACCCGGATCAATTCGTGAATTGCTATTTAATCCTTTTTAAAATTAAATTAAATAAATGGCTGTTAGCCAAAGTTTTTACACTGTACATTTTTAAATAATAAACAATATGAATAACTAGTAATCATTTTATGGAAATATACATATTTACGTCACAACATTATAGGAACCTGTTGTTGAACATAAGCTATATTATTAAAAAAAATTGAATCAACTAAAATTACATATACCTACATAACTTAAAATTAAATTAAAAATAAATTATAACTAAATTAAATTTATCTAATAACATTTTGTAATAATGTGTATATCAGAAAATGTTTGAATGTGAAAAATTAAATAATATTTTTGATGTCAATTAATTATTTTTAAATACTAAATTATTATTAAATCAATTATATTATTTACATTTTTAATTAAGTTCTATATAATTCGAGTGACATTCGAATGCTATTTTAGAATTATTTTATTAATTGACTAGTTACGTATATTATTGACAAATTTAATGTTAATTGATCAATTTTAAATGTTTTGAAGCAAATATTTTTAATTGGGTTAATAAAATTAAGATCCAAATGCTTGATATTTTATAATAGCTAAATAGGCTGGTGATTTATTTAACATCTGTTTAAATATTACCCCATTTATTTTAAGTAAATTATTTTGTATTTGTCTCGAGCTCATCTGTGCTTCGGAGGGCCAAGCTGTCGATCCCGGTTGTTGTCGCTAGAAAACAAGGACGTCACAATAATAAAACCACACGTGAAAGAATTACTCTGATAGCACAAAAATCTCTCGAGATATGTTAAATTTGAATATTACAATTTTGGACTTTCCCGAAAACGCTCCATACAACAGGCTACTAGGATATGACGTCACAGGTTTGTATTATGTATGGATTAAATCAGAAATTTGTACGACAGCTATGTTAAATATTACGTTTATGTAATTAGTATCATAATAAGAGTTATAGTATTTTTTATTGCTTCTCCATTGGAAATATTATTTTTTAATAATTTAAACATACTTTCAAAATGGACTTTACCGCCAAACTTTGACCGACCCTAAAATAAGTCGGACGGAAGATATTTGAATGAAAGTTTGCAGATCTTATAGTTTTGTGTATTTTACGATATTGTTAAATAATTTATACAATTTTTGAATAGTGTCAAATAGCCTATTGAGTATGCTCTAAACTCCTTCGTTTGAGGGGAAGCGCATATCCCAGTAGTGGGATGATTTAGTGTGTTGACGACGTATCGCGCTTACTTTGTATTATTTTGCTCTAATTACAATTATTTTTGATAAAAAATGCTGTTATAAGTCTTTTTGCCTTTTAGTTTTATGCTGGTAGAGATGAATAATCTTGAATAATAAATCGTTTGCATACGAATTTGTACAGATTTTGACAAAATTGCGATAGAAATAAATGTGTAGGCAGACTTATTTTTTATACACATTTTTTTAATACAAGCGGTTACCGGTTACGTTCCTCTTTCTTCATGGTAACCTCACTCGCAGGAACATAACAATACTCAGGGAAATTGTTATTTGCCTGCGGTATTCTGTGAGGTGGAGGTGCTTCCCTAGTCGGGCAGCTTGTAAATGCGGTGTCCTAGCTCTATTTTTCCAGAGCCGCTTTCGCAAGTCGGCAGGGTGCACCACGTGCAGCACTTACACTAAATTATGCATTATCTTTGATTAATATGAATAATACATAAAGACAAAAAAAACATAATGAACATTGTTTGTCTTCTTATATTTCTCTAGTTTTAACATATAATACAAACAATGTAAAACAAAACTATATGTGGGTTTGATAATAGCCAGTTCATTCATACCATATACATATATGTATATAAAATAGTTGACCTGCCATCTATTACCGAGTAGTAAAAGAATTAAATATAAAGTGACATCTAGTGACAAATAGACTATTTTTTTAGCGCCATCTAATAAGTGAACACAAAAACTTTTGAGCACCGCCATCTATTATAGAGTAGTAAAATTATAAGAGACATCTAGCGGAGAATAGCAAAATTACGCTTTATTAGAAAAAATGCAAATTAGAATTAAAATTTATTTTATTAGATTCAAAAATATATTAAATACATGCTATAATATTTATTGTAAAAAATAATATTTTCCCACGTCTGATTTATATTATATATTTTTTTTTTATAATATATTTATATTATAAAAAAAAATAGTATTAGCTATTCGATACTAGATGGCAGTACGCGTTTTAAAAACCGCAATAATGAAGGGTCCCTTCGGTTCCGTCGCTTTGTTTCCTAGAGTTGTAAAGTTCAAATCTTCTTTCTGTTATTGTACGGTGTCGTCGATATTAACTTTTTAGAAATGTTGGATGGATGATGATAAGAAATTTTGAATAATATTATTTGATTTGAAGTCCAGTATTGAAAATAATTAAAATTAATACACTGTTTTGCCCATTTTTTTATTATGTTACTTTTAGTTTTGCAGAATAGAGGTTATTTGCCGTGTTTATCGCTTAATTAAAAAAAATGTTATGCAAACGTAAACTATTATTGTAATAAGTATTTTTTTTATTATTAAATAATACACTGCTATGGTCTATATACTAAACTTAATATTTACAAAGAAATAGAAAAAAAGGAAGAAAAGAAAAAACAAAACAAAAGTTATAAGTAAAAAAAAATATATTTATTAGTATAAAATATTATATTTATAAGGAAAAAATAAGTAATAATGTTTATTCAGCGTTTGTCAATCTCATATTTATATGAGCAAACACACTTTGCAAACGGGTAATTTAATACCTGTTTGCAAAGTGTGTTTAATATACTCATAACGAAAATATATGAAATAAATGTGTATAATAATAATAAATATTCATATATTTTTATGTCCAAATGAAAGTCACGAAATAAATAGATCATGCCTATAATGTTACACAATAACTTCTTTTCTGTAGCTAAAAGGATAGTCGCCCTAGTTACTTTTGCGTATAGTCGCCCTACGTACAACTATCAATTCTTTAACGAGCAAAGACATATTTTTTCTTCAAATGTGAGCTCATTGTGATTATGACTTTGTTTAAATAAAATAAATACTTAACTGTTTCATGCATTTACTCTAGGTGAACAAAATGCAAGTATCAGACGTGGTGCAGCGTCACATTAGATGGACAGAATATAGTTTATTTAGCACTTGCGTTTGAAGAACCGGAAAAATAAAAAAGAAGGAATTAATGAGATTATCGCGAATGTACGGAATATCCACTATCCGCTAGAGTAGGCAACTATCCCTTTTTAGAGAGGTCAAATAAAACAGGATTTGCTCAAAACCATTAAGTATAAATTACGTTCACAAAAATAGGATACAATAAGAGATTAAAGATCTATGTATTGATATTACATTGTAAATTATTGTTATTAATTGCATATTTTATATATTGGAGCTTTATTAAAAAGTGGGTCGGCTTTTACCCTTTATTTACAACCATTAACATCAAAAAGATAATGTAACATGCGTCTTATAAATTCACAACATGAGAGTTCTTCTCTATTTGGTTGGTTTGTTTACATTGACATCCTTGAACGCGACCAAAAAACTCGCAGTAAACACTCAGGTGACTCTATCGACGAGACGAGCTCGGTGGTCGAATGGTTAGCAATGGCCACTTTGACTCCGAGGTCGTGGGTTCGATTCCCGCACAAGTCAAACATTTGTGTGCATGAACATGTTTGTTTGTCTTGGTCTGGGTGTTTTCTATGTATTATAAGTATATATGTATTTACAAAAAAAAATGTATTTAAGTACATTTATCAGTTGTCTAGTACCCATAACACAAGCTTTTCGCTTAATTTGGGACTAGATGGCGCTGTGTAAATTGTCCAGAAATATTTATTTATTTATCGAGCGCTTGGTAGTTCAGGGTAGAGTCGAGGGTTCAATAACATGGGATGAACAAGGGTTGAGTAATATTGCAAACAAAAAAAATATTTATATAGGACCTACATGATTTTTGAGAAATCTAAATTTTACGCCTAAACGTTTACCAAGCACATCACACGGCAAAGATTTGCAGCTCTATATATTTCCAAACACGCTTCTTGAATACGTTGGTATACATTAAATACCCACAAAAGGCTTAAATCAAGCTATCCTTCGAGCTATTTCTCACAATAACGCTAATTCATGCACATTTAGACAATCTGCGAAAATTCCAGCTCGCAAATTGGGGCGCTCGGTCATTAGCCAACTTAGTTGATAAATCTTAAGGACATCGAGCACCAAACAGCCGAGATTGCAGGTCTTTAATAATGACACATTATCACTAAGTTTGCCTCTTAGTAAGTTACGACATATAATTACTACAGATAGATAGATAACTTAGGATTATAAAATTGATAGGGAAAATCGTTTGTTTCAATTTAATACCTCGTTTCATGAGTTATTTTTTTTTATGTGACAGGGGGGCAAACGAGCATGTGTGTCGCCTGTTGGAAAGCAATCACCACTCATGGATGATCATGGAGATCAGCAACACCAAGGGGTCGATTGCCAGCTTGAACGATCCGTTGCCAGTCATAGACTGCGAGCGTCCATAGACTCCTTCCTTTCTTTATTTTTTTCTGGAGTCCTCACTCACTTGCAGGAACATAACAACCCTCAACGGAATTGTTATTTGGCTGCGGTATTCTGTGTGTGTGTACTTTCCCAGTTGGGCAGATTAAAAAATACACAATGACCTAGCTCTCTTTTCTCCAGAGCGTCTTTTGTCAGTCAGCAGGGTGCACCACGTGCAGGTGAGGTTGTCTTTGGTTCAATGATGTTGATGAACCACTTACACCCAAACAAAAATAATAAATATTAATTAGAATAGAACGATTTGACAATATTACTTGGGATTCCCTGTTAAATGTATGTTACACCGTGGTAAATATCAATTGTTTGGGGATTTAATATGTCAAGTAACTTACAGTTTTAGGTCCCCAATAGTGCTATATATTTTAAATTCGTGGTACACGGCAGTAGAGCTTTACGATAGCGATTTCTTCTAATGCCATAATTGCCATATTGCTGTCTCTGACATTGCCAAGAGGGGAAAACAAAATCCAAAAGCTTCCTACTCATGCTAATTTCTTCATTGTGAGTTCCAAGGCAGCTGTACTCTTACCCCCAGAACTGCAATGGGCTTTATTTTATGTAATGTTATATTTATGTATATTGGATAGTTAATTGGTTCAGGTGTTATTTTGCGGAAGTCAAATTTACAGGCAATTTGATCTACACTACTTTGCGTGCTTCCGCCACCAATTAGTTCATGCAAACTACTACCGGCCGGCACCCACCCACTACCGTTAGTAGTTGCATGCGACTGCCGTGTGTACATTGCTTTTTTTTGGCGGTCGCTGTTGTTAATCCTGGTTACACAGGAGACACAATGGTGGGAATGTGTGGTGGGCTTCTGTTCCGTTATTCAAGTATATAAGAAATATCACAGTATACAGTTATAACCGTTTATGACGACATCGTTTAGAACAAGATACCGGTTATAGTGACAAAAATCAAAAGTCCCGGCTGAATGCTATCTGACCGCCTTATCAAAAACATTGCTTTTTACGACATTGTTTACTACGACATACCGCATTAAGCGACCGCATTGATACCTCCAATGAACACTACGCCAACTCAAAGCATACACATCCAGATAAACACCGCTAATATGAGTTATAAATTTGCTTAGTGGTTTGTATTTGTCGATTTTGTTGTGTCTGTGTGACTTTTATAAATATAATTCAGGTAGCATAATGTTACTGAAGTAATGAATCGATTTAGATAAAAAAAAATTGGTTGCCTGTAAAGTCGGTATACGGGCGAAAGTTTTACGTGACAACGACTTTGAGTGGTAAAATGTTTTCGAGTGGAAGGGACGCATGCCTTTCACTTTTTATGTCTGTCTCTCTCGCTCTTAGGCGGGCTAACCATGCCCGAGTGGAAGGGACGCGTGCCTCTCACTCGCTCTCATTGTGAGCGCATAACGTGAGCGCGGAGCGTAACGCAGTTTCTTGAAGTGTCACCCGGCTAACCAATTTATAAGACGTTGTCACGTCAAAAGAAAACTATCGAAATTTGACTGATTTTCGGATGATATCTATAGAACGACCAGAGGGCCTACCGTCTAAGCTGAAACCGATTTCCACCGTATTTTTTGAATGCGAATATAAAACTTTACCTTAGATTTATTGTACCTGTGTTTAGCTTACCTGGTAGAAATCCCGGAGCTCTACCGACTGAGCTGAAAATCATCATCATCATCAGGTCATTTTAGTCTCCACTACAGGAGCACGACCCTCTTTCGTCCGTCCCAGACAGAAGGAGGATTTGACCTACACTCCCCACGCTGGGCAGACGGGTTGGGGAGGCCTGACCGATGTTTTATAATGTATTTCCCTTAGTCGCCTCCTACGACATCCACGGGAAGATACGGAGTGATTCTATTCTAGTCTGCCGGAAACCACACGGCCAACTGACTGAGATTGACTGACGACTGAGCTGAAAATGTTTGTCAATAACTAAAACGTGGGACCTATTCTTCGAATCAAAATATTCGGTGGTAATCGGCTCCAACTTCGGCGGTAGGGTCCCAGCTCTGCTGTATTGTAAATACATAGTTGTACAAGTGAAGCTGGGACGGTTAGATTACAAAGACTGTTCGGGGTGTAATCATAATCACACATTACCCAAGTCTTTTTCACATAACCCGTCTTGGGGATAGATTAAAAATTAGTCCGAATTTATGGAGACCTACTGACAAAAATCTATATGTTTTTTTGTTTTATTATTCAAAATTACAAAGAGACAATGGTGAGCTGCGTGGTGGCGTACGCTCTAAAGCTGTTCTATTGAAAGGAGGCCCTTATCCCAGCAGTTGGATGAAGGTGACGACGACAAAGAGACAAACTTTGGGGTGTAAGTGGTTCTTCAACATCTTTGCACTAAAGCCAACTCACCTGCACGCGGTGCACCCTGCTGACTGACAAACAAAGCTCTGGCGAAAAGAGAGGTAGGGAGCGTAATTGTAAGCTACTCGACTGGAGAATTACATTCACCGCACAGAATACCTACTGCAACTAAATATCAATTCCCTTGAGAGTTGTTGTGTTTCTGCGAGAGAGAGTCACCAGAAATGAAGGAGATTCTGCGTTGTTAGCGGGGGTGGCGGCGCGTGAGCGACATTTTTAATGTTGCGAGCGTTAATATGACTGCGGTAACCGCTTCACATCAGGCGGGCCGTATGCTTGTCCACTACCCGATGTAGTTTAAAAAAATAGCAAGTCTACACATACACAAAGCAAAACATGTATTTAAAAAAAAACTACCACCTGTTACACGACCCTTGAGCATCTTGGCGTCCGTGTCGGTCGTGTTCCCACATCGGGATACAAATGGGTTTTTAAGTGTCCATTTTTTGCCCGCTCGCACCGGACACGGGGCACGTCGTGATTAATTCGCCTGTTAACACATTTTTTGCCTTTTTTCCAAGCTATTTGTCAAGCAATTTGTAACTCGTTTACAGCTAATTGACTTACGGGTTAAAAATTCTGAGATTTATGCACGTTATTAATGTTTTTTTTTAATGGAAATGTCGCCAGTCATTCCTACAGCCATCAAGCATAGATTTTATTTTTTATTTTAACACATTTTATGTCTTTTTTGCAAGCTATGTATTTGTAACTCGTTTACAGCTAATTCACTTACGGGTTTAAAATTCTGAGATTTATGTATGTAATTAATGGGTTTTTATGAAAATGTCGCCAGTCGTCTGTGCAGCCCTCAAGTATACAATTTTTTTGAGTGTAGCGAGCGGTCAGTCAGTAGGATTCGTGCGCTTGCGCGTGTACGAGATTCGAGCAATATGCTCTTTTCTCGGGCAAACATTCGGGGGCTTCAACCCCCGAGAAAATTGAGTCCGCTTGCGCGGATTGGGAAGGACAAACATTAATATTTTATATTATACCGACGGACTTAGAGGCCGAATGAATAAGTGAACAAACATTGTACCAAACAAAAAGCAACGTGGGGTGTAAGTGATTCATCAAGATCTTTGAACCAAAGCCAACTTCACCTGCACGTGGTGCACCCTGCTGACTGACAAACGAAGCTCTGGCGAAAAGAGAGGTACGGAGCGTAATTGTAAGCTGCCCGACTGGAGAATGTACCTCCACCTCACAGAATACCGCAGCCAAATAACAATTCCCTTGAGGGTTGTTGTGTTCCTGCGAGTGAGTGAGGTCACCAGAAAGAAAGGAAGGAGATGCTGCGTTGGCAGCGGGGGTGGCGGCGCGCGAGCAATATTTTACATTGCAAGCGTTAATATGGCTACGGTAACCGCTTCACATCAGGCGGGCCGTATGCTTGTCTGCCATCCGACGTGGTATAAAAAAAAAAAAAAAACGAACACAACGGTTGGACGATTGTGAGAGCGCATGTTCGCAACCCCTGAGGTTACATCCATACGCCCGCACAATCTCCAATACACGTAGGTTGGAGCGAGGGGGGCTCATTCTTGGAAATGAATAAGCTCCACTGAACCGATTTTGATGAAACTTGACTCAATTAAAGACCTCGACACGCTTAAGGTTTGTGTCAAAAAAAATTGAGTTCGATCATGTCCTTGAGGAATGATCATCAAATACATTTTCCATTGGATAATAAATGGAAAACATATACTCAGCGAATCTACTCGCTCCACTCAGCCTGGATTTGAGTGAAGTTTGAGTGGAGGTAGTTCCCCGTAGTCAGGCAGATTCCCAAATACGCAATGTCCTACCTTTCCTTTCGCCAGAGCCTCGTTTGTCAGTCAGCAGAGTGCACCACGTGCTGGTGAGGTTGGCTTCGGTTCAAAGATGTTGATGAACGGTTCGAATGAACGATAGAAGTGTAAACACTTATACCCCGGATAGTCGGTTTTGGGTCTAAGCGACAGAAAAAGTTTCGTCTTGTTCAATTGTAATTATGAGGGTTGTTGTTGGTCCCAAGTTTACGTTTAAGTAGTATTGAACTATTACAAGGGCAACGGACAGTAGGATGTTGGTAGTCAAACTACTGGACACAAGTAGAAATTCAGAGTTAAGAAGAAAAGCAAACTTACGGACATATTGGATCGTAATAGACATAGACCATCTGAAATGGAGTTGGATTGGACACATCGGCATCAAACCATATTCGTCCCACTGTTGGGTTACGGGTCTCACCTAAATCGAAGGGGGGTTTTTTTTTAAATCGCCAATCGCAATGTTCGCACACTCACCGGTGTATAGTGCCGCTGAGTATGCGCAGATCGGCTTACATCAGAAATGGCGTGCGCACACCTCTGTCGTGGACAAGGTACTTATTTTTTTTTTCCTGCTATTAAATCTGTAAAATTAAGTATAAAAGTCCTAGTTCTATTTACAATTAAGCATTCTATAAATAATAAATCTAATTAATACACTAATGACGCAATAGCGAATTATATTAACAATATATAACATCATGAAGCAATAGCAATATATAACAATTTAAAATTCTCTTACATAAAATCGAGCTAAAACATAGTGTCCACGTTTATGGACGCCGACGAATTTAAGATGATGGCTTGGTCAAACTTAATATCTGATTATTGTCAATCCATCCACAGGTGTCCTCGGCAGATAAGGCAATCGAAAGGGTTTAATAGAGCATTCTCTACCACGCTGCGCAACTGCGGGTTGAATTGAAGGCCAGTGTTTTCAAGCCGCCATATGACTACTGACTTGGCTTAACGACTATCTACTAATGCTAACAGCTGGAACCGATGGCTTAACGTGCCCTCCGAAATACGGAGGAACTCGAGATAAATTAATCCAAATGTATGTTTATTTTATCAAAAAAGGAAACATTATTAGGATATATAATATCGACGAGCTCGGTGGCGTAGCGCTCAATGACGCGGCTTCGACACCAACGCTCGTGGGTTCGATTCCCGCACAAGACAAAATATTTGTGTGCATGAACATGTCTGTTTGTCTTGGTCTGGATGTTTCCTATGTACTTATTATAATAGGTCGGGGAAAAAGTCTTTTCGCATTATAGTATGTATGAACTTGTAATAAATTCTCTTCGGTTATACCATTTGTTACTAGCAGGTTTTGATATCTTTAAAAAGTTTAAATTTTAAAAAAGATAATTCCAAATTCAAATTAGGTAAATGTGTGATTTTCATTTGTTTTTTTTACTGTCAAGATGAGTGAATCTAATGAAGAAATTCGATACATTTTAAAATTTTACTACAAAAAAGGTAAAAATTCAACGCAAGCTGCGAAAAAAATTTGTGACGTTTATGGACCTAGTGCAGTGTCTGTGAGAGTAGCACAAATTTGGTTTAAGCGTTTTCAATCCGGAAATTTTGATGTCAAAGATGCACGTCGCTCTGGTCGCCCTGTTACGGATAAAATGGATGCCATTTCTGAAAAAGTGGAGCAAGATCGGCATATCAGTAGTTACGACGTAGCTGAAGAACTAGGAATTGACCACAAAACTGTTTTGGCGCATAAAAAGGTCGTGGTCAAAGGCCGGCCAGGCTTCACAGACTCTGGCGAAACCCGGGTTAACCCGCAACAAGGTGATGCTGTGTGTATGGTGGGATTGGAAGGGAAGATATTCATTATGAGCTTTTACCGCCAGGCAGGACTATCGATTCTGAACTCTACTGTGAACAACTGATGAGATTAAAGCAAAAAGTTGAAAGAAAGCGGCCGGAATTAATTAATAGAAGGGGTGTGATTTTTCATCATGATAACGCTAGACCTCACACATCTTTAGCCACTCAGCAAGAATTAAGAGAGTTTGACTGGGAGGTGTTAATGCATCCGCCGTATAGTCCTGACCTTGCACCTTCTGATTTCCACCTGTTTCGGTCTCTTAAGAATTCTTTAGGCAATGTCAGGTTAACATCACGAGAAGACTGCCAAAACCACTTGACGCGGTTTTTTGAACAGAAGTCCCAAAATTTCTATAGTAATGGGATCATGTCTGTACCTACAAGTTGGCAAAAGGTTATTGAACGTAATGGCACCTACATACTTTAGTTAAATGTAAATAAACTTTATTAAAAAATGTTTTGAATTTTCATATAAAATACGAAAAGACTTTTTCCCCAACCTAATATGTATGTATTTACAAAAAAAAATTATTTAAGACTTTCAGTACATTTGTCAGTTGTCTAATACCCATAGTACACACTATGCGCTTAATTTGGGATTAAGTAGATGGCGCTGTGTAAATTGTCCAGAAATATTATTTATTTATTGATTTACGTCCATTGGCAGTCGAGCTTTCATAATTCATAAAACATATATTGATAAAAATCACAATTCTTTTCTTTCTAAAGTTCTAACTAATAAACCTCAAAATAGAGTCTCAAAGCTGTTTTAAATTATTATTACTACGTGTTAAACACTAAACGGGATCATAAACATTTTCCAACAGAGGACAGGATAGGACACGTGTCCCGCGCTGTACACTGAATATCCCACCATTTTTCCGTCCGTCCGGCGCACCAAGGGCGCGTTGAAGGTCGGAGGCACAGTGAGTCCAGTCCGTAGGATATAAAGTTTGTTCAAATCAAATCATTTATTTGTAGAAGTGGGTACATACAATAGGTTTTACAATTAATGCATTGACCAAACCAAAATTATGTAATAAAACAAATATTAATATTTGTTTTATTACATAATTGTTTGTTTGTATTATCTTTATTGTACATATTATATTATCATAAATATATATAGTAGAGCTAAAGAAGTTTTACTTCAATCGTGTGTCTAAAGGACACTCGTTTTTATGGTTCCGTACCCAAAGGGTAAAAAGGAACCCTATTACTAACGCTCCGCTGTCCGTCCGTCTGTCCGTCCGTCTGTCACCAGGCTGTATCTCATGAACCGTGATAGTTAGAGAGTTAAAATTTTCACAGATGATGTATTTCTGTTGCCGCTATAACAACAAATACAAAAAAATAGAATAAAATAAATATTTGAGGGGGATCCCATACAACAAACGTGATTTTTTTTTGCTCGTTTTTGCTCGCAATTGATAACGGTAGCAGGTAGAGGCTTGAAATACTCCCATAATGTTTAGTTATATATTCTCCCATACAACAAACGTGATTTTTTTGCCTAATTTTGATAAATAATGGTACGGAACCCTTCGTGCGCGAGTCCGATTCGCACTTGGCCGGTTTTTTTGTTGTGTTCCTTATTGTAAGGGCAAGTCTGTATGGGAATTTCTCTGAAATGGAACAAGAAGATTGAACCACAGCGAATCGTGGACGGGCCGCTAGTGGCAAATACAAAATTTAATGAATTCTCAGTGTACTCCGGTCTTTATCTCGTTAGCATTCATCCTCGAGGTCTATTTGTATTTTTTCCGAGTACGTTTCACATAATAATTGAGAGATTTTTCACGCGCCCCCGCGGCAATGTTTACTTAATGCGTTTTTTACGTTTTTGCGTTTTTTTTTGTGGCGAGGGAGTTCGTTACAGCGGTTAACGTGTTAATAGTCATCCCTTAGTGGTTTTTACGTGTTTTGGGTGTATATTCGTTTTGTTTTGTTATTCTATTAAAGCGGTTGGAGAGCGATTGAAATCGTAAGTAGATTTGTTTATTTCTTTTTTAAAGTATTTGAAGTGTAACTGTTGGCAGTGGTGTGCCAACGAACGAGTGATACTCCTTGCATTTCAAGCTTCTATAGACTATGGCAGGGGTTCCCAATCTTTTTCAGCCCGCGGCGCAGTTACAAATTTAGTATTTTGTTACGGCGCCCTACCCTAACTAGCTATTTGAAAAAGATACAGTCGAAAAAAATAGTTACCTAGAATAGTAGTTAGGTTAGGTAGATAGAAACAAAAATTAAAACATCTACAATATGAAATTGAGTTTTTTTTATTATAAAATAATTGAAACAGAAAAGAACAATAAGGTACATGTTCTTTACCGATGTGAGTGCTCAAAAAGGTACCTACCCGTGAATATTTGTGGTTTCTTTCGGGTCATGGTAGAGGATCGACTGACGGCGCCCGTCTTTTCTTTCTACGGCGCACCAGGGCGCCGCGGCGCACACTTTGGGAACCCCTCGACTATGGTATCTGCTTTATATCTGGTGAGCCATAACCATAACAAACACTACCATCTAATGTACCTAATGGATAGTAATCACCCTAAAAAAGTCAAGAATAATAATAAATAATAATTCTATAAATATTCCTGGACAAATTACACACGGCCATCTAGTCCCAAACTAAGCAAAGCTTGTTAAGCTATGGGTAGGTGCTAGTTAACTGAATATAATACTTAAAATATTTTTTTTTGTAAATACATACATAATTATAATAGGTACATAGAGAACACCCAGACCAAGACAAACAGATATGTTCATGCACACAAATATTTGTCTTGTGCGGGGATCGAACCCGCGACCTCGGAGTCAAAGTGGCCATTGCTAACCATTTCACCACCGAGGTCGTCATAAAAGCAGAAGAAAAATAAATCTAAATATATAAAAGGAGAAACTGACTGACTGACATATCAACGCACAGCCTAAACGGCTAAACGTAGGCACTTGAAATTTGGAAGGGACGTAGCTTAGGTACCGTAGAGGTGCACTAAGAAAGGAATTCCCGAAATTCCCACGGGAACGGGAATTAGCGGGAAAATCCTTTTGTATGAAAAATCTAAACCGCTTAAGTTAGACGCTTGAAATTTGGCATGCAGGTACCTTAGTAAACTTAAAGCTTAGTTGCAACAGGATATTGCAAAATTCCCACGGGAACGGGAGTTAGCGGGAAAAAAATTTTGTATGTAAAAATCTAAATCACGTAAGATAGATGTTTTCAACCTAGCATGCATGCATACCTTATCTAGCATGCATGCATACCTTAGTAAATATAAATTTTAGTTATGGCTGTATTTGGAAAAATTCCCATGGGAACGACAGTTAGCGAGAAAAAAATGTTGTATTTATATATATAAAATTCAAAGTCCTGACTGACTGATATATCAACGCACAGCCCAAACCGCTGGGTCTAGAGATTCCACATTTGGCACGTAGATTCCTTATGACGTCTAGGGGTACACTAAGAACGGATTTTTCAAAATTCATCCCCTAAGGGGGTGAAACGGGAGTCCAAAGTTTGTATGGGGAAACGAGATTAGTTGGACTATTTTATCCGAAACTTTACACGAGTACTTCAATAGATAAATAAGTAAACACGTGTTTCAGGATTTTTCAATATTCAACCTCTAAAGGGGTGAAATGGGGTGAAATAGTCTAAAAATCGTCATGGGTATGGTTTTTATAGTTTATCGGGTCGCTGATTACGAAAATAACAACTATTTTCTAATCAAACATAGCCGACGTGACAAAAAGTCGCCCCTGTGGGGGTGCGATGGGGTGGAAATGTCATAATATCAATATGGGTGTTGATTCTATGGTTTTCTGGGACGTCAATTACGAAAATGGCATCGATTTGAAATTAATTTTTCAAATTTTACCCCTAAGAGGGTGAAACGGAGGTCCAAAGTTTGTATGGGGAAACGAGCTTAGTTGGACTATATTATCCTAAATTTTACACGAGTACTTATGTAGATAACTGACTAAACACGTGTTTCAGGATTTTTCAAAATTCTACCCCATAAAAGAGTAAGATGTGTCCCAAAAGTCTGAAAAACGCCATGGGTATTGTTATTATGGTTTATCGGGTCGCTGATTACGAAAACAACGACGATTTTAAAATTCAACATAGCTAACGTGACCATCATCTCCTATTGGGGTGCGTGGGGTTGAAATGTCTAAAACGGGGTCAAAAAATCTGAAAATCGTCATGGGTATTGTTTTATAGTTTATCGGGTCGCTGATTACGGAAAAAACAACTATTCTTTAATCCAACATAGCCGACGTGACATAAAAAATCCCCTGTGTAGGTACGATGGGGTTGAAATGTCATAATATCAATATGGATCTTGATTCTATGGTTTTCTGGGACGTCAATTACGAAAATAGTATCGATTTTAAATATAATGTATTGAACACGAAATTACTTAAAAAGATTTTTCAAATTTTACCCCTAAGAGGGTGAAACGGAAGAAGATTAATTGGACTATTTTATCTCAAACTTTACATGAGTACTTCTATAGATAAATGAGTAAACACGTGTTTGCCCCAAATTTCACGCGAGCGAAGCCGCGGGCGAAAGCTAGTAAAACATAAAAAATACATAAACACTAAGTGAGACTTACACGTTTTTTTTAAGTCAATTCAAAATAGGTCCTTCACCTTTACAACCCACTTCCCATTTCGATTCCGATAGATAGATAGTTAGATAGATAGTCGGGGGCGAATAGCTAGGAACATAAATAGCTAAGTAAAAGGGTGGATGTTGCTCCAGATCGTAATCTATTTAATTGGAAATTTCCTTTGATTAAACGCAAAGACGTTGTTAGAAGTTGACCTAATAAAATAGGTAGCGTTGGCAAAAACATTTGTTTTATATATCTATTGTTTTCATAAACTTCGTGTTTAATAGTAAATGCTACAGTCATAGGATTGAATTAGAAATAGAATTGATTTAGTATATTGCAAATTTTGATAAGAATAATAATTCTTTTAAAAAAGTGCGGTAATCATTTCTATACATGTCAATATAAATAAATAAATACATATTGTCAGACAAATTACACAGCGCCATCCAGCCCCAAAGTAAGCGAAGCTTGTGTTATGGGTACTAGACAACTGATAAACATACGTAAATACATTTTTTTTTGTAATTACATACTTATGATACATAGAAAACACCCAGACCAAGACAAACAGACATGTTCATGCACACAAAACATGGCTGTTTGTCTTAGTCTGTTTGTCTTGAAATATGTAGTTTCAAATTAAACAGGATCACAACTGACCCGTGGAATAGGCCTACTGGGGAAACCATGTTAAAAAAAACCGCGCTAAGTACACTACCTCATAGGTGGCGTGGAAACATGGCGTACTCATGCATATTATGACGATTACAACTTTTACCAACTTTTGAATCTTATGTCTATAGAAAAAAAAGTATTGATACATTTTTTATAGATAATTTTATGATCTACAATTTTGTCTAAAGTATATTTATGATAAAACTTAGGGGCCATCCATAAATTACGTCACACGTTAAGGGGGAGGGAGGGGGTCGATGAAGTGTGACATAGTGTGACAAGGGGGTGGGAGGGGTCCTCGGGGGAATTTCGTGACGTCACATTTCAAAATCTATTTTAATCTAAGTGTTAACACGAACTTTTAACGAAAAACTGCAACTCTAGAAGTAAATTTGCAAAATATGTGACGTCACACTAGGGAGGGGGGGAGTCTCACAAATGTGACCAGCTGTGACAAGGACGGGGGAGGGGTCAAAAAATCATGAAATTCGTGTGACGTAATTTATGGATGGCTCCTTACCGTTTTGCTGAAAATCGTGAAAACCTCATTTTTTTGACCTTTGAATTTGAATATTTTTTTTTCCATACAGGGGAAAGATGAGGAACTTTCAAATTTTAATTTTAATTATATTTTGAACGATTTCACCAATTTTCAGCTTGGTGGGAATTTATGTAGCCTCGAATGTCTAAATTGACAGGATTATATTATAAGTATAGATTATGATATCTCATAAGATGTTGATTGAAATCGAGTGACGTCAAGAGAGAGTCAAGGGCAATTTTATTAATAATTAAATACTTGTTGTGAGTACTGATCAATAACATATTTATTTGGATTACTCCTTCGCAAATAATGCATTAATTACAAACAAAATTGATTACCATAAAATAAGGTTATAGTGAGTTAATCTTAAAAGATAGAGATATGCTGTCGTGAACTTTTTTTAGAACTTTTAAAGAGGAACAATTCCATCATACATGAATTTTTCGTAACTTCAACCATTTACGCAGCGCACGCAACGTAAGCCCTCAAAAGGAATATTTTTTTCCCATTTTTCATTGGTGCTCCGCTCCTATTGGTGGTAGCGTGATGTTATATAGCCTATAGCCTTCCTTGAAATATAGGCTATCTAAAATTCGAACCAGTACTTCCTCAGAATAGCGCGTTCAAACAAACAAACAAACAAACACTTCAGCTTTATAATATTAGTATAGATAAGTACAATTAAAATAAATCTGTTTCTGTAAAAGGCAACCGGTATTGACTGATCTATCAACGCACAGCTCACAACACTGGACGGATAGCTCGATCAGGTTAAAATTTTGCATTCAGGTAGTTATTATGACGTAGGCATCCGCTAAGGAAGGATTTTTAAAAATACGGGATACAGTTATACGCGCACAAAGTCGCCGACACAAGCTTATTATTTATAAGTTGTCATGATATAAGTTAATTAATAGGAAATTTATTCACTTGATGGAGCGAACCTTAACAAAGTGTCCAGAAGAACTCCCTACGAGTTGATGGATGCAGTTCGCTCTGGATCGAGGCGTGTGGCTCTCTAGGGGGGAGGATTCAGCAAAGGTCGTCCTTTGCCGTATTCGTATACGGCCTGATATGATTATGATAAGGCAAAATGCCTAAATATACGTATTGAAGTATTTATTGCACTTTATTAAAAATTAAATTTATTTTGCTGACCGTCCAAGATTCGTATATCTTAAAATTTCCACCCAGTGAATCTTGCGGCCGGGCAAGATTATGCCAATAAAATTTATGTACGCCCGCATAGCGGAGAACTTGGCTCTACCACTACCGCACCCGATACGTATCGTAAACTATAAGTACTTTGTATTCGTAATCTATTACAGTACTGGCTGAGCCCGCGGTTTCGCCCGTATGAAAGTCCTTTATCGCGCGTTACTCTACTCAGTGTTCTCCCCGGGATATAATCTATACCTTTGTCAAATTTCATTCAAATCAATTCAGCTGTTTTGTCGTGAAAAGGTAACAAACAGATAAACATACTTTCGCAATTTATATGGATTTACATAAACACGGACAATTAGTTTGTATCGATTGACGACAAAGAAACTATTATAAAATCGTATAATAGGCTATTTTCCAATGTTTAAAAATTGTATAATTATATTAACAATATCGTAAAATACACAAAACTATAAAGGTCTGCCAACTTTCATTCTAATATCTTCAGTCAGACTTTTTTTAGCGTCGATCAAAGTTTGGCGGGAAAGTCCATTTTAAAAGTATGAAATTATTAAAAAATTATATTTCCATTGGAGACGCAATAAAAACTGCTATAACTTTTATTATGATACTAATCACATAAACATAATATTTAACAACAAATCGTACAAATTTCTGATTTGATACATACAAAATACAAACCTGTGGCGTCCTAAATCGGTAGTCTTTTGTATGGAGCGTTTTGGGGCAGTCTAAAAATTGTGATTTTCAAATTACCATATCTCGAGAGATTTTTGTGCTATAGAAGTAATTCTTTCACCTATGGTTATATTATGGAGACATCCCTACATATCAAACCGAATGTTAGTCAAATAGCCTATTCGCCAGCTTTTTCCCGTCATAAACATAGGTTAACAATTTTTTTTTCGGGACAAACAACCGCACACATTTTTAACAGCAGTGAACCACTAAAAAAAGCAATGAACAATGGATTTTGGAAACCACTGCAATTCCGGGGGTAAAATCTTGGAACCCATAACAAATTTAATCAGTAGAAAATAGCAGGAGTATGAAGCTTTTGGAATTTTGACTTAATCTCTTGACAATGTGAGAGACAGTCTAGGTAGTCAAGTGAAGCGCAACTGCCGTGTACCACGGATTTTAAATATCTAACACTATTGGCGTCCTAAAACAATGAGTTTGTTACCTATAATATAATTGAATAAATTTTCAAACGGGAGGAAACGAAAAAAATTATTATTGTATCGTCAACATATTATGGTACCATAATAATACCAAATAATTATTGTATGGTCAACATATTATGGTACCATAATATGCTGACGATACAATAATAATTTTAATTAGTAAGATAATTGAATAAAACTAATACGCTACACAGTCACGTCTCTATAAATCCTTCAGCTTATTATATTAAAATTAATTTCATATAACTGCTTATAATGCACGCATATGAACAGCCGTGACATGTAACTCGAATCCCCACGGTGCCAACTTAACGAACCTTGATAAAGTTAATATATACTAGTGGATTCCCTCGACTTTGTCGTTCTTCTTCGTTGCGCTACCAAAAGACACTATTAAAAAAAGTGTCATAATGGAACAGTATTTTGGAGTGTAAATGGCTCAACATTTCGTATACATCAACACTAGGTATTCAGATAAATTAAACGGGTCACTCACGTCTTTTTGTCGGGAAAGCCGACTAGTTTCGATCTCAAAAGGAGACCTTCTTCAGGGCGAATGTCCAGGCACGTCCACCCTTTGTCTCTCGCGCCGGACACTGCGCGCCAATGCGCGCGCCGCACGACTGGAAAGGGTGGTGGGGGGTTGGTGCGTTGATTGGTGGAGCGCTGCCTTCGACGATGACGTAGTGGCAGCCGGTGGATCCAATTCTTCTATCTCTCCGGGCGCGTGGTCATCTAGTGCGCTTACCATGTGGTGGTAAAACCATAGGGTGGACGTGTCTGGACATTCGCCCTGAAGAAGGTCCACTTTTGAGATCGAAACTAGTCGGCTTTCCCGACAAAAAGACGTGAGTGACCCGTTTAATTTATCTATTTAGTATAATGTCTCACATGAGTTTTAATAACATTAATAGGTATTCATCAATTTTTTTCGCTTATAATGTATTTACTAATATGGCGGCTAATCATTGGCTGTAGCAGAATTCATCAGAATGACTGAATGAATCAATTATTAGCGTTTTGTTCATTAGAACAAAACAAGCAGCTGAGCTATAGCCATTTTGTGTTAATGCGGTACACACATACCTAATTTGTTTGTGTTTTGTTAAATGAATAATTAAATTTGTAATTTAATAATTGTAAATGTCATCGTCATCATCATCATCAGCCTGTATCTACCCACTGCTGGATATAATCCTTCCCCAATGCTCTCCACCGGATACGATCCTCTGCCTTCCGCATCCAGCCGCTCCCAGCCGCTTTCTTAAGGTCATCGGACCTCTAGAAGGAGGGCGCCCAACACTTCGTCGTCCTACGCGCGGCCTCCACTCTAATACCTTCCTCCCCCATCTGCCATCACTTACTCGGCAGATGTGACCGGCCCATTGCCACTTCAGCATGCAAACTCTGAAGGCTATGTCGACAACTTTGGTTCTCCGTCGAATTTCTTCGTTCCGGATTCAATCCCACAGAGAAACCCCGAGCATAGCCCTCTCCATGGCTCGCTGAGCGTCCTTTAGATGGTAAATGTGTCATTAATTATTTAATGCATTCATTCATTTATTAATTTTTTTTTTTTTAACATTAAATTACATTTTTTCTAATATCTAGTAACTCACCATAAAAACCGTTTTAGGTTTAATTAGGCAAGAATTCGCTCTTCGAGCGCGGCAAATATCACATTGAAACCCCGTAACCAGATCACATAATTACATAATATATGTAGCACTCTAAAAAGAGTGCTATATCATGCAACTATTTCCTTACTTTACATTTCCTTACATTACGTATCTTTTATGTTATTTATGTAGTGTAGTTTTATTTCATTCATCACTATGGTTACATTACAGTAAAAGACAACTTAATTGGCACTTGTTGTGCCCTCTCGTCTGGCTTCTATTAAATGAGGTAGTGGTACTTATTTTTTATTGTAGTTTTTTATAGTAGTAATATGGTATTGGCGAAAGAGAGTTAAGACGTAAGGTAAGCATTTGTACTGTTCCACGAAATTAAATTTATTTTTACCGACCGATTTCGCCTTATGGCATTAAATAAACAAATAAATATTTCTGGACAATTTACACAGCGCCGTCTAGTCCCAAACTAAGCGCAAAGCTTGTGTTATGGGTTATAACTAGACAACTGATGTACTTAAATACATTTTACGGCTTGAAAATACTGGCCTCCGCGAACCCGCAGTTGAGCAGCGTGTTGGAATATGCTCTAAATCCCTTCGATTGAGGGGAGACCCATATCCCACCAGTAGAATAATTATGGGTTGATGCCCATTAAATTGTTTTGCCAGGAAATGTAGTAATGAAGTTAGGAAAACAATTAGAGACAAACAGTTTGCTGATTGCATTGCCTTACCATGTCCTAATGAAATAATTTACTAACAATTTCGTGACGTTTATTTATTTAGAATACGACAAGAGCATATTTAAGTTGACATTAAATATTATTATATTTTCTCTGCGTTTATTGGTGGCTATAACAGTAAGTAACGTGGAATGTGAGTAAATGAACAAATAATAGTAGTTTATGAAACTGTTGCATAATAAAGGTTATTAAAATACGAGTGTGAGTTTATAACATGAGCCGAAGGCGAATGTTATAATAGACCACACGAGTATTTTAATACCTAATTATGTGCAGTTTCATACACTACTTTATCTAATCTCATGAAATATATGATAATAATATTTTAAATACAACCATGAAGTTAAATTAACAGCAATAATTCTTACTTAGAAATCCATTTGCAGATCGAGCATGCGTAGTGCGCATGCGCGACGCGCCGCGCGGCGCCGCGTTCACAGATTATGTAGAAAAAATTTGCAAAGTTGCAATGTATTTGCTTTGCAACCTGTTCAAAATACCTGTATCCAGGGCTGAAACTGTATCGAAATGGTAAAAAAGTTAGTTTACGATACAGTTGTCCATAGAAGAGCTGTATCGAAAAATACTTTTTATTTAAATTTATTTTGTATAATAAATTTATTTTGATAGCTTGTGCGTAAAGACTGTCATTACGATATTGTGTTTAGTTTTTTAATGTGTAAATTTCAGTATGATATTAGATAAATATATTAATACTAGTGTTAGCTGGAATATTGCGCTATACCTTAGAGCCGATATACTACGTACGTACACTTGTGTCTACTATATAGTGTCATTATTCAAGAAATTTATCCAGATAAACATTTTCGTAGCACTTGCAAGCAACTTGCAAGTTGTGTACGTGACCGGCGACCAGCAAATCATCGCCGAATGTGTTGCAGTTGTCGCTATATATCGCGGGTTGCCAGAACTTGGAATGTTGCAGGCGGCGTCCGTAACTGGTACAGTGGCTCAAATAAGTGGCATACCACCTTTAGATCAACGTTCGTTTGTCAACAGATGTATAGAGGGATACAGACTCAGCATTCATCATCATCATCATCAGGTCATTTTACTCTCCACTACAGGAGCACGACCCTCTCTCGTCCGTGCCAGACAGAAGGAGGATTTGGCCTACACTCTCCACGCTGGCCAGACGGGTTGGGGAGGCTTGATCGATGTTTTATAATGCATTTCCCTTAGTCTCCTTGTACGACATCCACGGGAAGAGACGGAGTGATTCTATTCTAGTCTGCCGGAAACCACACGGACAAAGACTCAGCATTATGTATATATATTTGTATGGAGTGGCCGGGGTGTGCTTATACTTTTGACCGTGGTCTACCCGGGGGCAAGACTGGGGCAAGCAACTACTTTTTGGCCTACCATATTAGGGAGTAATGGAGTAATTACATAACATTCAGATTCGCTATTCGCTGGTCCAAATGAAACTTCCAATTAAAAAAAAATGCATATGCACTCCATTTAGAGGAAAAAAATGGTCCAGACGCGAAGAGAAATTTGATGAAATCTTCAATTCTTAAAAAATCATCTGCAATTCAAATAAATATTTACCAAAATATCTTTCGGTATTTATTTTTATTTCTAGTATTGGGACTATCCATATGTATTATTTATTATATAGTTCCGGTGTGTTTACAAAATTAAATTATCTAGAAAACGAAATTAAACTAAAAGTAATCTCAAATCAAAAACTTTTGTCCGTGTGGTTTCCGGCAAACTAGAATAGAATCACTCCGTCTCTTCCCGTGGATGTCGTACAAGGCGACTAAGGGAAATACATTATAATGTATTCATCCTTCATTTCATCGTTCATCACCCTTAGTCGCCTTGTACGACATCGATCAGGCCTCCCCAACCCGTCTGGCCAGCGTGGGGAGTGTAGGCCAAATCCTCCTTCTGTCTGGGACGGACGAGAGAGGGTCGTGCTCCTGTAGTGGAGACTAAAATGACCTGATGATGATGATGATGAATCTAAAAACCTAGAAATTTTATCTATTAACAAAAGTAAAAGCGATAAAAAAATAATAAACAGAAATTTACTTACAAATACAAATATTTATTTTTAATAATCATTCTAGAATTTCTGATTTTATACTTATACCCGTGCATAATCCTATCTCATCTGAGTCTATTATCTACAACTATCGATGTCGATATGAACATCGATAGAACTAAGATACATCACTGACACAAACACATAAATAAATTTACACACATAGACGTAATTCAATTTCGATTTCATTTGACAGCCTAAGTATGTTCCTCTATTCGACTAGATATATTAACTTTATGGGATATAGGTCTCCCCACATTCGAAGAGGTTTAGACCGTACTCCACCACGCTATACAACTGCGGGTTGGCGGAGGTCAGTACTGTCAAGCCGCTTAAAGGCCACAAGACTTAACGACATCTAATGACAACAGCCGGGACAGACGGCTTATCGTGCCCTCCGAAGCACGGAGGAGCTCGAGTAGAACCCATCCATGGACCGGCTATGGTCGACGTTGCTTAACTTGCGTGTTCTTGTAGACAGACACGCGTAACGACGCCATCGATTATGGGATATATCGTCCGCATATAAAATACATATATCGTTTAATAAGTGTATTTGGCAGGCCAATCAAAAGATAAACACGCCTTTGGACATGTTCTTGAAATTCTGTTATTTATATTGTATATGAATATATATATGTTTTTATGTACAATAAAGATACTATAAACAAACAAAAAAACAAACGGAATAATCCCCATAAGGATTTAGAAATAATTGAGTCAAATGACTTATCATTTCCACGAAGTATAAATCCAATTTAAGCAGCTCTACATAAAGTTAACATTACCACATTCAACTACACACAAAGTATGATAATAACTATATACATATAACAACATATTTACTACCAAACAAAGCTTCAACATCCATCAAAATCCAACATTATATAAACCCATAAAACTACTTATTTATATCTCTCGTAAACTATAATCTCGAATAGACACCGTGCCAACATAACAACATAAAACTTCATCATATAAGGGGCTTCCCAAGACGATATTAATATTAAGATTACCCCCTAACACCCCCCACGGCCCGGGCAAAGCCTTAACTCTACAATCCCTCGCGCGAATTTCACCTTTATGCAGCAAAACGTAACAGTGATAATGCTGTGTCGCCGTTCTAAGATGGGAGACTCGCGATGGGGTGGGTATACTTGAGGGGCAAATGTAAAAACCACCCCGCGATCGACTTATATGCTGTATCAAGACAGCGACGGGCTGCGGGTAGAAGGTTGCAAGGAATAATTAGAATTTGGTTATCTATTTTTTATTTAAGTAGCAAAAATGAAAAATAGGTACATAGGATTGTGGGACATTTACTTACTATAGTTACGTAAGTGAATGTTTTTAAAATTCAATTAAAAATTTTTAATATTCAGTTGCATGCCCTTTTATTGGAAAAAAAATGTTATAATGTTGACGAATACTATTTTTTTTTCTAATGTTGTGCGGAGTTTATTATGACTATGACTATTATTATTATTTCTTTTGACATTTTTGATATTTTATTTGTAATTGTTTTTGACGAATTTGAACTGAACTGAATGTCACACTAAACTATTTTGTTTTTATACCACTAAGATGACAAACAAGCATACGGCCCGCCCGATTGAAAGCAGTTACCGTAGCCTATGGACGCCTGCAACACCTGAGGCATCACGTGCGCGTTGCCGACCAATGTCGTCTTAAAGCTAATTTCACCTGCCACCTCGTTTAGCAAAAGAGAGATAAGACACAGCGACATTTGCAGTTATTTGGAAGTGACTGGGGAAATATTCCTTCCATCTGACTTCCTCTCTTTTATGTTGAATATCTATATCTATATGTTGAAAGTGAACATGTTGAACATAAATATGTAATGTAGGATTACCTATTGAAATAAAAAATTACTTCAAGCTTCGGAATTTAATGTTCAAAAATGAATGTCCAAAATGCTCTCTTCATGTTTACTGCATATTAGTTGCAATTCTACTGATTTATTCTGGGGTGTTTTAAATAGATGACAATGGAATAAATAGTTACTGATATTGTTGTACCAAATTGTTCAACAATATCAGTAACTATTCATTCCATTGTCTATACTTTTTATACAAATTGTTCAACGATAACAAAAATTTTAATAATTAAAAGAAATTGGAGGAAAAGAGGTCATCAAAAGGTGATTACCTTTTTTTTTTTAAAACAAATGTGTCCAATGCTCCATTTGTGATGCACAACGATTATTCTTGATAGATGTAGAGAAGCCATTTTAGTTTTTGAGTGTAACATATACGCCAACCTGCAGTTGAGCAGCGTGGTGGAGTATGCTCTAAACACCTTAGATTGAGGGGAGACCCGTATCACAATGGGATGATTATAATCATGACATCAAAAATGACAATGGCCCAATCAAGTGGCTAAGAGCGAATCATTGATTTGTGATTTGTCATTTGTGATCTCATTTCAACCAGCCCAAAATGTTAGCATATAGCATAGCCTTACTTGAGTATAACATATAATAATAAAGAGTGTTATCAGAATGTTATATTAATCTAAATTGTATGTAAAAATAATACAATATTCTGGCAACACTCGATGTAAGAGTTACAGAATATATTGAAACGCTACGCTTGTTTATTTGGTGCAAACAAACAATAAAATTTACAGTTAATAAAAAAAGAAACAATAAATGTGACGTGAAAAGGCAGTCTTATTGCTATTGCTGTACGATGTCTCTATTCCATCTAAAGTCGGAGTTGAGACTTTAAGGCTCCATGATTTGCGAAAGTGGCTCCACTGTGAATAAAAAAATCATATGTTACCGTTTATACTCAATATATTCTTTATAGCAAATTAAAAAATAAGTTACAGGATCTTTACGTAATTGGTATGTAAAGGTTCATAGAGATCTCTTCCAGCCAACCTTCAGCTGTAGAACAGTATGTTAAGTAGCGGTTAGAAGAAGCTATATGCCTGAAATTATTTTTATTACATAATACAGATATATTATTATAAATTATAAATTTATTACATAGTACACATTTAGCACGATATCGATTCTAGCAAAATCACATTGTAAGTCTAGTTTAATTTTCGGTCATATTTCCATATAATCCCACTTAAATTAAACTTTGAAATTTCATTTTGGGATACGAGAATATCAAATTTAACGGAACTGAATTTTGACTACATTTTTTTTTTTTTTTTATACTACGTCGGGTGCCACTGGTGCCAGACAAGCATACGGCGCGCTTGATATGAAGCGGTTACCGTAGCCATATTAACGCTCGCAACATAAAATTTCGCTCGCGCGCCGTCACCACCGCTGCTATCGCAGCATCTCCTTCCTTTCTGGTGACCTCACTCACTCGCAGGAACACAACAGCCCTCAAGGGAACCATTATTTGGCTGCGGTATTCTGTGAGGTGGAGGTACATTCCCCAGTCGGGTAGCTTACAATTACGCTCCCTACCTCTCTTTTCGCCAGAGCTTCGTTTGTCAGTCAGCAGGGTGCACCGCGTGCAGGTGAAGTTGGCTTTGGCTCAAAGATGTTGATAAACCACTTACACCCCAAACATATTTTAATAAATGAAAAAAATTGCCTTTCAGAAATTCCTCCGCTCAGTTTCAGTCAGTGGGACGAGTCCGGTGGTCGAATGGCTAGCAATGGTAACTTTGACTCTGAGGTCGCAAGTTCGATCCCCGCACATTACAAATATTTGTTTACATAAAAGAGTAAAGAAATCTAGTCCCTGGTTTACATGAGCATGTCTGTTTGTCATGGTCTGGGTGTTGTATTGTATGTATTTATTTACCAAACAAGAATATTTATGTACATATATCAGTTCTCTAGTATAGTTCAAGCTTTGTTTAGTTTGGGACTAGATGGCGTTGTGTAATATGTTAAGGAATATCTAAATATTTCAAATATTTAGTTTCCTACCAAGAAAGTAAGGTATTTTTAAGCGTTTTTTTTTTAAATGACATTCAGAATCAGGCTGTTTTGCTGTTTTATCGAAAAGTACCAGAACGTCCTAGAATAAAATTCTAAAATAAAACATTTCGAGTGCTACTGACGTATAAAATACATTATTGACCTATAAAGACAAAGCATCCCTTTACATTTCAATATGACCTTAAAGAAAACTCACTTACGTACTTTTCCCGCGGCGGTACAGCACCCCCTTCGAATTTTCACCGTGCTCGTTCGCGAGGCGCACGTCTTGATATTTATGTACTATACAACGTATATACGACAAAGACTCGCATTTATTATGTACATACGCCTCCGTGGAAACGCGCGAATATATTACATGATGCCAAATTCAGTAATGATTTTATGGTAATTGAGGAGCTCGGCGGTCGAGTGGCTAGCGATGGCACTTTGACTCTGAGGTAGCGGATTCCCGCACAAGACAAATATTTGTGTGCATGAATATGTCTGTTTGTCTTGGTCTGGGTGTTTTCTATGTATTATATGTATATATGTACCATTTTAATTACAAAAAAAAAATGTATTTAATTATATCAGTTAGATCATGATCAGGGTATTTTCTAAGTATTATATGCATTTAAAAAAAATGTATTTAAGTATACTTAGTATCAATTACTGAAGAGCTCGGTGGTCGAATGGCTAACAATGACCACTTTGACTCCGATGTCGTGGGTTCGATTCCCACACAAGACAAACATTTGTGTGCATGAAAATGTGTTTGTCTTGGTCTGGTCTATGTATTTACAAAAAAAAAATGTATTTAAGTATAATATAATCAGTTATCTATTACCCATAGTACAAGCTTTGCTTAGTTTTGGGCTAGATGGCAGTGTGCCATTTGTCCAGGTAACTTCATAGGAAAAAGATAACTCGATTTAGTGGTAAATGTTCCGAAAGGGACTACACTGCTGGGGAAAAGATTTATTAGTAGTCTTTTATTATTTTGTTAGTGATTGATTAACCCCTTGCGTGCCGTGAATTGTAGTGTTGTACTAAGCGCAGTACCAACAACTACCCACTATGGGACTGCGGCACATGAAAGGTTAAAGAGAGGTAGACCATAGCGTGTTTTTTAAGCTGCTCGACTGGGGAAGTACAGTCAACCTCACAGAATGCCGAAGCCAAATTACAATTCCCTTGAGGGTTGTTGTGTTCCTGTGAGAGAGAGAGGGCACCAGAAAAAAAGGAGTATAGGCCGGCAATGGATCGGCGACCCCTTGGTTTTGCTGATGATTCCATGGGCGGTGGTGATTACTTTCCATCAGGTGACCCACATGCTCGTTTGCTACCCTCTCATATAAAAAAAAAGATAAGCAGTTGTCATTGATTGCATGGTACCGGTAATGGTTGGAGACCTGCCAGCCATTTTTGAATACATATTTGAGATTGAGACCCATTGAAAATATTAATGTTGATCAGTAGAGAATGTGCGGATGATGAAATTGCTTGAGCATCACCTGGCAAGATTAAATCACCACCAGAACGGCTTGTCATCCGTTGCCAGCCTATACTCCTTCCGTTCTTTCTGGTGACCTCACTCACTCCCAGGAACACAACAACACTTAAAGGAATTGTTATTTGGGTGCGGTATCCTGTGAGGTGGAGGTATACTTCCTACTTAAAATATTTATTATGCCCTCTCTTTTCGCGTTTGTCAGTCAGCAGGATGCACCCACGTGCAGGTGAGGTCGGCATTGGTTCAAAGATGTTGATGAACCACTTACACCCCTAAACTAAAGAAATTTGAATTCTTTACCTGCTAGGAATCAAGCTTCTTTCCCAATCACCAGATATTAATATAATCATCGAGTTTTTGGATCACCAAGGTGTACCACAGCGACTTTTGAACCTTATGACCATTCAGAGAAAAAAAAAAAAATATTTTCTTCATTCCGTTCCATCCAGGAGACCATTCAGAGAACAAAAAAAAATTATATAGTAAACCAAATTTTTTTTGATTTTTCTTCTCTGATTGAAGCACCATTCAAAGAAGAAAAAACATAAATAAATAAATCATTCAAAAATCATTCAATTATTCATTCATTCAATAAAATTTAATGAAAATAAGAGATAAAACAGAGATACAAAAGAAAATAGAGCGGGAAATATTCATACTTTCTACGGAAGCATTGCAAATAAAACGTGCATATAAAATAATATTTATTTAGTGACGATATATAATCGTGTAAAGCGTAGTTTTTTATTAACCTTTATGTAAAATATGAAACTTTAATCCTTATTTAGTCACGTACTTGGTCTTAAGACGGCGCCTTGACGATTTTGAAGGCAGGTATCTGGATTTTTCTCTTCAATTACAAAACATACGAATGTATTTTTTTACCACCTTTTTATATAAAAATAACATTTCATTTATATGAAAGCGCAAACGGGCATGTGGGTTACCTGATGGAAAGCAATCAACATCGCCCATGGAGATCAGCAACACCAAGGGATCGCCGATTCATTGCCAGCCTATACTTCTTCCTTTCTTTCTGGTGACCTCACTCACTCGCAAGAACACAACAACCCTCAAGGGAATTGTTATTTGGCTGCGGTATTCTGTGAGGTGGAGGTACTTCCTCTGTCTGGCAGCTTAAAAATAAGCTATGTCTTACCTCTCTTATATGATATGATTATGATACTTCAATGATCTTTAATTGGTCAGTTACTGTTACACGAATTGTTAACTTTCAATTGCAAAGTAACCCGTTTTTAAATAGAGATTTGTATTTAATAGGCATACGGGACAGAGGACTTCCTCCAAATATCATATGTATAGACCTAGTCTAAGCACATATTTCGAAATGACAGTAGGATTTTTTAAAATAGGTTACAGACTTATTTTATGAATAAAAAACCAAGAGCAACACGTGTTTTCGTATGAAATAATACCTAGGTATCATCAGTATGGAATATTTTATTCATCAATGCGTAACCTTAATGGATCATAAGCACTAATTTCAACCTTGATTCTTTTTTTGGTCCTTCATTCACACTGATATAAATCTGTCAAGTGACTCTTTCTTTTACGTACTGCCCATAGGGTCGGCTAGAGATCACTTGTAGAGATAAGCTCACCTTTGTATACTTTTGATGTAACTATGTTATGATAATTTATGTGCCATAACGAATATATTAAATCTGTTCATTTAATTACGTGACGCTTCAAAACTTTATTGTCTACCTGTTACCACGCTGTTACTGACTCAAACAGGAAGTAGCAATAATTTTATTAATATCCATAACAACTTTACCGCCCGACCCTTCGAGCTGACTGACCTAAAAATAGACGACCGATTTCCGAGCTCGAGTGTACCAACGTAGAACAAAAATTTTATTCACACTATTCGAAATTCAAACATCGTTCCAAAAACAAAAACATTTCCCATTTTGTACAAATCCCATGAAATTAAAACTAAATCGCGCGACCTGAATTCAAATTCAGAAACCCTCTCACACAACTGCAAAAACAAAAACACCAATGAACGGCGCGCATTTATATTTCGAACGCAACTATAAAAGGTGCAGGTATCGCCGACCCTCGGTAAGAATTTACTTTTGCAAAAATATACGAGTAGTTATAGAACGCGGTGGGGTGCTCGCCTTAGGGAGGGGGTGGGAGCAGGAAGTGGGGTTGAAGTAGCGGGGTGTTTCTGCGTCGGGCGGGGTGTCTCCTAAAAACGGTTAAGTAGCTCCCCCTACCCTCTATAACTATTTTATGCGGTCCCCTTTAGAAAGACAGCGGAGATGGGGCCGCCGCGATACGCCATAGGCGTAGTTAGGACGGGGGAAGTGAAATTTTAATATGTCTAGTCGGTTAAGAATTCATGGCGGATTTATAATTAAATGCCTAATTAGGGTATTGTGTTGTTTTCCATGTTTTGTATGATTTAAAAATTTATGTAATCTGCTTGTTTGGTTTTATTGTATGTAATAACGAAAAAAAAGTGGGTATGTTTTAATTTTTTCATTATATAGTATTTCTACTTTCATATATATGTAAAATTGTCTATTCAGGCATCCATTTTTTAACAATCCGAGTATATAACGTATAAATCAAATTAAATTAGGATGGTATTTCCAGAACTGACTACAACAGCAATAATTATAATATAATTAATTATTCTTGGAATAATCGTTAACAATACTTTTTTACTCATACACGGTGTCCCTTATGTATGAGATACAGCAAACTTTTAAGACTTATCGGAATTTTGCAAGTTTACCAATCAGGTGATAAAAAAATACTTTAGGAAAAGCAAGCAATATATTTTACGAATAGTATAAATAATAGCGGTACCATATACCGCTTATTATTATTTTTTAAGTATTTTTTTATTAAACAGCATTGTTACAGATCTTCAATAAGTAAGCAAAAAGAGCTTCTACCTACCTCTGGTGTTCCAAGCATTTATAAGCTACGATAACTGCATATCAGGTAGGTCCTATGCTAGTAGCACCTTAGTTGTATACAAAAATAAAAAACCGAAAATTCGATTATTTTAGAAAGGGTCAAAGTTTCGCTAAGGTTTTTTTATCGCCTTTCTAAAGTATACATTCTTCTTAAGTGATTATACTTATAATTATGATATGCTAAAACTAAACCCTGTATTTAGAATATTAAATTTTGCACTTGCTTACACAATTGACGATAACTTTTATCGTTTAAAACACTGAACACTAAATATTTTTATACAAGTCTAATTGACGTATTTGATCAGCTATAGGTAAGTTACTCGCACAACATAAAGATGCAAACTGAACATAAACACTTAAATAATTCACCTGCACAAGTTACAAAAAACAGGTTTTAAAAAATCAACGAGAAACTAGTTCATTCGTGGGAATGTCTTGGTTTTTGTAAACCTGTTCGTATTCCATTGTTGAAGCGAGGTCCCATTGTGTGGGAGCGTTACGGAGATAATTTAAATAGTAATGTTTGAGGTATTGTGCTACATAAATGAGAACACATTGAATTTAAAAGACGTATGTTCATTTAAATTTGAATAACGCGATGCTGCGGTTACAATGGCACGTGTGCATATTAAATAAGATAAAAGAAGTTCAAGTAGCAAAAGACTAGTATTATACTAGTATATTTCAATGTTAAAAACGAACTTGGAATGTATACTTAGAAAGTTATGACATTAAATAATTAATGTCATCACCTAATCCTTAAGGATTAGGTGATTTTTAGACATTAAGTGTTAGACTAGCTTCCATGTGTTAATCAGTTATATGCTATCTTAATTTCCAATTACTTCATTAAATCTTTGACATTTATAATATTAACGAAATATGCATTCAGAAGAATAATTTTCATACTTAAGGCAGGTTGCCTTAAGCATGAAAATTTTAATACCCTTCGGCTCGTAGATAATACGGCTACTACGTTTCCCATAACCTTTAATTCTCTACACTACTTCCCATGACCCCAGAATTATTACAAACAAGAATTCCATAGTAAATTTACTATTGCGATCACGATAAAATGTAATCATTTTCAATTGTAATAAAACTCGTCTTCACGTAAACAAGATTCCGATTCATCGGACCCCATTTTTTAGCGAGCAGGTTCGTCAAGAAATAAAAATGACAAAATTTTGTATCTTTCGTACAATTCTCACGCTGACCACTTCGCTTTTTCAAAACCTGTCGTCAAATTTCAAGGGAGAGACGTCTCGGACTGAGCTCGATTATAGTTACGATGAAACCTGTTTTCTAACAATTGAGTAAGGATAACTCTAGTTCTTCATTTTTCGTTTATTGTCAATTTGTAAGCTTTATTTCATATTGTTAATACCAAAAATAAAACTTTATATATATTCAAATGCAGAATATTGAAAAAAAAAAGACAAGAAAACACCAGAAAAGGTTCTAATAATAACAAATGTTGTAATAAATAATATCAAAAAACAAAATATTTACTGTAAACTGAACTAGATAATAAATACGTTTTTCAATATGGTAATGGAAAAACCAAACTATAAAAATGTATACTTATTTGAAGACAAAAGCACCAGTAGGTAACTTTTTTCAGTAGACGTTTACTGGTTGAAAATAAAAAAAAAGTATTTATTTAAAATAGAAACTCTATCAAAGTTTATTGATTTTAGGATTTTGTATAAGATGCGTGTTACCGGCAATACATTCTAGAGCAAGCGTTTTTCAGTCATTGTCTGCCAAATGTTGCGAACCCCTGCGCGGCTGCTTATACTCATGTAAAAAGCCAACGTCTAAGGCGCAGCGAGAGCAGCGAGTGGGTGGAGGAGGGGGCCGTGGCTCGTGTATACACCTGCCACGTGTTAGTGTGAGTATATTCATTATTGTATCAGTGTGAGTGAGCTTATATTTTCATTTCAATAGTTTTTGTGCTGCAGCGGTGGGCGTAAGCGCACATGTGTGCGTTAATGCCGTATTGATTTAGCTCCTGTGGCAAAGTTAACAAGAAATTTATAATCTCCAAGACGACTTTATAAGTAAATGTTTGGAATTTTCAATACAATTTACATTATTAACTTTGTACGTTTTGTTAGAAGTTTGTGTTGTTTGATGAATGTTAGAGATTTGTTAAAGATGTTATTAACAAGTTGAAGATAGTTTGATATTAAGCAAATTATTTAGCTGTATAATGAATGATTAAAAGGTTTTTATTTTACTTTTATATAAATATTTCATAAGTGCCTACTAGTAGCAGATATGATTTTCAGAAGACAGGTGGAAGTGGGTGGCTAGGACGACTAATTGCAACTGTAACCCTGAAAGAGTAAAGCAAAGCTATTTGAATATGTTTCTTCTGAAGAAGATTGATAAATAAATTGATTATGTTAATTATACGTAATTATCGTAATTATACATCAAACAAGGAGAGCGTATAAAAGAAACAAATTTTATACATATAAATATTATATATGTATATGAGGAGATCGATGGCACCGTTGCGTGCGCCAGTCTAATTGAACACGCAAGTTAAGCAATGTCGACTGTAGCCTTTACATGGATGAGTTTATTTATCTCGAGCTCTTAAGTGCTTCGGAGGACACGTCAGAGTGTCGCTCCAGGTTGTTGTCATTGTAGATGACAGTCGTTAAGTCAAGTAAACATCTACATTCATCGAAAATGAAAAACGGCAGATAGTTTTTCAAACCTATTTCAGTATCCTAAGCTTATATCACATGTTCTAATAATTTTGTCTTCGCTAATAACATCATCATCATCATCATCTCAGCCATTGAAAGTCCACTGCTGGACATAGGCCTCCCCTCTAGATCTCCAATAAGACCGGTTGGAAGCGGCTTGCTTCGGGCGCGATCCTACGGTCTTAATGAGGTCGTCTGTTCACCTTGTCGCTAATAACAATGACAAAATAAAAATATATTTGCATTAATTCCAACCTGTAAGTAACGTACTTACGACAAAATAAATATATATAAGAAAGTAATTAATTTGTTTAAGTAAGTAACGTGCCAAATGTTGACGGCGCCTCATCGCCACACCGCTCGAGTTTGAAAAAGCGAGCGTCTAAGGAGGCGAGGGGGCGCGGGGGGCTCTTATATTTTAAGATGGCTTCCGAGCGCGAATATCGACGCGCCCCCGCCGCCCGCACTCTTCTCTCCCTTGCTACTTACGCGATGGAATTTTGTGGCACTGATTTGTGGAAAATAGTGTACGCCGAGCCTTATTATGTAGATTTTCTTGTTGCAGTTTCCAGTTTATTAAAAAATATATTGTAAGGGATGTCATATTTTCGATAACAATTCACGTGACGTATTCTCGGCAATAGATGGGAAGAGAATTAAATTGTTTTGATGTCATCATCTCATCTTCTATAATATAAAAATGAATCGATGAATGTGTTGCTAAGCGCAATTCTCGAGAACATCTGCACTGATTTCGCAAATTCTTTTTTTAGAACATCCCTTGAAGTACGAGGATGGTTCTTACGCTTAGAAAAATTAAAAGAAATAAAATTATTAAAAAAAAAATATGAATCGACTGTTAGGCGGTACGAAGTTCGCCGGATTAATATATACATATAATTATAATTTAATACGTGAAGCAAAAACTTTGTACTCCTTTTTACGAAGATTGCGCGGACGGAGCAGTATGTAATTTCGCACACTTATCTACTATATAAAAATAAGTCGGGTTTTCCTTCCTGACGCTATAACTCCAGAACGCACGAACCGATTTCCAAGGTTTTGCATTCGTTGGAAAGGTCTCGGGCTCCGTGAGGTTTATAGCAAAGAAAATTCTGGAAAAATTTTAAAAGAAAAGCGGGAAAATCTTTTTTCACATACAGCGCCATCTCTAAGGAAATGGATGGAAACGAAAAGATTGAGCCACAGCTAAGCGTGGTCGGGCCGCTAGTAGTTTATATAGAGAAGGAGTGCTGAATGCTAATATTTTTTTTTAATTATGCACAATAAATACATCAAATCAATAAAAAAACATTACACACACTACCATGTATTTGACACACACACACGAGACAAATTACACAGCGCCATCTAGCCCTAAAGTAAGCGAAGCGTGTGTTAAGGGTACTAGACAACTGATAAACATACGTAAATACATTTTTTTTTGTAAATCCATGCTTATTATACATAGAAAACACCCAGACCAAGACAAACAGACATGTTCATGCACACAAATGTTTGTCCTGTGTGGGAATCGAACCCACGAGCGTTGGTGTTGAAGCCGCGTCATTGACCGCTACGCCACCGAGCTCGTCAAATATACACTTTTTAATATATAAACTTTTGTTTATTGTTAACTAGCTGTCCCGGCGAACTTCGTACCGCCTAACAATCAATGAATGTCGTGGTACATATTAGCTGAACTAAAAATTATGATTTTATGGAATTAAAACAATGATTAAGTTTGGTTTATAATAATTATGATGATAATATTTGGGTGGTTCATCAACATCTTTGAACCAAAGCCAACTTCACCTGCACGCGGTGCACCCTGCTGACTGACAAACGAAGCTCTTGCGAAAAGAGAGGTAGAGAGCGTAATTGTAAGCTACCCGACTGGGGAATGTACCTCCACCTCACAGAATACCGCAGGCAAATAACGGCTCCCTTGAGGGCTGTTGTGTTCCTGCGAGTGAGTGAGGTCACCAGAAAGGAAGGAGATGCTGCGATGGCAGAGGGGGTAGCGGCGCGCGAGCGATATTTTATGTTGCGAGCTTTAATATGGCTATGATAACCGCTTCACATCAGGCGGGCCGTATGCTTGACTGCCACCCGACGTAGTATAAAAAAAAATAGAAAATAATAGAGAAGCTCGATGGCATAATTGCGCGTGTCAGTCTAATTGAACACGCAAGTTAAGCAACGTCGACTGTAGCCCGTACACGAATGGGTTTATATTACCTCGAGCTCCTCCGTGCTTCGAAAGACACGTTAAGCCGTCGGTCCCGGTTGTTACCATTAGATTATCTTGAACTCCTCCGTGCTTCGGAAGGCACGTTAAACCGTCGGTCCTGGTTGTTATCATTAGATGACAGTCGTTAAGCCAAGTTAGTGGCCTCTACGCGGTTCGAAAACACTGGCCTCCGCCAACCCGCAGTTGAGCAGCGTGTTGGAGTATGCTCTAACCCCTTCGGTTGAGGGAAGACCCGTATCCATAAAAACTGAAGATTTCGTAAAAATAAAGATTTCCTTATGGTTTAATCAAAAAAAATAAAAAAACGTTTTGTTTTATTTATTAGTTTTGAAATCGGATTAATCGTTTTGGTGATTTGTAATTGTCATTTCTTTTCTTGTTTACTCTGATTTGATTCTTGCGCTCGGACTCCATGGGCCAAGCGTTTTCACCCCAATCCATTTGACATTTTTCAATTTTCAAAACAAATCACAGACAACTTTCGCGACATAAAAGTGACACCAATCGATTTGACATTTTGATATTTGACAACCAATAAATATCGCAATCCTTTTTCAACTGACACTTTTATTTGTATGGGAAAATGTTTATCCTTTTATTTTATTCTTTCGTCAATTTTCCAATGTTTTTCATAGTTATTCTGCTATTCGGGACGGAAACAAATCCAACAAATCAAAAACCATGGCAATCGGTCCAGCCGTCCTCGAGTTATAAGTGTTGTAACAAACACGACTTTCTTTTATATATATAGATGTCATAATTTAAATTAATTATGGTCGAATTTCGATCATTGAGCGACCACTAATTCTCATCAATAATTTTAAGACATTTTTGACGTGACAACGTCTTATAATTCGACGGAGCCGGCTGCACGCACGAAAAAACATGACTCATGCGGTGTTATCTCGCTCTGAGGCGTTCCATTAAAATTTTCTTTTGCAAAATGCAAACATTCCATCAGTATTTCCTTATGACGTTGTCACGTTCAACTATCGCCAGTAAACCGACTTTACAGACAACCGATTTTTATATACCACTAAAAATAAAAAGTGACAGAGTAAAGGTAAACAAATATACGAAAAGAAATCTATTTCTATCACATTTTTTTTAAATATTTTTCCGTCGACCTAAAAACATTTATTATGTGAACTTTATTAATTCACCCATTGTTTGATTCGGATCGACGAACAGTACATGATATCACAGTGATCGAGCCAAGAAGTTCCGAGCCCGGAATAGGCTATTTGACTAACATTTTTTTCGGTTTGATATGTAGGGACGTCTCCATAATATAACCATAAGTGAAAGAATTACTTCGATAGCACAAAAATCTCTCGAGATATGCTAATTTGAAATTCACAATTTTTAGACTGCCCCAAAACGCTCCATACAAAAGACCTACCAAATTATGACGTCACAGGTTTGTATTTTGTATGCATCAAATCAGAAATTTGTACGACAGCTATGTTAAATATTACGTTTATGTATCATAATAAAAGTTATAGCATTTTTTATTGCCTCTCCAATGGAAATATTATTTTTTAATAATTACATACTTTTAAAATGGACTTTCCCGCCAAACTTTGATCGACGCTAAAAAAAGTCTGACTGAAGATATTAGAATGAAAGTTTGCAGATCTTTATAGTTTTGTGTATTTTACGATATTGTTAAATAATTTATACAATTTTTAAACATTGGAAAATAGCCTATTATATGACATAATGCACATAGATTTGTTCTCCTCTGTACCTCGGACACGACTCGGAACTCTAGGCTTACTCGCTGTAGAGAGTGGTTCAGATGAATTTTCAAAGTTACAGGTTTTGGGCGTAGATGGTTCATTCAACTAAAGCCAATCTCTCCTGCACGTGGTGTACCCTGCTGACTGACAAACGAAACTCTGGCGAAAAGAGAGGTAGGGAGCGTAATTGTAAGCTACCCGACTGGGGAATGTAGCTCTACCTCACAGAATACCGCAGCCAAATAACAATTCCCTTGAGGGTTGTTGTGTTCCTGCGAGTGAGTGAGGTCATCAGAAAGAAAGGAGATGCTGTGTTGTCAGCGGAGATGGCGTCGCGCAAGCGATATTTTATATTTCGAGCGTTAATATGGCTACGGTAACCGCTTCACATCAGGCGGGCCGTATGCTTGTCTGCCACCCGACGTAGTATAAAATAAAAATAAAGAAAAGGTATAAAGATCTATCTCTGTCACTTTTTATTTTTTTTATTTTATACTACTATTATAATTCATTTTATATTTTACGTACCTATATATTTTCGACGATTTTTATATACATTGTATCTCTATGTTGGCTATCATTATATATTAAAATTTAATATAGTTCATTATTACGAAGTGACTATTCAGATATTTGCAATAGTTTTCGAGATACAAGCAAAAAACTTAAAAAAGACCTTTTCCCCTTACCCAACCGTCAGCTCGTCTCCCACTCTCGGGCACTTTTAGCATGGACACCCCAAGTAATAGATACGAGTAACTGTACCAATTTTAAAAAATACACGAATTATTTGGTCTGATTTACAATTTTTGAGCAAATTTGAACGAACTAATAAGAAAAACCTAACTGAAAATCAATTTAAACACATAGTGATTAATCTAACAAACTAGCATTTAATCAGTTAGAGGAGCGTGGCCCAGCTGAGATGTTAAACGTTGTCTTCAGCCACTCGCATAAACGAAATTTTGACGTGTAGTTTAATGAAACGTATAGTTGAATGGCGTTATTCAATGAAACAGCTAGTCTATCAAATGAATGGCTATTTAATCAATCGGCAGCAACGTATACCTACAATACATATAAATAATACTTATACAAGGGCACAGAATAATCAGTAAAAGGGTAAAAAGAAAATTTCGGACGATGATGATTGTCAGTCAAATTATTCTGCTGAAAATATTGATAAATAATCATTATTTAAGAAAAATCTAATAATCTAACAAAAATAATCAGTCATAATCTTATTTCCTTTTAAAACACTAATTAAACATTGAAGGTTCATACTGATACGAGAATACCTACCATATTTGATATTTGTAAGATCGAGACTCGATCGGAACTGAATATTGACAATATTTTAATTCCGAAAATTGCTCTCTCTTATCATCTCCTACAATCTCTACAATTCTTCCATTTTAGATTTATGGAGATCATAGATTTTTAGCTGCAAAACCAACCTGTATCCCCCTGTTTTGTTATCATTCGTTTTTTTTAATTACATCCCTAAAGAAGCAATTTTAAAGAAGTATTCACGTCTAAACATTAGTTTTCTATCATCCTCAGTTTTGGTATTGTTTGCCTCGGCATCAAATGCAATAAAACCGACCAAGTGCGAGTCAGACTCGAGCACGTAGGGTTCCGTACCATTATCTATAAAAACGGCAAAAATATCACGTTTGTTGTATGGGAGCCCCCCTTAAATATTTGTTTTATTTTAATTTAATTATTTATTTTTAAAGTGAATATACAACTAAATATTATGTGAGTATTTCAAGTGTCTACCTACTACCGTTATGAATTGCGAGCAAAAACGAGCAAATAAATCACGTTTGTTGTATGGGAGCCCCCTTAAATATTTATTTTATTCCGGTTTTTAGTATTTGTTGTTATAGCGGCAATAGAAATACATCATCTGTGAACTTTCAACTGTCTTAACTATCACGGTTCATGAGATACAACTTGGTGACAGACGGACGGATGGACGGACGGACGTACGGACAGCGGAGCCTTAGTAATAGGGTTCCTTTTTACCCATGCAATTACGTTCCTCCCCGTTTGAAAAAAAAAAATTCGTAACCGGTTTAATTTATTTAGCAGTACGGCAGTACCCAGTAGTACCATCCGATTTTAAAACTCGTCATAAATAATTTTCAACTCTCCGATTTTAATACACGTTATAAAAAATGTTCAACTCTCCGATTTTAAAACCCATTAAATTATTGTAACAATTGTCCGATTTTAAAACCCTTTATAAATAATGTTCAACTCCTGATTTTAAAACATTTTACAAATAATGTTCAACTCTCCGATTTTAAAATACTTTAAGAGCTGCCATTAGTCAATAGACCACAGGCCATAATCCAACTGTGTCGCATTCTGTACTGACCCCACAGCAAACCCCGGCCACTCCATACAAAATTGGCGCTTTTGCATGTAGTAACCAAATGACGTCTGTACACGTGCCTATGTTTGAGTGACGTTCTCTAGGGCTGACATTATTCCATTATTAGTCTGACATGTAAGGGGGTGTAAGTGGTTCATCAACATCTTTGAACCAAAGTCAATCTTACCTGCACGGGGTACACCCTGCTGACTGACAGACGAGGCTCTGACGAAAAGAGAGGTAGGACATAGCGTATTTTTTAAGCAGCCCGACTGACGAAGTACCACCACCTCACAGAATACCGCAGTCAAATAACAATTTCCTTGAGGGTTGTTGTGTTCCTGCGAGTGAGTGAGGTCACCAGAGAGGATGGAGTTGCTGCGTTGGCAGCGGGGATGGCAGCGCGCGAGCGATATTTAATGTTGCGAGCGTTAATATGGTTACGGTAACCGCTTCACATCAGGTGGGCGTAGTGAAGAAAAAAAAACGTGTGACACTCGGGGACTGCCGCGGTAAAGCTATTGCATAGCATTTTTTATCAACTAATGCTCGTTTGCTCGTTCATCCATCCATCCATCCATTCATATTCATTCATCTATCCATCCATTCATCCACCCATCCACCCATCCATCCATCCATCTATCCATCCATCCATCCATCCATCCATCCATCCATCCATCAATCCATCCATCCATCCATCCATCCATCCATCAATCCGTCCGTCCGTCCATCCGTCCATCCATTCATCCATCCAAATTGGTTTTTTTTTCTTTCCATGTGTTGAGACATCCATCCACTGCACAAATAACTCTCATCTTTTGCTCGTTCATCCATCCATCCATCCATTCATATCCATTCATCTATCCATCCATCCATCCATTCATCCACCCATCCATCCATCCATCTATCCATCCATCCATCCATCCACCCATCCATCCATCCATCCATCCATCCATCCATCTATCCATCCATCCATCCATTCATTCATCCACCCATCCACCCATCCACCTATCCATCCATCCACCCACCCACCCACCCATCCATCCCTCCATCCACCCACCCACCCATCCATCCCTCCATCCACCCATCCACCCGTCCATCCACCCATCCATCGATCCATCCATCCATCCATCAACCCATCCATCCATCCATCCATCCATCCATCAATCCATCCAACCATCCATCCATCCATCAATCCGTCCGTCCGTCCGTCCGTCCATCCATCCATCCATCCAAATTGTTTTTTTTTTCTTTCCATGTGTTGAGACATCCATCCACTGCACAAATAACTCTCATTTTTTACATACTCGCATATTATTTTAAACTGAATGGAGAATAAAATACAAGCGACGTCAATTCGTACGTTGTGGCATTCCTTGCGAACGGTTCCAAATCGGTTCCATAGGGGAGGTGAGGTCGACTAGTGAGAGCGGCAGAGAGTGTCCATACTGTACGTTAGTACTATTACTTATACTGTGCCCACAGGCCATAGTCCAACTGTGTCGCATTCTGTACTGACCTAACAGTTGCTATGTGACAGTAGTATAATTTTGTTGACACAGCGTAAGCCAAATGCTACTAAATTGATGAATGATAAAAAAACTTACGAATTGTTCAGATAGAGATTCATGATAAATGTCTAAATAACACATTGTCAGCTACCGTATTGCACTTTTACCTCCAGGACGTCTTTTTATTACGGATAATTTTCTCAATGGATCAAATAAGCCAGAATACAAAATACCGTCAATTTCTGACAATTCTTTACAATTACTCGGCAATATATTCCCATCAATATTTACATTTAATAAACCCTTAGGGTTTCTGTTATGTCTTAATTGCGCCCTTAACACATTCAATAACTTTTTAACACTCGCATACGTCAAATTATTATATGACAAATTTAAATAACACAATACATTATTACCGTAACAGAATATTTTACCATTTCTCGAGGTAATGTTCGGTCTGCTGAAAGGACAGTCGAATTCCCCTAGCTCTGTTTCAGCCATCATCTGAACCTTTTCTAAAATATATGTTTCTAATTCGCTAGAAGGTATAGATGCAGATACTTCTCTTTCTAAACCTTTCTTCTTCATGACCATTACTGATTTCGCAGATTTCTTTCTTCCCTTCCTATCCAAATCATTAAATTTGTACTCGGCAACCATTCGATTTATCAGAGCTGCTTTTGTTTTGATGTATTCCATTAATCTGCGCTTTGAAGCAAATAGTTCTTCAGGTGTTAAAACAAAGTCCATTAAAGAGCTAAATATCGAATTAGCACCAACATCTGTGAGCATGTTATTAGAAACGTTAAGGTAGTTTAAATGTCTATTTGATCTTAAAGCATTAGCTAAATAGCTAATTCCCAAGTCTGTGATTCTGTTCGATGCTAAGTTTAAAGTGGATAAAGTTTTAGATGAAGGTTGTGGATACGATAATCTTACTGCTATGGTTTTTAGAATATCGTCATTAATATTGCATCGGGACAAGGAAAGATGTTTGATTCGAATTTCTGCGTTTAGCAGGACGTAGTAATTTGCTTCTTTGAAACAAGTACCATCAAGGCACATATCAGTTATATGGCTAAGTGGTAAGGCTTTTTGAAAGTCGTAGAGTATGTATTGATCCAATCCTTGATTTATGACAATACTTGTGAGACGCGTGTAAAACTGAATTATCAGGGCTAGAATTTTAATAAGTATTCGAGGTATGTGTTTGTTTTTATCAAACTTCAGTTGTACTAAGCTATCCGTTGAGTCATATACGGCCACAATCTTGACGATTATTTCATTTTCATCTGATACAGTCGCTCTTGAGTCACTATTATTATAGTAAATTTCACATGAATCTACGTCTTTAGATAATTGCATTTTTAGTACACTTTTGGCAGTATATTTGGCTCTCGAGCGTTCAGATACTGCACTGGGGCTCACGTAATCAGCTTTAAAGAAAGAAAAAACGACTTATGATTATATAATACTAGGAAACCTATGTCATAAACCGGTTATTGTCATTAGATGACAGTGGTTAAGCAAAGGCATTTAGGCAGGCCTCCGTCACTCCATGTACTTGCGCGTATATTTACATACTATATACCATGTATAGTTACCTACCGCCCGGCCGAGCGGTCTCGGGCCGTTTGCGGACCAAATTCAGGCCCTGCGATTGCTGTGGGATCGCGTGGTGCGAAGCAATCACAACTGTACGCTTGAGCATTTAGGCACATTTTAGCATGCAGCGGTTTCTGACGCGACGGAGTAGGCTATTATAGCAGTAGGTATTGGAAATTTTCTACTGAGTGAAGTATCTGTTACGTAGTAACTATTATGTAATCTGTGCTTTAGGCGGCTTGAAAACACTGGCCTCCGCCAACCCGCAGTTAAATAGCGTGGTGGAGTATGCTCTAAACCCCTTCGTTTGAGATGAGACCCGTATCCCAGAAGTGGGATGAGTAAGGGTTGACGTCAGTGAAACCTATAATCATTTGTAAATAAGCATTCAGTTTAAATTTATTTAGCTGTGCCACCTGTATGCTGTAGTATGTGTGCTGTGTATGTTTCCACTTACATTCAACAAAAACATGCAAGTTGGAGACAGTCGTTAAGCCAAGTCAGTGGCCTTTAGGCGGCTTGAAAACACTGGCCTTCGACAACCCGCAGTTGAGTATCGTGGTGGAGTATGTTCTAAACCTATTCGATTGAGGGGAGACCCGTATCCCAACAACGAAACTACAGCTAATGCGCTTCTGTGCACTAACCTTCCGGTTATATCACAGGATTGCGAGTCTCTCGCCTAGTAAACCAACCAGACGATAGGACCTTTACCCGCATCGTCATCGCGTGTAGCAATGGAATGACTAAGGGTTGTTACCAAACAATAATTTGAAGAATTACTTTGAATAATCTTCGTGATTCGTACTTCTGATTCCGCTGCCAGCTGTTTGCAAGCCCAAGGGAAAAATACATCGAAATCACACGGATTTGGACGGGCGTCAATGTCTTCAATTTGTTGCATCTTCTCTTTAAAGAATATTTGATTTTAATGTATTAAATCTTGTATATCATAAGCCTTGATGTAGATCGAAAGAAATCAAAAGAATTTTGAAAATCTATTTTATTTTTTTCTAATGAAAATTATATCAGATGGTCAGATCCAAAGAGAAAAGTAATAATGTCAAATCACAGAAAACTCTATGAGTTTATGGATTCACCATTACTCAAAAGAGTTTGTTTGAGGTTTAGTTAAATCTAAAACTCTATGATTTTATGTGAGTCAATTCCATGGAAGTAATAAGTACTACGTACAACAGGAATGAGCTGTTGTCGCAAAATTGAAGCCGAAAGAGAGCTCAGTAACTGTACCTCTTATCCCTCTCTGGCGATGGTGACTATATTTAAATATAATTTAAGGACAATAATTATAAAAAATGATTTGTGATCTGACGTCAGCAGATCATTGCTTCAGATGTTTTTAATCGAAGATGCTAATCATAAACTTGCCCTTTGCGGGACTATACATTTCCTATTTTTGCTTGCTTTTCACACTCGCGTCATATAGGTAGGTAGGTACATACCTACTGGTCCATACACGACATGCAGCTGGACTGAGATAAAATTACGATAAGCTATCTATTGTGGTATATTTAATTAATTAGGTAAGAAAAAAACAGTTAAGTTTACATTTAAGCACCCAGCTTGGCGTTAAAATCTCCCATTACTATATTAAACTGAGTTTTCTTTCCTGACGTTAAGGCCTTATCGATGTCTTCATAAAACGACTCTAGTTCATCAACCGAGTGTGCCGTTGTTGATGCTGGAGCATACACTTGGATAACTTTAATAGTGTAGCGTTTGTTTACACTGATGACAGCATACGCCACACGTGGTGATATGCTGCTCAGTGTTAATATGTTGTTAACAACTTTTTTGTTTATTAAAAAGCCCACGCTACCTATGGCTGAGTTGCTATCTCCAGTGTAGTATAGGACATTGCCAGAGTTCAATTTAATAGTGTCCTCCCCTTCCGTCTAACCTCACTCAATCCTATAACATCCCACTTTACGCCCGCTAGATCGTTTTCCAGTTCCTCCAGTTTTGCTTGCAGTCTCAGAGTCCTTGTGTTATTATGTCGCCAAGTATAGTCGTGTATGACAGCCGGATCTCTTCCAGTGATTCTTCGCACCCCTTGCTGCACCGTTACCATGACCGCTGTCGTAGCCAGGAATAATGCAGCCGCTGGGGACTAGGGGTCTTTCTTTAATGGAGCTTTCCATGAAGGTTATTTGCCATGATTCCGCCGCGTTTGCAAGACGTCTTGGCGTATCAGACCTTTTTGAGGTTATTTAGTGCCTCAAGGCTGCTGATGCCTGTTTGTCAGGTTAGTTACCGCCGCCCGATACTCGGCGTTGGTGATATTTACGGCAGTCTATGATCACCTCTCTGCCTACCCTCCTTCTTTCTCATCCGGGCTTGGGACTGGCAATGGCAATTGAAGCGGTTACCGTAGCCATATTAACACTCGCAACATAAAATATCGCTCGCGAGCCGCCACCCCCGCTGCCAACGCAGCATCTCCTTCCTTTCTGGTGACCTCACTCACTCGCAGGAACACAACAACCCTCAAGGGAATTGTTATTTGGCTGCTGTATTCTGTAAGGTGGAGGTACATTCCCCAGTCGGGTAGCTTACAATTACGCTCCCTACCTCTCTTTTCGCCAGAGCTTCGTTTGTCAGTCGGCAGGGTGCACCACGTGCAGGTGAAGTTGGCTTTGGTTCAAAGATGTTGGTGAACCACTTACACCCCAAAAATGCATAGGTATTTATGTTATTTGTTCTTGAACTGGGATTGGATAGTCATGCATGGTCACCGTAATTCTTCACTAACATATTATGTTTAAAACTATTACCTGTGAAAAGATAAACCACAATCCGGATAATACTCGCTTCCGCAAGCCTCCACGACACAAATTCTCCCCATTTTAACTTAATTTCTTCAAAAATATCACGAAATCAAAAAACACTCCGCCATTAACGTCCGAGTCGGCGATTTCATGTGGGGTTGTCAGGTCAGGTGTACGTATTTCATACAAATAAAAGAAAACCTGTACGCCAATCGCAATTTTTTTGCGTTAATAAGGCTTTACACGTAGCAACAAATAATATTGCTTTAACATGTCGGTAATAAATTATTATTTATATTTAGAAACATTTTAGAAGTAAATATTTTTACTTCATTACATTACATCAATCGCATATTTTTCTACAATTAACGAAAGAATTGAAATCAACTTAACTCTGGCAACTCTGAGTCACTGTTAGAACGGGACACAGCGTTCAGCGTTGCCCTCTCACTCTGCTTCATTTTTATTTTACGCGCAACAAGACTCTTACGACCTTAGCATAAGGTTTTATTTTGTTTATTTTAGCTGCAAGATGCACAGATAGAGCTCATTCCTGTTGTACGTAGTACTTATTACTTCCATGGTCAATTCTTCCAAAGAATGGGGTTGGCAAGTTAAAGCTGATCTCAGATGGCGCCACCACTGTACGAACCTTTGTCATTTATCATTAAACGTTTCGGATTTGTTTGTTGCGTTGATTTCTTGACAATTTTACGATTTAAAACATTTATTTCAATTGGAAAATATGCGAGTTAATAATTCAAATGGTTAATAATATTTATCGCTTTGAGCCACAATTTATTAAGTTTCTCTTCTCGAGGAAACTGGTGGCCTCCAATTTCTTTACAGTTTGGTACACAACATCTAGGCATTTTGTCAATAATGGTCTCTATCTATGAATTCACTACTAATTTCATACAAAAACTGCTTTGTTATTGGTCTTTGCGCTGCTAGCGCCACTTTGACAGTTGTCGACCCCATTTGTTTGATGTTTAGTTAATTCTAAAAAGAGATTCTTCATCTCATTTCCTTACATGATGGAAGCTACTATTTTTCTTGTATCTATGTTTTCTCTATCTATAGAAACATTTTAAACGAGTTTCTTGGTTGTTCTAACCCATTCTTCTATTTTATAAAATATATTATTATTTTTATCTCTCTCCATCATATTATTTTGACTTATTCAATATATCAAGTGAGCTATGTGGTTGGAAATAGGTTCTTCTAATCTATTTCCAACCACACAGCTCACCACGAGCTTTAGAGACAAAGACAACCTCACTAGCACGTGGTGCACCTTGCTGACTAGCACAAGAGGCTCTGGCATAAGAGAGGTATTTGTAACCTGCCCGACTGGGTAATTACACCTCCACATCACATAATCTCGCAATCAAATAAAAATTCCCTTGAGGGTTGTAGTGTTCCTGCGAATGAGTGAGGTCATCAGAAACTAAAGGAGTTGCAGAATAGGCAGTGGGGTGGTACGAGAGCGATATTTCATGTTGCGAGCATTAATATGGCTACGGTAACCGCTTCATATAAGGCGAGAGATAACATTTTTCTAATTATGACCTACATAATGTTCTAAAAACAATGAAAGAACATAAATTACTCTTAGCAATATGTATAATTAAATATTAAAATACAATTACAATTATATTCTAAAACTAATAAGGACAACAACACCTACAAAAAACTACGTGATACAACATACGACAAGAATATGTTAAAAACGAATTATCAAAATTTAAGATTGGCTTTTGGATGAGGATGCCTAGGATGCCATATTAACATTCTTGCCATTTCTCTAAGTGCGCTGTTTAGAAATTCTAAAACTTGTAGAGATTTTTACTGCGTAAGAGTTTTTTGACAATTTAGAGCTTTTTTTTTAGGAAATATATTGATCAAAAAGTAGCTTGAAGCGGCTGGATGCGTAAGCAGAGCAACGAATATGGTGGAAACAATTGGAGAAGGCCTCAAACATGAGAAAACGATGAAAATAGACATTGACAAGGCTGGCATGAATTGACAAAAAACATGATTATCACTCTAACTTTTGTCTTTTTCCCCTTAATGTGTTGTTTAGAAATTAGAAAACTTGTACAGATTCTACAGGTGTCGATTTTTTTTACTGTGGAAGAGTTTTTCTGACAATTTACAACATTTTTTATGAAACATAGCGATCAAAAAGCGGCTTGGAAAAGCGAAGCAACGAATATGGTGGAAAAAATTGGAGAAGACCTATATCCATCAGTGAGTAAAAACAGGCTGAAAATGATGAATAACTTGACAAAATACATGATTATAACCATTGAGATATAAGTACTACGTACTAGAGAAGCTATCTAATGTAATAGTTTTGTTCATTTTTTATTTTTTTTTAAGCTAAAATCCGCTGAAGCGCTAAAACAATAAATATGTCGTCCAACCAAACAATTAAAACACAAAGCGCTAAAGCGCATCAAAGGTACACTCACAATGTGCCGTGATTGGCCGGTAGTATAATTTTACCCGTATAGATTAAGTAATACAGAAGGAACGACATTTATACCTATCTTAATTTGGGGTGTAAGTAGTTCATCAATATCTTTGAACCAAAGCTATCTCCACCTGCACGCGGTGCACCCTGCTGACTGACAAACGAAGCTCTGGCTGAAATAGAGGTAGGTAGCGTAATTCTAAGCTACCCGGCTGGGGAATGTACCTCCACCTCAAAGAACATCGCAGCCAAATAACAATTAGCTTGAGGGTTGTTGTGTTCCTGCGAGTGAGTGAGGTCACCATAAAGGAACGAAATGCTGCGTTGGCAGCGGGGGTAGCGGCGCGCGAGCGATATTTTATGTTGCGAGCGTTAATATAGCTACGATAACCGCTTCACATCAGGCGGGCCGCATACTTGTCTGCTCGTTAGTCTGTCGAATAATCTGACGGTAACCACGTTTCTTCGCTGCGATTCTTCTGAACAAATCTTATCCATGGTTCTCTTGTTTCATGACATGGCTGAGGAAACCTTTAAATCCAAATAGTAATAAAAATATTATCTTTAATGCATTAACATTTTCTTATCGTCATTATTATATTAATGTTAAGTCCGTATACGTCAACAGTGTCACCTCTGCGCAAATAAATGCTAGCTAATTACTCTTTGACATTCACAAACATGGCCGTCCGCGTCGTCGCGTCGTCACGAGTAACAATTCATAAAATATACCTAATTAAAATAAGCATGTTTTAAAGATAATATTATATTGAACTTACTTGTGAAAGGTTATTCCTTGACTTTTACTTATGATTCTTGAGTTGTTAGAACAGTATCTCAATGCACACGAAGGCATATTTTAAGGAATAACTTCGCACTAGAGACACCTCACACGTGTACGCGCTTGGCACAGACTAAGTGAGGTTAAGTGTACGCACCCAACGTCGTCTTACAAACAATTGCGTTGAAGTGTCTCCTCAAGTACGTAGTACTTATATCTCAATGATTATAACTCATTTCATGTTGGTTGCCCTAGATTACTTCTCTTGTAACCGCCAGTTATATTATATTATCTAGTTGTTAAATAAAACTACCTGTAACCTTTTTAACGAGACGGGGTCCTCCACACATTCCCACTGTGTCTCCTGTGTAGTCAGGATTTACAGCGGAGACGACCAAAAAAGACAATGAATAGTGATGTCCATTGCAATCCCGGAGGTAAAACTACGGCTGCCTTGGAACTCACAACGAATTTAATCAGAAGAAATTAGCAGGAGTAAGAAGCTTTTGGAATTTAGACTTCTCCTCTTAGCAATGTGATAGACAGCAATATGTCAAATAGGGTATTAAAAGCCTAAAGAGATAGCTAGTCAAGTGAAACTCAACTGCCGTGCACTGATCTACTCTCTGAACTGTCTCTAACATTTTACTAACTAACTTAGGTTCCGTTAGATAAGATCACACATATATATATATAATACCTGATTTTGATATCCGAGGGAGATGGGAAGAATATGAGAGCATATGCGTGACCAGAAAGAAAGTAATCAGTATCGTCAATATAGATAATAAATGAAAATTGGTGTAGGTCCCAATTGTGTTAGTATCTATTTGTAAGAACAACAAGATTACTGTTTTTATTTCAGATCATGTTATCTTCGAAGAATTTTTTGAAATAGGTCGCTTTTTCTGACCTGACGACCTTCTTCCATTCGTCAGAACTTGGTCCAGTAATGCGTCAATTGAAAGTAATTCCTTACAAGCTACCGGTAAATTATTACCTTCAACATTAATATTCACTAAACCGCTAAGTTTCCTATCAAGACTTTTTTGGATTTTCAAAACATTAAGCAGTTTATTAACAGAAATATACGTTAGATTATTATAAGAGATATTTAAATAACACAACCCATTGTTACCGTAGCAATATACCAAGCCATCACGTCTAGTTACATTTGATTGACTAAATGGATCATTAAATTCTCCAATCATATTTTCAGCCATTGTGTTCGCCTTTTCTAGTAACATGGCCTCCAGATCTGCATAACTCTTCGATTCGGGCACGGATTTTAAAGATCCTTCCTTTTCTAAACCTTTCTTTTTAAGACTGACTGTTGTTGCTTTACGATCTAACTTACTCTTCTTAATTCTCTTATCTATATCTCCTGTACTGCGCAAGTCTTTAACTATTTGACTGATTAGTTCATTCTTATGCTTTAAATATTTCATTAACCTGCATTTTGATGTAAGAACTTCTTCAGATGTTAATGGGAATTCTATTAATATATTGAATATGTCGTCAGCACCTGCATCTGTGAGCATATTACCAGCTAGATTTAAATAACTCAATTGTCTATTAGTTCTCAGTGCTTTAGCTATATGGCTTGCACCTAAATCTGTTATTTTGTTTGAGGATAAATTAAGAATCGATAAAGTCTTCGAAGCTGGTAAAGGATACACTAAGTAATTGGCTATTGTTTCAACTACGCTATCAATTATACTGCACCTGGATAGGGATAGATTTCTGACTGAATTTTCCTTTTCAAGAATAATGTAGTAGTTAGCTTCCTTTATAAATGTATTGTCCAGGCAAATATCAGTGATGTGTGAGAAAGGTAGAAATTTACATAATTCGTATAAAACATATTGATTCAGACCTCGATTTATAATGATAGTGTTTAAATTGACTTGAAATTTTATGATCAGACCTATAATCTTCAGCACTTGGCGAGGTATTCTTGGGTTTCTGTCGAATTTCAGTTGTACGAGGTTGTTGCTTGCACCGTATACCGCCAGAATGTTAATGATGTCTTCTGTTGCTGACAGCGCTTCACGGAGGTTATCTTTATCTTGATCTGATGTGAAATCATCTTTTGATATTTTGGGTTTGGCTTTAGACTTGACTCTTGAGCGCTCAGGATCACGACTTACACTTACATAATCACCTTAAAAAAAGTAAAATTTGGAATAATTGTATAAAAATATTAACATTGCACATAATAGGTAGGGGAAAAAGTCTTTTCGCATTATAGTATGTATGAACTTGTAATAAAATCTCTTTGGTTATACTATTTGTATCTAGCAGGTTTTGATATCTTTAAAAAGTTTAAATTTTAAAAAAGATAATTCCAAATTCAAATTAGGTAAATGTGTGATTTTCATTTGTTTTTTTTACTGTCAAGATGAGTGAATCTAATGAAGAAATTCGATACATTTTAAAATTTTACTACAAAAAAGGTAAAAATTCAACGCAAGCTGCGAAAAAAATTTGTGACGTTTATGAACATAGTGCAGTGTCTGTGAGAGTAGCACAAATTTGGTTTAAGCGTTTTCAATCCGGAAATTTTGATGTCAAAGATGCACGTCGCTCTGGTCGCCCTGTTACGGATAAAATGGATGCCATTTCTGAAAAAGTGGAGCAAGATCGGCATATCAGTAGTTACGACGTAGCTGAAGAACTAGGAATTGACCACAAAACAGTTTTGGCGCATAAAAAGGTCGTGGTCAAAGGCCGCCCAGGCTTCACAGACTCTGGCGAAACCCGGGTTAACCCGCAACAAGGTGATGCTGTGTGTATGGTGGGATTGGAAGGGAAGATATTCATTATGAGCTGTTACCGCCAGGCAGGACTATCGATTCTGAACTCTTCTGTGAACAACTGATGAGATTAAAGCAAAAAGTTGAGAGAAAGCGGCCGGAATTAATTAATAGAAGGGGTGTCATTTTTCATCATGATAACGCTAGACCTCACACATCTTTAGCCACTCAGCAAAAATTAAGAGAGTTTGACTGGGAGGTGTTAATGCATCCGCCGTATAGTCCTGACCTTGCACCTTCTGATTTCCACCTGTTTCGGTCTCTTAAGAATTCTTTAGGCAATGTCAGGTTAACATCACGAGAAGACTGCCAAAACCACTTGGCGCGGTTTTTTGAACAGAAGTCCCAAAATTTCTATAGTAATGGGATCATGTCTCTACCTACAAGATGGCAAAAGGTTATCGAACATAATGGCACCTACATACTTTAGTTAAATGTAAATAAACTTTATTAAAAAATGTTTTGAATTTTCATATAAAATACGAAAAGACTTTTTCCCCAACCTAATATATACCTATAATAACAATAAAAACTAAACGTGCCACAATTTCAATTTGACGTTTGGTGTCCACTTCTTAATATGACTACTTCTGCATAAGACCATTTCTTGTTTTGATTACTTCTGGTTATGAACACTTCTTAATATGACCATTTCTGGATTTGACCATTTCGTTCTGCGTCCACTCTCAGTACAATGTGCAAATGAATATCATAATTCCCCCTTTTATTCTTGGTCTGTAAGGTTACTGCATCTTGTATGTTTTAATAGTATGGTCTTATGCAGAAGTAGTTATAATAAGAGGACACCAAACGTCAAAACGCACAATCTAAAGGTAAAGATTATGATTATAATCACGATCTCGAACACCCAGTGTATTTTTTTAATATATCAATTTCGAACAATTCACTAGAATACGGACCTAACTAACCTAGCCTTGCCTAACCTAGCCTTGTATTCGTGGTGCACGACAATTGAACTTTACTTGACTAGCTATCACTTTTAATGCCTTATTTGCCATATTGTTGTCTCTCACATTGCCAAGAGGGAAAGTCATATTCCAAAAGCTTCCTACTCCTACTAATTTCTTCTGATTAAATTCTTTATGAGTTCCAAGGTCATTTTAGCTCCGGGACTGCAGTGAACTTCGCTGTTCATTGCCTTTTTGATGGTCGCCGCTGTTAATCCTTTCTACACAGGAGACACAGTGGTGAGAATATGTGGTGGGTCTGTCCTGACTACTTCGGATTATATATTTTCACCGATACGGATCAGACGCATTGAATATATATAAATTAAATATTCATGGACAAATTACACACCGCCATCTAGTCCCAAATTAAGCAAAGCTTGTACTATAGGTACTAGATAACTGATATTATACTTAAATATTTACATTTTTTTGTAAATATATAATATATATAAACCACCCAGACCAAGAGAACCGACATGTTCATGCATACAAATATTTGTGTTGTTGCGGTGATCGAACCCGCGACCTCGGAGTCAAAGTAGCCAATGCCAGCCAATCGACCACCGAGCTCGTCGAACCATGCGTGACCGTTCGAGGACCACTTACTTTGTTGTACCTTCGTGACCAACACTGTAAAAGATAATTGCAACTGCCTGCACGCCCAGGGCAAATAGACTTCGAAGTCACAAGGGTTGGGTTTGCTAAATTCTCCTTCAGTCGATATAGCTTTGTCCATATTGTATAAATATTGTACAAAAACGTGTAAATTATTAGAAAGTTGCACACTCCAAAGAAATGACAAATCATCAGTGACAGTAAATTTGTATTTCTCTTTGGTTGCTGCTTGAAAGATTAAAAAAAAATATAAATTTTCTAACACTTATTCAAGATCTCAGATGTTATTAAGATTAGCCGGCTAAACTTCACACCACAAGTTCACATATACATTTAGACGTGACAAATAAATTTAATGTAACACAAAATTTTCCTCTGTTCCATATATCCTTATAGCTCCGGTACCTTTCATGAACATCAGGTAGCCAGCTGTTTGGCGTCCAAGTGTGGGTACAAATACACTAGGCGTACAGAGTGTGGTGGTTTCCGGCAGACTAGAATAGAATCACTCCGTTTCTTTCCGTGGATGTCGTACAAGGCGACATCCACGGAAACCCGTTTGGCCAGCGTGGGGAGTGTAGGCCAAATCCTCCTTCCGTCTAGGAAGGACGAGAGGGGGCCGTGCTCCTGTAGTGGAGACTAAAATGGACCTGATGATGATGATGATGTGCAGAGTGTGTCGGGAAGTGAGCGAGCGACCCTCTTTAGGGGAGCGGTGGTAGGGCCAACAGCTCCGGTACTCATCATGAAGATTGGGGAGTGTTGGTATATAAGGGATGCTTGGGAAACCGAGTGTCGGTCGCCACGAGCTGCTCGACTTAAGAGTGTCCAAGTAGCCTGCTTGCAAGTGAAAAGGAAGTAAGACTACCTATCTGGTTGAGTGCCTGGTTGTTGCTGGGCGCGATAGCGGGGCGGGTAAAAGTCCTCTTGCCTGGTTGGTTTACTGGGCGAGAGACTCGCAATCCTGTGATATAACTGAAAGGTTGGAGCACAGGGTTCGTTCGTTGTTCCATATATCACTAGTGACATATGCCAACTGGTAGGGATACTTGGCCATATTGTCGTCTCTCACATTGCCAAGAGGAGAAGTCAAATAAATTACAAAACCTTACTCCTACTAATTTCTTCAGATTATATTCGTTGTAAGTTCCAAGGCAGCAGTAGTTTTACCCCCGGGATTGCAAAGGACTTCACTGTTCATTACCTTTTTTGGTGGTCGCCGCTGTTAATCCTGACAGGAGACATGTGGTGGGCCCCCGTCCCAAAAAAAAATATTTGATTATTTTCCTGAAGTCCATGCAGACGAAGTCACTGGTCGCCGCTAGTTGAACTGAAAAGTAAGGATTTTTTAACATTTCCACAATAGTAAGATGGTCGCGCACAAAGTCGCGAGCGAAAGCTAGTTTCGGATGCACCACAGGATGCACTAACTAACAAAGTCAATGACATCTCTAGACACGATCTAAAATGCAAATACAATGAATAGTCTAGGATCATTCAGGCTCTCTTTAAAGTTTCAAATTGGTTTACAATTTTCATACCTGAATTTAAGTCTATCTCTAAAGCAGAAATAGTTAAATGATTCAGGTGTTATTTGCTTAGTTTTCAGGTGGTAAGTTTATCAGGTATTTCTGTACTATGTATGTATGTATACAACATGGGGTTCTTCAAAAAGGGCGTAGGGCGTAAAGAGGTTTTTACAGGGTTGGCAACGCGCATCAATCTCGACTCGACAGGGCTGTCACCTGACGTGGTATAAAAATAATTTTAACAAAAAAAAAATTATATTATTTATTACTTTACAATCGTAAGCACCACTAAAAAGTTAATAACACTATCAGAGCTGAATTTTATGATATGAAAAAAAAAATGGGACCAATCTGCAAGTGTACTCTTTCAAATAGTAAAAGTTTTTTTCAACTCGGTTTATAAATGACGGAGTAATGAAGTAACAAACATAAAAAAAATACAGCCGAATTGAAAACCTCCTCCTTTCTTGGAGTAGGTTCAAAACCTCTAAAGGTTGAGTCACTTACACTAATCTAACTGCTTTTTGTTAGACACCGACTCTATTGAACAAATATAACAACATATATATGTTGCAAGGTAAATATAAACGTTGTATGCTCAACATACGATATAACATTACGAATTATATGTAATTATGTAAATAAGTAGTGAAGTAGCGAGTTATCACGCCTCCCCCGCCCCCCGCCGCCGCCCGCCCAAGACACCACCCGCGAAAACTACTAGCAATATTATAACTTTGTGTGCTTACAGATAAAACATGTGGAGACGGCTTTTTAATATGATTTTTTTATGTCAAAAATTAAAATATACCGGTAAGCAATGAAACAAATCGGACAAGCAATGAGAATGCCGACCTCATGAAGATGTACGCATGGACAGATTCTCAAAGAGTGCTAGCATGGTTAGGTGGAGAACCAAGGGGCATTGTCGTGTCAGCAGAAGCCTTTGGCTTTCCAAAAATAGGTCTTAAGTTAAAGTAAACAGCAGATATCTTCAACTTAGCCGGTAGTCCTCCAACATTTCTATCAGCTAAGCTAACAGAATACCTAACTGTTGTTAATATAGTCATCAAAATATAGGAAACTAACGCCACCTGTCGGCCCTATTAGAATAAGTACTGTATGTATTGTCTGTGGTTTTAAGTAATAAAGTTCAGTTCCGTTCACGATCGCAACAAGTTGTTTTAATAGGTTATAGGCCCAGTCCCTTATTTAGTTGAAGTCACAGTTGAAGTAATAATTTTTAGCAGATTACCTTTTCCGCGGACAGTAAACTTGTTCAAGTGTTTCAAGGAAGAATAAGGTTGCTTAAATTTGGAATTGTACTTCGTAAACAACAATTAGCCGGCCGGCATCACGCGTCCGCCATCAAACCTCAATATGGCGTCGAGTTCAAACTACTTAGTTAATGTGCCTAAGCTACTTGGACGCGAAAATTACAGCGAATGGTGTTTCGCAGCTGAAAATTTCCTAGTATTGGAAGGAACGTTAGACAGCATAAAAAAGGAACCGGCTCTAACTGGTGATGCAGCCATGGTCGCTAGTGGAATTGCGAACGACGCAAAAACTAAAGCTAAATTGATTTTGACAATCGACCCATCTATATATGTCCACATTAAAGACGTCGAGACTACGAAACAGTTGTGGAACAAATTGAAGGCGCTGTTTGACGACTCAGGATTTACAAGACGCATTAGCTTGTTGAGAAATCTGATATCGATTCGTCTGGATAACTGCACATCAATGACTTCGTACGTGACGCAGATTGTGGAAGCGGGTCAAAAATTAGCTGGAACTGGATTCAATTTGAGTGATGAATGGATTGGTTCGATCATGCTAGCTGGATTACACGAAAAATATTCGCCAATGATAATGGCGATCGAGCATTCGGGTATGGTCATAACTACGGACGCCATTAAATCCAAATTAATTGATATGGAACCGGATATGGGTTTCGTGGATAGTGCATTGATAAGTTCACATCGTTACCAACATAAGAAAAATCATAAGACACGAAGTGATGCACGAAGCAACAATAGTGGTGGCGCTAGCGGCGCGCAAACGTCAACGTCACATAAAAATGTCAGATGCTACAAATGTAAACAAATGGGTCACTACCGAAATCAGTGCAGATACAATGAAGAAAAATCATTTAATACGAAAAACGACAACGTCAAACAGACGACGAATGCATTCAGTGCCGTGTTTGCAAATGGTAATTTCAATAAAAACGATTGGTACGTCGATTCTGGGGCAAGCTCACACTTGACAACGAACGAGCACTGGATCATTGATGCATCGTATTCTGATTGTACGAGAGAAATCATTGTTGCAAATCAAAATAAAGTACCAGTATTATGTTCCGGTAACGTGAAAATATTGACATCAACAGATAAATGCGAATTTGAGGTTATAGTTGAGGAAGTTTTGTGCGTTCCCAGTCTGACTACAAACTTGTTATCAGTGAGTCAATTGATCAGAAAAGGCAATAAAGTGCATTTTACAAATGATTGTTGTGAGATATACAACAAAAAGGATATTTTAGTAGCCACTGCCTCCCTTTTAAATGGTGTTTACAAATTGAATCTGCCAACTTACTTGACCGCTGCTGTGGTAGAATCTGAAGAGGTTTGGCATAGAAGATTAGGGCATATAAACAGTGGTTATATGAATAAAATGCAGAATGCTGTAGAAGGAGTCATATTGGATAAAAAAGCTGATGTAAACAAGAAGAATTGCATAGTATGCTGTGAGGGAAAACAAAATCGACTGCCTTTCCCTCATGAGGGCAATAGAAGTACTGAGTTGCTGAGAATAGTGCACACCGATGTATGCGGGCCGATGGAACATGCTTCGCTCGGAGGTGCAAGGTACTTTCTATTGTTTATTGATGACTATATTAACAACACCCCCACTATCAAAATATTCATTTAAATTAATGTACTCGTAATGCCCAACATTTCTAATAATTTATTATGTTTAATAACATTCAGGCTTTTTGTAAAAATATCAGCGGGCATATCTGATGTTGGCATATATTTCACTACCATGATTCCACTGGTCATTACGTCTCTACAATAATGGTATTTAACATCTATGTGTTTAGTTTTATTATGAAAATTAGCGTTTGTCAACATCTTATGTGCACTCTGATTATCGTTAAATAACTCTATTGTATATGCTTGATATGTAATCTCATATTGCAGATTTTTCAAATACAATAATTCTCTACATGCTTCTGAGATTGCTACATATTCGGCTTCTGTGCTAGACAGAGCAATACATTTCTGTTTATTGCAACCCCACGAAACTACAGAGCCAGATAAAGTAAAACAGTAGCCCGTATATGATTTTCTATCCTCTATATCATTAGCCCAGTCGGCATCTACGTAACCTACTATTTTAGCATTAGCATTCTTCCTATACTTTAAACCTACATTTTTAGTTTTCTTCAAATATCTCAATATCCTTTTAGCATACTGCCAGTGTTCATTACCATGACAGTTATTGAACTGGCTAAGATATGCAACAGAATAAGCAATATCAGGTCTGGTAAGGACCGCTAAATACATCAGGCTACCTATGAGTTGCTGAAATGGATTTTGAGACTTACAATTTTCAATTTTATCCAGTTGTAATTTTAACTCCATCGGAGTATCGACAGTTTTACATTCTAACATTTTAAATTTACATAACAACTGATCAATGTAATTTTCTTGACTAAGAGTAATAACATTTTTACTCTTATCAACATGCACTGACATGCCAAGACATTGCTTTATTGGCCCTAAGTCTTTAATCTTAAAGTTATCACTTAATACCTTTTTTAAGTAATTGATTTCACTCTCATCGTTAGAAAATATAAAAAAATCATCAACATATAAAGTTACTATAGTACGCTTTGATCCAGTTGATTTCAAATACAAACATGGTTCATATTTAGATTTACAAAACCCATGCTGCAACATACACATATCAACTTTTTTATGCCAAGCCCTAGAGGCCTGTTTGAGACCATAAATAGCCTTTTTTAATTTTAATATTTTATTGGTATCATTATCAGAACATACAAAGCCACTTGGTTTTTGCATATATATGGTCTCTTCCAAGTCTCCATTCAAAAAGGCTGTCTTTACATCTAAATGAATTATATCTAAGTCCATTTGTACAGAGAGTGCAAACAACAATCGTAATGTACTATATCTAACTACTGGAGAAAAAGTCTCATCATAGTCCACACCATATTTTTGTGTACAACCTTTTGCAACCAACCTTGCACGATAGCGCACTTTATTATCACTATCACTTTTCTTTTTAAGAACCCACTTACATTTTACTAAGGTGCCACCGTTTGGAGCGTCCACGAGTTCCCACGCCTGGTTTTCTTCGAAGCTGTTTAATTCTTCCTTGATCGCTTGTTCCCAATGACCCTTTTCGGGGCCTTGTAAAGCTTCTTCCAACGTTAACTCAGTATCTGGTTTTCTATTTTCTGTACACATATTAGAAAAGCCATATCTGTCAGGTTTCCTTTTTAGTCTGGGAGGTGCTTTCCTTGAAAATGTTTCAGTGGTGTCTTCCTGGTTACTGATTGATTGTTCACTGGGTATATAAGTAATATCATATAAATCTTCATCTTTAGTCGAGGTAAAAGAATCATCGGATTGACAGTCGTCCCCCACTGAATCTAAGCATGTTGATTTTTCTATAGGAACTTGTTCCTCGACACCAATCACAATTTCAGGCTGTAATTTCTTTTCTATGATGATCACATCTCTACTGGTTGTAATTGATCTCGTCCTAGGATTGTAGATTCTATATCCCTTAACGTCATCTGGATATCCCACTAGGATACATTTTTCTGATTTTTTGTCCCATTTCTGTCTTTTTTCTTTAGCTATATGTGACATTACTGTGCTGCCAAATACTCTTATATGGCTAAGATTTGGCTTTCTGCCTGTCCACAGCTCATATGGGGTGCGATTATTCAAACTAGCCTTAATTATTCGATTCTGCAAATAAACAGCAGTATTAACGGCCTCAGCCCAAAAGTTTTTATCTAAATCGGCCTCGAACAATAAACACCTGGCCTTTTCTACTACTGTTCTGTTCATGCGCTCGCTAAGACCATTTTGTTCTGGCGTATACGGATTTGTTCTCTGATGAGTTATGCCCATCTGCTTCAAATAATTATCAAATTCTGTATTACAAAATTCTTTGCCGTTATCGCTTCTTAAAATCTTAATGTTTTTGTTAAGCAAATTCTCTACTTTATTTTTATATTCCTTAAAATATTTAAATACTTCATGTTTTCCTTTCAAAAAATAAACATATGTCATGCGGCTGTAGTAATCAATAAACAATAGAAAGTACCTTGCACCATTATAAAAGCATCTTGTTTTAATACTAACCACCAATCTAAGCTGGAATTTGATTTTCGCAATCAAAGAATCCGATGGTAATTGGCTTCAGCTTGAGCGGTAGGGCTCCTGGAGTTTATAACTATAGCAAGTAACACGTCAAAACTAAGTGCTGCACATAGTACAAAAACATATAGTTGATATGTTTATTATGTCAAAAATTTAATATAGTATGTTCATTGCGTCAAAAATTAAAATATACCGATAATCTGGAGTGTTTAACTATATAGCAAGTAACACATCTATATGTCATAACGAAGTGCTGCCCATGGTACAAGGAGATGTGGTATGTCAAAAATTAATAATGGTATTCTTATGTAAAAAATTAAAATATACCAGTAATCTAGAGTGTATAACTATATAGCAAGCAACACACTTATAGGTTGAAGTGACCGACAGCTTAACGTGCCCTCCGAAGTACGAAGGAACTCAGGATAAATAAACCCATCCACAGACAAGCTACGATCGACATTGCTTAACTTGCGTGTTCGATTAGACGGACACGCGCAACGACACCATCAAGCTCCTTTAAAAAATACTAAGCACAGTGACCTATTTGGTTATATATGTTGAAACGGAATAAGAAACTTTGACATTGGCGAGAACTTCAAGAACGACACAAAGAAGAATTGAATTGAATCTGAATAAAAAAAAACCGGACAAGTGCGAGTCGGACTCGCCCACTGAGGGTTCCGTAGGTATGTATCGTATAGGTAAGTATCGTTATTAAATTTGATATTTTTCATTATAAATAAGAAATAATGCGTCGAAAAAAATTAATAAAATATATTTTGCAATGTGTACATCAAGACCTTTCATATGATACCCCATTTGAACTAGTAGTTTCAATTTCAAATTTTGACACCCTATAAAAAATATAGACCCCCTATTTTTTAAGATCTATTTACAAATGTATAGTTTTGAGATTTATTCCTGTACTTGTAGTCTATAACGATGTTACTTGCCAAATTTCATAGTTCTAGGTCAACGGGAAGTACCCTATAGGTTTTGATTCCCTTGAGTGTGTCGAAATATGCGTTTTTTGCTCAATAAACGCCCGTAACTTTTTTCTACGTAAACTTAGCAGTTTGATTTTTTTTTAACTTCATGGGACCGTAGACCTGAGTATACAGTTCAAATTTCAGCTTGATACCTCCACGCATTCTCGACATAGAAATTCTTGACAGACAGACAGACAGACAGACAGACAGACATCCCAAAAAGTGTACAACGCCCTTAAAGAAGTTTCCACTTAAAAAAATGTAAAGAAGCCTATTCCATGACATAGTCGCCGACACCGCGAGCGTTAAGAAGTATTCAAAGCGGCGCGCCGCCATCTTGAATCTCATCTCAGCCTCGCCGCGTCGTTACGTGAGAGATAATGTATTAAAATATCTATACTACGTGTATCTATACAAGTGGTACACCATGTACACACGTGTTACAACGCTTTTATGACTTTGAGGTACCTACGTACTTAGGTACCTACCTATGCTTAGAGGTATTGACGCTCGGTGATGGACGCTCTCTAGTGTTGTTGTTAAATCTAAATAACTATCTATTAACGGTGCTAATTGCTGTTTGTTCTGTGTTGCGTGCATTTATATAATGGATTCTGAGAGCAGCGAAAGCGATGCACAGAGAACTCCTCCACGAAAAGCTATAAAAAGGCACTATGACCAAAAATAATCGAAATTATGGGAGAGGTGGTAGATCTACCAATTTTTACCAACATTTGGCACATAATCTACTAATTTTCTAAAATTCGGGTTGGCAACACTGCTCTAGATGGACCGACGATCTCAAGAAAGTGGCTGGTAGCGGTTGGATGCGGAAAGCGGAGCGGATATGGTGGAAAGCATTGGGAAAGGCCTTTATCCAACAGTGGGTAGATACAGGTTGATGAGGATGACGCTCGGTGGACGAATCGCTGCAATGGCACTTTGACTCCACGGTCGCGGGTTCGATCCCAGCACAAGATAAATATTTGTGTGCATGAACATGTCTGTTTGTCTTGGTCTGGGTGTTTTATATGTATTATAGGTATGTATTTATAAAAAAAATTGTATTTAAGTATTGTATCAGTTATCTAGTACCCATAGTACAAGCTTTGCTTAGTTTGGGACTAGATGGCAGTGTGTAATTTGTTGTGTTGTTGTAACAGTTACCGTAGCCTATGAACGCCTGCAACAACAGGCCTGCATAACCTATGCAAACGGTAACTGCTTTCCTTCAGGCGGACCGTATGTTTGTTTAGTGGTTTAAAAATTAAATAAACTCTGCGATACGATTTTTTTTCCAAAGAGGCGCCACATTCCCATCACATATACCCTTAACTGTTCACGTAATTGAATTCTAAAGTGTCTTTTTAATACTGATGTGCATTACTGCACTATTTCGACAACCGCGTATCCGAATTACTTATAAAATGTTCCGTTAACAGAACTTTTCGAAATTCAATTTATTCCATTCCATTCCAATACACACACACAAAGAGCATGTGATCACGTATACATTATTCCAAGTATTCCGAGTAGGAAACTTATTCCAAGTTGTGGCGCGTTCCGAATTCGAAATCGCTCATAAGAACGGCGTAGTTACTTACCTAGTTCGTTCGCTTTCAATCTAACTTCGTTCCAAGCTATGCTTTCTTGGACAATAGGGCTGTCACTGCCTTAACTGACAACTATTTTGAATAAATTGTTGCTTTTGTTTGGGTATTGAGAAATAGTAGGCTTGTGAACCATTTTTTTTTTTGCGATTTGTTATTTTAAAGACGTCACAATAATATATAGGTGAAAGAATTACTTCGATAGCATAAAAACTTCTCTTGATATGATAACTTGAAGATAACAATTTTGGACTATCCCGAAAACGTTCCATACAAAAGGCTACATACAGTATTATGACGATACGCTATTTTATATGCATTAAATCAGAAATTTGTATGACAGCTATGTTAAATATTCAGTTTATGTAGCTAGTGCCGTAACAAAAGTTATAGTATTTTTTATTGTTTCTACAATGGTAATATTTATTTTTTTTAATTTCATACTTTTAAAATGGACTTTCCCACCAAACTTTGATCGACCATAAAACACGTCGGACATAAGTTATTAAAATTTTGAGATCGCAGATCGTTCTAGTTTTATGTGTTTTACGTTACTGATAGAGAGTTTTTATAATTTTAGAACTTTGTTCACATACCTATTGTCATGCCGTAATGAATTAATGTGTTTTTTATACCACTAAAGTGGCAAACAAACATATGGAATACCTTATGGAAAGCAGTTACCGTTGCCTATGTACACCAGGGGCATCACACGCGCGTTGCCGACCATGTAAAAACCTTTTCACGCCCTTTTTGAAGAACCCCATGCTGATGTCTTCCGGGAAAACCTCGACAGGCAGTAAAATATTAGATAAAATTATATTACCCCACAAGCATTCTTCAGTTCTAAAAAAAACTAGTAAAAAAAACATTAGGAGATAATTATGGCTGCTGTTTTCTATAAAGTAAGTACCTACTTAACCAGTTGATGTTGCAAATTGTGGGTCGTTGCTACCCGACAAGGTGTTCCGTGTATAGTACGACCAAAAAAGAGTGGTAATCAACTTAAATAGGGGCGCTACATTCTTCTTCAAAAAAGTTTACATTATGTGGTACCTTGAACACTTTTATATGGAAAAAGTCAATGTAGCTATGTACTACTAAATTTCGTTTCGTTTCTAGGTAGCTATTATTGGTCGCATTTATAGATGACTTAAAAAGTTGCCAGTTTATGTTTTCTATGTATTATATTATAAGTATGTATTTAGAAAAATAAAATGTATTTAAGTACATTTATCAGCTGTCTAGTACCCATACCTAATACAAGCATTGCGCTTAATTTGGGCATAGATCGCGCTGTGTAAATTGTCCAGAAATATTTTAAATTTATTTAAATCGGCAAGATATTTACTGTTATACTTAGGTGTATATGAATATTTAGGTTAAGTTTCTATGTGTGGGAAAATAGGTGCTAAGTACCAACCCTAGGTTAGAAATCCTAAACGAAGCGAGCAGACGCGGGCGAGAGGACGTGCCGGCAACTTGCCGCTTGTGCGCTGCTGTACCGCACCTCCCCGCTCTGCCCGCGCTGATTTATTTCTCTTTGCACTAATTTGAAATATATTGGCGCGGTTATGCTCGCCCCCTTTTCCACACACCTCTTAGCATCTGTTAATGCTACTGTTTTGTTTTAACGCTATTATTTTTTTATTAATAAACCGTTTTGAAAAATCTTTTTTCATTTGAAAGAGTATACTTCTCTAGTTTGGTCCCATATTTTTTTCATCATCAGCTTGTATCTACATACATAAATGTAATGTTTGGAGACGGTTTTATTTTTCTTAAAATTATTGCCAATATAAATACAACCTTACAGAATATGGTCAGTTGTTGAGACGTACAGCTTATGGTCACCCGCTTTTTTAGCCTAAAGTGTAATGTCCCGCGCGGCGGGACTTCCATCATGGACAAAATGATTTTGCTCGAGCCAAAACGCTCATGCTAAAAACATATGTCTGTTCGTTCTTAAAAAAAAACTCTGACTGAATATTGTACCTGCTTTTCTTTTATATCCCGCTTTTTATTACTTTCTGGCATCGCTGAGCTGTATTCTAAATAAGTAGTAGGTATTTAATAGTAGATTATTGCATCGAGCACAAAGTAATTTATTATTGCACCGAGTGCCTGATTTAGAGCCCGAGCGTTAGCGAGGGCTCTAATCTAACAGGCACGAGGGCAATATAAATTACTTAAGGCGAGGTGCATAATCTGCTTTTCTTTCAACTAATACCTATAGGAACAGTAGATAAAAGAAACTCATATCAAACAGTTAAAATAGAAGTTTCTATAACACTGTCGGCTACATTTAGAATGTTTTCCGGAGTTAATGTGTCGCTAAATGATTCCATTTTAATTCGAAGCCGAAGCACTCAAAATCAGATAGTATCACACTTTTATCGTTTCCAAAAATATTGTCAAGCAAAATTAACAAAGTTCCCGCCAAATCACTTTTTTAAATTTCTTTTTTTTTTAACTCAGAATTAGCAATCATTTTTTAAATTTGGAACAAGTAAGATAGAAACGAATAATACGTACGAAAAAAAAAGTATTGATATCGGCTGGCTGAATAGAGCTAATCCATTGCGATTGGCACCTTTTGGTGCGATTAAAAAAAACTGTGCAATAATGAAATTTAATACATTTTTATTGCTCTAGAGCATTAAAGACTCGTTTTGTACTTACTGAGTTTTTAGTGTGATTGTGATGAAATTAAAGCATAGTTGGAAGAAAAATCTATAATGCGACAATAAGCTAAATGCCAATAAATTGATGCACGGCATAGATAAAAGTTCAGTAATGGATCTATAGTCTATCGATTTAATAAAAATTGTCGTTCAACGTTAACCTTTCTTATCCTTCTACCGATCGATCGTGCAGATTTTTTTATACTACGTCGTCGGTGGCAAACAATTATTTGGCCCGCCTGATGCGGTTATCGTAGCCATATAAACTCGGCAACTGCTTCCTTCCTAGTTAGCTCACTCACTGGCAGAAACACAATAACCCTACAGAGCCTTGTCCACGACAGGGGTGCGCGATTTCTGAAGTAAGCCGATCTGCGCATACTCAGCGGCAATTTACACCGCTGAGTGCATACTCAGCGGTGTAAATATGCGCATGCATATTGCGATGGGCTTAGGTATGTAAAAACAAAAAAAAAAAAAACAGCCCCCCAGGGAATTGATATTTGGCTGCGGATTCTCGAAGGTGGGTGGAGTACGACCCCAGCAAGCAGCTTACAAATATACTGTATCCTACCTCTCTTTCGCCAGAGCCTCGTTTGTCAGTCAGCACGGCGCCTCGTGCAGGCGAGGTTGGCTTTGGTTCAAAGATGTTAATGAACCACTTCACTCAAGCTCACAGACTATTAGTACTTATAACTCGTACGTTTTGAGGTTTGTTAGTTTTATATTTTTACAACGGTACTGGTTTCGGTGTACGATGGGCTTTAATTTCAGATTCAGACCTCTCCAGCAAAACACGTCCCAAGAAAATCGATAACTATGAGCAAGCACACACGCGCCGGTAGTTATTTATTCGACTCTAGTGCGCGAAAACAGATACGTTGCGTCCCACCCGCGGATATTACGATATCCATGAAAAGGATAAAAAACTGGGACACCTTATTTTCTGGGACACACTGTACTTGACAAAATTGGAAAAAGAAACCCGTAGGTTAAAGTAATCGCGATGTGTTTATTACTTTTTGCTATTTATTTTATCTTTAATTTTTTTCCCATGCAACAATTATGCTTGTACACGTTTTCCCGCCAAAAAAAAACATAATTTATACAATAATTTATTATACATAATTTGTACAATAAAGAGAATACAACTTTTATATCATAATATATATATATTTATATATATACATATATATATATATATATATATATATATATATATGATATAAAATAAATCGATCGAGTATGAGTCGAACTCGCGCGACAAGGATTCCGTATATCGATTTCCGTGTATATATATAGATATAGTACGAAACAGTAGGTCTAGGATTTTGGTCGCTTATGTAGAGGAATATATTATAAATTTTGATTCCCTTATGAGTGTCAACACACAGCGTAAACGTCCGTATCTTTTGACTGCATTGACTTCGAAATAATTTTTTTTCACAGTTCCAAGGAATTGCAGACTTAAGTGTGTATTTGTTTTAATTTCAACTACCTCCACGCGCTCCTAAGAAAAAGGGTCGAATCGAACCGATCTTTGTTTTCGGAAATTAGAAATAAAACTTGCAAAAGGGTTTAAGTCAATTTTAGATAGATCCGCTTTTTACTAAAATTGTTACAGAACATATTAATATGATACCACAGTATAAGTAATAGTACTACGTACATTATTCTCCATTCAGTTATAAATAAAAGATTGCAGTGAACGAATGTCTCAACACATGGAAAGTCAAAAAAATTTTATTCGTTCCTTTTGGATGAAATAAGGAACAGATTTTTATTATAAATTACCTAAAAGCATGTGGCAGCCATAGTTTCATCGTAACTAATTCATGTCTGTCAGAGTAGGATATAAAATACAATTAATACGAGATGTGAACAGGATAGCATTATAGTCTCTCCTCAATTCGAGCAGCGACAGTGCTCGAGTTGTTTTTTTTTACAATTTTTTGTTTACATGTCATTGTTTTTATGAGTGATAAGGTGTGTACTGTGGTAGGTACCTAACTATTAGCTTTAAATTACGTTTATTCTATGTGAATGTGAATATGAATTGCATTACGCATGCAGTTATATGGATAGTAAAAAGCTACATTTAGTGAGCATGAAATGGTTTTACCATTTACAATGAACCGGTGTTCGGAAGGCGGACATTCTATTTAGTGGTGATTTAAAAATATTAAATTTTGGGTAAGTTAGCAATGGCAATTAAACAAGGCGTTTTGTGAATATTGACTGGAGTCAGGGTAGTGTATTTACTATGCCCGACTAATAATTGAATAATGTCAGCCCTAGAGAACATCAAGCAAACATAGGCACGTGTACAGACGTCATTTGGTTTACCACATGCAATCGCGCCATTTTTGAATGGAGTGGCCGGGGTTTGATGATACTTTGTCCGAGACCACTCGGATTAAGCGACAGTTAAAAGACGAGAGTTAAAAAACCAAGACCACTCAACTACTAATTTTCGTCCGAAAATTAGAACGCGAGCATTTCAATGTTAGATTTATGAATATTTGATAATACTTTGAAAGTCAATTTGAGCATAAAAAATGTATACAATGTTTTTTGTTGATGAATTTAATAGGTATATCTGATTGTAGTCTGTAAAAACAGTATGTCCATATTTTGCTGTCCCATATCCAGCTCATAATTACAGTGTTGTCACCCTACTCCAACCCCCCTGAGTGGGGTAAGGCACCACCTGAGTCGCAAGACGGAGGCGCAAAATTCGCTTACATAACGAGCGTACTCGTATATAAAATTAATTAGTTTTAAACAGCCATTTTCTGTCTTGAGAACATTTTGCGCATGGCACAGGAATATTTCAGCTTAATTTTGGGGAATTTCGTGAATATTACCTGACTGTTGAAAGAGGGTAATGTTTTTGGAGTATGTATGTAATAATTTGTACGGACTAGAATTAGATATACATATTTTGTATGTATTATAAGGTTCTATGACACGCTTTACATCCTGAACTGTTCGACGGATTTCAAAATAGTTATAAGGTGTTATTAGATGCGATTCAGTTATAAGGGCGGTTTGTTTTTATATGAGAGAGGGGAAACAAGCATGTGGGTCACCTGATGGAAAGCAATCCACCGCCGATGGAGATCAGCAACACCAAGGGGTGGCCGATCCGTTGCCAGCCTGTACTCCTTCCTTTACTTCTGGTATAAGACATTCGCCAAAATATCTAAAGGTATATAGTAAACAAGAATAAAGGAAAAACATAGAAGCTTTTATTAGATGTTAATAAAAAAGGAATCATGAAGTTTACTTACTGTGTTTTGTTTATTTCAAACAAATAACTTTAAATTGAATTGAATTATAAGGTAAGAGGGGGGCGGGGGGCTATCGATATTCTTGTTGCGAGCTTTCATAAAGCTAGGGTAACTGCTTCACATTAGGTGGGCCGTATATTTGATTGCCATCCGTCGCAAAAAGCTATATGAAATATTATTTCTAAATGAGACTCTTTAATAGGAGTATAATTTTGAGATACATATGATTAAAAACAACTTTAAAAAAAAATAGGTGCGGCTGTGTCATCGACATGGCCGTGTGTTGTACGTGAATAAGTTAGGTATATACACTAAAATTATGTCAAAATGGCAGCGCTTCCCTTTCCCCGCACGCGGTGTTCCATAGTCCTTACTTAGCGTAACAAATTCTTTGATCCTTCATCTATCCAGTAGGTTGAATTTTGGATGGAGATGATAGATACGTAGCTGCAACACCAAACTGTATCCCCCGATTTTGTTATCATTTGCTTTTTTGAATTGCTATGGAAGCAATTTAAAAGACGTATTCAGCCCCTTTACCACCAACTCTTATTGCGATTCAATAACTGAATAGATTGCTTATTCATACCAAATTAATTAAATAAATTAAACGGGTCACTCACGTCTTTTTGTCGGGAAAGCCGCCTAGTTTCGATCTCAAAAGGAGACCTTCATCAGGGCGAAATTCCAGACACGTCCACCCTTTGTCTCTCGCGTCGGACACTGCGCGCCAATCCGACGCGAGAGACAAAGGGTGGACACTGCGCGCCAATCCGACGCGAGAGACAAAGGGTGGACGTGTCTGGACATTCGCCCTGATGAAGGTCTCCTTTTGAGATCGAAACTAGTCGGCTTTCCCGACAAAAAGACGTGAGTGACCCGTTTAATTTATTTAATTAATTCAGTATAATGTCTCACGTGAGTTTTAATAATATTCTTAGTCATACCAATGAATAAGCGACTATATTCAATTTGAAATAAAGTCGCTTATTCATTGGTATGAATAAGCAATCTATTCAGTTATTGAATCGCAGTAAGAGTTGGTGGTAAGGGGGCAGGCTTAAAAAATAAACCATCAAAACATATGCATTTGCAAAATGTCCACGAAAAGTGGGCGAAATTCAAATAAACTCTGGACGACATACTCCACACTATAACAATAAGATTACGTGAAGACGTGGAAAGGGATTCTTCAAACTATAGTTGGACACAGCTACTATTGTGTCTTTAAATCCAGGGTACGCTTGATAAATTACCATCTTAAAATGCCAAGACATTTTGTCTATTGTGACATTTATGTTCACTAAAATGAGCTATTTGATTTGATACCTGCCGTTGAGTTTCACTATCGTACAACTCGCCAAAAATAAAATTCCATCCACCTCATCTTGATATTTGCTTTCCATCAGGTGACCCATATGCTCCCTTGCTCTGTATGTATAAAAAAAAAACTAAAAACTAAGGTTACCAACGACTGACGATTTGGGGCTTATTGCCATAACTATTCTACTTATTAGTTGGTTTACAACATCAGTTCAATAAGTTTTTTGAGATATTGAGGTTAATATGTTGATAAGTATTGTGCTCGTGAACCGCCAACCCTTAGTTGAGTAGCGTGCTGGAGTGCGCTCTATACTCCTTCGATGGGAGAGAACATATTAATATGATACCACAGTATAAGTATAATGTACTACGTACATTATTCTCCATTTAGTTTTAAATAAAAGATTGCAGTGAACAAATGTCTCAACACATGGAAAGTGAAAAATAAAATTTTATTCGTTCCTTTTGGATGAAATAAGGTACAGATTTTTATTTTAAATTACCTAAAAGCATGTGGCAGCCATAGTTTCATCGTAACTAATTCATGTCTGTCAGAGTAGGTTACAAGATACAATTAATACGAGATGTGAACAGGATAGCATTATAGTCTCTCCTCAATTCGAGCAGCGACAGTGCTCGAGTTGTTTTTTTTTTACAATTTTTTGTTTACATGTCATTGTTTTTATGCGTGATATCCCCTGTGGTAGGTACCTAACTATTAGTTTTAAATTACGTTTATTCTATGTGAATGTGAATATGAATTGCATTACGCATGCAGTTATATGGATAGTAAAAAGCTACATTTAGTGAGCATGAAATGGTTTTACCATTTACAATGAACCGGTGTTCGGAAGGCGGACATTCTATTTAGTGGTGATTTAAAAATATTAAATTTTGGGTAAGTTAGCAATGGCAATTAAAGAAGGCGTTTTGTGAATATTGACTGGAGTCAGGGTAGTGTATTTACTATGCCCGACTAATAATTGAATAATGTCAGCCCTAGAGAACATCACGCAAACATAGGCACGTGTACAGACGTCATTTGGTTTACCACATGCAATCGCGCCATTTTTGAATGGAGTGGCCAGGGTTTGATGATACTTTGTCCGAGACCACTCGGATTAAGCGACAGTTAAAAGACGAGAGTTAAAAAACCAAGACCACTCAACTACTAATTTTCGTCCGAGAATTAGAACGCGAGCATTTCAATGTTAGATTTATGAATATTTGATAATACTTTGAAAGTCAATTTGAGCATAAAAAATGTATACAATGTTTTTTGTTGATGAATTTAATAGGTACATATATCTGATTGTAGTCTGTAATAACAGTATGTCCATATTTTGCTGTCCCATATCCAGCTCATAATTACAGTGTTGTCACCCTACTCCAACCCCCTGAGTGGGGTAAGGCACCACCTGAGTCGCAAGACGGAGGCGCAAAATTCGCTTACATAACGAGCGTACTCGTATATAAAATTAATTAGTTTTAAACAGCCATTTTCTGTCTTGAGAACATTTTGCGCATGGCACAGGAATATTTCAGCTTAATTTTGGGGAATTTCGTGAATATTACCTGACTGTTGAAAGAGGGTAATGTTTTTGGAGTATGTATGTAATAATTTGTACGGACTAGAATTAGATATACATATTTTGTATGTATTATAAGGTTCTATGACACGCTTTACATCCTGAACTGTTCGACGGATTTCAAAATAGTTATGAGGTGTTATTAGATGCGATTCAGTTATAGGTAGGGTTGCCAACTATACTGTTAAAAACAGTATTATACTGTTTTTCACTGTATTATACTTTTTACTGTTGAACAAAAATAAAGTATACAAAATACTGTTTTCAGCATCAAAGTGCTTAACACTAAACTAACGCATTTTTTGAATTTGTAATTAAAAATGAGGTCATGATTTAATTTTAGTTATAATTGTGGTGAGGCGTATGTATTATTTTAAAAAATCTGTTAATGCATAAGTTGTGTGAGAAACTCTAAAACATATGTATTTAAAACATTAAATAAATAAAATACTGTTCGTTTTTCTAAAAACTGTTTAAAATTTTTCGCAGACTTAGATATACTTTATTTCTTGTAAAAAAAGTTGGCAACCCTAGTTATAGGGGCGGTTTGTTTTTATATGAGAGAGGGGAAACAAGCATGTGGGTCACCTGATGGAAAGCAATCCACCGCCGATGGAAATCAGCAACACCAAGGGGTGGCCGATCCGTTGCCAGCCTGTACTCCTTCCTTTACTTCTGGTATAAGACATTCGCCAAAATATCTAAAGGTATATAGTAAACAAGAATAAAGGAAAAACATAGAAGCTTTTATTAGATGTTAATAAAAAAGGAATCATGAAGTTTACTTACTGTGTTTTTTTTTTATTTCAAACAAATAACTTTAAATTGAATTTAATTGATAAGGTAAGAGGGGGCGGGGGGCTATCGATATTCTTGTTGCGAGCTTTCATAAAGCTAGGGTAACTGCTTCACATTAGGTGGGCCGTATATTTGATTGCCATCCGTCGCAAAAAGGTATATGAAATATTATTTCTAAATGAGATTCTTTAATAGGAGTATAATTTTGAGATACATATGATTACTTAACTTAACTTTAAAAACTTTAAAAAAAAATAGGTGCTGCTGTGTCATCGACATGGCCGTGTGTTGTACGTGAATAAGTTAGGTATATACACTAAAATTATGTCAAAATGGCAGCGCTTCCCTTTCCCCGCACGCGGTGTTCCATAGTCCTTACTTAGCGTAACGAATTATTTGATCCTTCATCTATCCAGCAGGTTGAATTTTGGATGGAGATGATAGATACGTAGCTGCAACACCAAACTGTATCCCCCGATTTTGTTATCATTTGCTTTTTTGAATTGCTATGGAAGCAATTTAAAAGACGTATTCAGCCCCCTTACCACCAACTCTTATTGCGATTCAATAACTGAATAGATTGCTTATTCATACCAAATTAATTAAATAAATTAAACGGGTCACTCACTTCTTTTTGTCGGGAAAGCCGACTAGACAATCCGATGCGAGAGACAAAGGGTGGACGTGTCTGGACATTCGCCCTGATGAAGGTCTCCTTTTGAGATCGAAACTAGTCGGCTTTCCCGACAAAAAGACGTGAGTGACCCGTTTAAGTTATTTAATTAATTTAGTATAATGTCTCACGTGAGTTTTAATAATATTCTTAGTCATACCAATGAATAAGCGACTATATTCAATTTGAAATAAAGTCGCTTATTCATTGGTATGAATAAGCAATCTATTCAGTTATTGAATCGCAGTAAGAGTTGGTGGTAAGGGGGCAGGCTTAAAAAATAAACCATCAAAACATATGCATTTGCAAAATGTCCACGAAAAGTGGGCGAAATTCAAATAAACTCTGGACGACATACTCCACACTATAACAATAAGATTACGTGAAGACGTGGAAAGGGATTCTTCAAACTATAGTTGGACACAGCTACTATTGTGTCTTTAAATCCAGGGTACGCTTGATAAATTACCATCTTAAAATGCCAAGACATTTTGTCTATTGTGACATTTATGTTCACTAAAATGAGCTATTTGATTTGATATCTGCCGTTGAGTCTCACTATCGTACAACTCGCCAAAAATAAAATTCCATCCACCTCATCTTGATATTTGCTTTCCATCAGGTGACCCATATGCTCGCTTGCTCTGTATGTATAAAAAAAAACTAAAAACTAAGGTTACCAACGACTGACGATTTGGGGCTTATTGCCATAACTACTCTACTTATTAGTTGGTTTACAACATCAGTTCAATAATACCATCTATGTATATATGTATAGAGGTTGCAATCTTTATCAGAAAGAACCCACACTATTTTGAATCAAATCCCGTCGGAAGCCGTCGTGAAGGTACTTTAAAATTTGTTAATTCGTGTAAAACTTTACTCAGCAGAATGAGCGTAAATTATATGGCACCGATTATTTATAATAAAATTCCACAGTCTATTAGATCCATTCATGACCATAATGGATTTAAAACTGCACTCAGTGGCTTCCTTGTTGAAAAAACGTACTATGACCTTAGAGTATTTATAAATGATAAATTATCTAGTAAATTATGACAAAATTCTATTATTCGCTGACCTGTATTTTGACATTATCTTATGATTTCATGACATTCTTTATATTTATTGACATTATTTTAATTTAATTCTCATTGTTTTGTTTTCGAATTCAATTTTGATATGCAAATGATTCAGTACCTAATTAATATAATATTTTGAATGATGATTACATTCAAATGTTTATGTTCATATGCCAATAAGGCGAATCACGGTTGTTCCTACTGTTGTATTCATATTTAACACCAATGTATTATTACCCATGTTTATGAACTAATAAATGAATTATGAATTATGAATAAGTTTTTTGAGATATTGAGGTTAATATGTTGATAAGTATTGTGCTCGTGAACCGCCAACCCTTAGTCATAGTACAAATATATTTGTACTATGCCTTAGTTGAGTAGCGTGCTGGAGTGCGCTCTATACTCCTTCGATGGGAGAGTGTAATTCGTAGCGTAACGAACGTTAGATAGATCACGTGACATTTGTCAATTCTCATAATAAAATGTTCGATTTTGACAAATGTCACGTGATCTATCTAACGTTCGTTACGCTACGAATTACACTTGGCTAGGGGGGCAGGTAGTGGATTGAATAAGGGTAGACAATGACTCGCGAACAGCTGATGCTGGGATCCGTACCCAAAGGATAAAACGGACCCTATTACTGAAGCTCCGCTGTCCGTTCGTCCGTTCGCCTGTCACCAGGCTGTATCTCAATACCCTTTTCTTATCCATATCATTTCTCACACAGTCCTACCGCCTCTTTCTTGGTCTTCCTCTCTCATGATATCCATTCAAAGTAGGGAATGCAATCTCGTTCTCGCGAGATCTCGCGCGGGGCGGCGGCGGGGCCTGAGGTAGCGATCGGGGGACGAGGTCTCGCTTAGATTCGCTTAGACCTCGTCCCCCGACCGCTGCCACAGGCAGGCCCCGCCGCGCCGCCCCGCGGCGAGATCTCGCGAGAACGAGATTACATTCCCTAATTCAAAGTCATCATTTTCTTTGTCACATGTCTTTGATCCTTCCGCATTACAGGAGGTACATTTCCCAGTCGGGTAGCTTTCCAATACGCTCCCTACCTCTCTTTTCGCCAGAGCTTCGTTTGTCAGTCAGCAGAGTGCACGTTGATGAACCACTTATACCCCACAATTGCCGTCACAGGTGCTATTTTCAAATGATAAAAACAACGATATCAAATGTAAAGTCAAAACATCTCACGATGGAGATAGACTTAAATTTTAATTAATCCCAAAATGTCTTAATAATAATAGAATAGTTTATGTAATTTTATAAACACCCTCGCCCCCCACCGCCCCCCATAACTCCCCGATGGGATTAAGCAGATTCCATTAAAATTATTATGATGTGGCTCGGAGACTAAGTAAGGATTTCGTGTTTTAGTATCCGGAGCCTATAACTTTTAAGTGAACCGTAAGATATTCTGTAACTTTGTGGTACCTACTAGCGACTGACCCCGACTTCACCCGGAATAAATTATGCACATATTCACTGAATGAATGAGTGAGTGCATGAATGAGTGAACGAATGTGTGAATGAATGACTGAATGAATGAATGGGTGAATGAATGTTTGAATGAATGTGTGAATGAATGAGTGAACGAATGTGTGTATGAATGAGTGAACGAATGTGTGAATGAATGAGTGAACGAATGTGTGAATTAATGAGTGAACGAATATAATATTTGTGGACAACTCGTTTATTCTTTAAATCGCATGAGGTGGCGCTCTGCTAATCTAACATATAAGTTAAGCAACGTCGACCGTAATCTGTTTAAGGATGGGTTTGTTTATCTTTTCCTTCTCCTCCTCCTTGCTCCGAAGAGAACGTTAAGTCGTCCACCCCGTCGGTTGTCATTAGATGACATTCGTTAAGCCAAGTGGTTTATGGTGGAGTACGTTCTAAACCCTATTTAGTTTGAAGGGAGACCGGTATCCCAGTAGTGGGATGTATATGGGTTGATGTGGCATTTCTATCCTGTTGTTAGTACTAAAAATTCTGAGGTTGACTTTAATTTTTACACATAAGCACTAGTTAGTCTTATTACCTATGGACATTTATCAGAGATTGAATTCGACTGTACATTTATGTCTTAACGAATTATAAATTCGTACAGAGTTCCTCCATTAGGCAAATACTTACAAGCGGGGGCTGGAATTTCATAAGGGCACTTACCCTCCGAACAAACAAGTAGCTGAGATATGACACTGATGCTCAAACTGTAATAAACGGCTATAAATTACCTCACTTTTAATGTGACTGCCAAATAAGAGAGGGTAATGTTTTGACGTGAAACGTCTTTAAAATCACTCCAATACATACGGGTACTAGATCAGAAAACTGGACTATAACGAAGTGCTATAGATCGCCTTACCTAAATAATTACAAAATTATATGAGTCATAGAAACATGAATCGCATGTCGTTATTTAGTATTTTTCTCTTTAAATCTTTAACATTAAAAGTGACTCGCTGATTCGGTTTTTCTGGTTCATGTAATAATTTATTGTATGGTTACATGGTTATTCAATTGACTCAACAAATCCAGAGTATTTCTTGGCCACACCTCGGATAATCCATACAGATTGGGACGGGGGCCCACCACACATTCCCACCACTGTGTCTCCTGTGTAGCCAGGATTAACAGCGGCGACCGCCAAAAAAGGCAATGAACTGTGAAGTCCATTGCAGTCCCGGGGGTACAACTAATCCATACAGATGTCGAGCCGTAAATTACTACATAAACAATGACATACTCGTATGTGCAGAGCGTGAATGAGAGGGTGTGCGTGCGGCGCCACACAAACTGTTCGAGATTCGTCTCAGTGGGGACCTCTCCACTGAGACGAATGTCGAACAGTTTGTCGAACTCATTCACCTGAAGTAGATACGAGAGAGCGATTATGAGAGAGCAATGACTATTTCTGAAGTCTCATTTATATATGCTAAAACTTCACTCACTAAAATTACATAACGCTATAATTACTATATGATTCCATCTTATTTATTTGAGAATTTATCCAAGCAATAATCATCATTGTCCAATTTACTGCTTTTCCTTTTCGTTTTCGTGTATAATTATGTATATGTGTGCAATTATGTATATGTGTAATTAGCGTATGTCTATGTATTCATATGTAATTTTATGTTTTCATTGGTATTTATTCTGTGTATATTCATTACTGTTATTTTGTGAACCGCATTCGAATTTTATCTGTTTTTCCCAAAGGTTGACTGGTAGACAATGCTCTTAGCATTAAGTCCGCCATTTATACCCTTATTCTATGGTCAATAAAGTTTAAATTAAAAAATGATTATTATATTATGATCGTTACAGTTTGAGAACCAAATGCCAAGACGGTATCGCGTTAAGGCGTCAGCCGCCTACGGCTTCGCTCGACGTGATAGGCAATTACCATTTTCTAAGGTTTATAACTTTATAACTAAGTAAGTAAGTATATATTTGGGTACCATATCAAGGTATTTATTTTGGGGGAACTATGGAACTGCTGTATGTGTGCAACTATAGCTGTAAATGTAATGAATGGCGGATGAAAGTAGAGTAGGTAGAGTCTGATAAGGGCAGGTGAAATGTTTTTTTTAGAATTACCATTAATATTTTTCACTACGCTGTAGCTATTTTGCTACCAAGATTTTATATATTTCTAGCTGACCCGGCAAACGTTGTATTGCCCTGTACATAAAATATTTAAGGATACCCTTGTCTTTTAAAGGTATGAAAAATATATGTTGGCCGATTCTCAGACCTACCCGATATGCACACAAAATTACATAAAAATCGGTCCAGCCGTTTCGGAGGAGTTTGGTAACCAACACCCCGACACGAGAGGTAGGTACTTACTATTATTATTATTAGAAGATTATAGAATTGTGTCTTGGTCTGGGTGTTTTCTATGTATGTACTTACAAAAAAATGTATTTAAGTATTATGTCAGAAGGCCAATTCTCGTAATTTTTCTACGAACGCAGATTGAAAGTTGACCGAATCGAGATTGAATTGTGAATTGACTAAAATTATATACTTGATTTCATTAATTAATTATTATCAATTCTTGTTGATGGCAAAGTAACATTCTTAGTTTGTTTAATTTTCACTCATATTTCGATTCAATCCCGCTTAAATTTAATTTTGAAGTTACATATTGTGTTACGAGAATACCAAATGTGACATTTATGAGATCGAGACTGGATCGAAACTGAATTTTGACTATATTTTAATTACGAGAATTGCCCCTCAGTTATCTTATCTAGTACCCATAGTACAAGCTTTTTAGTTTGGGACTGATGTCATTGTGTAATTTGTTCAGGAATATTTATATTTATTTATTTTGGGTGAACTATGGAACTGCTGTATGTGGAATGCTGTATTTTTTCCATTTATTTTGGCTTTAAATTGTCCATTCTTCGTCGTTAAACACTAACTTAAACATGAATCACATTAACCCTCCAACACCAGCATTTGGGGAAAATCTTAACCAGTTCCGTGGGAAAATATAATTACTTAGATTTATTTATAAGTAAGATATCCAGAAGGTGTCCGAAGACCAATTTATCATAAATATTAGTTAAAACTATCCGGCAGTTCCACAGTAATTAATGGACTGGTGGGGCGGGCCGGGGTGGTGGTGGGGGTGAAATGAAAAGGGTCCAACCTGCCGTCTACGTTTGAAAATATTTGTTACCTTTTAGTTTTAGCGTTTTAATTTGGGGTCTGTTGAGGCGCGATATTCGGGTCTATAAGACCGTGAGATTTTGATTATTTTTTCTTTTGTTCGTATATATAGAGTTTACCTTGACTAGTAGTCCTACGGTGATTGAATAGCTATGTACACAAGACAAACTATTTTTTTTTATACTACGTCGGGTGGCAGACAAGCATACGGCCTTTTCGTCAGAGCTTCGTTTTACAGTCATCAGGGTGTGCTACGTGCAGGTGAAGTTGGCTTTGGTTCAAAGATGTTGATGAAATGCTATATCCCAAATGATCTACATAATCTATGCATCTATCTAATGAATAATGATTCTGACTTTTTGGCGCGAACTTGGTTGGAGCGCGGTTGTGTTACTAAACAATTTTCATAATTTAATGTATAATGATATTGATTCATAATAGAGATAGTGTATTATGAAGTAATCAATTGAGTGCACAAAATTAGTAGAATCTTTGTTTAAAAGTGTTTGAATCAGAACTGCCTAATCATACCAAGAAGTCGTGCAAATCAGCAGAAAAAATGCACTATCATTTTTACTATTGACTTAATGCAAGTGATGGGATAACAAGAAGATTCCTGACGATATTTTTCAGCTTATCCCTGAAGCCGGGAAGATGTTAAAGAAATAATACAACGACGAACATTGACACACAAAAGGACATTGATTCTAGAGCCGTAAAGCTATTTGTTAAAAATAATAATAATAATCCTTTAAAATTCGTAGTAAAATCATTATTTTTAGGCAGTAGTCCTTCTTTTAAAGCTAATAGACCGGCAAACGTTGGGCTTTTTAATATGTGTACAATTATATAGGTATGCTATTAAATACGTACCTATGCACAATTATATACAATTATATATGTATGCTGAATATTGTAGTGATATTATGTAATATAGGTACAATAACTAGCTTTTATGTTAAAAAATAGGTCTTCTTAACAATGAATATTGAATTAGAATTGGTTTTACCTAATCTGTTAAGTGACTGACAGTTCTATTAAGGACATAAAGTTAGCTACATTACAAAAGTTCGTACGTTCATTTTTCTTATATTTTCTAATTATTAAGATGATATGAATAAAATTTTAACTTATGGCGAGTTGTACGTTAGTGGAACTCAGGCAGGTATCAAATCAAATAGCTCATCCGATCACTCCACGTCATATAATTTGTATAGAACGCAATGAGACGCTATATCTCTACGTGTGGAGAGAGAGGAAATAGTATCTTATGTAATAAAAAGTAAAAATAATTCAAGTCTTACATAACTCTACATAAACTAATATTGTAAGGGTAGCTACACAAACACAAGAAACTCCCCTAAGGTGGGTACACACCTGCGTCATTAATTCATTTTAAGACGCCTTACGCCGCGCCAGCCCCTCAGACATACATTTGCATATTACAAAGTATGGAAGTTCCGTAACGAAGTGCGCGGGGGAGTGTGGGTGGTGGGAGGCGCGGGGAGTCTAAGGTTGCTCTGTAAGACGGGGAATTGGATGCAGGGGCGGATTCAGGGAAACAATTATAGCATCCCGAGTCAAAGAAGTGCCTTTTTTAATATTGCACCAATGAATCATTTTCTTTCATTAGTTTGTTGCGATAGCTTCGGCGGTAGGGCCTCAGAATGGTCTCGGACCCTACCGCCGAAGCTGAAGCCTTCGGATTATTTGGCCTTCTATTTATTCTTTTAAATTTATGGTACGTACTCGTATTTAATTTAGGTGATATCGTAGAAGCTCTTGAGCTCTATCCACTAAGCTGAAGTTGTTTGTCAATATCTAAAAAGTAAGACTTATATTTCGAATCAAAATAATCAATGGTAATAGCACAGTAATAGGCTTCAACTTCGGCAGTAGAGCCCCTGGTGGCTCCATAACTCAAATATAGAGATTTAGATTTTTTAGTATAGTCTACGGAATATGGTGATACTCTTTGTAGAACAGTAAATATTTGCAATTTTTTTTTATTCTTGCAATGTAAACTATTCGACGATTTATTATGTTTTTAATAATTATTTCGGCCAACGTTATCATCATATTATCATATCAGCAGTTTAAGAGAAAGTGTATCTAGTGGTATAGGCTCAAATTTTATTTAGGCGTGAAGAAAAATGTTTCAACACTATGTTACTTACATGATGAACACAGTGACACTCTAGAGATTACAAATCAAAAAGATACAGTTACACTCTTATGGGTACTCATCAAATTAGATATGGATAATTAATGAGCGAACAGCAACGCAGTGTGCTAACTTTCGCCTATAAGTACGTACCTATATTTTTCTATGCTTTCATCAGAACTCTATAAAGTATCACGTGCACTTATTTAAATTATACACACTCCTGGGGCCCTACCGCCGACGCTGAAGCCGATTATCATCGGAATTTTTGAATGCGTAAATAAAACTACTGCTTAGATTGTTGCTAATTATGTTTAGCTCAGCTGGTAGAAACCCTAGAGCTCTACCGACTAAGCTGAAGATGTTTGTCAATAATTTTAACATAAGTCAAATTTTTGGAATAAAAAAAACCGATGGTAATCGGCTTCAGCTTCGGCGGTAGGGCCCCTGGTGATAATTAAAAAGCATTTGTAAAAATCTTCCGTAATAAATTCTCTATATGATAGTGAAGCTGCACTTAAAACACCAATGTTACCAAATCGCCCGATACTACTAACTAGTTTTCACAACGATTTTGATATATTTTTTTTTTATTTCAAGCATGCAATTACCTACCAAATTATTCTATGATTTTAAATATTCATTATTTATCTCGTTTGAAATTGTATTCAGAATCATAAAATTTATATGAATGTTAGCGAAATATACCGGGCAATATTAATTTTTAATATATACTCGGAATTTAAATTAATCGAAGTGAAGTACATCCCTGCCCACCTCCAAAGCAGAGAAAGATGAAGGAAATGAAAATGTACGTATCAAAAAGGGGGCAGCCTCCCCCCCCCCCCCCGCACGAGAGGAAAGCCCGAAAATTCTATAAAGAGGGGAGAGGGTTTCGATACCTTTTGTAGGCGATAAGCCCTTTCACCCTCGAACCTCCCACTGGGGGGACATTACTCTTCACTGTCTAGGAATAAGTTCTTATCAGTCTTGGCAATTTCCTTCGTTTGCAAGGAACCGCGATACGGGTTTTGTTATTTGGAGAGAGGAGACGGAGTGAATGTATTTTAGATATTGTTTTATGTTAAATAAATAATTGTTTTGGTAAATGTAAAGTTTAAATTAGGGGAATGCATATAAAAAACTAGAGTTTTATTGTTCATTATTTTGACATTATTGTTTATGTATCTAAACAGTTTAAATATTAGACAGCATATGGCAAATAGGGCAGGGATGTACTTCACTTCGCTTAATTTAAATTATATATTAAAAAATTTGCACGGTATATTTTGCTAATATTAATATACATTTTATGATGTTATAGTTACTATAACTTATCATAAAGTTACATGTTTGTAACAAATTAATATTTTCATTTGTTTTCTACTTCTAATCCTTGTATTATAACACCGTAGCCTATATACGGTATTCCCTTTACATTAGTCAGGTAGTATGCTTGTTTGACACCCGATGTGGTATATAAAAAAACCTTCAATCAAGATATGTTGCACATCCTCTTCAGTACCATTTCATCATCATACAGTTTCATATTATTGGAATCGATGTATAGGTAACAAACTCATTGTTTTAGGTGCCCAATAGTGTTAGATATTTAAGATCCGCGGTGCACGGCAGTTGAACTTCGCTTGAATACCCATTTCTTTAGGGTTTTAATGCCTTACATTGCTACATATGCTGTCTCTCACATTGCTAAGAAGAAAAGTCAAATTCCAAAAGATTCATACTCCTAATAATTTCTGATGATTAAATTCGTTGTGAGTTCCAAGGCTTAATTAAAGTCTTACTCCCGGGACCGTCCCTGGACTTCCGTTCGCCTCGCCCGATCACACTTTTCGTAACGCTTACTCCCCGTGTTAAACGTGCGTAAAGAAGTTTTACTCCAAAATATACTTCATAAAACAAGTTTTTATTTAGCATTCAAATCTAAGTTATTGTTGAAGGCGGGTTTACTTAAAAAAGATAGCCCCTTTGAAAACAGCCCTTTTTTGTGAATTAATAAGAAATTGTGCCAACCTGTTTCTTGTCCCGGTTTTCATTGAGAGTTGACCGCGAGGTCGTGGGTATTCCCGGCTGGCATTTCTTGGACGTGAGATTTTAATCTGGTTTCGGTTTTTTTATGATTATGGAAAGTATTATGAATGAACGACTCGGTTCTCGAATTTGAGGAGCTCGGTGGTCGAATGGGTAGCAATGGCCACTTTGACTCCGAGGTCGCGAGTTCTATCCTCGCACAAGACAAATATTTGTATGCATGAACATGTCTGGGTCTGGGTGTTTTCTATGTATTATATGTAGTATGTATTTACAAAAAATGTATTTAAGTATTATTTATTATATATCAGTTGTTGTCTAGTACCCTTAGTACAAGCTTTGCTTTGTTTGGGACTAGATGGCCGTGTGTAATTTAACCAGGAATATTTATTATTATCAAATTAAACGAAAAATTTGGGGTGTATAGGTTCATCAATATCTTTGAACCAAAATTAACCTCACCTGCACGTGGTGCACCCTGCTGACTGACAGAGGAGACTCTGGCGAAAAGAGAGGTAGGGCGTAGCGTATTTTTTAAGCTGCTCGACTGGGGAAGTACCTCTACCTCACAGAATTCCGCAGCCAAATAACAATTCCCTTGAGGGTTGTTGTGTTCCTGCGAGTGAGTGAGGTCACCAGAAGACATAGAACGAAACGAGTAATAGACTGGTAACGGATCGGCGACCTCTAGGTTTTGTTGATCTCCATATGTGCGTATATAATATACTTAGAATAATTCTATAATGTCTAATTCTGTTCATAGATAAAAGAAGAGAATTTATATATCCAACTAGCAAACCCGGCGAACTCCGTTTCGCCACCAGATGGCGCTGTATGTGAAAAAAGATTTTCCCGCTTTTCTTTTCAAATTTTTCCAGAATTTTCTTTGCTATAAACCTCACGGAGCCCGAGACCTTTCCAACGAATGCAAAACCGTGGAAATCGGTTCGTGCGTTCTGGAGTTATAGCGTCAGGAAGGAAAACCCGACTTATTTTTATAAATCCAATATTGAACATATAAAACGACTTCTAGGCGATATTCAGTTGTTTTAATATTATGATTTGTTGTTCTTAAATATTTAGGTCCTAAGTTTTTTAAGCGAGCGATGGAGAGAGCAATGCTTGGAGTTATTCTAAGAGATCGAATTCGACGATATTCAAGAAAACTGAACAAACATATTAACATTCCTAATGAACTTTATATTGTTTGAAAGAACTGTCAGTCATTTGACAGATTGCGCGAAACCAATTCGATTTCAATATTCATTGGGTCAGCTAGTCTATACTTAAATGTTACAGTAATAAAGAGGAGGTTCTCAATTCGGCTGTATTTCTTTTTTATGTTTTTTTACTTAATTACTTCGTGATTTATACTGTTTTGAAAAGAAAAAACCTTTTTTTTTAAAGACTATACATATATACTTCCAGATTGGTCCCATATTTTTTTCATCATCATCATCATCAGCCTGTTCTACCCACTGATAGGTTTGTTATTTCATTACTCCGTCATTTATAAACCGATTTGAAAAAACTTTTTTTATTTGAAATACTTCCAGTTTGGTCCCGTATTTTTTTCATCATCATCATCATCAGCCTGTATCTACATACATAAATGTAGAGTAATATCTGGAGTTGGTTTTTTTTTGTTAAAAATATTTGTACCTATTGTATACAAATAGGAATACGAAACCCTAAAAATCATAAAATCGGAAACCAGATTTAAATCCCACGTCTAAGTAAAATCAAACAAGAATCGTACCCACGACCTCACGGTCAACTTGTCAATGAAAACCGGGACAAGAAACAGGTTCATACAGTTTCTTACTATTTCACATAAAAAAAGGCGTTTTTTTAAAGGGGTTCATTTTAAGAAAAGATGCCTTTAACAATAACAAATGAATGATAAATAAAAACTTGTTTTTGAGTGTGTTTTTTTTACAAAGAGATTATAAATACCTATTAGAGCATAATTTAACTAAGGCACTAAAATTCAATTCAATTCTAAAATTAGTCTCTATTTTTAGGGTTCCGTCCGTCTGTCACCAGGCTGTAATCTCATGAACCGTGATAGTTAGACAGTTGAAATTTTCACAGATGATGTATTTCTATTGCCGCTGTTTAGCTATAGTATAACAACAAATACTAAAATAAATATTTAAGGGGCTCCCATATAACAAACGTGATTTTTTTGCTGTTTCTATACATAATGGTACGGAACCCTTCGTGCGCGATTCCGACTCGCACTTGGCCGGGTTTTTTTTACTAACACGATATGGATGCAATTCCGAAATAAAATGTTTTTGCTTTTATTTTTTTGTTTTATTTCATCATTTGGCATTGTTCTAAAATTGTAAAAAAATATTTAGGAATATCGTAAAACACACAAATTAATTATAATTATTATTTATTGCAAAACAACAAATTCAGAAATTAGTGAACAGACAAGTATACAAAGGTGAGCTTATCTCGTTAAGAGATTTCTTCCAGCCCCCCCTTTTTTTATTCTACGTCGGGTGGCAGACAAGCATACGGCCCGCCTGATGTGAAGCGGTTACCGTAGCCATATTAACGCTCCCAACATAAAATATCGTTCGCGCGCCATCCCCGCTGCCAACGCAGCATCTCTTTCCTTTCTGGTGACCACACTCATTCGCAGGAACATAACAACCCTCAAGGGAATTGTTATTTGGCTGCGGTATTCTGTGAGGTGGAGGTACATTCCCCAGTCGGGTAGCTTACAATTACGCTCCCTACCTCTCTTTTCGCCAGAGCTTCGTTTGTCAGTCAGCAGGGTGCACCGCGTGCAGGTGAAGTTGTTGGAAGCACGACAAAGTCAGAGGAAATTTTCCTGAACGAAATTTTAAACAAAATGTTAATTTTCACTATCTTTCTTTCATTTAATATGGTATGTTATTTAGGAAAAAATAATCCTTGATTAACTCTTTCGAAGGTTACAATAAATTACATGTGTTTTTTTTCACATTTCACGAGTTCGATTTCAGTTTGAGGCAGGCGATTTTAAAAAAATCTATGAATGCAGTTCTACTTAATATTAAAAAAAAATGTCTTCTTTCATTAAAATATTCTATCTTCAATATTTAATATATTTTCCCTCCATGTGGCATGGCCGTGGGACGCCCTGTATAGTATGACAGTATTTAAAATACGCCCTGTATAATTATTAATTATAAAGTATTTAAAGTAAACAGCTAGAAAATATGCAGTTATGTATTGCATATAGGGATGCCAATTATTTTTTTAAAGAAATAAAGTATATTTAGATCAGAGATGAATATTAAACAGTATTTTAGAAAAAATAACAGTATTTTATTTATTTAATGCTTTAAATAAATATTTTAGAGCTTCTCGCACAACTTATTAATTTACAGTCTTTTTTTAAATATTACATACGCCTCTCCTCAATTATAACTAAAATTAAGTCAGGGGTTAATTTTTTTTTTAAATAGTACTATATACTCGTATAATATTAATGACTAAATTAAAAAAAAATGTGTGAACGTCTAAGTCTAACACTAGTGTTAAGCATTTTGATGCTGCCAACAGTATTTTGTATACTTTATTTTTGTTCAACAGTAAAAAGAATAATGTAGTTAAAAGCAGTAAACCTAATACTATTTTTTTTAACAGTATACCTAGTTGGCAAGCCTAATTGCATACTCAGAAACATATCCATCTATTGCCTGGTTGAAATTTGAGACCACTGAACGCACTTGGCTGCCGTCGGCCGACGGGTTTCATGTTTTCAACTTTAATTATTTTTTTTATACTTGTGAAAATACCTGCAAGGAATCAATTCTAAGTAAATACGACAATTGAATACGTATTTAATTGCTTCTTTAGGGAGACAAATAAAAATAAATAAATAAATATTACTGGACACTGGATTTGGGACTGGAGGGCGCTGTGTAAATCAGCGCCCTCCAGTCCCAAATTAAGCTCAAAGCTTGTATTATGAGTACTAGACAACTGATAAATGTACTTAAATACATTTTTTTTTGTAAATACATACTTATAATACATAGAATAGAATTAAAAAAAAAAACGAATGATAAAAAAATCGGGGGATTTTACAGGACAGTTTAGTGTTGCAGCTACAAATCTATCATCTCCATCCAAAATTCAATCACTCCACTGGATAGATGAAAGATCAAAGAATTTATTACGCTAAGTAAGGAGCGTGGCGTGGAACATCGCGTGCGGGGGAAGGGGAAGCGCTGCCATTTTGATATAATTTTAGTTGCATATAACGTATTCACGTAGAACACACGGCCGTGTCCTGTCCATGAGACAGCCACGTCCCATTTTTTTTAACTAATCGTAAAACCATAGTAACAAAGTTAAATGTACCCTGACCCAGTATCTAGCCCAACATCCTGGGACCTTGACCTCTACATATCGATCCGGTTAATTTCTAATACCTACCTGTTACTGATAATTGGGTTAACTGAGTTAACTCACGGTGTCTAGATATAATTATAGTGCCTAACATAAATACCTATGTTGTGGATGGGCCAATTTTTTTTTTTTTTTTTTATACTACGTCGGGTGGCAGACAAGCATACGGCCCGCCTGATGTGAAGCGGTTGCCGTAGCCATATTAACGCGCGCAACATAAAATATCGCTCGCGCGCCGCCACCCCCGCTGCCGACGCAGCATCTCCTTCCTTTCTGATGACCTCACTCACTCGCAGGAACACAACAACCCCAGGAAATCAAGGGAATAGTTATTTGGCTGCGGTATTCTGTGAGGTGGAGGTACATTCCCCAGTCGGGTAGCTTACAATTACGCTCCCTACCTCTCTTTTCGCCAGAGCTTCGTTTGTCAGTCAGCAGGGTGCACCGCGTGCAGGTGAAGTTGGCTTTGGTTCAAAGGTGTTGATGAACCACTTACACCCCAAAGTAGCTTTTAAGTTGACATTTGTTTTAATTTTCAGATTCGTTAGGGCTATTTCGCTGTAAAAATTGTTAGAAGATCAACCTTAATAGCATTTACGATTCTTATGAAGTTTTGTCGAAGGAGATTGACCACGGATAGTGTTAGAGTATTAGCTGTGTCTTAGGAAAAAGTTTACCTACTGTCAAAGTTCCAAAGTAAAACATGGATTTTTGATAGATAGAATATCCTTTATTAGCATAGGTAATACAAATTTAAAGTCCAGTGAATCATTAAATTATGACTTGTAATATATGCAACAAGGCGGTCTTATTGCTGGAAGCAATCTTTTCAAGGCAGCCTTAGAGTAACGAATTTGTGCATGGAGCTAGTGAGCAGAATAGACTTGCGCAAAACAGTTCACTGAACTGAAAAGAGAGATGCAGTTCTTTTGACGCAAATGAACTATATCACTCATATAGTTAATTTAGTTCATTTAGTTCAATTGCTTCTGTAGTTCTTTTGACTCATTTAGTTCGTTTAGTTCAATGTATCTTTGATTCAATCGACTCAGTAGTTCTGTTGACTGATTCCTTCTACATTCTTCTATGTTCTATTGCATCATTTTGATGACATTGTATTTTTGTATTAAATAAGTAAGTAATCAAATATTTTATAAATTTCCTTCCAAATATTGATTTTCCTTCAAACTTTTCACAGGCTTAGGACTGTCAAGCTTGAGTAAAAAGAAATTATTTAGTGGTTAAAATAATAATTAATATAATAATTGAGCCTTGTTCTACTACTATAGCATGTTTTCGCTAACAGCTTATGGTTCTTATGTCCTTAGCCTTAGAGTTCTAATTCGGTCAGTCAACCACGCACGAAACTATCTGTCTCGAACGATTTCAGAATCTTCCGTCCTTTTCGCTCTCTATCAGCAATTTTGGCATTACAACGTATCTCTCTCATTCTAGCTCGTACGCTTTATGTATTTCCGTTCTTTTTACTCTTTGTCACTCATTGAACTAAATGACGCAGTGAACTACATGGGACAAGAAAGAGTGAGTGACAAGAACCGGCTTGTATGGTGAACTGGTACAATTGAACTACTCACTCAGGAACTACACAAGTCTAGAGCAGAATTCGCGAATCAAAAGAAATTAATGAAAATTAAAAGTACCTATAGTTTTTTTGTTTGTTTGACGAGCTCGGTGGTTAGCAATGGCCACTTTGACTCCAAGGTTGCGGGTTCGATACCCGCACAAGACAAACATTTGTGTGCATGAACATGTCTGCTTGTTTTGGTCCCAGACCAGACCAAATTGTTTCCTAAGTATTATAAGTAGGTATGTATTTACAAAATCTATATATATATAAATCAATGCCACTTTTCGTTGTAATTTTATAACTCAAGAACGGGCTCACCTATCCAAACCAAATGTTTAGGGTTTATTCTGACTATTTAGTAGATGGTTTAGGTGAAGTTTGCACAAAATCGGTAGAGCGGTTCTTCATTTATCACATTTTTTGTAACAATTGAATTCAATAAATGGCGGATCATTTTGTTAATAGGGATTTTGCAGTCAAATTGAAACTTTTTTCAGATGGGGATTGTGCTGTCAATTGAAACTTTTTTCAGTGTTGACAGTACAAGCATGTTGTTATGTCATTCATTTAATTTTTTACGTGCTTCGACTTTATGTCGCCTGTTCCAGAGTCGGTACCCGAGCCGTTTGTTTATTCATGCTCAAAATGGAAAAACAAAAAAAATTGTTTATCCAAATGTTTTGGATTAAGTTTTAAAATAGCTAGCAATTAATAAAATATTTTTTTGTTTGAATAAATGAATTTGGTGTTCCAATTTTTTTTTTTATTGTTTCACTTTATACGTAGCGAAGCACGTACCGGGCCGCTAGTATATATATATATATATATATATATATATATATATATATATATATATATATATGTAGACATTTATCAGTTGTTCATTATTTACTTTTCAAATTCAGTAAGGTGATTTTCGCTCTCAAAAGTATTAGAAGATCAATAGATTGACCATGGACTGGGGACAGTGCTGGCGTCACAGGACAACAAATGCCCTAAACGGATGGCATACCTAGACGTGTTAATTCCCGTATATCTACAAAAATACCTAAATTTGGATTATTTTATTTAAAACCTAAAAAAGGAGAGCAAACACTGGGACAACCGTATAATGGATTTATTATTAAAAAAACAAAAAATCAAAGAAGGCATGAGACATGGCCTTCGATAAAAAATACAATAGGTACCTAATTATCTCAGGAAATTGAAAAAAAATCGACTGACAATGAAACATTTTTCAAGGAAACTAATATATCTGCGACTTTCATTATCTAACTAATATTATAAAGCTGAAGAGTTTGTTTGTTTGGTTGAACGCGCTAATCTCAGGAACTACTCATTTGAATTGAAAAATTGTTTTAGCGCTAGATAGCCTATTTTCCGAGGAAGGTTATATAACATCACGCTACCACCAATAGGAGCGGAGCACCAAAAATGTTGTAAAAATGGGGAAAAGATATTCCTTTTAAGAGCTTCCGTTGCGTGCGATGCCTAAACAGTTCAAGCTACGCAACAATTATATACGACGGACTTATTCATCTTAAAAAGTTATAAAAAAGTCCAAGATAGCATGTGTCTATCTTTTAAGATTGGTTCACTATAATCTTTCAAATGGTAAACTATTCACTCAATGCTCTGTCACACGCAGACGAAGTTGCGCGAGTCAACTAGTTTAATAAAGAAATATTTCATGACATTTTTTGTAACTAATAATTTTTTTGTTACTTACCAATGTTACCAATAATACAATTAAGATGATTGAAAGCATGTCCTTGTTTTATTTCTATTATATTGTTTTCAGTCTATAAATCAATACCTACTAGGTAAGTAGTAAGTTTGCCTGTTACCCCCACAAAGGGGGATTTTGGGAACGGGACATTTCGGGGAAGGGATATTTTGGGGAGGGGACATTTTGGAAAAGGGACATTTTAGGCTAGGGACATTATGAGTCTGGACGTGCGTAGGTACAGTTATTTATTCCTATTAGGTACCTACCTACACCAGGGTCCGTCAGGTACCGTCGAAGCGGAAGCCGATTATCATCTCGACGAGCTCGGTGGTCAAATGATTAGCATTGGCCACCTTGACTCCGAGGTCGCGGGTTCGATTCCTGCACAAGACAAACATTTGTGTGCAAGAACATGTCTGTTTGTCTTGGTCTGGGTGTTTTCTATGTATTGTAAGTAGGTATGTATTTAGAAAACAAATGTATTTGAGTACATTTATCAGTTGTTTAGTACCCATAACACAAGCTTTGAGCTTAATTTGGGACTAGATGGTAGAGCTGCCACTTCTCAAAGAGAGCAGACGCGGAGATTTTTGAAACATCGCTATTTTTTTTGTTATAATAAGTTTTTAGGTAGGTATAATTTATCAAATAATTAGGTGTATTACCTACATCAAATAAATCAACTCAAACTCAGATATTGCTAGGGTCACCTTGATTTGATTTAATAAAATTATATTTTTTACTGGTAAGAGTTTGTTGCAGCATCTTTGCTTTGATTTGATATACGGTTGACTTTCGCCCGCCGCCCGGACACATCGATGTAAAACCCGTAGCCCGGATATGCACTATTCAAACCCGTATACTCCGGGTAACCCGGAGGGTTGGCAGCTCTACTAGATGGTGCTGTGTAAATTGTTCAGAAATATTTATGGGTATGTAACTCCTTACATCATACACACACCCACATCCACACCACACACACGCACACACACACACACACACACACACACACACACACACACACACACACACACACACACACACACACACACACACACACACACACACACACACACACACACGCGCGCGCGCGCGCGCGCGCGCACGCATACACACACACACTACATACATATATATTTTGTGTTTTATTATTTCATATGCATTATTATTATCATTATTAAATTTATGTACTATTGTTTTCTGATATTTAAATGTAAAACTAGTGATTAAGTAAGTGTTCTTTGTCGATAAGGAGGAGCGGCTCCTTCTGACACAGGTGTGTTAAACACTTAAAAGAAGGAGTGAACCTCTGTTTTTGTATGATTTTTTAATTTTACTGAAATAAACATTTTGATTTGATTTGATTTATTGTTTATCTGTTTTTTATTATTACAAAGATAGGTCTTACGATGTAGTTATTGACAAAAATCTTCAGCTTAGTTGGTCGAGCTCTAGGGTTTCTACCAGCTGTGCTAAATAATTATTAACAATTTAAGCAGTGTTTCACTTTCGCATTAAAAAAATCTTCAGCTTCGGCGGTTGGGCCCCAGTTATTATTATATCCATGTATTTCATAAAGGGAATATACCCCCACTCACCATACAGCTATAAAAAGATTGAATTAAAAATAGAACAGTAATATATGTCATGTCAGGTCAAACCATAAATTCAATCACCTAAATAATACATCAAAATCTTGATCATTCTCCAAGCTGATTTGACTCATATTTGTATGTTGTTAGAGTGCAACTCTGAGTGAAAACGTGTGGGCGGTCAGTGTACGGGCCATGACCCCACTGCGAATACCTATCGCACGCCACGAGACGGCCACTCACAAATTACCCCTACCATTTGTTTTAGTGAGATTAAACTTGAACGATATCTCGAATCACTTACATACACAAGCTTTACTATTACCACACCCCGGCCACTCCATACAAATGTCGTGCCGTTTACTACTACATAAACAATGGCGTCAGTGCAGAGCGCCAATGAGCGTGTGTGCGTGCGGCGCCATACAAACAGCCCCCTTACCACCATCTCTTATTGCGATTCAATAACTGAATAGATTGCTTATTCACTGGTATGAATAAGCAATCTATTCAATTATTGAATCGCAATAAGAGTTGGTGGTAAGGGGGCTGTTCCTGATTTGACTCAGAAGGGAGGTGAGGTTGACACGAGAGAGCGGCAGGGAGTGGCCATACTGTACGTAGTACTATTACTTATACTGTGCTATTACCTACTATACACACTCAAACGCGCGCGCGCGTGCGCTCACACACAAACATACATACACTCACAAGCTCACACTATCATTAATTATTTATTTAGCGAATAATAGGTGTTTTTTATACTCGAGTTACGCTCGCAGTGTAGAGTCAGACAGGCATACGGCCCTCCTGAATTGAAACGGTTACCGTAACGATATTAACGCTCGCAAAATATAAGAAATATCGCTCGTGCGCCGCTATCCCCGCTGCATCCCGCTGCACTCCTTCCTTTCTGGTGACTTCACTCACTCGCTCGTAGGAACACCGTACCGTAGCCAAATAACAATTCTCTTGAGGGTTCAAGAGAATTGTTATTTGGCTGCGGTATTCTGTGAGGCGGAAGTACTTCCCCATTCGGGCAGCTAAAGAGAGGTAGAGTACATCGTACCTATCTGTAGGTACGATGTACTCTACCTCTCTTTAATTTTTCTAAAAAATCATGAATAAAAAACTATTATTTTGCTCAAAGGCATATTATATCGTAGTTTACATAGACCGAAGGCCTACAGCCTATCGATTTCCGGAAGTATGTACAACGATAGAGACACGAGAATCAATCACAGATGCAATCAATCCTCAAATCCGACACGGAAACGCTGCAATTATACGTGTCAGTTACGTCTATGGGAAATGCACATCTTATATGAATTCGACGACTTGTTCTAGGTCTGTCAACACATCGCCGCACTCTATAAAAATACTAAATTAAAATTTATATACTTACCTACACAATTTGTCACAGAGTCACCCTACTAAGCATCAAGGTCGTCGCCAGCCGATGGCATGTAAGTTGATATGGAGAATGAGAAAAGTATGAATTGTAGGTAAAGTCGAGGGCTCATGAAGCTTTTCACTTCTAGTATGAGCCTTACATCTACAGCGAATGTAATAATAACGGTCAGAGTTCTTGACTGTACAATAAATAAAACTTATATATAAATAGAGTCTCTAGGGGCAGCTGCCCCTCCCTGCCCCCCCTTGGCGACGCCCTTGATATGCATAGTCGCACATACTTACTCAGATGCGTTACTGCTATGCATTATATATCTATAATAAAACATGTAATAGGTAGGTATATAATAAAAATAAAATATCAAATAAATTTACACATTTTTGTTAACTACGAAAAGTATCATTGAATACAATGATTCTAATATTTAAGGAATTTGGTATCGATTAATGATGATACATTGAGATTTTTGTATAGATATCTATGGGGGGGCAAACAAGCATGTGGGTTACATGTTGGAAAGCAATCATGGAGCTCAGTAACACCAAGGGGACGCCGATCCGATTCCAGCCTATACTCCTTCCTTTCATTCTTTCTGGTGACCTCACTCTCACTCACAGGAACACAACACAACAACTGTTGTAGACTCTTTTGAATTGTCTTTTTTATTGTTTTTATTTGAATTTTTCAATTCTCTTTGTTTTTCTATTGCTTTAATGCCGTTGAGTACTATGTTGGTTGAATACTATGTTGGTGTCGGATTCGGTTTTCTATTTACTAATTACGTCGCTATATTGTTCACTTGGCCATGTGGTTTCCGGCAGACTAGAATACAATCCGTGGATGTCGTACAAGGCGACTAAGAGAAATACAATATAAAACATCGATTAGACCTCCCCAACCCGTCTGGCCAGCGTGGGGAGTGTAGGCCAAATCCTCCTTCTATCTGGGATGGACGAGAGGGTCGTCGTGCTCTTGTAGTGGAGACTAAAATGACCTGGTGATGATGATTGTTCACTCGTATCATTATTAGGGTTGCTAGATGATCGTATCATTTAGGGTTGCCAGATGATCCGGAATCGTCTGGATTCTCGTGACATTTCATGTGATGTTCAGACTCCCGACGAATATCAAAATCTCCCGACAAATCAGTATTTGAAAATTTAAATGGCACACGCAGTGCTCGAACCTCGGGCGGCTCGTAGCTCGCGAAAAATTTTGACTCATCAATTTTCATTTCTCCAGACAACAATCCCAAAATCCTGACATTTTGAAATAGGTAATAAGTATCCAGATATCTAGATTTTTCGATCTGGCAATCCTATGATCCACTTCAACAACTCTCAAGGGATTTCACATTTTATCTCAGTGAACCCCTTCATTTGGCATCACTGATAGCTGCTGCTCTGTGGTATACAGAAATAATCCTAAAATTTCAATTTTCGAGTTTCCATAGTACGGCGACACGTCTAGTTAATAGCGGCCGGTCATCGGTATGTTGGTCCATTGTCCCAATTGCGGACGATCGTACAAATGTTTGTCAGAATATCTTAAAGTTGTAAACACGCTGTATCTCGCCCTATTGTGGCCAATTGTAAGGGCGTTAAGATGTGACACAAATACTTGGACTATAATCAGTTTTGACCAACTTGATGGTTGTTTATTTGTGGTGAATTAATTAGCTGGAATAAAATGAAGTGGCTGGAATCAAACAACGTATACTCCTATATATATATTATATATATTCGTGTTCCACTACTGGGATACGTGTATTCCCCCAAACGAAGGGGGTTAAAGCGTACTCCACCACGATGCTCACCTGTCAACTTCTGAAAATTCTGGAGTGATAAGAAAAAGTGGGGTGTAAGTGTATCACTACCTGATTGGGGCAGTAGGTACCTACCTCCATCTCACAGAATACCACAGTCAAATAACAATTCCCTTAAGGTGTTGTGTTCCTGCGAGTGAGTGATAACTCGCAGAAACACAACAACAGAAAGGAAGGGGTTGCTGCAGTAGGGGTGGCGGCACACGTGCGATATTTCGTGTTGCGATGCATTAATATGGCTTCGGCAATCGCTTCACATCAGGCGGGCCGTATGCTTGTCTGCTACCCGACGTTATAGGCCTTCTTTATAGGCTGATGATGAACTAGTTGACGGTTGGCAGGCCACCATGCGGCCTCCTTGCAATAACCCATGGTGCCGAGACTGAACACTGGCCATGAGACTGGCTCAAAAGCTAAAAATCGCGCAGCGAACGATGGAGAGAGCTATGCTCGGGGTTTCTTTGAGGGATCGAATCCGGAACGAAGAAATCCGAAGGAGAACCAAATTTGTCGACATAGCCTTCAGAGTTTGAAAACTGAAGTTGTAATGGGCCGGTCACATTTGCCGAGTAAGAATGGCAGATGGGGGAATATTATTGTGGAGGCCGCACGTAGGACGTCGAAACATTGGACGCCCTCCTTCTAGATGGTCAGATGACCTTAAGATAGCGGCTGGAAGCGAAAGGCGGAGGATCGTATTTGATGTAAATCATTGGGGAACGCCTGTATCCAGCAGTAGGTAGGTATCAAATCAAATCATTTTATTTGCGAGCATCCACGGTACCAAGGTGGTACAACTATAAAAGTGCAAGCGTGTTGCACCAAAGATTGGCATGCAAAAGATAATATAAATTAAAATGTCAAAATAAATTAATACAAATAAAAACAAAAATATTAGTTGTCAACATTAATGAAAAATTATAAACAATAGTCACATGATCTAAACAATATACCTAATATTTCAATAAATAACAAATTATAAATTATAAAATGTCCTTAATTATATTTAATCTTTTTGAACTTCTCTATATACGCTATAGACACAGTTATCGCAGAGTAATCTAAACAAAGCTTTTTTAAAAACATGTAATGGAAGATTTGTCAGCGCTTCAGGCAAGACATTGTAAAGCTTTACGGACATAGGACGGTAGATACAGGCTGATGATGATGTACGGTATTCTGTAAGACTTCCCCAGTAGGGCAGCTTAAAAATACGCTATGCCATTGATTTAATTTTGTATATCAATGTATGCTGTAAGTACATCTCTTTTCGGCAGACCCTCGTTTGTCAGTCAGCAGGTTGTACCACGTGCAGGTGAGGTTGGCTTAGATGTTGTTGAAGCACTTACACCCCAACAATTCTTCTTCTTCTTCTTCTTTAGCCTTTCTCTACCGCTAGGGTGTAGGCCCCCTTCATATTGCCCCTTGGGCAATTTCAATCCATTTCGTCCCAGCCATTCTCTTGATATCGTCGTACCAACGCATCTGTGGTCTTCCTCGTGGGCGTTTTTCGTCCCACGGTCGCCATTCTACCACTGCCTTACACCACGAGCCTTCCTTTCGGGCGACTTACAAAAATGATACCCCAACAATACCTGTTCTTTAGTTGTGTTACACCAGGTTCTTGAAAGATAACGTTCCAGAATTTCTCACAAGAAATCCGAACTCCGAACACAATAAGTACCTATTTGATATAAACTAAAAACATGTCCCTTACACAATCCTTCTAATAAAATGTATAAGTACCCCTTTCCACTTCACTATAAAATACTTAATTGCGTGAAATGGTAACAATAAAATACCCTGTTTCATATTTGTAAGTATATGAACAGGTTCTTAAAAAATAAAAAGTAGGGTTGACATTCTACAATCTCACAAGAATTTCGTATTCGGGACACAATATCTGGTTTAAACTAAAAACATGTCCCTTACACAATCTTTGTAAAAAAAATGTGTAAGTACCCCTTTCCACTCCACTATAAAATACTTAATTGCGAAAAATGGTAACAATAAAATACCCTGTTCAATATTCGTAAGTATAGGAACAGGTTTTTAAAAAATAAAAAGTAGGTTTGACATCCTACAATCTCATAAGAATTCCGTATTCGGGATAACTGGTTTAAACTAAAAACATGTCGCTTAGACAATTTTCTTTCTAAAAAACGTTCCCCTTTCCACTCCACTATAAAATACTTAATTGCGAAAAATGGTAACAATAAAATACCTGTTTCATATTTGTAAGTATTTGTACAATAACAGGTTCTTAAAGATAATTTTAACAAAAACAGACTCTAAACATTACTCCACATTTATGTATGTAGATACAGGCTGATGAAGATGATGTTGATGATGAAAAAAATATGGGTCCAATCTGGAAGTATACTCTTTCAAAAAAAAAAGTATTTTTCAAATCGTTTTATAAATGACGGAGTAATGAAATAACAAACCTAACAGTGGGTAGATACAGGTTGATTATGATGAGATGATAATTAAAAAAATATGGGACCAATCTGGAAATTACACACTTTATAAAGAAAAAAAAAACAAATCTGTTTATTAATCACGGAGTACCTAATTAAGTAACAAACATAAAAAAAATACAGCCGAATTGAGAACCTCCTCTTTTTTTGAAGTCTGTTAAAAATAGAAAGTAGGGTTGACATCCTAGAATCTCACAAGAATTCCGTATTCGGGACACAATACCTATCTGGTTTCATTTCAATGAAAACATGAAGCAAAAATATTCCCCTTTCTACTCCATCCATACACCTACACTCCAGATTAAAAAGTCCGCTATAAAATACCTACTTACCTAAGGAAGTATTTTATAGTAACGTTCCCGAATTTCTCAGAAGAAATCCGAACTCCGAACACAATAAACCTACCTATTTGGTTTAAACTAAAAACATGTCCCTAACACAATCTTTCTAATAAAATGTTTCCCTTTCCACTCCACTATAAAATACTTAATTCCGTAAAAGAGCAAGAATTAAATACATACCTGTTCTATATTTGTATTGCAACAGGTTCTTAAAAAATAACAAGTAGGGTTGGCGACCACGAATTTCTCACAAGAAATCCGAATTTGGGACACAATGTCTTGTTTAAACTGGTTAGATTATACTTACTGGTATTTCTTGCTTTTTTATTTCATTTTCTTTGAAAAAGTGGTGTTAAGCAAAATAAAAAAATATGGTCATGGGAATGGATATTTTTAAATTTTTGTATTCACAGACTAAGATTTTTTGGTGGTTGTACTTATCTATTTAAGTAGGTATGTGAGTTTTGCTAAAAAAAGTGTATTTTTTATGGAGTTGTTTGGTGAATATTCCTAGGTGAGAAAATATATATCTACCTACCGACTGAAGATAGTATATCTTCAGTAGATAGGTATATATTTCTTCTATAACTACCTACTTAGGTATTTTTTTTTATATGAGAGGGGGTAAACGAACATGTGATTCACCTGATGGAAAACAATCACTGCTCAAGCCGCCCGTGGAGGCACCAAGGGGTCGCCGATCCGATGCCAGCCTATAGGTAGGTACTCCTCCCTTTCCTCACTCACTCGTAGAAACTTAGCAATCCTGAAGGGAATTGATATTTGGCTACGGTATTCTGTGAGGTAGGTACTTCCCCAGTCGGGCAGCTTAAAAATATAATAAATACGCTATACCCTACCTCTCTTTTCGCCAGAGCATCGTTTGTCAGCCAGCAGGGTGCACCACGTCCAGGTGAGGGTAGCTTTGGCTCTTTTTGGCTAAGTAGATGTTAATAAACTGGCCCCAAAACTTAGCATGGTTATTTGGCAATTTAGTGGTATAAAAATAAAAATTAGGTAAGAAAAAGCTTTAGTAATTTATATTACTTATAGTTACATAGGTACAACATGTGAATATATAAGTACCTTTAAGTAGTTTATATCTACTAATAATCACTTGCTGTAACTAGGTACCTACCTAGTTAAGTACCTACTTAGTATAACTATTACCTACTAACTCTACTACAAATACAGTATAAAAATAGTAATATAATATACCTAACTGAAAGACCTATTCAAAAGTACATAAAAGCAAAGTAATAAGAAATTCAAGGCAACCTTCAGTTCAGCGCATAGACAAAATGTAATTTTCTTATTAGCCGCTTCAATAATTCTCATACAAAACTACGCAAAGCGCTGCAGCTGCTAACTCTACAAGCGCCCTTTATAACATCGGACAGAATAAACACCCCACCTATTCCTCCGAGAAATTCAAATTCCGAACGCCTCTCGCACCGCCATCTTGTGCAAGACGTCGATAGAGAATAACTAGTGCGCGCGTATTTTTTTCAAGAACGTCTTAACTTGCCTATTTTTACGCTACTATAGTCCTTACGGCGTCACCTTACGTTGGTAAATCGCTCGCGTAAAAATGTTGCCTGAATCCGTCTTGAACTTGTTCGAGATACATCGTACATGCCACTTAATGCCAGTTAAATATGCACCTTGTTCCAATGCGATACGGTTGTATTTTCTTTGATTGATATAGAGATATATTTCGTTTTTATTTCGATAGGCAAAACTATAATAACAATGCATGCGGTTAGCGTATCACCGTCTCGTTTTACAATGTAATATTACTAGAGATAGAAGGAGACAAATATATAGTTGTGTGTGCAACTTTATGGGCGTGTCGCGAATAGTTGAAATAGTGGTAACTTTGGAAGAAGTTGCAAGTATGTTTTATTGGATTTTACAGCGGTAATGGCTCGGTTTGTCATTAATGATAACAAGACGTCGACGTTTGATTGTTGTATTCTAAATTTGAATTTTTCTTGTTTAAAGTAAGTTTTGCACGTGACTTTGTCTGTGTACACTAGTTTTTATTATTATTTGTAACCGTTATGATATAAATATAGCTTCATGTAGGTATAGTTACCGAGCAATGCATTCAAAACTACATACTTAATTATTTTCTTTATCGAAAGAATATAATATCTGAAATTGGTGCTTGGCCTGTATTGATTGCATTTGGTTTGAAATTATATTATGTTATCTAAGTAATACTTATGAAGTAGGTATTTGTTTTTATACCCAACGTGTGTTATGTAGTAATAATACTTAATACTCATCAACCGTGTGGTGTAAGAGGTTCATCACGATCTTTTAACCAAAGCCAACTTCACCTGCACTCGGTGCACCCTGCTGACTGATAAACGAAGCTCTGGTGAAAAGAGAGGTAGGGAGTGTTTTTGTAATAAGCTACCCGACTGGGGAATGTAGTACCTCCACCTCACAGAATACCGCAGCTAAATAACAATTCCCTTGAGGGTTGTTGTCTTCCTGCGAGTGAGTGAGGTCACCAGAAAGGAAAGAGATGCTGCGTTGGCAGCGGGTGTGCCGGCGCGCGAGCGATGTTTTATGTTACGAGCGTTAATATGGCTACGGTAACCGCTTCACATCAGGCGGGTCGTATGCTTGTCTGCTACCCGACGTAGTATAAAAAAAAATACCTAGATATACTTAGGTAATTTTTTTTGCTCGGCAGTTCAGTCGGCAGCAGAACCAGATGCCAAAAGCGGTTCTTCTAGACACGGCCCGCATCGTGAGAAGCTTCCTCACTCTGGAGCCTTGACCACCGGTAGTTTGAGTCTTCGCTCCACTATCGATGGGTGGGCACCTTTTTGTACACTATATATTTAAAAATGTAAAAAATGAATGAATGAATATTTACCTATTTACCTTAAACAACACTCAAAAAAAAATCGGTCAACAAAGCAACAATAAAAGCGTTGTCAAAAATTTCCTGTTGGTCCAACTAAATAGTTTGCTACTATCACAGAAAGAATATAGTGCTCATTGCAACGTTTTTATTGTTCAGTGTTTGTTGTGATAGGAACAACACAGCTTTTGTTACCATGGAAACGTTATTAGATAATTAGCTCGGCCGACAATGGAACGTAGTAGGTATATTAAAGTATAAGTTTGTCACAAAAATCTAACAAATTAACTAACGCTGTAGTGTATAAGTATCTTTTGTAAAATTAACAATTTTAATTATAGCAATATAAAAGTTGTCATGTTTACAAAGTACCATGCATTACAATGGCAAAGTGTGCGCGGGCGCGGGGCAAGAAGGGGGTGACGACGGTGACGTACGGACACACAGGTTGCATCATCCATCCAGTTGCGTCATGCGCGACGCGCGTTCGTTCCTAATAATCCATTTAATTTTGTAATTTAAATGCTTGTCAAGCAATTTTGAGTCTGTCTTCTATCGTCTTTTACATAGCTGGTGTACTGTAGGTCTGTGTGGACATTCAAACGGTCGATTTTCTTGAACGCTGAAAGAAAAGTTACAACAGTACTGTGATAGTGCATTTTTACCTACCTACAATACAATGGAGGAATTGGAAGAATTCCTTCATGACGCCAACTTGGGACATCTTGTCCACAATATGATCGGTAAGTCTTCTTATAACGTACCTACCTACCATCTACCTTACATGTTTTATTGTAAATAGCTAATTTTTTATTCACAATAAACAGTTATTGTCGTACACTTAGAATTACAAACATGCTTTGTTGAGGGCTACATGCGACGAACTGTGCTCAACAATACTCAACATTGTTAATGGGACAATTTGGGGTGCATGTAGGTTATGGTCACAAAAGTAGTAAGCGAATAGATCTGAATAATAATTTCAGATGCCCATGGGGACATTTTCTTTTTCCTTTTTTGTAGAACAAGGAGTAACTCTAGATGTTTTACTAATAGCTAACGATCATGAATTCAGTCTGCTCACACCACAAGGTGAGAGACAAAATCAAATTACGAGCTGCATTGCAAAAATTATGCGCCTAACTCAGCGGCCCATAATGTGCAGTTAATAGCCGGGCACTGCGCCCTACCTCTCTTTTCACCAGAGCCTCGTTAGTTGATCAGCGATGCGCCACATGCAGGTTGGCTTTGGCTCCCTGATGATAATGAGCCACTTACACCCTAAACGCTACACAGTACACACTACAATTTATAAATCTATCTGCAAAGAAATAGTATCATAAAAAAATCTTTACTTACCTATCTATCTTGTATGTTATAAAAGTTATCAACCTTTTTAAAAAACTGTATATTTTTTTTCAGGATTGGAATTTACAATTGTATGCAGAACTAGCAACCTCAGAAGCATTCGACTTGAAAACATTGGGAAGTGGAAACGGCAGGAGTCTGCGTCGGCTTTTGATGACAGTAACTATTGGAAGACTTACTTGCAAAGGCGGATAATGGAGATAGACTGAACTCACGCGATCGCGCTTTTATTGTAAAGCTAATATAATATCAAGCATATTTGTCTAGCGCAACAAACTTGACAGGCATGCTTGATCAACTGAGGCAAGTATTGTTAATTTTAGGGTACCTACCTACTCACAATAAATACTTACTTATAAATTATGTTGTTCTTAATTTTACTATAATTTCCTTTTTTGTACATAATTTACTAAGCTCGTTTTGGTACCCTAACAAAGTTAATTTGTCTCTCTCAATGTTATGTTTATGGGTGTTTACACATCAGAAACTACATTTCAAGCCTCGCTTTTACTGCTACGGTGACCTGGACAGGTGCCTGCTGTACAGTCTGTCACCGGTGCATTGATAGTATATTAAACAATAGAAGAAATATTTTAGAAGTGCTTATATATTGTACTTTTTTAGAAAAATATCTAATTTCGAACTATGATAGTATACATAAGCATTTCTAAAATATGTCTTCTATTGATTGAATATACTATCAATGCACCGGTGACAGACTGTACAGCAGACACCTGTCCAGGTCACCATTGCAGTAAAAGCGAAGCTTGAAATGTAGTTTCTGATGTGTAAACACCCATAAACATAACATTGAAAGAGACAAACTAACTTTGTTAAGGTAGCAAAGCGAGAGAATTTGCTATGGCAACTAAGGTGCTTTGCTGGGAAAGCAAAAGAAACTTCGCTTTAGGAACTAAGTTTCTTTGCTGCGGAAACAAAAGGAGATCTGCTGCAAGAACAATGTTGCTATGCTGGGATAGCAAAATGAGAGTGGATGAATAAAAAAAAAACTTTGTTATGATAGCAAAAATTTTGTACAGGTTACAAAACAGAATAATTGTCGGCGCAACAAAATTGTGTTGTTCTACTGACAATATCGAATTGTTGTAGTATTAAGGCATACTGTTGTTAAAAATATTGTTGCGCTAACAACTTGCTTCATAACAATAAAAACATTGCAGTAGAGACTATACACTATGAACGGCTCCCCCCTGTTAAAGTTTTGTTGTCGTACCCAACAATATTTTTTTCTGAGTGAAGATGTTATATTTTCTCAGTGTCTTCTCATTTAGCTACTTTGATAGCATGCAAATGTTTACAATTAACTTAGGTAACTAAGTAAGTAGGGATGTAAAAATAATAATATACAGTAATAATAATAATATATTCGCTCGGTTGGGTCAAGGACCAGAGACAAGCTGAAGCCGATTAGGTACCATCGGATTTTTTGATCGCAAATATCAAACTTCAGTTTGGTTTTATAATACTTGGCTTTAGCTTAGATGCTAAAAACACTGGAGCTCTACCGACTGACGACTGACCTGAAAATGTTTGTCAATAACTAATACCTACCTATGTAGGTAAGACCTATCTTTCGAAACAAAATACTCAATGGTCAGGCTTCAGCTTCGGCGGTAAGGCCACAGATGCAGAAAGCGGTTCTTCTAGACACGGCCCGCATCGTGAGAAGGTTCCTCATTCTGGAGCCCTGACCAACCGTCTTCGGGTCTTCGGACCGCTAGGTACCGAAGAGTATCCCTTTTTTATATTTTTAAATGTAGGTATTTTTTAGGTAGGTAAAAAAATATGTAAAATAGCTCAGCATATTGGCTCTGCTTCGCCTGATGATAAGCGAAAGGAGGAGCCCCAATCGCATCAATAACGGACAAGAGACCTTGATGTCTTGTCAGTTGACGCTGCCATGCTGGCCTACGAGATGTTTCTTCACGCTTCGCTTGAAAGATCTCATATTGTTTGAATGAGGAAATGAATATGCTGGTAACGCGTTCCACTTTTTAATGGTGCGACATAGATAAGTGTTGCCAAACTTTTTATTACGTGAAGGAATGATCCCAACGGTGAATTTGTGATATCGCAAGACTGTACGTGACGTTCTGTGACGATAATGGTAAATTAAACAATATACAGGCCAGTCAAAGACAGCAACCGCTACCGGAATCGCTTTGGAACGCCTATCTTTTGGTTTTCTAGGAGGTAAGACCAGAGGCGGATTTCCCATAAAGCCAAATAGGCCTCAGGCCGCTAGATATTAGGGGCGGCTGGCCAATAGTGCCAAAAAAATATACTTTGCAGAATTGCAGAGTTAAAAGGTTGCCGGCTTGCCCCATTATTATTTAATATATAATGTATAATGCATTATGTTTTATGATTTTCCTTCATTTTTGCGTCCAACTGATTTCAATGGATTTGAACAAAAATCGGATATAGCGTGAATGATCGGCTGAGAGGGGGGCGGCCGATATTGGCCGACTATGGCCCTAAATCAGCCTCTGGGTAAGACATCAAATGTTTTTAATCGTCATAAAAGAGGTAAGTTTTGGGGTGTAAGTGGTTCATCAAGATCTTTGAACCAAAGCCAACTTCACCTGCACGTGGTACACCCTGCTGACTGACAAACGAAGCTCTGGCGAAAAGAGAGGTAGGGAGCGTAATTGTAAGCTACCCGACTGGGGAATGTACCTCCACCTCACAGAATACCGCAGCCAAATAACAATTCCCTTGAGGGTTGTTGTGTTCCTGCGAGTGAGTGAGGTCACCAGAAAGGAAGGAGATGCTGCGTTGGCAGCGGGGGTGGCGGCGCGCGAGCGATATTTAATGTCGCAAGCGTTAATATGGCTACGTCAACCGCTTCACATCAGGCGGGCCGTATGCTTGTCTGCCACCCGACGTAGTATAAAAAAAAAAAAAAAAAGTTACCTACCGAATTGGAGGTGGAATATTGTTCCAGCATTTTGTTGCCTGGTAAAGTTGACTTTGTTTCATAGATGTTGGTCAACCACTTACACCCTAAAACATAGAGTTAGATGTGACAACAAATGTTACATGTTTTAATCTAAAAAGATTATTATTGTTATTATCTCATTTATTTAACTTAAATCTTATTGTACACATTTTTAATACCTACCTATATAATATAAAAAAATATTATAAAACAGAATCCTCCCGATAACTGGAACAAAATCCAAACTATCAGCCCCCTTACCACCATCTCTTATTGCGACTCAATAACTGAATAGATTCCTTATTTATACCAATGAATAAGCGACTCTATTTCAAATGCAATAGAGTCGCTTATTCATTGGTATGAATAAGCAATCTATTCAATTATTGAGTCGCAATATGAGATGGTGGTAAGGGGGCAGGTCTGTTAAGATCACAAATACAGAAATCTCCTCACAATACGTATTAAATGTGTAGGTACCTTCTTTAATGTGATATGTGATCACTTGGGCTTTATTTAGGACAAGCAGTTTCATCATCATTATCATCAGCTTGGATGTACCCACTGCTGGATTCTTTCCCCAGTGCTTTCCACCAAAAGCGATCCTCTATTTCCCTCATCCGGCCACTTCACAACAAGAGGTACCTACCTATGTGACATTCATATAAATTGTATAGGTATACTTATTAAGACGCCTGATGGTAAGCAGTCATAGCGATGACTACCATCAGGCATCAGGCGATGGTAAGCGTACCATCAGGAATGATAAAAATAAATTGTGCATGCTCGTAATCTGTAGATGGCATTATTATCTGCCTATTTTTTTTTATACTACTTTGGGTGGCAGACAAGCATACCTACCTACGGCCCGCCTGATGTGAAGCGGTTATCGTAGCCATATTAACGCTCGAAACATAAAATATCGCACGCGCGCCGCCACCCACGCTGCCAACGTAACATCTCCTTCCTTTCTGGTGACCTCACTCACTCGCAGGAACACAACAATCCGCAAGGGAATTGTTATTTGGCTGCGATATTCTGTGAGGCGGAGGTATATTCCTAGGGGTTGGGAATTCCCGACAAGTTCAAAGTCCCGGGACACGAGACAGCCTACAGTCAAAGTCCCGGGAATTCCCGGGACTTCGAGACTTTTTGTTTTTTTTAGTGGGGCTTTCGAAAAATTGTAATTAAGTTAGTATTTTGTTTAAAATTGTACCTATTAAAAAAAGCCAATTCTTTGTTAAAAATCAACATTTATTATACCGAAAATTAAATGTTTACTTAAAGTTATTAAACGAATTCCGTTAAAAGTGAGCTGTTTGAGTAGTTGGGCATTAACAGTTGTTTACTAGCTTAAAACTTATAAACGAAAATAATATTTACAATTTTAGTCTTATTAATAATGTTAATTTATTTGTAAGAATTGAAAATATATTTTGAGTATTATTTATGGGAGTAAATAATTTATAAAATAAGTAATTAATATTTTGGGGCTATACTCTATATTTGAGGTTATTAATTAGACAAATGTAAATGCTGAATTGAATATGTTTAGTAGTTTTTATCATAAAGGAAATGTTTAATATGAGATAATATATAAAAGATTTATGATATTTACAGAGTCAAAAATGCAATTAAAAATAATATGCCCGTGGACCAAACATTGACAAGGGGAAATGGCTAAATATCTTAAACACATTCAATCATTTTTTCACTTTTCCAAAAAATAAATCGGTTTTAATTAATTTTTGATTTTTGATACGGGTAGCGGGTACTTAATATGGTTGTTTACAAAAAATTGTACGAAAAAGATGGCTGATGCTAACGCATGCGCATAAAAAACTTTTGTGATGAAAAGGCCTATTAGTTAACCGGTAGTTACTTAGCAAACCACGTAGTTATTCAATGAACTTAAAGATGGCGCTATGCTCCTTCAATTATTTGAGAACAAAAATGAATTTCATTAATCTTGTCTCGTCTCGAGTCTCGAGTCTCAAGTCCCGGGACTCGAGACAACTAAAATTACGAAAAGTCCCGGGACTTCGAGACCCGAGACATCCCGGGACCCAAACCCTATATATTCCCCAATTGGGTAGCTTACAATGACGCTCCCTTTTCGCCAGAGCTTCGCTTATCAGTCAGCAGGGTGTACCGCGTGCAGGTGAAGTTGGCTTTGGTTCAAATATGTTGATGAACCACTACACCCCAAAAGTGATACAAATAAAATCAAATTTAATAAAAATCAAGAATGTATAAATCTATGCAAGTATATGACGAATGGGTCATTTTATTGTCCACATGAGGTGGCAGGAGACGTCCGGCACGTGTGACGTCATTCCCTCTTCGCTCACCAACATTGAACTCACACATAGAAATCTGTGGAGTCGACATTGAGTACCTTAACGTTGAGCAACAAAATTTATTGTTGCTCAATGTTAAGGTAGTTTTTAGTGAGTGCTATGTTTTATACAAATTGTACAGAAAATCTTTGGCAGCTAAGTAGGTAATTACAGTGGTTGTAGGTATAGTTCTTTTCAGATCTAGATATTCAGATCTAGATTATTCACGTACTAATATAATGATAACGGAACAGGGGTCCCGTATTCAAAAAGATTGAAAAACACTGGTCTACTTGGTTACAAGGTCAAAAATGTCTGGCAGTGCTTTTTTTATACCACCAGTGTGACAAACAAGCATACGGCCCGCCTGATGGAAAGCAGTTACCATAGCCTATGAACGCCTGTTGAACGCCAGAGGCATAACACGCGCGTTGCCGACCCTGTAAAAACCTCTTCACGCCCTTTTTGAAGAACCCCATGCTATAATCCCCTGAGAAAACCTCGACAGGCAGTTCATTCCATAGCTTGACAGTACGCGGGAGAAAACTTCTTTGGAACCGCACAGTACGTGACCACTTAGGCTACAATGTGTGAGGAATGAGGATGAATTCCCTGTCGATGGCGAGCGGTGCGACTGTAGAAAAAGGCCGTTGGCAACATGTCAAACAACTCCTCTGTACACACCCCATTGTATACACACCCCATTGTATTATATTGTCCCTCCCTCTCCTCCGTCTCCATGAAAAAACTTCAACAATTCAGCTGTCTATGAAAGGTTTAAATTGCTAGTGCCAGTTGCTACCGACTTTGTTCGTAGAGGAACTAATAAGGTCTTTAATGGTGAATATAAAAATTAAAAAGAGATCATAGGCTTTAAAGGGGATGTTTGATATTTTTTCTGACATTAGATGTCGCTAGGTAGGCGTCGTGTCCAGATTGTCAAAATGTACTGAATTTTTTGACAGTGAAACTTTAAGGCGACAAGACAACACAAGACGTCAACAAGACATTTGACAAGATGCTATGAATTGACATATGATTGGAGCCTACGCTACAGTGCTGCCAAAAGACCCTCATTGTAAAAAGATTTGCTTAAAGATTTTAGTTGATGAATTATTGAACAATAATAAGGTCTACTTACTTCTTTTATTGTAGCGTATAACCTACAAACATTAGCATTTTCCCCCGCGACCAACAGTTTGAAAACCACTGATCTAGACTAGAGGTCCCCAATTTTTTTACCACGGAACCATAATTGATTATACTTTTCCTAGCGGAACCCTAGCAGCTGTAATTATTATATATGGCCTAACTAGTTTTTTTTTTTCGACGAATGTTTTGTTAATTTTTGGACGGATCGCGGAACCCTTGTGGATGGGCCACAAGGGTTCCGCGATCCGTCCACGGAACCCCAGGGTTCCGCGGACCGCCTTTTGGGAAACCTTTATCTAGACTAAAGATAGCTGGGAGTAGATAATAATATTAAGTAGTATTTTTTGTTTTACTTTCTGTTACAGTGAATTACAACGAATGTCTTTTAAATAGCGATTAATATTTTTCTAAAATAAAGAACTAGCGAAGTATGAATTCGTCGTCAAACCTTATTCATCCCACTGCTGGGATATGGGTCTCCCCTCAATTGAAAAGGTTTAGAGCATACTCCACCACGCTGCTCAATTGCGGGTTTGCGGAGGCATGCAGTGTTTTCAAGCCACCTAAAGGCCACTGATTTGGCTTAACGACTGTTAAGCCAAATTAGTGGCCTATAAAACCAGTCATCAATAATGACAACAGCCGACGGCTTAACGCGCCCTCCGATGCACGAAGGAGCTCGAGATAAATAAACCCATCCATGGGCAGGCTGCAGCCGGCGTTGTTTAACTTGCGGGTTCAAATTGCAACATCAAATTGTATCCCCCGATTTTGTTATCATTTGTTTTTTTATTTAAGATTGCCTCCCTATGGAAGCAATTTTAAAGACGTCTTCACGTCAAAATTAAAGTTAAATACAAATACCTCTCCACATCTTCCTTGTCCAAGGTGTATGTCCGAGCAAGTCTCAAAATATCTCCCTAGCAATGAATTGTCGATTGTCTGTCACGATATTGTCTGATTTTTTATTATATGATAGACCGGTGGTTCCCAACCTTTTTCCTGTCAGTGGTTCCCAACCTTTTTCCTGTCAATGGTTCCCAACCTCGTAGTTGTCCGCGAACAAAAAACTCCAAGCCAAACATAATCTCGAGTTAAAGAAATGGATTTATATGACATAAGTCCATTATTCTATAGCTCGAGATTTTAGTATTTTGTATACTAGTGCTCAATCTCTTAGGTACCTACACTATAAGTTTGTATCACGAACCATAATTTACGTCTCACGGACCACGGTTGGGAACCTCTGAAAAACCTAGACGGTTTAGGACTTTTAAGTCTAAGAAGAGACTTTGCATCCCTTTGTGCGTTCTACCGATTGTACATATAATGGGGTGTGTTCAGAGGAGTTGTTTCACATAATGTCCACGGCCTCCTTCTACAGTCGCACCGCTCGCCATCGACCGGGAATTCATCCTCACACATTAGAGCGGAAGTGGCCACGTCCTGTGCGGTTCCAGAGAGGTTCTATCATCAAGCTGTGGAATGACTGCCTGTCGAGGTTTTCTCAGGAGACTACAGCATGGGGTTCTTCAAAAAAAAACCGGACAAGTGCGAGTCGGACTCGCCCACCGAGGGTTCCGTAGGTACGTAGTATCATTATTAAATTTGATATTTTTCATTATAAATAAGAAATAATGCGTCGAAAAAAATAAATAAAATATATTTTGCAATGTGTACATCAAGCCCTTTCATATGATACCCCATTTGAACTAGTAGGTTCAATTTGAAATTTCGACACCCTATAAAAAATATAGACCCCCTATTTTTTAAGATCTATTTACAAATGTACAGTTTTGAGATTTATTCCTGTACTTGTAGTCTATAACGATGTTACTTGCCATATTTCATAGTTCTAGGTCAACGGGAAGTACCCTATAGGTTTTGATTCCCTTGAGTGTGTCGAAATATGCGTTTTTTGCTGAACAAACGGCCGTAACTTTTTTCTACGTAAACTTAGCAGTTTGATTTTTTTTTAACTTCATGGGACCGTAGACCTGAGTATACAGTTCAAATTTCAGCTTGATACCTCCACGCATTCTCGACATAGAAATTCTTGACAGACAGACTGACAGACAGACAGACAGACAGTAGGACAACAAAGTGATCTTATAAGGGTTCCGTTTTTCCTTTTGAGGTTCGGAACCCTAAAAACGCGCAAAGATGTTTTTACAGGGTCGGCAACACATGTGATGCCCCTGATGTTGCAGGCGTTCATAGGCTGAGGTAATTGCTTTCCATCGGGCTATGCTTGTTATGCCCTAACTAGCGACCAATTTCAAGGCAAGAAATTAACCGAACAGTGAAAATTGTATTGTAAAACTGGGTGACTATTATATTAACTTGGAGATTAAATAATAAATAAATATTCCTGGATAAATTACACACAGCCATCTAGCCCCAAACTAAGCAAAGCTTGTAGGTAACTATAGGTACTACTTAGATAACTAATATTAGACTTAAATACATTTTTTTACCAATTTTTGGCCATGTGGGTTCCGGCAGACTAGAATAGAATTACTCCGTCTCTTCCCGTGGATGTCGTACAAGGTGACTAAGGGAAATACGTTATAAAACATCGATCAGGCCTCCCCACCTGTCTGGCCAGCGTGGGGAGTGCAGGCCAAATCCTTCTGTCTGGGACGGACGAGAGAGGGTCGTGCTCCTGTAGTGGAGACTAAAATGGCCTGATGATGATGATGATTATGACATTTTTTTAAATACATAGGTACATACGAGTATAATAGAAATACCCGGACTCAGGCAAACAGACATGTTTATGCACGCAAATATTTGTCTTGTTCGGGAATCGAACCCGCAAGCTCGGAGTCAAAGTGACCATTGCTAACCATACGACTAGCGAGATCGTCAAAAAATTAACAGATATAGGTAACCTAACCGAATATTTCATTTCGAGCGCCTATTTAGCAGGACGGCGGCCCACCACCTATTTCCACCACTGTATCTCCTGTGTAGCCAGGATTAACAGCGGCGACTGACAAAAGAGGCAATGAACAGTGAAGTCCATTGCAATCCCGGGGGTAAAACTACAGCTGCCTTGGAACTCACAACGAATTTAATCAGAAGAAATTAGTAGGAGCAGGAAGCTTTTGGAATTTGACTTCCACTATTGGCAATGTGAGAGACAGTTATATTTCAAATAAGGCTTTAAATCCTTAAGAGATGGCTAGTCAAGTGAAGCTCAACTGCCGTGCACCACGGATTTTTAATGTCTAACACTATTGGGGACTTAAAACAATGAGTTGCCCATTTAGTATTTATTAATCGCTCGATTCAATGAGCGTGACGGCTTCGTTGCGCGTGTCAGTCTAATCAAACACGCAAGTTAAGCAACGTTGACCGCAGCCTGTCCATGGATGGGTTTATTTATCGCGAGCTCCTCCGTGCTTAGGAGGACACGTTAAGCCGTCGTTACCGGCTGTTGTCAGTAGATGACAGTCGTTAGGTTAAGTCAGTGGCCTTTAGGTGGCTTGAAAGCACTGGCGTCCGCCAACTCGCAGTTGACCAGTGTGCTGGAGTAGGTCTGCTCTAAACTCCTTCAATTGAGGGCTGACCCGTATCTTAGCATTAGGAAAGCTCTAATAAAAAAAATATGTAATTAGTAACAGTAATTCACCATGTACATGGTACTTATTATCAAAACATAGATCTTTGATTTCTTATTGTAGCTTATTTTTGTGAATGTAGGTAATTTATAATGCTTTTGAGCAAATCCTGTTTTATTTGATCTCTCTAAAAAGGGATAGTTGCCTACTGTAGCGAATAGTACAAGCCTATCCATACAAGCAGATAGTGGATATTCCGTACATTCGCGATAATCTCATTGATTCCATTTTGTTTTTTATCCAGTTCTTCAAACGCATGTGCTAAACTATACCTATTCCTCATTACTAATTTAATCTAAAGTGTAATTAATTACTGAAAATTATCACCTTTTAGTTCACCCTAGCTTGCAACTACAGAATTATAAATAAATTTAGCTTTCTTTGCTTTGAACACTAGTTTTTCTTTATGCATCATTAAGGTGGTAAACAAGCATACGGCTAGCCTAATGGAGTGCAAATACCGCAGCATATGGTCTGTAACACTAGAGGTATCACACGCGCGTTGCCGACCCTGTAAAAAACTCTTCACGCCCTTTTTGCAGAACCCCATGCTGTATTCACCTGAGAAAATCTTGACAGGCAGTACATTCCACAGCTTGACAGTACGCGGGAGAAAACTTCTCTGGAGCCACACAGTACGCGACCACTTAGGCTCCAGTGTGTGAGGATGAATTCCCTATCGATGGCGAGCGGTGCGACTGTACCAGGCTGAGACAAAACATACACAGATGTCTTGTGCGAGGATCAAACCCGCGTCTCTCGAAATAGCTACGAACGGGCTCTCCTAAGCTTAGTTCTCATTGTTGCCAATAGAGGCGCTCGCGTTGGAATAGAAATCATTGTATAAATTGGTTTTGCGAATTGTTTTTTTAGACCTAATATTTTTTTATTTTTATATTCTCTAATAAATAATATTTAAAATAAAACAGTAAATTTTTATAATTTTGTTTAACAAAATTATAACGATAACTACTCACTACTAGATGGCGTTGTTATTGAGCTTCGGTACAAGATGTCGCGAAGTTGAAATAGTGTAACCATCTGTTCATAGATAGCGCTAGTAGTTTCAAATTCATTAGAATTATATTATTTTACAATGTTTTTACCCGGTATTGGGAATTCAATATTATTTTACAACTTTGGGAATTCAATGTTATTTTTTAATTTAGAAATGTAAATAAGTTGACCCCGGCGCAGTCAATGTAAAATACTCGTAAGGATCGACTCACTGAAGGCTTAGTGCGAATCTTTTGTTCGCGTACAATCATGTCAAATTTTCATGTCAAAATTTTAATTTATTCTGCGGAAAATTAAATAAACTAGGAATGTTACTTTGCCAATAATAAGAATTGATAATTATTAATCAATGAAATCAAGTACATAATATTAGTCAATTCACAATTCAATCCCGATTCGGTCAACTTTCAATCTGCGATCGTACAAAAATTTACGAGAATTGGCCTTCTGTTCTCGGAATATGTTTGTAAGACAATCCTATTGCCCTTCCTTGTATTTCGCGCATACAGATCATTAGCAGTTGAGAATAAGTGTAGTAGTGTGAGTTTTTTGTCACACAGGAAGTGGCCTCACATAATATCGCAGCCAAATAACAATTCCCAGGACGGTTGTTGTGTTCCTGCGAGTGGTCACCGGGATGGAATGAGTTTCTGCGGGGGTAGCAGCGCGCGAGCGATATTTTCATGTTGCGAGCGTTTATATGGGTACGGTAACCGCTTCACATCAGGCGGGCCGTTTCTTTGCCACGTAGTAAGTATAAGAAAAAACATTCCAACCGCTGGGTCTAGAGATTCCAAATTTGGCACGTAGGTTCGTTATGACGTCTAGGGGTACACTAAGAAAGGATTTTTCAAAATTCATCCCCTAAGGGGGAGAAACGGGAGGTCCAAAGTTTGTATGGGGAAACGAGATTAGTTGGACTATTTTATCCGAAACTTTACACGAGTACTTCTATAGATAAATGAGTAAGCACGTGTTTCAGGATTCTTCAATATTCAACCCCTAAACGGGTGAAATGGGGTGAAAAAGTCTGAAAATCGTCATGGATATTGTTTTTATAGTTTATCGGGTCACTGATTACGAAAATAACAACTATTTTATAATCAAACGTAATCGGCGTGACATAAAATCCCCCCTGTGGGGGTGCGATGGGGTTGAAATGTAATAATATCTATATGGGTGTTGATTCTATGGTTTTCTGGGACGTCAATTACGAAAAGGGCATCGATTTGAAAATATCACATAGTGGACAAGAAATTACTTAAAATGATTTTTCAAATTGTACTCCTAAGAGGGTGAAACAGTGGTCTAAAGTTTGTATGGGGAAACGAGTTTAGTTCTACTATTTCATCCTAAATTTTACACGAGTACTTCTATAGATAATTGACTAAACACGTGTTTCAGGATTTTTCAAATTTCAACCCCTAAAAGGGTAAAATGGGTCCCAAAAGTACTAGTAAAAACGCCATGGGTATTGTTTTTATGGCTTATCGGGTCGCTGATTACAAAAACAACAACGATTTTAAAATTCAACGTGGCTAACGTGATCATCATACTCTATTGGGGTGCGATGGGATTGAAATGTCTAAAATGGGGTGAAAAGGTCTGAAAATCGTCATGGGTAGGTATTGTTTTTATAGTTTATCGGGTCACTGATTGATTACGAAAACAACAACTATTTTGTAATCCAACATAGCCGACGTGACATAAAATCACCCCTGTGGGGGTGCCATGGGGTTGACATGTCATAATATCAATATGGGTGTTGATTCTATGGTTTTCTGGGACGTCAATTACGAAAATGGCATCGATTTGAAAATATAACATAGTGGACATGAAATTACTGAAAAGGATTTTTCAAATTTTACCCCTAAGAAGGTGAAACGGAGGTCCAAAATTGTATGGGGAAACGAGATTAGTTGGACTATTTTATCCTAAACTTTACAAGAGTACATACTTCTATAGATAAATGAGTAAACACGTGTTTGCCCTGTATTTCACGCGAGCGAAGCCGCGGGCGAAAGCTAGTCATATATAAAAATAAAATAAAAAAATCACCCCTTCTAGTCTAGGTAGAACTTAGACTTGCTCCCCCTATTGGTCGAGTTTGAGGCGTAAGTGGTTCATCTTTGAAACAAAGCCAACCTCACCTGCGAGTGGTACACCCAGCTGACTGACAAACAAGGCTCTGGCGAAAAGTGAGGTAGGGCATAGCGTACTTTTTTAAGCTGCCCGACTGGGGAAGTACTTCCCCTCACATAATACCGCAGCCAACCTTACCCTTCAACAATACCCTTGAGGGTATTCCTCCGTGTGAGTGAGGTAACCAAAATGAAATAAATTTTCTTTCATTTTAGCAACTTTCCGGTACTGTTTTCGCAACATAACTTGGGTAATAATGGTCACTTGGATGTTGCGTACCATTCAGAGAGGGGGGGGGGGGGGTGTTGCAGAAAAACGTTAGGGCGCTTAACATGTGGGGGAGGGAGGGTCATAAATCTCTAAAAATTGCGTTAAGTAATACTTGAACCCCCAAAGCAGGAGTTTAGGATGGATGGTGGTTTTGCTGATCACCATGGGCGGTTGACCCACGTGGACGTTTGCTCCCATCTCATTACAAAAAATATATATATACAAAAATTAACAAATATAAAAAATAGGAGAAACGAAATAAAGTAATTATTCTTATTATATGTATGTATATTATTCACAAAAATAGCATCGATGACATACACTTGTAGTCCGATATTAACTCATAATACTTACAACATAAGAACTATAACAAGGTCAAACTGTCTTTGGTACATATGACCGGAAAATGGGGCAAATTGTCAAGCATAAGCGTCCGGCAAATTAACCGCAAATTCGTAATTAAAATCAATTCCACAAACAATAAACACATCGCGTTACCCTTCAAGTTAACCCTCTCCTGCCACGCGATGACCATCGGTAACGTCTCTAAGGTTATTTAGAACAGGCTTAGTAGCCCTCCGTGCAGGGTTATCTCTAAACGCTAACAACCAGGACAAGGGTGGGGCGTAAGGGGTCTTCAACATCTTTGAAGGGGTGTAAGTGGTTCATCAACATCTTTGAACCAAAGCCAACTACACCTGCACGCGGTGCACCCTGCTGACTGACAAACGAAGCTCTGGCGAAAATAGAGGTAGAGAGCGTAATTGTAAGCTACCCGACTGGGGTATGTACCTCCACCTCACAGAATACCGCAGCCAAATAACGGTTCCCTTGAGGCCTGTTGTGTTCCTGCGAGTGAGTGAGGTCACCAGAAAGGAAGGAGATGCTGCGATGGCAGCGGGGGTGGCGGCGCGCGAGCGATATTTTATGTTGCGAGTGTTAATATGGCTATGGTAACCGCTTCACATCAGGCGGGCCGTATGCTTGTCTGCCACCCGACGTAGTATAAAAAATAAAATAGGATTTTTAAAATCCGGACATGTCATTAGTGTTTTTTAGTACTTGTATTATTTTTTATTCTGTGACAAGACGGACGCCGGACGCACTCAAAGTAGGACAAATCCGGGGCAACCCGGGGACCTACCGCATAAGCTGAAGCCGATGCCCATAGGATTTTTTGATTCGGAAAACCCGACTTCAGTTTAAATTTCTGATATACTCGTATATCTTCAGTTTAACCGGTAAAGCGTCTCCGTCCCTACCGGTTAAGCTTATTAGGTACTATTAGCACGGATATATGGTGAAGTTAATAATAAATATTGTCAGACAAATTACACAGCGCCATCTAGCCTCAAAGTAAGCGAAGTTTGTGTTATGGGTACTAGACAACTGATAAACATACGTAAATATTTTTTTTTTTGTAAATACATACTTATGATACATAGAAAACACCCAGACCAAGACAAACAGACATGTTCATGCACACAAATGTTTGTCCTATGAGGGAATCGAACCCACGAGCGTTGGTGTCGAAACCGCGTCATTGACCGCTACGCCACCGAGCTCGTCAAAGTCAAAGTTAAAGTTTTGGGGTGTAACTGGTTTATCAACATCTTTGAACCAAAGCTAACTTCACCTGCACGTGGTGCACCCTGCTGACTGACAAATGAAGCTCTGGCAAGAGAGGTCTCTGAAAAGAGAGGTAGGGAGCGTAATTGAATTGAATTGAAATGAAAAAAAAAGTTAGATTTTCGCAATGAATCAAAAAACCCGATGGTAATAGGCTTCAGCTTAGGCGGTAGGCTCCCTGGACGGGTGCCAACCCTACCTCTGTCCATTCAGATCCACAGTCTCGATCCGCATGTGGAACCTAGAGTTGTTCAGAATGACCTAGTAGGGTTGAACTTTCTGGCGGGAATGCGTATTCATTTTTTGAAACGTCAGGCAATAATAGAGGTATAGAAATTTTTATACCTTTATCCATGATCGCGTTAATTCCCGTTCTTATCTACACTACTATTATAAAGAGGAAAGATTTGTATTTTTGTGTGTGTGTGTGTGTGTATGTTTGTAATGAATAAACTCAAAAACTATTGTGCCGATAAAAAAAATCTTTCACCATTGGAAAGCTATATTCACCGAGTAACATAGGCTATATTTATTGCTAAACAAAAGGTAAAAATATTAAAAAAAAAATTCCACCCGTGCGAAGCCGGGACGGGCCGCTAGTAGTTCATAAATTAAAGATTATAAAAATTGGTCCAGCTGTTCTTGAGTTATAAATGGTGTAACTAACTGACTCTGATTTACATAAAAAACTAATTATTATTAGAACTAATTCAAAGTTATGTAATAAAAGTATTTTTGGATGTAAATAGCTCATCATCATCTTTAGGCACCGCCTTATAGACGTAGCGACGCCTTGTAGACGTAGCAACGTCTTGTAGACGTAGCAACGTCTTGTAGACGTAGCAACGTCTTGTAGACTTAGCAACACCTTGTGAACGAAGCACTTTCAGTATAATGCGGTTCCGCGTAGTGCTACGAATGTACTACATGTTTTTGCTACGCAGAAATATCTTATACATGAAGTTTTTTTTTTATACTACTCGGGTGGCAGACAAACACACGGCCCGCCCGATGTGAAGCAGCTACCGTAGCCATACTAACGCTCGCAACATAACATATTGCTCACGCGCCGCCACCCCCGCTGCCACCGCAGCAACTCCTTCCTTTCTGGTGGCCTCACTCACTCGCAGGAACACAACAACCCTCAAGGGAATTGTTATTTGGCTGCGGTATTCTGTGAGGTGGAGGTACATAAAAGCTGGTAAAAACTTTTTTACACTATAATAATAATAAGTAGGTACATACAAGATGTTGTACAATGGCGGATTTATCCCATCAGAGATCTCTTCCATTAGAGATCTTTTCCAGTCTAGTAGTGTTTCTTTCAGTTCCAGAAGTGTTATTATGTACAAGCTGTTGTCTGTATCAAAGCAATTCTCACATGCATGTGGTGCACCCTACCGACCTAAACAAAGCATCAAGTGATAATATCAGCTCGGGGCACCATCTTACAGAAGATCGCAGCCAAATAACAATCCTCAAATCATGGAGCCGTGTGGTTTCCGGCAGACTAGAATAGAATCACTCCGTCTCTTCCCGTGGATGTCGTACAGGGCGACTATGGGAAATACATTATAAAACATCGATCAGGCCTCCCCAATCCGTCTGGCCAGCGTGGGGAGTGTAGGCCAAATCCTCCTTTTGTCTAGGACGGACGAGAGAGGGTCGTGCTCCTGTAGTGGAGACTAAAACGACCTGATGATGATGAAATCATGGAGAGCTGTTGTGTTTTTGACAGCCAATTAAGTTACCTGTAAACTCCTGTACTGTTTTTTTATACGTCGGATGGTAGACAAGCATATGACCCACATGATGAGAAGCGGTTACCGTAGACATCTGCGCTGCCTTGCCTTTCTGATGAACTCATTTAAAAAAATATAAAGAAAAAATAAACTAGATGACAATGGTCTAAAATTATAAAAAATATTTATCAGTATCGTAAAATATACAAAACTAGTACGAACTACGATCTGGATTTTTTTATTACTTATGTCCGACTTGTTTTATGGTCGATCAAAGTTTGGTGGGAAAGTCCAATTTAAAAGGATGAAATTATAAAAAATCAATATTAGCTTTGGAAAAAAAACAATAAAAAATACTACAACTTTTGTTACGGCACTAGCTACATAAACGCAGTATATAACATAGCTGTCGTACAAACTTCTGTTTCAATGTATACAAAATACCTAGGTTTGACGTCATAACTCAGTAGCGTTTTGTATGGAGCTTCTTCGGTAAAGTCCAAAATTGTGATTTTCAAGTTATCATGTCTAGAGATTTTTTTATACTATCAAGTAAATCAAGTAATCAAGTAATTCAAAATTATGTATTTGTTTGTAACTATTTGTTTTTTAACTATGAAAATAATATTTTAGTACGTTTATCGGAATTTAGTACAAGGTTTGCTTCTTTTCATACCAGATGGCGGTGAGAATACATATAAGTATATTTTTTATACCAAACATGTATTGTCCGTGCTCTGTCTCTCCCGGTACAATTGCAGCATCTACTTGCGTTTGGTGACACAATGACCGTTACGGGAATTGTTATTTGGCTGCGGTTTTCTGTCAGACAGAGGTCTACTGGAGGGTACTGCCCTAGATGGGCTTGACCTGCCCTACCTCTCTTGCGTCAGAGCATCATTAGCTAGTCGGCAAGGTTCGCCACGTGCAGGTGAAGTTGGTATATGCTCTAAAGTCTGTTGTGAGCCCACTACACCCCAATTATTTCTATTAACCCCATACAGTTATTTGGCATTAAAATTAGAATACATATCACGAAACTTTGTTACTTATTATTCGATGAGCTCGGTGGTCGAATGGTTAGCAATGGCCACTTTGCCGCCGAGGTCGCGGGTTCGATTCCCGCACAAGACAAACATTTTTGTGTGCATGACCATGTCTGTTTGTCTTGGTCTGGGTATTTTCTATGTATTATAAGTATGTATTTACAAAAAAAAAATATTTATTTAAGTACATTTATCAGTTGTCTAGTACCCATAACACAAGCTTTGAGCTTAATTTGGGACTAGATGGCGCTGTGTAAATTGTCCAGAAATATTTATTTATTATTTATTATTAAGGAGGGTCAACGTACCGTATACCTACAGATAACGCGCCCCTGTGTGCCAATCTTCCGGTTATATCACAGGATTGCGAGTCTCTCGTCCAGTAAACCGACCAGACGAGAGGACCTTTACCCGCACCGCTCTTGCGCTCGGTAAACCATCCAAGCACGCAAGCGGATTGGTAGCAGGTCTCACTCTCCTTTCACCTGCATGCTACTTAGGTACTCTTAAGTCGAGTAGCTCGTGGCGAACCTCGGTCTCGCAATCATCAGGGCAAACGAGCAGGTTAGTTTCCTGATGGTAAGTAATCATCAAAGCCAATAATCGTTTTTGGGGTGTAAGTAGTTCATCAACATCTTTGAACCAAAGCCAACTTCACCTGCACGCGGTGCACCCTGCTGACTGACAAACGAAGCTCCGGCGAAAAGAGAGGTAGGGAGCGTGATTGTAAGCTACCTGACTGGGGAATGTACCTCCACCTCACAGAATACCGCAGCCAAATAACGGTTCCCTATTGAGGGCTGTTGTGTTCCTGCGAGTGAGTGAGGTCACCAGAAAAGAAGGAGATGCTGCGATGGCAGCGGGGGTGGCGGCGCGCGAGCGATATTTTATGTTGCGAGCGTTTAATACTTATGGCTACGGTAACCGCATATGCTTGTCTGCCACCCGGCGTAGTTTTTTTTTTTTAAAAACGTGAGTACTACTTAGGTAGTAGGTTACTGATGAGTTGCCAGCCTTTTTAGGAAAATCTTCTTTTGAAATCGAGGTTGGCTTTCCCGACTAAAAATGTGAGTTTTATTAATTTATTAATTATAATTAAACATGTTTTTTTTTAATTTGACGAGCCCGCTGGTCGAATGGCTAGCAAAATTATTTTGACTCCGAGGTATGTAAAAATGGGGTGTAAATGGTTCATCACCATCTTTGAACCAAAGCCAACTTGACCTGCACGCGGTGCACCCTGCTAACTGACAAACGAAGCTCTGGTGAAAAGAGAGGTAGGGAGCGTAATTGTAAGCTACCCGACTGGGGAATGTACCTCCACCTCACAGAATACCGCAGCCAAATAACAATTCCCTTGAGGGTTGTTTTGTTCCTGTGAGTGAGTGAGGTCACCAGAAAGATAGGAGATGCTGCGTTGGCAGCGGCGGCGCGGGAGCGACATTTTATGTTGTGAGCGTTAATATAGCTACTATGCTTCACATCTAGCGAGCCGTATGCTTGTCTACCGCCCGACGTAGTATATAAAATAAAAGAGGTCGCGGGTTCGATTACCACACAAGACAAATATTTGTGTGTTTCTATTGGTCTGGGTGTTTTATATGTATTATATGTATGTATTTACAAAAAAAAATGTATTTTAAGTATAATATCAGTTATCTAGTACCGATAGTACAAGCTTTATGCTGTGTAAATTGTCCAGAAATAAATATTTATTTATTTAAAATTTACCGAATTATTGAGTAATTTTAAATTTTAATTATATCAATATAGAAAAAAAATTCCGTTTTAAAACTTAACCCTTATATTCTCACGCGCTGACCACTGTCCGGTAACGTCTCGGATCGATACGACCCCACGATGATAACCGGCTTCTGCAAGAAATGGATTAGTAAAATTTAAACCGGTTTTCATTCTCACAGCGGACTTTATTGGGAATGGAATATTTTTTATGAGATATTGAGTCAAGATTTATATGAATAAATATTCATATAAATCTTGTTGAGTCAAGATTTATATGAATAAATATTCATATAAATCTTGACATAATCAGGACAAATTTGCCTAGAGTATATCATTATTACCTATTAATTAATATACGTGAAGCAAAAATTTTGTACCCTTTTTTACGAAAATTGAGCGGACGGAGGAGTCTGAAATTTCGCATATTTATAGTTTATATAGAGAGCACAGAATGGTAATATTTAAAAAAAAAATATGCATAAAAAATAGATTAAATCACCAAAAAAAATAGGGTGCGGCTGAGTCATGAAAACGGCCGTGTGTTGTACAGTGAATACGTTATATGCATTAAAATTATCTCAAAATGGCAGATCTCCCCCCTCCCCCGCACGCGATGTTCCATAGTCCTTACTTAGCATAATAAATTCTTTGATCCTTCATCTATCCATGGTGTGATTGAATTTTGGATGGAGATGATAGATTTGTAGCTGCAACATCAAACTGTATCCCTCGATTTTGTTATTTTGAATTGCCTCCCTATGGAAGCAATTTTAAAGACTTGAGACAAGACTAGATCTGTTCTTTTTTTGAAATTGATTACTAATAAAAAATGTACTTATATTCTATAAAAAAATGGGAACAATATTTTCTGTCACCTAAGTTTAGATGTGTCACTAATCTGCAGTATAATAATATCTATCCCCAAGAAATATATTAGTCATCATTTTAATCAAAACTGTCTCTAAATATAAATCATCAGCTTAACAAACTATTAGTATCATTTAATTCGTTTGATCATCAAAATAATAGATCTGTCACCAAATAAATAGATCAGCTCCTTATTTAATGAAAAAATGGCTAATAAAATGGCGAAGTCAAATTGGCGTCATATTCACTGACGAGTCTTACCAATACTTGGGCAATGTAATAAATCATGTTTTGTTTAGATTTGAATTGATTTTTGGTTAGGTTAGGGTTTTCTTGTGTCCTGTCATCGGAAATAGGAGCTCCGCTGCGGAGCTCCGTCAACCTAGATGATGAATGATGTGGTGCCAAGTAAGCTTAATTATTAATAATTGGCAATATAATACATACAAAAACATTTATTTGGTACTAGACCCTATATCTCCATGATTTTAGGTGATTTGTTGTGGAATCGATTTTATATTGTTTGGTGACAAATTTATTATTTTGCGGGCAAACCCTATTAGTTAAGAAACACTAATTAAATTGGCGATAGCTTAAATGACACCCTTAAAAAATAACAATTCCTTTTTCGAATACCTGATTATCTTGTTGCGTTCACGAGTTAACCCTCTTTTTCCCACGCGCTGACCACTGTCCGGTAACGTCTGCGCCCGTTTCAACCCTAGCATAATGATAACCTGTTGATGCAAGGAATGGAATAATTTCTTTGAAAAACCGGTTTTTTATTCAAGATTCCCATATTGGTCATCGGACTTCTTCATTTTCTTGTGAACGTTTGTTGAGTTAAGTGCTGTGTGATATATGGAATTAGGTAAAAATAAGAAAATGTGAAGTGTAGTGAAACGTGTATGAAAATAATATACCTAACTACGTTAGTAGTAACATTTGAAAAAAAAAATATATATTTTTCAACATTTTTTCCGTCTTGTTGTCTATAACGGTAAGAGGATTTTCGTTCTCTAGTAAACATTATCTTAGAGGCAGTTAAGTAACATTGCTCGTAGCCTGTCCATGGATAGGTTTATTTATCTCTAGCTCTTGTTATATATTTTTTTTATATGACAGGGGGGCAAACGAGCATGTGGGTCACCTGATGGTAAGCATGGAGATCAGCAACATCAAGGGGTCGCCGATCCGTTATCCTATACTCCTTCCTTCCTTTCTTTCTGGTGACCTCACTCACTCGCAGGAACACATTTACCCTCAAGGGAATTGTTATATAGCTGTGATATTCTGGAGGTACTTCCCCAGTCGGGCAGCTTAAAAAATACGCTATGCCCTACCTCTCTTTTCGCCAGAGTCTCGTTTGTCAATTAGCAGGGTGCACGACGTGCAGATGAAGTTGGATTTGGTTCAAAGATGTTAATGAATGAATGAATGATTTATTTATTTGCTATGAATGTGGTTGAATACAGATATTATTCACATAAGTTTAGAGCCTTGACATTCAGCCAATAATGGCATGCAAAATGTACATAATATGCACGTGCAACAAATTACAATTAAGTTTTAAATCAATAGAACAGTAACAATGTTTAATAGTCAATTTATGTCAATTTTATAATTTAAATATTCATTTAATGAGTAAAAACACTTGTCATTAAACCATGTTGATAATTTAATTTTAAATAGCATAGCATAACAATTAATGAACCACTTACATCCCAAAATATAATATATATATATAATAAATAAATAAATAAATAAATTCATTTAATGACTAAAGTGTGATAGTGTGCCAAAATATTTTATTTTCCGTTGAAATCCCCAACACCTATACTTGTCTATGAAAATCCCACGTCGTAAAGCGAGCAAATCCACTAACAAACGCCAGGTATGTTGTCCCGGCGGCGGTAGGCGGTAGGCGCTCGGTGTTGCCATAAATCGTGGCTTTCTAAACGAGAAAACGTAATGAAACGCTGTGCATTTTCTCCGAGCGGCGGCATCACTCACTGCCGGAGCGAAACACACGTAACTGAGAATTATTTATTTTTGTTTTTTTTCGGGACGGGGGCCCACCACACATTCCCACCAATGTGTCTCCTGTGTAGCTAGTATTAACAGCGGCGACCGCCGAAAAAGGCAATGAACAATGAAGTCCATTGCAGTCCCGGGGTAAAACTACTTGGCTGCCTTGGAACTCACAACGAATTTAATCAGAAGAAATTAGTAGGAGGCTTTTGGAAGTTTATTTTTGTTTATTTAATAATTATTATTTAAATACTTGATTTCGACCAAATGGGCAATTTGGTATAATAATATTATAAATATTTTAAGAATGAAAAAAAAAAACAAAACCGCCGTAGACATAGATAATAGGAATAAGTCCGCCTTTTTTAAACTGCTTTATTGTCAATAAAGTGTAAGTAAATAAATATTTTAAAAATGGAAAATTCACCATCCCCGCTTAGGTGGGATTTGAACCCACGACCTCCCGGATTATCGGTCGAGTGCTCTTCCAACTGAGCTACCAGGATTGTTAAGTAGTGTAGTACTTAATAGGTAGATGGCACCACTCTGCGACTTCACAGCAGTAAAATATAAAATGGAAAAATTCGGCACCATCACAAACCTTCCATTAACCATTAATGTGAAAAAATTACTAACATCAAATTATATGTGTTTTTTTTTTAACTTTCCATCGTTATCAATAGTGATCAAATTAATTATGTAAAAAAAAACCGTGTGTGCTTGACCATACGACAGAAGTGAAAACTTCATCTCTCTTTTTCTCTCGCCCCGTCTCGATCTCTCCCTGCCGAATACACCCGAACGAGCGTTATACAGAAGTTTTCATTTTAAAAAAACCGGACAAGTGCGAGTCGGACTCGCCCACCGAGGGTTCCGTAGGTACGTAGTATCATTATTAAATTTGATATTTTTCATTATAAATAAGAAATAATGCGTCGAAAAAAATAAATAAAATATATTTTGCAATGTGTACATCAAGCCCTTTCATATGATACCCCATTTGAACTAGTAGTTTCAATTTGAAATTTCGACACCCTATAAAAAATATAGACCCCCTATTTTTTAAGATCTATTTACAAATGTATAGTTTTGAGATTTATTCCTGTACTTGTAGTCTATAACGATGTTACTTGCCAAATTTCATAGTTCTAGGTCAACGGGAAGTACCCTATAGGTTTTGATTCCCTTGAGTGTGTCGGAATATGCGTTTTTTGCTGAATAAACGGCCGTAACTTTTTTCTACGTAAACATAGCAGTTTGATTTTTTTATAACTTCATGGGACCGTAGACCTGAGTATACAGTTCAAATTTCAGCTTGATACCTCCACGCATTCTCGACATAGAAATTCTTGACAGACAGACAGACAGACAGACAGACAGACAACAAAGTGATCTTATAAGGGTTCCGTTTTTCCTTTTGAGGTTCGGAACCCTAAAAATACGAAAAGTTCTATAGAAGTTTAATATTATAAGGTGATATTATATGAAAATTAATATTATAAGGTGTAAATAAATGCTATCTTAAAGGTATTAAAAATAGTCCTATATAAAACTAACAAAATATGAAAACCAACTTGCACCTCTATTCCCAGAGCGCAACATAAGCCAAGAGCTACAGAAAACAAATTACAAATCATCTGCCCCCCGCCACCCGCGAAGACGCCGCCTCGCCCCTCCCGCGCCAAATGACTCAGTTAGAGCTAAATTGCTCTACAGTAGCAGATTGCCGCGTTTCCAGCAAAATTTCCTTTAGATTTAAATTTCGAACGATATTGTTGCGTTCCGTTCATAATGAAATCGTATCGATTTCAAATTGTATTTATTCGATTGTAGATTCCATTGATAAGCAACGTCTGTAGGGTTGAAATTTTAAACGGTAAATCAATTAAAAATAATTTATTTCTCATATAAATGAGAAAGTATGTATGTATGTTCGTATAGATTCCGAAACGGCTGGACCGATTTCAACGAAATTTTCAGACAATCTTTAGACTGACGCAGCGGATAATCCTGCACCCCTAGACTATGCGGGCGAAGCCGCGGGTAACAGCTAATTAAGTATAAATAATTTGTATACTTAGCAATTATATTAACACGCAATGAATTTTTATGGTAATATGTCAAAGTAGTCATCAAAAATGATGAAAGGTGATGACAAAATGTACGTTTATTAATATAGCTTTTAAGAATATCCATCACATAAAATTGATTAATTGTCGAAGTCGATCGACGTTCTCACATGGATTAATCAACCTCAATGGTTAATTTTATAAATACCAATCAATCGATTTTCGATAGATGCTGTCGATTGATACCGAATATTATCGCTTATTAGAGTACTGCAAAAAACAAAAAAAAAACAAAAAACCAAACGTACCTATCTCTTGTGTTTTTAAACAACGATCAAAGGCAATAGTACCTATTACATCCCTAAAATCTAAACGACCAAGTCAAAAGTCATTCATAAATGCTAAACTATTCCTAACGATATAATTTTTTGTGAGTTACATACTTCTTATATAATGGAAATTTTACATTTTTAAGTGCCTTATTTATTCCAAGTTGGTCTAAGAGAACTTTTGACAAAAAAATATGAAAAGAACTCTTTGGGAATTATTTTGACTTTGTCAATTTTTTTATACTACTAAGGCAGCGTTTTTTAACCTTTTGCGGTTCGCGGACTCCTAGAAAATCAAACACAGGCCTAAATACAGGACAATTTATTGTAGTAGGTACTGATAAAAAAATATATTTTTGTAAAAAAATAAAATACTGTGTTGATATAAAAGTTCGTGTTGCTTTTTTTTTCAAGACTTGCTGGCATTATTTATTACCTATTAATTCAAATGTTATAAATAAGACGGCGGACCCCCATGCACATACTCGCGGACCCCGGGGGGTCCGCGGACCACAGGTTAAGGAACACTGTACTAAGGTACAAAATAAGCATAGGTACAAATAAAAACAATACTCGGTACCCATACGTGGACCCACCATATCAACCTATATTCATTCCACTACTGGGATACGGGTCAACCTTTCAATCGAAGGGGTTTAGAGCAGTGGTTGCCAATTAGTTTTTGTCCTGCGTACCACTTTCAGAAAGAGTTGAAACTCGCGTACCCCTTTATTACATTGTTGTTTGCGTATTTCTTCCTAGTACCTTAGTCAAGAGACTGCTTAACGTACCCTTTAATGCTCCTTCGCGTATCCACACTGGTACGCGTCCACTAATTGGGAAACACTGGTTTAGAGCATTCTCTACCACGCTGTTCAACTTCGATTTGACGGAGGCCAGTATTTTCAAGCCGCCCAAAGGGCACCAAGAATTGGCTATCATCTAATGACAATAGCCGGAACTGACGACTTAACGTGCCCTTACGGCACAGAAAAGCTCGTTATAAACAAACCCATCCTTAGCCTGGCTACAGTCAACGTTGCTTAACTTGCGTGTTCGATTATGCTGACGCCATCGAGCTCGTTCCATGTAAGGATATTGATGATTGGAACTTTTTCAAAGAGCAGATTTATCAATCTCTTTAAATTCAATTTCTCTATTTCTACCAAAAACTACTACTCCGTTTAGAAACACCGCAAGCATTAGGCGGGCTCACTAACTCACTGTCACCGATCCGCGTCTTACTATTTCTAAGGGGTCATTAGTAGAAACGACACCCATTCCGAGGCCCATTTAGATAAAATGTCAGAGATTTGAACGAAGATTCCCGCCTCCCACCCCGGGGGGTGCGCCGAGTAATGAGTCGCGAAGATTTTCGCAAGGGTGCAAATGTTTGTATAGGGTGCGAAGTTATGTACCCCACTTTCTTGGTCTTCGATGATTATGTAATTGTTTTATTATATTATTGAGTAAAAAAATATAAGTAATATAATTTAGTAGGTGACGGAAAAAAATAAACAAAATTGTCTAGGTAGTTTTATAACATCAAAATTATTAAAAGCAAAAGAAATTTAAATTTATTTTTCTTCCAACTATGCTTTAATTTCATCACAATCACACTAAAAACTCAGTACAAAACGAGTCTTTAATGCTCTAGAGCAATAAAAATGTATGAAATTTCATTATTGCACAGTTTTTTTTAATCGCACCAAAAGGTGCCAATCTCAATGGATTAGCTCTATTCAGCCAGCCGATATCAATACTTTTTTTTTCGTACGTATTATTCGTTTCTATCCTACTTGTTCCAAATTTAAAAAATGATTGCTGCTAACTCTGAGTTAAAAATGAAAGAAATTTAAAAAAGTGATTTGGCGGGAACTTGGTTAATTTTGCTTGACAATATTTTTGGAAACGATAAAAGTGTGATACTATCTGATTTTGAGTGCTTCAGCTTCGAATTAAAATGGAATCATCTAGCGACACATTAACTCCGGAAAACATTCTAAATGAAGCCGACAGTGTTATAGAAACTTCTATTTTAACTGTTTGATATGAGTTTCTTTTATCTACTATTCCTATAGGTATTAGTTGAAAGAAAAGCAGATTATGCACCTCGCCTTAAGTAATTTATATTGCCCTCGTGCCTGTTAGATTAGAGCCCTCGCTAACGCTCGGGCTCTAAATCAGGCACTCGGTGCAATAATAAATTACTTTGTGCTCGATGCAATAATCTACTATTATTCAGGTAAATTGTGTTACACTTATTGAATTTACTTGTTTTACAATAATTAAACAAAAGTCAAAAAGAAAAAAAAAAGGAAAGAGAATCAAAATAAAAGATACAAACAAATGTTTGTGTGTCTGTGTATGTGTGGTTGTGTTGTGTTTGTGTGTGTGTTGTGATGGGTGCACTAGCTACATTTTGTCTAAATCACTAAAGCCCGAGTATACGGCCCGAAAGTTGGCATGGAGTTACCGTGCTATGAACGCCTGTAATACCAGTGGCATCACACGTGCGTTGCCGACCCTGTAAAAACCTCGTCAGGCAGTTCATTCCACAGGCTGACAGTACGCCGGAGAAAATTTCTCCGTCAACCCGTAGTTGAGCAGCGTGGTGGAGTATGCTTTAAACCACTTCGATTGAGGGGAGACCCGTATCCCAACAGTGGGATGATGATAGGTTGATGCTGATGCCGAGCTGTAGTTTCGGGTACAAAAATAAACAAAAAAATACGATATTAAAAAAATATAAATAATTGGGCGTGTGTTGTAACGTGAATACGGTATAAGCACTAAAATTATCTCAAAATGGCAGCGCTTCCCCCTACCTGCACGCGATGTACAATAGTCCTTACTGAGCGTAATAAACTCTTTGATCCTTTGTCTATCCGATAGTATGACTGAATTTTGAATGGAGAGGTTTGTAGCTGCAACACCAAAATGTATCCCCCGATTTTGTTATCATTCGTTTTTTTAAATTGCCTCCCTGTGGAAGCAATTTTAAATACGTATACACGTCAATAACGTAGTTTCTTAAATAATTTTGCGTTTTTGCGCAAAAGTTAAAATAATAATGATCGTTTAAATAACCTAATAGGATTATCGACAAATGAAACCACTTTTTATTTCACAGAGGTATATAAACAGAAATAACATCATAGTTATTCAAAAAATAGAATTCTAATTCTAAAATACAATATCTAAATACATAAACAGCTCAGCCTGTATCTTTCGACTGAGCTACTATTGTATTCGTTTGCTTATCTTTAACCCTCGCCCGCCCGCACTTTTATACTGCATTATTCAGGGAGGGGTTAAGATGTGAATATTTACCGAGCGTATTCTTATATTTAGGTATGCTGTTTTAGCATGTGTTTTATTCGTTGTGTGTGTGTGTGTGTGTGTCGGGATTAATTTTGTATTGTTTTCGCTTATTCGTGTAAATCTTTATTGCAGGTATACAATTAGGTATAATTATTTATTCGACACCATTATTCATTCTTTTACATTACCTATTTGTTAAACAATATTAACAGACTTTTGTGATGTAGATGCATTTATGTACGAACAGTAATTTACAAAATTATAATCATCAGTAGGAATTTACTTTAAATTTTGTAATTACAATTTTCAATTTATTTAAAATTTTGTAATTAAGTAGGTAGGTATAATTAATATTTTTTTTAATTCTGTAATTTCAATTTTCTAATTATCACATTGTAACAAGAAAGACAATACAAGAACTTTACAGATATTCATACTTCCCTACTATTGTTATTATATATGTGAATGTGAGTTTGTTTGTTATGCTTTCACGCCGAAACTATTTTACATTATGAATCTTTGTACGAATATTCTCAGGTATTATGAAGGTATTGTGAAGGCCATAGGATACCTTTTATACAAAAAAGTAAACGCGGACGAAGCCGCGTGTGGAACCTAGTAAATAGTACTTAAACGAAAATGTTATAGAAAAATATGAGGATGATCTCTCTTTATTCTATCCCTTCCAATCAAAATACGTTTGAAATTTGTACGATGGGTATATTTGCATGTGTAAGTAGCGAAATCTGTAGAACTATGGAACGTCTTATAGGGATGATGCGTCAAAGACAGGTAACAAAATATACTGCAATCAAAACTGAAATCCTTTCTTGCATAACTTTAGCACCATAAAGTAGATATAGTACTTACATTTGCAGTAATCACACTTACAAAGGTTTTAGTCACGAGCTATTTACTGTCATCTGCTCATGAGTTTCGTTATAAATTTCAAAATGTTACTATACAATTTTCATAGATAAACCATTTCAATGAACAAATTGAAACTCACTTTTTTGAAAAATACCTTATGGTTTTTACGGCTAGGTTAAATAAATAAAAGTATAGAATAATAATAGAATACGCTTCATTGCACCAATATGACAACGGTACATAAAAGAAACTTGCAAAAATGAAAAGTACAAAAGGCGGTTAATCCAAAAAGCAATCTCTTCCAGACAATGAAAATAATGTAAATCATTACTGTATAAAACAAACAGAAGAGAAAACAAAAATAATCAAATGTATAATGATTGATTTATCGCATTAAACTTATGTCAATTTTATTTAATAACGCAGAAACTACGTAAAATTCAAACCGCACATTATCGACCGCGCGGAAGCGTATAGTTACACCCAAAAAGTGCCTGCCCGTTTCAATTCGTTTATTACAACACACACAACGACGTAGCCCCCTACACCCCGCGCCTTGGGCAATTCTTCAAAGGGAGAAAAAACCCCGCGCACCCCCTAACATCCCCGCCCCGGGTCCGCCTTAACGCAATTCTTGGGTTAAAAAAGGGGTGGATACTTAGCAACGAACAAGAATAGATGCAAAGGGGATTGATTTTTGTACCCGACACCCCGTTTTAATTTTGTTACGTTGGTATTTTAAGTTCGACGTTTGAATTTAGGTTGTTTTGAGATATTATTATTAAAGTATTTTATCAGAATACTTATATCCTATGTGTATTCGTTAAGACTTTTTTTTTAATATTATTGTTAGAATATTTATGTCAATAAAAAATATTTGGCAAGCATTCGGAATCCGTTCTGTTATTTTAATTTTTAGTTATTATTGTGTTATATTTAACTACCAGGTAATTCTTTGATATTTTTTGATTAATAGGTATCTAAGTATTATTAATGTATACTTTGATAAAATCTAAATATCCATATATGTGAATGATTTTTTTTGCAATAGGTATGGAAGGTAATTTTATTTGTCTAATTAATAATATTAACCTTTACTTAGATGCAATTTCATTTGAAGTTTCAAGAGAAGTCGACATTGGTTATACCTAACTTATAAGACAACATCGTGCTGAACATCAGCACGATGTTAGTGAATAAAAGTACAATAATTACTTTAAAAATTGTAATTACTTAACTTGAACTCGATGAGATTGAAGTTTGATCAGTTATATCTAAAATAAGTTGTAGGTAATTTTTCAGTCTTATGTGATCTCAGCTTCTATTAAATTTTTCAAATAATAAATAAAACAAGATTATGCAAATATAGGGAAGTGAGAAGTTAAGAAGAACGTAGAGGAAAGTTGTTTTTATACAATCAACCGTGAACGTTCTAGATAGATGTTATTCAGCAATTTAAAACATTCAAACAAAGCACATTTAGTACAATTTCATAAAACTACCAAATTCCACCCACGCTAAAAAGCTTATCCGAAAAACATTCCGAGCCACACTAGAACACTATTCTATACACACACAAATAAAAATCTCCCCGCTTCGAGGCGTACACAGACAAAAAACCTTAACTAGTCCCCCTCGCCGCCTGCCAGGGGGCGTGAGGGGGCCCTCATATCCTTGCAGAAATTTTGTTTACTTCTCTCTCGGCAAGGAACCGGGGTTCCGGGATAGGAAGCGTCGACTCGTTTGAAATAGGAACGCGCCGGGGATTGGTTTTGCGTTCTTAGTTTGAAACTGGCTGATTGTTATTTTTTATTCTAAATGACATTTTTTTTGTGTAAAATATTATTTTTTGTATTGCTAAATGCTTTTTTTTTGTTTACAAAGAATATATTGTGGTAAATGTAACTAAAAAAAAAAACAATCAGGCGATTTTTTTTTATTTTGATGATGATAGTGATTTTTATTTATTTCACCATAATGAGTTAAATGTTTTAACATATCTAGCTTTGGCCATAATGCAAAACTATGGAAAATATTATAGAAAATATTTAAGTATTTTTAGGGTTCCGTACCCAAAGGGTAAAACAGACCCTATTACTGAGACTCCGCTGTCCGTCCGTCCGTCCGTTCGTCCGTCTGTCACCAGGCTGTATCTCATGAACGGTGATAGATAGACAGTTGAAATTTTCTCAAGATTCTTCAAACAATTTTCTCAGATGTTGTATTTCTGTTGCCGCTATAACAACAAATACTAAAAAACAGAATAAAATAAATATTTAAGGGGGCTGCCAGAAAAGAACCTACCTACTTTGTTTAATTTCAATTTTTCCTAAGAGTGAAGATAAAGTAGTGTATGAAATTGCATACAACCTAGGTATTAAAACACTCGAGTCAACCTATTATCGATAAACAGACTCTCGTGTTTTAATACCCCTTCTTATATGACAGTTGCATAAACTACTATTATAATATATTTTTTACGAGGCGTTTTAATCACAGAACTGCAATAATACAATACAATTCATTTATTGATTAAAACATGATATAAAGGTGGTACTTACATCGTGAAATGTGCGCATGTTTAGGTAATACAATTTGGTATGCAAAATTATGCCATAACCATAAGATAAAGTATGTAGACACTAAAACATATATCTACAATTAATTATATGAATACTATTCTTTAATAAGACATTTATTTCTCAAAAACAGTGTACTGCCCCCTTACCACCATCTCCTATTGCGATTCAATAATTGAATAGATTGCTTATTCATTGGTATGAATAAGCTTTCAATTCAGTTATGGAATCGCAATAAGAGATAGTGGTAAGGGGGCAGTATTCGCTTCAATGTAAGCGAAAAAGACTATAAAAGTGCATTTTTCAAGAAACGAAGCTCGCCGCTCCGTTATTATTAATTGCCTATTATTATTAATTATCACAACATTTAGAAATTGTAAACACTTTGGTACATAATATATTCAAAAGTTCCACATGCTGGGTAGGTAGGTACCTACTGCATAACTGTAATGGAACAGTCATTAGTCATTAGTAATTTATTCCTTGAACAATATACATTGTGTCGGAAACTAAAATCTAATTACATTAATGAAATCAAAATAATAATTATAATTGAATACTACTTACTACTAAATAAATACCTCTTAAAAAAATAGAATTAAAATCTCAACACAATCAAAAGCAACATCACAATTAAAATCAAAATCAATATGTCAAAAACAAAATTAAAATAAATAAAAAAAATCACAATTAAAATCCGTACCAAAATTGAAAAATAAAAAAATCATAATTAAAATTAACATCCATACCAATGTTAAAAACAAAATTAATTGAGATTTGGTTTAACATGCCTTGATAAGGCCAAAATAAGAAGGAAATCGAGTTACCGTGAACATATTAGGTTACCATGCGTCAAATTACATAGATTTATTGTAAGCATTCTGAAATCATTGTGCAAAATTAATAAACTCATCAACTGTGTAGAAGCAATTCTCAAACAAAAATGACTTCAACCGCTTTTTAAAAATATGTGTAGGTACTATTTATCGTTTTTAGGTGTTTAGGTAGTCTGTTAAAAAGTTTTACAGCTTGATATCGTACTCCATGTTCTACTATCTGCAATTTCGGTTGTATCAAATTAGTAATGTCTTTACGCCTAGTATTGTAACGTTTTGATCTTTCATCTTCAGTCTCATACAAGTCCGGATGCTTGACTAGATCAGTGAGTAAGACTAGAATATATAGACAAGGCGCTGTGAGAATTTCCAAATTTAAAAAATGTTCTCGACACGATCACATCTTAACATCTAGGTAAAACGTCCAGCCCCCTTACCACCATCTCTTATTGCGATTCAATAATTGAATAGATTGTTTATTCATACCAATGAATAAGCGACTCTATTTGCAATAGAGTCGCAATAGAGTCGCTTATTCATTGGTATGAATAAGCATTCTATTCAGTTATTGAATCGCAATAAGAGGACCACCTCTTATTGCGATTCAATAACTGAAATAATACCACCAGGTAAGGGGGCAGTTCACATACACACGGCATAAATACTCGTACTTTCTCAAATACATTTAACCGCATTTGTATTTTAGGACCATATTAATGAAAGGAATCCATATATAAATACGTAAAGCAAAAACTTTGTAGGTACCCTTTTTATGAAAATTACGCGGACGGAGGAGTGTGAAATTTTGCACACTTATAGTTTATATAAAGAAGGAGTGCAGAATGCAATTTTTTTGTTAATTATGCATAAAAATACATTAAATCATTAAAAAAACATGACACACACTACCATGTAGTTGACACACATACTCTAATATTCTTCTTTTTTTATTGTTAAAAGTCATAACTTATGACTTAACATAATTAATTTAAACTAAGACTTATGACTCATAAGTCTCAGTTTATATTAATTATGTTCGAATTTCGACCACTGGGCAACCACTAGTCTCTATTAATAATTATTTCCTTACAATCAGAGTTCACTCATCTGCATCCACTTAAAGTCTACATCTATATTTACATTCCTTTTCCATTATACCTTAACCACAGTATAAGTAATAGTACTAACGTACAGTATGGACACTCTCTGCCGCTCTCACTAGTCGACCTCACCTCCCCTATGGAACCGATTTGGAACCGTTCGCAAGGAATGCCACAACGTACGAATTGACGTCGCTTGTATTTTATTCTCCATTCAGTTTAAAATAATATGCGAGTATGTAAAAGATGAGAGTTATTTGTGCAGTGGATGGATGTCTCAACATATGGAAAGTAAAAAAAAACAATTTGGATGGATGGACGGACGGACGGACGGACGGATTGATGGATGGATGGTTGGATGGATTGATGGATGGATGGATGGATGGATGGATGGATGGATTGATGGATGGATGGTTGGATGGATTGATGGATGGATGGATGGATTGATGGATGGATGGATGGATGGGTGGATGGATGGGTGGATGGGTGGATGGATGGGTGGATGGGTGGATGGGTGGATGGGTGGATGGGTGGATGGGTGGATGGGTGGATGGGTGGATGGGTGGATGGGTGGATGGGTGGATGGGTGGATGGGTGGATGGGTGGATGGGTGGATGGGTGGATGGGTGGATGGGTGGATGGATGGATGGATGGATGGGTGGGTGGATGGGTGGATGGATGGATGGGTGGATGGATGGATTGATGGATGTATGGATGGATGGATGGATGGATGGATGGATGGATGGGTGGATGGGTGAATGGATGAGTGGGTGGGTGGATGGGTGGATGGATGGTTGGATGGGTGGATGGGTGGATGGGTGGATGGGTGGATGGGTGGATGGGTGGATGGATGGATGGATGGATGGGTGGGTGGGTGGATGGATAAATGGGTGGGTGGGTGGGTGGGTGGATGGATGGATGGATATGGATGGATGGATGAACGAGCAAACGAGCATTAGTTGATAAAAATGCTATGCAATAGCTTTACCGCGGCAGTCCCCGAGTGTCACACGTTTTTTTTTCTTCACTACGCCCACCTGATGTGAAGCTACCGTAACCATATTAACGCTTGCAACATTAAATATCGCTCGCGCGCTGCCATCCCCGCTGCCAAAGCAGCCACTCCATCCTCTCTGGTGACCTCACTCACTCGCAGGAACACAACAACCCTCAAGGAAATTGTTATTTGACTGCGGTATTCTGTGAGGTGGTGGTACTTCGTCAGTCGGGCTGCTTAAAAAATACGCTATGTCCTACTTCTCTTTTCGTCAGAGCCTCGTCTGTCAGTCAGCAGGGTGTACCCCGTGCAGGTAAGATTTTTTTTTTTTTTTATACTACGTCGGGTGGCAGACAAGCATACGGTCCGCCTGATGAGAAGCGGTTACCGTAGCCATATTAACGCTCGCAACATAAAATATCGCTCGCGCGCCGCCACCCCCGCTGCCAATGCAGCATCTCCTTCCTTTCTGGTGACCTCACTCACTCGCAGGAACACAACAAACCTCAAGGGAATTGTTATTTGGCTGCGGTATTCTGTGAGGTGGAGGTACATTCCCCAGTCGGGTAGCTTACAATTACGCTCCCTACCTCTCGTTTCGCCAGAGCTTCGTTTGTCAGTCAGCAGGGTGCACCGCGTGCAGGTGAAGTTGACTTTGGTTCAAAGATGTTGATGAACCACTTACACCCCCTTACATGTCCGACTAATAATTGAATAATGTCAGCCCTAGAGAACGTCACTCAAACATAGGCACGTGTACAGACGTCATATGGTTACTACATGCAAAAGCGCCATTTTTGTATGGAGTGGCCGGGGTTTGCCTTAACTTAACCGTTAATGACGTACATACCTAAACATTTTTCCCACACAACCCTCAAGTCAATTTAGCTTCGATCCACGGCGTGATATCAAAACTCGTGCTCCGAATACGGGGCTGGCTCAATTCAAACTTGAATTTAAACGTGGAACGCCGTTCCAAGTTTCCAAATTCGAAAATTAAAGCAACTTGCCGCGAATTAAATACAATATGGCGGGCTGTGAGGGGGTAGTCTGTAATGTTTTATTTAGCAGTAGTTATGTACCTACTTTATTTGTATTTTAGCCAATAGTGTTATATTTTATATGCGGAAACATATAATGGCATGTTTTTGTGCATATATATATTTTTATAATAAAATGCTGTTTGTTTTGTGAAGAAAATACAATATTACTATATTAAGTGTAGCTAATACTTAAAACACACATTATTTTCCAGTAGGTATTGGTATACTGGAAAATTAATAAAAAGAAACGCACACGCCGTTTTAAATTTCATCATATATTTATTATTTTATTTTAAAGTATTAACTATAAAACTTTTAAACTTAAAATTTTAAGAACTTATTTTTTGTTTATTTATTACATTAATTTAGATTAGATAAAATAAATAAATATAAACTTTAAATTAGATAAAATTAAATTTAAAACTGAGCCAAATAGGCTAGTTAATAAATATATATATAATATTATGGCGAGTTGGCCGAAATCAACTAAGTATTAAAATAGACTACATTTAAATTGTTATAAAAAAAATTGTTCCTCTATTTTCTGTTATTTATTGTTTTAATTATAAATTATGGAATAGAATCAAACTAAAGTGCGTATTACCCTTTTAAACTTTATAGACTTTTATTATGAAACTGTCGAGTTTACGAGAAACATTATAATGTGTTTATTATTATAGGATTTGAGTGTTATTGTTTCCATTATTAAATTAATATGCTCACTGCCTTTCTCTAAAGAATGGTAGAGTCGCATACGTAACAGCACTACGTGCAGTATGGCCACTCCCTGCCGCTCTCTCTCGTCGAACTCACCTTCCCAGTTCTTCAATCCGTAATAGTTTGTATGGCGTCGCACGCACACACGCTCATTCGCGCTGTGCACAGTCTTTGTTCATGTAGTAGTTCACGTCGCGACATTTGTATGGAGTGGCCAGGGTGCGGGTGTTTTCATTATTTTTAATATGGTTTATGATGTTAGGGACATTGGGATTTGTCTCCTTCGCCTCAAGTTGTGTGCTTCATTAATGAAGGTCGTGGTTATTCGAAATGCTAGTTAATAAAAACAGTGAAAGAAAAATGATATAAGTATTTCTAATAATAGAGGAAGATCTCTCTAAGTATTACCTACTATTTAGCGGCAAAAGGCTGGCAAAATCAATGATCTTTTGGTTTTACTGAAATTCTTGGCTGTGGTGATTGCTTACCATTGCATTATCAAAACAAAATATACCTACATAAAGATCTAATAACGCCCTTTAAAAAGCCCTTTGTTTATTTTTTCCAAAGCCCGCAACAACGAGAAAATTTTAATATATAACTAGTATCAACAGTCAACACGCACATGTGAGTATGCTTGTTCGTACCAGCCTTGCCAGATTTATTTTACATTAAAGCGGGATTTTAGACTTGAATGTAAAAAAATGCGGGATACGTATGAAAAAAACGAGAAAAACTAATATTCGTTAGATAGATTTTTTTATAGAATGAATGGCTAACTGTTTTTGGAATGTAAACAATCGAAAGATCAAAAATATTTCAGTTTGTTAAAGTTTAAATTGCTTATATTTTCCAAAGATTCAAATTCTGGTATCCGTCCATTAATTTCAGCTGATGAAATCATAATTTCTTGCGTCCACTGCTAAAAGCGAACATGTGATGCCCCGCACGGGACATTACACTTTAGTCTAAAAAAGCGGAACATCCCGCCAAAATCGGGACGTTTGGCAACGCAATAGCTTTACAATCTTCAATAGTTACCAATGCTGACAACTTGATACTTTCATAGAGTAAAGACAAAATATACCCGCAATTATTAGTTCACAAAACAAAATTCAAATTTGGAACGGCAAAAAGCAAAATGGCGGCTCTAACGAACGATATTATCAAGCAGCAGTATTCAAATCACGAACACCTGACAAAAGTGGTGCATCTGACTCCGAGCACCTCGGAACAAATTCAATAAAGTTGAGCCGAAACTACGCTAAGGGGAATACATAATTTCTTAGTGTCTCTTTGTGTGGATCCTAGGGATGCGAAATGAAGGGAGAGTTGTCGATATTTTGACTCCTATTGTACTTACTCTTAATTGGGATGTTAATTGTTTTTTTTAATCTTTACTACATAATTGTAATAAATATCAAAGAAAATCTCTGAAAGTGTTAATCTAAAGACACGATATAAAATTCTAATAAACTAAATGAAAAATATTTTTTTTTGATCAGATTAGCACAGACATTTTTAAGCTATTTATTATACAACTTTCTATACAAAATTTACAACTGATAATATGTATAATCATATGTATTTGATTTAGGGTTTATTTATCACGAGTTCCTCCGTGCTGCAAAGGGCACGTAAAGCCGTCGGTCCCAGCTGTTGTCGATAGATGACAGTCGTTAAGCTAAGTCAGTGGCCTATAGACGGCTTGCAAACACTGACCTATGATGGAGTACGCTCTAAACCCCTTCGATTGAGGAAACCCGTTTCCAAGCTGTGGGGTGAATCAGGGTTGATGACGATATGATTTAGCAATTTATTAGAGTGTAATTTGTAAATGTAACTCACTGGATGAACATGCAAGGACGTAGTTTTTCAAATGACTATAAACTTATAAAGGTTATAATAAACACCCATTTCAGAATTGGATTAATTTATTGAGAATTGATAACATAATGGCATTTGGAGTGTTAGTGATTCATCAACATCTTTGAACCAAAACCAACTTCACCTGCGCGCGGTGCACCCTGCTGACTGACAAACGAAGCTCTGGCGAAAAGAGAGGTAGGGAGCGTAATTGTAAGCTACCCGACTGGGGAATATACTCCACCTCCAACAATTCCCTTGAGGGTTGTTGTGTTCCTGCCAGTGAGTGAGGTTACCAGAAAGGAAGGAAGGAGATGCTGCGTTGGCAGCGGGGCTGGCGACACGCGAGCGATATTTATGTTGCGAGCGTTGCGGCTACGGTAACCGCTTTACATTAGGCGGGCCGTATGCTTGTTCTCCACCCGATGTAGTATTAAAAAAAAATGAGGAGCTCGATGCGCGTGAATGGAACACACAAGTTAAGCAACGTCAGCCGTAGCCTAACAATGGCTGGGTTTATTTATGTCGAGCTCCTCCGTGCTTCGGAGGGCACGTTTCGTTAAGTCAAGTCAGTGGCCTTTAGGCGGCTTAATAACGTAAATTTTTAAGTTAACTTGTCATCAAAGAACATCACGTTAGAGCGAGCGGTTCCTGACTGATCACTCATGAGTCAAGAGAGGAAGGTGCTATACTGGACGAGAAGAGACTTACATCGTGCAATATTTTATTATGTTTTTAAATGCCAACAGCGAATATTTAAAGATATACAGCAAAGGTATTAATTTAAAATCTGTCTGCAACGATACTTAAAATCAGTGGTGCACGGCACTCTCACATTGCCAAGAGGTGAAGTCAAATTTCATAAGCTTCCTACTCCTACTAATTTCTTCTGATTAAATTCGTTGTAATTTCCAAGGCAGGCGTACCCTTACCCCCGGGACTGCAATGGACTTCATTGTTCATTGCCTTTTTTGGTGATCGGCGCTGTTAATCCTGCTTATACAGGCAAAGCGGTGAGAATGAGTGCTGGGCGCCCGTCACGTTAAGCCTCAATAATGTCTATAATTTATTTATCAACCAGACTGATAAAAAAAAGATGATTGAATTAGATTTTATTATCTTAATTTTGTCATATTTTTATGAAAATGACAATACGTCACTTACAATCTGTCAAAGGACAAGCAATCGATATTTTTGAGGTGTTGCGATCTCATCACTACCCTCTCCGCACCAGCGGGCGTTACTATTTAAATCTAGTTACAAGTTTGAATGTATTTTGTTAATTACGAGTAAGTTGCCACATGAAAATTCTGAGGCAGGTGCGCGTAAACGAATGCCTCCTTGGAGTCGGGGTAAAGCCTACAATATTTCTAATTATGAGATATAAGTAACTATGTACTATAACGAGACGGGAGCCTACCACTCATTCCCACCCTGTGTCGTGTAGCCAGGGTAACAGCGGCGACCACCAAAAAAGGCATTGAAGAATGAAGTCCATTGCACTATCGGGGCTAAAATTACGACTGCCTTGCAACTTACAACGAATTTCATCATCAGGTCAATTTAGTCTCCACTACAGGAACACGACCCTCTCTCGTCCGTCCCAGACGGAAGGAGGATTTGGCCTACACTGCCCACGCTGGCCAGACGGGTTGGGGAGGCCTGATTGATGTTTTATAATGTATTTCCTTTAGTCGCCTTGTACGACATCCACGGGAAGAGACGGAGTGATTCTATTCTAGTCTGCCCGAAACCACACAAACCAACCAAGGCCAACAACGAATTCAATCAGAAGAAATCAATAAAAAAAATATTACACACACCACTTATTTCACACTCACACGCATATACACTCTTTTCTTTATTGTTAAAGTCATAATTTTAATAAATTTCGACCACTGGCCGAACACTAAGGCTTTTGGACAATGTACAAAAATTGTATAAATTATTTAACAATATCGTAAAATACACAAAACGAAATATAAAGATGTGCAAACTTTTATTCTAATATCTTCCGTCCGACTTATTTATGGGTCGATCAAAGTTTGGCGGCAAAGTCCATTTTAAAGTATGAAATTACTAGAAAATAATATTTCCATTGGAGAAGCAATAAAAATACTATAACTTCTATTATGATATTAATTACATAAACGTAATATTTAACATAGCTGTCGTACAAATTTCTGATTTGATGCATACAAAATACAATACCTGTGACGTTACAAGTATAACTCAGTAGCCTTTTGTATGGAGCGTTTTCAGGAAAGGCCAAAATTATGATTTTCAAATTAACATATCTCGAGAGATTTTTGTGCTATCGAAGTAATTCTTTCACCTATAGTTATATTATTGAGACGTCCCTACATATCAAACTGAAAAAAAAAGGTTGGTCATATAGCCTATTGTACATTTAGCAAATTTAGGAGCTTCTTAAATAGATGAGAGTTTCCGAGAACAGTGCTCTACAAATTACCTGTCGAATTAATATCGTACAATTGAATTTAATTTTAGCAAGGGGCTTTGTCGCGAGGGGAGAAAGAAGGCATCGCTCCCTTTTCTACGCGACATATACCTATACAATGTAGTTTTCCAAGGTGTTCAGTATATATGTATTTCTAGTATTAAAATGATTTATTCACTGCAAGTTTACTCAGTTTTTCTTAATTCAATAAGTACTTTACAATAATCCCTACTAATATTATTTATGTGAATGTGAGTTTGTTCGTTTCGCTTTCACCCCGAAACTACTCAACCGATCATCATGAAACTTTGTACACATATTCTTAAACATATTAGGAAGGACATACGATACTTTTTATTAAAAAAAAATTGGTCATCTGTAAAGTCGGTTTACAGAGGATAATTTTACATCATAACTTCCTAAGAAAACACCGGCCGATGGAGTGGAAGAGAGACAGATGCGTCACAAGCCGCGATCTCGTTTGCACGCTCGGCTCACGCAGAACGTTACAATGAGTCGTGCTTTTACGTGCTTTTACATGCTGGCGACGTTCATCGATTTATACATATTATAATAAAACGTTGGCACGTCAAAGAGTTAACACGAGTGAAGCCGCGGATGGAAGCTGGTATTTAATAAAATTATTACAATAATTGCATATTTTGCGAACCGTATAACATAACGCATAAGTTTGCGTTCAGTTGCGCCAGTTTTCCTTAACGTAATGTATTCAATGTCAGAATTTATATTCCGGACTACGGAATTCAGTTGTGAAGTTAGCAGGGACGTATTGGGATTTTATTTTCAATTTGTTCTTTGACTAGTGTTGTAGATAAGTTATTATGTGGTTATTGGTTAAATTCGGCCTACTTGCCAGATTATTATAAATATTTAAATAAAAAAGGAAAAATTCAGCCCCCACCAAGGCGAAGAGGTGAATTTCTTCATTTTCTAGTCGGTGGAGGTGAATTTTTCCATTTTTAAAATATTTGTTATATTATGTGGTTTTTATTGATTCAAATTATTAGGTAGGTATTTGTTGATTTATTTCAACGGCTACTAAATATTTTTTAAATGAGATGTAAAAAAATATGTTTTGGTATGTGTAGGTTGATTTGTTAATATTTGTTGATCCATATTACAGGACATATTAAGGGAGTTATATATCAACATGAAGAACTTTTAATATTCTACCAACTTCGAAATCTAGTTTAGGATTTAGAACTAGAATTTCGATTTTTTTCGATTTTAAATTCGGTTTCATATTAAAAGATTAACAAGACAAGTAGAATGACCCACTTTCGACTTGGCGCCTTTTTTGATATTGCGTACATAAATTATATATCAGCAGTTAAGCCCTGGAATGTAAAGGAATAATACCGCATTGCTGTCATCTCCGGGCAGGAGCACCCAAATACCAGCTTGCACATTGTGACTCGATTCAGAGACAAGGTCTGAGGATTGTAGACGTCTCCAAGATCACGGATGGTATAGAGCCCTTAAGTTTGAGGAGAGATTTTGCGTGTCTTTACCTATTCTAGCATCTGTGCAATGGGTTTTATTCAGAGGAATTATTTAATACGACGCCCACAGCCTCTTTCTATAGTCGCACCGGTCACCATAGACAGGGACATCATCACACATTAAAGCCGAAGTGAGCACGTACTGTGCATTTCCACAGAACTTTTTTTAGTTGTGCTCTTAAGTTGTGAAATGAACTGCCAAGCATCCCTGCCAAGGATAAGTATTTACACGGTCGGCAACGTGTGAATGATGCCTCTGGTGTCGCAAGCGTTCATCGGCTGCGATGACTGCTTACAGGGAAAATATTGCATTTTTCCACCCTCATCATCATTAGGTCATTGTAGTCTCCACTACAGGAGCACGACCCTCTCTCGTCCGTCCCTGACAGAAGGAGGATTTGGCCTACACTCCTCACGCTGGCCAGACGGGTTGGGGAGGCATGATCGACGTTTTATAATGTATTTCCCTTAGTCGCCTGGTACGACATCCACGGGAAGAGACGGAGTGATTTCTATTCTAGTCTGCCGGAAACCACACGGCTATTTCCACCCTACTGATAAAAAAAAATATATATAAGTAAGTGAAGAAAATAAATATGAATGAAAAGAAATATGAACGCTAACAAAAATTTCCTATTCCAAATACGTCCCACGCCCTCCGGTCGGTAAATATAAATTGGGATTCATATATTTTAGTGCGAAAGGGGTCCAAAAGTGTTTTGAAAAGTAGTTCGGCACGGCCTAATTCCTTTAGTTTTACAGCCTTTTTGGGGGTTTTTAGGCCCGCTTCCCGACTGTTTTATATAAGGGTTCGTGTTTGGTTAGGCCGACCTTTTTTAGCCGTTGGGGACCGTAGTTTTAGTTTCGGTAAAATAGTGCGATTACGTTCGGAAAGTTCTTTTGTGGGTCTGTTTTTCGAACTGCCGTTCTGTTGTTTCGTTTTCGGGGTATTGTTTTTGCGTTTTATCATAGTTTTCTCTTTGTAATGTTTTAGTTAGCTTATGCTAGTGCTCCAATAGCACAATAGTGTAGTTTTATTAGGAGCAGGTGTGGTAAAATTTATGCTTTTAATTCTTTTACTATGTTGAGCGGTTAACAAGTATAGTGCCTACCTGATGTAAAGCGATTAGCGTAGCTATCGCTCTCAACATTAATGTCAGTCGCGCCCCGCCATCCTCGCTACCAACTCTTTCTTTCCTCGTGACCTCACTCACTTGCACTTGAAACAAATTGAAATTAGACGGTTCTAAGGCCTTATACTGAGACGTAGAATACAATATTTTATAATAGGCTATTTACAATGTACAAAAATTATATAAACTATTTATCAATATCGTAAAATACACAAAACTATAAACATTACAAACTTTCATTCTAATATCTTCTGACCGACTTATTTTTGGAGCGATCAAAGTTTGGCGGGAAAGTGAATTTTAATATGAAATTATTATAAAATAATATTTCCATTGCAGAAGCAATAGATACAAGATACAAGATTGTATTTGTTTTTATTTTTATTTTTTACATCTCCTTCCATCATATTTCAATATTCTATTTTAAAATGACAGTTTCATTGTACCCAACCCGACTAATACCGATTAAATTATGAGGTAAGACAATTGGCTCACTTTTAATGGGTAAAATCTGTAGGTAAAATATTAGTATGATAGTCCTTGATGTATCTTTTTTCCGGCAATCTGTGTTTTTCTGTATATTTGTCAACTACCCTTTTTGCAACTATGCAGTAAAATTAATTTTCCCCTAACCAAATAGTTCCGACCGATTCAAACTAAAAGATTCCCCAAAATTAATTAGCGAACGCCCAAAATGAAGTTGAAAAATTGATTAAAACTAGTCGAGACCGCACTGGAGTTTCGTAGGTAGCACGGAAACGTCAAAGTTTCGCGTGGAGCAGGGGGGCAGGCGGATAGGGGGAAAAATGAACCACCGCCACGAAGACGGATCGGCGAAGTTTAAATTTGGAACGGGGGATTCTTTTTATAAGTAGGCATGTACCTACTCTTTTAATTTCGTTTAAATATTTAATCTGATATTTAGAATTCAGTTCCTTTATAAATGTTTTTTTTTGTTGGTATGATTGATTACGTATTTTGATAATGTTTAACGCATAAATAATAAAATATTTATAAATTAAAAAATACTATAGGATATTTTTATTATGTATTAATTAATACGAATAATTTTAAGTTATTTATATGTAATTTTAGTTTATTTAGTTTTTTTTGGAATTTGCAATGTTATGAATGAATAAACAAATTTTAAAATAAAACACGCGACGTGTTGTCTTTAAAAGTAAACTGTTTGACTGAATATAATACGAATAATTATATATACACGTACAAATAATATAGTAACTGTTAAGACTACGAACATCAATGATAGTAAAACACTAGTAACAACATAATAAATACAAAAACAGAAAAAAATATTTTATGACAAGAATCTAACTAAATTGTGTCAAAAAACTCCATTGTTTTTAAAAAAAATGCCCATTGATTTTAAAACTAAAGCGATTTAATTTTCTATAATATGATGCATACATAAGATGATTTTGTTCATATAGGTACCTAATAATTGTTGCTATTGCCAAGTAATCAATCTAAACATAATTAATTTCATAATGCCTATATTCATAATCTAATAAAATTAATTTGTAATATCAATTCAAATTGAGAACATTCGAATCAAAGAGTTTGAATATCAATTTCTTACTCAAACACACAATGACAAACTCGTCTGGTGCAACTGGCGTATGCAGATATGGCAATCTTCATTTGAATTTGGAACAAGTACAAGATGGCGCGTGGATTACATGCAGCCAGTGACAATCGCGCGTCTGATTAGTGATATGAGTTTGCAATTGAAATTTCAGATTAAAGCAAAGAAAGAAACGTGAGATGAACAGAATTTGTCACTGAATTTTATGTATATTGAAACAACTGACTGTGACTGTAATCCGAAATCTCAAAAATCGAACTGTCATCCAAATTTTAAAAACCAAATATTCTCTTTGTACCTACTCTATATTTCACTTTTCGATTTGGCTTCATGTCAGACTCCTTTGCCTTGCAAGCATCGCGTCTCTGGAACACGTTACCCGTGATTCTCTGATGGACGAGAATCTCTAATAAGTTCATTTTCAAAAAAGAATGTTCAAGCTTATTTACTTGAGAATTTGTCCAAGCAATATGTAATCATCATTGTCTTATTGTTTTCCTTTGCGTTTCCACGTATAATTATGTATATGTGTATAATTAGCATATGTTTATGTATCGTATGTAATTTTATGTTTTCATATGTATTTATTGTGTGTTCATTTCTGTTATTTTATGAATAGCTTTCGAGTATTACCTGCTTTTCCTAACGGTTCACTGTTAGAGAATGCTCTTAGCATTAAGTACTCCTTTTTTACCCTTATTCTATGGACAATAAAGTTTAAATCTAGGTATTCATATAAAAATGAATTCCTATTTTCCTTGGTCACGCACGGCATCACGTGTGAACAGCTGGACCGATTTCGCTAATTCTTTTTTTTTTTTTTGTATTTGTTATTGTCAGGACAAGGTTCTTAAGAAAGAAAAGAATAAGAAAGTTACGTGGAAAATTAGAAAATTTTAAGAAACTGATCGACCAAATTATTAATTCAATTCTTCTTCATGGCGATCTTGGTGTTCCCGCCAATGACAATGCTATTTATTTTATTTCAGCTTAGGTAAGTGTCTGAGTAGGTGACTATGCTTAGTAAGATACTGCGATGACGAAAAGGCTTCCCCAATATCCGCTTGCAGAAATCGACCATATTAACTTTCAAATGTAACTTTTTTTTTTTTTTTTTTTATACTACGTCGGTTAGCAGACAAGCATACGGCCCGCCTGATGTGAAGCGGTTGCCGTAGCCATATAAACGCTCGCAACATAAAATATCGCTAGCGCGCCGCCACCTCCGCTGCCCACGCAGCATCCTCCTCCTTTTCTCCTCCCTTTCTGGTGGCCTCACTCACCCTCAAGGGAATTGTTATTTTGCTGCGGTATTCTGTGAGGCGGAGGTACATTCCCCAGTCGGGTAGCTTACAATTACGCTCCCTACCTCTCTTTTCGCCAGAGCTTCGTTTGTCAGTCAGCAGGGTGCACCGCGTGCAGGTGAAGTTGGCTTTGGTTCAAAGATGTTGATGAACCACTTACACCCCAAAATTATATAATGTTTCACAGTCAGTCATTTGACAGATTGGTTTCGCACCAATGAGAATTCAATATTCATTGTTAAGACGACAGAACAACATCTATCGCGTCAGCTAGTATAAATAAATAAAAATACACAATTTTGAAACGTAAAACACACCAATGTGAATGCGCCGTGCAGACGCCTCGGGAAAACTCTTGTAACAAAGGAAGGTAATTGAAAATTCTATCAAAACTTACGCCGAACGGCGTAGGGTACTGCGGCACAGACACTCTCCCTCTCGCACACACCTATATTCACTAGAATGTAGTGGTATTCTGCATTATTGTTTCTTAATGTTACAAGTATCGTTATGCTTGGTATTGAAAATGATACTGGTTATTCAAAAATATAGTCCTCAGAGTCAGCGGGTGGCACGATTCTGGCAACAAATTTTTTTTTACTCCAATAAGTGTTGTTATAATATTTTATAGTGCGACCAAAAACCGTAGGGCACCTTGCTGACTGACAAACGAGGGTCCAGAAAACGAGAAATTACACAGCGCCATCTAGCTCCAAACTAAGCAAAGCTTGCACTATAGATACTACTGATATTACGTAACTTATTTACTTTACTACTTATTTACTTTACTTCTTTTTTTGTTAATACGTACATATAATACATATAAAAAGCCCAGACCAAGACAATCAGATATGTTCATGCACACAAATTTGACTTATGCGGGAATCGAACCCGCGACCTCGGAGTAAATGTTGCCATTGCTAGCCATTCGACCACCGAGCTCGTCAAATATGAAAGTGTAGTTTACCTGTTGAAAAAGTTCTTAATGTACTACGACAATGTACATACTACGACGCCTACACTACAAGATACCTTGTAGTGTAGGCGTCGTAGCTCAGCTCGTAGCTGCATAGCTACGGAGCTACGCGTGGCTTCGGTAATTACTTTTGGTACGTGTCGTAGATTGTTGTTTTTTTATACTAAGTACGTCTAGATGTTGTCTATAAATAGACCATTTTATTTCAGGCGTATAAAGGGAAGGAGCCTTTTTTTATAGAACGTCAGGTGGAAAACAAGCATACGACTCGCGTGATGTGAAAAGGTTATCGTTGGATCAACGCTCGCTACTTGAAACATCGTTCGCGCGACACCTGCTGCCAACGCAGCAACTACTTCTTTCCTGGTGAGTGGGCTCTTTACACCCCATACTCCACTCAACATAACTTGTGCAACATAGTGACTCTACCGCCTAAGCTGGAGCCGATTTTTTGATTAATATTATATTATCTTCATATATATACCTACATACCACGGATATATCATATATAGGGGAATCAAATTTTCATTTTTTTTTGTGATATTTCTATCATATAATAATAATAATAATGAAAAATTGATTAAAAGCACAATAACACTCGCTGATTTCCCGCCAAAACAGCACAGAAACCATTTTGGGAAATCCGACTTATTGTGTCAATTTATTATCTGTATGCTGTGACTACAGACTGTGAATTGCTACAGACCATGAGCCATGTAAATAATAATTTTTATCTAATCTCATACTGAAATTTACACATTAAAAAACTAAACACAGTATCTTAATGACAGTCTTTACGCACAAGCTATCAAAATAAATTTAAAAAGTTATATTTCGATACAGCTCTTGTATGGACAACTGTACCGTAAAATAACTTTTTTACCATTTCGATACAGCTTCAGCCCTGGATACAGGTATTTTAAACAGGTTGCAATGCAAATACATTGCAACTTTGCAAAATTTTTCTACATAATCTGTGAACGCGGCGCTGCGCGGCGCGTCGCGCATGCGCACTACGCATGCTCGATCTGCAAATGGATTTATAAGTAAGAATTATAGCTGTTAATTTAACTTCATGGTTGTATTTAAAATATTATTATCATATATTTCATGAGATTAGATAAAGTAGTGTATGAAACTGCACATAATTAGGTATTAAAATACTCGTGAGGTCTATTATAACATTCGCCTTCGGCTCATGTAACTCACACCCGTATTTTAATAACCCTTATTATGCAACAGTTTCATAAACTGCTATTACGTGACAGACACGACAATACTTATTTAGCAGACAGACCAAGACATTACGAACATTAAAAAACACACGATCGAGGTATTTTATAATGTCAATTATTGGTTTGCAATATTTCGTCTTTGGCGCGTTCATAATGACGTATAATACAGGATCAGGTATTGTGCACATAAAATAAAAGCGTGACAGACACGAGACTTATTTTTATCAGACAGCCCCAGACATTACCAACATTAAAAAACAAACGATCGAGGTATTTTATAATGTCAATTAATGGTTCGCAATATTTCGTCTTTGGCGCGTTCATAATGACGTATAATACGGGTTTATTGTGTACATAAAACATTGTGATTGCCTTTGACAGTGCGCCGCGAGTGGCAAGTTTTAATAGAAATTTAAATTAGCTTAGATTGTTCCGAATGCTTCTATTGTTGACTCGAGATGTTAGCATGCATAGTTAGCTATATTTTGTGAGTGTGTTTTATCTGAACAGTATAATTATATAACTAGGCCGGATTCTAGCCCACGGGGCCGAAATCGATGTTGAATGCAGTGAGTAGATTCGCTTAGTGTATGTAAATACATTTTCCATTGATTTCAATGGAAAATGTATTTGATGATCATTCCTCAAGGACATTTCTTTTTTTTTATACTAGGTACGTCGGGTGGCACATAAGCATACGGCCCGCCTCATGTGAAGCGGTTACCGTACTCATAGTAATGCTCGCAACATAAAAAATCGCTCGCGCGCTGCCACCCCCGCTGCCATCGCAGCATCTCCTTCCTTTCTGGGGACCTAACTCACTCGCAGGAACACAACAACCCTCAAGGGAATTGTTATTTGGCTACGGTATTCTGTGAGGTGGAGGTATAGTACATTCCCCAGTCGGGTAGCTTAAAATTACGCTCCCTACCTCTCTTTTCGCCTGAGCTTCGTTTGTCAGTCATCAGGGTGCACCGCGTGAGGTGAAGTTGGCTTTGGTTCAAAGATGTTGATGAACCGCTTACACCCTGAAAGTGACAAGGACATGATCGATCTCAATTTTTTTTTCAACACATACCTCAAACATGTCGAGGTCTTTAATTGTGACAAGTTTCGTCAAAATCGGTTCAGTTGGAGCCTATTCATTCCCAAGAGTGATATAGAAGCGGGCCGTATGCTTGTCTACCACCTGTAGTAGTATAAAAAAATAATCTGAAAACACATCTTATTCCCACGAGAAAAAAAAAGTATCTCCAAAATAACGACCACGCTGGAAAAAACTTTGAAATCAGTTTATAAATTTCACCTTACACCTGTCTAAATGTCACTTTAATGTGAGACGTGAACGTACAGACGTTTATAAACTTTTCAAGTGTGTTTACTTAAAGAAAACTCATTAAAACTAAATTTTGTGCGTCATTCAACCGAGCCCGTCTGCGAACGTTTCAACTAGCTGAAATTCAATTACAAATCGTATTTGAGATTGTGAAACTAATTTTGGTTGAGAAAAAATAATTGGATTTATTTCGTTGACATTAGGTACTCGCATTCGACACAAACAAATGGTCACATTTATAAAAGAAATAATAAATATTGTCAGACAAATTACACAGCGACATCTAGCCCCAAAGTAAGCGAAGCTTGTGTTATGGGTACTAGACAACTGATAAACATACGTAAATACATTTTTTTTGGCGGAGGAGGATCCTAATTGAATTAAGTCATAAAGAACCCGAGGATAGAAAGGAAAATAATTAATAATTGATTGAGCGAATGACGCCATTGAGTTCAAATAACATAGTATACAAAACATATGACTTTGAGATACATAATCATCCAATAGAATAATCAAAGCAATTCAGCTGTGGCCTTCGTCTTTGGCCCTAAACATCTATGTCATTCTCTAGACAGAAATGGCATAATCATATTTATTTCATTAAACTTGTAACAAGGAGCAGAAATCACAAACCTGACGAGAAACACAAACATTAAAAGACGTATATTTTGAAACTGACAGCAAAACCCCTATATCTTAAGTTAGTACCTCGCCGCGTAACTTTTCACCCCGTGGAAGACGCGAAATTTACATAAATTTACAAACGTTACGAAATAAAGTAGAATATAACTTGGATTTACACTACACGACATTGGTACGATTAAATAAAAAAAAAATGGATGTCTGTAAAGTCGGATAATTTAACGTGATAACGTCAAAAGAAAATATCGACCGGTGGAGTGGAAGAGAGATAGATGCGTCACCAGCCGCGCTCTCGCTTGCACGCTCGGCTCAGGCGGAGCGTGACAATTAGTGATGCTTTTTGGTGCGTGCAGCCAGTGTTTATCGATATAATATATAAGACGTTATCACGTCAACAACATTTTTATATATATTACCACAGTATAAGTAATAGTACTACGTACAGCATGGACACTCCCTGCCGCTCTCTCGTGTCGACCTCATCTCCCCTCTGAGACAAATCTGGAACAGTTTGTATGGCGCCGCACGCACACACGCTCATTCTCGCTCTGTACAGACGTCATTGTTTATGTAATAGTGAACGACGCGTCATTTGTATGGAGTAGTCGGTGTGTGATATTACTAAGGTACGTCGTACGAATAAAGCACGTCCGATGGACAACCAGTTAAAGCAGAATACAATCGCTTGCTTACCCTGTAAAAACTTCTTCAGTCTCCTGTGAACACCTCGACAAAAAAATAATTCTATAATTTACTAGTGAGAAGGAGGGAATTTTCATATTTTCCCGATATTTCGGCGGCATACGAAATATCTGGAAATTACAAAAATCGATCGCGGTAACAAAATCTACAATAGCGAAGACAATGATGTTATAAATACTATAGATATAGCATACTCATACTAAATTGTGTCAGAAAACGGTGCCTGTCGCTTGTGAGGGAGAGTATTGCTATCCTTATCATCTGAGCGCTATCTATATTTGTAATCTCTTTCCTTCGTTGAGTGCGTAATCGGCGCAATGGCGTCTTGCTGCCCCCTTACCACCAACTCGTTGCGATTCAATAACTGAATAGAATGCTTATTCATACCAATGAATACGCGACTCTATTTCAAATTACATAGAGTCGCTTCTTCATTGCTATGAATAAGCATTCTATTCAGTTATTCAATCGCAATAAGAGTTGGTGGTAAGGTGGCGGGTGAGAGACTCGTAATCCTGTGATATAACCGTAAGGTATAGAAGAGCATTAGCTGTAAGCATATGGTTGTTACCCATCTCTTATAATAAAAAAATTGGTTTTCTGGAAAGTCGGTTCACGGACGATAATTTTACTTGATAACCTCATAGGAATCGCTTGCACGCTCGGCTCAGGCGGAATGCGACAAAGAGTCATGGGGTGTAAGTGGTTCATCAACATCTTTGAACTAAAGCCAACTTCACCTGCACGCGGTGCTCCCTACTGACTGACAAACGAAGCTCTGGCGAAAAGGGAGGTGGGGAGCGTAATTGTAAGCCACCCGACTGGGGAATGTACCTCCACCTCACAGAATACCGCAGCCAAATAACGGTTCCCTTGAGGGCTGTTGTGTTCCTGCGAGTGAGTGAGGTCACCAGAAAGGAAGGAGATGCTGCGATGGCAGCTGGGGTGGCGGCGCGCGAGCGATATTTTATGTTGCGAGCGTTAATATGTGCCACGGTAACCGCTTCACTTCAGGCGGGCCGTATGCTTGTCTGCCACCCGTCGTGGTATAAAAAAAAATATGCATTTTTGTGCCTGCAGCCGGCGTTCATAGATTCATAAGACGTTATCACATCAAAAAAAATAATCTGTTAAAATCAGAATGGAATCGATTTAAACCAGTTATCGGGTTCGATCTAAAAATCGTACGGTTTAAAGAAAGTTGTAGTTGGGGCGTCCCCCTAGGTAGTTAGTGAGGGGCGGTTGGCGGGCGTTTTTCATGTTTAATTTTAACTTTGCAAAACTGGCGTTTTAATAAATGCTCTCCGTCTTTCGTTTCAGAATTTTACGCTCGTACACCAACCTTTTGGCGTATCCAAAATGAGAATTTCGCTTAATGTCGCTCTAGAGACGCAAGTTTTATTGTATATAATTAGTTTTCATGACGTTATTTCATTTTTAGTTCTTTTGCGTTTTGTTTCGTGTACGTTTTAAGTAGTGTTTGGATTTCTATTGTATTCGGGAATGTTACTGTAATGGAATTAATTAAATATTAAACCATTTGTAGCGTATCAAAAAATAAGTTGCATAAATTTAAATTTCACCAGTTTGTTACTGACAGAACCGTACGTTATCGATCACAATGGATTTTACGTATTGATGTAGTTATGTGGTACATAAGCCGCCAAAAAAAAAATGTTCGTCAGCAAAATATAAGCCGCCTAAAATATAAAAAAAATCTCTTCAGGAAAATCGGAAAAATGGTGTTTTTTTTAAAAGAACGCTAGTAAAATGCACTGCTATCACGTTTATTTGCAAAATAAATAAGAAATATGTGATTAAAACTGATTTCGTTGTAACGTTGATTATTATAATATTTTAATTAGTAAAAAAAAGCCCGTTTTAATTATATGCATATTAAATTATGCATTCAAATTAATTGTCTTTCTGTCTTACGATGTGATCTTTAGTAGATCATCTTTCATGCAAACGAAAGGTTTCATTGATATAGGTACCTACATCGCTATGTAATGTGCATAGTACCTAATTAATTTAATTTTGGGAAATTATAAATATAAATAGGTACCTACAAATAAATATTCTTAGAAAATTACACCAGTCTCCATATAAATCCATCCTTTTCTCGATATAAATCCATTGGTTTGCTCAATCAGATAACGTAAGTTCGATGACCTAGCTTTGTTAGAAGAATAGATATAATTATGATCTGAAAGTCTTAATTTTTGGATTGATTTATACATATTCGACGAGCTCGGTAGTCGAATGGTTAGCAATGGCCACTTTGACTCCGAGGTCGCGGGTTCGATTCCCGCACAAGACAAAAATTTGTGTGCATGAACATGTCTGTTTGTCTTGGTCTGGGTGTTTTCTATGTATTATAAGTATGTATTTACAGAAAAAAATGTATTTAAGTACATTTATCAGTTGTCCAGTACCCATAACACAAGCTTCGCGCTTAATTTGGGACTAGATGGCGCTGTGTAAATTGTTCAGAAATATTTATTTATTTATATACATAAGTACAATATTATGTATATATAAATACAAATAAATAAGTACTAAAATATGATTTCATAAAATTGTTTCATGTCCTTATTATTTTAAATAATTCTTTCGCCCAACTTGCCAGAATATTATAAATATTAAAAAAAATGGAAAAATTCACCATCTCCGTCTATTTGAACCTTAATAGGTAGATGGCGCCACACTGTGACTCACGCAGTAAAATATGAAATGCAAAAAATCTTCACCAACACAAACCTTCCTGGTAGCTTAGTTGGAGCTGCGGTAATCGCAGTGATGGCGGTCCTCACATATAGACTTCACTTGTGCTTTCCATCACGCAAGGTGGGGACATTTTGACCGACCACATTTAAAAAAAATCGCAGCAAAACGAAGCTCTAGAAAGGTATGTAGGTTACCTTATTCAATTTTTTTTATACTATGTCGGGTGGCAGACAAGCATACGGCCCGCCTGATGTGAAGCGGTTACCGTAATCGTATTAACGCTCGCAACATAATATATCACTTCCGCGCCGCCACCCCCGCTGCCAACGCAGCATCTCCTTCTTTTCTGGTGACCTCACTCACTCGCAGGAACACAACAACCCTCAAGGGAATTGTTATTTGGCTGCGGTTTTCTGTGAGGTGGAGGTACATTCCCCAGTCGGGTAGCTTACAATTACGCTCCCTACCTCTCTTTTCGCCAGAGCTTCGTTTGTTAGTCAGCAGGGTGCAACACGTGCAGGTGAAGTTGGCTTTGGTTCAAAGATGTTGATAAACCACTTACGCCCCCAAAATTTTCTTTCTTCCAATTACGCCTATCTTCAGTAAATAAATTGCCACCAAGGTACGCGTAAGATTTTCCAAGTAGAAGCAGGCATGACAATTAAAATCAGTAAATACATTAATATCAAAGGGTCGTAGGGAACTGAGCCACAACCGTAAAACAAGGCACGGAATATTAAAACAAGGAGTACGACGAACGAACGCCATTAAAATGCGTAATTGCTGGATTAGACCGCCCAAGATTCCTCTATTTACTCCTAAATATGTTCAAACTGCCACACCTTAACGCAACCACAGAGTAAAATCTTCCCAACTAACGTAAATGTAAACTGCGTAATCGGAACAAAACTACAATTGGAATATTTACTCTATGTCATGTCCAAGATGGCGCGAGTTCCTAATTTGAACTTTGATTCGGTCTCGACGTGCCTCACATACGTCATGAGCGGAGGTCTCAAGATTAGGCGATTTAAACCGGCTTTTTCGTATTTCGAAGCACGCCGTCTCTGCGTTTTATGCCTTCGAACGCGGCTTCAGAGCGCGCCTCTGAATTTAAATGGATTAAGCTCCGCTCTAATTCACGTGGTGTTATTTAAATTTAGAACGTGTTCGATTTCTTTTTAATTATACGGCGGGCGGTGGGTGACATTATAGGTTTGTTTTCAATTAGCAAAACGTGGCTTGATTTCATATTACATTTTTATGTAGGTTGGCAGACATGAAACTTTGTAATTAAAGTGCCTTTATTAAACTGACAACTGTGTTTAAAATATTCAGAAGTATAATTAAACCTACACACAAAAAAGTGTAGGTATCATAAAAACCTAATTTAAATGAGCATGGATCTCATTATCATATAACATGATAATAAAATGTTGCCAAAACATCCCTCGTTTGCGAAACATGAAAAAAAGCACAAAAACCGTACTAAAACATTCATAAAGGGGTAAAAAGTTTTCGCCACCACCGGGGCGGAGAAACTGCCTCCCCCAGTATACATCTATAAATCTATATGACGTCATTAAGAAAACGGAGCGCTATCGTCTTGCGTATACCCGTCTCTGTCTCGCCTGCACTTTTTTCTATCCAAACGTAAGATAGAAAGAGTGAGGAGACGTCTTAAACGGAAAGAAAAGAAAGGGACACGACACGGTCTCTTTCGCTCCGCGCCTTACAATGGAGAAAAGACGACAGAAATTAAATAATACTTTGTCGTTTAAATTGAAATTGGGGGAGGCGGGGGTAGTTTGGAAAATTGGGGGTTAGAGGTAAAAAGGTATTGATTTTAGAAGGAGATTAGAAGTCGCCTTTGTTTCGTTATATTTTGCGGTGTTGGTTCCGTTGTTTGTGTCTAGTCGACTTTGCGTTAAGTTGGTAGCGCTGGTTTCGTTTTTGTACTAAGAAGTTGGGAGTTCATTTCACGTTTGAGTTATAGATTATGTACCTAGTTAGTTATATTTATATTTGCTCTATGGACCTAATATTGTCCACTTTGTCATTGAATGAATGCATGCGGCATGAGTTTAACATAAGACATACTAGGCAAAAGAATTACTTTGATAGTACTGATACTATAAAAACTTCTTGAGATATGTACGATATTAGATAATTTAAAAATTACAATTTTGATCTTTCCCAATGGTCCATGCGTGCAAATTTCAGATTTAATGCATACAAAATGCCTTAAATTGCCGTGGGCGGTGGTGATTGCTTCATCAATTGATCCACATGCTGGTTTGCCCCAACTCATATAAAAAATAAATTATACGAAATAATCTTAGTGTAGGTACTGTAATTAAAAAAAAATGTCTTAAAATATTTAATATGCAATTGATCTTAATAATGGACAGATTTTATCTTTTCTTTTCAGACATTAAAAAGGACCACTTCCAATGGATGGAAATACTGCTGATTTCGCTGTGAAAACAAGTGGACAAAAACATGATGGGCATTCATAATACCCTTTAGTCTATGATAATACTTATTGCTGGGTTCGATGCTGTGAAGAAAATCGTCCTCATTGCTATTTTACACGAAGGACTGCCGACTTTACCCGAACAAGCGTTCCAGAGTCGAACGTTACGACCTAGTCTCAATCACTGGCCACAAAATTTGTGCGCCTAAAGAAGTTAACACTTAAAAAAAATTGGTTGTCTGTAAAATCGGCTTACGGACGATAATTTCACATGATAACGTCATGAGAAAACATCGGCTGATGGAGTGGAAGAGAGATAGGTACTTAGATGCGTCACAAGCCGAACGCTTAGACGGATCGTGCCTATCTATCGCTTATTCCGCGCTCTCGCTTGCTAGCTTTTTAAGAGAAGTAGGGAGCGTAATTGTAAGCTAGCCGACTGGGGAATGTACCTCCACTATAGAATACCGCTGCCAAATAATAATTCCATTGAGGGTGTTGTGTTCCTGCGAGTGAGTGAGGTCACCAGAAAGGAAGGAGATATTTTATGTTGCGAGCGTTAATATGGCTACGGTAACCGCTTTACATCAGGTGGGTCGTATGTTTGTCTGCCACCCGACGTAGTATAAAAAACACGCTCGGCTCAGCCGGAACGTGACAATGATCATTCATTCATTCATTCATGAGTCATGCTTTTTCGTGCGCACAGCCGGAGTTCATCGATTTATAAAACGTTATCATGACAAAAAAGTGTAACTTTATTAGGAATGTGGTATCTCATAAGGAGTTGAGTGAGTGATGTCAATTTACAGCGTAAAACGGGATGTCGGTAGCGCTTGCTGTAACCTACCAAACGTCCATTAACCCAACTTCCGGTGGCGCGAAATTGCACTACAAGGTTGCTAACTTCGATACATTAGACCGTCATCTTCTTGGTTATCATTGATCTCGATCACAGTTTTTACAGCCTTATTTCCTTCCATCTCTATGAATAAATAAATAAATATTCCTGGACAAATTACACACGGCCATCTAGTCTCAAAGTAAGCCAAGCTTGTACTATGGGTAATATATAACTGAACTGCTATTATACTTAAATACTTTTTTTTTTGTAAATACATATTTAAAATACATAGAAAACACCCAGACCAAGACAATCAGATAGGTCATGCACACAACTTAACGCGATTGCTACCGTGGATGTATTCTGTTGCTCATTGACCGAGTTAACAAGAGCTACTTTATTTAATTTATGTTATGGTATAGAAAATAATATGTAATATTAACTAGCTACATTGATGCATTGGGGAAACCTGTAATAATAATGTCTATGTAATGAATAATAAATAAATAAGATATATATATACTCGTATATGACAAATAAGAGTTAAAGTGGCCATTGTTAACCATCGACCACCGAGCTCGTCCAATATGACAAAACATTAGATTGACATTTGAGGTGGGTATAAAAAGTTAAACAAGTATTTCAAGTATCTCGAAAATATTCACGAACACAAATAAAAAATGGCGGTGCCAAGTTCGCCGGGTCAGCTAATGTATTATAGCATGTAGGTAGATTGTAATTCAATATACTTATTATACTATAAGCAATAATTCTAACAATGCCTTTTAATTCTGAAATAGAAACAATGCACACATTAAAATCTTACAAGGGTGAGTCTGGGCACTCCAAGGTTGCCTCCGGCGGCGGCGGCGCAATGTTGTATATCGAATGTCACGACATAGACAATGTAGATAGATAGAAAGATAGATACGTTTATTACAAACTACTGGCACACACATACAAAAATTTTATTTTTCTGTATAAATTCTACCACGGAGAATGCTCGGATGAGCTCTTGTACAACTCGCCATAAATTAAAATTCCATCCACATCATCTTGATATTTGGCGATCTACTACTGTACTCTTTTTAAGACATTTTCTACCACGAACTGTGAAGTTGTGGAATCAACTTCCCTCAGCAGTATTCCCAATTAAATACTACATTGGGGCCTTCAAGAACAGAGTCAATTTCCTTTAAAAGGCTGGCAACGGATCGGCGACCGCTTGGTGTTGCTGATTTCTATGGGAAGTGGTGCTTGCTTTCCATCAGGTAACCCACATGCTCTCTTGCCTTCTCATTTTTTTTATGTGAAAGGGGGGCAAACGAGCATGTGGGTCACCTGGTGGAAAGCAATCACCACCGCCCATGGAGACCAGCGACACTAAGGGGTCGCCGATCCGTTGCCAGCCTTTTAAGGAAAATGAAAACTCTGTTCTTGAAGGCAACCATGTCGTAGTTGTTCGGAAATACCGCTGAGGGAAGTTGATTCCATATATAAATTATATTCATATATAAAAAAAAATACAAAATAACCAGGAGAGAACTTATACACTAGGAAACAGAACGCAGAATAACAAGATGCATGTGTGTGATGCAGCAAGCAAATGGCCACAGCACAGTGTGAATTTTTTGCTTATTGTTCAAAACACAGATTTTCAGCTGTCGCCTGATGGGCACACGCACGCGACCTACTGATAGAGAAAGTAACACGTTTATATATATGTGTGTGTATGTGTGTGAGTGTGTGTGTGTATGTGTGTGTGTGTGTGTGAGAGAGAGAGAGTGTGTGTGTGTGTGTGTGTATGTGCAGTGTACATTGTCTATGTACCGAAAATTTTATTTTTAATAACTACTGTAGTTCTTCAAATGGAATGCGAACAGGCAGGCATAGTGGACGTGTCGAGCCTGTGATTTCGTCGCTTCCATTCCTGGACACCATTGTCTTGAGATCCATCAGGTTGGCGCTGGAAGTCACATCATCATCAGCCTGTATCTAATCACTGCTGGATATAAGCCTTCCCTAATGCTTTCCACCAAATATGATCCTCCGCCTTCCGCATCCAGCCACTTCCAGTAGCTTTCTTCAGGTCATCGGACTGATTGTGTAGCTTGTGTAGCTAAATTGTGTAGCTGCCAAGGCAGCAACTACATCCTTCCTGGTTAACCTAACTTACTCGCAAAAACACAACAAACCCTAAGGGAATTGTTATTTGGCTTTTTCTGTCTTGGGAAGGTATCCCCAATCTGGCAGTTTAGAAATTCTCTATGCCCTACATCCCTATCGTTAGTCGGTAAGGTGCACCAGGTGCAAATGAGGTTGGTTTTAGCTATAAAGATCATGCTGAATCTACTTACACCCCAAAACGTAGTTTAAATACAGAATCATAAATCTCATCGTCTATGTCATAGACAATCGAATTTCGAATTGTAAAGGTCTTTTATCGTGTCGTTATCACTCCGGAATAAAATTGGCAATACAAAGCGGGGAGGACTTACCCCGGCAAAGGCCGACGAAATAAGCCATTAAAAGCGTGACTGTGGAACTCAGCTATAAAATCTCTGCTTCTTGCCCCCCACACCCACGGGGACGGCCACCCCACCCCCTAGCCTTCGCGATAAACTGCTTTTATGCCGTTCCGTACTATAATTAAAATGGCTTGACGTTTTCTAGCGAGTTGCAAGATAAAATAACCTAAGATGCGTTAGGGATGTGCACGAAATGAAATTTTATGATTAATTATGTTTTTATTGAATGTTAATATTTTATACATATTGTATGTAATGTCCTAATAAAAATAACAATTTTATCAACAATGTAATGTATAGTAGATTTTTATGCCCGCGACGTATTGGGTAAGCAGATACATTTTTAGTTTGTAAGTAGATAGGAACCTATAAACTAGGGGTATAAGTCATCAACATCTATGAACCAAAGTCAAGAGGCTCTGAGGAATAGAGAGGTAGGACATAGCGTATTTTTTTAGCGGGAAATTACCTCCACCTCACAGAATACCGCAGCCAAATAAAAATTCCCTCGAGGATTGTTCTGTTTGAAGCGAGTGAGTGAGGTCACCAGAAAGAAAGGAAGGAGTATAGGCTGGCAACGGATCGGCGACCCCTTGGTCTTGCTGATCTCCATGGGCGGTGGTGATTGCTTTCCATCAGGTAACCCACATGCTCGAACGCCCTCCTCTCATAAAAAAATGTGGGTACCTATTGCGGGTCTAAAAAATATATTTATTTATATATACATATATCACTACATAGTATAAAACAAAGTCGCTTTCTCTGTCCCTATGTCCCCTTGTATGCTTAAATCTTTGAAACTACGCAACGGATTATGATGCGGTTTTTTTTAATAGATAGAGTGATTCAACTGGAAAGTTTATATGTATAATATATGCATAACATAGTAGAAAACACTGATAATTTAGAGGTTTCTAATGTGATGTCGTAAATAAACACATTTTTTTGCTCTTTCATTGCAAACGCTGGCTGAACCCAACGAGATAGATCAAAATAATGTAGTACAATATTGTTCACCTTAAAATGGTCTACAAAAAAGTTCGCGATGGTATATGTCTATCTCTTAGTGGTAACACACAATAACCGTTATTTTATCCTTTGCTTTTTACAAGAAATAATGCCTTATTTACGAAGCGATTTTAAGCAATACAGAATTAATCCTTATCCAAATAAGTACCTTAAATACATTGCGCATTTAATATAGATCAATATGGCCCTTCACAGCATGTAATTTAAATGAATAGTTTAGAAGATATTACACATTTAAAATGCAGGGCCATAACGGCTGTGGCGGTACCGGCCGCGGAGCCGGCGGCGTGTGCCTATAACTGGGGAAGGACTGGATAGGACAAAGCGCAAAGACCTTCTGTAGTACATTTAGTATCAGCATTGCACCCGTGCGAAGCCGGGGCGGGTCGCTAGTATATATATATTACCAGTTCAAAACACCTCCGTCACAAATTTACGGCTTTGTAATAGTACTTTTTTTGGGGTGTAAGTGGTTCATCAACATCTTTGAACCTAAGCCAACTTCACCTGCACGCAGTGCACCCTGCTGACTGACAAACGAAGCTCTGGCAAAAAGAGAGGTAGGGAGCGTAATTGTAAGCTTGCCCGACTGGATAATGTACCTCCACCTCACAGAATACCGCAGCCAAATAACAATTCCCTTGAGGGTTGTTGTGTTCCTGCGAGTGAGTGAGGTCACCAGAAAAGAAGGAGATGCTGAGTTGGCAGCGAGGGTGGCGGCGCGCGAGCGATATTTTATGTTGCGAGCGTTAATATGGCTACGGCAACCGCTTCAATCAGGCGGGCCGTATGTTTGTCTGCCATCCAACGTAGTATAAAAAAAAAAATAGTACTCAGTCTACTAGGTACCTATTTAGCGTCAGGTACAACATGCTTAGCAAGCAGCCTCTTGGCTGTGCTGTAAATGTGTAGTTTATGACAATGTCCATTATCTATGGATGCTTGAAACACTAAAGGCACGCCCCGGCCACTCCATACAAATGTTGCGTCGTTTACTACTACATAAACAATGGCGTCTCTACAGAGCGTGAATAACCGTGTGTGCGTGCGGCGCCATACAAACTGTTCCAGATTGGTCTCAGAGGGGAGGTGAGGTCGACACGAGAGAGCGGCAGGGAGCGGACGTACTGTACGTGGTACCATTAATATGCTAGAGGTTCATTTGTGGCAGACGGTGAAAAAATCTTTCATGAAGTACGCTATAGAAGCCGAATCGATTTGTAACATACAAAATAATTATTAATGTAAATACATACTTACTTAAAATTTAATACCGCAGCCAAATAACGGTTCCCTTGTGGGCTGTTGTATTCCTGCGAGTGAGTGAGGTCACCAAAAAGAAAGGAGATGCTGCGATGGCAGCGGGGGTGGCGGCGCGCGAGCGATAATACATGTTGCGAGCGTTAATATGGCTACGGTAACCGCTTCACATCAGGCTGGCCGTATGCTTGTCTGCCATCCGACGTAGTATAAAAAAAAAGGATTATACTTTTATGAAAAATATTTATGATTCTAAATTTAAAAGCGTGTTTCATTATAACAATCAATTCAATCTAACGCAGTGGAATAACTCTAGACAGGTTTTTCGTTCCATCGAATAGGGTTGGGGCCGGTTCCATTTTTAAATGTTGCACGTAGTGATTGAATTTTGTTGTGAAACTTGCTTTTTTTAATTCGATTTCCCCTACCTACCTATTCGTTTTTCGAATAGTTGATTAACTGGAATTTTGTGCACGTGTGTCTTTGTATAGGTCTTTTTTATAATGAAACGTATTGACGGTTTAAATAGTATTATTTTAAATTTTTAATGTATTCATACCCGATGAGCATTGAGTAAGTTTTTGAATCATATATTAATATTCTTATCTATAAAAATCTTTGCTTAATATTCTGTATAAAAATCAACGGTTACCGACTGACTGATGACTTCTTAACGTGCCTTCCGAAGTACGGAGAAACTCGATATTAATAAACCCATCCACGGACAGGCTACAGTCAACGTTGCTTTAACTAATGTGTTCGATTAGACTGCCCAGCGCAACGACGCCATCGAGCTTGCTACTTTGAATTAGAAGAAGTAGGTAATAAAAAAGAAATCAATTTTAATGATGTTTTTGAAAAGATATTAAATATAATGTAAGGTAATGTGGTAAGGCGGTACATAGGACGTTAATTAAAGCGATGATCAAAGAAGAGCCGCCGCGCACAGCTATTGTGCTGACTTCCTGCCATGCTCTAACAGTATAAAGACGTAACTGAAAATTTACTAGACAAAAATAATTTTAAATATATATATTGTTTTAATAAAGCACTTGTCTTGTACTTAATTTTAAATTTTAAATATATAATGTTTTAATAAAGCATTTGTACTGTTCCACGTAATTACATTTATTTTTACCGACCGGTTTCGCTGCGACGGCATTATCATGGTAAGCAGATGGTGTTTGTGTTTCTACTAGGTACCAAACACAAACATTAAAACATTATGATAATAATGTTCCACCAAGTGCCAACAATCAACAGTATCAACTTTAATTTTAAATAATTTTACGTTCCGGTCGCGGATTCGATTCCCGCACAAGACAAACATTTGTGTTTGTGTGCATGAACATGTGTGTTTGTCTGTTGGTCTGGGTGATTTCTATGTATTATATGTATGTGTTTACAAAAAGAAAATGTATTTAAGTATAATATCAGTTATCTAGTACTCATAGGAAAAGCTTTGCGCTTAATTTGGAAATAGATGGCGCTGTGTAAATTGTCCAGAAATATTTATTTATGGCATCGGATTCGGTATACTCAGGACTTAAAAAAATATATTTGTTCCAACAAAAAAACGAGTCGGGAGTGCCGGCAGAAGTGAAAACTTGAACATAAACGTTGCGCATTTTTGAATATTTTGAAATGGTTAGGGAATAATTTCACACGAATTGCTTTATTTATCAATATAAAATTACTATCATTTATGTGGTAAAATACAATATTCATTTATTGTACTATCGTACACAAATATGGCAATTTATATTACATTAAAAATAAACAGCATTTTCACCGCGCGGCAGAAAGAGCGGAGGAAATCACTTTCTCTCCTACGCCGCGCCGGTGGTCTACGCTCCCTCCGTCTTACGAATTTTCGATCAGGTCCCGTGTCAAAAAGTGCACAACGCCGCGCCGCTAAAGAAGTTTTCACTTCAAAAAAATTAAACCTTAACAAAATCTCAGCTACACCCTTCTTCCCATCTACCCTCATTTCCGAGCGCCATCTTGAAGGAAAACACAAAGATGCTGAACAGAGAAAATTTCTTGTATAATTTTCACGCTTTTGCGCGCTACACGCCTCTCCCCGTAGGCAATTTAACGACCAATCTACGAAGAGCCCCGTTCCTCACTCAAGAAACTCTGGTATGTTTACAGTTAGTATCATGGAGAGAGGCAGGGTAGGTCAAATTATATTGGTTCCTCAGAAAACTCGTGCTTGCTTTTAATTTGTATTCACGGGGGTGTAAATTTTTAATTGACGTAAATTTAATTTCGGCAAATTATTTCGTTTTATGTAGGTACTAATATCAAGTCTAAAATTTTAAACTATTTCTTTTATTAAATGAATGGAAAAAAGGAAGGATTATAGCACTGGCAACACATTGGCGAACCTTTTGCGTTGCTGATCTCCATGGGCGGTGGTGACTGCTTTCTATCAGGTGACCCACATGCTCGTTTGCCACTGCTGTAAAAATAAACAAAAATAAATTAATTATGAACGTGGCTCAACGCCATCTTTAGAGCCAAAACCTGCACGTGGTGCAAATTCATTCCGATTAGCTAGCTCTGGTGCAAGGGAGGTAGAGCATATTGAGCCCGATTGGAATTAGTATTCCTTATATAGCTAATGTTTAGAGTATATAAGCTACGGTAACAGCTTAACATTAGGCAGGCCGTATGCTAATTTGGTACCTAGCGTGATAAATAAAAAAGACATCGTAAAGGCTAACCAATATATAGTAGTATAGTATTAAATAAAACGAATGTTATACAAAATCTTAGGATACAGTTTGATGTTGCATCTACAAATCTATCACTCCATCCAAAATTCAATCATATCACTGGATAGATGAAGGATCAAAGAATTTATTACGCTAAGTAAGGATTATGGAACATCGCGTGCGGAGACGGGGAAGCGCTTCCATTTTGAGATAATTTTAGTGCATCGTATTTGCGTACGTGAGGAGCTCCATGGCGTTTGTTTGTTTGTATTATCTTTATTGTTCAGATTACAACAAATGAGTACATGTAAAATAAAGGGATACAAAGGCGGACTTATCCCACATGGGGATCTCTTCCAGTCAACCTTACGTTTTTGCGCATAACAGTATAATCGAACACGCAAGTTAAGCTACGTCGACTGTAGCCTGTCCACGGATGGGTTCATTTATCTCGAGGTTCTCCATGCTTCGGAGGGCACGTTAAGCCATCATCGGTGCCGGCTGTTGTCATTAGATGACAGTCGTTAAGCCAAGTCAGTGGCCTTTAGGCGGCCTCAAAATACTGGCCTGCACCAACCCGTGGTTGAGCAGCGTGGTGGAGTAAGCTCTAAACCCTTTCAAATGAGGGGAGACCCTCATTTGAGTTTAGAGGTCATGTCCCAACAGTGTGGTTTCCGGCAGACTAGAATAGAATCACTCCGTTCCTTCCCGTGGATGTCGTACAAGGCGACTAAGGGAAATACATTATCAAATATCGATCAGGTCTCCCCAATCAGGCAGCGTGGGGAGTGTAGGCCAAATCCTCCTTCCGTCTAGGACGGACGAGAGAGGGTCGTACTCCTGTAGTGGAGACTAAAATGGACAATAAATGATGACGATGATGATGATGATCCCAACAGTGGGATGTAAGGATTGACGACGATCCACGTACTACACATGTCTATGACACAGCCACACTCCATTTTTAGGGTTCCGTACCCAAAGAGTAAAACGGGACTCTATTACTGAGACTTCGCTGTCCGTTCGTCCGTCCGTCTGTCACCAGACTGTATCTCATGAACCGTGATAGTTAGAGAGTCGAAATTTTCACAGATGATGTATTTCTACTGCTGCTGTAACAACAAATACTAAAAAACAGAATAAAATTAATATTTAACGGGGCTCCCATACAACAAACGTGATTTATATTTATTGAATATTTATATACTTACATATTTTTTTTTGCTAATTTTTTGCTCGATATTGGTAACGGAAACAGGTAGACGCTTGAAATATTCACAGAATATTTAGTTATATATTCACTTTAAAAATAAATATTTAAATTAAAAAACAAATAAGTATTGGTAAGGTGGGCTTCCATATAACAAATGTGATTTTTTTTGCCGATTTTATAGATAATGGTACGGAACCCTTCGTGCGCGACATATCGAGATATGCGCGTATAAAGTCGTGTGCGTAAGCTAGCATAGAAATATTATGACATTTACGTGCCAGATCCTAAACCGCATCTTTGAAGATATGCAAAATTGCACACTCTACTTTTGTAATGCAATTATGCAGTTGTAATATGCAGAATACACGAAACTAGCTGCATTATAGTAAATGCAATTGTAGCCTTTGTGAAGGATAAGAACCAAGGCACAGTAGACATATAGAGCAGTACTTCAGGTCTACGTCCTAAATCGACGCTCTTAAAGACTGGCACGCCTAATGTTGTGCCGTTGCCGAAAACATTGCCGCAGGAGGTGGATTGTCGGCAATATTGCTTAAATTGCCAGAAAACTATAGCAATGTCCCCCACATTGCCAAAATTTCTGGCATAACTACAATTAAAGTACATAAAAAATCCTTTCAAAAAACATACCTATCACATATTGTTATTGGTTCGTAGGTTAATGTGCGGTAATGCGCGTCCTCTTTTGAAGACAAAATTACCTATGCCACATTCCCGTCAACATTGCTATGACAATATTTCCGGCAACGGCAATGTTCCCCGCGGCACATCATTAGTTAGTATTATTATCATCTCCTTACACGATTTTAAAGTTACCCTACTGCATCAACCCATATTCATCCCATTGCCAGCAGGGCCCCTGCTGTCAATGGGGTGAATAGCCTGCTAGAGCGTACTCTTCTCTATCTGTCTCTCTGTCGTGTCCACTCTCGCGGAGTGTAACTTAGTGCGTACTAATCCCATCAATCGACTCCTTTCCAGGGCCCTACCGCCGAAGCTGAAGCTGATTACCATTGGATTTTTTGATCGCGAAAATAGATCTTAGGTTTAAGTTAATGACAAACACCTTCAGCTTTGTCGGTAGAGCTGTATGGTTTCTAGCAGCTAAGTTAAACACAATTATCGCCCATGTAAGCTAAAGTTTGATTTTCGTAATCAAAATATCGGATGGTAATCAGCTTCAGCTTCGGCGGTAGGGCCCTGGAAAGGAGTCCATTGATGGGATTAGTACGCACTAAGTTACACTCCGCGAGTGTGGACACGACAGAGAGACAGATAGAGAAGAGCACGCTCTAGCACTGCTGAAGTGCGGATTGAGGTTGGAACCTGAATCTGAGGTTTAAGGTCTAGACAACTTTGAGCGCCACTGCCCTGGACTAAAGTATGATATCACTCGTCTAAAACAATAAAATTGTTTGCACATGTAGAGTTAGCTTTGTTCGAGTAGAACAGCCTATCATGTAAAAGGCTGGAATGAGGCAATATAAATAAAATAAAAATGGGGTGTTATGCACATGCACAAAAATTATCTCAAAATAGCAGCGCTTCCCCCTTCCTCGCACGCGTCGCTCCATAGTCCTTACTTAGCGTAATAAATTCTTCGATCCTTCATCTATCCAGTGGTGTGATTGAATTTTGGGTGGAGATGATAGAGTTGTAGCTAGTTGTTGTTTTGTAAAAAAAATTGTGTGTCAAATTATCCCACCAATCCTATTTCAATTTTTTTTTTTTTTTTTTATACTACTTCGGGTGGCGGACATGCTTGTACGGCCCGCCTGATGTGAAGCGGTTACCGTAGCCATATTAACGCTCGCAACATAAAATATCGCTCGCGCGCCGCCACCCCCGCTGCCAAGGCAGCATCTCCTTCCTTTCTGGTGACCTCACTCACTCGCAGGAACACAACAACCCTCAAGGGATTTGTTATTTGGCTGCGGTATTCCGTGTGGTGGAGGTACTTCCCCAGTCGGGTAGCTTACAATTACGCTCCGTACCTCTCTTTTCGCCAGAGCTTCGTTTGTCAGTCAGCAGGGTGCACCGCGTGCAGGTGAAGTTGGCTTTGGTTCAAATATGTTGATGAACCACTTACACCCCAATAAAGAACAGGGAAGTAAGGAGAGTACATAATAAAACAAACCAAGTACGCGACATTGTACATCAGCGGAGTTAGGTATTCGCGCCCCGCGGCGCTCGAGTCCTATACTCCTGCAAGAAAATTAGTTATTAAAATTTCACTGACGCTCCGAAATTTATCTCGGGCGCGGTGTACGGCGAGAGAACGGTCTTGGTACTTGTGTTACGTAATTTAATATTGTACACACATGCACACAAATTTGACTAGTTCTAATTTCCTCCTCCATGTTTCGTTATCCTCAGATTTGAGGGTCGTGACCTCCACCAGGAAGCACCTTTTCTCTGATGATGTTGCGCCATTTATGTCGATCTCCGACAGTCTTTAAAGCATCGTGGACTGACATGGTGAGGGAACCTCGAATTTGATCGGACCAACGAGTCGGGCTGCGGCCTCGTTCTCTCTTACCCTCCACCTTGCCAGTGGCTATGAGTCTCTCGAGATTGTCCGCAGGTTTCCTGGCAATGTGACCAAAGTACTCGAGAATCTTGCGCAGGCAGATGGTGGAAAGTCTGGTAGTAACTTTTTACTTCTCATTTTTTTTTAGTTCTAATTTAGTTTGTTGTAATGGAGAACAAAATAAGTTATAAAAAGTCTTGTCTTCCCTCAATGTTTTCTCCTTTGAGATAGTATGAGAAATTTTGTAGCCCCCTTACCACCATCTCTTACTGCGATTCAATAACTGAATAGATTATATTCCATTTGAAATAGAGTTATTATCTATGGGTGCAGGCTACTACAAATTCATGATTCTTCCCCGTTTTGAAGCCATCTAACGGCAGGAATTGAATTTATTAAGTGGAACGAAGGGAATGCTATGCCGAAAATTCATTCTTGGAAATGAATAGACTCCAAAACCACTGAACCGATTTTGATGAAACTTGTCACAATTATTAAAAAACAAGCATACGGTCCGCCTGATGTGAAGCGGTTACTGTAGCGATATTAACACTCACAACATAAAATATCGCTGGAGCGCCGCCACCTCCAGCGATATTTCATGTTGCGAACGAATATGGCTACAGTAACTACTTCACATCAGGTGGGCTGTATGCTTGTCTGCCACCCGACGTAGTATAAAAAAAATGTACATTCAAGTCCAGTGAGAACGAAAACAAGTTTTTCTAGAATTGAATATTCTTATTCCGGTTTTTATCATTATAATGAGGGGTCACAAAAAGACCCAAGACGTTACCGGACAGCGGTCAGCGCGTGGGAACCAGTTAACGGAGGGTTGAACAAGTTTTGTAGCCCTTTGGCAATTGTAAGTTGTGATTATTGTGTGTCGCATACTTGTTTGGCGGCAAATTGTACTTTTGTGTCTTTTTTCTAACACTTCGTTAACAAACAAGCAAATTTAAAGATCGTTGGTTCTGGGAATATCTATGGGTTATCTTTGATGCCAGCAAGCTCTTTTTAGGAGATAATGTCAAGAAGAATTATCGAAATCCTTAAATAAATATTTTTGTACAATTTACACAGCGCCATCTAGTCCCAAAGCTTGTACTATGGCTACTAGACAACTGATTATTGTACTTAGATATATATTTTTTTGTAAATACATACTTATAATACATAGACAATACCCAGACCAACACAAGCAGACATGTTCATGCACACAAATGTTTGTCTTGTGCGGGGATCAAACCCGCGGCCTCGGAGTCAAAGTAGCAATTGCTAGCCATTCGACCACAGGGCTCGTCAATCAATCATTATCATCGACAGGCGCAGACGAAGTCGCAGGCCTAACATATGAAATTTCAAACAAATAAATCTCGCATTCAGATTTTAAAAGTACAAAAAAAATCACAATGTAATATTTAAAAAAAATGTGGATGAAGGATTTCTATTTAAACTTTTTTATGAGACGAACTTCTTAGCTTCCATGGATTCACCGTGCGGGTGCCGGGTCCATCGTGTGGCAGAGAGAGAAACCCAAGCAGATCCGATAATTTTATATGTGTATTTGAATATATATAAAAAATGAGCCATCGCGGGATGCGTGACAGATGTGAAACATCTATTGCATAGTGAAGTGGATAATGATGTGAGTGAAATATTTAGCGAGATAATTAATAAATAGAAATACCGAATACCGTATTAGACACCAACGTATGTATTCATGTTCAATGACACTAAAGAAATAGAAAAACAAAGACAATTGAAAAGTTTTAAAATTAAATTATAAACAATTAAAAGGAAATTATAAAAGAGAAAAACAACACATGTAATGAGAGAGGGAAGATTGTAGAGAGGAGCAGGGAGAGAATAGCAAAATGACCAGCGCGTAGTGATGCGTCGCCATACAATATGAATGAATAATTGAAAGAATGAATGAATGAAACATTTTTTTGCCTCAACTTTTTTGCTTTAACGATACAACACCAAACACAAGACTTTCCCGGAGACTACTGAATAGGGTTGTTTAAGAAAGGCGTAAAGGGTTTTTACAGGGTCTGTAACGAGTGACTGATTACGCGGGTCTTGTGCTTGTTTGCCTTTATTGTGGCATTAAAAATACAGACACAGCCGGCCTGACACGCCGAATCTCAACAACTATTCAATATTTTTCCACACTCAATACTAAGTTTGCAGCGATTCCTTGAGCGAATCATTCGAAAATCTGTTTTTATTCGGAACAAATCTATATACCTATTAATGCGTGAAACAAAAACTTTGTACTCCTTTTTCCGAAAATAGCGCGGACGGAGGAGTATGAAATATTGCGTAAAAATACATTAGGTCAATAAAAAAAACATTACACACACTACCATGTATTTGACAGACACACGCATACATACTCTTTTGTTTATTGTTAAAGTCATAATTTAAATTAATTATGGTCGAATATCGACCACTGGACCACTAGTATTAATTATCATATAAAACCATGTGCAAATAATTTATTTCCAATATCAAGAATCAAGATACACGAGTTGAGGTATTTGGAGAAGACGCTGTTAAAGTTTTCCGTGCTACTTTCGCGGCTCTGCAGAAAGTTGTGCCGGGGCTCATTACGGCGCGCACCGCCCGTGTACACTGCACCCGAAACGCCGCGGTGGAAAAAACGCCGGCGTTTATTCCCGGGACCCTACCGCAGGGGCGGACTAAGGGCTAGGTAACATAGGCACGTGCCTAAGGCCCGTAATTTTTGGGGCCCGAAAGTTAGGTTTTTAATTTGTATTTTGAAAGTGGAAACTTCTTTAGTAGGCCCGGAAATACAATGTTGCCTAGGGCCCGCTCTAAGCTGAAGCCGATTCTCATCGGATTTTATGATTGCGAATATCTTTAATACATATAACTATCTAAATAACTTCCGCTTAGATTTATGGTACCTGTGTTTAGATTAGCTGGTAGAAACATTGGAGCTCTCCCGACTAAGCTGAAGATGGTTGTAAGATGGTACCTAAAATATAAGACCTCTTTTCGAATCGAATAATGTTCGATGGTAAACGGCTTCAGCTTCGGCGGTAGGCCCACTGGTCAAACTGTCACTAGTTAAATGAAGGACCATTTAACTAGTGCTGTATTATAAATATTGTCACACAAATTACACAGTGCCATCTAGCCCCAAAGTAAGCGAAGCTTGTGTTATGGGTACTAGACAACTGATAAACATACGTAAATATATTTTTTTTGTAAATACATACTTATGATACATAGAAAATACCCAGACTAAGACAAACAGACATGTTCATGCACACAAATGTTTGTCTTAGGTGGGAATCGAACCTACGAGCGTTGGTATCGAAGCCGCGTCATTGACCGCTACGCCACCGAGCTCGTCAATATTGAATCGTCATTATTGAAATAAAGAGTGTTCAATCATCATCATCAGCTTGTATTAATTGCAATCTCAGTTTTTTTGCCTATGGAGTATCACCACGTTATGGTTTTTAATAAAACATGTGCTGCGACGTGGGTACTGTAACTTAAAGACGTTTGGAACTCAAAAGAAACCTACATTGTTAACGCAGTACCTGCTTTGGAATTATAATTAATAAATGTTTATTTCGGATAATTTCAATCCATAGATTGTTAGTAACAAAGGTCATAAAAACTAAAGCTAGTAGTTGTACAAATATCAAATTATTTGCCACTATTGTCCACTGCCTAATAATGTGACAGTCGACACATGAAGCAACTGTATTCAGGACACTGATAGTGCTCTCTCTCGCTCTTTGCAATAATGAGGCTACACGTTTACGTATGATTGCATGAAAGCCATCAGTGTGGGCGTCTGCAAACATTTGCGAAGCACTACAATAAATACCGTGGCAATCCTAGCAGTGCCCTGAAGCCGTTGTTATATTGTACACGTAGAGCGTTGTATTATGGTGAATTTTCTTACTGGAGGAGTTTCTTCTGTAAGGCGGATGCAATTCCACAGTTCAGTTGCTGTGGATTGGCGATGATGCCGACTAGCGAAAGAGGCTCTGGCAAAAAAGAGGTAGGGTACAGCGCATTTGTAAGCTGCCCGACCGGGGAAGTACCTCCACCTCATTTACTTTCTTTTCGTAAAACAGTAGCCAAATAACAATAATAATTCCATTGAGGTTTGTTGTGATCTTGCGAGTGATTGAGGTCACCAGATTTATTGATCATTCCTCATTGACCTGATCGAGCTCAATTATTTTTCGACATAAACCTCAAGTATGTCGAAGTCTTACATTGTGTCAAGTTTCATCAAAATCTGTTCCGTGGTTTTGGAGCCTATTCATTTCCAAGAGTGACTTTTCGGAGCATATAAGGGTTCTGTTCGCTCCGCTAGCTCCACTCAACAATATTTAAAAACGTATAATTAATTCATCTATCTCATTATGTTTGTTAATATCAATGTAGTCATACTGTTGCAACGCCTTTGCAGAGCTCATCAATGCACTTACCACATGAGAGCAATAAATAAATATGAATAAGAAAACTTGAACATTAACGTTGTGCATTTTTGAATATTTATTAGTATAAATGTAATATCATTTATGTGGTAAAATACGATATTAATTTATTGCGCTATGGTATCTACATAAACATGACAATTTATATTACATTAAAAACAAACAGCAGGAGCAGGCACACATTTTCGCCGCGCGGTAGAAAGATATTACTTCCCCTCCTACGCCGTGCCGGCGGTCTACTCCCCTCCGTTTTACGAATTTTCGATCAGCCCTCTTACCACCATCTCTTATTCAATTCAATTCTTATTCAATAATTGAATAGAATGCTTATTCATACCAATGAATAAGCGAATTATCATTAAATCTCTATTTCAAATGGAATAGAGTCGCTCATTCATTGGTACGAATGAGCAATCTATTCAATTATTGAATCGCAATAAGAGATGGTGGTAAGAGGGCAGGTCACGTGTCAGTGCACTACGCCGCTAAAGAAGTTTTCACTTCAAAAATTAATTTGTAACGTTTGGTAACCCAATGAGCAGACTCCCTAACACCTCTCGCCTCTGCGCCCCGCGGCGTTTATATAATATCTAGGAGATAAGTTCCCGGTTATATACGTTGTATTGACAGCACTAATATTTATTACGGGCCATTGTTATCGGGCCCCGTTCGCGATGTTTTAACTAACTACCGCTTTTATCTACAATAGTTAATTACTTTAATTTATTATATTTTAATTTATAAATAATAATAATTTTTTAATAAATTAATAAGAATATTTTTTAATTTACTTTAAAAATGGAGGTCGTTAAATTGACTGTGTTTTTAACTGAGTGCCGATGAAGAATAATAATATTACACAAATAATATTTATTAATATTTGTCTTTTGCGGGTGGGTGAGAAGGAGGAAGACCATAGGAAAATAAATACAGGTTTTACTGTGCAGCCTTGACAGCTCAGGTAGTCATGCTCACTAAAGTGTTCAAACTGGTGGTGGTGTCGTGTGGCGGGTCGCCGCATTCCCAATAAAATGGTTGAATGCGGTGATGGCTGCCCCATGCATCAACTCGTGAACGGGTGCTGCCAGAGGGGACTGGTCTGCCCTGGCTGTCATGGTTGCAAGGTAAACAATAGGAGGATTTAGGTTAAATAGTAATAGACAATAATATATCAGTTATCTAGTACCCATTGTACAAGCTTTGCTTAGTTTGTAGATAATGTGACTGTGTGTAATTTGTCCAGGATTATTAATTTATTATCATTTATAATTATTTATCACTCTCATACTAAAATTTAGAGATTAAAAAACTAAACACAGAATCTTACTTCTTTTACGCACAAGCCATCAAAATAAATTTAAAAAGTTGCTTTTCGATACAGTTCTCTATGGACAACTGCCCCCTTACCACCATCTCTTAATGCGATTCAATTACTGGAACTATTTCAAATGGAATAGAGTCGCTTATTCATTGATATGAATAAGCAATCTATTCAGTTATTGAATCGCAATAAGAGGTGGTGGTAAGGGGGCTGTATCGAAAAATAACTTTTTTTTCTATTTCGATACAGTCATGAGGGGAAGTCAATATTTGAATCTTCTACTTTCTAATATCCAAGACAGCCGTAGTTTTACCCCTGGGTTTGGAGTGAGGAAGCCAGCATCTTCGGTCAAATTCCCTCCCTCTCTTTTCTTTGTGTGTTCTACCGGTTGTACAATGTGGTGTGTTCAGAGGAGTTGTTTGACATGATGCCCACGGCCTCCGTCTACAATCGCACCGCTCGCCATCGACAGGGAATTCATCCTCACACATTGGAGCCCAAGTGGTCGCGGTTCCAGAGAAGTTTTCTCCCGCGTACTGCCAAGCTGTGGAATGACTGCCTGTCGAGGTTTTCTCAGGAGACTACAGCATGGGGTTCTTTAAAAAGGGCGTGAAGAGGTTTTTACAGGGTCGGCAACGCGCGTGTGATGCCCCTGGTGTTACAGGCGTTCTATCTACGGTAACTGTTTTCCATCAGGCAGGCCGTATGATTGATTCCCACTTTAGTGGTATAAAAAAATACCATTGGGGCCCTTTTTAGATAAACTAGTTTTATTTTTAATTTAATTTTCACTATTTTTTTTAATCTATTTATATAAACAACTAGCTACCCGCCCCGGCTTCGCACGGGTTCTTTACAAAAAATATAAAATAGCCTATGTTATGTAAAATTGTTTTCGTTAAAAGCTCCCAGACGGCTTATTTTTTCCCGACATCTTCAACAAATATCGTTAATGTACACAGAAATAAATACAAAAACTTAACAAATTATATACTAAAACCTTCCTCGAGAATCACGCTATCGAGTGGTAAAACCCGCTTGAAAATCGGTGCAATAGTTTTTGAGTTTATCGCTAACAGACAGACAGACAGACGCGGCGGGGGACTTTGTTTTATAATATGTATTGATAATTCCTATTTCCCTTGATCACGACATCAAGCGTGAACGGCTGGACCGATTTCGCCTAAAGAAAAAAAGAAGAAAATAGCGTCAAAAATTTTAAAATTTAAGAAAACTGAACGACCATATTAACTTTTCTAATGTTACTTTATGTCGTTTAACAGAACTGTCAGTCATTTGACAGAATGCGCAAAAGCAATTCAAATTCAATATTTATTGTTAAAAAGACAGATCAGCGTCTGTCGGGTCAGCTAGTCCACACTATACTAATATTATAAATGTGAAAGTGTGTTTGTTTGTTTGTTCGTCCTTCTCTCACGTCGAAGGTAACAAACGGATTGACATGATTTTTTTTAACTGGGATAGATTACGGTCTGGAGAGTGACATAGGCTACTTTTTATCACGGAAAAAGTCTTAATCCCACGGTAAAAATAAACTTTGTAATCATTTGTCCTTCTATCATATCGAAAGGAACCTCAGTACCGACATGTTTTTTTAACAGGTGATAGAGTCCGGTCTGTATATGTATATGTGGATAGCAGCCGATCATCATTAAAATTTGTACATATTGGTAATATCATAATGTTATAATAAAACACTTGTAGGTACTGTTCCACTTAATTATATTTAATTTTACCGACCGGTTTCGCCACTAAGGCATTATCAAGGTAAACAGATGGTGTTTGTGTTTCTCACACAAATACCATCGAAGTTTCCGCCTAGACCTGTTTCGCCTTAGAGGCGAAACCGGTCGGTAAAATTAAATATTAAGTGGAACAGTACAAAAGTTTTATTATAACATTATGATAATAATGTTCCACCAAGTGGCAACAATCAACAGTATCAACGTTATTAGTAGGTACTACTTTTTTATCCCACGAAGTAAAATAATTACAACAAGAAAAAAATATACACAAACCAACTTAACCAACGACAGCTCCCCTGGACCACGCGGGCGAAGCCGCGGATAACAGCTATTATGTAATAGTTTAAACTTAAAATTTAGGTTTCACGTACTTATATGTAATATTTTTTTTTCTTTCGAGACGTCAGACTTGGTCTCATCTCAACATAAAAACACCTCGATTGCCTGACGTGAAATCCCTCAACGCACCGACCCGGTCCGTCAGCGCCCCTCCTGCCCCCCACACCCCATTTATCCACATTAATATAACTTGAGTCGTGATAAATTGCCACGGAACCCAGCCGCGTTTTCTTAGACGAATTTTGTTACTACAGGATGTTCTATTTTTACTATGTTATATCTTGAAAATTTAAAGGCGATTAGCTATCCGTTGTAGTCCGTATTGGCCGTGTGGTTTCCGGCAGACTAAAGTAGAATCACTCCGTCTCTTCTCGTGGATGTCGTACAAGGCGACTAAGGGAAATACTACGGGGTGTAAGATGTTCATCAACATCTTTGAACCAAAGCCAACTTCACCTGCACGCGGTGCACCCTGCTGACTGACAAACGACGCTCTGGCGAAAAGAGAGATATAGGGAGCGTAATTGTAAGCTACCCGACTGGTGAATGTACCTCCACCTCACAGAATACCGCAGCCAAATAACGGTTCCCTTGATATTCTGTTGTGTTCCTGCGAGTGAGTGAGGTCACCAGAAAGGAAGGAGATGCTGCCATGGCAGCGGGCGTGGCGGCGCGCGAGCGATATTTTATGTTGCGAGCGTTAATATGGCTACGGTAACCGCTTCACATCAGGCGGGCCGTATGATTGTCTGCCACCAGACGTAGTAAAAAAAAAAAAAAAAACATTATAAAACATCGATCAGGCCTCCCTTACCCGTCTGGCCAGCGCGTGGGGAGTGCAGGCCAAATCCTCCTTCCGTCTAGGACTGACTAAAGAGGGTCGTGCTCCTCTAGTGGAGACTAAAAAAATTGACCTCATGATGAAATATCTTGAATATTTAAAGGCTATCCATATTCATCCCACTGCAAAGATTCGGGTCCCCCTTCAATCGATGGGGTTTAGGACATACTACACCACGCTTCTCAACTGCGGGTTAGCGGAGTATAAATATTAGTAGTAATACACTAACACGCTTCTCAACTGCGGGTTAGCGGAGTATAAATATTAGTAGTAATACACTAATATTTATACTCCGCTAACCCGCAGTTGAGAAGCGTGGTGTAGTATGTACTGCGGGTTAGCGGAGTATAAATATTAGTAGTAATACACTAATATTTATACTCCGCTAACCCGCAGTTGAGAAGCGTGGTGTAGTATGTACTGCGGGTTAGCGGAGTATAAATATTAGTGTATTACTACTAATATTTATACTCCGCTAACCCGCAGTTGAGAAGCGTGGTGTAGTATGTACTGCGGGTTAGCGGAGTATAAATATTAGTAGTAATACACTAATATTTATACTCCGCTAACCCGCAGTTGAGAAGCGTGGTGTAGTATGTACTGCGGGTTAGCGGAGTATAAATATTAGTAGTAATACACTAATATTTATACTCCGCTAACCCGCAGTTGAGAAGCGTGGTGTAGTATGTACTGCGGGTTAGCGGAGTATAAATATTAGTAGTAATACACTAATATTTATACTCCGCTAACCCGCAGTTGAGAAGCGTGGTGTAGTATGTACTGCGGGTTAGCGGAGTATAAATATTAGTAGTAATACACTAATATTTATACTCCGCTAACCCGCAGTTGAGAAGCGTGGTGTAGTATGTCCTAAACCCCATTAATTGTCTAGACACACTATACCGAAGATACGCGGCCGAAGTTCGGCGTCATTACGCATGCAATACTTTTTGAATGACTATCGACACACTTGACCAAAATTACGTTGCGTTTTTTGCATACCAATCTTAATCACGCGGAATTTCGGCCGCGGAATTTCAGCTTAATGTGATTTAACACTAAGCGTTCATCCAAAGATTTCGTAACAGCTTCCAATGAGATGTGCTGTATGCTTGCTTACTTTAATAGTATAAAATCGGTAGTAATAAACAGAACATTTAAACTGGACAACTATTCTAGTAACCTGGGGGCCTACCGCCTAAGCTGAAGCCGCGGACCAGCGGATTTTTTTATTTCAAAAATTGGTCTTACATTAAAGTACTTCTTCTTCGTCGTATTCTTCATTACTGAAGGTCGTGCCCGTTCTGATATGCCTTGGTAGAAGATTTGACAAGCTGTTTCCACATCACCTGTCTTCAGCCTGTCTGAAGGCCGTAGTTACCGTGTGGCCCATGACCTGTTTAATGGAATCAGACCAGCGGATTGGTGATCGTCCTCGAGGTCTGTTCCCATCCACCTTGCCCACAATAACCAGTTTATCTAGGCTATCTGGCTGCTTCCGAGCTATGTGGCCGAAATACCCTAGAATGCGCTGATAGCAGATTGTGGAGAGTCTGGTCTTAATCTTAAGCTGGTCGAGAATAGATTTGTTCGTTCTTTTTGCCGTCCACGGTATCCGCAACATTCTCCTCCAGCACCACATTTCAAAGGCATCTATCTTTTTCCGTCTACCGCGCGGATGGTCCAAGATTCAGACGCGTACATGAAAATCGAGAAGATCAGGGTTTTGACAAACATTTCCAAATTGACAAACATTTCCAGTTTAGTTAGTAAAGCTCTAGGGCTTCTTCCAGCTGTGCTAAACGTAATTACCAACAATCTAACCAGTAGTGTTATTTTCGCATTCAAAAAATCCAATCTATTTTAGTCGCCTATTTTCTAATTTTTAGCGGCTTATGTTATTATTTTCCGTATAAAATAAATGAACTTATGTATTTTTATACTTCCAGTGTGCTTAACAAGCGGACGACCCACCTGATGGAAAGCAGAAATTGTAGCCTATAAAATTAAATACCAGAGGCATCACTCACGCGAACAAATAAAACTATTTAATTATTTAGTGGGTAGGTAATCGCCTTTATATATTATGAATAAATAAAAGAACGTTACTATACAATGAATTTATTAACAAAGAACAAATTGCAAAGAATATGAAGTATTTTTGCAACATAGAGAGTAGTTATTAAAAAAATGTGCTATATGTTTTAACAGACTCCAAAAAAAGAGGAGGTTCTCAATTCGGCTGTATTTTTTTTTAATGTTTGTTACTAAATTACTCCGTGATTTATAAACCGATTAGAAAAAAACTTTTTTTTATTTTAAAGAGTACATATACTTGAAAGAGTACATATATTTGAAAGAGTATATATATTTATTCTATTCTTTTCTATACTTCTAGATTGGTCCCATGTTTTTTTCATCGTCAAAATCATCATCAGCCTGTATCTACATACATAAATGTAGAGTAATGTTTGGAGTCGGTTTTTTTTGTTAAAATTATTGATGATGAATTGATCTTCCCATATCTGTCTATATGTGTATTTTATTAATTGAGTACTGCTCGCGCAATGATGTCCCCATAGCTGATGCAGCATCTTCCCGCGTGTGGTGACCTTAGACAGTCGTAACAATGCGACAATCCTCGAGTAAGTATATTAGGCTGCGGGACTATCCCAGCGCTCCGGGAGAATCAATTAATTTGGCGCCTCAATCCGACATTAAATAAAAATTATAACTGCTATAATTAGATAGATGAAAATATTATGGACATCAAATTCATATATTTGGAAAAAGTTTCACTAGGGACGGCGTTGCCTAAGTTTCCGGCGCCGCAGTCGTCCCATCCTAAAGACAGCCCTGGCCTGAGTATTTATCGCCAAAGTCTCGTTTGTTTACCAATAGGGTGCACAAATGCACTATGTGCTGGTGAGGTGAAGTTCGCTTTGACTATTAAATTACAACCTTACTTTTTGGTAACACTTCATTTTATTCCCATCAAATTGTCGTACCACTGTGGGATATAAAAAATGTTCCAAGAAGAAACACACACCAAATCTTATTTTTTTAACCATCAATGAGATTTTTGGAACGAATTTCCTTATGGGGCGTTGCGGAGGGGTAAAGTTAAAAAAAACCGTAAGATTTATATGTATGATGGTTATACAGTGTGTAATGTACAATCTACGTGAGGTACGTTTAAACCTTATGGGACGTTACGGAGGGGTAAAGTTAAAAAAAACCGTAAGATTTATATGTATGATGGTTATACAGTGTGTAATGTACAATCTACGTGAGGACTGTTATTATTATTGCAGTTTGCTATTATTACTATATCATTCGATAATTAGACCATCTGGTGGTCAAAAGTGGAACCATCAGATCATTATTTTTATTACATATTTTTATAAATCGTAAACAAGATAAAAGTTTAACACCTTTATATATATAATTTTCTAAAGTAGTTATATTTAAAAAAAAAAAATATACATCATCGGAAATAAAATAAACGTGTTAAGATAATTTAGTAAAGTAGTTTTTTTTAATGAATAATTATTTTCGTTATACCTCGAATAGAACTTGAAATTAATATTTTTATAATAAGGAACTTCGTTCCTATCTGGTGTCCCGCGACACCACTCGTTTTTCCATAATAAATACTAAATAGTTTTAAAACACCCTGTACTCGATTTTCTCAGCGAGTAATTAACGAGGAAGGAGGCCGTTGCTCGCAAAAAACACGTCTGTGGCAGGCCTTATTCACACACAGTGGAACAAAAGGGGGATTAAGAATGGTGTCAATTCGGATAAATGGGGTAGACAGTGCATTAGTCTTACATGTTACTTATGAGAATATTATTATGTGAATACTTCTTTAAAAAAGCTTCCAATTCAAAAAAACGAATGATAACAAAACCGGGTGATACAGTTTGGTATTGCAGCTACAAATCTATCATCTCCATCCAAAATTAAATCACATCACTGGATAGATGAAGGATCAAAGAATTTATTATGCTAAGTAAGGACTATGGAACATCGTGTGCGGTGGAGGGGGAAGCGCTGCCATTTTGAGATAATTTTAGTGCATATAACGTATTCACGTACAAAAAAGATTGATCGAAGTATCACATGATCAAAGGGCTGGCCAATATCTCGGCCAGAGGATTAGCATTGCCATTCAACGTGGCAATGCTGCCAGCCTTTTGGGCACTTTTCAAGTGGGTAACGATTTGGCGGGGCTTCATTATTTATAGTTATTTATTTCTAAGTTATATTTAAGTAGGTATTTCGTGGAACTTTGTAGACATCCATATTATTATTTTTTGTAGATTTTATTAAGGCCTATAAATCCGTAATACATTGTTTTGTTATAACATCAACAGTTTTCACATCGTACGTCAAGAAAGATGTTTGTTCTCTACCTTGTGTTACAATATTGCAATTTTCTTACGGGTTCCTAATTTTTTCGAAATTAAAATATAGCCTATATTACTCCCTGATAATGTAGCTTTCTATTGGTGAACAAAAATACAAAAAAACAAACAAATCTTTCCTCTTTATAATATTAAGATAAAAATGTGAACTATTTTTAACTGACTTCAAAAAAGGAGGAGAACCGATTTTCATAATTATTTTTTTATTTGAAAGGGTATGATTGCAAGGTGGTCCCATATTCACCAAGTCAGGATCTTATGATGGGATGCCAGCGAAATCAAGGGAAACCCTTAAATTTTATAAGCACGTAAGGTCAAATTCAATTTTTTTTATTAGAAAGGGTAATTGCGAGGTGGTTATATTCACCAACTCAGGGACTGATGATGGGATCCCAGAAAAATAGAGGAAAACCCTTAAATTTGCCCTATGGTAGCCGGCAGAATAAAATTGTGCCACTGCATTGCTCTGCCATAACTACTTCAATTGCTTGTTATTTGCGGCAGGCGGTGGCTCGCCACTCACTAGATGGGTCCCTGAAATGCCAGGAATTGTCCAAGAAGGCCATGGGCACAATATAAGTAATATTGAGTACAGTATGGACACTTCCTGCCTCATTTTCGTATCAACCTCACCTCTCCTCTGAGACGAATCTGGAACAAATTGTATGGCGCCGCACGCACACTAGCTTATTCACGATCTACACAGACGTAACTGTTTATATGATAGTTAACGACGCGTCATTTTAAAATCTGAAATATGAAATAATATAATTTGACGAGCTCGGTGGTCGAATGGTTAGCAATGGCCACTTTGTTTCCGAGGTCGCGGGTTCGATCCCCGCACAAGGCAAACATTTGTGTGCATAAACATGTCTATTTGTCTTGGTCTGGGTGTTTCTATGTATTATAAGTATGTATTTACAAAAAAAAAAGCCAGTATTTAAGTACATTTTATCAGTTGTCTAGTACCCATAACACAAGCTTTGCGCTTAATTTGGGACTAGATAGCGCTGTGTAAATTGTATTATTAAAAAAAAATCAATACTAAGTATTATAAAACGTTTGAAAACCTAGGTCCCCTTTGTTAGGTAACCAGCATTAGGTCAATGAATATTAAGTCAACTAAATTTAGGTGAAAAATCACCTGTCCTAACTTAACGTGGTTATTGCGTTAGGGGGAGCAACTAGATCATACATATTGTAGAGTCAATAAATTGAAATAAATAATTACTGTATATAAAATGCCTGAAAACGAAAGTCTTCAACCAGTGCGTCCTCCCTGCAATGACCTATGGTGCAGAGACTTGGGCACTGACCATCGGACTGGTCCACAGGCTAAAGGTCGCGCAGCAAGCGATGAAGAGGTCGGGATATCTCTGAGGGATCGAATCCGGAACGAAGAAATTCGACACAGAACCAAAGTTGTCGACATAGCCTTCAGAGTTTGCAATCTGAAGTGGCAATGGGCCGGTCATATCTGCCGAGTAAGTGATGGCGATGGGAGAGGTAGGTGTTAGAGTGGAGGCCGCACGTAGTACGACGAAGCGTTGGACGCCCTCCTTCTAGATCGTCTGATGACCTTAAGAAAGCGACTGGAAACGGCTGAATGCGGAAGGTGGAGGATCGTATCTGCTGGAAAGCATCGGGGAAGTCTTTTATCCAGAAGTGGATAGATACTGACTGATAATGATGATGATATATAAAATGTTCCTCGCCGTATCTGCCCGACGCGCTGAAAAACACGAATTGCTCGTGGTCCCCTAATCTAGTCCCTCTTGGGGCATCACGAAGAAAAATGGACTACAGAACCAAGTAATAAAAAGTTGTAATTAAAAATACTTTTTATTGCCCGTGGTTCTCCATCATCCAGACATTTCAATCCATAATTTATATAAATGGCAGTTATCGGGGGTACCACGGACCAAATCACTTTTCCATGGTACGCTCTTGTTCCTCTCCAGAGTTCCACAGGCAACCTTCCTTCCCAAAGCTTTACAAAGCTCCCCCAGCTTTGGGAAACTTTGGGAAGGAAGGTTGCCTGTGGAACCATATGCAAGTAATGTAGAAAAAGGAATATTTCTTTTTCTGTGTGAAACTCAAAAACTAAGACTATTGAACGGATTTTAGGCATATAATTTATTAAGCTTTTGTGTAAATTTGCTGAACTATATATATGAAGATGTCGGAAAAAATCGCGATCAGGACTTTTACACTATCCTTGCAAAATCGCCAGTTAAATAAAATAAAAGAGGGGACCAAACGAGCATGTGAGTCTCCTGATGTTAAGCAATCACCACAACCCATCAGTAACAACAAAAGGTTATTGTCCGCTGCCAGTCTTTTCAGGAAAATATAGAATCATTTGTAGGTTGTTGTACTAATCATCAACATCTACAGATCGCCTGAGGCTGCCTCGCGTAGAGACGAAACATGTGTCGCAGAGACGACCACGGTAGTCGGGGCGCCAGCAGTGGCACGTTTCTTCCGTTTCAGATATTGGAGATTCGCCGAGGCGACCGCAGCAGCTAGAGCAGAGACGACGGTAGTGAGTGGGTGCCGGCCGGCACTAGTTTGCATGAAGTAATTGGTGGCGGAAGCACGCATAGTACCTAGTGTATATCAAATTGCTTATAAATATATTTTTTTTTTCTTGAAAACTCCCAAGTCGTATTTGTTCGTCATTAAGTTGAAAAATAATCAAAATTCGCCACCTTTACGTCACATTATCTTGCCTTTATCACAAAAGTCTTATAAGTGCGCATAATAATTAGAAGTAGAGGGTGTTAGGGCACGAGGGGGTCGAAGGGGTGTCGGGGGGTTAGCGAGCCCTAATGCCGGCAGACATTAATCATTCCTTTCATAAAGAGTGGGGCCCCGTAGATAAATAAGTGTAGTATGTGTTTTCTTAGGGTACCCTTCTTGAGACGGCGGAAGTTTAGTGTGGATAAGGTCTTAGTTGTGACGTTGTACAGGTGATTTTTTAAGTAAAACTTCTTTACGCATGCTTGATTTGGGGAGTTAGCTGGTGAATGCGAGACGAGAGCGTTACGAAAAGTGTGATCGGGCTAGTTTAAAGGAAGTTGAGAGGAAGATATAAGTTAGTAGAGCTAAAGAAGTTTTATTTCAGCACACTGTTTTTTTTTTGTACAGTTAGACATTTTCCACATTATGACTTGCTACAAGGACGCATAATTCACATATTTCCACCACTGTGTCTCCTGTGTTATTTTGAGAATTTGCAAGCAAAGGACTAACTCGTATATATTATTAATATTTTCGAGTAGGTACTACGGCATAAGCTAGTGAAGAAATAAGCTTGGACTAAGCCGCCATGTCCACTTCAAAACATTTGTTTTAAAAGTGTACATGGCGGATTAGACCAAGCTTATTTCAAGACTTTGACATCCGATGGTCTATTGAACTAAATAGTTTAACACCGTGTTAGTATAGTATAATTTAATACCGTATAGACGGTAATAGAATCGTAATTAATATACGTCACAAAATGAAAGTTGATCGATGTTTAGGTGAAAGGTGATAATTTGAATTGACTAAAAACTGTATACTTGGTTTTATTCAGTAAATTTAAAAAAAGTTTATAGGCTTCAGTTTCGGCGGTAGGGCCCCTGTCCATGGATGGCTTTATATTATCCCGAGGTCCTGCGTGTTTCTGAGAACACGTTAAAAATAATATTTATATTATATATAGTAAATATTTAAGACCAACGTCTCATCCACTCAATTCCAGCGTGTTTCCTCGACGAAGCAAGGCGGCGCTGCCACATAATTATTCATCTTAAATTGCACGTATGTATATATGTGTCGGGTAGCTCCGCAACGCTGAAATTACGGCCCGTAAGAAAGTGAGGGAAAATTTGGGAATTTATTAAGACTTCTGTCGGTTGGAAGCGGAATTTAATTATGAGTGAAGGAAGTGTGTTATTATATTCATAGTCGTAGGTATTATTATAATATGTTGTTTTATTATATGTTTGGATGTTAATTTTTATATATAAATAGCGGTTACCCAAGTCTTCGTATTCGTGGACGTTTTTTTATAATACGTAGGATGAGTGACAAGCATACACCACCTGCTGTGAAGTGGTTACCATAGCCACATCAACGCTCGCAACAAGAAATATCGCTCGTACCCCGCTACCCCCAATGCCAACGCAGCAACTCCTTCCTTTATTTCTGGTGACCTCACTCACTCACAAGAACACAACTATCCACAAGGGAATTGTTATTTGGCTGCGGTATTCTGTGAGGTGCAGGTACTTCTCCAGTCGGGCAGATTACAAAATACGCAATACCCTTCCTCTTTTTTCAGCAGGGTGCACCGCGTGCAGGTGAGGTTGGCTTTGGTTCAAAGATGTTAATGAATCACTTACACCCCTTTCATTTAAACTTTCATTCCATATTTTACCCACCTATCTACATATATACATATAATAAAACAGTAAAAATAATGTGTCTGTACATTGAATATATTTACAAAAAAACAATTGGAGGCGATGGAGACATAGTAAGAGAGTTAGAATAAAAAAAAAATGTCTGTCTGTTTGTATGTTTGCCTGTTTGTCTGTATGTCTGTTTGTACACGCTAATCTCCGGAAATACTGGACGGATTGGAATGAAACTTTTTTTGTTATATAGCTGTTAAGCCTGGGCAACATATAGATTTTGGAATGTGGAACACCTGATGCAGCACTATAATGGTTCAGATAAACTACAATAAATATAAAAATGACGCCTTAGCAAAAGTTGTTCAGCCTGATTAGCATTTTTTGTTGAGGTATAAAAATCAAAGATCTGGAACACCTATTGCAGAACCATAATGGTTCAGGTAAACTATAAGAAATATAAAAATGACGCCGTAGCAAAAGTCAACATGATGAGCATTTTTGTTGAGGTATAAAAATCCAAGATTTGGAACACCTGATGCAGAACTAAGTTAAATTTATTTTCATAAACAATATGTATTTACAATAAATTATAGTTTTAAAAAAAGGAAAAAAACACGCTATAATATAAATAGTAATAGCAAATAGAACTAAAAAAGTTACTTAAAAGAATAATGATTATAACAAAGTATTGATTGTATTGTAAAAAAAACCGCGGGGTGCTACCTTTATTCTTACCTGCTACAAGTTAGACGCAATGGTTTTATTTATTTATTAATTATTTACAAAGGTAATGTGATCTATTTAGTCAGTTTATTATAGACGTGTACGCTAAAATTGAAATAGAACGATTGGCACAAACAAGAAGTATACGTGTATTTGTGGGACGCTATGTAGCAAGATCAGAGTTTATTTGATTTGGTGATGGAAAGTGTTTTAAACAACGAGGGAAAACTAGTTTTTCTTAGATGCTCCAGGAGGGACTGAAAAAACATAACTGACGAGAGCAATCCTCGCTGAAATCAGGCGCCAAAATAAGATCTCGCAGCAGCATCGCCTGGTATTGCAGCCATAATACTTCTAGGCGGAAGGACGCAAATACAATGTTCTATATCCTACTTGATTTAGACAGAACTGAAACACCGACATGCTCTGGGACACGAAACTGTGATAAAGCGAAGGTGTTCCACGATTGCTGTCTAATTGTTTGAGATCAATGCGAAATGGCTAACAATAAGGCACTAGAAGCTGTAGATAGAACTTTACGTGCCCAAGAGATTTCAAGAATATTATAAAATTTTGGGGAAGATCTCATTACTGAAGTAGAGTCAATGCTTGGCAGCGAAATATAATTGAAGCTGAGATTCTCACTGGGAGTGGTGTCGGTGAAACTGTATTTATTCCGCGTATACCACTCTTCTCCAACAATTTTCCATTTTAATTTTAAACGTACACAGTTCTCTGTGACTACTTGCTTTGCTATGACAATAAACAAATCGCTAAAATTCGCTGGTCAAGCTTAGGACTGGTTGTTTTTCGCATGACCAACTTTATGTGGCTTTCTCGAGGGTTACTAACGCTTCGAGTCTTTTCATATTAGCTCCCGAAGGAAAGACTCCCTTCATTTATTTCATAAAGATTTTTTTAAGCTATGGTTACAATGATAAATAAAAATAATTATAATAATTTATTGACATTTAACACTGCTACAAGTATTTTCTTATGTATCTACATTAGTTAGTATTTGTATTAATACGCCGGAATCATAAAGTCCACGCGAACGAAGTCGCGGGCATCAGCTAGTACATAATATTTACCAAACCGCTGTTGAGCAGCATTTTTTTTTTTTTTTTTATTCGCGATAGTCTTGCGTTTAACCACTATCTCGCCTGGTGTTAAGCGATGATGTGGTCTACGATGGAGCACGCTTGCCTAAAAGATACCTATTCACTCTTGATTTGAAGACTCCCAGGTTGTACTTCTCCGGAAACACAGACTCAGGCAAGGAATTCCACTCTTTGGCAGTACGCATAATAAAAGTAGAAGCAAAGCGCTTAGTGCGTATGGGTGGAATATCAACCATATAGCGGTGGCGCATTTCAGTGCGTCTGGTTGTCCGATGGTGAAAAGGATGGTGAAAAGCATGGTGGAGTATGCTCTAAAACCCCTTCGATTTAGGGGAGACCCGTATCATAGCTGTGGGATGATTACGGGTTCATGCCGAAAAATAACCTAATCTTAAAATTACTTAAAAATAAAAAAAAATAAAATTAAATCAATTTATTAATTTCAATTAATTTAAAAATAAAAAAAATACTTAAGCAAAGAATACACTGAAGTTTCCATTCATTATTATTACACTCACATTCCATTCATTATTACACATACATTAAAAAACTAAGCAAGAAATTTCATAAACTCTAATGCTATCACAGTTTCTTATGGTGTTCCTCAGGGAAACGTATTAGGGCCACTCCTTTTCATAATATATATAAATGATTTGCCTTCCGTTACTGATGAGCAAATGACACTATTTGCTGGATAACAAGACAGTGTCTATTGAATGTGACGATTATAAAACATATATACAAAAATTAACGATACCCTAGATTCTATTGTCAACTGGCTAAAAGACAATAATTTAAGGATAAATTTAAGTAAAACAAAGGTAATGAATGCATTTTAGTCAACGGATCTCCACATTATATCGCAATGTTAAATATTAAAATCAAAATGTAGGTGAAGTAAATAGTATAATATTTCTTGTTTCGACTATTGACAACAAATTACATTGGAAAACACATATAGACGAGCTATGTAAGAAATTAAATACAAATAAATAAATATTTCTGGACAATTTACACATCGCCATCTAGCCCCAATTTAAGCGCAAAGCTTGTGTTATGGGTACTAGACAACTGATAAATGTACTTAAATACATTTTAATTTCAAATGCTTATACACTACACAAATTGGTACCTATACATACTGTATAATATATTACAATAGAGTTAAGTTTTTATTTAAATATGTATGTTAGTTTATAAGGTATTTATAATATGGGTGTATTGTTTTTTGCATTGCCTGAAATAAATGATTATTATGTATCTCTTTTCAATCACGGGTCAAGCCCGGTCATTTGATAGGCGTGCGCGGGGATATGGATCCAACGCGTAGAGGCCCCTTTGAGAAGTTTGATGTAATGTTGTACGCCCGCCGTGACCCGCTCCAGGATAAGTCAATGGAACGACATACCCATGAGCAGGTCTCGGCAGGCGTTGAGACTATTGCGAAGTGTGATGGAAAATAAATGGGCTATGGAGATGAGATCTGGGTGAACTTAATACCGGGCTATTACAGAAGAGGGACGGACGCCTGCCATAACTGCTTTTATTGCTAGTTATTTGCGGCAGGCTAGATATGGCGTTGTTTTCTAGGGAAATTCCAGCGATAAAGTATAGCTATTTAAGGTACAACAAGGATGAACTAGAGTGTGGAGCGGCATGATGGAGTATGATTGAGGGAAGGCCAAAGAGATATAGTGCAAAAGAGAAACGTATAAGGCACAGCGTGTTTATACGGAATTCTGTAAGGTATTATTTCCCTGATTGGGAAAGTAGGTACAGAATAACAATTTCCTTGAGGCTTCAAGGACGAAGAAAAAAGTTGCTGTGTTTGCAGCGGGGGTGGCGACGTTTATATAGCTACGATAACCGCTTCTCATCAGACGGTCCATATGCTAGTCTGCCATTCCTCGCAGTAAAAAAATATTTTTTTACAATTTGAAAAATTTTATAAATATTTTTAAAAATGGAAAAAAATCACCTCCCTCGCCTAGGTGGGATTCGAACTTACGACCTCTCGATTACTGGTCGAGTACTCTTTCCAACTAAGCTACCAGTAGCTCAGATGGAAAGAGCACTAGACCTTCCTGGGAAGGTTTGTGATGGTGACGATTTTTTTCATTTTATAACTACTGCTGTGAAGTCGTGGGTTCGAATCCCACCTAGGCCGGCGAAGTCAATATTACCATTTTTAAAAATATTTATAACATTCTGGCAACTTGGCCGCAATCAACCATTTAAATTATAATTATATTTAAATTTTCTTTCCACGCGCCGTCAATACCCATTGTACAAACTATTAATTAAACTACACTCATTTGAATAACATGAAACGAAGTTTAATGAACACGCCGTATCTCATTAGCGTTATAATAGGCGCACCCTGTGTAAAATATATAGGTATGGTTTATAAAATAAACCATTACTATTTGTTTATTTACAAAACTCACGCGAAACTCGCACAGAATTCTCGTAAAGAGGGTTAATTCTCATAATTAAAATGGGAAACACAAAACAAACCTGATTTGCACATCAAATCAATGCATTTGATGCATTGCAACTTTGCAAAAATTTTCTACATAATCTGTGAACGCGGCGCCGCGCGGCGCGTCCCGCCTCTCGCCACGTCGTCCACGCATGCTCGATCTGCAAATGGATTTATAAGTAAGAAATAAAGCTGTTAAATTAACTTCATGTTTTATATAAGATATTATTATCATCTATGGGAAACACAAAACAAACCTGATTTGCACATCAAATCAATGCATTTGATGCATTGCAACTTTGCAAAAATTTTCTACATAATCTGTGAACGCGGCGCCGCGCGGCGCGTCCCGCCTCTCGCCACGTCGTCCACGCATGCTCGATCTGCAAATGGATTTATAAGTAAGAAATAAAGCTGTTAAATTAACTTCATGTTTTATATAAGATATTATTATCATCTATTTTATTTAAGAACCCTTGTTATGCAACAGTTTCATAAACTACTATTTTTGATGTGGAAAATAGGTTAGGTTAGGTTTGTAATGTATTTATTTCATGTTACGTTAAATGCCTGCCTAAACCCGTCTGACCAGCTGCAGCGTGAGGAATATAGTCCAAATCCTCCTTCTGTCTGCGACGGACGAGAGAGGGTCGTGCTCCTGTAGTGGAGACTAAAATGACCTGATGATGATGATGATACGTTAAATAGTATCCATAAAAATGTAGTCAATTCAGTTCCGATCCAGTCTCGATCTCACAAATGTCAAATTTGGTATTCTCGTATCGCAATATGAAACTTCAATGTCTAATTTAAGTGGGAATATATCGAAGTGTGATCGAAAATTAAACAAACTAAGAATGTAATTTTGCCAACAATAATATAAAAATATAAATAAATATTTCTGAACAATTTACACAGCGCTATCTAGTCCCAAATTAAGCGCAAAGCTTGTGTTATGGGTACTAGACAACTGATAAATATACTTAAAAACTTTTTTATTTTTTGTAAATACATACTTATAGTATACAGAAAAAACCCAGATCAAGACAAACAGACATGTTCATGCACACAAATGTTTGTCTTGTGCGGGAATCGAACCCGCGACCTCGGAGTCAAAGTGGCCATTGCTAACCGAACCGATATTCGACCACCGAGCTCGTCAAATAATAATTGATAATACATAATTAATTAATGAAATCAAGTTAATAATTTTTAGACAATTCATAATTCAATCTCGATTCGGTCAACTTTCTCTCTGCGATCGTAACATAATTATGAGATTGTCCTTCAGTATGTTGAGGATGATATTTGTGGCTTAAATCGAAGTGGGGGGGGGGGGGGGGGGGCGTTGCATCTGGCCGTATTCAGTAAGAAAGCAGGCAGTCTGCGCCGATCTACCAACGCTTATTGGAACCGCGTTGGTAGATCGGCGCAGAGTGCCTACTTTCTTTCTGAATACGGCCTGAGTACTAGCACAGAATAAATAATAGTAAGTACTTATATAGTAATGCGCCCCGTACACTAACCACTAACCTTTCGGTTATATCACAGGTTTACGAGTCTCTCGCCCAGTAAACCAACTAGCCAATAGGATATTTACCCGCACCGCTATCGCGCCCAGTAAACCAACCGGGCACTCAAGCGTAGGTAGGGGGGGGGGGGGGGGGGGGGGAAGCTGAAGCCGATTACCACAGGATTTTTTTATTGTAAATATCAAACTTCAACTTAGATTTGTGGTAATTGTGTTTAGCTTAGCTAGTAGGAACCCTGGAGCTCTACCGACTGACCTGAAGATGTTTGTCAATAACTTCAACGTAAGACTTATTTTTGGCATCAAAATATTCGATGGTAATCGGCTTCAGCTTCGGCGGTAGGGCCCCAGGTCTTACTCCCCTTTTGCCTGCAAACTACTTAGGCACTCTTAAGTCTAGTACCTCATGGCGACCGACGCTCGGCTTCCCAAGCATGCTCTACCACCACTTCCAGCATGATGTGTACCGGAGCTGTAGGCGCGCCAAAAGAGGATCGCTTGCCAGCTTCCCGGTGCACTCTGTACGCCTAGTATAATTGTACCCACACTTGGGCGCCAGATAGCTGGCTACATGATGTCCATGACAGAGATTTCCATATGGATATTCTGCTTTTAGCCCGAAGGCTTCTAAAGCGAACACTAACCTAGCGATGTGAGGTAGCACAAATACCAAGTGCACTCAGCCGGAAGGACAAAGCCCAGCGAGCCCCCGCGGTGGTTCAGCAGGGGCCTCTCGACCGTGGGGATTCCAGCACTGAAAAAACAGCTCTGGTCTCCTCTGGAGAGGGCCCACAGCAAGCGAACCTGAGCTGTAGGGCACGCTCACTTCCCGACTTCCAGAGAACGACAGCACAGATGACTACCCCTACCTATTAGCATAATAGCGACGTGCAATTTATAAATTGTAAGAATATTATAAGATAAAAATAGAACATTGTTAATAAAAGGTACGGATCCCGAGTCTGTAGATTGTAATAATGATCAATAAAAAAAAGACTACCCCTGACGGAGGACAGAAGTGAAGTGACACAGAAAGAGATGGCTATAGATCATTAATTTGTAACTGACAGCTGACCAAAACATATTCTTTCGGATAGATAAGTGGAATATGCTTTATTTGCATAATAGGTACAAATTTGAGTAAATACAGTAAATGAATAAATTCTCTAAATTTAATAAAGTAGTTACGATAAATAAAGAGGACCACTACTATGTGACTCGTCTTATCTAAATGTTGCTTGGTTCTATTCAGTCTCTCTTTGACTTCTTTAACAATTGGCTATTTTCCAATGTTTAAAATTTGTATAAATTATTTAACAATATCGTAAAACACACAAAACTATAAAGATCTGCAAACTTTCATTCTAATATCTTCAGTCAGACTTTTTTTAGCGTCGATCAAAGTTTGGCGGGAAAGTCCATTTTAAAAGTATGAAATTATTAAAAAATTATATTTCCATTGGAGAAGCAATAAAAAATGCTATAACTTTTATTATGATACTAATCACATAAACGTAATATTTAACATAGCTGTCGTACAAATTTCTGATTTGATGCATACAAAATACAGATCTGTGACGTCATAATTCAGTAGTCTTTTGTATGGAGCGTTTTGGGGCAGTCTAAAAATTGTGATTTTCAAATTACCATATCTCGAGAGATTTTTGTGCTATCGAAGTAATTCTTTCACCTATGGTTATATTATGGAGACGTCCCTACATATCAAACAGAAAAAAATTTTAGTCAAATAGCCAATTTCTAATTGGTTTACTATCGCCCTTGGTTGACTGTTTTACGTTTTCATACAATTAGTAGCATAACGACTACTTCAGAAAACCTCCAAACACGTAGTCGCACTATGCCTACTTTTTCGTTTGGGATGGCGGTCGATGCATATCACTTTATGTATTAGTGGAGGTATTTTTAAGTTTCGAGAACGTTCGAAGTTGGTTTGGAGTGGGGATTCGTGGAGACAACAAAACCGGTCCGCCAAGAGAATCGCCCTTTTTTCCTGGTCGAAGCGTCTCTCCAACCAAAAGCACCCAGTTCGTACGTCGCGCATTTGCGGTTCCACGCCTAAGCTGGAGATTCCCCAGCGCATTGGTAAGCAAATTCCTCAAGCGGTTCGTTCGTCGTCATCTTGTAATCGTGTTACTGAAGACCTGCGTTCGTTTCAGACTTCGTCACCTCTACGAAGGCTTTGGGAGTCCGGGAAGACCCCGACGCGTGCGACTACGTGTTTGGAGGTTTTCTGAAGTAGTCGTTATGCTACTAATTGTATGAAAACGTAAAACAGTCAACCAAGGGCGATAGTAGGCATCTCGCTACTAAATCTTCTAATTCTATAACAGTCGGCCTACATGTGCATGAATCCAAATTAAGTTACTCTTTTGTAAGTAATGACTGTTCTTTTTAACATTAATATATACATAATACGTATATATATACCTATTATAGTTTCTTCGAATTTCGAGTTTCTCCGAATGTCCGATCCGTCTGCAGTCGGCGCATATCTGTGCTAGCTATGATATATATATATATATATATATATATATATATATATATATATATATATTAGGTTGGGGAAAAAGTCTTTTCGTATTTTATATGAAAATTCAAAACATTTTTTAATAAAGTTTATTTACATTTAACTAAAGTATGTAGGTGCCATTACGTTCGATAACCTTTTGCCATTTTGTAGGTAGAGATATGATCCCATTACTATAGAAATTTTGGGACTTCTGTTCAAAAAACCGCGCCAAGTGGTTTTGGCAGTCTTCTCGTGATGTTAACTTGACATTGCCTAAAGAATTCTTAAGAGACCGAAACAGGTGGAAATCAGAAGGTGCAAGGTCAGGACTATACGGCGGATGCATTAACACCTCCCAGTCAAACTCTCTTAATTCTTGCTGAGTGGCTAAAGATGTGTGAGGTCTAGCGTTATCATGATGAAAAATCACACCCCTTCTATTAATTAATTCCGGCCGCTTTCTTTCAACTTTTTGCTTTAATCTCATCAGTTGTTCACAGTAGAGTTCAGAATCGATAGTCCTGCTTGGCGGTAACAGCTCATAATGAATATCTTCCCTTCCAATCCCACCATACACACAGCATCACCTTGTTGCGGGTTAACCCGGGTTTCGACAGAGTCTGTGACGCCTGGCCGGCCTTTGACCACGACCTTTTTATGCGCCAAAACAGTTTTGTGGTCAATTCCTAGTTCTTCAGCTACGTCGTAACTATTGATATGCCTATTATTGATCTTGCTCCACTTTTTCAGAAATGGCATCCATTTTATCCGTAACAGGGCGACCAGAGCGACGTGCATCTTTGACATCAAAATTTCCGGATTGAAAACGCTTAAACCAAATTTGTGCTACTCTCACAGACACTGCACTAGGTCCATAAACGTCACAAATTTTTTTCGCAGCTTGCGTTGAATTTTTACCTTTTTTGTAGTAAAATTTTAAAATGTATCGAATTTCTTCATTAGATTCACTCATCTTGACAGTAAAAAAAACAAATGAAAATCACACATTTACCTAATTTGAATTTGGAATTATCTTTTTTAAAATTTAAACTTTTTAAAGATATCAAAACCTGCTAGATACAAATGGTATAACCAAAGAGATTTTATTACAAGTTCATACATACTATAATGCGAAAAGACTTTTTCCCCGACCTATTATATATATATATATATATATATATATATATATATACATGGGCGGTGGTGATTGTGATCCACATGCATGATTTGGGGGGCAATCGTGCATGTGGATCACCTGCAATCACCACCAATATTTTTGACACATATTCAATTTTCACATAAAAAAACTTAAACTTAGTAGTATATGTATATGTAACTATAGACTTTGTTTTATTTATACACCAAATATATTTTTATATATATAACGGTACTGTGTATATTTTGGCTATAAAATGCTCTTTATTTGAGAGGGGGCAAACGAGCATCTGGGAACGAAGTCGCGGACGCAACATATATAAATGTAAATGCATAATGAAGAATGAATGAAAAAATGAAGATCATTATATAAAAAAAAAACTTATTACAATCAATCATTTATTTGTCAATACAGTACATCGAGATACAGGTCTTATGTATATTACATCTTTGTTCCTTGTATTGATTTTGGGGTGTAAGTGGTTCATCAACATCTTTGAACCAAAGCCAACTTCACCTGCACTCGGTGCACACTGCTGACTGACAAACGAAGCTCTGGCGAAAAGAGAGGTAGGGAGCGTAATTGTAAGTTACCCGATTGGGGAATGTTACCTCCACCTCACAGAAAACCGCAGCCAAATAACGGTTCCCTTGAGGGCTGTTGTGTTCCTGCGAGTGAGGTCACCATAAAGGAAGGAGATGCTGCGATGGCAGCGGGGGTGGCGGCGCGCGAGCGATATCTTATGTTGCGAGCGTATGGCTACGGTAACCGCTTCACATCAGGCAGGCCGTATGCTTGTCTGCCACCCGACGTAGTATAAAAAATAAAAAATAAATGCCTGCATGCAGGCGTACAAATTATTAAATTAAATTTATAATAAAAAACTTACATGAACTCTATCTACCGATGATACTACACACACTAACGCGTATTTAAATAGTATGTTAATACAATGTTTGTGTTGGCCCCAAAAACTTGGAACCTCCCCAGCGATATTTCTTCCCCCAGGGGGTGGCTTCACATTTTAATTAAATCTCTAGTTGGGGCAACACATATCTTAATATTTTCTTTGTTACGCAGGTGGTGTTAGAATTCAAAGTTCTGGGTCGCGTTGGCAATTATTAAACTTAAAGTCTTCTTTATTGACTAGCAAAATAGGTTCTGGTTAAAGAGAGGTAGGCTATGAAGGAATTAATTCATATTCATTTATTTCTTAACAATTAAATACAATAGGCATTTGAACAACTGTCTATCATTAACTTAAAATACATAAAACTATAACGATCTGCGATTTTAAAATTTTAATAATTTATGTCCGACTTGTTTTATGGTCGATCAAAGTTTAGTGGTAAATTCCATTTTAAAAGTATAAAGTTATAAAAAATAAATATTACCATTTTAGAAATAATAAAAAATACAATAACTTTTGTTACGTCACTAGTTACATAATATTTAACATAGCTGTAGTACAAATTTCTGATTTAATGCATATAAAATTGTGGTGTGACGTCATAACGTGGGGGCCTATTGTATGGAGTGTTTTCGGGATAGTCCAAAATTGTGATCTTCAAGTTAAGATATGATGTAGGCAAATTCATTATCAAATATCGATCAGGCCTCCCCAACCCGTTTGGCCAGCGTGGGGAGTGTAGGCCAAATCCTCCTTCCGTCTAGGACGGACGAGAGAGAGTCGTGCTCCTGTAGTGAAGACTAAAATGATGATGATTATTGTGATTAAGCGTTGCCGAGGCTGCAAAAACCCCTTAACGCCTTTATTGAAAAGCTCTATACTCTAGTCTCCTGGAAAACCATGGTACCAACCTGACTGATCGATGAAAAACTTCTCTAAAATTCGAGGTAAAATCAGTAAATAAATACCTACTACTATAGAAACATTTGGCATCAACCCATAATCATCCCACTGTTGGGATACTGGTCTTCACTCAATCGAAAAGATTTAGATTTCACCACGCAGCTCAACTGCAGGTTGGCGGAGGTTGCTGTTTTTACGCCGTCTAAAGTCCAAGACTTGGCTTAAAGACTGTCATCTAATGACAACAGCCGGGACCGACTTTTTAACGTGCTCTCCGAAGTACGGAGGAATTGGAGATAAATAAACCCATCCTTGGACAGACTACTGTAGACGTTGCTTGACTTGCGTGATCGATTATACTGACACGCGCAACGATGCCATCGAGTTCCTCCTATTCGTATACTTTATCTAAATGCAAGTAATCTTTATTGTATAGCAATTTTTTTTAAAATCTCCACAATGATTTTCCGCTAATTTTTCACTAGAGGTTCGGTTTTGCGGCAAACCACAAACAACTGGTTTAAAAAACGGCGAAAACAGCGATTAACAGATTTACTGAGGGTGCAATCACTGCCTGTTAGCCGGTCCGTGCCCCGGGACTCTGGCCGTGGAAAAAAAACGTGTACGGTTTTAAAGTATGGAGATGGACTCTTCATGGCGAGATAAGTTAAAATTCAAATTATTTATTTGCAAGAATTCATCAATACGCGGACTGGTCCACAGGCTAAAGGTCGCGCAGCGAGCGATGGAGAGGGCTATGCTCGGGGTTTCTCTGCGGGATCGAATCCGAAACGAAGAAATTCGATGGAGAACTAAAGTTGTCGACATAGCCTTCAGAGTTTGCAAGCTGAAGTGGCAATGGGCCGGTCACATCTGCCGAGTAACTGATGGCAGATGGGGGAGGAAGGTATTAGAGTGGAGGCCGCGCATAGGACGACGAAGTGTTGGACGCCCTCCTACTAGATGGTCCGATGACCTTAAGAAAGCGGCTGAGAGCGGCTGGATGCGGAAGGCGGAGGATCGTATCTGGTGGAAAGCATTGGGGAAGGCATATATCCAGCAGTGGGTAGATACAGGCTGATGATGATGATGATTTGCAAGAATACAGTAGTACATATGTTCTTAAAGTTATTTAGATCACTTAGTAAGTGTATTCAACCTGTTTATATGGAGGCATGCAAATATTAATAAAAGTCGTTTAATAATAATTATTATACTAGCTTCAATTAGATTGTCAAATGTCATTAAATAAATCCTATTTGTAAAATCTACACTATGTTCCATTGGTAAATTATTCTTACATATTTAAAAAAGCTTTGTAGCCCAGCCTGACTTTCCTTGCTTTCATAACATATTATAAGTTATTATTTTATTTCTGCTTATAAGAGGTTTCTAAGGCAAACCTTCGATGAACCATCATTGCAAAGACGATGACAATCGTAAAATTCTGGAATTAATTGAAATGTAAAATCGAATGGTCTGGAATACCGTAGAGGCGCCTACAACTGCTTATTCTTCGCTAATCCTTAGGGCTGTTACTGCGTAACGCGGACGCCCGCGTCTGCGTTGGCTGCGGTCTTCTTTAAGATGGTGCTCCGAGCTGATATTATCATTTGATGCTTTGTTTAGGTCGGTAGGGGGGCAGGTCCCCGTGATGGTCCACTTTTGTATGGGTCCCATACAAAAGTGGACCATCACGGGGACCTGCCCCCCTAAAAAACAAAAATACAACAGCTCTCCCGGATTTGAGGATTGTTGATCGGTCGGTGATGGTCCACTTTTGTATGGGTCCCATACAAAAGTGGACCATCACCGACCTAAACAAAGCATCAAGTGATAATATTAGCTCGGGGTACCATCTTACAGAAGACCGCAGCCAAATAACAATCCTCAAATCCTGGAGAGCTGTTGTATTTTTGACAGTCAATTAAGTGACCTGCCCCGTTACCACCATCTCTTATTGCGATTCAATAACTGAATAGAATGCTTATTAAGGGGGCTGTGCGGGCGTCCGTCGTGGGGAGATGGGTCTCGCGTCCCTGCAATGGATCCCGTCTGCCCACAACCGAGCCCGCGAGGGATTGGCGGAGTTGTTAGTTCGTTTATAGTGATGTGCCCAGTCGTCTATTTTTGGTGTTCAGCTCTTATTCATCACACTGCTGCATGCCATTCCCGCACAAAATTGTGTGTTGTACGTTGATAGATCAGTCAATAACGCTTTTTATTTACACGGAAGATTTTTCCACAACTTAACTAACTTTCACAACTTAGCTTCTAACAACAACAATACTAAATAATTTTGGCATTTCGGGGGCCCATCTAGTGAGTGGCAAGCCACCACCTGCCGCAAATAACTAGCAATAAAAGCAGTTATGGCAGGCGTCCGTCCCTCTTCTGTAATAGCCCGGTATTAAGTTCACCCAGATCTCATTTCCATAGTCCATTTATTTTCTATCACACTTTGCAATAATCTCAACGCCTGCCGAGACCTGCTCATGGGTATGTCGTTCCATTGACATATCCTGGAGCGGGTCACAGCGGGCGTACAACATTACATCAAACTTCTCAAAGGGGCCTCTACGCGTTGGATCCATATTCCCGCGCACGCCCATCAAATGACCGGGATTGACCTGTGAATTAAGAGAAACATAATAATATAGTACTTAATTGCTAACACAAAATAAAAAGCCCACTCCACACTCAACATCCACGTAGTACATTCTTACAATAAATCACTTGCGGCACTTAAAAAACCATTTCCCTGTTGATCCCCGCCGTAATGGACTGGTTTACGATGTTCTACGTGATCGGCAAAAGAACAACCGTTTGGGGGAGGTTTTAATTTTTGTGCTCTTGGGGGAAATTTTAGCGTTCATTTTGGTAATAATTAAGTATTGTTGCAGGTATGACGGTCCCTACGTAAAAAGCGACATGTCATTTCAGATATGTCTGCTTATACTATGATATAGTAATTAAAGAATATTATTATTGGACAAATGAGTTAATTTCTTACTTTTTAATTATATACAATCAATAAAATAAAAAAGAAAATGTTTTTTACGGGCAATCTATAGCAATATATGCAATTAAAAAAAAATGCCATTTTTGACATGTCGCTTTATACGTAGGGACCGTCGTTTTTCTGGCTTTAAAAGCAATTAAGGCGACGTAAGTTCGTATTTTCGGATTTTTAAAAGAGGTTTATTCGATAACCATATTTAAATATATATAATTGTAATTGACATTATTCCTCGATTATTATACATTTTTTTTTTAAATATTCCTAGATATATTACACACGGCCATCTAGTCCCAAACTAAGCAAAGCTTGTACTATGGGTATTAGATAACTGATATTATACTTAAATACATTTTTTTTTTAAATACATGCATGTGATATATAGAAAACACCCAGACCAAGACAAACAGATATGTTCATGTCACACAAAAAATTGTCTTGTGCGGTGATCGAATCCACGACCTCAGAGTCCAAGTGGCCATTGTTAACCATTTGACCACCTCATGCTCGCCATCACATGATTAGCATTACATACTTTAAACTAAACACAAGAAAATAATATTTTTTTTAAATTATTCTATTCTGGATGGTGAGCCGTAGCCTGTCCATGGATGGGTTTACTTATCTCGAGTTCCTCCGTGTTTCAGAGAGCACTTTAACCCATCGGTCCTGGCTGTTGTCATTTGATGACAGTCATTAAGCCAAGGCAGTAGACGAAACAGCGTGGTGAAGTATGTTCTAAACCAGGGCTGTCCAAGGCACGGCCCGCGGCCCGCATGCGGCCCTCAGCTTATATTTGAGCGGCCCGTTACGTGTTTCTCCTTTACCGATATTTATACAGTTTTTTACCTCTACATGTTTTGTGCAACGAATATGACTGACAATTATATATTTTTAGAAATGTTAAAGTTTAATTTTTTTAAAGTTAAAGTTTAATAAGCTTAAATTTTAAAAATGCCAAGTAGATATTTGTGTCTGCGGCCCGCTAATCTATTTAGTCATTTGTAATGACCCGCTATTGTATATGGTTTGGACAGCCCTGCTCTCAACCCTTTCTGTTGAGGGGAGATTCGTATCCCAGCAGTGGGATGACTAAGTAAGGGTTTGACGACGACATTCTTATATTAGAAAAAATATTATTAATTATTACCTATATCAAATAAAGTAAAGTGTAATCATGAATCCAATCAAGGAATAAGAAAGGCCACATGCTCAATTATAACATATATATATATTGACGTGACCACGTCTTTAAAATTGCTTCCATAGGGAGGCAATTAAAAAAAACGAAAGATAACAAAATCGGGGGATACAGTTTGGTGTTGCAGCTACATATCTATCATCCCCATCCAAAATTCAATCACACCACTGGATAGATGAACGATCAAAGAATTTATTATTCTAAGTAAGGACTATGGATCATCGCGTGCGGAGGAGAGGGAAGCGCTGCTATTTTAAGATAATTTTAGAGCATATAAAGTATTTTTTTTTATACTACTTTACTTTTTTTTATACACACTTTGACTCCGAGGTCGCGGGTTCGATTCCCGCACAAGACAAACATTTATGTGCATGAGCATGTCTGTTCGTCTTGTACTGGTCAGGGTGTTTTCTATGTATTATAAGTATACATATTTAAAAAAAAAGTATTTAAGTAGATTTATCAGTTGTCTAGTACCCATAACACAATCTCGCTTAATTTGGGACTAAGTGGCGCTGTGTAAATTGTCCAGAAATATTTATTTATTTATTTATTGCTATGAGGATGACAGCACCGAGGACACTTTTTACACGGGTCGTGTGAACAGTCCCCGTTCTCAGGTAGTTCGAGAGTCGTGTATGAGTTGTGTTGGAGATCGAGAGCAGTTTGTCCAAGGTGATGGAGCAAGATGATTGGGGGCGACTAAACTTGGTCCATTTCAACACCATTAAGATGAAAGTCTGAGCGTTTACCAATAAAAAAAATCGGTTGTCTTTAAAGTCTGTTTACGGACGATAATTTTTCGTGATAACGTCATAAGAAAACATCGGCCGATGGAGTGGAAGAGAGACAGATGCGTCACAAGCCGAACGCTTAGGCCGATCCTGCATCTCTATCGCTTGTTGCGCGCTCTCGCATGCATGCTCGGCTCAGACGGAATGTGACAATAAGTCATGCTTCTTTATTACGTTAAAACCCCCAATTTGCTGTGCCTATATAAAACGTTATCATGTCAAAACCCCCAATTTGCTGCGGCTTCACTATTCGAGAGCATTAGTATTCTCGGCGTCGAGATCTCTGGCAACGTTCAGTTCCAAACTTAGAGGAGAAAGTCAGGCTGGCGTCCAAGGAACCCGGTGTACTCAATAAAGCCAAGCAGTACTTTAGTTCCTCGCATAGACTACTATTGTACACGTTACAAGATCGACCTCGTACGGAGTACTGTTCTCACCTATGGGCCGGGGCACCGAGATACCAGCTTGGGCCTTGTGATTCGACACAGAGACGAACCATGAGAATCATCAACCTAAAGTTATACTTGGTAGTATAAACCCTTATGATTAAGGAGAGACTTTGCCTCCCTTTGTGTGTTCTACCGATTATTATACAATGGATTGTGTTCGGAAGAGTTGTTCGATGTGATGCCTACAGCCTCCTTCTGCAGTGGCAACGCTCGCCATCGGCAGGAAATTCATCCTCACACATTGGAGCCAAGATAGTTGCGAACTGTGCGGTTCCAGAGAGGTTTTTTTCCACGGACTCTCAGGTTGTGGAATGAATTCCCTGCCAAGGTTTTCCCAAGAGACTACAGCATGGGGTTCTTCATGAAAGGAGTCGAGAGATTTTTACGTCGGTCGTACGTTTTAAGGTCGGTAACAGTCACGACGCGTTACCAACCTTGTAAAAATCTCTTGACGCCTTTCTGGTATAGAGTAGACATAGTAGAGAGAGAGATAGTACTTCTGGTATAGAAACCGTCCATAGGCGATAATTGCTTACCATCAGGCGGGTTGTATGCTTGTTTGACACTTTGAATGTCGATGGTAAAACACTTTCACTCCAAAAGATATTTATTTACACACCCCAAATTATTTTGACAATATGGCGTGGGCTGACATTTTTTCAGCACACTAGCGCCGCCATTGAAAAATAAATCAAAGTTTGTAAACGGAGTTAATAATTTACATTTATGCTTTGTATTATTGCTATTTTAGCAAATTTAGTCAAAACTTGAAATGTTGTTATTTAGTTACATCGTATAGGTATCTACTTATTGCTAAATATGGCCGCATTTAGAAATAAGTAGATACATGATATAACTAAATAATATTAACGAAAAAAAAATTGATTCCAAACATTACTCTACATTTATGTATGTAGATACAAGCTGATGATGATGATGATGACGAAAAAAATATGGAACCAATCTGGAAGCATACTCTTACAAATAAAAAAAGTTTTTTTCAAATCGGTTTATAAATGACGGAGTAATGTAGTAATAAACCTAACAGTGGGTAGATACAGGCTGAGCATGATGATGATGATGATGAAAAAAATATGGGACCAATCCGGAAATATACTCTTTCATATAAAAAAAGCTTTATAAATCACGGAGTAATTAAGTAACAAACGTATACATAACGGATGCACCTTTCAATGTATTGTAGAGACACTAAATAGTTCAATAAATATTTCTAGACAAATTACACAAACTAAGCAAAGCTTGTACCTACCTCTACTACACTCTACACTCTTCACTTCACGTAGCGGTCAATGACGCGGCTTCGACACCTACGCTCGTGGGTTCGATTCCCACACAGGACAAACATTTGTGTGCATGAACATGTCTGTTTGTCTTGGTCTGGGTGTTTTCTATCAAAAGTATGTATTTACAAATGAACATGTCTGTTTGTCTTGGTCTGGGTGTTTTCTATCAAAAAATGTATTTACGTATGTTAATCAGTTGTCTAGTACCCATAACACAAGCTTCGCTTACTTTGGGGCTAGATGGCGCTGTGTAATTTGTCTGGCAATATTTATTTATTTATTTATTATTATTTATTTATTCAGGCTTTAACTGAAAATCAGTGTAGGTACTGCTGCTTATCGTAGCTTACCACGCTGAGTTGGGGCCTTTTTGCACAGCACATACATGCTGCATATACATGCATTTCCACAGTTTGGATTTTTAATGTATCATCTAGGTAGGTATATTGTGTTTATGCAGGAGTCGAAGTGTACTTTAGAGTTAATACTATAAAATTCTATTAACATTAATTTATCTCAGTGTGTAAATGTTGTTGTAAGCAAACTGTATGATTTATTATTATTATTACTTGCCTAGTGATTGTGTAACTGTATAAATTGAAATGTGTATGATGTATAGTGAATTGTAATGTGCAAATAAAATTATATCTATCTATCTATCTACCTACTACCAATGGGTATTGACTATGACTGATATAATATTTAAATACATTTTTTTGTTAATACATGTAATACATACCAGACCAAACCAAACAGATATGTTCATGCACACATGCCCACCGAGGTCGTCGTAGAGACAATAAATGATAACGAAATGAAAAAATTAACTTCTCACAAAATATGTTCAAAATTTGATCTAAACGTAATGCAATGATTAATTGAGATGAAATAAAAAAAACGCACGAGTTTTTTATATGTAGGTACGTAGAGGTTTATTTTAATGTTAATTATATTTAGTTACTATTTTCAATGGAAAACCATAAATTTAGTTTACATAACGTTATTTTTCTTCCACCGTGTTTTATGACGACAATTATTTTTCTTATATGCTGGAGAAACTTTAAATAAATTTAATACATACATATACAATTAGAGAAAAACAAAATATCGTTTCGATGCATTAGTGTCTATTTATCCAATATATATAAATGTATATAAAAATAAGACTATATTCTCATGGCTTGTCTGTTTTGAATCCATTTCTATTCGCTACTAGAGGGCGCTGACTGACAATTTTCGTTAAGATTAATTATAGGATCACTTTGTGCAAAAAATAATTTGTAAATAATAATTGGAATTAAAAAAATAAATAATATTAAATATAAAAAGATTAAATATAAATAAAATGCATCGTATTTATTGTACATAGGCTATAATTATTTATACATGTAATAATAATGTTTCTATTCGACAATAGATGTCACGGTTCAACTGTTTAGTTCACTCACTACTCACCATATCAAAGTGTCGCTACTAAACAACAAAAATTGAAATACAAATGCTCATAATAAAAACGCATTGACCCAAATCCAATAGCAAAAGCGCTTTTGAAAATAAAAGAAAAAAGAACCACCCTCCAACCCATCTCACTTACAAGCCAATGAAGCGAGCAAATAAGCGAAAAATCCGCTCAGTGTGGAAAAAAAGATAAATTGAAAAAAGGAAAAGTAAAAAGGGGAAAAACAAAAATGCGTCACTCGTTGATGTCCAGTCGCGCGCGGCGTAATTGCAAAAGGTCGGGAAAAAATACACGGTTGTTACTTGAAAAGGATCCTGTGGGTTCCGTAGATATTATTTACGTAAATAAAATTACCTGTAACCTTAAAACATAGGATGAAACCCGGTACTATATAACTACTACATTAAAATGTTTTGAGAGTTTAAAGAATATTTTTTATTTCAAAACATATGAATAAAGTTCTTATTGGTTGCATTGCTTCTTGTCCAATAAGATACATGTAGGCTGACTGGGACTTCTGAATTCTAATAAGCCTATTATTTTATAATAATCGTAATCATCATTTATTTGCAATGAGTACATTAATACTATATACGTATTATACTATGTTGTCAATGTAATCAGCCTGCTTGCAGGCGTACAAATATTAAATCTAAAAACAATTTGATAACACTAAAATATTAAAGTAGTACAGTCCAAGTTTAAGTCAAAAGTTATTTTGTTTACGTTAACAAAATAACTTTTGACTTAAACTTGGACTGTACTACTATTATTTGTCAAAATGGTAAATTTAATTAAAATGTCAGTATTAATCTATAGATGTTTACTTAGTGAATGTATCACTCAGTGTTTACTGTCCGTGAATTCTTTGACTCTATATAAACATTTATCATTGAACCATTTATTTAATGTAGTTTTAAATTTGTTTTTATTTAAACATTTTATATTATGTGGCAGTTTATTAAATATTAGTACATTACACATATTGTAAGCATTTTTCCTGCATATATCGTTACACCTCTCCACTTTCTTGTAAAGAACACTTCATCTATCTGACCACAGAACATTATGTTCTGTGTATCTGACTATGAAAATGTGGTTATGATATAATTTTCTTAACAGTGGTACGTAATAACTAAAGGTAAAAAGGACAATACTTATAAGAAGTTTGCATACCATGTCAATATGTATACAATCAGGCGAGTTTTATGCTTGTTTGCCACCTTACTTCTTACTTTAAGTCGGTTTTTTGTGTACAGTGAATACAAATCAGTGCAACATTAATGTCAGTATTTAATATTCCCATATGAAACATATGGGAATTCCATAAATTTCAGGTATTTCCAATTTAGTCTTCTAACTTGATTTATTTTGAAAATATTATCTATATTTCTTGCCAAACGTAACTTAACAGACGATAAAACTTGTTAAGGCAGACTTAACAGATTTTATTTAAATATAAATGTGTCCAAAAAAAAACTTGTAAATTAATTATATTTTTAATAAAATATGCAGATGCAAGATTTGCACAATATTTTTGAAACATTAAAAGCTTTGAACCCTTTTCCTTCGGATCCCTGAAACTGAGAAAAGCCCCAAGAGGGAAATGAAAACGGCATTCAATTCATATTGAGACCGTTGAAAAAATACCGTAGAGTTGACGCTATGCTATGGAAGGGAGGTGGGAAGGAGGGGGGGAGTGTAACAGACACACGCCAGACCGATGAGAGATTTGATTCGATTCCGTATTTATTTGCTTAACAAACATACGTATTATCAAACAATACGTATTTTTATCTTTTTTTTTGTTTTTTATAATGACATGTTTTCTTATCGTCTCACATGAAAATAAAAGAGTATATTCCATTGTGCTTACCTGCGTGACGTGTACTTTTTGCTGGGGTATGTTTTTATTATATGAGAAGGGAGTAAATGAGCATGTGGGTCACCTGATGGAAAGCAATCACCACCGCCCATGGAGATCAGCAACACCAAGGGGTCGCCGATCCGTTGCCTGCCTATACTCCTTCCTTTCTTTCTTACTGGTGACCTCACTCACTCGCGGGAAAACAACAACCCTTAGGGGAATTATTATTTGGCTGCGGAATTCTGCGAGATGGAGATACTTCCGCAGTCTACCTTTCTTCCGCAGTCTTTTCGTCAGAACCTCGTTTTGTCAGTCAGCAGGTTGGCTTTGGTTTAAAGATTGATGAGTTAATGAACCACTTACATGTCAGGTAAGGTTAGGACATGTAAGTCCACGTTGTTCAGCAGGGTAATATCACCTGGGTGAAAAAATTGAGAGAAATCAATAAAACATCTATAATAACTCAATTACAAACTCAGTTACTCACTGTGTCAAACCACGTTTACAATATTGTATATAGCTAGCTATTGGCCGTGTGGTTTCCGGCAGACTAGAATAGAATCACTCCCTTTCTTCCCGTGGATGTCCTACGAAGCGACTAAGGGAAATACATTATCAAATATCGATCAGGCCTCCCCAATCCGTTTGGCCAGCGTGGGGAGTGTAGGCCAAATCCTCCTTCCGTCTAGGACGGACGAGAGAGGGTCGTGCTCCTGTAGTGGAGACTAAAATGGACCTGATGATGTTGATGATATAGCTAGCTACTAAAAAAAAACAAAAGAAAGTATTGATTCTCAAACAGTATTCCTAGCTATTGATCAGCAAATAATTTTTAGCTATTTACTTCCAACAAGCTGACGAATTGACGGCTCGGTGGCGTAGGGGTCAATGACGCCGCTTTGACACCAACGCTCGTGGGTTCGATTCCCACACAGGACAAACATTTGTGTGCATGAACATGTCTGTTTGTCTTGGTCTGGGTGTTTTCTATGTATCATATGTATGTATATACAAAAAAAATGTATTTACGTATGTTTATCAGTTGTCTAGTACCCATAACACAAGCTTCGCTTACTTTGAGGCTAGATGGCGCTGTGTAATTTGTCTGACAATATAAAAAAAAAAACAAGCATGTTTACTTCCAACTTCCAGAAGATCGCAAACAGTTATCGTTATCAATTTCCTAGAAGGTAATGTTCGTGCAAGTACGTGTATATATCAAAAATAAAATAGTTGCTGTTATAGCAGTGGGCGTGGCGGCCCGGGAGTGTACTATATAATCCAAGCATCTGCCTATAAGCTACTGTTACCGTTTCACATCAGGCAGGCCGTGTGTATATCAGTCACCTGATGTAGAATTAAATTATAACTAGTTCCATTTATTGCCGCTTTAAAGACGATAGCGCTAGTATCGTTACCAATATTCTCGTAGGCATTTTATTACAGGGGATAGATGGAAGCGAACCGGATATTCTGTTTAGCTTCATTCAATTATATGCCCAGGCTCCTACTTTGATCGGCAAACTTAGTTTTCCTGTATATTAGACTTGGATCTATCTACTTCTTCGTCCATATACCTCTTTTCGTATGATAAAAGTTTATAATATTAATATGGAGTTAATAAAAAAGAAATAAATGAAATGCTCATGTATGTTTTATATTACTACGATTAAAAATACAAATGCTTAAAATATGTATCGATTTAGAGTATACATAATAATATTTTACAGTTTCTTTCAATTGTATGGTATTTAATATTCCGATTCTAATTTGATTACGATAGTTTCAGCTACTCGCTACTAGATGGCAGCACGTGTATTACACCGCCTCGCATAACGACGCCATCGAGCTCTCTTAATCCCGTTTGTTTTCCGCAAATTTCGTTGCAACAATTACATAATAGGCTATTTGACTAATATTTTTTTCGGTTTGATATGTAGGGACGTCTCAATAATATAACCATAGGTGAAAGAATTACTTTGACAGCACAAAAATCTCTCGAGATATGTTCATTTGAAAATTACAATTTGAGACTTTCCCGAAAACGCTCCATACAAAAGGCTACCGAGTTATGACGTCACAGGTTTGTATTTTGTATGCATCAAATCAGAAATTTGTACGACAGCTATGTTAAATATTACGTTTATGTAATTAGTATCATAGTAAAAGTTATAGTATTTTTTATTGCTTCTTCAATGGTAATATTGTTTTTTAATAATTTTATACTTTTAAAATGGACTTTCCCGCCAAACTTTGATCGACCCTAAAACAAGTCGGGCGGAAGATATTTGAATGAAAGTTTGCTGATCTTTATAGTTTTCGATATTTTACGATATTGTTAAATAATTACAATTTTTAAACATTGGAAAATAGCATATTCATTGTTTCATAAATTTTGTAAGTTATAAAAAAAAATCGTGTAACAGTTTTTTGATTAAATAAGTATTAAGCGATTTTTTTTTATACTACGTGCGTACGGCAGACGTCCGAACGGCTCGCCTGATGTGAAGCGGTTACCGTAGCCAAATTAACGCTTGAAACATGGAATATCGCTCGCGCCTGACCACCTCCGCTGCCAACGCAGCAACTCTTTTCTGGCTAGATAATATTTTGTTTATTCCTTAAGTAGCTCCTTAGCATATTTAGAGCTAAAACCATCACTCCTGCACGTAGTGCACCATGTCGGCTAGCAAAGGAGGCTTTGGTGAAAGTGATACAGGACATTACTGGACTGAATAGTGAAGATACATCTCTACCAACTCGATGGACCGACGATTTCAAAAAAGTGGCTGGAAGCGGTTGGATGCGGAAAGCGGAGGATCGTATCTGGTGGAAAGCATTGGGAAAGGCTTATATCCAGCAGTGGGTAGATACAGGCTGATAATGATGACGATGATGCCATCCACCTCACAGAAGACCCAAATAGCAACCCTTGAGAATTGATGTGTTCTTAATTTCGAGTGAAGTCTTTAAATTTAAGGAGATACTTTCTCTATTAGAACCATTTATAAGGTACGGTTTTCTTTAGGGTTGTAAAGGAACTTCGCACCCGCCTCCGTTTTTTTTTTTTTTTTCAATCAAAAATTTCGAATCAGTTACCGTAGCCATATTAACGCTCGCAACATAAAATATCGCTCGCGCGCCGCCACCCCCGCTGCCATCGCAGTATCTCCTTCCTTTCTGGTGACCTCACTCACTCGCAGGAACACAACAGCCCTCAAGGGAACCGTTATTTGGCTGCGGTATTCTGTGAGGTGGAGGTACATTCCCCAGTCGGGTAGCTTACAATTACGCTCCCTACCTCTCTTTTCGCCAGAGCTTCGTTTGTCAGTCAGCAGGGTGCACCGCGTGCAGGTGAAGTTGGCTTTGGTTCAAAGATGTTGATGAACCACTTACACCCCAAAAACTACTTACTCCGTTACTGCGGAAGTTCCACAAGAATTATTTACGTAATCATAGAGCAATAACGCACGGTAAAAATTAGAAGACATCAATTCTAGATTTTGTGTTAATTTTGATTGAGTAGAACCTTTTTTTGTTCACGGACCACTTTTTCGCGCAGAGCACACGTGTGGTTTGTGTTGCGTGCAGGGTCCCCAACTGTCATATATATCCATTATTCTATAACTCGAGATTTGAGTATTCTGAGATATATCTCTATAATTACCAGTTTGTATCACGGACCATAATTTACCTCTCACGGACCACTGGTGGTCCGCGGACAACCGATTGGGAACCTCTAGACTAGAAGGTAATGTTTATTTATATGTTTACTTAAGTAGTTTGAAATGAAAACTTTGTACTTAGTTTTAATGCACCATAAATTTCATTTTTTTCTACTTCCACTTTCATCTTCGCCTCCGCCTCCGTTAACATCCGCATCCGCGGAGGTGATACAGGTTGCCTCCGCATCCGCCTCCGCATACGCTAAGTAGGCCTCCGTTACAACCCTAGTTTTCTTACATAAGACATGTCTTACACAAGGGCCGTATGCTTGTTTGGCAGCAGGCAAAACATGTTCTTTCTTATTGAGGAGTTCGATGGCGTTGTTGCACATGTAGGTCAGCACGCGCAAGTTACGCAATGTGGGCCATAGCCTGGCTATGGTCGGACTCAGATCTTTTGGTTCTCAAATCAAATCCTCCTTCCGTCTAGGATGGACGAGAGAGGGTCATGCTCCTGTAGTGGAGACTAAAATGGACCTGATGATGATGAAGATGATGAAAAAAGCAGGAGGTTCTCAATTCGGCTGTATTTTTTTAATGTTTGTTACTTAATTACTCCGTGATTTATAAAGCGATTTGAAAAAAATCTTTTTTTTTTTAAAGAGTATTTACTTCCAGACTGGTCCCATACTTTTTTCATCATCATCAGCCTGTATCTACATACATAAATGTAGAGTAATGATTGGAGTTGATTTTTTTTGTTAAAATTATTTTCATATCATGAAATTCTGTTCTTTCTATTTTGGTACCTACTTATATCATTTTTCATTCCGGCTAGTCTAAACTAATATTATAAAGAGGTAAGATTTGTTTGTTTGTTTGTAACGAATAGGCTCCGAAACTACTGGACCGATTTCAAAAAATCTTTGACCAATAGAAAGCTACATTATCAGGGAGTAACATAGGTTATATTTTAATTTCGAAAAAAGTATCCGTAAGAAAATTGCAATATTTTGTCCACCCGTGCGAAGCCGGGACGGGCCGCTAGTCATGAATAAAACTCACAAATAATAATGCACTGGAAATATATAAAAAGGGATGGAGACGCGGTGAGACGTTATTAATGCTTACCTTTCATAATCCGACACACAGTTCATAAAAACAAAATTAATTTAATACACCTCAGTTTTTCAGAGCGAATACGCTCAGTGGATATTCTCGCATTTGATTGTATAATGTTTGTATGTAAGTACAACTTTCTAATTATAACAATGTTTACTGAAATTGTCTAAAAGGGTTTTTTATATGAGAGCATGTGGGTCGGCTGATGAAAATGAAAAATTTCTTTATTCAATCTTTACAAGTGTTAGTGTTGCCCAAATGCAAGAACAAGACGAGACTTAGCTAGTCTTGGTCTTGGTCTTGCGCCAATACATCTGGTCTTGGTCTTGGTATTGCGCTCCCAGTCTTGGTCTTGGTCTTGCAGCAAGAGTCTCTCAGCAAGAGTTTTTTTTATTGATATTTTCATTCCCTAGTCGTATACTCGAACTCCATGAAACGACACTAACTGCAAGACGCAAGAGTCTCGCAGGCTTAGTCTTGTTCTTGCTCAAATCTTGCACGGTCAGTCTTGGTTTTAGTCTTGCTAAAATTATGCGGTCTTGGTTTTGCAAAAATGCAAGAACAAGACCAAGACTGCAAGACAAAGACCGATTTTGGGCAACACTACAAGTGGTAGATCAAGTTGACGGTGTCTCCTTTTAGGCATAATATGCCTGTGCCAGGAAGCACCGCTCTTTCATAACAACAATCTGATTGATATTGATGAACACATTGACACTCATAACTAAAAATCGACGTAAGACATCGTGTTAGTGTGTGAGTGTGTGTAGAATAAGATGGTTGAGAGATAAGATGGAAAGCAATCACTACCCTCAATGGAATTGTTATTTGGCTACGGTATTCTGTGAGGTGGACGTACTTCCCCAGTCGAGCAGCTTTAAAAATACGTTATGCCCTACCTCTTTTTTCGCCAGAGCCTCGTTTGTCAGTCAGCAGGGTGCACCACGTGCAGGTGAGGTTGGCTTTGGTTCGAAGATCTTGATGGACCACTTATACCCCATTTAGATGTGAATACGTCTTTATTTGCTTCCATAGGGAGGAAATTCAAAAAAAGGAATGATAACAAAATTGGGGGATACGGTTTGGTGTTGCAGATAGAAATCTATCATCTTCATCCAAAATTCAATCACACCACTACTGGATTGATGAAGGATCACAGAATTTATTACGCTAAGTAAGGACTATGCAAAATCGCGTGCGGGGAGGGGTAAGCGCTGCCATTTTGAGATAATTTTAGTGCATAGAATTTATTAACGTAGAACACACGACCGAGTCCATGACACAGTCAAACCCCATTTTTTTTCTTTTGTATTACGTTTCAATCCATTCCATCCTACTACTGGGATACGTGTCTCCCCTCAACTGAGCAACTTGCGTGATTGACTTGAATAACATGCATAACGACGCGATCGAGGTCCTAATCCAGTCCATACGGTTTGCCTGATGTGAAGCGGTTACCGTAGACCTTAGGTTCTGAGGTCTTCTGCGAAATACAGGTACTGTCCCAATCGCGCTAGACTTGGACACTGACCATCGGACTGGTCCACAGGCTAAAGGTCGTTCAGCGAGCGATGGAGAGGGCTATGCTCAGGGTTTCTCTGAGGGATCGAATCCGGAACGAAGAAATTCGACGGAGAACTAAGTTGTCGACATAGCCTTCATAGTTTGCAAGCTGAAGTGGCACTGGGCCGGTCACATCTGGCGAGTAAGTGATGGCAGATGGGGGAGGAAGGTATTAGAGTGGAGGCCGCGCATAGGACGACGAAGTGTTGGACGCCCTCGTACTAGATGGTCCGATGACCTTAAGAAAGCGGCTGGGAGCGGCTGTATGCGGAAGGCGGAGAATCGTATCTGGTGGAAAGCATTGGTGAAGGCTTATATCCAGCAGTGGGTAGATACAGGCTGATAATGATGATAAATAAATATTGTCAGACAAATTACACACCGCCATCTAGCCCCAAAGTAAGCGAAGCTTGTGTTATGTTTACTAGACAACTGATAAACATACGTAAATACATTTTTTTTTGTAAATACATAATACATAAGATATATAGAAAACACCCAGACCAAGACAAACAGACATGTTCATGCACACAAATGTTTGTCCTGTGTGGGAATCGAACCCACGAGCGTTGGTGTCGAAGCCGCGTCATTGACCGCTACGCCACCGAGCTCGTCAAATGATAATGATGATGTCTTATCTCCAGATCTTCCGCCAGAACTCCGCTAGGTAGTCGGATGGGTGCACCATGTGTAGATAAGGATAACATAGGTTCTTAAGATAGTGGTGAGCGTTTACACTCATAGATAATACTAGTTTGCGCCAACGGCTATGTACGCGCGTATCCCGGTGTCAATAGTAGGTTTTTTGTTTACCTGATGGTAAGCAATCACCACCTCCCATGGAGATCAGCAACACCAAGGGGTCGCCGATCCATTGCCAGCCTATACTCCTTCCTTTTGTTTTGCTTTCTGTTTGGTGACTTCACTCACTCGCAGGAACACAACAAGGGAATTGTTATTTGTCTGCGGGAAGTTACATACACCTCACAGATTATGAGGTGTAGGTACTTCCCGGTAGCTTAGAAAATACGATATGCCCTACTCTCCTTTTGAGAGTGATAAACGAGTATGCGGGTCACCTGATGGAAATCAATCGAGGGAATTGTTATTTGGCTGCGGTATTCTGTGAGGTGGAGGTACTTCCCCAGTTGAGTAGCTTGAAAAATACACTATGGGCTACCTCTCTGACGAGCTCGGTAGCGTAGCGGTCAATTACGCGGCTTCGACACCAACGCTCGTGGGTTCGATTCCCACATTGGACAAACATTGTTTGCATGAACATGTCTGTTTGTCTTAGTCTGGGTGTTTTCTATGTATCATAAGTATGTATTTACAAAAAAAAATGTATTTACGTATGTTTATCAGTTGTCTAGTACCCATAACACAAGCTTCGCTTACTTTGGGGCTAGATGTCGCTGTGTAATTTGTCTAGGGTTGCCAACTTTCTTTACAAGAAATAAAGTATATTTAGGTCTGCGAAAAATTTTAAACAGTATTTTAGAAAAACGAACAGTATTTTATTTATTTAATGTTTTAAATACATATGTTTTAGAGTTTCTCACACAACTTATTAATTAACATATTTTTTAAAATATTACATACGCCTCACCACAATTATAATTAAAATTAAATCAAGACCTCATTTTTAATTACAAATTCAAAAAATGCGTTAGTTTAGACGTTAAGCATTTTGATGCTGAAAACAGTATTTTGTATACTTTATTTTTGTTCAACAGTAAAAAGTATAATGCAGTGAAAAACAGTATAATACTGTTTTTAACAGTATAGTTGGCAACCCTAAATTTGTCTGACAATATTTATTTATTTAATTATTGTTCTCTTTTCAGCAGAATTAAGAAAATAAAATAAAATTAATTATTATTGGTTCAAAGATGTTGATGAACCACTTACACCCGTCTTTTTTATATATATATTTTTTTTTTTTTATACTACTTCGGGTGGCAGATAAGCATACGGCCCGTAGATCCATGGAGTTTGAGCTCTCTGTACTACAAAGTTTCATATAAAGCAAGTGTCTTGACTGTCTGGTCATTAAAATTGACCATGCAGACAAAGTCGCAAGTATTTTCTAGTTTTAATATGATCAAAATGAGTAATTTTATTTTTCCCCGTTGAGTATATCCTTGGAGTTTGAGCTGTCTCTACTATAAAGTTTCATACAAAGCAGGTGCCAAGATAGTCTGGTCATGAAAATTTACCGCGCAGACAAATTCGCGGGTATTGTCTAGTTTTAATATGATAAAAATGAGTAAATAAAAAGCGTCCCACTTGTGGCGATTCGGGCGGAAAATGTAAAGTCCTGAAAATAATTACGGACCGACCGTAACTCCGATACGTTTCCATTAATATTAAAAACTTTAATGAAAAAAATATTAAAAGGATCCCTAAAATTTTATCCTTTTTTCCATTAGACGGATTCTCGAGAATACGAATGGAGTAGAGTCGTATTTATTATAAAAATATTTTTATATTATAAACAATAACAAATAAAAATATGTCCGAGAGACAAATTACACAGCACTATCAAATGCTAAACAAAACAAAGCTTGCACTACTTATAATATATATAATATTTAAAACACTCAGACCAATGTATACAGACATATTCTTGTAACGTCAATGTTTTATCTTGTGTTTAGTGCCAAAGTAGGTTACTGCTAACTATTCGATCACCGGACATATCGTATCCGTTCAATGGTCAATCGTATTTGGTCAATATATGGTCAAATCGATTTTGAATATGAATTAGATGTGTAATAAAAGTTTACATTTGTAATTATTTTTATGTTTTTCCTTTAATTAAAATGATTATATGAATTAAAATTAAAAGTAAATCTTATCTTATAAATAGTATAAAACCAATTAAAAACAAATATCTACGAATATGTTTGTAAATCTTTATCACTAGTACGACTAAAATGATTTATAAGACATTAGGATTCAATAATTCGAGCAGCTAGTGTGCAGTACACACTTTTCGTGCATGTTGTCCCATGCTATGTCACATAGTATTGGCTAGTATGGCTTTGTGCTTTGTTTCCATAGTATTTCTATTTTCGAAATAATTATGCAAAAATATCAATATTTTTATCAACCTACTCCATTCCTTTTTCAAACCTAAAGAAAGTACGGACAGCCTAAGAATGTATATTTTTTGGCCGATTTTTTTTTTGTATTTTTTTTACACTATAACGGGTGGCAAACAAGCATTCGGCCTGGTGTGAAGCTATTACCGTAACCGTATAACCATTTACAACAATATCGCTCGCGCGCCGCCACTCCCGCTACTAACACAGCACTCACACAGCAATCACGGTCCTCACGGTGTGAGGACCGTGAGGTCACCTACTAGCCGGGATTCAACAATCAAAACCCCTCAATGGAATTGCTATTTGGCTGCGGTATTCTGTGAGGTGGAGATATTTTCAAAACGAGCAGCTTAAATTAAATACATTGAGCTGTAGTACCTCTCTTTTACCATAACGAAGTTTGTCATATAGTAGGGTAGGTAACCATGTGTACGTGAGGTCGGCCAGTCAATTACATACCAAAAGTAAATAGTAATGTATCATTTTATATTTAAATTTGATAAGCGGTAACTGCTTTTTGCCATATACTGTACTCTGCTTTCTGGTATACTTGTTTGCCACCTTAGTATAAAATGAAATTTAATCACTATTACTTACTTGCTCCTGCGACTTCGGTCGCGCAAATTCTGGTATAGCGTGAGAATTTTCATAAATCTTTCCTTATCCATATTATTGGAATCGATGTGTTAGGTAACAACTCAATGTTTTAGGTCCCTAATAGTGTTAGAAACTTAAAATCCGTGGTGCACGGCAGTTGAGCTTCACTTGACTAGCCATCTCTTTAGGCTTTTAATGCCTTATTTGCCATATTGCTGTCTCTCACATTGCTAAGAGGGGAAGTCAAATTCCAAAAGCTTCCTACTCCTACTAATTTCTTCTGATTAAATTCGTTGTGAGTTCCAAGGCAGCCGTAGTTTTACCCCTGGGACTGCAATGGACATCATTGTTCATTGCCTTTTTTGGCGGTCGCCGCTGTTAATCCTGGCTACACAGGAGATACAGTGGTGGGAATGTGTGGTGGGCCCCCGTCCTAAATCTTTCCTTAGCAGATACGTTAGAAATAACTCTATGGCCAATTAAAGCTCTCCTGCTAGTGATTCGAGTTCCGTTGATAGAGATAAATTAGCATAGATTTTTTTTTATCAAATAGCTTTATGGCTCTGGAATCAATGTTCTTTAGAGCCCGTTTTTGTATTATTTCTTTATCTGTTTCCCGGTTTTAGGGACATAAGGTACAGAAAAATATCATCCGGAATCCTTTTCTTCCTCCATCACTTGTAACAAGTCAACAGTAAAACTGAAGCCGATTCTCATCGGGTTTTATGATTGAATGAAAAATCGCACTGCTGTTTAAATTTGGTATCTGTAATCAATCATCATCAGTTTAATCGGTAGAGTGATTCCGTCTCTACCAATTAAGCTTATTATGATTAGCATTAATTTATGGTCCGAAAACGGGTTCAGCTTCAGCGGTAGGACCCCAGCATGTGTCCGTGGTACCGTTTGATCCCAATACAGCTGGGACGCCGACGGTGGAAAAAGCTTGACGAATAGTGACAATAATGTCATAATGTTGCTGGCCCTCCTGCAGCAAGAAAGACCATGATGTCCAAGTTTTTAAACAACTTCTCTACATTCAGTATTGTCGTACCATGGACTATCATCATCAGGTCATTTTAGTCTGTACTACAGGAGCACGACCCTCTCTCGTCCGTCCCAGACAGAAGGGGGATTTGGCCTACACTGGCCAGACGGGTTGGGGAAGACTGATCGATGTTTTATAATGTTAGTCGCCTTGTACGACATCCACGGGAAGAAACGGAGCGATTCTATTCTAGTCTGCCGGAAATCACACGGCCATGACAATTTTTTTTTTGGTAATATATACATATAATACATAGAACACACCCAGCCCAAGATAACCAGGCATGTTCATGTTCGCAAATATTTGTCTTGTGCAGGGATCGGACCCACGACTTCAGAGTAAAGGTGGGCATTGCTAACCATTCGATCAGCGAGCACACGTCGTCGGTATAAAACCGAAATAAAATTTAAAAAAAATCTGACCAATTTTTTTGCTATCTCTACAGTCCCATACTTTTTCTTCCCATCGCAAAAATAAATATTTTAATCCACGGCTGTAACTTCGCATCCTCTCTTCCAATTATAAGGGAGGGTAGCCACCCTCCATCCCTCAGGCTAAGTCGCTTTCCCGTCCTGAAGTCGGTTTGTATTTTTGTTTTTTATGTGCGTTAGTAATCGCATTAATTTAGCCCTCATTATATACAATTTTAGAAAATTCGTATTGAAATATGTTCTATGTTAAATATGTAGGTATAATAATGTGTTTGTGAATGTATTATGACTATTCAAGTGTTAAAAAAAACGGAGTGTGGCTATGTTATAGGCACGGCCGTGTGTTGTACGGGAATATGTTATATGTACTAAAATTATCTCAAAATTGCAGCGCTTTCCCCTCCCCCGCACGCGATGTTTCATAAGTAAGGACTTACTTATCGTAATAAATTCTTTATTTATCCAGTGGTGTGATAGAATTTTGGATGGGGGTTATACATATGTAGCTGCAACACCAAACTGTATCCCCCGATTTTGTTATCATTCTTTTTTTTTAATTGCTTCCCTATGGAAGCAATCTTAAAGACAATACGTCTTTAAAATTGCTTCTATAGGCCATCGTCGCCATCATATCCATCATACGCATCATACGCCATCGTCACGGGTTTAAATTGCTTCCATACGCCATCGTCGCCATCATACGCCATCGTCACGTCAAAAAAAGTGGCAGTGGGCCGGCCTAATAGATGTTAGAACCGACAACCGCTGGGGAAGAAAGTTTCTCGAGTGGCGACCATGTAATGGTAGACGTAGTGTAGGACGACCGCCACTAGATGTGTAAGATGATTTAAGGGTGTAAGTAGTTCATCAACATCTTTGAACCAAAGCCAACTTCACCTGTTCGCGGTGCGCCCTGCTGACTGACAAACGAAGCTCTGGCGAAAAGAGAGGTAGGGGGCGTAATTGTAAGCTACCCGACTGGGGAATGTACTTCCACCTCACAGAATACCGCAGCCAAATAACAATTCCCTTGAGGGTTGTTGTGTTCCTGCGAGTAAGTGAGGTCACCAGATAGGAAGGAGATGCTGCGTTGGCAGCGGGAGTGGCGGCGCGCGACCGATATTTTATGTTGCAAGCGTTAATATGGCTACGGTAACCGCTTCACCTCAGGCGGGCCGTATGCTTGTCTGCCACCCGACGTAGTATAAAAAACAAAAAGATGGAGCGACGACGTTAAGAAATTTGTAGGGGGTCGATGGATGCATGCCGCTCAGGATCGGGCTATATGGCTCTCTATAAGGGGAGGCATATGTTCAGCAGTGGACGAAGAGCTGAGATGATGATAATTAAGTGTCTAAAAGACTTTCTACTGTTTAAGAAAAGTACAATTTTTGTATGTTATCTTTTTAAGTATTTTTTATATCATATAAAATATGTATGTATAAACAATACATTTTAGTATACAGGTATCACCACACCCCGGCCACTCCATACAAATGTCGCGTCGTTTACTACTCCATAAACAATGACGTCTGTGCAAAGTTTGAATAAGCATGTGTGCGTGCGGCGCCATATTAAACTGTTCCAGATTCGTCTCAGAGGGGAGGTGAGGTCGACACGAGAGAGCGGCAGGGAATGGCCATAATGTACGTAATACTATTATATATAGTGTAGTATCACAAAGGCGGTCTTATCTAAAAGCGACTCTATTCCATTTGAAATAGAGTCGCTTATTCATTGGTACGAATAAGCAATCTATTCAGTTATTGAATCGCAATAAGAGATGGTGGTAAGGGGGCAGATCTCTGTGATAAATCTCTTCCAGTCAACTTTACAGCGCTTGAAAAGATTCTAAATTGGTCTAGTTAGCTCAAATAATAAATTATTATAATATATTCTTTTGTATTATATTATATAAATTAATGAAATGGCTTTATTTGTCCTCCGAAGCTCGGATACAAGCTCACAAGCGATTATATTGCCTACATGCACCGTCTCAACTCAACGTAGGCGTACCAAAGGACTTCTTAACATAACATGTTTCAATAAAAGGTCGAAGGTGATGTTATTATTGTGAACGTGAATTTTTTTTTATACTACGTTGGGTGGTAGATAAGCATACGGCCCGTCTGATGTTAAGCGGTTACCGTAGCCATATTAACGCTCGCAACATAAAATATCGCTCGCGCGCCGCCACGCCCGTTGCCAACGCAGCATCTTCTTCCTTTCTGGTGACCTCACTCTTTCGCAGGAACACAACAACCCTGAAGGGAATTGTTATTTGACTGCGGTATTCTATGAGGTGGAGGTACATTCCCCAGTCGGGTAGCTTACAATTACGCTCCTTACATCTCTTTTCGCCAGAGCTTCGTTTGTCAGTCAGCAGGGTGCACCGCGTGCAAGTGAAGTTGGCTTTGGTACAAAGATGTTGATTACACTTACACCCCAAAATGGAATGAAAATGGAAGAGAAATAAACGATATTTTTACCCGACTGACGAACATTGGGTTATGTTTTCGTGCGTTTAGATATTTCTTGTTATAAATACATTATTATTAGACTAATATACGAGAGGGGAGCATACGAGCATGTTGGTCATCTGATGGAAAGCAATCACCACCGCTCGGCAGGGTGCAGCACGTGCAGGCGAGGTCGGCATTGGCCTTAACCCCATGGTAAACACAACTATGATAATGGTAAAAAAATATATAAATTATTCATGCGTTAATACGCGCTAACGCAGCTTCTCATCATGTCTGGTGACCTCACTCGCAGGAATACAACATTCCTCAAGGGTATTGTTATTTGCCTGCGGCCTTGCCTAGTTGAACTCGAGATGGCCTGATGATGATGATGTATTTGAATTTGTATTAGGTTGGGCATGTTCGTCTGCCTTGCCATCGGGCCATGAGCTTAACGAAGAATAAGAAGACCTGCCTTCTAACGAACGAGGCTCTGGCGAAACAGAAGTAGGTACAGCCCCCTTACTACTAACTCGTATTGCGATCGAATAACTGAATAGAATGCTTATTCATACCAATAAATAAGCGAATCTATTCGATTCGAAATAGAGTCGCTTATTCAAAAGGGTATTGTTATTTGGCTGCGGCCTTCCCTAGTTGGACTCGAGATACAGCCCCCTTACCACCAATTCTTATTGCGATTCAATAACTGAATAGAATGCTTATTCATACCAAAAAATAAACGACTCTATTCGATCGAATAAACGACTCTATTCGATCGAATAGAGTCGTTTATTCTTTGGTATGAATAAGCATTCTATTCAGTTATTGAATCGCAATAAGAGTTGGTGGTAATGGGGCTGTTGTAAATACGTGGCATAACAGAAAAGCCGCTCTTAATAAAGCCGTTCTCGCAGGCTTGGAATATATTTTATTTTTGTTCTGTCACGTGACTTAAAATTAAATAGCTCCATGTTATTTTTAACCTTTGTAGCTTCTAGCCACGGCTCTCATACTATATATTTTTTGTACATACATGTTCATGCACACAAATGCTTGTTGCTTGTTGTAGGTGCGGGGATCGAACCCGTGGCCTCGGAATCAAAGTAGCCTTTGCGTGCCATTCAACCAGCAGGCTCGTCTAATAAATAAATATTGTCACACAAATTACACAGCGCCATCTAGCCCCAAAGTAAGCGAAGCTTGTGTTATGGGTACTAGACAACTAATAAACATACGTAAATACATTTTTTTTTTGTAAATACATACTTATTATGCATAGAAAACACCCAAACTAAGACAAACAGACATGTTCATGCACACAAATCTTTGTTCTATGTGGGAATCGAACCCACGAGCGTTGGTGTCGAAGCCATGTCATTGACCGCCACGCCACCGAGCTCGTTAATAGATAGTGACTCATTTACATACGCTGCGTAGGTATTTTGTCTTACATAATTTCCATATTATTTAATCTAAAAAGACCCCAACCCAATCTTAATCAACAAAAAGGGGCCTACACACAAAATTATCTGCAAAATTCACTTTGCGAGTCCTTTATAAAAAGTTAGAACAATACACCCCTAATATACGGGAAAAATGCTCTTACTCACCCCCTCGGCCCTTGCCCAACCCTCTCGGCTAATTTTTGCTTGGCACTCGATTTTCTTTACACCCTTTTGAAGATTATTGAGTTTACACTTGAGGGGATTTCTAAATTTGCCGCCTTATAGATATCTTTTAAGTTATTTCTATTAGCTGTTTAACCACGTGGAGTTCGGAAACATTATGTATACTAGCAGTTACATGCGACTTCGTTCCTTTGGAACTTTACAAAAAAACGGCGAACGCTAATCACATGACAGATACGGGACAGGGCCTATCACAAAATCATTTTGATTTTTTAAAATTTTGATTATGTAAAATTTTTGACCGTGTGAGTACGTGTGAGTACGTCTATCTCTCTATCTCTCTGTATGTGTGTCGTTGTGCCTACTTATTATTATGTGTAACAATGTCTGTAACAATAAATAAATATGCTGAAATTTGTGTACAGCACGTCTAATGAAGTTTTCTATTCAAAACTTTTGAAATTACTAGAATTTTTATTTTGTTTAGTTGCAATTGGTTCATGTCAAACTACTGCCGGCCAGCGTTCATCCACTAGTTAGTAAATGCATGCGAGTGCCATGGTTGCTTGGGTTGTTTCTGCTCCAGCTGCTGCCGTCATCTCGGCACCTCTCCAGCATCTACCGTAGAATAAGACCTGAATCAATTATATAATTTATTTATTTATTTATTAGCATAGGTTACAATTATAAACATAATTATAACAGTATATTGTGGTACAGAACTAGATTTGGCCAAAATGACTTTTTAATTATTGTAATTAATAGCGTGCGCTAGAGATCGCTGCTTATATGGAACAGCAATACAAATATTATAAGTTAAAATAAAAGTAAGAGAAAGATGAATTCACGAAAAGGAACGAAACAATCTCAAACACTATCCTCTCTAGCCCGGTTGTAGCTGGATTCTCAGTTGCCTTCGGAATTGAGACAGTGTTGAGTGGAAGATATCAATATCTCTGTTAGAGACAAGAATTTCGTTATATTGGCGGCACATCCTAACTATGGGGTTGTAATACGATGTATTGTTGGTGAAAACTTGAAGACAAAAAGTTACGAAGTTTCAAGTTACTTTATTTCGGTTACGAGATCTAAATAATTATGTCGTATATTTTGATTTAAGTAATTATTATGTCGTACGAGTATATTGGATTTCGGCCAACTTGTCGGAGTTTATATTTATTTTAAAAATGGAATAATTCGCCTCCATCACATACCTACTCGTATTTTCCCAAGCGGAAAGAGTACATGACCGGTTATCGAGAGGTCGTGGAATCAAGTCTCACCTACGCGCGGAATATTCCTGGACAAATTTACACACCGCCATCTAGTCCCAAATTAAACAAAGCTTGTATTAGAGGTATTAAATAATTGATAGGATACTTAAATACATTTTTTTTTTGCAAATATAAAGGCACAATATAGAAAATCCCAGACCAAGACGAATTGACATGTTCATGCACACACATATTGGCCTTGTGTGGGGATAGAACCCGCGACCTTGGAATCAAAGCAGCTATTGCTAGTCGCCAAACTATGTTACCTAATAATTATTTTGTCGTTTTGTCTAAAACGTTGTAATAAATTGAAAATGAGGTCGCGCAAACGGTCCCCGTATAGAGAATGCGTGTGACGTCACATTGTTATAAATATATAGGTGTGTGTGTATATACTTAGTATATAATATAGGTTCTAAATTGGGTATAATTTTTGATTCCTACATATAAGTATATTGTTGTTCGATAAATTGTAAAAATCGCAATTTGTGATGTTCTGCACTCTTAGTGGTCGACTGGTAGAGAATGCATTTAGCACTAAGTCCGCCTATTGTACCGAGATTTTATGGTCAATAAAGATATAAATAAGTAAATAAATAAATAGTTACAAATCTTATAATTATTCTTACCTTTTACCACAGTATAAGATTATGGTATAAGTAATAGTACTGCGTACGGTATGGCTACTCCCTACCGCTCTTTCGTAACTAACCTCCCCTCTGTGACGAATCTGGAACAGTTTCTATGACGCCGCACGCACACACACCCATTCACGCTCTGCGCAGACGTCTCTGCTTAGGTAATAGTTTACGACGCGACATTTATGTGGAGTGGCCGGGGTGTATCTTTAATACAAAAGCTAAGTGTAAATATCTAATGCCTTAAACGTACCTATTTCTTTTTTAACAATATTTAGTAGGTTAGAAGAAGTCCTCCCAATATTGGCCAATTTTTTTAATAAATTGATAATCCAAGCATCTCAATAACTAAGCGGAGCGAGCGGGACACTTATATATGCTGAAAAGTCATTTTTGGAAATGAATAGGCTCCAAAACAACTCCAAAAACACCGATTTTGATGAAACTTGTCACAATTAAAGATCTCGACTTGAGGTTTGTGTCGAAAAAAAAATTAAATCGATCATGTCCATCTAATACATTTTCCATTGAAATCAATGGAATACATGCACTCGGCGAATATACTCGCTTCACACAACCTCGATTTCGGCCCCATGGGCTAGAATATGGCCTGATAAAGATAAGATAAAGATAAGATAAGATAAAATTCATTTATTCACAAAAATAAGGTGATACAGATGTCAGATTCATAAGCTGAGTTTCACTTATTCTGCCCGATTTTGGGCGTGTGAACTAATCGTTGATACTCGTAACTAGCATAATTATTATAATTACTAAAATTAATACAGTTTCAAGTCGCCAATATACAAATCATTATTATTGAAATTAATTACAATTTATGTCGCAAATAATCGTCAATAGAATAAAAACATTTATTTAATAAAATGTCATGCAATTTTTTCTTAAATGTCATTAATTTCAGCTCTTTAAGATTGTCAGGAAGATGATTGTAAATTTTTATTGACATGCAATAAACGTTTCTTTTAAATTGCGTCAGACGTTGTTTGGGTGTAATCAGTCGATTTTTATGTCTTGTTCTAGAAGTTGCAATTTCTCCATATTTAGTAAAAAGATTTAGATTTTTTTTAACAAAAACACATAATTCATAAATGTACAGACATGGAAGTGGTAAAATTGAATATTTTATGAATAAAGGTTTACAGGTGTCTGTTCTATCCGCATTACTTAATGCTCGTATACATTTTTTCTGGCATACAAAAGCTCTAGAAATATGGTTATGTATTGGGTATATAAATTGTAAAAGATATAACAACAAAAATAGTAGTCAAACCACTCACAAATCAACACAAAAAGGAAACAAAAATTTTATTGTCAATGAAACAACACACTTATCTTTTACAAACAGCAACAAACATCCCTTAGGGAAGGGTAGGTTATGTATGAAAAAAAGAAAAATCTTTTGCAATCTGGAAAAAGCACCCCAATAATTTGGCTCATTACGACTACCTACTAAAAACATATTCGGAGCCTTAAACCGCCCCATAAATAAAGGCGACGGGCGCATGAGGGAAAAATTTTATTATCCCTACCCACCCCAAAGGAGAAATATGAAATAAAATGAAAATGTAATGGGGAAAAAATACGGAGCACGCGGCAAGACAAAGGGATGGGATGGTGTGGGGTAGTACGGAGATGGACTCTTTGTGGAGATTAGACAGCATCTAGTATTTGTATTATTATTTATTTTATTAATTTACAAAAACTTTATAAATATACAATATTGACGCATTTCATAAATCACTGAGATTTGAAACAAATGCAACAAGGTCACTTCATCAAGCGTCTATTTCTACTAATAATATCGACATCAACTCATAATCATTACACTGTTGGGATACGGGTCTTCTTCTTTTCTGAATAATGTTTCTACTTTTCTAAATTTTTGTCGGAAAATCTTCAAAAAGAAAGATCCATTCTGCCGACTTGTTTTTTCTTTCGGGTTCAAAGCATTAAGTATAAGTCAAAGTCAAAGTCAAAGTCAAAATATCTTTATTCCTTGGACTTTATAAAGCACTTAGAAACGTCATACAAATTAAATATAAGACATGTATCTAAATCATTACTATCTACTTAAATCCGCAGAGCTTAGATGCCTATACCTAGGTTTTGTTACCTGTCACGTCATATTTATTATATACAACCAATGACTATCCTCTGTTAAACTTTTTCATCATTTTATGACACTCAGTCGTTTCTGGTAATTTTTTTGTCAGTTTTAACAAGTTGTCGTGTGGTGTCAATATTAGATTCTGGAACCGCAGTTTCCGGCTGTATACACTTCACTTGCTTTACAATTAATAAAATAATAATAACTATTTTGCTCTATATTTTGCTACAGTTAAAGAGAGACAATTGCAACATTAAGATATACTAAAGACGCCATTACAAATTCCGTATTAAACAAATAATTTATAAAAAAAATTGTAAATCCTAGTAATCGATGTTGCTCGCTAAGCCAAAGTGGCGCTCTGATTTAATTTCTATTATTTTCGGTCGCTCTATAAGTGGCTAGATCTTGAAACTTTCAGTACACGTATAATAGATATTGAGGTCATATATGTTATGGCTAAAGATAGGCGTGAAGATAAACCTAAGTTTAGGCGGCTAAACTTAAGTGTAGCCGCAGCTTCGCAGGCTAAAAAATGTAGAAGCAATGTAATGAGCGGTTTATCGACATAGTTGGGTTAGGTTTGGTTGTGCTGGTGATTACCAAAAGTCGAGGAAGTGAAGTTATTTTTTGAGATAGAGAGGTGAACCACCCTGTTAAAGTTTTAATAGCCTCATTATTCTTTATGATGGCTCCACCAATAATAAACAAATCTCTCTAATGTTCTTTCAGTCGTGCTAAGTACTATCAGTCTAATATTATTAATTTATCTACGCATACCTACTAATGACATATGCGAGGTACCATTGTTCGATGTCTTTTTGCTCCCAAATTTTCCGAACGAATGTAGGAGCTCGTGCTCCCTTACGTCGAATCATGTCGTGTTATAATATTTACTTCACTGCAATAGATTTAATCGCTTTGTCATCATCAGTGTTTAAAAAACGTGTTATTGAGAGGCTATCAGATATCATCCTAGATTAGTGCTGTAATGTTTACAATTTCATTTTTGTTTACAATGTGTGGGTTTAGTTTGGAGAAAAATAAGTAAACCTGATTGTACAATTGTTTATTATAAACTTGTCTCGTGAACATTCGCTCATGGAATATTCGTTGGCGAAATTAAATAAAAAAAAAAGTCGATTTCCATACTATGTGGCCGTCGTAGGCGGGAGCAGACACCGCAGGCCTCCGGCAGCGAAGACTCATTTCTATAAATCTGCCTTATCACAAAAATATACCGCCCTTCTTTATATCTACCGCGCATCTGTTTACTCGTACGTAGCTATAGTTACTTGTATGACTGACTAGCTGGTGCATGCGACACCGCTTGTGGGATGGTTTAAAAATATTTTTTTCAGGCTTTAAACTATCGCTTAAGGCTAGTTCGCATTAGGCTAGTATTTTAGTCTGGAAGCGAGAAATTTAGTAACTAAACGTGCCTAAAAATGAAAATTTATCACCAGAAAGGAAAGAGTTGCTGCGCTAGCACCGGGGTGGCTACAGTAACCGCTTCACATCAGGCGGGCCGTATGCTTGTCTGCCACCCGACGTAGTATAAGTTATAGAACTCTCAGGTAACTTTGGTTCTTTTTCTGTGTTATACCGACTCTACAATAGGTTATATTTAGAGAAGTTGTTTGAAGATAGAGAAGGTTATATGTATAATAGATATATAAAAAAAAGATTGAACCTTCTCGGTGTCAAAATGCCTTTCGACCACCGGGCTTGATAGTCACTTACATATTTTTTAATTCAAGTTATAAACTGTTACTAGACTAAGTGAAATCATTAGGAGTTCTTAACATTGTAAACAGAAATAAAAGTAATATAACAATGTAATATAATAGAATAAGAAACAAAAAAATAAGATAGAGAATCGTTACTGCATGTAGAATTGCCTTTTGGGGTAGAAATGTTGGGGCAATGGTGGCCAAGTGCCTAAAAAATTTTCAAGGAACTTTTGAAACCACCTGTGACGAAAATGCTGGCCTTTACTTTGCTCAAAGCTTAGTGTTGCGAACCAATCAGGCAACGGCATACATATTGGGAAACATGCCTTCTGAGGGGCAATTCTCGTAATTAAAATATAGTCAAAATTCAGTTTCCATCCAGTCTCGATCTCACAAATGTCACATTTGGTATTCTCGTAACACAATATGTAACTTCAAAATTAAATTTAAGCGGGATTATATCGAAATTTGAGTGAAAATTAAACAAACTAAGAATGTTACTTTGCCAACAACAAGAATTGATAATAATTAATTAAAGAAATCAAGTATATAATTTTAGTCAATTCACAATTCAATCTCGATTCGGTCAACTTTCAATCTGCGTTCGTAGAAAAATTACGAGAATTGGCCTTCTGGTAGCGGTTCATTAGATTGGTATCGTCGACAACCCTTATTCGTCGTACTGCTGGGGCACGGGTCTACCCGCAATCGAGTTCACAGCATACTCCACCAAGCTGCTCAACTGAGGGTTGGCGGAGGCCAGTGTTTACAAGCCGCCTATAGGCCACTGAGATGCCTTAACGACTATCTTATAGATATATACATACTTCTTATATATAAATAAATAAATATTGTCAGACAAATTACACAGCGCCAACTAACCCCAAAGTAAGCGAAGCTTGTGTTATGGGTAACAACTGATAAACATACGTAAATACATTTTTTTTTGTAAATACATACATAAGATACATAGAAAACACCCAGACGACAAACAGACATGTTCATGCACACAAATGTTTGTCCTATGTGGAAATCGAAGCCGCGTCATTGACCGCTACGCCATCGAACTCGTCAAATATATATACTTCTTATATATATATTTTATAAAAAAAACTTAGATACACAAGTTTTACTAGTACTGAATCGAAGGTGAATGTGTTACACGATGCCATTGAAGAGGTCCCTAATGAAGACAAGACGACTGATTGAGCCCTCCGCAGCACAAAGAAGCTCGAGATAAATAAACCCACCATATACAATCATATACAGGCTACGGTCGACGTTGCTTAACTTACGTTATCGATTAGACTGCCTTCAAGCTCCTGTAGTGATAGTTGGTAAAACCCTAATAATCGATATTTTCGAGATACTCTATTATCGTAACAATCAACAAAATCGACTATCCTGTTTCGTCTCTACAGCGTTACAAACACACATACAAAACAAACTGATAAACACGTTACCCTTCTTTATATAGCGCAGTCGGGTAAAACTGCACTAACAGTCAACCCCATAGAGTATTTTTTTTATAAAATTCATTTTCATACGAAAAGCACTCATCATTATGAAGGTCTATTATCATAAAACGTCGCTTACACACCACTTAGGGCCAAACAAAAAACCACCTTACTCCCACATTACTCTGCTTAAAAAGCATTAATAACCTTTTCTACCCCCAAAACTCCTTGTACGCCATTTTGCGACCTTCGTTCATTAAAACTGTAGAAAAACACCTCCGTCCGGGGGGTGTCGAAGGGGGACCGTGGGGGAGTACCCCCCCGGCCAGTCTAAAGAAGAAGAAATATGGATCAATAAAGAAATTGCTCCGTGCCCAATGGAGGCAGCGGCTAGCACTCACACAGACGCGAATCTGTGTATCATTGGAACACGGATGTAAAAATTGTGTGTGTGGGTAGATGCGTTTGTGGTATCGCAAGGAAGTTTTTTGTTGGAGCTTGTCATTTCTCCTATATCGTCATTAAGTCATTATTATTTTGGAGTTTATAATCTAATAGGTATATATAAAATTCTAGTGTCACAATGTTAGTTACCATACACTTCCGAAACGGCTTGACTAATTTTTATGAAATGTTATATGTATATTCAGTTGGTCTGAGAATAGGTTGTTATCTATTTTTTATGGGAAAACAACGTTTGCCGTGTCAGCTTGTCATTTATATATTAATACGTAAAGCAAAAACTTTGTACCCTTTTTTATTTCGCACACTTATAGTTTATATAGAGAAAGAGTGCAGAATGATAATATATTTTTTTATTATGCATAACAAATAGGTACATTAAATCTAAAAAAAACATTGTATTTGACACACACACGCTTAGATACTATTTTCTTTATTGTTGAAGTCATAAATTTAAATTAATTATGGTCGAATTTAATACAAAATTGCTTATTTATATTATGACGTCCACGCACGTAGATGAAGTCGCGGGCTGTTGCTTGTAATTCAATGAATGCGAAGAAAGTTAAGTATCTGGTATCTGTCTAATGTTATCTATTATGTTAGTGACAGGAGTAACAAAATACTATTAAAGGATATTAAAATAATATATTGAAATTAATTTATATTCTAAAAAACTCGTTTTAGACATAGAAATAGAAGTATGTTAAAATTATTATTTTTGAGTTTAAAAGAAAACATACCGAAGTAAATAATCGATCAATTTTAAAGTTGTCTGTAATGTCACAATTAAATATAACAAAAAGAAACGGCCATAGGATGGAACCGTGCGGCATTGCTCTAACATTAAGAGTCTCACATTTGACTAATGTCACATGTCGATACCTCTATTCATTACTACTTTTTATAGTTTTTTTTATATACTATGATGTCGGGTGGCAGACAAGCATACGGCCTGCCTGATGTGAAGCGGTTACCGAAGCCATATTAATACTGGCAACATAAAATTCGTTAGCGCGCCGCCACCCCCACTGCCAATGCAGCATCTCCTTCCTTTCTGGTCACCTCACTCACTCGCGGGAACACAACAACCCTCAAGGGAATTGTTATTTGGCTGCGGTATTCTGTAAGGTGGAGGTAGATTCCCCAGTCGGGTAGCTTACAATTACGCTCCCTACCTCTCTTTAAGTTTTGGTTTGAGAAAACTCAGAGGTCATATCACAGTTGCTCACTCAATATTAAAAAATGTACTATGACGCTCTAGGATGTATGGAATGAAATGCATGAGATAAATCTGATATTTTTAATCACTAAGAACAATTATGTAAATTCTATTCCTTTGTCTGTTGATATATCAGTACTAAAACATCGATCAAAAGTGTTCCTTATGTCCTTGTAATAGTGCCGAATTTAGCAGAGACTTTGCTGCGTGGTTAGCGTTGAGTGGAATTCAATCTTTTAATCAAAGCGTACGTATGGCTCATTTTTGATTTGTTTGATATACTTATTGTGACCAGCCCCCTTACCACCAACTCTTATTGCGATTCAATAACTGAATAGAATGCTTATTCATACCAATGAATAAGCGACTCTATTTCACCCAACTCTTATTGCGATTCAATAACTGAATAGAATGCTTATTCATACCAATGAATAAGCGACTCTATTCAATTTGAAATAGAGTCGCAATAGAGTCGCTTATTCATTGGTATGAATAAGCATTCTATTCAGTTATTGAATCGCAATAAGAGTTGGTGGTAATGGGGCTGACTTATTTTTTAATCTGGAAGTCTTGAGTTTACCTGGAACTAAAGATTAAATAAAGAAGCAAGTCTTTTAACAACGCCTTTAAAAACTAAGTCGAATTTTTAAATTAAATAATAGTTTAAGTCTTTATTTAAAAAAAACTAAATAGAGACTTCAACAATTTAAAAGACAATTTAAAACGCTTCTTAAGTTGCCTAATATAGTGGTTGTTTACTATTAGATGAGACACATTTTTGTATACATGAGGGGGCAAACGAGCATGTGGGTCACCTGGTGGAAAGCAATCACCACCGCCAATGGAGATCAGCCCCCTTACCACCATCTCTTATTGCGATTCAATAACTGAATAGAATGCTTGTTCATACCAATGAATAAGCGACTCTATTCTATTTGAAATAAAACGGATCGGCGATACCTTCATGAATTATTATTGGTATGAACAAGCATTCTATTCAGTTATTGAATCGCATTAAGAGATGGTGGTAAGGGGGCAGCAATGCCAAGGTATCGCCGATCCGTTTCCAGCATTTTAAGGGAAATAAAGACGGTTCTTGATGGCTCCCATGTCGTAATTGTTCGGAAATACCGCTGAGCGAAGTTGATTCCACAGTTTCGCCGTTCGTGGTATTAATGTCTTAGGTGACCTAATGTACTGTTACATCATACATCCTTGATTGTCAACTATACTTACTGTTTATGAAAAGTAACTAATTAGTAACTAGAGAGATTGAGCTGTTTATTTATAATCCTTTCACGACTCAGATGCGAGTCATTTTGCAAATGGCTTGGTTGTACAACCATTTTGATGCTGGGATCCTGCTGTGGATCTGCGAGTTAGCCCTCGACAAGTTCCTGAAGGAGAATAGGCTATTTGACTAACATTTTTTTCAGTTTGATATGTAGGGACGTCTCCATAATACAACCGGAGGTGAAAGAATTACTTCAATAGCACAAAAATCTCTCGAGATATGTTAATTTGAAAATCACAATTTTTAGACTGCCCCAAAACGCACCATACAAACGACTACCGAATTATGACGTCACAGGTTTGTATTTTGTATGCATCAAATCAGAAATTTGTACGACAGCTATGTTAAATATTACGTTTATGTAATTAGTATCATAATAAAAGTTATAGCATTTTTTATTGCTTCTCCAATGGAAATATTATATTTTTAATAAATTCATACTTTTAAAATGGACTTACCCGACAAACTTTGTTCGACGCTAAAAAAAGTCTGACTGAAGATATTAGAATGGAAGTTTGCAGATCTTTATAGTTTTGTGTATTTTACGATATTGTTAAATAATTTATACAATTTTTAAACATTGGAAAATAGCCTATTGTGTCAACAGCATGGATGGCAACTTTCAATGATATTTTGATTTTTTTTGCTTGGGCGAATTACACACTGCCATCTAGTCCCAAACTAAGAAAAGCTTGTAATATGGGCACTAGATAACAGATAATATAGTTTATTTTTTTTTGTAAATACATACATATGATACATAGAAAACACCCAGATCAAGAGAAACAGACATGTTCATGCACACAAATTGTGTCATGTGCGAAGATCGAACCCGCGACCCAGGCTTCAAAGTGGACACTGCTAGCCATTCCACCACCGAACTCGTCCCATTGCGTCGTATTTTTTTTTGTTTCAAGCATCTATAGGCTACGACAGACGTTTTACTTTAGGCAGGCCATAAATTTGTATATTATATCGCGAAATATTTGATCCCAAAATTAAAACTGTCTATAGTTTTAGTTAGTATTTTATCTATAAAATAATAAAATTTACAGTTGCATCATGCGTTCCTTTTCCTAAAAATTACACGAAGTCATACGAAAGACAAGACAAAATGCAAGAACATATAAAACATGCGGTGCATGCCAAAACTCAAAAACATTGCGAGCCAGAAAGACATGGCCGCAGAATGTTAGTTGTTTGTGATACGTGCTTTTGGCATCGTATGTCGATTATGTCACTAGAGCTTACACATGTCTTTGCTTGCATACATGGAACCCAATGTAACTTATGGTACACCATGCCACTAGAGATCTAGTACTCGCGTACTAGGTTCTAGAAAGAAAAAGAAGTAAAGAAGAAGTAAGTTTGATATTTCCAACACTTTCAGCAAGTCAATCTTTGCTAACTTAGCATTATATATAGGTAAACTTGATATTTTAATGTTCTACCAGTCTACCATTGCGAGTGTAGATTCAATTATTAACACAAATAATTTTATTTATTATTATTTATTGACGAGCTCGGTGGCGTAGCGGTCAATGACGCGGCTTCGACACCAACGCTCGTGGGTTCGATTCCCACACAGGACAAACATTTGTGTGCATGAACATGTCTGTTTGTCTTGGTCTGGGTGTTTTCTATGTATCTTATGTATGTATGTATGTATTTTATTATACTACGACGGGTGGCAGACAAGCATATGTGAAGCGCGCCCGCTTGATGTGAAGCGGTCACCGTAGCCATATTAACGCACGCAACATAAAATATCGCTCGCGCGCCACCACCCCCGCTCCCAACGAAGCATCTCCTTTCTGGTGACTTCACTCACTCGCAGAAACACAACAACCCTCAAGGGCATTGTTATTTGGCTGCGGTATTCTGTGAGGTGGAGGTACATTCTCCAATCGGGTAGCTTACAATTACGCCCCTACCTCTCTTTTCGCCAGAGCTTCGTTTGTCAGTCAGCAGACTGCACCGTGTGCAGGTGAAGTTGGCTTTGGTTCAAAGATGTTGATTAATCACTTACACCCCACTTACTTTAAGAAACTTTACTGATTTACCGATAAGGAAATCGTAATATTTTTTCTTAATATATTTTTTATGTCATACAATGAATAGCACCGTGACTCAGAATAATACTGTGATCAGAAAATCGCCTTTTGTTTGTTTTTATAATAATACAATAACAATAATGTTTATTCCTTCTCTCAAGTTCCAAAAAACAAACTACTTTTATACAGTTCATTACTTAGCTTATTCAACTGACTAACTAATTTCAAGATACACTGGTTCAAACTATATAATAAATAACATAGTACTAACTAAACTAATTAAAGTAAATAAAAATAGTACTAATATTATTATTACTTAAAAATAAAACTAATATAAAAACTCTTTAGCAAAAAAATTAAACCGCCGAAAAAATTGAAAAGCAAAAAATAATAAACTTTGTTTTTATTGACCTTATTAACTAAGTTCTTAAACGAATTTAAGTACACCTAAGTAATTTTGAGTCGGCGCCAAACACGCATTTTTTGGAATATTTTTGTTTATCGTTGGAGATTTCACGTCGCATTGTTAATTTGATTTGGTTATTTTTATTTCTTTAAATTTGAGGTAATTTAGTGATCTTTGTTCATTGATTGTTTGGCGCCGACTCAAAATTATGCCTCAAAAATATCGGCCTCATGCGGCAGGGAGGCATGAACGCTTTTTTGAGTTGAGTAAATAAATATATGTATTCAAAGATGAGATTATATTTAGCGTTGAATATACAAACTGCCTTGCCATCCATCTTAACACCAAACAATACTCCCCTCGCCTTTTATTTCATAGTCGTTATAATTTCTTAAGGCTTTTTGCATCATTTAATCTGAGCCAAACAAAACGTCACTAATATTCTTGTCAGACCAACGTTAGTTGTTCTCTGGGCTCTTTGGATTCTCCGCAAAATACCCTTTGTAGTAGCAGATGAAAGAGGGAGGGGAAGGTCAGGTTATAGTGGTAAGATTTATGCTGATACATAGGGAGAAGCGTGACGTCATCATATAGGGTCGTAAGTTCGTTTTGTTGCAAACTGATTTTTGACACGATTGATTGAAAAATGGTCTACCATTTTTCAATCAATCGTGTTTTTCAATTTCTTTTCAATTTCTATTATAAAGTTTTATTTTCTTAACGGAATTTGTGTTAGTTAATGGATATACACCTACTCTTTATTGCTTAAATTTATTTAGAGAATATAAATCAATAAATATTCCAGGACAAATTACACACACATTGCCGTCGAGTCCCGTACTAAGCAAATCTTGTATTATGGGATAACTGATAAATCTTAAATACATGTTTTGTTTTTCTAAATACATACATATAATACATATAAAACACACAGACCAAGACAAAGAAACATGTTCTTGCACACAAATATTTGTTTTGTGCGGGGATCGAACCCGCGACCTAGGAGTCAAAGTGCCATTGCTAGCTATTCGACTACCGAGCTCGTCAACAATTTAGGTACAAGTATTATATTTAAAAAAATATTTAAAAATATAAAAAAAATGGAAAAATTCACCTCTCTCTCCTAGGTGGGATTTGAACACACGACTTATTGATGACCGGTCGAGTGCTCTTCCAACTGAGCTACCAGCCCCCTTACCACCATCTCTTATTGCGATTCAATAATTGAGTAGATTGCTTATTCATACCAATGAATAAGCGACTCTATTCCATTTGAAATAGAGTCGCTTATTCATTGGTATGAATAAGCAATCTATTCAGTTATTGAGTCGCAATAAGAGATGGTGGTAAGGGGGCAGGAAGGTTTGTTAACGAGTTGGTGACGAATTTATGCATTTTATATTTTACTGCTGTGAGTCACAGTGTGGCGCCATCTACCTATTAAGTATTACACTACTAAACCTAAGTCTAAGTTGGCCGAAATCAACTTATTTTTTTTTATACTACTTCGGGTGGCAGACAAGCATACGGCCCGCCTGATGTGAAGCGGTTACCGTAGCCATATTAACGCTCGCAACGTAAAATATCGCCATTGCGCCGCCACCCCTACTGCCAACGCAGCATCTCCTTCGTTTCTGGTAACCTTACTCACTCACAAGAACACAACAATCAAGGGAACTGTTATTTGGCTGCGGTATTCCATGAGGTGGAGGTACATTCCCCAGTCGGGAAGCTTACAATTACGCTCCCTACATCTCGTTTCGCCAGAGCTTCATTTGTTAGTCGGCAGGGTGCACCGCGTGCAGGTGAATTTGGCTTTGGTTCACAGATGTTGATAAACCACTTACACCCTAAAACTATTTAAGTAATAATAATTTACAAGTATTTTATTAATCTTTACAAAGGTAACTTTATTGTTAGTTTAATTAAGAAATACACAAGTCTCAGAAGTACAGTTGTAAACAAAGAAATGTGTCACAACAATAGTACAGTTGATCCGATACTGGGCCCGGCGCCTCACAATGGGGGCGCGCGGAGAAATATGTAAAACGCTGCGGAACCCGCGACGACGCGCAGGGACGTACTCGGTTGAGCTGAAAAATAAAGAAAATATATTTGATATAAGTTATTAATGGACACGTACTATTTAAGTTAATATATATAAATCAGGAGAGTACAAAGGTGGCTTAAAACATTGGCATTTAGCAGCCTTTTATGGGCAAAAAAATACTCTATTCCTAAAGACTCTTGTGTCGAATTTACTTGGAAATATTGCTGTGCTGAGAGAAGTTGAATCCACAGCTTCACAGTTCGGGGTAGGAAATGTGTTGTGATTTGATGGTTTGCAAATAAATGATTTATTTATTATTATTAAGTATATAAAAACCTATCTATTTTAGCTATAAACGAAAGAAAAAGTTGTGCGATATAAAATAATAAACAGAAATTAAATTTACAAATAAAAAATATCCACGAGATGATTGTCTTTCGGCAGTTCGGTGTTCCCAGAAGACTAGCAGCATTACCTCGCTAATTCTCTGAACCATGTAATGACCATCTTCTGAGCATTGATTGACGAGATTCATGAGCTTCTTGTGACAGGACGTGTCGACCAATTTTTGAGAAATGTCTCTAATTAATTTGTGGGCTAACGGGCCCCACAGCCCCAAGGTTTCTACTCCAAATGGCTCAAATATGTAGCCGTTGCTTAAATTGTTATATTTGTTAATGTATATATCAAGATCAATCTTATTATGTTGTTATGAAAGAGCGGTGCCTTCTGGCACAGGCATATTATGCCTAAAAGGAGACACCGTCAATTTGATCTACCATTTGTGAAAGATTGAATAAATAAATTTTTCATTTTTTCATTTTTTTTCATTTGCGCCATTTGTCTATCTATCTACTATACTACGCAACTTACTTAAACGACCTAATAGTACTATGCGAGTGAAGTCACTGGACATTTGCTATTAAAAAACAAACAAGAAGTAAAACAAATAATTTATACCGTCTGCAGTCCACAGTCCGTAAACACAATAAAACCGAGACTAGATAAACTGAACGCAGTTAAATTGTCGTTAAATTCACAATCGATACTTTGAGACTGGTGATATGCTTCGGGATTGCTTTTATTATTGACAGAAATTGTGAAATTAGATAATATTAATAATTTGGAGTGTAAGTGTTTCATCAACAACTTTGAACCTAAGCCAACTTCACCTGCACTCGGTACACCCAGCTGACTGACTAACGAAGCTCTGACGAAAAGAGAGTTAGGGAGCGTAATTGTAAACTACCCGACTGGGGAATTACCTCCACCTCATAGAATACCGCAGCCAAATAACAATTCCCTTGAGGGTTGTTTTGTTCCTGCGAGTGAGTGAGGTCACCAGAAAGGAAGGAGATGCTGCATTGCCAGCGGGGGTGGTGGCGCGCGAGCGATATTATATGTTGCGAGTGTTAATATGGTTACGGTAACCGCTTCACATCAGGCGGGCCGTATGCTTATCTGCCACCCGACGTAGTATAAAAAAAAATAGCCTGTGGGATAAGTAATAGTACTACGTACAGTATGGCCACTCCCTGCCGCTCTCACGTGTCGACCTAACCTCCCCTCTGAGACAAATCTGGAACACCTTGTATGGCGCCGCACGCACACTAGCTCTGCATAGACGTCATTGTTTATGTAGTAGTAAACTACGCGACATTTGTATGGAGTGGCCGGGGTGTGATAACACTAAGAAATTAGATATCGTTAAAATGCACACGAGACAGTGAAGAAAGCGATGAGGTTTGACTAATGTAATGTCATGTAAGTAATGCCAAATGTTGACTATACTTTAAATGTGGTATATAGATGTACTATGTACATCTATATACCACATTTAATGCAATAAATAAATTCATTCATTCATTCGTTCGTTCATTCAATTATATTACATACAAACAGTACATAAGTTATTTCGTTATAAATTGCGTCAAAAATGGTTCCCATTATGACACCTACACTTTGAATATGTTCACTTATTTTACCAACGAACATCGAAAGTAGAGATAAATAGATGCGATACGTTATGGGTAAGAACTGAATTATTTTATCTATATATTTCTAAATTCATCATCGTCATCACAATCACATTCAAACGACACACATACCCACAACACACTCATCGTCTCATCATAACACACTCTTATACGAGTATCTAAGACACATCTGCATAATGACGAGCTCGGTGGTCGAATGGTTAGCAATGGCCTCTTTGACTCCGAGGTCGCAGGTTCGATTCCCGCACAAGACAAATATTTGTGTGCATGAACATGTCTGTTTGTCTTGGTCTGGGTGTTTTCTATTATGTATTTACAAAAAAAAAATGTATTTAAGTATAATATCAGTTATCTAGTACAATTTAGTACCCATAGTACAAGCTTTACGCTTAATTTGGGACTAAATGGCGCTGTGTAAATTGTCCAGAAATATTTATTTTATTTATTTATAATCACACTTTCAAGTGTTACTCTTCGTTTGGCGCTGTTTCATGCTTTCTCGGCGATTCAGTGATTTTCCTAAAGGTGGGAACCAAAATTCTCTTGCTCTGCTTTGCCTCTAGGGCCAATAATTGTCACTGAGTCTCCAACCCATTGGTGTTGCTGGAGCACATGAATAACAAAATCGGGGGATATAGTTCAGTGTTGCAGCTACAAATCTATCATCTCCATCCAAAATTCAATCACACCACTGCATTGGATAGATGAAGGATCAACGGATTTATTACGCTTAGTAAGGAATATGGAACATCGCGTGCGGGGGAGGGGGAAGCGCTGCCATTTTGAGATAATTTTAGTGCATATAACGTGTCCATGACACAGCCACACCCGATTTTTTTTGTACAATAGTCATAAGAAATACAACATACAGACCAACTCACATATTAATAAAATTGGAGTTTATTTCTATACAACTCAGCCTACGTTCCGCAACAGTTAAATTGGTTGTTAACCTACATATCAGAAAGGAGTTTATTTTACTGGCAATTTTTTATGTTTTAGTGTTAATAGCTACCAGTGTTAATAACTACCAGTGTTAATAGTAATTGAAGTACGGAACTGAAATCAAATGGAAATGGTATGAAATTAGATTTGTATGGGAACCAAGCGTATCAAACTCCCACAAACACAGGTTGAGAAAGACACTCGACTCGAAAAACATAACCTTCCTAAAAGTGGTGATATTTTTCGAGTGTGTGTATGTATATTCCGCTGGCACGCTTTATAGCCTAAACTGCTTGACTGATTTCAACATTATGAGGTGTCATTCAATTTGTTTCGTCAGTAAACAGTGTTTTAATTAAATAAATATTTCTGGACAATTTACACAGCGCCATCTAGTCCCAAATTAAGCGCAAAGCTTGTGTTATGGGTACTTGACAAATGATAAATGTGCTTATTTTTTTTTGTAAATACTTATAATAAATAGAAAACACCCAGACCAAGACAAACAGACATGTTAATGCACACAAATGTTTGTCTTGTGCGGGAATCGAACCCGCGACCACGGAGTCAAAGTGGCCATTACTAACCATTCGACCACCGAGCTCGTCGTGTTATGAGAGTAACATAGGGTATATTATTTCAATAAAGTGCCCGCAAAAAATAGAATTAGAGAGTAAAAACAAAAATAATTGTTAGTATTTTCAGTCGCGTTTATGGTTTCGGATAATAATTTCTTGTTTTTTTGTCTTCATTCGTCGACGATCCTTATATACCACAGCAAGGCAGCGACCAGTGTTTTCAAGCCACCTATAGGCCAGTCACTTGTCTTAACACAATAATCTTAATATATAAAATTTTTGTGTCACGTTGTTTGTCCGCGATGGAATCCTAAACTACTGGACCGATTTTAATAAAAAATTGCACACTGTGCGCAGTTTGATCCGACTTGAGAGATAGGACAGTATATAACTCATCGAAAAAAATTACGTAAACATATTTAAAGGCGATACAAAGTTCGCCGGGCCAGCTAGTTTACTATATTTTATTATTTAATTTCTATAATTTTGAATTAATCGATCACTTATCCACCACTACCATTAACCAGTACGTCCTCCCTGGAATGATATAGTGCAGAGACTTGGACACTGACCATCGGACTGATCCACAGGCTCAAGGGCGCGCAGCACCTTCAGCAAGCTGAGGTGGGAATGGCCCGGTCACTTCTGCCGATTAAGTGATGGCAGATGGAGGAGGAAGGTATTAGAGAGGAGGCTGCGCGTAGGACAACGAAGCATTGGACGCCCTCTTTCTAGATGGTTAAGAAAGCGGCTGTATGCAGAAGGTGGAGGATCATATCTGGTGGAAAGCATTGGAGAAGGCTTATACCTAGCAGTGGGTAGATACAGGCTGATGATGATGATGATCACTTATCGGTACCACCCTGTGTATATTTTTAATTTATTATTACTGAAAATTACTGAATCCGTACCGCTGAAACGCTGGCCGCGGCCGAGGGGGCGAGCGGGGTACGTTCGGGGGAGGGGAGAGGGCGTCCGACAGAGCGCTCCTTTTTACGTTCCTCGCCAGGCCATGGGTCTTGAACATTTTCTTAGACATTGTATTTTTTTTTTTATGTTATAAGTAAATTATTATGTAGTAAAGTAACCTATACGTTCTTAAATATTGCTGATGTTTGACAATAATTGGTATAATTAATTATACAAATTCAGTATACATGAGAAGAGGGGTGCGGGAGATATTATGAAGGACACATATATTCGTATATGTATATCGGTTGAAAGAACATTGTCACTGGCTTAATGCAATATCATCATACACTCTTATACCACACTATATCTACTACATATCTACATACGTATGTAATTAGCGCTTTTTTGCAAAAAAAGCGCTGTTTACATATTGTCTGTAACTAAAATGCACTAAGAATACCATCCCAACATACATAGTACAGAATTACTATGTATGTTGGCATACACACATACTCTTTATATAATAGTAAGAATATAAATAGTATGTGTCTATAATTCTGTATTTTGTGGTACTATGGGCGAATTAATAGTTTACTCTGCTTTCACAATAAATTACTTATTAGCACTATCTATTCAAAATAACCGATTGACATAACAATATCGATTCCGTAACGCCTGTATCTGTTACAGTACTCCTCTAGTTTACTGCATTAATTTTAATATTGTTACTTTGTTACTGTGTGACAGTGATGTGATATATTAATAATTTTATGGGTTAGGTCTTTGACATTTCTTATAAAAATAAATGTACAGACACGTGCAGAAACGCATATATAATTTGTGAAAAAAAAATGGCTTGCACTTGCTGATGAAATAAACGTTGCAGTAATATAAACATTAAGACTTTGGATTAAGGTTTACATTACTATAGAAAGCTTGCAAGTCCAACCACGCGATTTTAGTCTTTAAGCTATGGAGTTTTACACAATGTGTATGACTGTACGCAAATTATTTTTTGTCAATAATTTTTGTAATTTACCATGCGAGTGTTTTGTATCGCGATGTTTATTTGTTAGATAGATAGAAAGCTTTATTTGCAGTTTCCATCACAAAGAAAACAAATAAAAATATTAACATGTTACAAACATGTAAAGGCAACAAGGCGGCCTTATTGCTGAAAGCAAACTTTTCAAGACAACCTTTAGGTAACGAATGTATGTATGAATACAGGCAGGTTTTGTTCTGTAGTACTGTACCAAAATCAAATAATTTTCATTTCCGTACCAACGGTTGTGCACCCCATCCGCAAGAAGGTGTGAGCGGCGCGTCGCCTCAAGAATGCTACAATTTTCCCGAGTTTTCCATTTCTCGCCGACCCTCCCCCCAACCGCCTCACCCCCACCCCCAACCCCCGCGGTAGAAGGAGAAAAAAGAAATGGTCTGTGTTGCTAGGTAACGAGCTTAAGATTCGAGGGAGACATTGAGATGGAAAAATAATGAATTTAAGGGATGAAAAGGGATGAATTATGTTTCAGAGATACAAATAAAGATGCTTGGGAATTTTATGAGAATAAAAAGAAAATGATGAGGGTTATAACTTGGTATTTTTATAACTGTGACAAAGAAGCAAATAACCTGGCTGATGGTAAGTAGTTATCGCAAGCTATGGACACTTGGGACATCAGAGGCTCACGCATTGTCGACGCTGTCAACACCACTTTAGATTAATTGATTCAGGTGTTATTTAGACCAGTGTTCCGCAAACTTTCTGTGGTACATCTAGGAAAACGATTTTTTGAAGGTACACCATAAATGAAAAATCAGTTTTTATTTGTGTAAGAATTTTTCTTTCGTCCGTCTATTTAGTTTTATGAGATAACCTTTATTTTCCGAGGTACATTAACTAATGACCACGGTACACCAGTGTGCCGCAGTACACACTTTGCGGAACACTGACTTACACCACTTTACGTTTTTCTTGAAGAACTCGATACTGTAGTTTCCTGGGAAAACTACAGTATAGTAGTACGTAACGGACGTAGCCTATACTGTAGTTTCCTGGAAAAACTACAGTATAGGCTACGTACAGTATAGACAGTTTTTGGGATGTAAGAGGTTCATCAACATCTTTGAACCAAAGCCAACTGCACCTGCACGCGGTGCACCCTGCTGACTGACAAACGAAGCTCTGGCGAAAAAGAGGTAGGGAGCGTAATTGTAAGCTACCCGACTGGGGAAAGTACCTCCACCTCACAGAATACCGCAGACAAATAACAATTTCTTTGAGGGTTGTTGTGTTCCTGCGAGTGAGTGAGGTCACCAGAAAGGAAGGAGATGCTGCGCTGGCAGCGGGAGTGGCGGCGCGCGAGCGATATTTTATGTTGCGAGCGTTAATATGGCTACGGTAACCGTTTCACATCAGGCGAGTCGTCTGCTTGTTTACGGGAATATGTGTTCTAAAACTTTTCTCAAAAGCAGTTTACAGTTACCTCTTTCAAAAGTTGCACCGCTCGTCATGGGCAGGGAATTCATTCTCACACATTGGGACCAAAACAGGCGCGTACGACGTAGTTCCAGAGAAGTTTTCTACCTAGACCTCTATAGTGATATTTAAAATCCGTGGTGCACGGCAGATGAGCTTCACTTGACTAGCCTATTAACCTAAGGAGAACTTTTTTTTTTTTTTATACGACGTCGGATGGCAGACAAGCATACGGCCCGCCTGATGTGAAGCGGTTACCGTAGCCATATTAACGCTTGCAACATAAAATATTGCTCGCGCGCCGCCACCCCCGCTGCCAACGCAGCATCTCCTTCCGTTCTTTCTGGTGACCTCACTCACTCGCAGGAACACAACAACCCTCAAGGGAATTGATATTTGGCTGCGGTATTCTGTGAGGTGGAGGTACATTCCCCAGTCGGGTAGCTTACCTACAATGACGCTCCCTACCTATCTTTTCGCCAGAGCTTCGTTTGTCAGTCAGCAGGGTGCACCACGTGCAGGTGAAGTTGGCTTTGGTTCAAAGATCTTGATGAACCACTTACACCCCAAAAATAGATCTTAGGTTTTAATGCCTAATTTGCCATATTGTCTCTCACATTGCTAAGTAAGGCAAGTTATAGGCGCTTGCAAAAAACATTATCGACGCGCTGCCACCCTCGCTACCATCGCAGCACCATAACAACACTCGAGGTCGTCAGGAAATTCATATTTATTTATTTAATTAACATTTTTTTTTTCAGAGGGGGGCATACGAGCATGTGAGTCACCTGATGGAAAGCAATCACCACCGCCCATTGAGATCAGCAAGACCAAGGGGCCGGCGATTCGTTGCCAGTCTATACTCCTTCGTTTCTTTTTTTAAGCTATTGCATAGCTTCTATCGCGGGCCTTGAGCGCGGGGACCGAATCCAGAAATTCCGTAACGAAAAAACCTCACGCTCCCCACTCCGACGGGCAAGGAGGTGTGGCTTGAAGGCCGTGCATCGTCTAACGTCGTTTCAGTTCGGCAGTCTTCGACACGGCGTTGTGTGCGTGCGATTAGACGTATTGTACGACTCTACGAAACTCGTTTTATTTATTTAATAATAGAAAAATTTGTTTTCTTCTTACATCCCAAAATCGGTCACCACGCTCAAAAAGTGTAACTTGAATTAATATCAAAGAAAAAGCAATACTGCATGAATAAAATAAATAAATAAAATTATAATTGCATAAGTTGATACAAAATGCTATGTAATAGCTTTACCGCGGCAGTCCCCGAGTGCCACACGTCTTTTTTTTTTTGTGACCTCACTCCCTCGCAGGAACACAACAACCCTCATTGTTATTTGGCTGCGGTATTCTGTGAGGTGGAGGTACTTTCCCAGTCGGGCAGCTTAAAACTGCGCTATGCCCTACCTCTCTTTTCGCCAGAGCCTCGTTAGTCAGTCGGCAGGATGCACCACGTGCAGGTGAGGTTGGCTTTGGTTCAAAGATGTTGATGAACCTCTTACATCCCAAAAACTGTCTATACTGTACGTAGCCTATACTTACAGGCCTGAACTTGCCAAGTATAAGCCTATAGTCGGCAAGTTCAGGTCTTGTTCAGTCCTTGAGAATTTTATTTATTTGTTATGCAAGGATGTCACAATAATATAAACTATAAGTGAAAGAAATACTTCGATAGCTTACAAAAATAAATCTAAAGATAAATTAAGATGTATAGAGCATTTACGAGAAAGAGAGACTTTCTCGTAAATGCTCTATACAAAAGGTTAGTTGGTCACGTCACATGTTGCAGTTTTGTAGAATAGAATATTTATTTATTTGCTATGTATTATACTCGTATATGTATTTAAGAATTACATCAGGTTATCTAGTACCCATAGTACAGCTTTGCTTAGTTTGGGACTTGATGGCCGTGTGTAAATTTGTCCAGGAATATTTATATATGAGATGTCGATTTTTTTCAAAAGTTAACGCATAATATTGTAAATCATTCAATTACCAGTGGAGGGGGGGGGGGGGGGGGTTTCCCCCTCTTCAACCCCCCTACCCCTCACTGGGTATGCCCATGGCGGAAGTCATGTTTTTGTGCGAGTGAGCTACTGCTGAGCTACTTCCCAAACTGTTTGCCGGACTGCGTGCTTCGCGTCCAACCCAGAAGTTAAGATACTGTTAGATATATATTTTGCCTCATCACATGGCTAGAAAACAGGGCAGCGCTCGGCTCGCTATATAAGTGCAATTTAAAATGTAAATTAACAGCGCAAAGAAGTGGGGTGCACCCGCCAACTCTCTTGGGATTTTCACCGACACTGTCTTCGAACACCCTGTATACAATCTGTTGTTTCTACGTCACTTATATCACTTGCTCGATTTACTCAATACTTAATCGTATTACATTCCGATAATAAAGCTCATTTTTGTAAATCAGTGATTGTTACATAGGATGCTTCGTAGTAACGTCAGGTGCCTTGATAAACTTTTTTATACAACGTGATTTAAATTCTGTTATCAAGGCAAAGAGTTCAGAATAGAGTGCTTTGAAACGGTTGTTCTTACGCCTTTTTGTTATATTTTTTTTTATTTCTTGTCGGCTCAGCAGATTTGTTTGGAAAAGCGGACTCTAAGGAAAATTAATTATACTTATGTTACTGAGTCATTATTTATGTAGAAAATAGAATTACTAAGTTGAAGTAAATAAATAAATAAAACTTTCTGGACAATTTACACAGCGCCATCTAGTTCTAAACTAAACAAAGCTTGCACTATGTATACTTACATAATTTTTTTCTTGTAAATACATACCAACATATAATACATAGGAAACATCCAGACCAGCACAAATACTTAGACATGTTCATGCACGCAAATATTTGTCTTGTGCGGGGATTGAACCTGCAACCTTGGAGTCAAAGTAGCCATTGCTAGCCACTTGACCACCGAGCTCGTCAGTAATAATAATAATAAGCAAAGAGTGGCAAGCCACCGCCTGTCGCAAGTAACTAGCAATAGAAGCAGTTATGGCAGGCGTCCGTCCCTCTTCTGTAATAGCCCGGTATTTAGTTCACCCAGATCTCATCTCCATAACCAATTTATTTTCCATCACACTTCGCAATAGTCTCAACGCCTACCGAGACCTGCTCATGGGTATGTCGTTCCATTAACATATCCTGGAGCAGGTCACGCCGGGCGTACAACATTACATTAAACTTTTCAAAGGGGCCTCTACGCGTTGGATCTATATCCCCGCGCACGCCTATCAAATGACCGGGCTTGACCCGTGATTACAAAGAGATACATAATAATAAAAACACACAACTGCGGTGCGAAAAAAACAAAGTTTAAAAAAAGACACTGTACAAGAAGCATTGCTGGCGCTGGCACCCGCGCATCTCCTTACGTCTTGTGCCAACCAACCAACCAGTGGCCCTACCGCCGAAGCTGAGTCCGATTACCATCGGGTTTTTTGAATGCGAAAATCTAACTTCATTTTTAATTTGCGTTAATATTAATAAACTTAGTTGGTAAGGACGGTGGTGCTCTACCAATTAAACTGAAGATATTTATCGTAAACTTAAGAGAAGTCCGATTTTCGCAATCAAAAAACCCGATGGGAATTCAGCTTCGGCGGTAGGCCCCCAGGACAAGATATACTCAATATCTTTATTGCATATAATATGTAGGTACATGTCGATCTTAAAATACATGTTAGTTTCAAGTTATTACATATTATGACCCTATAAGGGCATGGCAACAGTCTGAAGTGTACGGAACGGTTTATTATATGTCATCTAATTTAACATTTAAATAAATGCATGAAAACTCCGGACTTTTAATCTTAAAACTCGGACATGTCATCAGTGTTTAGTACCAGTACTATTTTTTAATCTGTGACAAGACGGTTATTCGCAGCATGGAGCGGGCGGTAGTACAAATGAAACCCCGCCCAGACGCTCTCCGGACGCCCTCCAAACTAGGATAAATCCGGAGAAACCCGGACGGTTGGCAACCCTACATGCACCACATCTCTTTCTCCGGAGCTTCGTTAGCTAGTTGATAGGATGCACGTGCAGGTGAAGCTGGCATTAAAGTTGGTGCTTTAAAGTTGGTGTTCAGCCACTTATACCCCGAAACGGTTCTTCTTTTACGGTTTTGGCGTGAATATGTTAGGGATGTGAAAAAATAATCGATTATAGAATTAATCGATTAAAATCGTTTTTTTTTTATCAAATAATAATCGATCGTAAAAAGGAATTTTATTATTGGAAACCATCGATAAAAAAACGATTTCTTTTAATCGATATTTCTACTGCAATGCAATTTTGAAATTTATTGACAATTAGGAAAAAATCAATTAATATAACACAATCGATTATTTTTCTAAGAAATATCAATTATTTATTAATCGATTTTTCATGTTAAAAAAAAATCGATTTTTATGTTGAATGTCACATCCCTAGAATACGTCTTTAAAATTGCTTCCATAAGGGAGGCAATTCAAAAAATGAATGTTAACAAAATCGGGGGACACAGTTTGGTGTTGCAGCTGCAAATCTATCATCTCCTTCCAACATTCAATCACACCAGTAGATAGATGAAGGATCAAAGAATTTATCACGCTAAGTAATGACTATGGAACATCGCGTGCGGGGGATGGGGAAGCGCTGCCATTTTGAGATAATTTTAGTGCATATAACGTATTCACGTACAACACACGGCTAGGTCCATGACACAGCCACACGCCATTTTTTTACAAGAACCCTTTAGACAATATTTATTTACGCATTTCGCTTTTATTACACATGTTTTAATACAAAAAAAATCTCAATAACTTTTACCAAACAAACAACAGTTCCCATGTCATTATAAAATCGAAAGTTAACTCTAAACAATGAAATGTTAACTTTAAATCTATTGGCAAAAACTCTATTTTCCTTTGATAAGTTTTACATCTTAACTTCATCATGACATGTGTCTTCACATTATTGTTATAAAACTTTTTATAAGCAAGAAAGTTTATTTTGCAGTTTCAGTGATATTTATTCCAATGGATTAAGGTTTAAATTTGATTATCAATTTATTTTGATCAAATGGGTAAGGAAGGAAGCGATTTAATATTCAATAAACCTTCAATAAATAAAAGTTCGACACCTTGTTAGGTTTTGTCATAGATTAAGGTACATTTGTAGAGGGTCAATATTTGTATAAGCAGTTTTTTGGTTATTCACTGTGACATTTTATTATATGTACTGTGTATCTCAGGATAAAAATGTAACCCTGAAAGGATGAAAATCGATAAAAAAATATCGACAAAAAATATGAAAAAAATATATATTTATCTAATTTTTTTTTCATGAATTAACATTTTTATTTTTCTTAAGACTGTAGTCTAGTGAAAAATAAAAAACTTTAATTCATAAAAAATATACATATACTTATGGTATATTGAAAAAATCTGTAAGAAAAAACATTTTATGACTAAAAGCAGCGTTGTGTATAAGTCTATAATTTCTAGTTGTCGACTAATATTTAGATATTAGTAGGGCTGTCTTTGGAGTGTAAATGGCTCACCACGACCTTTAGAGCCAAAGTAAACCTCATCTGTAGGTGGTGCATCCTGCTGACTAGCAAAAGAGGTTGTGGCGAATGAGAGGTGCCCGACTGGGGAAGTACCTCCAACTCACAGAACACCGCAGCCAAATAAGAATTCCCTTGAGGGTTGTTGTGTTCCTGCGAGTGTTTGAGGTCACCAAAAAAGAAAAAGAAAAGAAGGAGTATAAGATGGCAACGGAGAGGCGATCCCTTGGTGTTGCTGATCTCCATTGGCGGTGGTGGTTTTTCATCAGGTGACCTACATGCTCATTTGCCCCTTCTCATATAAAAAAGAATATATGCGCATGAAAGGCATGCCATATCTATTTAATAAAATTCCTAATCTTTGCAATGAAGACTCTTTGAGTAAGGGTCAGACTAACATGTGTCGCGACTCGCGAGGCGACAACGGCCCGTCACCTGTCGTCGGCGTTATACACGATTGTTTACGATCGTGTGATGATAGCTTTATGTTTCGGAGAGATTGAAGGTTTTTATATCGAATAAATTATAGGTGAATTAGATGTTGATGTGAATACGGCTTCCATATCCGCCGGGCTCGTCAGAATTTTTTTGATTTGCCTCCCAAATCAAAAAAATTCTGACGAGCCCGGCGGTCGAATGGTTAGCAATGGCCAATGTGACTCCGAGGTCGCGGGTTCGATCCCCACACAAGACAAATATTTGTGTGTACATGAACATGTCTGTTTGTCTTGATCTGGGTGTATTCTATGTATTATAAGTATGTATTTACAAAAAAAAAAAGTATTTAAGTACATTTATCAGTTGTCTAGTACCCATAACACAAGCTTTGCGCTTAATTTGGGACTAGATGGCGCTGTGTAAATTGTCCAGAAATATATTTATTTTTCGATTATTTATTTATTTTTGTAAGGGTTGCGATATTTACTACTACATAAACAATGACGTCTGTGCAGAGCGTGAAAGAGCGTGTATGCGTGCGGCGCCATACAAACTGTTCCCGATTTGTCTCAGAGGGGAGGTGAGGTCGACATGAGAGAGCGGCAGGGAGTGGTCATACTGTAGTAGTACTATTACTTATACAGTGTCTGTACTGATAAATTCAAAAATGGAATTTCATAAAATTCTTGTCTTTTCAATTTTTGAGTAAAAAACAAACTTCAAAATCTCTTAATTACCACAGTTCTAACCTCTAAATGTAACATAGGAAGAAATAAATAGTAAGATAATTACCTCGTGGCTTTCAATTGTGTAAGTGTTGAGCCACAATAGGAAGTGTGGCGTGGCGTAGCGCCGCGTGCCGTGGCGTGTGGCGGTAAGAATTCGCGAAAACACCGGCGAATTTAATGCCGCCTTCCGTGGAACGCGGTACATTCGAAACGAAACGTCAATTGCAATAAAAATAACCCCTCCGTATCAAAAGGTCAAATAAGTAAAATGGCCATGATGCGTTAACGTCATGACAGTAAAACGTCTGAAATCTAAAATGTTCATACTATGACGTCTGAAATGAAAAATGTCATGTAAGACAAAAGTGTTTGGCTAAGCGTTATATATTTTAAATGTTTTTTTTCTAATAAGCTGTTACATTTTAATTTCGTATATATTGTAATTAAAATTTCTGACATTATATTTATGACATGTAATAAATCATATTTGCATGCTGTTATACAATGCAGCAAAACATGTAGACTATTTATAAATTTGGGGTGTAAGTGGTTCATCAACATCTTAGAAAAAAAGCCAACTTCACCTGCACACGGTGCACCCTGCTGACTGGCAAACGAAGCTCTGGCGAAAAGAGAGGTAGGGAACGTAATTGTAAGCCACACGGCTGGAGAATGTACCTCCACCTCACAGAATACCGCAGCCAAATAACAATTCCCTTGAGGGTTGTTGTGTTCCCGCGACTGATTGAGGTCACCAGAAAGGAAGGAGTTGCTGCGATGGCAGCGGGGGTGGCGGTGCGCGAGCGATATTTTACGTATCTCGAGCTCCTCCGCGCTTCGGAGGGAATGGTAAGCCATCGGTTTCGACTGTTGACTAAAGTCAACATCTAAAGATGACAGTCGTTAAGCCAATTCAATGGCCCTTAGGCGGCTTATAAAAACTGGTCCGCCAACCCGCAGTTGATCAGTGTGGTGGAGTATGCTCTATACCAATACGTTTGAGACCTATATCCCAGCAGTGGGATGCTTATTCAAACGAATTGGTCTAGAGCATACTCCACCACGTTGCTCAATTGCGTGTTGCCGGAGGCCAGTGTTTTCAATCCGCCTAAAGGCCCCTGACTGGCTTAACGACTTTCATCTAATGACAACAGCCGGGACCGACGTCTTACCGTGCCTTCCGAAGCAGGAAGGAACTCGAGATAAATAAAGGTTTCAGTCGACGATGCTAAATTTGCGTTTTCGAATAAACCGACACGGCAACAACACTATCAAGCTCCTCGAAAAATAATTATGTATGTCTACGAGACCGACGGCTTACTGTGCCCTCAGAAGTACGGAGCTTGTCGACGAAAATACTTATTTTAAATCACCATTGCTTTCGACTGTACTTTCAGATCCTAATGTAAGATTTACACCGGTTATCCGGGAGGAATAGTTGCCTCCGCGGATATCCGCTCCCCACTAAAAATTTGCTTTACAAATAGTAGCGCAGCACGATTCGGGGGCGGTGACAAATTGCTACACGAATTTTGTAATGTATGGATTATTTGCTTTACAGGATTTTCTGTTCGGATTTTTGTCATAAATTTTATACAATTAAATAAAAGGAAATAATTTATCGAGCGACTAAAAAATACTAAATGGGCGACTGAAATACTGGGTTAGGTTAGGTTTGGTATATTTTATATCTTCTTTAGTTGCCAAGTTAGTATAAAAGTTGCCTATTTCTACAATTTTAGTTGCTCCGTTAATTACTAGCCTTAAATAAATAAGTAAATAAATATTCCTGGACAAATTATACATCGCCATCTAGTCCCAAACTAAGCAAAGCTTATACTATGGGAATTAGATAACTAACATATATACTTATATACTTTTTTTAAATACATACATATAATATAAAAACACCAAGACAAACAGACATGTTCATGCACACAAATGTTTGTATTGTGCGGGGATCGAACCTGCGACCTCTTAGTTAAAGTAGCCATTGCTAGCCATTCGACCACCGGGTTCGTCAAACTGGGCAAAGCAGATTGCATTGTGAAACTATTGCAACAAAATGTGCATAAATGCTAGGCTTGATACATCCACAATCTCCTTTTAATCGCCGATGGAACCTCTTGCCATCGACACGGAGTGCATCCCCACACTTTAAAACATAAATGGTCGCGTACTGCGAGGTTTCTCAGAGAAGAACTTCTCCCTGAAACCGCGCAGTACGCGATTATCAAGTTATGGAATAAGCTCAAACCAACCAACTCTTTCCTTTCTGGTAATCTCACTCACTCGCTATCTTATCTCTCTCACAATCCAACCTCGTTTTTGGTAAACTAAACTAAGTCATCATCATCAGGTTCATTTTGGTCTCCACTACAGGAGCACGACCCTCTCTCGTCCGTCCTAGACGGAAGGAGGATTTGGCCTACACTCCCCACGCTGGCCAAACGGATTGGGGAGGCCTGATCGATATTTGATAATGTATTTCCCTTAGTCGCCTTGTACGACATCTACGGGAAGAAACGGAGTGATTCTATTCTAGTCTGCTGGAAACTACACGGCCAACTACACTAAGAAAAAAACACACGGCAAACTAAAAAAGGCATAATGCTGAGCTGGGTCAAATTTGGGGCATCATGCAGCACTATTTCGTTCTCCTTTCTATCTTATTTAAACAGCTATCTTGTACTTGTGTAATAGTGTTGTGTTGTGTTCCAATAAATGTTTTCTTCTTCTTCTTCTAAACTAAGTATTAAGACTTATTTGCCATATTGCTGTCTGACATTGATAAGAGGAGAAGTCAAATTCCAATACCTTACTACTTAGTTCAATGTTACTACTACTAATTTCTTCTGATTAAATTCGTTGTGAGTTCCAAGGCAGCCGTAGTCTTACCCCCGGGACTGCAATTAACTTCATTGTTCATTGCCTTTTTTGGGAATATGTGGTGGGCCCACCAAGAATAAAATCATAACTAACAATAATAACATAAATAAAATCTATTGACTCAGATAAAAAACATAAAAATCCGCTCTATTAAAAAAAAAAAAAAGAAATCACCAAACAAACATAAACCGGCTACTGTCTGCCGTTGTCGATCTCATAATTTATCATCTACATAATCGTGTAATGTCGACTTTATAAAAAATCTACATTTTTTTTTAACCGCAAGCCCTTTCATTTTTAAAATCAATAGATAAGGCGTGACTAAAATGCTTTTTCAACCCTTCCGCTGCGGCATATGCCATATGGTCAGAAACGATCACGTACGGGTCAAAAAATGGTCATACCTGAATAGGCCGATGTCCACATGTTCTTTTGTTGGTTTTACTAATAATTCGATAGATAACTTTGAATGCAATTATGCAACGTATGGTCAGTTGGCTAGGGCGACCATAAATAAGGTGAATGTAGGGTTAAAAATAATATGAAATTTTAAAACTGCATGTAAATAAAAATGCTTTTTATTCTCATATTAACTCAATATATTTAAGGTTGTCATGAAAATAGAAAATAGATTTTGAATAAGTTACTGGATTTTATGGTATGATAAAACAAAAGTAGTGTAACAACTACACACAATATTTATTAATTGTTATTCTTGTCTTATGCATTGTCATCATTTCAGACTAAGGAAGTCCACTGTTGAATTTGTCTCCCTCCCCCTCACCTCTTATTGACTTCCACATTGATCGAATTTTTATATAGGTGTTTGTAATTATTCAAAATTTCTTAATTAGATATCTAAAAAAAAATATACACATTATGTGTAGGAAAAAAAACAATAATACGATACCACGAAAATAATAAATTATGGAAAAATTACTCCTTAAAATTTCAGAATCAATGCGACAATTATAAAAGAAAATTTTTACTTACGCTCGGCGTTGTAATGTGGGTATATAAGCATGTACTATATACATACCTATTTATCCTTGACTGCAATTAAAGGAATATGCCAAATAACCAAAAAATACTTATAAAATATCGTCATATTCACAAAATATCCTACTCTATTCATGACAATATACGCACCGTACGTTGACCCAAACCGGTAGCAAGCGGTATTGTCCGGCAAGATCCGGTTGCGAGCAGCGAATGACCCTTTCTTATTGTCACCTAGGATCGGAAGGTCAGTTAGCAGATGTTTCATAGTTGCATATTGTAACGTGGGTAATAATAACCGAGAGTTGAATAATACCCTTTGATGAAAAATATTTTAACCGTTGAAGTGTTAAGTCAGACTTGTGTAATAAGGATTCAGATTACAAAACAAGCAAACTACATAATTAGAAGATCAATTCTCGTATTTATTTTACGATTCTGCAAATGAAATTTGATAAAATGGAATTATGACTTGTTTAAAAATTTTATTTGATTTTGTTGATTGATTTTGATTTCATTAACTAATTACAATTTTTATTGTTGGTTAACTAACATTATTAGTTTGTTTAATTTATGATCATATTTTATTATAGTCCGACTTAAATTAAACTTTGAAGTCTCATTATGTGATACGAGAATACCTAATTTGACATTTGTGAGATCGAGACTGGGTCGGTACTAAATTTTGACTACATTTTAAATACGAGATTGCCTCTCTGGTTTCGAGATAGATTCATTTGACGAGCTCGGTGGTCGAATGGTTAGAAATGGCCAAAAAATAACGTCAACATCTAAATGTTCTAAAGTTACCCATTGCTGGATATAAGCTTTCCATACTGCTTTCCACCAAATGAGATCCTAAGCATTCCACATCCTGCCGCTTCCATTGGACCGTCTCGGGGACGAACTCCATCTAACCCCATTTGCCATCACTGTCTCGCCAAATTTGACTGCCACTGTCAGCTAGCTAAAAAAGTAAAAAATGGGGTGTAGCTGTGTCATGGACAAAGCCGTGTGCTCTACGTAAATACGTTATATGCACTAAAATTATCTCAAAATGGCAGCGCTTCCCCCTCCCCCACACGCGATGTTCCATAGTCCTTACTTAGCGTAATAAATTCTTTAATACATCATCTATCCGGTGGTATGATTGAATTTTGGATGTAGATGATAGATGTGTAGCTGCAACACCAAATTGTATCCCCCGATTTTGTTAGCATTCGTTTTTTTTAACTACCTCCCTATGGAAGCAATTATAAAGACGTATACACATCAATAAAAAAAATACATATTTAAATAAAAATAAAACGCCAAAATGTATATCTCGTAAAAGATCACAACTGATACAGTCAGGTAGAGATTTTACTGACATTCAAAATGAAATAAAATGTTTTCGAGACACGATAACTAGGCAGTTTATAGCCAAGAACGCCGCGGCCGGTACCAGCCCTGAATGTTGAATATATAAAATAATCAATAAAAACTATCAACTTTCGTTTGATTGAAATTTTATCGAGTGATCGCGTGATTGCGAGGCTTGCTGTACTTTCGCTCGACAGAGACGGATCGGCGCATATAGTTTTTTTTAAATCATAATCATAAATCATTTATTTGCTAATGTAGTTTCTTACAGGTCTTATGATTCGTGTGGTTTCCGGCAGACTAGAATAGAATTACTCCGTCTCTCCCCGTTGATGTCGTACAAGGCGACTAAGAGAAATACATTATAAAACATCGATCAGGCCTCCCCCACCCGTCTGGCCAGCGTGGGGAGTGTAGGCCAAATCCTCCTTCTGTCTAGGACGGACGAGAGAGGGTCGTGCTCTTGTAGTGCAGACTAAAATGACCTGATGATGAATACGCCTGATAGCAGTCATGCAAATCATAAATTTTGACACATAAATTTATGATTTGCATGACTGCTATCAGGCGTATTCATTAAATTCACATTATATTATAAATATCATGTTATGTTATAAAACGTTGGTACTTAATATTACAAGCTTGTTACAATAGTAAATTATCTTCTATTTCCTATATTTAATTTTAACTCTTATTTTATTACATTTTTAAATATATTCATAAAAAAAATAAAAATAAAAATACATTTAAAAATATAAAAAAACAGGGGCACCCGCCGGTAGCGGAGCGAAGACCCAAACTACCGGTGGTCAGGGCTCCAGAGTGAGGAACCTTCTCACGATGCGGGCCGTGTCCAAGAGAACCGCCTTCTGTATCTAGTTCTTGACCCAACTGCCTAGCGAGAGCCTCTCGAGGTGATGGTCGAGGCTCTTAGCTATAAGTCCGTTTACTGACACGACTATCGGAACAATAATCGTTGAGTCCACATGCCACATGTTGGTAACCTCGTGGGCCAAGTCCAAGTACTTTGAAAGTTTCTCTTTCTCGGCCTTAACGAGGTTCTCATCATGGGGAATGGTGACGTCAACGAGAATAATAACAATATAGAATAATATCAAGTTATTATCTTCTATTATTATTAAAAGATAGTTTTCAATGTATAATTTGTATTATGTGAAATTTACTATTAAAATAATAAAAAATATTATTCATCTTCTTTTTCAAAAGATTTATATTATCTTTCTCCTTTTGTCTCGCACAAATGCTTTTTTCTTGTATTTCTATTATCCATTACCTTGAAGGTTGGCTGGTAGAGATCTCTTATAGAGATAAGCCCGCCTTTTCATCATCATCATCAGGTCATTTTAGTCTCCACTACAGGAGCACGACCCTCTCTCGGCCGTCACAGACAGAAGGAAGAATTGGCCTACACACTTCACGCTGGCCTGACGGATTGGGGAGGCCTGATCGATGTTTTATAATGTATTTCCCTTAGTCGCCTTGTACGACATCCACGGATAGAGACGGAGTGATTCTATTCTAGTCTGCCGGAAACCACACGGCCAAGCCGCCTTTTTACATGTTCTTAAAATTCTGTTAGTTATATTGTGTATGAATATACATATATACTATGTTCTTTATGTAGGTACATATAATAAGAGATAAGAGTAAGTGTAGAAAAACTTTTTTAAAGAAACAGTAACACAACCTGTGCTTGAGTCATCGTCAACCCTTATTTATCCCACTGCTGGGATACGGGCCTCTTCTCAATCAAAGGACTTTAGAGTGTACTCTATCACGTTGTTCAACTGCGGGTTGTCTCTCTCACATTAATTCTTTGTAAGCATTCGAATCGATAAGGTTTTAGGAAACTAAAACCTGAGGAGTTTATTGCAGCATCTGAAAAATGAAATCGTCAGTAGATGTAAGATATAAGAAAGTAAATTATGCTATAGCATAAAGCACAATATGCTTTTTTTTATACTACGTTGGGTGGAAGACAAGCATACGGCCCGCCTGATTTGAAGCGGTTGCCGTAGCCATATTAACGCTCGCAACATAAAATATCGCTCGCGCGCCGCCACCCCCGCTGCCAACTCAGCATCTCCTTCCTTTCTGGTGACCTCACTCACTTGCAGGAACACAACAACCCTCAAGGGAATTGTTATTTGGCTGCGGTATTCTGTGAGGTGGAGGTACATTACCCAGGTAGCTTACAATTAGACTCCCTACCTCTCTTTTCGCCAGAGCTTCGTTTGTCAGTCAGCAGGGTGCACCGCGTGCAGGTGAAGTTGGCTTAGGTTCAAAGATGTTGATGAACCACTTACACCCCAAAGCTGCTAAAGTTTATGCTATGCCATAATTTATGTTCATGAACGTCGGTATATCTTCGATCAAGAAGTGAACAATATACTTACTATTATCTTTTTTTTAAATCTTTTATTTTTTTAAATAATATCTTTAGTAGCTTACACAGTCACATCACTAGTCAGTGGATTCCGCCAATCTGCATGAGGGACCAAGGTGACGAAGGTGCTCTAAAAGTCAAAACCTGCGGTTCCCAATTAGTCTTTTCTACGTACCACTTCAAGAAAGACCTAAAACTTGATTTTGCAGGAACGTTAAATAAAAAATGAAATCAGGTTTATTTTATATTTATTATCATCAAAACATGCATACGTTTGATTTACCTACTGATCGTTTAATTAAATTGAATATTTTTTGGCAATTGTTTATTGCATTATTGTTTTTAAGGATTTAATATTTTAGTTAAGAAATTGCTGCGCGTACCCCTTGTTGCAATCTCGCGTACCCCCGGGGGTACGTGTACCACTAATTGGGAAACACTGGTCTAAACAAATATGATTGAAGGAAAATTCTAAGAGATTTGGCCCAACTGTGGAAATACTTCCAACTCACATACTACTGCGGCCAAATATCAATTCCCTTGAGGTTCCCTTGTTGTTGTGTTCCTGCGAGTGAGTGAGGTAACCAGAAAGGAAGGAGTTGCAGCGTCTGCAGCGGGGGTGGCGACGCGCGAGCGTAATTTTAAGTTGCTAGCGTTAATATGGCTTCGGTAATCGCTTCAAATCAGGGCGTCTGCCACCCGAAGAACTATAAAAAAAAAATCATACACACTTTATTTTAACCCCTTAAAATATATGCAAATCCGGCTCTGCAGTCATTTCAAAATACGCAAAGGTATATGTAATGACAGAGGGAAATCGGTAGGCGGCCGTTTCTTATAAATTGTTTATGTTGTGGCTTCTTTAAAATAGGATACAGTTATAAGGCTCTTTGCACATTGGTATAGTGGGGTTATAAATATCGCAACCCTTACAAAAATAAATAAATCGACGGTCCCTACGTATAAAGCGACATGTCATTTCAGACATGTCTGATTATACTACAATATAATAATTAAAGAATATTATTATTGGACAAATTAGTTAATTTCTTACTTTTTAATTATATACAATAAATAAAATAAATAAGAAAATGTTTTTTACGAGCAAATCTATAGCAATTTATGCAATAAAAAAAATTGCCATTTTTAACATGTCGCTTTATAAGTAGGGACCGTCGAAATAATCAAAAATAAATATATTTCTGGACAATTTACACAGCGCCATCTAGTCCCAAATTAAGCGCAAAGCTTGTGTTATGGGTACTAGACAACTGATAAATGTACTTAAATACTTTTTTTTTGTAAATACATACTTATAATACATAGAAAACACCCAGACCAAGACAAACAGACATGTTCATGCACACAAATGTTTGTCTTGTGCGGGAATCGAACCCGCGACCTCGAAGTCAAAGTGGCCATTGCTAACCATTTGACCACCTAGCTCGTCATTCGTCAAAAATGTACTCAATATAGACAGATGGGATACCTTTTTAGTAAAGCTTGGTCAGTTGGTATTTGATATATTGCATTGGATTAGAATACATTTTTTTATACTACGTCGGGTGGCAGACAAGCAAACGGCCCGTCTGATGTGAAGCGCCATGGCCATATAAACGCTCGGAACGTGAAAACGTGAACTGTCGCTCGCATGCCGCCACCCCCGCTGCCAACGCAGCAACCTCTTCCTTCCTAGTGACCTCACTCACTTACAGAAACACAATAATCCTCAAGGGAATTGTTATTTAGCTGCGGTATTTATGTGGTGGAGGTACTTCACCAGTCGGGCAGCTTACAAAATACAAAATACTTCTCTTATCGCCAGAGCCTCGTTTGTCAGTCAGCAGGGTAGACCACGTGTCCATGTGAGGTTGGCTTTGGTTCAATGATGTTGATGAGCCACTTGCACCCCCAATACATGCCAAAAATGTTAATTATTTATTTACCACTAGTCCCTTGTGGAGTTGTGGAGACATGAACATACATTTCTTTTATTTTTAAAATAATATACTTATAATGCCTCATTTTTTTTTATATTTCGATAATTCTACACATTTAAAATATTGTCTGCTTAAACGATTCTTATCACACATTTCACATGTCTCAATGAAAAAAAACGAACGACACCCTTAGAGAACTTCTGTGACGCAAACACAGTTGAGTAATGCAAATAAAATAATGAATTCTGAAGTTTTGTTGCAATAATTTGCAACAAAAATTTAATTGGGGTCGAATTTGGCTCTTAAGATTAGTGCTGAGCCACTTACACCCCAGATACTTTCAGTACCTACACACCCAAAGAGAAAACCTTTCTAATTGCATTTTCATATGTAAATACGCTAGAGATACGTATGCTGATCGACGCGGTGCCCCACGAGCAGATGAGGTTGACTAGTGCTAAACTAAAGATTATGGTAAGCCACTTATATGTTTGTATGTTTTTTTTTATACCACGTCGGGTGGCAGACAAGCATACGCTCCACCTAATGTAATATAACCATATGAACGCTCGCAACAAGAAATATTTTTCGCGCGCTGCCTCCAACGCAGAAATCCTTCCTTCCTGGTGACCTCACTCACTCGCAGCAACACAACAACCCTCAAGGGAATTGTTATTTGGTTGCGGTATTCTGTGAGGTGGAGGTAGTTTTCCCAGTCGGGCAGCTTACAAATACCCTACGTCTTTTGCCAGAGTCTCGTTAGTCAATCGGCAGGGTGCACTACGTGCAGGTGAGGTTGGTTTTGTCTCTAAAGATCGTAGTGAGTCACTCACACCCCAGATGTATGAGAATTTTTACGATACTGGCAGGTTGTGTAGGAGAATGAATGAAATTTTGAGAAATATTGCATCGATACTGCCATTTCAGTAGACAATAAAAAAGTAAAAAAATTCTCCTCTACCAAAATAACAGAAATAGCAACACTGTTTTGTCACAAAACCAGTTAAGTAGCAGCTGCATATTAAAATACGGACAAAACATTAAAAAGGACAAGGAAGGGTCAGCGAAAACCAGATTGACCAGTCCTATTCAAAAAATAGACAATGTGGCTCTAGAATTGACCCTTGGGGGACACCGGTCAGTTTCGCGCTTAAACTGAAACCGGTATTAAATCAAAAGGGTTATATATCTGAATATTATTATTGTTATTGTTGTTTTTTGTAGACGTGCAAGTAATGGTCAGTTTAGAATTAGTTTTAGATGGTGTTCCGTGAAGTTCACAGTGTCAAATGTTTGTGTTGGTTTTAAGTGTGATTTTTGATTTTATAATGTAAAATTGAAAATAGAATTAAACAAAACTACGGTATGTAGGCAGTCTTATTCTCATAAGAGACCAGTGATCAAAATTATTGATAAAGAATTCTATAGTGTCGAAATGTCATTTGAGTACATATGAGTACATATTTAGGGTTTAAGAGATTTAATGTGATAATTTACTTTCTAGTCAAAAATTGGAACTAATGACTGTACTAGTTTATTTCTGTAATTTTACTATGTAATAGTATTATATATATACACTGATTCTCAGTATACTCGTATGTGTATATCTAATAATCAGTTATTATGTATACTTGTCTAAATTTCTGTGAAGTTGCTATGTCAGTAGCAGGGGTAATGGTAACGCGCGATCATTTTTGATAGTATTGCAAGCATTTATAGACGCAATTATAGGCAACCATTTTACTATTGTGTATAGTGGCCGTGTGGTTTCCGGCATACTAGAATAGAATCACTCCGTCTGTTCCCGTGGATGTCGTACAAGGCGACTAAAGGAAATACATTATAAAACATCGATCAGGCCTCCCCAACCCGTCTGGCCAGCGTGGGGAGCGTAGGCCAAATCCTCCTGTCTGGGACGGACGAGAGAGGGTCGTGCTCCTTCAGTGGAGACTAAAATGACCTGATGATGATTTTACTACACAATTTTTATACCTCATGTAGTATGAAAGATTGATTTTAATGCTCTTGAATTTCAAAATATGTAGTTGGAACGTTAGGCAACTCGCGTTCTATAGATTAGTCAAAATTACTATCAATAATAAGGATATAATAATAAAAAAAAAAATATCTTATAATATCTTGTTATATGTAAGTAATTATTAACGTCTTTATATAAAACATAAAATATATGAAGCACCGTTTAGTTATAATCTTTCCAATAACAAATAAACGTATAAACATCGGAAGCGCAGCATGCGCCGCCATAGCGAAATTTATTTTTTAATACAGTTGCTCAAAAAGTGGCGTATTGCAAGGACGTATAGCGTTCGGGATGTGGGCTATTACACACTCGTGCTTTTTCTTTACCTTTTCCGAACTCGTGCGTTCTCTTTCCCAACTGTCAAAATGATGTCTATTGAAAAAAAATACCAACCACGAAGTTTTTACTAAAAAAAAATCATAGAAGTTTTTATGATTCATGCAAATATTTCTAAAAAGAAGCTACTAATTTGTTTCAATATCAGATTTAATGATTTGATTCAATGAATTAAGTTAGGTTTCATTTCATTTCATCTCATTAAATTTCATTTTCATTTCATATCAATAAAAAAAATCTACTGAAGACTTGGCTGTATGGGCATAGTTTCCTTTGCCTACCCAGAATGGGTGAACAAAACAAAAAAAATATCTGCATTATTTTACAGTTGGCGCCATTTTCCAAAAATTTTCTTTGCGAGTTTAGTTGTTTCTTGCACAGAATGAGTAATTTCGACGATATTTTTTTTGAATGAACACCACCGGAACTCAGTATAATTGCACAAAATGCTTCGGAGAACATTTTGCCGGAAAAGTCAAAAAGTCGCTACATATCTACATACGACGAATTTATTGCGTGGAGAGAAGAGAAAAAGCAAATAGCATGAACGTCATACGAACAATCATACGAAATTAATAATAGTTTGTCTCAAACAGTAAATATGCAACCTAAAACTTCCCCAGTTAGTATAAAAAAACTGTACCAATTTCAATGTATATGTGAATTTTCTTTACTTTTAAAAGAAGTAAATGATTAGTTAGTTGAGTTTATTGTGTTTTTATTATTTTATTAAATTGCTTCATTTTTTCGCAACTGTATTAAAAATAGTTGTTCAGTACACGTGCGTAACCGTCATTGCAACTTGTTCCGACTGTCAACCCTCACCTTCGGCTGCGCCTCGGCTCGGGTAGACATTTGTCGGAACTCTTTGCAATTACAGGCTTTCCGCACTCGTAATGAAATATACTATATTTTATTTATTTTGGCCACTTTCCCGAATTGATATCGGAAAACCGAGGTCACTTTACATTACTACTTTTTGATGCTCTACACGAATCCGAAGTTAGAATTTCGAAATTTTGAGTTTCAACGGACGGGCAGATAGAACGACCGGACGATTTTATAAGCTCAATAAATTTCGCTGAAAATAAGCATATGTATGTATAAAATAAAGTATTCAAATCTCGAATAAGTTTGTAATAAAATCAATAAACAATGCAATAACATCAGTATAAAGAAGTATTCTCATGAGCATAAACAAGGAAACACCCTAACGCAGCAGAAAAAAAATAAAAAAACCTTTTTTCTTCGTCCATGTGACAAAAAGTCCCGCAATTATCACTTCCCCTTTACTCGGCAAATAGAATTAGGCGTGAATTAAATTAACCCAGAATTAACAAGGATAATACCCGGTTCTCCTCGCTTTTTCCTTATTTTTACCGCCTTTTTTCACTTGCTTTTTTTTGCTGACACGTCCCTCCTCGAAATTTACCCGCCAATTTTGAAAGACAAACGTTCGAGTTCTCTTTTTAAATGCCGTTTTTGTGTCGTATCTTTTTAAGGGATGTTGCACGTTGATATTGCATTTTATTATTAAGTTTTTAGAAGCGTTTATGTAATTTTATTACTATAGTGAGATGAAAGCTTTGAGGCGAACCTATAGTACTTTCGAACTGATTTGTAGAGGAACTATAAGATAGTACCTACATTGTTTTGTCTATTTAAAAGAAAATAGCCCTCAGGGAAACATAACCATTTGTTAAAAAACAAACAATTTTCCGGAGATATGTTATAATCTGCGGTAAATTGTTTGTTTTTTAATACATAATAAGTGTCAAACACAAAAATACCTATTAAACAATAGGATTTTTATGCGAGTATATAACGAAACTATAATTGTTACGTACTATTTTTTTCATTTTAATTAAAAAGTAATGTATAATAATTATGTTATTAACATTACAATTATTCGAAATTTGTAACAAACAAATGTAATAAATATGAAGTAAGAAGAATAAACAATAGATTTATAAAAAACGTTATTTTTTTTTAAATTCCCGTATTAAAAAAATAGGAACAAAGGAAGAAGTATTCGGGTTTTGGTTCCTAATAACATTTGAATTAGAAAAAAATAATTAAAAAAATGTTGATTATGTTAAGTTAAAAATAATAAAAAGTTTATTATATGGTACTCAATCCCCATTTCTTAAGTAGGTACCTACAATATATTCTTCGGAACAATTTTCGAATTAAAGTACTAATAGCTCTTAAAATGCAATATAACTTTTGTAATGTTCATTCGGTAATTATAAGCGTTATTTTGTTCTAAATGACGTTCTTAGATCTAGGGGCGAATACGGATGTAGAATAAATGGAAAGGGTTGAAATTTTAAATTTAGTGTAAAGGACAATTCTCAAACAAAAATCTCAAAGAATTTTCTTGAAAGTGCAAACGATGCGAAACTTAAAAACCTTCTTTTTTGTAAGGACAAGAAAGATTTTGTTACCGTACCACATTAACGCTTGCAACATGAAATATCGCTCGCGTGCCGCCAGGCCCGCTGCCGCTGCAGCAACTCTTTCCTTTCAGGTGACCTCACTTACTCGCAGGAACACAACAATTTTCAAGGGAATTGTTATTTGGCTGCGATATTCTGAGAGGTGGGAGGTATGTACTTGCCCAGTCGGGCAGCTTACAAATATGCTATCCTATCTCTCTTTTGCCAGAACCTCTTTCGCTAGTCGGCAGGGTGCACCACGTGCAGGTGAGGTGGGCTTTGGCTCTAAAGATCGTAGTGAGCCCCTTACACCCTAACATGTAAGAGTCGTCATAAAAGTATTAACTTTAGCACCTCATCCGCTTTCGCAACAGGCTACTTGACAATGTTCAAAAATTGTATAATAGTACATTATGGTACAAGTGTGTAATGTTGGTGATTACCGCTGAGGCGCCATTGAGACCCGAGCCTTTAGGCGAGGGTCTTAAGAGAGCCGATGACGGTAATCATCAATACACACGTGTATCATACGACGTTTTTCAACACACTTGTGAAGAAAATAATACTAAAAAACTATAAAACGAGTTGTGAAAAATTTTTCGCAATGGCGGGAAAAATTAATCAGGTGTTCCTATGCGCGCGCATCTAAAATGGCGATCGACCATAGACTAAAATAATGAGGAGTTGAGGAGAGGTCGGTTAAAAAGAGAGGTAGGGTACAGTGTATTTGTAAGCTATCCGACTGGGGAAGTACCTCACAGAATCGTCGTCAGCCCTTATTCATCCCACTGCAGCACTGCTGGCACACGGGCCTCTCCTCATTCGAAGGGGTTTAGAGCATACTAAGGTGTGAAAGCGGAACAAACCAACAAACAAAAAACATGCTTTATATTTTAATTTTTAGTAAGGTTTTTTTTATTGGCGATCATTTCACTTCTAGTAAATAACGATTAAAGGCTATGTTTATAGGGGTTTAAGAAAAGGGGTCTTTAAAATGTCAAAAGAAGGCGAATTTCCCTAAGGGTGCTTCCACCCCCTTAATTATATCTTTTAATGTAATGACTGAGTGCATTTTTAGAACACCCTCCTTTTACATAAGGGAAGAGGGGGATGGCAGGGGATCGAAATTAATTATGAATTTGGAGGTAGTTAAAGTTTTCGGCAACGTCTGTTTGAAAGAATAAGTTCGATACTTCATCATGAGTTATATTCAGCCGGGGAGGAAGTTTCTTTATATATTCCAAGTAAATTGCATTTATAATAGAATCAATCCCAAGAAAATTATAAAATTTTTCCTTAGTCTCTTTTTTTACATTTCCCATATAATATTATATTTAGATACAGTATGAAATCAATCACAAAAAAATTATCAATGTTTCCTTAGTTTTTTTTATATCTTCAATATAAATTGCATTAGATTTAAAACAATCCCAAGAAAGTTAACAATTTTTTTCTTAGTATCTTTATATTTTGCCAAGTAAATTGCATTTAGATCATTATAAAAACAATCCCAAGAAAATTTTCATGTTTTCTTAGTTCCTTTATCCAATCCCAAGTAACTTAACAAATTAAAAATATATATATATGTTGTATTTAACAAGCCCGGTACTCGATTGGTTAGCACTATTTTTTTGTAGGTATGCATGAGTAGATCTTATGATCCACTCATTTATAGTTCATTACGTATAGAATAGTTGGCAATACTTTTTATATTTTCGAAGTAAATTGTAATTAGATGCATTATAAAAAGTCCCAAGAATATTTTCAAAACATCCCTTTTTCTTCAGCTCATTTTCTACATTAAGTTCATTACGCATAGTCGAAACTTTCTTTATAGAAGTTGAGAGGGAGATTTGTTAGTAGAAGTTTTACTTCAGTAGTGTGGTCTAAAGCAGTATTCCGCAAACTTTAAGTATTTATATATCTAGGAAATCGAAAATAATTGGAAGTACATCATAAATGAAAAAACAGTTTTTATTTTTGTAATAATTTTTCTTCCGTCCGTCTATTTACCTATATGAGATAGCCTTAATTTTTCCGCGGCACACCAACTAATGACCACGGTACACCAGTGTGCCGCGGCACAAACTTTGCGGAACACTGGTCTAAAGCAAACTCGTTTTTTTTTAAAGAGTTAGGGTTCCGCGTAGACAGTTATAACCTATGAAAACGCGAGAAAAAATTCTCCAAACCTAAGAAAAATTTAACAGCAAAACACAATATTCATTAAACAGCAAATATTCCAACCTTACAACCCTTAGATATTATATACAGTCAGAAACAAAATGAAAGAACAACAACCCTAAGTGATGCCCCCGCATCTTGGCAATTTAAAACAGGGCTCTTTCATTCGTTCCTTATACTTTTCACCCCCCTGTCCACCCCTTTTGATGACTAGCATAACTTGACCTTTCGACCCCCCTTTTTACTCTGGAACAATAAGAGAACGCGGGGGAGACGGTTTGTCAAGAGAGTTCTACAATTATTGGACGGTGGGTACGAGGGTAGCTCCCCTAAAAAATACCCTTCTTATTCCGTTGCTTGCATTATTATTATTTAAGGTGGTGATATATTGTATGCTTTAACGTTAAAGTGAAAAACATTTAACTAATTTTGTTCAATTAAAAATAAATATTTTATATAATTATTATATATTATAATTACCTTGTGTCGATCGCCCAGTAAACAACCTTAAAATTATTATTTTTTATTTATTAACTTTTTCTTCCATTTTTATATATAAAATTTATAAAATACATTCAAAAATTGTATATAAAAAAGGGGGCACCTGTACGGTAGCGAAGCAAAGACCCGAGCTACCGAACGTTAAGAATGAGGAATCTTCTTGCAATGCGGGCCGTGTCCAAAAGAACTGCCCTAAGTAACAGGTTCTTGATCAGTTGGATCAAGAACCTGTTGCTGATGCTGAGCGAGAGCCTCTTGAGATGACGGTCGAGGTCTTACGGTATAAGTCCGTTCACTGTCACGACTATCGGTACAATTATCGCAGAGTCCACATGCTACGTGGTGGAAACCTCGTGGGCCAAGTCCAAGTACTTCGTACTTCTCTTTCTCGGCTTTCACGAGGTTCTCGTCATGGGGAATGTTGACGTCAACGACAACTGCACGACTCGTCTCCTGGTCTATTAACACAAAGAATTATTACTATTATTATCCGACGAGCTCAGTGGTCGAATAGTTAGCAATGGCCACTTTGACTCCGAGGTCGCGGATTCGATTCCCGCACAAGACAAACATTTGTGTGCATGAACATGTCTGTTTGTCTTGGTCTGGGTGTTTTCTATGTATTATACCTAAGTATGTATTTACAAAAAAAAATGTATTTAAGTACATTTATCAATTGTCTAGTACCCATAACACAAGCTTTGCGCTTAATTTGGAACTAGATGGCGCTGTGTAAATTGTCCAGAAATATGGATTAATTTTTATATGTATATACTAGCTGACCCGTCAAACCCGTCAAATTTAGGGTTGTATGTATTTTTAATGCCACATTATAACAAAAATAAAAATAAAAAAAATGACCAAAAATTAAAAACAAATGCTAGGGGTAACAACAACCCTTATCACTTAGGGGTATAAAAAATGGATAGTAGCCGTTTCTCAGACCTACTGAATATGTATATAAAATTTCATAAAAATCAGTCAAGCCGTTTCGGAGGAGTATAGTAACTAACATTGTGAAACGAGAATTTTATATATATTAGATAGATGTGTGTAATTTTGTCATTTGACCACGATCTTCTGTAAGGTTATGTACTACGTACTATTACTTATTCAGTGGTACTACCCCAGTCGATCAACTTAACTATTAGGCTATTGTATGCCAATACCGAGGGGTATTACAACAAACTCGTTAGTAGATCAGCAGAGAGCACCACGTGTAGGTGAGATTGCCTTTGGCTCGAAGATCATGGTGCCTGAGCCACTAATACACCGAAAGATTCTATTTTTTTAGCAAGTATTACTAATGGGAAATATGGAAAATAAATGCCTAAATTTCAGCAAATTCATATGTATTTTATATTCAATCATTCATCATTTTACCTAAATTAATTATGATTACATATTCCTAACGATATTTTCGTATTGGAATAAGTTAATTTTGCTTATTTGGTAAAATCCATGTCGTAAAAACATTAAGTGAATAGTGACGTTTCGATTTCATTAAACATGTATATTGAGCACAATTGAGCAGCGTTGTAAAGTATTCTCTAAACCCCCTCGATTGAGGCGAGACCCGTGTCTCTGCAGTGTTTTTAGGGTTCCGTACCCAAAGGGTAAAAAGGAACCCTATTACTAAGGCTTCGCTGTCCGTCCGTCTGTCACCAGGCTGTATCTCTCATGAACCGTAATAGTAAGACAGTTGAAATTTTCGCAGATGATGTATTTCTGTTGCCGCTTTAACAACAAATACTAAAAAATAGGATAAAATAAATATTTAAGGGGGCTCCCATACAACAAACGTGATTTTTTTGCTCGTTTTTGCTCGCAATTGATAACGGTAATAGGTAGACGCTTGAAATACACACATAATATTTAGTTATATATGGGTCAATCAACTATTATACCCACACTCTGCTGTCCCCGACTGTATAAAAATAAATTAACATTATTTCAATAAAATTTCTATAAATTTGTACTGACTACATGTTACTAGATTACAAAGCAATAAAATTAATATGTTCTGTATTCGATATCTACTCGAATTATTTAAATTTTGTCAGTAACTCAGTATACAATTCCTTTGTTCCATATAAAATGTGGCTGTCCCGGGCCAGTAGCAGTGTCACACAATTTCGTTTAAAAGGATATTCTTATATAGTGTAGCAACCATATTATTTATTTTAGTGTTTGCTTAACAAACAAGCTTTAATTTTATTAAAATAAAATACGATTAAAAGCAATCGTCTGTCTACGAAATTTTTTTGAATTCTTGTCCCGAAATTTTCCTATTTGCACTCGTATACTGAGTTACTGAAGAGAAATTGCACAAAATGTCCACTAGATGGTAGTGACTCTCGCTCGATATTGCCTACATTAACTGCCTCTTTGGCGGCACGGCGGCGAAGTTCTTTAAAAATACCGACACGCCGCCAGTCTGCGACAAACTCTTGGACGGGGTGCGTGTCTAAATTCGCTGTCAGCTGAGTTACCGTGATTTTGAAGGTACGTAATAAATATTTTTATATTTTTTTAATTTCAGTCAAAAAACATTGATTATAATTATTGATAGGTGGTTATTAATATATAAAATTCTGGTTGTGGGAAATATTATAAACAAAAAACTATCACATGTCATCTGAGTTACCGGTATACTGAGTTACCCTGGCGGTAACGCTAGAGACGTTATAAGTAACTCCATAGACATTTTCATTTTAATCCTAAGTTAGTTAAAGATAACTTACCAATAGACGACTTTACAAAATTTATTCGTTTACTGCGTTTACTGACTATATTATTATTTTTCTTTCAGATTGAAAAATTGTTATAGAGGCATAAACACCTGCTGAAAAACAGAAAAGGTACAGAGAAAGGCTCAAAAAAAATGTAGAGAAGTATGCAGAATTCAAAAGAAAACACCGCGAGCACTACCATAAAACTAAACGTCTTGTAAAAGATTTGACACCTAAAGATAAAAAGAATGCTAACACAATTTGGAAGCTAAGACAACGAGGATACCGGCAAAGAAAGAAGAATTTACAAATGATTTTAGCTGTTACACCACCGAGTTCTCCAGCATCAAGTGTTGTAAATTTTCGTGTTCATGCAAACCAGACACCGCCTGCTGCGTCACTCTCTTCGCTTTCATCTAGAAAGCAAGGTCGTAAGAAGGTCAAGAGAGACAGAAGCAAACTATATAGAGAAAATAAAAGACTGCGAGAAAATATCGAAAAGTTAAAGAAAAAATATGAGAAGTATAAAAAAAGATCCAGTCGAATAAAATTTTCTGAAGAAAGTGAAATAAATAAAAAAGACAACGAAAAATACACACTATTGGCAAATTCTATCAAGGAAAGGTACACGAAAATTGAGATCGATGAGTCAATTACAGCCGTCCACAAGTAAAAACGGAGACTCTAATTATATGCACGTGGTTATTGGGAACTTTTTACATGTCCAGGTGTACAGCAATATTCCAAAGAAGACTTATTCTTATGTGTGTAAAGTATTAACTCCTATTGAAGACGATGGAGAGATAAAGGTTATGTTTAGACTTGTGTAGTTCCTGAGAGAGTAGTTCGATTGTACCAGTTCACCATACAAGCCAGTTCTTGTCACTCACTCTTTCTTGTCCCATATAGTTCACTGCGTCATTTAGTTCAATCGAGTGACAAAGAGTAAAAAGAACGGAAATACATAAAGCGTACGAGCTAGAATGAGAGAGATACGTTGTAATGCCAAAATTGCTAGCGATAAAGAGCGAAAAGGACGGAAGATTCTGAAATTGTTCGAGATAAAACGAGACAGATAGTTTCGTGCGTGGTTAACTAACCGAATTAGAACTCGAAGGCTAAGGACATAAGAACCATAAGCTGTTAGCGAAAATATGCAATAGTAGTAAAGATACAAGGCTAAATTTTTATATTAATTATTAATTTAACCACTAAATAATTTATTTTTACTCAAGGTTGACAGTCCTAAGCCTGTGAAAAGTTTGAAGGAAAATCAATATTTGTAAGGGAATTTATAATATATTTAATTAATTATACTTATTTAAAATAAAAATACAATGTCATCAAAATGATGCAATAGAACTGAAAAGAATGTAGAAGGAATCAGTCAATAGAACTACTGAGTCGATTGAATCAAAGATATGTACATTGAACTAAACTGAACTAGTGAGTCAAAAAAACTACAGAAGTAATTGAACTAAATGAACTAGATGAGTGATATAGTTCATTTGCGTCAAAAGAACTGCATCAATCTTTTCAGTTCAGTGAACTGTTTTGCGCAAGTCTAGTTATGTTCTTGAGAGTAGTTGGCACGAACGATGCTAAGAGATTCCGACTTGAGCGACTTGATGAGCAAGATATCAGCTACGTAGATTTTGAAGACATTATTAAAATATTGCTAACACCTGCTATAATGAAAAGAGTTTTTTCAGTTTGATACTTCAATTGATGTTTTTGAAAAGTAACTATATCTTGCTTGTAGTTTTGTTTGTTCTATCCTTATTTGAGAATTTGTTTGATTTTAATTTTTGTTGACTGATAAAATATGTTAATTTTAAAAGAAAAAAATAATATTTAGTTGTTAAATTGTAAGTATACCAAGTTGTACTGCATTTGATTTTCAGTGAAATGTCTCAGGTGTTACCAAAATTTGTCTTTGGAGTTACTTTCGTCCCTAATTTTAGATTAAGATTTTTGTTGATTGTGCTTTCATATTTTGGATTTAACTGCTAATTTGGTGATTGAAACTACGCAGAGATTTTTGCACAATGTTTACTAATATTTGTGGTATATTCTACACTGAATATTGAATTCTGTGATGAAAAAACATATTTTTATGAGACTTCAGTAACGCAAAAGACAAACTATTTACTATTTTTCTTTTAAATTATAATTATTAAGAAGACTGATTAAGCTAAACCATCTAATTTTGTATGACAAAGACTGACAATAAATAAAAAACATCGAAATACTGTTTTCTTTCATTGTTTTAGCATCCTACATTGAAGTAACGCCGCGGACAGATTTTGGGGTAGGTTTGTAGATTTTTACGAAAAATATGGTCTAAATATTTATCAAACTCGCGCCTTTTCTAGAATATAAAAGATGATATATTATAGTATGATTATTGAAAACCAGATTGCTAATATTGAACATTTTAATTTCAAAAATTTTCTGGTAAATTTATTTCTAGGGTGTGGGTATAATAGTTGATTGACCCATATACACTTTAAAAATAAATGATTAAATAAAAATAAAACAAATATTTAAGGGGGGCTCCCATACAACAAACATGATTTTTTTGCCGATTTTATAAATAATGGTACGGAACCCTTCGTGCGCGAGTTCGACTCACACTTGGCCGGTTTTTTTTATACCACTAAGTTGCAAACAAGTATACGGTTCGCCTGATGGAAAGCAGTCACCGTAGCCTATGGACGCTTGTAACACCAGAGGCATCACATGCGCGTTGCCGACCCTGTAAAAACCTCTTTACGCCCTTTTTGAAGAACCCCATGCTGTAGTCTCCTGGGAAAACCTCAACAGGCAGTTCATTCTACAGCTTGTTATTACATGGAAGAAAACTTCTCTGGAAGCGCACAGTACGTGACCACTTCGGTTCTAATGTGTGAGGATGAATTCCCTGTCGATGGTGAGCGGTGCGACTGTAGAAGGAGGCCGTGGGCATCATATCAAACAACTCCTCTGAACACACCCCATTGTACAATCGTACAATGGTATATAATGGTATGTATGTATGTATATAGGTGGTATGAATTTAGGTTGATGACAATCGTTTTATCGTTGTCAACCAAAAGAGGAACAGCCCCTTACCACCAACTCTTATTGCGATTCAATAACTGAATAGAATGCTTATTCATACCAATGAATAAACGACTCTATTTCAACTGAATAGAATGCTTATTCGTACCAATGAATAAGCGACTCTATTCAATTTGAAATAGAGTCGTTTATTGATTGGTATGAATAAGCATTCTATTCAGTTATTGAATCGCTATAACAGTTGGTGGTAAGGGGGCGTCGCCGCGTATACTTAATAACGTACTCATATTTTTAGTAAAGTCAGTTTTATTGAAAATTGTATAATATTTAAACTTCAACTCAGTTATTATAAACATTTTTTATCATTGCATAGCAATATTTAGAACATAAGGAAAAAAAAATAACAAAGAAGTAAAGTAATTCCAATTTCAAACTTTAGGGGTTCATCAAGATCTTTGAACTAAAGCCAACTTCACCTGCACGTGGTGCACCCTGCTGACTGACAAACGAAGCTCTGGCGAAAAGAGAGGTAGGGAGCGTAATTGTAAGCTCCCCGACTGGGGAATGTACCTCCATCTCACAGAATACCGCAGCCAAATAACAATTCCTGCGAGTGAGTGAGGTCACCAGAAAGAAAGGAAGGAGATGCTGCGTTGGCAGCGGGGGCGGCGTAGCTCGAGCAATATTTTATGTTGCAAGCGTTAATATGGCTACGGTAATCACTTCACATCAGGCGGGCTGTATGCTTGTCTGCCACCCGACGTAGAATAAAATAAAAAAAATCAAATGTAGATTTACTATAAGTACATTAAATCCATTGTCTTACTATAATTTTGTAAGCACAGAAGTCCAAAGCAGTTTTGTTTTTAATTATTCGCATTTAACCGAGTTTACTTGGAAGTTAATTATTACTTACCTGATTGCCTACGAGGTTTTCGAGACAATTAAAATTACTTGGTATGACCTTACCTACCTTACGTACCTTGGTATTAGGATATTGAAAAAATAAATATATTTTAATTAATGGCATATTATTAATGTAGCAATAAATGTGCAAACATTATTTATTTCTCGACTGTTGCGAATTTCGGATCGATTTACGATTCGAAACTCAAAACACCCGAGAGGTTTGAAAATGGAAGCTCGACTTAACTCGCCCGCGGAATTCCAATGACGAATCGCGGAGGGTTTTTCTTGTTGGCACAGCCATCTTACATTTTCAGTTACATAAAACGTAACCATTCAAAAATCAACTCTATTGTAATGCGTTACAGTTTATTGTGTTAAGAAATGTTGTGAAGTGAAGGATATTTTAAAATGGCCAGTTATCTCCCGCTGTCTCTAGCAAGGATTTATCGTCTTGCAAGGGGGTAAGGCCGTAGCGTAAAAATAAGAAAGGGTTGTTTTTCCTGGGGGACCAGCGGGTGGGGGGTAAGATTCAATTAAGCGGGTGGGGGGACTGCGCGATTAATTATGCTTCTGAAAATTATTGTGGATGAAAAAATGTGCTCGTTTCGTGCGCGAATGATTTTAATGACTTTTAGAGTTTATTTATTTTGTTTTCTGTGATTATATTCGGAGAACTTGTAGTTTTAGACGAGCTCGGTGGTCGAATGGTAAGCAATAGCCACTTTGACTCCGAGGTCGCGAGTTCCATCATTGCACAAGACAAATATTTGTGTACATGAACAAGTCCGTTTGTCTTGGTCTGGGTGTTTTCTAAGTATGTATTATGTGTAGGTATGTGTTTAAAAAAAATGTATTTAAGTATAATATCAGTTATCTAGTACCCATAGGACAAGCTTTGCTTAGTTTGGGGAATAGATGGCCGTGTGTAATTTGTCCAGGAATCTTTATTTATTATTTATTTTGAACTATTCCTGACTGAATGTAACGTGACTGGAATCATGGATATCCTTCAATATTGTAACACTGTTCAACAATATTGTAACAAATGTTTATTTATTTTTCAATCTGCTTAAAATACCAGACTAGTCAAACTTTAAACTATGATTTCATTCTTTAGGGTTGGACCAAATTATGAACAATGCCAATAAATTCATTAAGGTTAGTTATGTGATTTTGGATTTAATCGTGTATAAACTCCGAGATTTTTTTATATAAGTTTTTATTAATATTCAGAAATATATTTTGACTTGGATACGTCTTTGAAATTGCTTACATAGGGAGGCAATTAAATAGAAACGAATGATAACAAAATCGGGGATACAGTTTAGTGTTGCAGCTACATATCTATCATCTCCATACAAAATTCAATCACACCACTGGATAGATGAAGGATCGAAGAATTTATTAAGTAAGGACTATGGATCATCGCGTGCGGGGGAGGGGGAGCGCTGCCGTTTTGAGATAATTTTAGTGCATATATCGTATCCACGTACAAAACACGGCCGTGTTCATGACACACAGTCACACCCCATTTTTTTTAATACTTCTAGAATTGACATTTAATCTTATTTTCGTACTTCAAGAATTGTAATTGAAGCATACATTGTTGTTACTACAACTTTCAGTTTTTATGGCTTCTATTTCAAGAAAGTTATCAGGCGCCTACTGATTACAGAGTAAACAGCGGAGAGAAATGATTAAAAAACTTATGAATAACTAAAGATTTTTTATCCAATTAGATTACCTATTAAATTATATCTAATGAAATGAAAAAGCAGTAACTCATCTAACTGCTTTTTCATTACTATCTTCAATTCTTCATTCAAATCTAATGATATGAAAAAGCAGTAACTCTAACTGCTTTTTCATTTCCATATATTTTATTATATTTTTTATCTAATTTGATGACTGCTTACCATCATGCGGGTCGTATACTTGTCTGCCATCTTAGTTGTATAAAATATACTTATATATTTAATGCAAATAGGAGATGCATATTACATTATGTTAATAAATAAGTATATAATTACTTAGGGTCCATAATTTTTATGTATCGGGTTCGGGTGATAGTCAATCTTACGACCTGCTTGATTTGAAACGGTTACTGTAGCCATATTAACTTAAAATATCACTCACGCTGTCACCCCCGCTGTAAACGCAGCACCTCCATCCTTTCTGGTGACCTCACTCACTCACAGGAACATAATAACCCTCAAGGGAATTGTTATATGGTTGCGGCATTTTGAGATAAAAATATAAATTTTTCAAAGTTTCAAAGTAAGTACATTTTTATAGATATAAAGTATGTAGCTACCTATTTAACGCAAAACTTATCCAAGGTCATAAAACTCTAATTACCAACATACTAACCTATATTCCTTCACCTTTCCAAATCAAAACACTTTAGCAACATACATTGACCTACTCATACGAGGTGAAAGACCTCCTAAACCCTTTAGTTAATAAAATTAACCCTTAAAATGTGACGCACAAAGTTGGTTTTAGCTTAACGCCAACATGTGTGGATCTATTCGTATTAATTAAACACACATTATGTTTATATTGCAAAGTTACTCTATGGTATTCATTCAAAGATTAAAAGAAAATTATTGTGTTGTAATGTTGGTATTATTGTAATTGTCACATTGGCGGGAACTTAATACCTATCTATTTCATAATTAAACACTAACATATTTTTTTAGTTATTGCATTAATTATATATCAGGAAAAAATATCTTACCTACCAACTTTTGTTACGGTCACAAATTTAATAAAGTCTTATATAAATGTACATAAAATTTTACATTTATAATTCGGCTAAAACTTTAAAAATATACAAAGATTTTTAATGAATACCTATATTTAACAACTTTTTACAACCTAGTCTAAATTTATGAAACAAAACACAAACTGTATTCGAATTTCAAAAAGCAATTTAAATTCGGAACGTAATCGAACGCGCAACAAAGCGCTCGAAATCTTAAACCCCCACCTTGAATATCTATAGGAAGGTACGGCATACTTTTATTCTTCGCGGGGCAGCGGGTCCACCCCATTGAAAAGAAGCCATCTTGGAGGGGGCAAACCCGAAGGGAGGGGGACTGGCCCCCGAGGGGGAACCACTTTTCTCTCGGCGAAGTGTTGTTTTAATTCTACCAAATATCTTTTCGTGAATACCTCAGGAGAACTTTTGATATAATTTTCTTGGTAATATTTACGTTTGAGGTGTAAACTGGCATTCGTAATGGTGAATTTTAATAATAGAATGTGAGATGTTACCTATGTTATTGGTCTTAAGGTCTTATAGTATTTGAATTAAGCAACTACTTAAATATAGCGGGTGTAGATTAATGAATATGTTTTTATTGCACCAACAAAAAAAAACCACACTGCAAAAACACACTGACAAAAAGACAATATGCTGCATTATCGCTATAATCCACAGCTTTAAGCAATCTTTTCCAGACAACCTTTTAACAGGGTTGGCGGAGGACAGTGTTTTTAAGCCGCCTAATATAATATTTAATAACATAGTAACAATTATAAGACTGATTGCCAAAACGATAAAAAAGAAGAATGAATTAACTTTGCGACGCGAAAACTTAAAAGTAGAATTAAACATTCTGAATGCTTTCCACTATAGTTGGGCATCGCGTCACTTAAGGGTGGGGTTCACTAGCGAATGCGACGGGTCCAGGTAAATTTTAATTTCTATGCAAATGTAAACGTTCGCTCTGGCCTTAATCTACGAGCTTTGCCGAAGTGACGGTATCAAATCGCGGCTCGAAAACTTAATGAAAATACAGAGGTTTCACTATCCTTTTACTATCCTTAGCTTTTTAGTGCCTTGCATAAACTATTTTCATTAAAAACAAATAAGTATCTCTGTCTGCAATAGAGTGAAAATAGATACCTATGCAATAGCTAGTATGTATTACAGGTTAAAATCAAAACACCTAGAATTTTAATATCCATTATAACCTCAAAAGTCCAGAGTACTAAGCAATATTGACCTAAAAAAATTTTAACCTATTAAAGTCAATTTTGCTTAGAACTATGATGGACCTTTAAATATAATTGGTCCGTCATAACTACCTTATTAGCTGTGTGGTTTCCGGCAGACTAGAATAGAATCACTCCGTTTCTTCCCGTGGATGTCGTACAAGGCGACTAAGGGAAATACATTATCAAATATCGAATAGGCCTCCCCAACCCGTTTGGCCAGCGTGGGGAGTGTAGACTAAATCCTCCTTCCGTCTAGAACGGACGAGAGAGGGTCGTGCTGTAGGTAGTGGAGACTAAAATGGACCTGATGATGATGATGAATTACCTAATTATAATGGACCAATTATATGAAAAGCCAATTTATGTGAGGTTATGTTAGAAACAGACTCTGCGCCACATCACTAAATAGATTCATCATTATTAGAAACAAACAGAATGCCGATTCTCGTAATAATTTTACGATCGTAAAATGAAAGTAGACCGAATCGAGATTAAAATGTGATTTGACTCAAAATTATATACCTACTTGATTTAATTACCTAATTAGTACATATTCTGTGGAATTGCTAGTTTATAATATCCACGAAAAAAATACCTATAAACCTAGAATAGTTCAGTCCACTTATTATTGAACCTTTTATTTTACGCAAAGGTTTCTAATATTTCTCTAGGTGCATGCAAAATAAGATAAGATAAGATACCATTTTATTTGTACACTACAAATAAAATAGCATCTTATAGTAGTTTTCTATTGTTGAATAGATGTTTCTGATTACACCACTTTAAAATAATCTTTGATTTATATAATTTTGGCCTCCCCAACCCGTCTGGCCAGCGTGGGGACTGTAGGCCTAATCCTCCTTCTGTCTTGGACGGACGAGAGAGAGTCGTGTTCCTGTAGTGGAGACTAAAATGACCTGATGATGATGATGATGATTATATAATTTAAATAGTTGATTTTGGCAATGGTAGAGTCCCGGCTGTTGTCCTTAGATGACAGTCGTTAAGCCAAGTCAGAGGCCTTCGGGCGGCTTGAAATCACTGGCCTCCGCCAATCTGCAGTTGAGCCGCGTGTTGGAGTATACTCTAAACCCCCTTCGGATTGAAGGGAGACCGGTATCCCAGCAGTGGGATGAATAACGGTATACGGGTTTACTGTACCACCAAGTTAACCATAGAAACTTTGGAAGGATATTATCACAATACTTCAATTATTATTATAATAAAAATGTAAACAAATTTTAATAAAATAAAAACCACCTGAAACTTGTTTCATTCCATTCCTATCGATTCAAGACCCGCAGCGGTTGGATTTACATAGAGAACATACGTGGAAAATATCCAGAAAGTCGATTATAACTCGCGGAATAATGGCCGAAAGAATCCGAGCGGTTACTGCTCGAGTGAGGCGCTACTACGGACACTCGAATGTAGAAACTTGAACATTTTTCACGTGAATACGTCTTTAAATTTGTTACCATACGGGGGCAATCCAAAAAATCTAATGATAAGAATATCGGGGGATACAGTTTGGTGTTGCAGTTACATATCCATCATCTCCATCCAAAATTCAATCACACCACTGGATAGATGAAGGATCAACGAATTTATTACGCTAGGTAAGGACTATGGACATCGCGTGCGGGGGAGGGGTGAGCGTTGCCATTTTGAGATAATTTTAGTGCATATAACGTATTCACGTAGAACATACGGCCGTGTCCATGACACAGACAAACCCCATTATTTTTATCTGAAATGATTATGTATTTTACGTAGTTAATTATGAACACTGGGATTTCAATAATAAAGCTTTATTTTTATTAATTTTGTAAGCGAGATGCCTACTATCGGCCTTGGTTGACTGTTTTACGTTTTCATACAATTAGTAGCATTACGACTGTTTCAGAAAACCTCCAAACACGTAGTCGCACTATACCTACTTTTTCGTTTGGGATGGCAGTCGATGCATATCACTTTATGTATTAGTGGAGGTATTTTTAAGTTTCGAGAACGTTCGATGTTGGTTTGGAGTGGGGATTCGTGGAGACAACAAAATCGGTCCGTCAAGAGAATCGCCCTTTTTTCCTGGTCGAAGCGTCTCTCCAACCAAAAGCACCCAGTTCGTACGTCGCGCATTTGCGGTTCCATGCCTAAGCTGGAGATTCCCCAGCGCATTGGTAAGCGAATTTCTCAAGCGGTTCGTTCGTCGTCATCTTGTAATCGTGTTACTGAAGACCTGCGTTCGTTTCAGACTTCGTCACCTGTACGAAGGCTTTGGGAGTCCGGGAAGCCCCCGGTGCGTGCGACTACGTGTTTGGAGGTTTTCTGAAGCAGTCGTTATGCTACTAATTGTATGAAAACATAAAACAGTCAACCAAGGCCGATAGTAGGCATCTCGCTACTAAATCGAAAAAACGCCACACATTCGACTCTGCGACTGTTTTCCCTTTCGAACAAGCAAAATTTTGTTGATTTTTTACATAGGCGACATTTCATTTATTTTTCTTTCAAAGCAGTAATCTTGTATACGGAATAACATAGGTACCGAAAAATTCTTCGGTACTAACCGATTCTAGAGACAACAAAAAAAGGAGGACTATTCCATGTTGTCTCCAGAATCAGGGGACCTACCGCCGAAGCTGAAGGCGACCATAAAATATTTGGATAATTCTTAGTCTTATAGTCTAAATAGCTTAGTCGGTAAAGCTCTACGGTCTCTACCAGCTACACAAAACACAAGTACCAAAAATATAAGTTGAAGTTCGATAGTCGTAATCAAAAAATCCGTTGGGAATCGGCTTCAGCCGGTAAGCCCCCCCCCCCCCCCTATTTTGAACCTGTTGTTTTCAGAACTTGAGCCACTTTCCAATTCGTTGCACATTTCATACTTATGTGGGTATTAGGTAGTGTAGTAGATAATATATTATTCTGAATCATAATGAAAATGTAATCCTTTTGTCGAACGAAAAGAAAATAAAAAAAACAATTCCGTTGAGGGTTGTTGTGTTCAAACGAGTGAGTGAGGTCATCACAAAGAAAGAAAGGAAAAATATAGGCTGGCATCGGATCGGCGACCCCTTGGTGTAGCTGATTTCCATGGGCGGTGGTGACTGCTTTCCATCAGGTGAACCATATGCTCGTTTGCCCTCCTCTCATATAAAAAAAATCACGACTCTACTTTTCTATACTGATACTGTTTTGGTGCATTGCTATCAATTTAAAGTAAAACCAAATCGATTGTAAATCTGTGGAATTAAAATACCGAAAAACATTAGTTCCGAATCATAGGATAGATCACAGACAATTACAGTTTTTGCGTGCAAAAGTTAAACATTCGAAAAACGTTAGTTAGCGAAACCAACCCGAAAAGCCGGCGAGATCACGTATACCGATAACATTACCAAGTTTTCGCATTAGGGAAACTTTTATTACACTTATCTTGCGAGCGGGAGGCAGGTACTTGCAAAAATGTAGTCACTTTCAAAGTATACCGTATGCAGAGTGAGTGATGTCGCACGATTCGGAACTGTGATTGTCTTTTGTTTTGATTTTAATGGCGGTTTTTTGGCGCGATGGGTGACGGAATCAATTCAGAACATAGGTAGGTACTGAATTTTTCGGGGTTTGAATAAATACATAAATAAAGATATAGGGTTCAAAATGTGCCATTGGAGTTTGTAATTTTTCTTTTTCTTTGTGTCTCGTGAATCGCGTCGTTTGTGAATTGAAGAATAGGGTATAACTGATTGCAATACAAAAAAGGAGAAGAAGAATTATTGTTATTTTGCGATTTTAGCGCCAAACGTTAAGTATTATTATTTTCAATTTCTTATTTTATCCGTAAGCAGAGAAGAAATAAATATTAATAATAAAGTGTATCGCCTTGGTGGTATTGGGATACGCGTTGTCTCTGACGTCTCAGATATGTCCTTTTATAGAGCTGCGCGCAGGTTAGCCTCAATTCCTGCTAGATGGATTTGACCATATGACTAGAATACCTATATATGTATTATATCAAATAGTATATATATTTATAGTCAAATATTTGTTATTTTCAGGGCTCAGTACATCTTTGATAAACTTTTTACATTTTAGAAATTATGACAAAAATAGATTAAGTAGCGAATTGCCGAGATAACAGTATTTGTAGCTTGGCGAATACAATATAAGCAGTCACATAGAAAAAAATATATATATTTTTGTACATATAGGAGAAGAGGGCAAACGAGCATGCGGGTCGCCGATGGATATCAGCAATACCAAGGGGTCGCCGAACTGTTGCCAGCCTATACACTTTACTTTCTTTCTTTCTGGTGACCTCACTCACTCGCAGGAACACAACAACCCTCAAAGGAATTATTATTCCGCTGCGGCATTCTGTGAGGTGGAGGTACTTCTCCAGTCGGGCAGTTTACAAATACGCTGTACCCTACCTCTCTTTCACCAGAGCCTCTTTCGCTAGTCGGCAGGGTGCACCACGTGCTGGTGAGGTTGGCTTTGGCTCTAAAGATCGAGATGAACAATACAACCATACAATCTTTTAGGGAATTGTAGGCTGCAACCGCCTAGGTATAAGATGCAGATTGATATTGCTGATCTCTATGGGCGGTGGTGATTGCTTTCCATCAGGTGACCCACATGCTCGTTTCTCCCCCCCCCCATTATTAATATAAAAAAAATCTCGTCTGTTACTCGCTGGTATGCACCTCGTATAGACGTTCACTTTGGCTCTAAAGACGATAGTGAGCCCATAACACCCCTATATACATAAAACAATATAGCCAGACAGTATATGTATAGAATCAGAACAAATGACCGAAGCTAAGTAAGTACGGAGTGAGTTTACGACAATGCCTATAAGAAAACGGGCGGCGTTATAAAATTTGCATTCGGCGGGCGACGGTAATGCAGGCTGGGACACGGCGCGCTAGTGCGGCGGAGGCTTCTTTTATTTTAAGTTTTTTATACTCGTCGGGTGCAGACAAGCATACGGGCCGCCTGATGTGAAGCGGTTACCGTAGCCATATTAACGCTCTCAACATAAAATATCGGTCGCGTGCCGCCACCCCCGCTGCCAACGCAGCATCTTCTTCGTTTCTGGTGACCTCACTCACTCGCAAGAACACAACAACCCTCAATGGAATTATTATTTGGCTGCGGTATTCTGTGAGGTGGAGGTACACATTCCCCAGTTGGGTAGCTTACAGTTACGCTCCCTACCTCTCTTTTCGCCAGAGCTTCGTTTGTCAGTCAGCAGGGTGCACCGCGTGCAAGTGAAGTTGGTTCAGAGATGTTGATGAACCACTTACACTCCCTTAATTATATACTAGCATTACTATCTGACCTGGCCAACTGTGTACTGCCTAACAGTCAAGGAATGATATGAGACCAATCGATTTGTCATTTTTGTAGTAAAACTTCTTTACGCACGCTTGACTTGGGAAGTAAGCTGGTGAATGCGTGACGAGAGCGTTACGGAAACAGCGAACGGAAGCTGAGAGGGAAGAGGAAGTTAGTAGAGCTAAATAAGTGTTACTTCAGTCGTGTGATCTTAAAGCACACTCAGTCATTCAGTCAAGTCATTTATTCTATATATTAGGAGCTTGATATAAATTTCCGAACGCACTCATAAATATTTGACAACCAATAAATATCTCAATCCTTTTTTTTATACCACTAAAGTGGCAAACAAGCATACGGCTCGCCTGATGAAATAATAAACAAAATGTGATAGTGGAATATCACCACATGAGGCTGATCATCAGCATCATCATCATCATCAGCCTGTATCTACCGACAAACAATAGAAGTAGAGCCAATCCCATACTAATTAAAGTTTACGGTGTCGAAATCGATTATGTTAGAAAACACGCACTATGCATCCCAGTTTGCCAAGGCGTAAAGTGTGGGTACATAATATAAGGAGTACTATTCAATACTCAATATTCAATATGTTTATCTCTCTCATAATTAAATTTAGAGGTTAAAAAACTAAACACAGAATCTTACTGTCAGTCTTTTACGCACGAGTCATCAAAATAAATTTGAAAAGCGCGACACACGGCGCCTCATTCACAGATTATGTATTTTTTTGCAAAGTTGCAATGCATTTGCATTGCAACCTGCTTAATATAGCTGAACCGAGAAGAACTGAATATTGTTATTTTTCAATACAGTTGTCCATAAAGAGCTGTATCGAAACAGTAGTTTATGAAACTGTTGCATAATAAATAAGACGATTGTGAGTTTATCAGCACTCGTGTGGTCTATTATCACATTCGCCTTCGGCTCACACAGTATTTTAAGACCTAATTATGTGCAGTTTCATAGTGTATGAAACTTTATCTAATCTCATGAAATAGATAACAATAATATTTTAAATAAAACGATGAAGTTAATTTCACAGCTTTATTTCTGACTTATAAATCAATTTGCAGATGGAGCATGCGTGGTGCGCATGCGCGACGCGACGTGCGGCGCCGCGTTCACAGATTATGTAGAAAAAATTTGCAACGTTGCAATGCACTTGCATTTGCATATATATATATATATCATCCATCATCATCATCATCAGGTCATTTTAGTCTCCACTACAGGAACACGACCCTCTCTCGACCGTCCCAGACAGAAGGAGGATTTGGCCTACACTACCCACGCTGGCCAGACGGGTTGGGGAGGCCTGATCGATGTTTGGTAATGTATTTCGCTTAGTCGCCTTGTACGACATCCACGAGGAGAGACGGAGTGATTCTATTCTAGTCTGCCGGAAACCACACGGCCAATTCATACATATACCCACATATATATACGTATATTTAAGACAATGTAAATTAAGATACTAATAAAGTATAAACCGAATCTAATCAGACGTTTGCTTCATTTTCCAATTCACGATACACGATCTGACAAACGAGGCTCTTGCGAAGCGAGGAAGGGCATAGCGTATTTTTTTAAGCTTCTCGACTGGGGAAGTACACTCCACATCACAGAATACCGCAGCCAAATAATAATTCTCTTAAGAGTTGTTGTATTCCTGCGAGTGAATGAGGTCACCAGAAAGAAAAGGAGTATAGGCTGGCGACGGATCGGCACTTGGTGTTGCTGATCTCAATGGGCGGTGATGATTGCCTTCCTTATTCTGACCTAAATGCTTGTTTCCCCCCTCTCACATTAAAAAAAAAACAGATTATTCAGAATCCAATTCAGAATATCTAATTTATTATTTTTTATATTATACCTGTTATTTTATATTATATCAGTTATTCAGGTTTATCTATCAACAAATTCCTATTATACCTACTATAATAGGTCCATTGTAAAATGTCGTAACCAACAATGCCAATTTACAAATAAGTGTATTCCTCAAAATCGCACCTCAAGGGGGAGTTGTCCAACCTCTCTCGGGGTGGGAGGGGGTATAACAGGAAAAAGGAGGGTAGGAAAATTTCCATTTTCTTACGTCTTTCGGGCCCGCTCTCTGCAGCACTTTTTGATTAACGGACGGCAAGGGGCGAAATTTCATTAGGTATTCATCCCCCCGAGGCTTATTTACTTGCGGTGGGGGTGTTATTGTTGTTTGAAATTTTGGTTTCAAAAAGTTATTTTTTGTTAAATCGATTAAAAATGTTTCTTGAGATATCGATTGCATTCTGAACTTTAGTTATTTAACTTGGATCCACTAGCTTTTACGTACATAATGACTAAATTTATAGATTAATATTTATTTTTAACGTAACCTAATCAAGACAAAAGAAAAAAAAACTGCTAAATATATTGAAATTAAATTAAGTATTAATTTAATTTCCCCGAAAATTGTCGGGACAATTAATATGGGTAAATTATATTTTTTATTTTTCTGTGTATTTTATTATAATTTTAGTTTTTAATGTTGTATTAATTTTATTTTAAATTTAATTTTAAGATTAATAATTATATTATTATTAATAATTATAGTTTAACTTAATTAAGTTTTCTACAAATAGATTTATGATGTATATAAAATTTCTACTTTAGTATAATATATTATAATCTTAGTATTTCTCGTCAAATACTACTCGGTGGCGTAGCGGTCAATGACGCGGCTTCGACACCAACGCTCGTGAGTTCGATTCTCACACAGGACAAACATTTGTGTGCATGAACATGTCTGTTTGTCTTGGTCTGGGTGTTTTCTATGTATCATAAGTATGTATTTACAAAAAAAAAATGTATTTACGTATGTTTATCAGTTGTCTAGTAGGTACCCATAATACAAGCTTCGTTTACTTTGGGGCTAGATGGCGCTGTGTAATTTGTCTGACAATATTTAATATTTATTTATTTAACTTTAAAGTATTAATGAATTGAATAACATTCAATGATGTTTCGACTTCTTAAGGTGTCTACGAAAGCCTACTTACTTTTGTTGTTGTGGAGCATGATGGCGTCGTTCCACGTATCAGTCGAATCCAACAAGCAAGCAAGTTAAGAAACATCGACCGTAGCATGTCTATGGATGGGTTTATTTATCTCGAATTCCTCCGTGCTTCGGAAGGTACGTTATGCCGTCCGTCCCGGCTGTTGTCATTATAATAATAGTCGTTAAGTCAAGTTAGTGGCCTTGAGGCTGCTTGAAAGCACTGACCTCCGCCAACCAGCAGTTGAGCAGCGTGGTGTAGTATGCTCTATACCTCTTCGGTTGAGGGGAGACCTGTATCCCAGCAGTGCGATGAATAAGGGTTGTCAATGACTTTTGTTCACGAACTTACAGTTTTGTTCAAAATAATTAAAACCATCCAAATACAGACTACAGTCACATTTGCTTGATTTAGGTACTTACTTTCTTTTTTATACTACGTCGGGTGGCAAACAAGCATACGGCCCGCCTGATGTGAAGCAGTTACCGTAACCATATTAAAGCTCGCGACATAAAATATCGCTTGCGTGTCGCCACCTCCGCTGCCAACGCAGCATCTCCTTCCTCCTTTCTGGTAACCCCACTCACTCGCAGGAACACAACAACCCTCAAGGGAATTGTTATTTGGTATTCTGTGAGGTGGAGGTACATTACCCAGTCGGGTAGCTTACAATTACGCTCCCTACCTCTCTTTTCGCCAGAGCTTCGTTTGTCAGTCAGCAGGGTGCACCGCGTGCAGGTGAAGTTGGCTTTGGTTCAAAGATGTTGATGGACCACTTACACCCCTATTATTTATCGAGATCAACGAGTTCTTCAAAAAACTCAATAACATTTAACCAACAGAGTTTGTATTATACAATGTATTTACCACATGAAAGCAATAAATAAATATGAATATGAATATGAATATGAATATGAATATGAATATTATCAGAGGCCATTGCAACAATTAAATAATTAAAATTCCAATGTATATTGTCGGGTAGTAGCCATTTAGGCTAGCAGCACACGGACCATTTAGAAGGTTAATATTTTTTGTAGATCGCATTTATGCTTACTAGAGTGGGCTTCTTCACTTGAAAAAGAAAATAATGTAGCTCGTGTACTATAAGTATATATAAATAAATAAATATTTCTGGACAATTTACACAACACCATCTAGTCCCAAATTAAGCGCAAAGCTTGTGTTATGGGTACTAGACAACTGATAAATGTACTTAAATTCATTTTTTTTTGTAAATACATACACAAACAGACATGTTCATGTACACAAATGTTTGTCTTGTGCGGGAATCGAACCCATTACCTCGGAGTCAAAGTGGCCATTGCTAACCATTCGACCACCGAGCTAAAAAATATATAAAATAAATTGCAACACAGTTACATCCTGAGGGAAATCGTTTTTATTAATCACGAGCCAAGAGGAGTCTAGAGTGTAATTCCGAGCAAAGCAAGGGCTCCATGAAAAAAAAAAAAAATTGGTCGTCTGTACAGTCGGTTTGCGGACGATAATTTTACGTGATAATGTCATAAGAAAACATCCGCCGATGGAGTGGAAGGAAGCTAGATGCGTCACAAGCCGAATGATTAGGCCGATCGTGCGTCTTTATCGCTTGTTCCGCGCGCTCGCTTGCACGCTCGGCTCAGGCGGAACGTGACAAAGAATCATGCTTTTTCGTGCGTGCAGCTGGCGTTCATCGATTTATAAGACATTATCACGTCAATAAGTAAATGATCAAGTCAATAAAAAAATAAGTAAATTAATATTTAAGAATAATTACTTTTAATTCTCACTACTTGAGGATGACATACTACAATTTTTTTATAAAACTAAATAAAATCCGATTTGAGTAAACAGTTGTGAACGAAGGCGGGATGTATTTCGCGCGTTTTTAATTTTTTCACAAACATTTTTTTTTTAATTTGCCGAGATCGCGGTTAGTTTATTATACGCCTGCGATTTGTTCATACTATGTTCGTGATTGATTTTTCGTTAGAACAACAACCTACAAAATGAAAAATTGATTTTTTATTTGTAGGGGAAACCCTTAAATTTTACAAGCAAGTATGGTCAAATTCATTTTTGTTATTTGAAAGGGTAATTGCGAGGTGGTTCCATATTCACCAAGTCAGGGTCTGATGTTGGGATGGAAGGGAACCCCTTAAATTTGCCCTATGGCAACCGGCAGAATAAAATTGTGCCACTCCATTGCTCTGCGCTGGATGTCGTACAAGGCGACTAAGGAATCTTGTGTCACGCGATAACTTTTCTCCCGGAAGACAGGCAGCAGCGTCTGCCGGGGTATTCCACCAATAAGCTACGCTCGCCAACTGAAGTCGGTTTCATTTAAATCAGCTTTATTTATAAACAGTTTAAGAGAAAGACGAAATCTAGTCGCACTTGTGTAAGAGCCCTAATTATACACCTACTCTCAGTCAGTCTACGCTCCGCAGACATTTACCACGACGATGTGAATTCAACCGCACAACTGTTACAATGTAAACCACAGTTGCAGGGTCACCAATTCGATTCCCGGTAATATACGACGACGGATTGAAGATCAAATTCTGGTAGACAGAATTCTGTATTTATGAAATTCTGTACGAATTTTCTACTACGGAGACTAGGGTCCCACCACACATTCCTACCACTGTGTCTTCCGTGTAGCCAGATTTAACAGCGGCGATCACCAAAAAGCGGGGTGTAGCTGTGTAATGGATACGGCCGTATGTTCTATGTGAATACGTTATATGCACTAAAATTATCTCAAAATGGCAGTGTTTCTCCCTCCCCTGCACGCGATGTTCCATAGTCCTTATACAGCGTAATAAATTCTTTGATCCTTCATTTGTCCATTGGTGTAATTGAATTTTAGATGGAGATGATAGATTTGTAGCTGTAATGTATGCCCGATTTTGTTATCATTCGTTTTTTTTAATTGCCTCCCTATGGAAAGAATTTTAAAAAGGTATTCATGTCAAGAGGCAATGAACAATGAAGTCCATTGCAGTCCCGGCGGTAAAACTATGGCTGCCTTGGAACTCGTAATGAATTTAATCAGAAAAAATCACTTTTGATTGACTTCCCTTCTTGCAATGTGAAAGATAGCTATATGGCAAATAATTTCTACTGCGGAGAGGAGATTTAGTCCACCTTTCAATCAAAAGAGATTTAGAGCATATTCTGTCAACAGATCTAGTCCCGTCCCCTCGTCGATAGTCCTATTTTTCCTCGTCATTTACTTTTCAGTCTTGTCAGTCCGTTCTTCGTCGGCGGTCAGTTGCGAAGCTGCCCACTAAAGAGTCCGCAACACCAAGGTATCACATATCAATATATATTTAAAATATACAAAAGTACACAATAATATTTAATGTTATGGCGAACTTTATTTAAATTTTATGAAAAAAAAAAACACGCCATTATTGCGCTGATTACGTACCTACTTAGCGAGGGAAAGTAAGTAAAGTATATAGCAAGTATATTAAAGCGCCGAAATGATAACGATAGCGATATCCCACCTTAGCGGGGGGAGGTGATTTTTTCAATTTTTCAAAATATTTATAATATTAAGGATAGCGATAGCCATAGCTCTTCCAGGCGCATAGGCGACAGTAACAGATTTGTGATGCAATTTAATAGATATGCCATATCTCTAGTATTTATAATATCTAGTATTTGTAATATCAGTGAATTCAAGTGATTATAAAAGTCCAACACTCACAGTATACAGAGCACAAAACTCCACCAACCCGCAGTTGGGCAGCGTGGTGGAGTATGCTCTAAACCCCCTTTCGTTTGAGAGGAGACCCGTATTTTCCTGCATTAGGATGAATAAGGATAGACGATGATTACAAGAGTGATTACAAACAGGGCTCAATAGCCCTATATTGGGAATAAAAGCCCGCCAAGATTAATGATTCAATAATAAATAAATCATTAAGATTGGCGGGCTTGTATTCCCAATAAGTGCATTATAATAAAGTCTTCAACCAGTGCGTCCTCCCTGCAATGACATATGGTGCTGAGACTTGGACACACCATCGGACTGGCCCACAGGCGGTCGCGCAGCGAGCGATGGTGAGGGTTACGCTCGGGGTTTCTCTGAGGGATCGAATCCGGAACGGAACATAGCCTTCAGAGTTTGCAAGCTGAAGTGGCAATGGGCCGGTCAAATATGTGAAGTAACTGATGGCAGATGGTGGAGGTAGGTATTAGAATGGAGGCCGTACATAGGAGGACTAAGCGTTGGACGCCCTCCTTCTAGATGGTCCTATGACCTTAAGAAAGCGGCTGAATGTGGAAGGCGAAGGATCATATTTGGTGAAAAGCAACGGGGCAGGTTATATCCAGCAGTGGGTACATAGGGCTGATGATGATGATGACCTTATTTAGGATAACGTTTAATAGGTAAAAATGTAACTTTTAATGGCTTTACGAAATTAACAATTAGTATTTTATTGAAGTGAAATTTGGAGAAAAATTCCAGCAAAGGTGATAATTTTCTGGGCGCTTTTTTTAAAGTGTCTGCCAACAAAAAGGAAAGCACATAATATAATTATATGTACTAACTATGTGGATATAATTATACTAATATGGCGCCAAAAATGTTCAATTACTCTGTAACCTGATAATGGAGTTCAACAAATCACAATTTTCATTTAGAAACGGCAATTCTGAAGACGCCATCTTTAAAATAGATAAGAATACCTAATGATTGTTCGGAAAATAAGATTGTCGTACAGTTTTAATTTAAAATGGATCTTTTAGTTGTCCGAAAATACACGTTTTTATTTATTATTAATACCATACTAACTATTGCTTCATATAGGTATTTCAAAGGATATACCAAAATCATTTCTTTTTAAACGGTTTTTTTGTTTATTTTTTTGTTGGCACTTTCATAAGACCAGATAAGACGCACAAAAATGTATATAGGCCGAGTGGTCTCTTTTTCCAGAAATCTTCTTGTACGTGAGTGTTTAAATTACTCACTAGAGGCGCCACTATCTGTTACGTAATTAGTTTCTTCTATCAAAGTTATAATTTTGTTAGAAATGTAAATAATCAACTCCACTAATCGTTAATTATTTTTTCGGGTCGAAATAATCTATCTGATTTACACTACTTACTTTGCGTGCTTCCGTCACCAGTCAGTTCATGTATATTGCTGAGTGCTGACCGATTGAATATGAATTTGTTTGAAATTCAAATAACATATATATTTAATTTCCACAACACAACACACGAATCGATTATTAGAACTATCTATTGTATACTAAGTTATATAAATTCATTTTATAATGTGTATAATGCTTATAAACTTGTCTAGTAAGCAGTAATGGAAACTTTCTCAATTTCTGATAAGAATAATTTTATAGATATTCTTTTTTTTTTACTTAGATTTCATTTTATTTTTAATAATATCAATTCATAAATAATATAATTGAATCAAATGCTGTGTCCGATTGGCAGAAGCTCTTTACTTTTTCATTCGGTATACTTCACGTTAACTCTGACCATTCCAATCTCTCTCTGACACAAAAAATAAAAAATAATTGTCGGTCACCTCTGAACATAATACCGTCTTCTAGAAGGCCCAAAAAGGACCACAATATATTCAGAAATGTTGAATGCAAGATTAGCGACGGGGACCTTAAAGGTGCTGCTAGGCTCCTTTTTTCAAGCGACGTCCTATCACCAGATTCTCCGGACACATTAGCAGCTCTTAAGAGTAAACACCCCTCAGCTCCTGCAGCACCTCGTAATTCAGAACCTCCAGTTGACCCTGGAATGTGCCTTCATATTTCAGAAAAAGACGTTTTGGCTGCTATCTTCTCATTCAAACCTGGTTCAGCGGCTGGTTTAGATGGTATTTCTCCACAACATTTAAAAGATTTGACTTCGTTATCTGTTGGTGATTCAGGCAAACGCCTAATTACATCAATAACTCTTCTAATCAACTTTATGCTTGCTGGCAGGGTAACCGAGGAGATAGCCCCAATTTTATATGGAGCAAACCTAATTGCCTTGTCGAAAAAAGATGGTGGTGTTAGGCCAATCGCTGTTGGGTCTACATTCAGGCGCATTGCCTCCAAGGTTTGTGTGAAACATATAATTTCAAAATTGCAACCAATTTTTGAACCGAAACAATTAGGGTTTGGTACGAAAGGTGGGTGTGAGGCCGCTATTCACGCCGTACGTACTTTTGTTGGCAGCGTCAATTGCGAGGTGCTGCTTAAAATTGACGTCAAGAATGCCTTTAACTCGATAAGTAGGAACACCATGTTGACAGAAACCAGGTGCAATATTCCTGAGGTATACAATTATTTATCTCAGTGTTACTCCAGCCCGTCAAAATTGATGTACAAAGAAAATGTTATACTTTCCACCGTTGGCTGTCAACAGGGTGATCCTCTTGGTCCAGCCATTTTCAGTTTAGGAATCAATGCAGTAATTCAGAACCTTTTTTCAAAATTTAATATTTGGTACCTTGACGACGGAACATTAGGTGGTAACGCTGACGTTGTGTTGTCAGACTTGAGCAATATAATTACTAAGTTCAATTCCATTGGTCTTGACCTTAACTTAAACAAATGTGAGCTTTTTATATCAGAAAATGTATCAAGTTCTGATAAATTAAAAATAATCAACAACTTTAATAATTTAGCTCCGGGTATAAATTTACTTTCTAAAGATTCTCTCAATATCCTCGGATCACCTATTTTTGATGACGGTATTCCTCTTTTTGTACAAAATTCAATTTCAAAATTCAATCAATATTCGGACAGGCTACAAAAAATTAATTCACATTATGCAATATTTATTTTAAAATTTTGCCTATTTCTGCCTAAATTTACGTATTTGCTCCGTTCTTGTCCCCTGTGGAAGTTTAATAATATAATGAATTCTGTAGACGTATTACTTAAGAACCAGGTGGAAGTTATTTTAAATGTAAATCTTGGGGATGATTCTTGGACTCAAGCATCACTGCCAATTAGATTTGGTGGTTTGGGTATCCGCAAAATTTCGGATGTGTCTTTGCCTGCCTTTCTATCCTCTATTTATAGCACAGCTAAGCTCACACAGGAAATGCTGACTCCGTCTCTTAGCAATTATTGTATCACTGGGCTTGAAGAGGCCAGAAATGCTTGGCTGGAGGCATTTCCAAACGCGGTTTTCCCTACCGATTTATCTATTCAAAGGAGCTGGGATAATATAAATTGTGAACATATTTATAAGAAACTCCTGAATAACGGTGGTTCACAAGACCGTGCGAGGTTGCAGGCGGTCGCGAGAAAAGAATCTGGGTTTTGGCTTCATGCATACCCATCAGTAAATACGGGTACTTTTCTGGAACCAGATACTCTACGCATATCAATTTCGTTGCGTTTGGGACTCGATGTCTATTCCACCCACAGTTGTCCTTGCGGTGCTATTGTCGACCGCCTGGGCCACCACGGCCTTTCCTGTCAAAGGAGCGCCGGACGTTTCTCCCGCCACGCCGCTCTGAATGACATTTTGCGCCGTTCTCTTGCCAGCGTCAACGTACCGGCTATTTTAGAGCCGAATGGTATCGTGCGTGACGATGGCAAGAGGCCGGACGGAATGTCTCTCATGCCGTGGAAGACTGGAAGGTGCCTGGTTTGGGACGCCACTTGCGTGGACACCCTTGCCCCGTCACATCTTCAGGTTTCCACGGTGAGAGCTGGAGCGGCGGCTGAGCTGGCGGAGAAGAACAAAATCTTAAAATACCGAGGTATCGGCTCCCAATACCTATTCAGCCCTTTCGGAGTCGAAACCCTCGGTCCTTGGGGCCCCTGTGCCTTGAGTCTTTTTGAAGACATTTCAAAGAGACTTTTTCAAGCCACCGGGGACCCAAGAGCCGGCGCTTACTTGGGTCAGAGGCTAAGCATCGCCATCCAAAGGGGTAACGCTGCTAGCGTTTTAGGCACGCTGCCTCACGGACCTACTTTAGATAGTTTTTGTTAAGATAGGTTTACACAGTTTAGTTTAGTTTTTATTGTCTGCATTATATTATTTATGAATAGATATTCTTAGTTTCTTATATCAATATTAGATAAAAATATATTTTTAATTATGTAAAAATTATATTTCTGTATCTGTTATACTGTATTTTGCGAATAACATAAGAAAATAAATCCCATTTTAGGTATATGCTACTCGATAAGAGATGGCGCTAGCGGATCACTTCTAACCTATAGAAATCGTCGTTGCTTCTAAATACCGAGTATCTCATTTATATCACTGTGTTGTAACGTTTTAGTAAAAAAAAGTGTTTTTAAATTATCTTGTATGATTTACAAATTATCTCAAAAGATTTACAATATTTTTTTTACGAATGGAAATTAGTATTCAATTTCACCGATAGGCGTACAGTTTAGTTGTTCAAAACTCCTACAGATGTCACGCCAATCCAATCTTTTCCATAACGGTACTATGTTCCATTTCTTCGTTGATAAGTTGTTTTAAATGGAACTTATTTAGTAATTCAGTAAAACACGTTGTATTTATTAATGCATAAAGAAAATATGTATTATTTCCAAAATACACATCTAAAAATCTATAGTTTTATCTATAAACGAAAGAAAAACTTACCTATATGATAAAAAATAAAAGGACAATAAATAGAAACTTATTTACAAATAAATAATATCCCCAAGATCGATCAAGATCGTCTTTCGGCAGTGAAAAGACAGCATTACCTCGCATTTTATTATATATTTTTTGAGGATTTTTCTTATTTATACTACGTCGTGTGGCAGACAAGCATACGGCCCGCCTGATATGAAACGGTTACCGTAGCCATATTAACGCTCACAAAATTAAATATCGCTTGCGCGCCGCCATCCCCGTTGCCAACGCAGCATCTCCTTCCTCTCTGGTGACCTCACTCACTCGCAGGAACACAACCTTCAAGGGAATTGTTATTTGGCTGTGGTATTCTGTGAGGTGGAGGTAATTCCCCAGTCGGATAGCTTACAATTACGCTCCCTACCTCTCTTTTCGCCAGAGGTTCGTTTGTCAGTCAGCAGGGTGTACCGCGTGCAGGTGAAGTTGGCTTTGGTTCAAAAATGTTGATAAACCAATTACACCCCAAAATAAAATATTTTTTTTTCACTATTTGAATTTTTATAGTCTGCAGTCTCACATTATAAGGAATATTTTTTAGTATGGTACTCAAACGCAACCATTTTTTTTTAACAACAGTTTTACTTTTTTTTTAATCTTACCACGTGGCATTACTCGTGGATAGAATTTAGAAAGAAAATTATGCTGTTTTTCTCTTCTAGAGGAAACAATACAGTCATCATCATCATCAGGTCCATTTTAGTCTCCACTACAGGAGCACGACCCTCTCTTGTCCATCCTAGACGGAAGGAGGATTTGGCCCACGTTGGCACATTTGGCCATTTGATAATGTATTTCCCTTAGTCGCCTTGTACGACATCCACGGGAAGAGACGGAGTGATTCTATTCTAGTCTGCCGGAAACCACACGGCCAAAACAATACAGTACTTTCAGCTTATTGTTTAGTTTTGTTCGGCTATATTACAGAATAATATAATACTATACTAAAATTTATTTCTATAATTTTAACAAAAAAAAAACCGAATCCAAACATTACTTCTACATTTATGTATGTATTTTGGGGTGTAAGTGGTTCATCAAGATCTTTGAACCAAAGCCAACTTCACCTGCACGTGGTGCACCCTGCTGACTGACAAACGAGGCTCTGGCGAAAAGAGAGGTAGGGAGCGTAATTGTAAGCTACCCAACTGGGGAATGAGGTACATTCCCTCACCTTCATTCACCTCACAGAATACCGCAGCCAAATAACAATTCCCTTGAGGGTTGTTGTGTTCCTGCGAGTGAGTGAGGTCACCAGAAAGGAAGGAGATGCTGCGTTAGCAGCGGGGGTGGCAGCGCGCGAGCGATATTTTATGTTGCTAGCGTTAATATGGTTACGGTAGCCGCTTCACATCAGGCAGGCCGTATGCTTGTCTGCCACCCGACGTAGTATAAAAAAAAAAATATGTATGTAGATACAGGCTGATGATGATGATGAAAAAAATATGGGACCAATCTGGAAGTATATATACTCTTTCAACTAAAAAAAGTTTTTTTCAAATTGGTTCATAAATCGGATCGGAGTAATTAAGTAACACAAAGTACATTAAAAAAAAATACAGCCGAATTGAGAACCTCCTTTTTTGGAGTCGGTAAAAAACAAACGCTTATACCTATTTTGCTAAGCTTTTTAGAAATAAGTGACGTAAAATTACATTTTAATTGAGGGATGAGTTAAGGTAGGTTGCTAAAAGGCGGCGCTAGTGTGCTGAATTTGAAGTAAAACGCACGGTTGATTTGGGGAGTAAGCTGGCGAATGAGTGACGAGAGCGTTACGAAAAGTGTGATCGGGCGAGGCGAACGGAAGTTAAGAGGGAGATATAAGTAGAAGATTTACTTCGGCCGCCTTGTTGCATTTACATGTTTGTAACTAATTACATAATAATTTTATTTGTTATCTTTGAGACGTAGTCTGCAAATAAAACCTATTCTATCTGTCTATTAATCTAACATGGTAAACAAACATACGACCCGCCTAATGGCAAGCAGTATTATATTTTATGTATCATAACCTACATCGCATTCAATACAACAAAATAAATATTTAAAGTAAAGCAAAAATGCGTGTTTTATTTATAACTAGATGACCCGGTGAACTTTGTTTCACCTACATCTATCTACTTAACAAATATATACGATCTAAGATCTGTGTCTCTTTAAGAAGTGCCTACCCTGTGTGCCCGAACCTGGAGGATGTGCCATTGCAAGACATTTGTTTCCTAACTTGCCGCTTTCCATAAAATTTGACAATACCAGCTTAAATGACTCTCTTGCAGTTTGCTTGCCATGTCCGAGAATTCCTGACGCGGTCCTTCTACGAAACTTCGCGTATACTGCGCAGCATATTCAACTCCATGAAAGACAACACCTGTACGTTTCGCTCAAGAATTGACGATTTTTTACTAACTTATAAAATGGTCTAATCTTGGATTTATATATTTGTCCTTTCAACTTGACGAAATTTCGGAGTCACAGATATCACTGGTTACCTCAAGCCACTTAGTCCAAGCTACTGAAATCTCGCAGTCGATTCTATCCGATGATCGAAGAACAGATCCCAAGTACTTAAACCGTCCGTGCATTCGATCATATCCTTAAGTGCACGGTCGTGGGATCTGTTGTTTTGCAGCCCAAGTCTTTCCCGTATTCGGATTCAGCCCATATTCTCAAGTGACCTCTTCCATTAATTCACTCATCGCATCAACTGCACTCTATCCGCATTCGCCAGTGCAATTATATCAGCATACATGAACACCCGTCGACCCACCGCACAGTGCTGGTCCATGTGGATACATGATACTACTTGACAATTCGTCTAATACCACGAATGTCAAATGAATGAAAAAGCCAGACAACAATGTCTGGTGTTTTCTTAAATATTTTTTTTCTTGTAGAAGCTTTTTTCTCATTCTTCTTTTAGCGTTAGAGTAGGATTTGTATCAGTAGCAGATGTTCTAGCTATAGGTGTATTTTCCAAGACGTCATCTGCATATATTTCATCGTCTTGTACTACGACTTTTTCTATAATTTTATTTATTTCTTGGCGTAAGTATTGCAACTTTTCTTGGCATGAAGAATGTATATGTACGATCTGTATTTTTGGTTTCTTCATCGTACTTTTTTGGATTTTGGAAATAAATAAAAATTTACTTAGTTTTAGCGCCGTTTATCCGCCCTTTGAATGTACGGGATCCCGCAGATTAATTAAAGCATCGTGATCCCGCGGGAATGCGGGATCCCGCTTTGCGGGATTGCAATCCCTAGTTACAGATGACACTGGTTACTTCAAGCCACTTAGTCCAAGCTACTGAAATCTCGCATAAATTGTCCGTGCATTCGACCATATCCTTATATGCACGGTCGTTCGGGGATCTGTTGTTTTGCAGCCCAAGTACTCGATCTTTCCCGTATTCGGATTCAGCCCATAGTTCTCAAGTGACCTCTTCCATTAATTCACTCATCGCACCAACTGCCCTCTATCCGCATCCGCCAGTACAATTATATCAGCATACATGGACACCTACCGGCTAAGCTAAAGACGATCCCCACCGTTGTGTTTCTGATCACGAAAATCAAACTTCAATTTAGAAGTATGATACTTGTGTTTAGCTTAACTGACAGTAACTCTGGAGCTCTATATGCTTGTCAATAACTTAAACGTAAGACCTATTTTTGGAATCAAAATATGCCAAAAAAGGTCCATGTGGATCCATGATACTACTTGACAATTCGTCTAATATATAAGAAACCACAAATGTCTAATATATAAGAATATGCCTAATATAAACAAATACAACTGAGACTGATCGCAGGAGGACACCGACGTTAATGGGAATTTTGTCTCTCCTCTCCGACAGAGGTCTAAACTATGGATTTGGAATTTCGGTACATGTCTCGGATGATGTCGATATAAAAACCTGACACCCCTATAAACTTCAGTAAAGAAAGTTCTCGCCAAATAAATTTATGACTAAATGATAAAATATGATTATATTAAAATTACAGATTTAGGTACTTCAGAAAATAATGAGGATCCGTTTTATTTTGTAATAGGTATCACCTTGGTTAACATGACAGACCTATATAATGTGATGTAGGTCTTACCATATGCAAAGTTATACAACTCTATGTGAATCCACAAACCTCGTTCTGCGTTCAGCCCCCATTTTCTGGTCTATTCGCATTGCTGACACAGGTTACATTTTTTGCAATCATTTTTGTAATTTACAATCCGAGTGTTTATGAAATTTACAAATTTCTATTATTTATTCTTATGTACTGTACAAAGCATGATTTACCATAAACAGTCACTACATATTTCAACTCCTTTCTTGATGTCTATTAGTATTGTGTCACTTCTGAGAAAGTCATATTTGACAACCAACAAATATGACGTCGATTCTTTGTGACAATGACACTATTGATAGGTAGGTTCGCCATCTTTGCTGTTATGACATTCGACTATAGTAGGAACACTTTGTATGGGAAATTAAAATTGTTGTTTTCACTATCTTTCTTGATTTTTTTCCAAAATTTCTCACCGTTTAAACCTTCCCTGGGCTAAGACAAACATTTCAAAACCAAAATCAGCTAAATCGGCCTGGCCGTTCTCGAGTTTTAGCGAGACTAACAAAAAGCAATTCATTTTTATATATAAGATTACTTACTGTGCTGTAGTTTTGAACTTTAACTGTTCCGCTGACGTGTGTCGACTTGTTTTCCGATTCAATAAAACCATTTCGAATTTGCTTCAGTATTGTGATAGGATAATTTAAGGCAAGGTGCTACTGAATATAAGGCCCCTGACTGTACCTACATGAAAATACCTATAGAGCATAAAACATTTATACTTTAACCTTCATCAATAAATATGATGATAAATACTCATCATCATCATCATCATCAGGTCATTATAGTCTCCACTACAGGAGCACGACCCTCTCTCGTCCGTCCCAGACAGAAGGAGGATTTGGCCTACACTCCCCAAGCGTGGGGAGTGTAGGCCAAATCCTTCTGTGCTATGCTGACCCAACCCGTCTGGCCAGCGGGCCAGACGGGTTGGGGAGGCCTGATCGATGTTTTATAATGTATTTCCCTTAGTCGCCTTATACGACATCCTCGGGAAGAGACGGAGTGATTCTATTCTAGTCTGCCGGAAACTACACGGCCAATACTCATGGCTTGCAGAAATGATCTCAAACAAAAGATTAGGTTGTGTTTGTGAGTCGTGAAGTTTGTAGAAGAAATAGGTTGATACTGGATTATCTAGCAAAGGGAATAATCACATAGACAGTTTAAGTTTGAAATATTGATAGACGATGTAAGGCAAAATCCAAATTAGAAAAATAATCATGACTATTTTTCGACTTTTATTTTGCATTTGATAAGGTGAATCGTCAAAAAGGCAATTAAACTAATATAATTACTAAATAATAAATAGACCTCCCATTAAAAGACATAATTATAATTCCAGATGATAGAAAAATCAAGTGATTCATAAATCTTCTTCGAGGAATAAAAAGAGGAGTTCTACAAGGTTCCATGTTTGGTACCGAATTGATTATGAATATAAAAGAAATATTGGGACTGATATACAATAGGTAGTACCTATATAAAGAATTGTGTAAGTGGGGTGTAAGTGGTTTATCAACATCTTTGAACCAAAGCCAACTTCACCTGCACGCGGTGCACCCTGCTGACTGACAAACGAAGCTCTGGCGAAAAGAGAGTTAGGGAGCGTAATTGTAAGCTACCCGAACTGGGGAATGTACCTCCACCTCACAGAATACCGCAGCCAAATAACAATTCTCTTGAGGGTTGTTGTGTTCCTGCGAGTAAGTGAGGTCACCAGAAAGGAAAGAGATGCTGCATTGGCAGCGGGGGTGGCGGCGCGCGAGCGATATTTTATGTTGCAAGTGTTAATATGACTACGGTAACCGCTTCACATCAGGCGGGCCGTATGCTTGTCTGCCACCCGACGAAAAATCCTTGAAATGACCTTTTCACAGGAATACTGCTGTCTGTAAATCACAATGATTTCTTTTTGTAAAATTACAAATTACATACAAAAGGAGTATAGGCTGGTAACGGAATCGACGACCCCTTGGAGTTGCTGATCTCCATGGGCGGTGGTGATTGCTTTCCATCAGATGACCCACATGCTCGTTTGCCCCTGCCTCTCATATAAAAAAAAACAATTTATAAATTAAATGCAATATAATTTTAATTTGACTTCAACGTAAAATAGTGTAACGTAAAATTTTACACGTGCATTTTCTGACTAATACAACTTCATTCATTTTGTAACAAGTTAATTGCAAGCGTGAAATTTTAAGAAGTCAGTAACATGAGGGAAATTATAAGCAATCAACAATAACATGTCAAATCTATTTAAATTTTAAGTTTGAAATTGCAAATTTCATGGCAAATTAACTTCAGCATTTCAAATACTTCATTGTGAGTGAAGTTGTGAACCTTGGGTGATCTGTAACATGTTTTTCCTTAAAATAATTTCTATAGTGGTTTTAGTGTATTGTTTTTCAGTGCCTGTTGCTTTAGAATGTATGTTATAAGTAATAGTAACAATACTCAAGTATTTATTATGTTTTAATTTTTTCTCACTTTTGAATACAGGGGAAATCTTGACAAGATAGGAGCTCGATGGCGTCGTTGCACGTGTTCATCTAATCGAACACGCAAGTTAACCAACGTCAACCGTAGCCTGTCCATGTATAGGTTTATTTATGTCGAGCTCCTCCGTGCTTCAGAGAGTACGTTAAGCCTTTGGTCCCGGCTGTTGTCCTTAGATGACTGTAGTTAAGCTAAGTCAGTGGCCTTTAGGCGGGTTGAAAACACTGGCCTCCGCCAACCCGCAGTTGAGCAGCGGTAAAGGGCTGGTAAAATTAATGCTAATTATTTAATTATATTACAAATTTACAGCATACGATGTAATAATAATACCAGTGCCAGTGCCTAATTCAAAACAATCGCGGATACTACCAGCCAGATCACCGAAATTACTAGGAATGTATCCGGTGAAACGCCAGTCAGCAAAACCTAAAGGTGACTTGTATCAAAATGATTACATGAGACTTGACATGGCAAGCTATGAGGAACCTACAGCGCTTCCTGATATTGATAACTTTGACTATCCTAGAGAAAGAGATGAATTTAAGAGAATTGATTTAGATGATGATTTATATAATTACAAGAACCCATCATTTTATGGCACTGATAAAATCGTAGGAGGAAATGAAGTGGAAATAAATTTATATCCATATCATGTAGCTTATGGGACTAATTGTGGCGGTGCCATTATACATAAGCAATGGGTGATGACTGCCGGACATTGCGGGTAAGAATTGTAAACGAGCTTAAAAATAATAATCTCGTCATACATTTCATCATCTTTCTTCTTTGTCGCTTCACTCTTACCAGAGTGGTTATGCTTGTCATGATGAGGAAGCCGACAGGACTCGCCTCACGACGCCTCGCCACCTCTGCCTACATATGGTACTGGTATATTCGCAGGCCGGGGCGCCCACCGCCCCCTTCACCTGATCGGTCCAACGTATGGCAGATCTGCCCCATGGTCTTATGCTTTCATCATCTTTACTAGATGATTAATTGGTAATAGTGGTAAAGTAGTGGATGAATTACACGAAATCCAAAATATTATTACAACAGTCAGCAGTCATGCATTGGATGACAATGTCCACAGACATCTGCTAAATGAAATATTAATTAGTAACTACTACTAAAAAGATATCGTATTCATCCACTGCTTCCTTGCTTGTTGCTGATAGGCCTCTCAATAGTGTAAGTACGAGCCCAAATTTTGAACCACCTTTATCAACCCCCCCCAATGCATATCTAGACTCTTCGTGTAATCGGGTTGGGTCCGCCATTAGTACAATATAAAACAACACAACACCACACAAAAATAGTAAAGTTTTAACAATAATGACTCAAATTGTAAAGTACAAAAGATGGTTCTATCGCTTTGCGATTTCTTCCAGGCAACCTTCGGGGAAAAGGAGAGTAGGGTAGATGGTAGATGGTGCAGCATATACTATATACCTACTCAACAATATAAATATAGCATACATAAACATAAACATATGCATACATTAATCTAGGCCAACACTCAGGACCTTCTCTTGATCATCACTCGATGGTTGCACATGCTTATTGATGGACAATCAGCGATAAAAACTTCTGTATAGGTACAATCTGTCAATTCCCATACTCTGAGACTACCTACCTCTACTATCTATAATGTCATGGTCTCAACACATTCGTATTTAATAAATCAAATTTAATCGTTGTTTCAAAGCAAGAAGCCATACATAAGAGTAGGATCAAAGTATCTAAATCAAGGAAAGAAAGTGGGTGTAAAGGGCCACTATATCCATCCAATTTGGGGGGCGAAAGAAAAGGAGCACCCCTTCGATTTTGATTTCCAACTGCTGGAGCTTAGTGAGCCGCTGAAGTTTGATGAGAATGTGCAACCGGTGAAGATAGCACATATCGAGGATATGGTGATTGGAAAAGTGATATCTGTTACTGGATGGGGGAATACGAAAGAGAATGTGAGTATTTATCTTTGTGTTGTTTTTGTTATCCCACTTGTTACTAATGATCTTCATAATTCCATTGATCAAGTGTTTGTTATTTTCAATCCTGATATATGAAACAGTATTTATAGGTGAAATATAGACTATGTTCTTGAATGTGGTAAATGTTCGGATACACCGCTGAGAGAATTTAATTCCACATTTGACTGTTGACTAGGAGATCTAACAGTAAATACTACTGTTTCTGTCTCGTCTCTTTTTATAGAGGTATTTTACCCTTTAGAGTATCTCTATAATAGTTATTCCTATTTTAATGGCGGCACTACCATATGACGTATTTTATAACAATTACTAATTTTGTTTATGGCAGTGATTTTCAAACGGTGGGTTTCGACCCTCAAGAGGGTTGCCAAGTTATATTCCGGGAATCGCGAATCGTGAAAACGCAAATGTTTGTAGGTACGTTACAATAAAAAAACGTAAGCAGGCCTGATTCATCATCATCATAATCAGATCCATTTTAGTCTCCACTACAGGAGCACGATCCTCTCTCGTCCGTCCTAGACTGAAGGAGGATTTGGCCGATACTCCCCCCGCTGGACAGACGGGTTGGGGAGGCCTGATCGATATTGGATAATGTTCCCTTAGTCGCCTTGTACGACATCCCTTAGTCGCCTTGTACGACATCCACGGGAAGAGACGGAGTGATTCTATTCTAGTCTGCCGGAACCCACACTGCCAGGCCTGATTATTGTTCAATAATTGATCAACTCAAATCTTTAAGCAAGTCTTTTTGCAATGGAAGCCTATTTCTGTTTTTAATTTTTATTTTAACAAAATCGGGAGCAAATGGCACTAACATTTTAATGCTTTCATAACCAGCCGAATTGTAGAAGTTTGGAGAAGGAGGAAGAGGAGGAAGGGCGAGGGGGTCGCCAGAAATTTTTAACTAGTAAAGGGGAAAATATAGGAATATTCCAAATGATTGAAAAACACTGGTTTATGGCATAGTTTATATAAGTAGTATGGATATTTGAAAAATTAAATTATCAATACCACGGAGTCGTATCCGAAACTTGCTAACGTTCTATCTAATTGTTAACATTCTTCGTACTGTCAATTATGGGCCCTGGCATCTTTGACCTTACAATGTTGCAGCCTCGCGCTTCTTTAAATGTAGAGAATTTATTTTGCATCTCGCGTCTCTTTGGAGGAAGATATCTCTTTTACCGTAGGTAGCCATCTTGGAATGTCTTTAACATTCCCAAATAATTGAGTTACAATGTGTAAGAAAAATTAATTCACTGAATACGGGTGCTCTTTATTTTCAAAGTAAATTATGGTTTGTTTTCTATTCAAACAAGTAAACAAAAGATGTTTGAACAATAAGGTCGTTTAGATTTTCAATACTGTTATTGTTTTATCATCATCATCATCAGCCTGTATCTACCCACTGCTGTATATAAGCCGGGAAGGCTTATATACAGCAATGCTTTCCACCAGATACGATCCTCCGCTTTCCGCATTCAGCAGCTTTCTTAGTTGTTTTTCAGTCACATGAGAGGGGATCAAACGAGCATGTGGGTCACCTGATGGAAAGCAACCACCACTGCCCATGGAGATCAGCAACACCAAGGGGTCGCCGATCCGTTGCCAGCATATACACCTACCTTTCTTTCTGGTGACCTGACTCACTCGCGCACAGCACATTATTGACAAGTAATACAATAAAGTTTTGCCGTGTGGTTTCCGGCAGACTAGAATAGAATCACTCCGTCTCATCCCGTGGATGTCGTACAAGGCGACTAAGGGAAAACATTATCAAACATCGATCAGGCCAACACGTCTGGCCAGCGTGAGAGTGTAGGCCAAATCCTCCTTCTGTCTGGGACGGACGAGAGAGGGTCGTGCTCCTGTAGTGGAGACTAAAATGACCTGATGATGAGAATACAATAAAAAGAAGCTAGCTGGCGTCGTGTGGAGCTCGATGGTGTCGTTGCGCATGTCAATCTAATGCGCAAGTTGAGCAATGTCGACCGTAGCTTTCCTAAGCATGGGTTTTTATCTCGAGTTAATCCGTGCTTCGGAGGCCAGGTTAAGACATCGGTCACGGGTGTTTGTCATTAGACGACAGTCAAGCCAAGTCAGTGTGACCTTTAATGCGGTTCGCCAAACCGCAGTTGAGCATATATAATCCACCCAGGGCTCCACCGACCTCGCGGTCATATGAGCCGAATCGCGAGAGATGCGCGCAGCACGGTTGCTCTAAGGCTCTTTTGAGCCGCGAGCAATTCTTGACTCTCTACAAATTATTTAATCTATTTTCTTAGTCCCATTTGTGCCCTCTCCCCCTTCTGGGGCAAGGGCACAAATGGGACTAAGAAAATAGCGAAGCGAAGCGAGCGAAAAATTCTTCCTTGGCAGTCGGGTAAAAAAAAACTATAGTATTTTTTACATGACAATTGTTCCACAACATGTATAATTCCGGACTTGTAGCACTTCGCCGGCGACGGTGTCAGAAAGCCTTCGGGTCCGCCCGCCAGGAACGCGCTAAGGTTCCTATTATATGTTGCAAGCTATTAATAAAATTGTATAAATAATTTATACATTATATAAGTATATTTATACTTTTTAAATTACTTATTACAATAAAACCTATATAACAAACATTGGACGTGCAGCATACGCCACCATAGCGAAATTTATTTATTATTTTTTTTTTTTTTCGGCAACTTTCCCGAATTGATATCGGAAAACCAAGGTCACTTTACATTACTACTTTTTGATGCTCTACACGAATCCGAAGTCAGAATTTCGAAATTTTGAGTTTCATGGCAAAGGACGGACAGACAGAACGACCGGACGATTTTATAAGTTCAATAAATTTCTCTGAAAAAATATATACATATATAAAACAAAGTCGGGATTGTTCGAACACTTATAACTTGAGAACGGCTGGAACGATTTTCATGGTTTTTGATTTGTTGGATTTGTTTCCGTCCGTAATAACATATTATCTATTAAAAAGATAAAATAAAAGAACAAACATTTTCCCATACAAACAGTGTCACTTGAAAAAGGATTTGGAAAAGAAATGGATTTGAAAAAGGATTGTTGACGATCCCAAATTGACATACGGTTTAGAACCTTTAAGTCTGAGAAGAGATTTTGCGTCCCTTTGTGTGTTCTACCGATTGTACAATGGGGTGTGTTCAGAGGCGTGGTTTGACATGATGCCTACAGCCTCCTTCTACAGTCGCACCGCTCGCCATCGGCAGGGAATTCATCCTCACACATTAGATCCTAAGTGGTCGCGTACTGTGCGGTTCCAGAGAAGTTTTCTCCCGCGTACTGTCAAGCTGTGGAATGAACTGCTTGTCGAGCATTTCCCAGGAGACTACAGCATGGGGTCATCAAGAAGGGTGTGAAGAGGTTTTTACAGGGTCGGCAACGCACGTGTGATGCTCCTTGGTGGCGTTCATAGGCTTCTGTAACTGCTTTCCATCAGGCGGGCCGTATGCTTGTTTGCCACTTTAGTGGTATAAAAAAATGGATTGAGATATTTATTGGTTGTCAAATATTTATGAGTACGTTCGGAAATGTATATCAAGCTCCTAATATGTAGAACAGATGAACAAATGATTTAATTAAATATAAAAAAATAATTTTGAAAATCGGTTCACAATTTGCGAAGATATCGAAGAACATACATACAAAAAAAAAAACAGTCGAATTGAAAACCTTCTCCTTTTTTGAAATCGGTTAAAAAAACGAGTGTGCTTTAAGCGTCTCTTTGCGTTCTATACAAATTATATCACGGGGAGTGCTCGGATGAGCTGTTTGATTTGATACCTGCCGCTGAATTCCACTATCGTACAACTCGCCATAAATTAAAATTCCATCCATATCATCTTGATAATTGGCGATCTACTACAGTACGTTTCCTAAGACATTTCATACCACGAACAGTGAAACTGTGGAATCAACTTCCCTCAGCGGTATTTCCGAACAACTACGACATGGGTGCCTTCAAGAACAGAGTTTTCATTTTCCTTAAAAGGCTGGCAACGGATCGGCGACCCCTTGGTGTCGCTGGTCTCCATGGGCAGTGGTGATTGCTTTCCACCAGGTGACCCACATGCTCGTTTGCCCCCCACATAAAAAAAAAAAAAAAAAAGGATCACACGGCTGAAGTAACACTTCTTTAGCTCTAGTAACTTATATCTCCCTCTCAACTTCCGTTCGCTGTTTCCATAACGTCACGCATTCACCAGCTTACTTCCCAAGTTAAGCGTGATTAAAGAAGTGTTACTACAAAAATGACAAATCGATTGGTCTCATATCATTTCTTGACTGTTGGGCAGTACGAAGTTGGCCAGCCCCCGGGGTAGCCAAGTGTAATTAGTAGCGTAACGAACGTTAGATAGATCACGTGATCTATCTAACGTACGTTACGCTACTAATTACACTTGGCTAGGGGGGCAGGTCAGCTAGTAATTCTAGAATGTAATAAAGTACAACCAAAAAGATGACCAACGAGCTATGGAGAGGGCTATGCTCGGAGTCTCTCTGCGAGATCGAATCAGAATTGAGGAGATCCGTAGAAGAACCAAAGTTACCGACATAGCCCAGCGGATTAGCAAGTTGAAGTGGCAGTGGGTAGGGCACATGGCACGGAGAACGGATGACCGATGGGGTCGAAAAGTTCTCGAGTGAAGACCACGTACCGTCAAGCGCAGCGTAGGATGTCCACTCACAAGGTGGGCAGACGACCTCATTAAGACCATAGGATCGCGCTGGATGCAAGCCGCTTCCAACCGGTCTTATTGGAGATCTAGAGGGGAGGCCTACTTCCAGCAGTGGACTTTCAATGCCTGAGAAGAAGAAGACGCTTTTCTACTTCGCAAACTGCCATTTGGCTAGCCCCTCTAGTCAGCTAGTAATGGTAGTATGTACATAATAAACCACAACCAAAAAGATGACCAGAGTAACAGCCGATAGACAATTGTTCCATGTTTAATTCCGAAGTAAATTAGTAGCAGTAGCAGCGACTTCGCCGCGATGGTGTTAAAAAGCCATAGGTTACGCCTCTCGGCGCGTTCCTATTAACCTATATGGTGTAAGTTATTAAAACAATCTATTGCATCTTAAAATTAAACTTGAATAAACATTTAATATTATGCCTGGTCCACACTAGCGAACAAGTTTAAACTCTGGGGCCCTACCGCCGATGCTGAAGCCGATTACTATCGATTATATAAATAAATAAATAATCCTGGACAAATTACACACGGCCATCTAGGCCTAAACTAAGCAAAGCTTGTACTATGGGTACTAGATAACTGATATTATACTTAAATATA